>CM062938.1:21715708-23197024 GCA_031878705.1 Tapirus indicus
GCGTGAACCTCCCGAGACCGGGCCATCAGTGGGACCTGGGTTCCCATCCCTGCCTTGCCGCTTCCTGGCTGAGTGGTGGGAGCAGGGTTTGACCTCCCGGATGGAGCCTGTTTCTGCATCTGGAAAACTGGCATCATCAAGTCTGGCTGGGGGAGTTGACAATGCAAACTGTTCCCTCCTCTGTGCCCCGGGTCCTGTGTGGAGCAGGTGCTTTTTGGGGATGAGGGGCCCGCTTGGCAGTGACCTGCTGGGCCCCCACCCGGTGTCATCCCAGGACTTATGGGGAGCTCATCACCTGTTCTTCCTCTTCAGCGTGGAGCCCGAGGCTGGTGGGCAGCCCGGAGGAGGGCACGCAGTCCTCAGGGCTGTTCACTGAGCCCCTGCTGTCACGTAGACTGTGAATGCCACCACAGTCCTGACCCACACAGAGGCCCCCTCTGGGAGAAGAGCAACGGGGAGAGGATGGGGGGACCTTGGTTTAGGCCGGGGAGCCGAGGAAATCTGGGAAATAGCTGAAGTAGAGTGGTGGGCGGAATGTTCCAGGCGGAGGGGACGGGTGGAGCGGAGGGAGGAAGAGGCGGGCAGGTTTGAAGATGAGCACAGAGACGCACACGGGACCGAGTGGACCCAGTGAGGGAGCCGGGATTTGAACCCAGGACTGGGGCCTGGGGAGACGTGCCCAGAGCTGCCTGTCAGGAGCCCCTGCCCCAACCCCGGCCAGGATGGTCCAGCACTGTCCCCACCCCCTCCCAGCTCCTCCCCCCCACCAGCTTAGCTTCTGTGCATCTCACTGTCCCCTCTCCCTTCCTCCCGCCTCTGCCAGGTTCTGGAGTCAGGAAGGACCAAGACTCCAAACATGTCCTCATTTCACAAATGAGGAAATTAAGGCTCAGAGAGGGCAAGCAACCTGTCCAAGGACACACAGCTGAAACCATCACATGAGCACCCGCTCTGGGGCAGGTACCGGACAGGGGGACTCCTCCCATGGGCCTTCTCCTGAGCATCTCACCTAATGGCCGTGGGGGGGGGCGGTCTTTCTCCCATTTCTCAGACAACAAGCTGGGCTCAGAAGAGGCCAAAGAATTGGCCTCGGAACTGGTTTGAGAGGGAGAAGGAAGATGAATTTCAGTTTATTTGTAATTTTTTAAAATTGTCTTAAGAGGTTCCCTTTTATCTTTTATTCAATTCATACAATGTTTATTTTGTTTGTTATGGATTCTTTTCCTTTTGAGTCCTCCCCGCCACCACACACAAAAAAAACCTGGATTATTTGTGTCCTTTCACTGCTGTTTTCCTATTCCATCCTTTGGGGTAAAACACATAGGATTTGAAGTGAAGCAAAGAAACAGAGACAGAAAGAGAGACGGGGACAGAGACGCAGAGACACAGCGAGTGAGAGAGGCAAAGACAGAGAGAGACTGGCAGAGCCAGTGCAGAGAGGAGAGGTGCAGACAGAGGGACAAAGGGGGACAGGAGCCCAGTGGAACCGAGAGCCCGAGAGGGAGGGAGGCACGGTTTCATCTCTGAAAGCAGAGTGGCCACTGGTCGGCAAGTCCTGGTGCGATCCCGGGCTTTAGGGGACACCCCCGGGTTTCATCCAAAGTCTCCTGCCTCCTCCCTCCCCAGACCCAAGTCCCTTTAGGGACAGAGGAACACGGAGCCCTGGAGCAGAGCAGTGAATTCCCTGCTGGATGCTTCCACTGTGGACAATGACACCTCCAGCCCCTCACAATGGCCCAGGCCCTCGACGCCACGGGGTGGGCAGGGGGCTCGGAAACAAGTGCTCCCTGAGTTCCTGCTGCTGAGGAATTCCCGCCCCGCTGGTCCCACAGGACTTCCTTCTCCAGGAAGAGACAGAAGAGCAACAGGGCAGTGACAGACCAGGACTGGAGGCTGCGGGGGGGCACCCAGAAATGCTGTGTGACCCTGGACCAGTCGCCTTGTCTCTCTGGGCCTCCATCATGTTCCCAAAACCCACTGTGAGCCGGGGAGAGCTCTTCACGTGGAAGGGGTATTATTACTCCTGTGTGCAGCGTTGTTGTTGTTTGAAAAGAAGAGTAAAAGCACAGTGGTTAAGGTCACAAATTCAGAGCCACGCAGACCCAGGTTCAAATCCTGGCTCTGCCACCTCCCGGCTATATGTCCTCGGGCACGTGCCTTCTCTCCCTGAGTCTCAGTTTCCGAATCTGTAAAATGGGTGGCAGCAGGCCTGCCCTGTGGGCGGTTGCAAGGAGCGGCAGCGAGTACACAAGCGAGTAGACAGTAGGCGCTCAGTCATGCCGCCACACGCCTTCCTCTCGGTCCTTCAGAGAAACAGGCACACCTGGCCTCTTGCCCGTGACAGCTGCCCCGGGGCTCCCGGCTCCCCCTCCTCCCTCCCGAAAACATCTGTGCAGACCCCCTTTCTGGCCTCATGGAATGAAAATTATGTAAAGAGGCCCACGCTTCTCCCTGGCAGACAAAGACCGAGAAATGAAAATTCCATACTGTCCCGGGAAGCGGCGGGGGCTCCGGAAACACTGCAGCCACGACCCCCCACCGGGCGTGAGGGCACGTCCCCTGGGACCCCAGTTCATCCCCCAGCTGCTCGAGAGCCGGGCGGTCGTGCCAGGGGGCATCCCCATTGGCCAGAGGGGAAAACTGAGGCCCCGGGAGCGGGAGCCAGGGCCCCCAGCCCGGCCCTCCAGACCTAGAGTTACGTCCTGGAGTGTGACGCCAGGATGCTGAGGGATGGCAGGTGGTGACCAGGAGGGACCAGAGAAGCGCTTGGCTCCTTCCTGAGGACCGGGAAGTTCTGAGCAGGAAAGCAGGTGCTACAGAGTGGGCTGGGGGCTGTTCGCAGGCAGCGGGACAAATGCCACTGAACGTCAGGGCGGTGCAAGCCCTCATGGTTCTCTCCCGACTCTCCCGATTACGGCGCAGAGAAAGCCCAGCCGGGTGCTGCTGTGTCCTGAACATCAAGAGAGGAAGCCGCCCGGCCAGCCAGCCTGGAGAGACAGTCACGTTTCTAGCTCAACAGTTAGTTTTCATTTATGGCAAGTTTTCAATTCAAAATAGTGACGGGACGTTTCCCATTGAAATGAAAAGGGAATCCCTTTTTTTGTTTGTTTTTTTGCTGAGGAAGACTGGCCCTGGGCTAACATCCGTGCCCATCTTCCTCTACTTTATATGGGACGCTGCTGCAGCATGGCTGACAAGTGGTGCATAGGTCCACGCCCGGGATCCAAACCCCCGAACCCCGGGCCGCCAAAGTGGAGCACGTGAACTTAACCGCTACGCCACCGGGCAGGCCCCCAAGGGAATCCCTTTAAATGTGTGAAGTAAGAAACAGTGCGGATGGGGCAATGTTGGGGAGAAGGATGGTGTTCATACAGCAGACTAGTAGCTTTCTGGCCTCCCCTTCCCCCAGGAGGACGCCCACACGTGCCCGTTCACCAGCCACCAGCTGACATTTGGTAGGTACCTGCCATGCGCCCAGGGCTGGGCCAGCGGCTGGTGATCCGCTGTGCAATCAAACAGATGTAGCACCGCCCTCCAGAACTTACCGCCTAGCAGGGAAACCGATGCATGAGATCCTCAGGATGGTGATAAATGTCCTGCAGACCCAAAGTTGTGCGGGAGAAAAATGGAAGGACGGGGAAGGGTGGGGGGATGGAGATTAGAGAGTGCACAGGGACAGCCTTCCCGGGGGAGGTGCTGTATACAAGCAGGCTGTATTGAGAGCAGAGGGAACAGCAGGTGCAAAGGCACTGAGGCAGGAAAAGGCCACCCCCATGGAAGAATTGAAGAGGGAAAAGGGGTGGGGCAGTGGGAGATGAGGTGGGCAGGCCCCAGCCCACTCAGGACCTTGAAGGTTCTGGGGAGGATTTGGGGTTTCAATCTGGGTACAATGGGGAGCCACTGAGTTGTTTTAATTTTGTTGTTTGTTTTTGCTGAGGAAGATTTGCCCCAAGCTAACATCTGTCACCAATCTTCTCTTTTTGCTTGAGGAAGATTGGCCTTGAGCTAACATCCGCTGCCGGTCTTCCTCTATTTTGTATGTGGGTCACCCTGTCTTCATGGGGCTGACTGTCCAGAGGGGGCACAGGTCACTCTATAAGCCCAGATCTGTGAGTGTCACACACAGGCATGTGCTCACATAGATGCACACCTGTACAGGTCCACGTGCACACACAAGCACAAGCGTGCGTGCCCCAGGCACTCACATGCATGCCCAGCCCCGCTCACCTTCACGCACAAACGCATCCATCGGCTTCGCTTATAAAAATAACCTCGGTGATTGCACTCCATCGGCTGATGTCCCAGGGAATAATCGAGATCCCCTCGCTCCCTCGTCACCGGGTGAGTCATTGAGAACGCACTTCGCCCTCGCGCCAGCCCCGCTGAATGCCGCGAGCACCAAGAATACTTTCTTTTATTGTAGCAAATGACATTTGAATTCATTTTCCTACCTATTATGCGCTGAGACGGCAGAGACCGAGTGGTTATTGCCTGCCCGCCATCACGTACCGTGACAGAAATACGACATGCTGGCTGCCATCAGAACGCCCCTGGGCCGCCCAGACCCACCGGTCTCCCGGACGAGAGGCAGGAGCACTGACCTGTGAGCCTCGCCCAGCCACTGAATTGCCCTGTGACTTTGGGCATCACTCGATGCTCGGGGCCTCAGTTTCCTCATCTGTTAAATGGAGGTGAAAGGGATGAGCCGGATGACCCTTGAGGGACCTTTCCACCTTCTCTGCATGTGATTTTGGGCTCCTTCTCAGCCTCCTCTCTCCAGGGGGTAGGGTGTGTCTGTCAAGGTTTGAGAGAGTGAGTTCTCTCCTACAATTCATTCGTTCATTTAGCAAGTGTGGTTCTGGTCTACCCGCTGCCAGCCCTGTTCCAGGGACTGGGGAGAGGGTGGGGAGCAGGACAAAGTTCCTACATGAAGGAGCTGACGTTACAGTGACAATATTTCGGCAACAAATAGTTGTGAATGAATGAATGAATGAGTGAGTGAGTCTGGGATGGAAGTGGAGGTTCAGGAAGTGTTGGTAGAGGATGGACATCAAGCCCTGGGGGTGGGCAGCACGTGCAAAGGCCCTGGAGCAGGAAAAGGCCGTCCCCTTGGAGGAAGTGGAGGCGGTGAGTGGGAGGCGAGGGAGGCAAGAGGGAGAAGGACAGCACCTGGCTGAGCCCTGGGAGCTCCAGTCTATGAGACAGAAAGAAGAGCTCCCAGGGGGGCCTGAGGGGGAGCGACAGGAAGGCAGGGCTCCGGGGCAGAGAGGAGGTCTCGGTGGGGAGGAGTCAGCAGTGTGGCGCCTTGGAGACAGCAGGGAAGAGAGCCCCGGCTTGTCAGTGGGGCCGGAGCTCTGTCTTGCCCGTGTCCCCAGTGGACACAGAGCCTGCCCCTCCTCAGCTCCCGGAGCATCAGTGGACTGATGCATCGGTGCCCCACCTTAGCTGCTGCCTCTCAGCCTCAGAGCCACCACTTCCTGGGCCAGGCGGAGACAGAGACATGGCTTAGAATCGTCGCCAGTGTTTCAGCACGCAGCTGGCGTTCCTGGGGCACCAGGCCTGAGGGCACTCTGCTCTCCTCCTCACGTGTGCCCTCGCCAATAAGAGCAGGCGATAGTGTGCCAAACCCATTTTACAGGTGAGAAAATATACTCGGAGGGAAGGACTTGTCCAAGGTCAGCTAGCTCTCAAGGGATGGAGGGATGTGGACCCGAACCTCTGGTTTCAGAACCTGGACCGCCACCACCATGCAACGCTGGAGGACCCAGGGCGCACACGTGGGGGTCCTTACCACTGACACCCCTGGACCGCCAGCCCCGGAGGCTGTGTTCGGCTTCCCGGGGCCAGGCCTCTGCCCCTTTGGGTTGGCCCCACCCTCCCTCTCTAGATCCCAGCAGGGCGGGCCCCCCGGGGCTGACTCCTGCCCTCTCCTCCACCGCGGCAGCCATCCCTGGGACTCCCGCTGCCGGCCACCTCACCGAGCCGGATCCCCAGTTCCCGACGTCAGTGGAGCCACGGATCCCCTTCACAGCCGCTCGCAGTTACAGCCACTTAACTGGCATGTTAACCACAGAGGCAGGAACAAGGAGCCACATCTGCTCCCCACTTAACAGTAACCATGGCACTTGACCCGAGTTTTTGAGCCTGTCCCCTTGGCCTCCTGCACCCCTAAGCACGGAGGCTGCTGGAAAGTCCTACTTGATCACATACCGTGTCACTGGCCCTTGCTCCGGCCCCAGTGTTCCCAAAGGGCAGCGGCCCGTGGCTCGTCCATGCCAGCAAGCCCGCCGTTGGCAATTGTCCTTCGGGGTAGGTGTACCTGCCGGTGCTTAACATGCGAACCTTCGGGGAAACTGCACGTTCCTTTGCCCTGGCTCACGGGGTCGTGCATGACAGGGTCTCCGAGGATGCCCAGTCTCGCCTCTTGCCACTGCCCCGCACGCGTGGTGTCCCAGCCTCGTGGAACTTCCTTCCACCCTTGAAGAGTGGTGATCTGCTTCCCTGCCAAGCCTTTGCCCAGGCTGTTCCCTCCGCCTGGAGCGCCCTCCTTCCCTCCCTGCTTCTTCCCCCGGCCCTCCCCACCCCGTATCCCGAGTGCCCATCACTCAGACTGCTAATCCTGCCTTCCCCTCTCTCCCCTGTTCCTCCGTGAACTTCTTGGGGGCAGTGAGTGTGTCCTGCCCAACTACAGTTCATAATAATAATAGTAACAATAAGAGTAATCATTGTCGCCGGATGCCCTGAGCACCTACTGTGTGCCTGGCACATGCTGAGCGCTTTACCATTACTTTAGTTTTAGAAACGAGGTTACCGAGGATCAGACAGGGAAAGCCACTCGCCACCTACCTGATGGGGGCTCCAAACCCTTTGTTGTCACCAGGAAAAAGAAGCTGCCACCTGCTTCCAACCCCAGGGAGGAGGAGGAGGGCCCCAGCCACTCGAATCCCGGCAGGGCAGGGCGGGTATCATCCCAAAGCCTGCAGCCCCTTCCCCGGTCCCCGGCTGTGCCACAGACGCGGGGTTAGGGCCCAGCGGCTGATCCACCTTTTCCCGAGAGCCCGGTGTTTATACCATTACACCCCAGAGAAGGAGTGGACCGTCTTAATCCTGATGTAGGAGGAAGGCGTTCTGGCCACACAGGACATCAGTACTGCACTGGAGAGCTGCTGCCCAGTCTTTCAGAAATAAAAGAAATACCCCGAGAGGGCCGCTCCTTCCAGACGGGAAAGCCCCAGCCTTGGGGCTTCGGGGGAGCAGGGCTGGCGTGTGGACATCCCCCTGTGATGGCACCGGGGAGGGCACCTGCCTGGAATAAGATGCGGACTCCCCTTGATTGGGAAAGCGGCCTTGACCTTTCAAGCCAGGATGTTTTCCAAACCTCAGGACGAAGCTGTGTGTCCCAGGCCAAGTGGAGTGCCCTTTCTGGGCTTCTCACTTTCCTTACCGTCCGATGGGGGACTTATCTTTCAACTTGGCTCCTCTGAACATTGAGGGTCTGTAAAAAGTGGGGAAACTGAGGCCTGGAGACGAAAGGAACTGGTTCACATGGCAAGGCCGGGGCTGGAGTTCCCACTGCTGATTTTCAAACTGTCCTCAGTGGAACCCTGGAGGAGGCCCTGCCGTGGGGTATGGATGGGAGAAAGCAGAGCGGGGTTTCCAGGCACGCACGCCTCCCCAGCCAGGCCGGCCCTTCTCGTCTGCTCTTCTCTGGGGTTCTGGAAGATTCTGCTTGAGCCAACAGTGCCATGGCTAAACAGAAAAATAAGAGAAGCGCTGGAGTCTGCAGGACCAGGCCAGGCAGAATGGAAGGAGGAGGAGGGGCTGAAGGGAAACGAGTGTTTCTTCGAGGAGACACGGTGGAGCCACGTCTTCCCCGAGGCTGGTGTTTCATGCGTTGAGGATGGGTTTCCTGGCTCCTGAAGAGAAACGGGGAGTCCTCCTTTTCCTCCACCTGTGGGCGTCACCCCAGAACACAGGCTCCCTGGCGCTGCGGGAACCTGACAGGCGATTCGGGGTGCTGCCTCCTCCCCAGCCCCAGGGGAGGAAGGGGGCCCAGCAGGAAGGGAAGGGCCAAAGGCTCCCCCTTGGACGTGGTGGGAGGGCCGGCGGCGTCCCAAGCTCACTTGCTGAGCCCAGGGCTCCAGGCCCCACTGGGGGCTGCCGGGAGGGGCCACCAGGTGTCCTGCCCGCAGGCTGCCCCCTGGAGTGGACCATCCGTGGTTCTTCCCCAGGGCAGCCTGGCATTCTTGGGCCACACGCACAGCGATGACCTTCGCCCGTCCTTGAGTGCATGGCTCTGTCCCCAAGTCACGCTCTTACCTAAATTTGCACTGCTGAGCCATAAGAGATGCTGCCGCCCTCTGTGACCGGGGACCACAGGCTCACGGAGGGTGGCCCGAGGCTTGTCACCAGGCCGTGCTGGGGGCGAGTGGAGGCCTGGGAGGTCTCCTGGGGCTGCGTCCTGTTGGAAACAGGGCTGCTTCCTAACATGGGTGCGTATGGTCCCAATGGCCCTCGAGGGTTTCCTACGAAGGCCCCGTGATGGGACCCACGCACGGTCGAGATAAACGTGAGTTTGACGAGATACCGCTGCGTTTTTTACCTTAGTTGTTCAGATCCAAGACGGGAGGAAAATGTACAGAAAAGGAAAAGAATAAAAAGGCAGTGACGGGGGTTTTTCCCATTTCATAACCATTTGTAGTACGTCTGGTGTCACTGACTTTGCCCACAAAGAGAGAAGCCTCCTTCACCTGGGGTGGGGTCAGGGGGTGGCCCTCTCACCCTCAGACCCCCTTAACCTCCTACCTGCCTTCCCCTTTGTCTGAAATCCCTTTAACCAACGTTGTTTGTTTCCAAAGTACCCTCAGCCGTTATCCGATTTAACCCATCCTCCGAGCATCTTCTTCCGTGGGTTCTGGAGGGCCCTCGAGGACGTCTGGGGTCTTTGCCCCCTGCCCCCAGCCTTTGGGGAATCAGGCCAGGCCAACCCCTTCCACTTGGATCCTGGACGCTCCATCCAGACAGTGGTGTCCGGGGGTGGCCAGGCCCCTTGGTGCTCAGGGTCCAGGATTTCCACAGTGAAATATGAGAAATTCTCCCGCTCTGTCATGGATTAAAATTCCAGATTTGACATCTTGGTCACGGAGCTTCGAACCGGCTGGCAGAGCATAAACGCGGAGCCGGACGGCAGGGACCAGTGGTCCCGGGGCCTGGAACCACGTGTTCTCAGAAGCCGAGATCTGAGTTTTGGAAGATGCGAGCTCTTCAAATCAGAGAACTTCGAATCGATGCGGTAGAGACTTTTTCATCAAAAAGGGTCGGAGGGCTGCATTGTCTCCATCCCGCACGCATTTCAAAGTTACACAAAGAAATAACTTGCATTGCTATTTCTTATTTCAGATGTGATACATTTACTGAATAAATTCTAGAAAATATCAATAACTGAAAACTCAGGAAGGAAAATCAGCAAGTCTGTAAATCACCAACCTTGCCCTTCTATTACGTTTAAACTTTTTCCCCATAGATACATTATGCATATTTACCCAAAATGGGATAACATGGATAATCTGACAGTAGTAAGATGATCTTCCCACATTGTTAAGCATTCATTCATTCACTCACCCCCCAGCAAATTTTTATTGAGCGCCTACTGTATGCCAGGCACTGACCTAGATCCTGGAGATATAGCAGTGAAAAAACACGTGGACGGACAAAACCCTTGCCCCCGTGGAGTTGACATTCTTTTGCTATGTCCTGTTAACTGACTGGCCATAGGGTATTCCATTGTAGGGGATGTAGCGTTATTCATTTAACCGATCCCCAGTGGTTGGGCAGTTAGGTTGCTTAGGCAGATGTTTACTGAGATGAACATCCTTTTATAGCTGAATCTTTATGTGCCACAGTGATCATTTATTTCTTAAAGATGGAGCCCTAAAAGTGGGATGGCTGAGCAGAGAGATAAATACATATATTTATACATAATGCTTTAGATGTCTGCTGCCAAATTGCCTTTCAAACTATTGTACTACCGTGGACTTTTAGCAGGGAAGGAGGGTGCACAGACAGACTGCATTTATTGAGACTAGAAAGGAGAAAGATAAGGGGTCTCTTCGTCCGAAGAAACAAAAGTACGATGCAGTTCCCAAGACGTGGAAGGCACGATTAAAGGCCATTTCCTTAGAGGCAGGAGGTGGGGAGAAAGGGGACGGCCAAGGAAGCCCATCACTGCAATAAGGATCATTTCCTTTCTCTAGGCTGCTTTGGAAATTCAAAGTCACCAGTGTTTCTAGAACACAGCACTGCGCTCTCCAAAGTGTGGTCAGCTCATAAAATGATCGTCCGTACCTTATATATTTAGGGACACAAAGTCCCGGAAAGACAGAAGTCATGTGAACAAAGATTTTTCATCCTAATTTTTTAAACGTCTTTGACAATTTCCTCCGTAACCTTCTCGCCTGTCTCACGTGGGATGTGAGCCAAGAGACCCACCCATCCCGGGCACAGGGACGGGCCCTGGGGAGACATTAGGGCGTGTTTCCTTCCTCCAGGACGTGGCCATTTTCTTCAAGTCAGTTTGGAATCAGCCTCATAAATGGGAAATCAGTATCGATTGCCACAAAATAAAAGTAACCATAAAAATGAGCCCAGTGAAAATGTGCTGCTAAGTTCCAGCCGGCTGCCGTGGCCATGTCTCCGGCCTGCAGCCTGGTCCCTTTGGTGAAAAAGGAAGATGAGAAGCGTCAGGGAGGTGTGAGGGCCGGAGTGACTCTCCACGGGGATGTTTGCCTCGATAGTAACTCAAACAGGAATTGAAAAGGGGAGTACACGTCTCTCTGGGGTTGGATGTTACTTAATGCCACGCCCAATGTGCTATATAACAGCCACCCCTGTCTCCCCAGCAGCGCGCCTCTCACTGTGAAATAGACATAAGGATATCAGTGCTTCAAGGGCAGTTTCTTACATGTCAGGCCCTGTTCCAAGCACTTCACTTCTATTAGCTTATTTAATCCCCCCGACAGTCCTCAAGGTAGGTACCATTATCATCAACCCCATTTTGCAGATGAGGAAACTGAGGCTCAGAGAGGCTAGGTGACTTGCCTGAGGTCACACAGCTTGTGCAAAGCAGGGATGGGATTTGATCCCACCCAGGCAGTGTGGCCTCAGAGGCCTCACGTGCAGTTACTAGACCATTCCTCCTTCCTGGTGAGGGGAGAGTAGAAGGTTTGGGGGTGCACCCACAAGTCCTGGCTCCCATTTCCTCCTCCACTTCTAGCTGAGTGGCCCTGGGCAAGTCCCTTCACCACTTCTAGCCTTAGTTTCTCCATCTGGGAACCAGGATAATAACGCCCACCACAGGTGCATGGTGGGTGTTCTGGGGGTGAAGAGGTGGCCTCTGGGATCTGCATCCTGGAGAGGCCGGGAGGTCTCTGATCAAATCCAGCAGGAGAGAGAGAGGCTGGCCCGGGAGGAGGAGGGGCCGGGCCGGGCAGGGCTGGAGCGTGGCCAGCTGGTTCCTGGCCCTGAAGTCAGCCCCGAGGAGGATGCCGGGCATGACGTGAACACAGCTGCCCCTCATCAGAGGGAGAGCCCCACCTCCTGGGACCACTTGGCAGGTCCACAGTCACCTGGACGCCCACGTACAGGTCACTGGGCGCATCTCGGAGCTGTACCCTTCAGTCTGATATAGGAGGTGCTCTTTCTTTTTGCTCCTGGCAAACTTGCACCCCAGAGGTTTGAAATACCCTCAGAGCCCCCCGACCGACAGCAAAGGGGAGCGTCCGGTCAAACAAGAACAGACAGGGCTGCCTCCGGAGGCCCAGGGTCCAGGCCAAGGCCTGGAATCCATGCACTGTGCGGTCTTCATCAAGTCTTCTCCGACCTCGGTTTCCTCATCTGTGAAATGGGAGCAATCTGGAGTCGATGAGAACTAGTGCTCGCTGACCGCCTCCTGGGTGCCCCCACCTATTGGCTGTGATTGTATTTCACTCCACCCTCAGAAGGGCCCTGGGAGGTGGATGTGTCCTGAGCCATTAGGGAAACTGAGGCACAGAAAGTGATGATTTATCCAAAGTCACACAGCTGGGAATGGCAGAGTTAGGGGTCCATCAAGACCCCAGTACCCATGCTCCTTGGTCTCTGAAGAGCAGCTTTTGGAGGTGCTCGGAGCCCTGTCCTCTGGAGTCAGGGCACAGCTCATCCCCCAGAAAGGCAGAGTCTGCTCTTGGCTCCCTCCAGGCATCTGAAGATGCTTCCGGCTGGGCCCAGCGAGATGCTGGCAGAAGGAGGCTACAGCCGGGCCCTCAGAACCCCACTGAGGTTTCACGAAAACCACCACCAAGGGGACCGCCTGACTGCTCTGCCCTGGAGAGACGTCACATTAACCCCGTGTGGAAGGGAGGACCATCCCCATCCTGCAGATGAGAAAACAGAGGCCAGACAGCTTGAGCAACTTTCCCAAGGCCACCGTATTGGTTTCCCGTCACTGCTGTAACAAATCACCACAAATTTAGTGGCTGAAAGCAACCCGAATTTATTACAGTTCTGGAGGTGAGAATTCCAAAACAAGGCTTATGGGGCTCAAGGAGCCAGTAGAGCTGCGTTCTTTCTGGAAGCTCCTGGAGAGAATCTGTTTCCTTGCCTTTTCCAGCTTCTAGAGGCCCCTGCTTTCCCTGGCTCAATGCTCCTTCCTCCACCCTCAAAGCGCATCCCTCCAACCTCTGCTTCCGTCACGACCTCTCCCCTCTGACTGATCCTCCCGCCTCCTCTTACAAGGACCCTGGTCATGACCCTGGGTCCCCGATAACCCAGGATGACCCCCCATCTCAAGATCCTTAATTTCAAAGTCTCTCCTGCCACATAAGGGGACGTATTACAGCTTCCAGGGATTAGGACACGGACATCCTGGGGTCGGGGGGTCGGGGGAATGGGGAGGGCGTTACTCTGCCCACCACAACCACATGGGAAGCAGGTGCCCAAACCAGATTGAACCCAAGTGTGACCGGCTCCAGAGTTTGCTTCTGCTACCCCCAGACTCTCCCAGGGCCCTTAAGAAGGGTGGATGGCATTGCCAGTATTTTTACAGAACAAATCATCTTTTTAGTATACGTGTGTGCCAAATATCGTGCAGGATATACTGATAACTAAATCTCATTCATTGTTTGCCTGAAATTCAAATTTAACTGGGTGTCCTGTGTTTTTATTTGCTAAATCTGGCAACCCTAAAAACCAAAAAACATCTCAGGAAGAAAAAGGCGCCCTTTGTGAGAAGATCTGGGCCAAGAGTCAACTGGGACGCCTCCATGTCCCCTCTCTGGGCCTCAGTTGGTGCATCTGTAAAATGGGGCTGCAGTGGTCACCGCTCCTCCAAGCAGATGACATTGACACCGCAGAGGAGGGAGGGTTTGCACACTGTCGAGAGCGGTGCCCAGCAGAGGCGCCCGCTCCACTCCCACCCCCTCAGTCCACAGGGCGGGGACCAAAGAGGCTCTTTCCAGGGCCCAGCCCAGATGGGGCTTCAGCTCCGGTCAGAGAGGAGCCGATTTCCCCGGCTCATTATCCCGAACCAAATTAGGAGCAGCCTGCGCTGCGCCACTCGTGGCTTCATTGGGGCTCACAGACGCCCCCGCCTGTGCCGCTTTTCTTTCCCCTCTCCTGTCCCCAGCCGGGCCGTGCCTGGAGGGAGCCAGAGGCTGCCCAGGCCCTGCCACCTGGGCCCGCGCTGACGCCCCAGTGTAATCAATTAGAGCCAGGCCAGGCTGGGCCTGTAATGGGGCGCCGCTGGGCAGCTGGGCCCCGCATCGATCCCGGCCCCCAGTGACCCCCAGGGAGGCATGGCAGCCAAGATGGCCACGCAGATGGTGGTCTCCAGGGCCCTCTGCCCCCACCCCCACCCAGGGCTGCCCGGGCCAGGGGATGGAGGGAGTCGGGCCTGGCCTCTGTCCTGCGCACGCGGCGGGCCCCGGATGTGCCTGCAGGCTGGCCCTTGGTGTTTGGGCCCCAAAAGGAGGCAGAAAAATTCAGGAAATCCTGCTCTGCTGGGGTCCAAGTGCCCCCCCAACTGGAGCATCTTTCATCCCTCCAAACCACCCCGTGCCCCCTCTGGCCCCTGTTCTGACCAGGCCCGGCCCCCAGGGCAGCCCCTCCAGAGGCTCTGAATGCAGCGGGCAGAGGCAGGGCCAGCGGCTGTCTTTGAAGAATCTTCTCCAGGAGCCCCCCTGCTCCCTGCCCATCACAAAGGTTGGCCAGGCTGGTGGGGCGCTGGGGGTCGTGAGGCGATCTGGCGGGGACGGGAGCTCCACTCTGCCCTGTTTGCTGCCTGAGCCTCCCCACCCCGGGGAGCAGGGATGGAAGCTTTGAACCGGGGAGGGTGGCGCGCACGGAAGGGCTGTGGGGACGTGGGGAGGCAACAGGGCCTCCTGCACGTGTTGGGGTGGGTGTAAGGCTGTGTGTGCACAGCTCGTGGGGTGCAAGGGTACACGCCTAAGGCAGCCATTTCCCTGGGCCCGGGTTCCTCTGTGTCGCCCACACGGGCACACGGTAGGTGTTGGTAACAATTGATAGGATGGGTGTTGTGTGTGGGTCTGTGTTTCTAAGCTCGTGTGAGCGGGCCTGTGAGGGAGAGTGTGTGTGCGTGTGTGTGCATCTGTGTGGCATCTTCCTCTCCCTTAGGGCGAGTGTGTGCATCTAAGAAAGGGCCTGAGGGCTCTGCTTTCCCTGAGGCTCCAGGCCCAGAAGCGCCGCCCATGTGGGAGCTTCCTCGCCCCCGTCCTCGTGCAATGCAAATTTGGAAGAACAGAGTGAGGTAAAAAGAAGAAACTAAACTCACCTGCAGTGACCCCACCTGGAAATATGCCCAAGCCCTCGCACGTGCCTCCTCGCGTCCCCTCGGCCCCGGGGGCGGTTACAGACAAGAGTCCGTTTCACAGATGAGCAGAGAGAGGCTGGGGGGCGCCAGGGGTCTGGGCTGAGCTCCGGGTGGGGATGCCCGGACCACGGAAAACCGGGCCTTGAGGAGAACGCTGCCCTGTGGACACAAAGGAACTTCGGTTTCCCGAGCGGCTGGTGCCCTTAGGGGATGAATTCTGTACATCAGGTGCCCAGCGCTAAGACGTTGGTGGAATCGAGTTGAACCCAACCCAAGGGACTCCATCAGGCTTCAAGTCCCACACCTGCTACCAACTGGCTGTTTGACCTTAGGCAAGTTCCTCACCCTCTCTGGCCTCAGTTTCCCCATCAGCGCCCCCAGCCCCAATAGCTGAGATCTCAGAGAGAGTCCATCCCACTCTCCTGCTGATACAGGACTCACCCTTCCCCCAATATCCAGTGAGATATCTTCCCAGCTGCTGCTTACACTCCTCACCAAATGGGGAGCTCACTCCCTCCCAAAGCACCAGGTTGCACTGTTGGCCGGTTGAGCCTCACAGGCGAGGTGCATGAACTCAGAAGCCAGGCTGCCTGGGTCCCAGACTTGCCTCTCATCATTCCTGCTGTGTCACGAACCTAGCAGGGCCTTGGTTTTTGTGTCTGTAAAACGGGAGTTTCGCCCTCACCAGATTTCTGGTGATCACAGGAGTGCCACTCTGCCTTAGTGCTTAGCCATTAATGCTATTCGAGCCACAGTGCATCCCTCCCGCCCCCACACCCCCAAAAAGGAAGCTTTGGAGGCAGAGAGGGGTGGCGTGGGGTGGAATAGTGCCTGGCACAGAACGGGCGCCATCAAAGTGTTCGTTGTCATCACCATTATCATCACTCATAGAAGCGTCCCTGTGTTAAGAGGCATCTGCGTCCTTGTCACTTCCACTCATTAGTCCTCCTGCAGGAATTATCTCACCCACTTACAGACGAGGAAACTGAGGCCCGGAGAGAGGAAGACACTTGCCCCAGAACTTCCTCAGCAGCGAGGCTGCTGCCACCCTAGGGGCTTGTCCTGAGCTGTGTCAGCCCCTCTTGGCCCGTCTGAGGCCAAGCCGGGGTGGGCTGGGAGGACAGAGAGAGAGGCGGTGGGGGCTGAAGCCCCCTCGGGCCCCGCCAGGGCCACGGTGCCGGGCGAGCGGGCCGCGGTCCAGCCACCGGGCGCAGGCGGGCTAATTGCCGACGCGCGGCCACTGCCCTGGCCCGTGACACAGGCCCCTGACAGCCGTGATTTATGAGGGCCCTCGGCAAAGCGGAACCCGGTCAATTGCCTGTTACCTCACTTAGCAGACACCTTGTCACCGCCCGAGAGCCGGGTGTTAAAAATACAAACCAGGCGGCCAGCAGGCCTGGAGCTCGCGGGCCTCCACCTGCTTGGAGCCAGATAACGGCCCCCGACCGGCCGGCCAGCTGATGTCCAGGAGACGCTGAGGCCAGATTCGTGATGTAGATGTCACCAGGCCTCAGTGTCTGGGCTGGGGAGCAGGACGGCCGGAGCAGGGACGAGGCCCCCACCTTCAGACCGGCCCGTCGTCAGTGCCCACTGCAGACGTGGGGACAGCAGGGGCCCGGCGAGGCCCAGCTGCTGGTCCGAGGCAGTGGGGAGGTCAGGACTGGATGGCAGGGGTCCCAGGTCCCCACCCTCTTTGCTCTTGTCTGAATCCACCCTCCACGCTCTGGATCCACGCTGATGCTTGTTGCAAACCAGTCGGCAGCTTCCTCCTGGGGCCCCGGGGTTGTCCAGCCCACAGCCTCTGAGCCTGGCCTTCTTCACCCTTCTGGCCTCATCGCCTTCCAAACAACCCCCCTAAAGTCTGGGTCCACGTGAACTCTCCCTCACGCTTCCTGGGGCTGCCTGTTCCCCAGGGTGCGCACAGACCTACCACGGGATCTGCAGGGCCCAGCGCAAAATGATGCTGTGAGGTCTGTGTTCAGAAGTTATTAAGAATTTCAAGATGGTGACAGAGAGCATTCAACAAGCAGGGACCCTTCCGAGCACGGGGTCCTCCAGGGCTGCAGACGCCTGTGACGCCGCCCCGCCCCCCATGCTGAGGAGCCGGCAGGAAGCTGGGCCTTCACACTTCTGCTTCTGTGGGTTATTATTCCCACAGTAACCTCGCCAGCCAGGTAGCTGCTGTCGGCCTATTTCACCCACCGCCGGGGGGGACGTGTGAGAACCGCATGGCAGACCCAGGGGTCTGGGGAATATCCAAAGTAGCCCTACTGCTTCGGGGCGTAGCGATGTGTGTGTCCGTGTGCGTGTCTGTGTGTGTGTCCACGTGCATGTACGTGGGCATCTGTGTGTGTCCATGTCTGCGTGTCCATGCACGAGCCCGTGCGCGTGTCTGTGTCTGTGTCTGCGTGGAGACCTATGTACGTGTCCTGGAAGAAGTTTTCAAACAGCTGAGAACAAAAGTTAAATCAAAAGCAGCTGACCCCTTCGGGGTGGCGTCACCCCTGCTGGTGCGACCTCCCTCCTGCCCCTGAGTGATGGGATCCAGTCCCCCGCCCCACCCCGTGTTGATCCGTGTGGGGTCATCAGCGGGGTCTGGGAAGACCCCCAGGGAGAGGCCATTTGGAGGCAGAAGGGGGCTGTCTGTGGGTCTCCCGGGTACCAGCGTCCGCAGCCTTCACCCTCAGCAAAGCGAGGCAGGGAGTGGTTTTACTCACCGCTTCACTCATTCAGTGAGCACTCATGGGGCATCGCCTTTCCCCCGATGGGGCCAGAGTGGTGACCAGACCCAGCCCGGCCCTCAGGGAGCTCAGAGCCTAGTGAGCAATTCAGGTGGCACAGGCGGTCCGTCAGGGCCTAGAGGAGGCCACTGATCTAGCTCCCCAGAGATGACGTCTGAGCTGAGACCTGGAGAGCAAGTGGGAGCCAAACCAGAGGAGGAAAAAGTGCAGCTGACAGAGGAACAGACCAAGCGAAGGCCGGCCCCTGGGAGCTTCTCCAGGCCTCCTTGCTGTGTGACCTCTGCCAGTTCAGTCCCTCTCTGAGCTCTGGGAGGGGCGGGCAGCTCAGCCTTTGGGGGTGTCGGTGCAGCCTCAGGTCAAGGAGCCACTGCTCGGTGGACAAATGGTCTCCGGTCCCAGGCGGATGGACCGGCATTCCCAGGCCTCAAGGGCCCTGCCCCGGAGCTGTGCCTGCACCCCTCATGACTCACCCACCTCGGAGGGGCCCCAGCCCTGGTCCTCCAGCCACACTGGGGTTTAGAACCAACATTTTAAAAAGCCACAGTTGAGGTTCTTCAGCAAGGTCATGCATTCATTCAACAGACACTCTCAGCTCACGTGGGGGCCAGAGATGCAGAGACGAGGGCAACATGGCTTCTGCTGCAGGCGGCTCACACTTCAAGCAGGAGGATAGTGGCTCCGGTTAAAACATGGGGCTCTGCAGGGACAATCGAGGTCACTCATAGCCAAGGCGCTGAAGCCCTGGTGTGGAGGAAGAACAGAAGGAGGAGGAATTGGCTGGCGGGAGGGAGTTTCAGGTAGAAGTAACAGCGCTTGCAAATGCTCGGGGGCTGGAGAAAGCGCCAAGAATTCAAAACAAGGCAACAGGACTGGAGCAGAGAAAGAGAGGGGGCCCTTTTCCAACACTTCCCACATTGGAAGGCAAAGCCAGGGAGGGATTCACTCATGAGGGTCCTTCATTCATTCTTTCGTTTGGTCATTCAACAGTTACTGATTGTACTCCGTGCCAGGCCTGGGGTGGGCACTGGGGAGAAGGAACAACAAGGGAACAACATGACATGGTGAGGGAAGCCCAGAGGTCATTGGGCAGAGCAGGTGGGGAAGGCATCAAGGAAGACTTCCTGGAGGAGGGGGCCCCAAGCAATTTAGAAGCATGACTTCTCATACCTCTACACCGAGCTCAGGTGTCAAGGGGAATATCGGCCCCAAAGTTCTCCCTGCTGTCGGGGGCAAGGAAAGTCCAGAATTCTCCGGTGAGCTGGCTATCCGCTCATTCATTCATTCATTCATCCCACCCAGCGTTTGCTCAGACAGGCTGAGGTAACTCAAACCCGGCCCTGTCCTCAGAGGCCCCCAGTGCTGCTGCCGGGGAGACAGAGCGTGAACAAACAAATGCACATCGGTGTCAAGGGGGGTGGGAGGTGGACATGCAGTGCTGACTGGCCGCAGAATCACCTGGGAGCCTGGTGAAAAGCAGACTTCCAGGCCCGATCTCAGGCCGCTGACTGCCTCTCGAGGGCAGGGCGGGGACTGTATCCTCAAACCCCCAGGAAGTTGGAGATGGCTCGTCCCGGCACCCACCTGCAGACAGTCATTTCAGGATCCGGCTGTCCCGGGAGCGCTGAGCCCCCGAGGGGCTGGGCTGACCGTGGTGGCGGCCGGGGACAGGCTCCCCCTGACTTCAGGTCTTATTTTAGCCTCTGGTGTGTCCCCGGGAGGCCCAATGGGAGGAGGCTGGGTATCTTACAAGGGGGATTTGCACGGGTATTTTCGGTCAGGATGGAGGGTCAGGCTGGCCCTGGCCGGCCCTGCAGGCGGAGAAACCAGGTGCTGAAAACTAATACCCGCCACCCTGGAGAAGCTGCCCCTCTGGGGAGCTCTGCAGTAGAGATGGGGTGGGGGAGCCGTGTGGGCTGCGTCAGACCTGTCCCCTGCTGGCTGCCAATAGCTTGAGACTCTGAGGTTGCAAAAGAGCAGAGAGACTGGGGCATCCTCCCCACTTCACAGATGCAGAAACTGAGGCTTCGAGAGGCCGCTGCCAGTGTCATAGCCCAGCTCAACCACAAGTCCTTGTGACAATGAACGAGATTTTTGCTAAAAGGGCAGCCTCAGCGTCTAAGCAAGGCCACGCGAAGCTGATGGTGGATAATGTCAGTAACAGCCGACGCTTACACGGCCTTGTTCTAACGCTGGATACATTCACCACTAACTCGTTTTCATCCTCAGGACCACCGACAAGGCAGGTACTAATAGGATGCCCGTTGGATGGACGAAATAAAGCTGCCACCCGCCTTGGGAGTTGGACAGAAGGGTCCGTGGAGCCCCGAGTCCCCAGCGAGCCTTTCCCTCCCCAGATCACCCCCCTAAATGTTCCCTGCTCTGATGGGGCCCCCCGCGGCACCGTCGGGGGCTTGGTTTATACCTACCCGCTGGAGGCAGAAGGCAGTCTGGGGTTGACAGGCAAAGCGAAAGCCTGGGTTCGAATCCCAGCCCCACCCTGGCCTGGCTGTGGCTCCTTAGAAAGGACACTGGCCTTCCCGAGCGGCAGTTTGCCCTTCTGAGAAGCGGGAACACCTCCTTCCACCCAGTCTACCCCCCAGGGCGGAGAGTCGGCTCCCGTGAGTGGGAACAGGCCTCCCTGCCCGCAGACAAGGAGGCTGAGGCCCAGAGGGGCTGGAGATGCCCCAGGGCCCCCACTGCACAGGGACAAAATGGGCCCTCGAAAGTCACACACCACTGTCAGAGTGACAATTAAGGGGGAGCCAAGGAGAAGCAAGGGGCCAGGTGGCAGTGGCCAAGGCCTCCCTGACCCCCAGGCCGGCCGTTCTCAACAACAGAAGGGGGGAAAACACAGGTGCTAGAATTTAATCTGGGCTCCTACCGACCAGCTGGGCGACCCTGGGCTAGTGACTAAACCTTTCTGAACTCTTTCCGCATCCTCCAAATGCAGACAGTCGCGGTGGGGTTGTCACGAGAGTCCGGTGAGGCAGAAGGTGTGGTGTTGCCTTTTCCAGGTGGGGCACGGGCCCCACGGGGGAGTGAAGGGACTTGCCCAGGATCACAGAGCGTTCCCACAGCCGCAGAGCAGGGGCCTTCCCATGGGTCTGAGGAGGGAGGGGGCCCTGCCAACGATGGGGGTGGAGGTGGGGATCAGGGAAGGGTCCCCAGAAGCCTGGGCATTGGAAATCGCAGGATTAGCATTTGCAGGAAGGGCCCGGAAGGGCATTCCGGGTGGTGGCACCAGCCCAGGCAGAGGCCCTGAGGTCAGACGGCACGGAGCAAGCGTGGAGAAGGGCAAGCCGTTTGGATAGCTGGAGCTAAGGATGCAGAGGTCTCCAAATAGGTGTGTGGAAGGTGTCTTTATCATCCATGCCTGTGTGTGCGTGTGTGTGAGAGTGTGAGTGTGTTTTCTCCGCCACAGATTCCCCCATTAACACTCCCGGATTTGTTTGCTCCGTTCCGGCTCTCTCGACCCCCCTGCTGCCTCCCTGCACCCCGTTTGCCGGTCTGCTCTCTCCCTCTCCCGGGGGCTCCATGGGTCACGGAAACCGAAACAAGCCCCTGCTCTGATCGTTACACCAGATGCCCGGCCGGCCCGCCTGGGCCCCATCGTGGGCTCAGAATGAGGCCCCGCCCCCGCATCAGACCGTGGGGGGCCTCGTCCCGAGAGGGACAGGGCCAGACGAGGGGAAACCCAATCCCTGACACATGGAGATCATTTGCAGAAGGAACAAAATCCGTGACCAGCTCAGGAGGGACGCAGAGGGGGAGGGAGAGGGGGGCTGGCCGGGGACCACGCGGGGCCAATGGGAGAGGGGGCTGAGGCGAACTCTGGGCCGGCCCCAGACCAGATTCTAAGGCTGGCTCAGCCGCTGCTTTGCTGGGAGAACCGGGCAAGGCTCCCACCCTCTCTGGGCCTCCGTGCCCTCCTCTGGAATATGGTGAGAACTGAAAAAGACTGTTCAGAGCAAGCGCCTGACCCTGTGCCCAGCACACAACCAGCCCTCAGGAAACAGAGTTGATGCATAGATGAGGAGACTGAGGCCCAGAGATGTTGTGTGACTTGCCAAAGGGCACACAGCGAGTCAGTGCAGGAGTGGGACTGCAGTCTCTCAAAAAGCTCTGGGAAAATTACATATCCACAGAGAGGGGTCAGAGGCGGCCGGCCATCATTTGCCAAACTGAGCACGCCGTGGCCTTTGTCCCCCAAAGGCGAGTTCCCCTTCTTCTCCTCCCACTGGGAGCCTGAGGATCCCCAACGTGGCCCCCACCCATTTTGTTTTTAACAAACAGCTTTACTGAGATATAATTCACATACCACACAAGTCACCCGCTTACAGTGTAAATCCAATGGGTTTTGGTATATGATTCATTTTTCAGTTGTGGAAAAAGATATGTAACGTAAAGTTTGCCATTTTAAATATGTTTACGTGGGCAACTCCATGTGGCGTTAAGCACATTCATAATGTTGTGCAACCGTCACCACTATTCCCAAAACTGTTTCATCACCCCAAACAGAAACCCTGTCCCCATTAAACACTAACCCCCGCTCCCCCTCCCCCACCCCCTGTGACCCTCTGTTCTACTTTCTGTCTCTACGAATGTGGCTACTGTGGACATTTCATATAAGCGGGATCCCAGTATATTTGTCCTTTTGTGTCTGGCTTCTTTCACGTGATGTTTTCAAGGTTCATCCACATTGTGGCTTGGGTCAGTACTTCATTCCTTTTTAAGGCTGAGTAATATTCCATCGCATGGATGGACCACATTTGGTTTATCCATTCATCTGTGATGGACACCAGGCTGGTTCTGCCTTTGGCTGCTGTGAACGTGGGTGGAACGTGGGTTGAGTCCCCATTGACAGTTCCTTTGGGGGTACACCTAGGAGGGGACTTGCTGGGTCATATGGTAAATCTATAGCTGTTGGAAGATCCGCCCACCTGCGGCTGTGCCGAGAGGCTGCCCTGGCCCGGCAGCCTGCGTGAAGATGGAGGGACGGGGCCCGGGCCTGGTCACCTCTCAGCTGGACCTTTGCAGGAGACTTGTACCCCCTGTCTCTTCCTCAGCTCCTTGAGCCTGGGGAGAACATCTCCAAATTCTCGGAACCGTGCGTGGCTCCCCGGTGCTCTCTGGATAAAATTGTCAGGCGTGGTGCCCTCTGTGGAGCCCCCGAGGTCCCACCCCTGCCTCTGCCCACCCGCCACAGCACTTGTCTCGTGCGCTGGGCTTTTGACTGACTCGTCCGTCCCCTACTTCGGGGAGAGTTCCTCGAGGTTAGAGACTGTGTCTGATTTGTGTCGCCTCGTGGTCCGGAATATAGGAGGTGCTCAAAAACTAAATGTATTTCCTAGATGAAGAAACCGGGGCTCAGAGAAGGGGATCAACCTGCCTGAGGACGCAGAGCTGGAAAGCGAGGGTAACCTGAAACAGGTCTGTCTAATTCAAGAAGACAGTGGGTGCCAAGTGCCTGGCACATAATTGGTGTTTACAACATATTAAGCACCAGTGTCCTTCCCCCCCTTACCTTGGGGAATCTAAACGCCCCTCGATCCAGCCCAAGCTCTACCTTTAACTCGCTGTGTGACCTCGAGCAAGGCTGTTGCTCTCTCTGGGCCTCAGTTTCCTGTCTGTGATCTGGGGGCTGAAATACAAGGCTTCTCTGGCCACCACCATCCCCCACTCCAAGCATATTCCTAGCAGCTCAGCTGGACCCCTCAGCGGGCCCCCCTGCCTACAGGTAATTAGAAGAACGCAGTGGGGGTCGGGGGCAGGGGGAAGCCCCAGCAGGCGGCTCCTTCCTCTGAAAGGGGCCCCTCAACGCTGCCCGCCCAGCCCCTGCTGCGGAAACAAAAGGCCTTGTGGACGTTCAAAGGCAGGCGCCAGGCGGGAGGCCAGCGTGGGCGGCCACAGAGATGGCCACGGGGCTCGTGGCGGGGATGGCCGGTGACTGGAAGCTGTCCCCATCCATCAGTCAGCGGTGACAGCTCCCGGGGCCCTGCGGCCCCCTGCAGCCCAGCCAGCTGACCATCCTGGCTGCAGCGGGGACCCCTCCCCTGCCTGGTGGCTTCAGCCTGATGACCTGAATAATGGAGCCTCCTTGAGCGTCCAGCCACAGGGACAGACGCATCTTTGCTCCATGCCTCTCACACTCTGCCGCCAAGGTTTACCTTCTCAGCCATGTCCCTGGCCACCAGCCCCCATGTGGAGAGAGATGTGACACATGTCACCCTTGTTCTGATGGGACAGCAGAGCCTGGGGCAGTGTGGCCAGGGGCCTGGGAGTCCAGGAGATGACGGGAGCTTGGCCTTGCCTGCTGTCAACTCTCTGCGTGACCCTGGGCAAGTCTTGGACCCGCTCTGGGCCTCAGTTTCCCCTTTTGTGAAATGAAGTTGTCACCTCTGAGCTCCGATGTGTGAATCCTGTGACGCTCAGGCGTCCCGGGAGGCAAGTGAAGGCAGTGGTGACGTCAGCCGGGCAGACGAGGTTTCAAATCCCACCTCTCCTTGCCCTTGATGGGTGACCCTGAGCAAGTTACTTAATGCCTCTGAGCCACCGCCACCCCCTCGCCTGCGAGATGGGGACCCTCGGCCCGCTTCAGCAGAGAACTGTGCAATGAAATGAGAGCACACCTGCAAAACACCCAGCCCAGGGCCTGGCGCAGAGGAAGCCCCGTGCCGAAGGATTCCTTCCTGAGCATCTACTGTGTGTCGTCGCAGCGTGAGGTGCTTAGGATGTAGAGAGACGAAGATCGAGGACCTGCCCGATGGAAGTCGCAGGCACAAACCATCACCCAGTGACTAGTTCCTTATACGGGGAGTGAATGCTGGGAAGGAAAAGGAGTAAAGGATCCAGGAAGGGTCCTGAGAGGCAGCATGGGAGATGAGACTGGAAGAGCATTCTGGACAGAGGGAGCAGCTGGTGCGAATGCTTAGAGTTAGGACCAAGCTGGGGGGTGTTTGAGAGATGTGAGGGAGGCCACTCTGGATGGAGGGGAGTGGCAGAGGGAGGGGGACAAGGCAGTAGAGGGCAGTGGTTAAGCTCACAGGGTCTGTGTTTGCATTCCGGCTGGGTGGCCTTGGGGAAGCTGCTTAGCCTCTCTGGTCTCCACACACGTCTGCTACATGAGATCAATGCTGGGAGCTGCGTCGTGGAGTGAGAGGATGAAAGGAGGTGACGGGCTCGGATGTGCTTGGAACGCCCTGGGTGAAGTAAGCACTCGGTAGCTGGGAGCTATTTTTTATCTTCATCGTTCTCGTCATTGCAGAGCACGGCGAGCACTTGGACAGATATTATTGGTTTTCTGTCGCCAGGTGCTTTTCTTTTAGGAAATACTGGAGGCCGGGGGTGTTGACTGTTCCAAGAGAGTTCCTACAGCCTGGGTGGTAAGAGAAAAAAAAGTTGGAAACAACCTAAATGTCCGTCAGCGGGAGGATG
Source organism: Tapirus indicus (assembly GCA_031878705.1). NCBI lineage: Eukaryota > Metazoa > Chordata > Mammalia > Perissodactyla > Tapiridae > Tapirus > Tapirus indicus. The sequence continues at coordinate 21,740,747 of CM062938.1, forward strand.
ACTCAATGAGTGGTGACATATTCATGCTGCGGAATAGTCTATGGCGGTGACAGTGTGTCAACTGGAGCGTCACGTATCAACAAGGATCAGTCTCAAACGAGGACGTCGAACCAAGAAAGCAATCACGGAGTGTACATACGGGATGCTCGCATTTACAGAAAGTTTTAGAACAAGCCAAGCCACGCCGTGTGCCGTGTGCGGATTCCCACGGACGTAGTGAAGACCGAGCGTGGGAATGACACAGAGCGACTCGGGTAGCGGCTCTGCCCGCAGAGGTGACCACCCCAACGGTCCCTTTCAGCCTTCTCTGCTTTATTTTTACTGTTGTCTGACGTATTCTATATCTTAACCAATTTATCATTGGTCTTCCTTCTACTGGAGTGTCAGCTCCGAGAGGTCAGGGATCTTTGCCTGATTAGTTCTGTGCTGTATCCCCAGGACCTAGAACAGCGCCTGGACCATAGTGGGTCTCAATAAATATGTACTGAATGGAAGGGAGGGAGGGATGGAGGGAGAGAGGGATGACAGGAGAGAAGGAGGGAGGGAGGAAGGAAAGGTGCACCAGAGGGGGCGAAGGAGCATTGTAGGGAGAAACACAAAAGGAACAGCACAGAGCCCCAGACTAAGCAGGGGGTGGCCTGAGAGAATGGGGACAGGCCACCCCTCTGTCACCTCTGCCCCACAGAGCTCCACTGCCCCACCGCGTGGCTCCTGGACTCCCACACACCCCGACACCCTCCCTGGGGCCGGGAGGGGGAGACGCACAACAAGGGCAGGTCGGTTGGGAAAGAAGATGGGGGTGGGGTCCATGAGGGCCACGGCGGTTCCCCTGGTCTGGTATAAGAGACTTTTCCTCTGTGGGTCAGGGTAGCCCAAGAAATACAAATGCAGGGAGACTGGGCCCAGAGCAGTCACGTTCTTTACTCCCGTGGGCTCCCTCGTGCCCCACGCCCCCCGATGGTCTGAGGTCGAGGTCCCCCCCACTTGCACCCACCAGCCAGACACCCTCTGCTCCGTGCTCAGATCCTGTGGATTCTACCGCGTGATATTTTCCAGGTCAGTCCGCTCCCCTCCATCCCAGCCCTGTCTCTCCTGGACACTGCAGTAGCTCCCTGCTCACCACCCCACGGCCACTCTGACCCTCAGACCCTCTCCTCGCAGCTGACCAGGCCCCTCTCCTGGCCCTGCTGCGGGGCTCCCCAAGGACCCAGTCCTGCCAGGATCAGACGCCTGCCTCCTGCTCCCTGGCCTCATCCCCCACAGCCCCCCACCCACTCTGCTCCCCTCCCGCTCCCCACTCTAGGCTTCTGAACATGCTGTTCCCTCCACTCCTTCTTCCCTTTCCCAACTCCCAGCCACCAACCCTGGGCAGGTCCTCCTGGTCCTTCAATAACTCAGGTTCCATGACCCCCACCACCACCAGGAAGCCCTCCTGGACTTTCCAGGCTGGGCCAGGTGCCTCCTTGGGGCTCTCATAGCGTGCTGTGCTTCCAAGACAAAGCCTGTCGCTCACAGAATGTGCGCTGCAGGAGGGCAAGGACCGTGTTCTTGGCCCAGGGCAGGCCCTGGTTAAATACCCACTGAATGAATGAGTGAATGAGTGAACCACACCTGTCATACCTGGATAAGTCCTAGGGCCCTTTGGAAGGTCTCGACATGGATATTCAAATCCAGCTGAACTCGAGCCTCCCCAGGTCTGCACGGCCCACCGCCCCTTCTTGCAGGGAACAGAGATGTAGGAGTTTATCGCCTGTTCTGAGCCCTTGTCCAGCCCCACCTGTAAGTCCCCTGCCGAGGAAGCAAGCATGATATATCTGATACAACTGCATTAAAATTCCCCTCGGCCCGATTTCCCTACAGGAAAATGGTGGGACCCTAAATCTCGATGGGCGTGAAATACGGCCAGGGCCGGCGAGAGCAGCGCTGAGTGGGACAATCGCGGGGAGGGACTGCGGGCCCATAAATTGTCCCGGAGCCGCTGCCCCGGGGGGCTCAGCCCAGAGGAGGCGTCCTGAGTGCTCCCACCGGGGCCAAGATTAATCAGGAGGAGAAGGAGAAGGCGTGGGGGGTGTGGGTGGTCCAGGAGGGGCTGGGCCTGGGGACCCTCCCCCAAGCAGCCTGGAATAGCTGTCCAGAGGGGCCTGGAATGGAGGAGAAGAGGGTACTAAGCCGTTAAGCCTTCAGCCCACGTGAAGCACTGACCTTAATTAACCCCTACAACAGCCCCAGGAGGAAGAAGCGTTCATCATATCCCTGTTTCCCGATGGGGAAACAGGCTCAGAGAGGTTGGATGACATGCCTGACATCACACAGCTATAAACAGGGGCCCGGAGAGGCATTCTGAGGCCAGGCCTGAGGATTTCAGTGGCACACGGAGGGGACGTATAAATAGTATCTTTCTCTTTTCCGTCCTCTTTACATCCTTACAACTACCTCTCTTCAGCTGCCCCAGCGCCTGCCGATTCCCCTTCATGACAAAGGGGGTCCAGACCTCCTGAGGTCTCAAAGAAGAGATAGAGGACAGCATCAAGTCGGGTCCCCCGTGACAGCGTTGTTTTTCCGTGGCGTTTATTTTTGAAGACACCTTTTGTTGGTGGCCACTGATATGGGTTTCCCGTTATTTTCAGGAATATAAAGCTTCCTGTAAAAATATATTTGTGTGTTTAAAGAGTCAACTGAGAGAAAAATAGTAAGTAAATAACGCAGGTGGTACTGGGTTATGCCAAAAATCCGCAGCCCTTACCTCCTAACCTGCCACATGAGCTGGTCACGTGTCGTCATCGCCCTGGGGGCCAAGTCCAGAGGGCAGGGATTTTTACCTGCTTAGCTCGTGGATTTATCCCAAGTGGCCTAGAACAGTGCTTGGCATATAGTAAATATTTGTTAAATGAAGGTGGAGGTGATACAGGAATGGAGTACTGAGACTTTGGGGAGCCAGCCCCGAGTAGTCCTTTCTCTGCGACTCTACAGTCCAGCAATCCTAGTGGTCTGTTGTCGTGGGAGAGTCAATTAACCCTGATCCTGGAGTTCTAGACCCCAGGACTTTTGACCCTATGGCTTTCTGATGTCATTGTTCTCAGCTCCTAAGGCCCCCTGCGTCTCAGAGGTGAGAGGCGGTTACTCCAAGATCCAAGAATGTGGCTGCTATTGTGTGATTCTAGGAGGCAGCCGGGACCAAGACTAGCAGAAGCAGGTCCTCCGGCTGATGCTAAGAGAGCAAGAGGAAGGGAGAGACAGAGACAGAGAAAGAGAGCAGGAGTTGGGAAGAGAGGGAGAGGGAGAGAGAGGAAAAAGGAGGAGGAAGAGGAGGAAATGGGGGAGGAGGAAGGGGAAGGAGAAGGAGAAAAGAGACAGAGAGGAAGAGGAAAAAGGAAAGAGACAGAGTGGGAGTTGGGAAGACAGAGAGAAGAGAATTGAAGGGAAGGGAAAAGAAAGAGAAGAGAGAAGGGAGTGAGGGGGAGAGAAAGAGGAGGGAGAGACAGGTGGGAGGGATCCAGGGAAAGAGAGAGAATCCACACCCAGCTGGCCCCACATGAGCCCCCCCAGCCTTCACCAGGGCACGGAGCCAGGCTGCCCTTATGCCCACCCCTCCCCACAACCTGTGGGTCGCCTGGGCAGCAGCTCCTCCCTCCCCTTCCACAGCGTGGTGTGAAGTGACTGAGCCCTCTAGGAAGCAGCTTGCTGAGGGAAGACGAGGTGGGTGCTCCGCAAGCACATGGGCTGGAGAAAGGAGTATATGCCTGGTTTCCAAATCCAGGTGCTGATGCCAGCACTTCTGAGAGAAATGTTGGCTGAGCCCTTCCTCTGTGCCAGGCATGCCTTAGGAACTGTGCACACATCATCTTGTGTGGCCTCAGCAGCCCTATAAGGTAGGTATGTTTGTCCCATTCTAAAGAAAAGAGAACAGAGGTACAGCAAGATTATTTGTCTTGGCCAGGTCAAGTAAAAAGAGCTTAATAAAGGTTGGATGAATGGGTAGATGAATGGATGGATGGTGGATGGATGAGGGGATAGGTAGATAGATGGATGGATGGATAGAAGAATGGGTGGATGGATGGATGGATGGATGGATGGATGGATGGATGGATGGAAGGGTGGAGGGGAGGATAGGTGGGTGAGTGGATGGGTGGATGGGTGAATGGATGAATGGGTGGGTATATGGATGGATGGTTGTGTGGATGGGTGGATGGCTGGGTGGATGGGTGGATGGGTGGATGGGTGGATGGATGGATGGAGGGGTGGTTGGATGGATGAGTGGGTATATGGATGGATGGGTGGGTGTATGGATGGATGGTTGGGTGGATGGGTGGATGGATGGATGGATGGGTGGAAGGGTGGATGGATGGATAGATGGGTGTATGGGTGGATAGATGAATGGGTGGATGGATGGATGGATGGATAGGTGGATGGGTGGATGGATGAATGGGTGGGTGGATGGATGGATGGTTATGTGGATGGTTGGCTGATTGGGTGGGTGGGTGGATGGATGGGTGGAGGGGTGGATGGGTGGATAGATAGGTGTATGGGTGGGTGTATGGATGGATGGTTGGGTGGATGGGTGGGTGGGTGAATAGATAGGTGGATGGTGGATGGCTGGGTGGGTGGATGGCTGGATGGGTGGATGGAAGCGAAGGAGAAAGGGAGGAGAGCTTAATGGATGACTACATGGCAAACAGCCCATCCTAGTAAAGGGTGCCTCTCTCCTCCAAATCACTCCAACCATCCCCCACCTTCTTCCTCCCAATCCTGCCCCAGACATGCCCCTATAAGATAACGACTGCAAGAAAGAACCATAAGGAGATAAGAACAAGCTTCAAATCCTGGTGAGACCTGCCATACAAGAAGAAGCCAGCCCTGAGAACATAAAGAAGAATGAACAGCTTAAGCAAAGGCCTGAAGTGGGAACCTTCTTGAACTTGGCACGTTTAAGGAGCAGAACTGAGAGCCTTGTGAATATGCAGAAGAGGAGGGCGTTACAGGCAGAGTTTGCATTTGGTTTTAAAAGCCGCAGGTTTTGAACAGAGGACTGACGTGACCACCTCTACTGTGCCGGCGTCACAGAAGCTCCTGGCGGAGAAGAAGTGGTGGGAGCGAGAGATGGCGGCGAGGGGGAGAGAGGGCGAGGGTGGGTTTGGGTACTTCTGGAGGTAGACTTGGCAGGTCTCAGAGATGGGTGGCGGGTGGAGCGTGACCCAGTGGGAGGAAGCGGGGGTGACCCCCAGTTTTCTGGATTTTGAGAGCACGGTGGGACCATCTACTGAGCTGGGGAAGACTGGTTGAGATTTTAGGTGGGGAGATCAAGAGTTCTCCTGTTTATTTATTTGTACAAAAATATCTATGGAGTACCTCCTGTGTGTTTGGCACTGCGCTGGCTCACAAAGAATGTAGCAACTCTTCCACCTCCCGGCCGCCCAGCACAGCGTGTACCCAACCAGGTTAGTCACCAAATCCCCTGGGAGTGACGGGACCAAGTGTTCGGGGGTGTCAGTTTCTCCCCCTCCTCCCCCGGAGACCAGCTGGCCCGATGCTGGCCGCGCCAGGCCTCCCGGGGAGCAGGCGGCCTCCTCCAGTGGCCATGTGCCCCTGGGTGCTAATCCCTCACCCTCCTCCTCCTGGACGGGCACACGCAGGACTGCGGTGGCCTGTGTCACCCCCAGGGTATGTGCCCTCACAGCAGAGAGAACAGCTACCAGCTGGCCCTCACCAGCTGTGTGACCTTGGGCAGCCACATTCCAGAAATTATCACCCCTGGAAGGTGCCATCCATTTGACCACCACTCACACAGCACCTTCTATGTGCCAGCCTCCGAGGAAACAAAAAAGACCCCTCAGGGATGCCCACCAACACCCTCCCCAGCAACAGATTAATCAACCAAAATTTCTAGAGCTCAGGCTTCTGGGGAAACTCAACAGAAGACATAGTGAGTCACAGATCACAGACACCCTCCCATCCAGTTCATCTTCACGCCACCCTCGGGGCAACCTGGGGAGGGAGTAAAAGCCCATTGGACAGGTGGGAAAATCGAGGTCCCCGGAGCTGAAGGTTCTGGCCCAGATCGCAGAGAGACTGAGGTGGACCAGGTCTCAAACCCACATCTTAAGGCTTCCAGCTAAGTGCTCCTCAGAATCAGTTTCATCTAACCGAAAGAGAGGCCCAGAGCCTCTCGGACAGAGAGGAATGATTAAGAAATGGGATGTGTTTTGAGGAGGGGTCTGACAGGAACTTGAGGGTCTCTTGCCCCCTCTGATCCCCTTCCTGATCATTCCAATTCTGTCCCTTCCAAAAAGGTTCTGAGAGGTCCCCAGATCCCACACAGGAGCCACGGTGGGAAAGATGAATCGGCCAGGGTTACACAAGGCTTTGCACGTTGCTAAATTTAAAACCGCAACGTGATCCTCGGGCCAGAGTCAAAACACTTAGGGGAGGGCCTGGGGCCAAGAGAAGAGCTTAAGACACCTCCCCAGGCCCTGTGCATACAGCAGAGGGAGGTCGTTCCCAGGTGGGCCCGAGAGAGGCTCCCAAAGCCAGCCTTGCAGACAGCAGGAGAGTTCCCAGCCCGCCCAGAGGCTTTGCAGCCAGCCCTGGTCCTGGGAACCACTCTCCAGCTCCTGCCGGGGGGCACTGTTCCTGACTCCAGGGTGGAAGGAAAGAGAGGGAGAGAGAGAGAAGATCCCCTTTAGAGGCCCTTGAGGCAAATACTAACACTTCCTGCAGAAGGAGCAAGCTACATGTCCCTACAAACCCTTCCACAAAAATTAAGGTATGAACCCAGTTCACGGACACTGACGTGAAATGTTCAAGCAAGCACAGACCTGTACCTTACACGTGTCTCTTGCCTGCTGGGTTTGACCTACTCATCACGAATGCACACTTCACATGCAGTGCACACAGGGACGTAAATTCCAGGCATGCCCGTGTGCCTGCATACGTGTGCACAGACACCCGCCCACATGGGCATGTGTGAATACGCACATGTGATGAGCGCAACATATGTGCCCACTCACGTAAGGTTCTGGACCCAGCTCGCTGCACCCACTCTCTCTCACACACACACGCACACGCACACACACACTCCATCATCGCAGCTAACTCTTACAGAGAGCTTACTATGGGCCCGACACCATCCTCCGTGGTTATAGATGGGTAACTCATGCAATTCCCACAATAAGGCTAAGGACTGTTCTCATCCCCATTTTACAGATGAGGCAGCTGACATTGAGTGGCTTGCCTGAAGCCACACAACAGGCAACTAGCAGAGTGGGGATTTGAACCCAGGCGGGCTGGCAGAATCCGTGTTCTTCAACACCATGGAGACACAAGTTTCCTTGCCCCTGCATGAATACACACATATATACACTGAAGCGTGTTTTTCCTGCTTGTGGGATGGACACACACACACACACGATCCAACCAAATGTGTGAGAACGGGAGGGAGAAAGACCCCAGTGTGTGTGGACCACAGGGCCTTTGCACCACAGTCACTCATCTAGGAACCTGGAAGAGGAAAGAAATTTGGGGGCGAGGGGCAGGTAGCTTTAGAGTCGGGGTCAAGATCAGGGATTGAAGGGATCACCAGGTAGGGGACAAAGTCCAGGATCAGACATTTGGTCCTTCCCCTACCGACAAGGCACTCCAACTCCTTGCCCACCAAGCCTCAGGCCCACCCTAAATGAGGGCTCCTCTGGGCAGAGCCCATCTCACTGAGACAGGGCAGCCCCCAGCCCCCGGCCCCCGGCTCCTGGCCCTTGGCACTGCCAGAGTTCCGTCCCCTCCCACCAATGCACTGCAGAGGGAGCAGACGGCTGCTCTGTGGGCAGGGATGTGGCTCGAGTCCTCCCTGGTGGGGAGGGAGGTGGGAGGGGGCATTGGCCAAGTCCTCTAGGAGGTGAGAACTTCGCCTGCAAAAAGCACAGGCTGAGGCCTCCAATCGCACCTCCGTATCCTCGTCTGTAAAATGGAGACGGTAGTAAACCCGGCCCACTGGGTGGTTGTGAGGATAACAGGAGAAAACCCAGGGACAGGGCTTGGCCGGAGCTGGGCTCTCTTACGGACCCTATCAAGATTCATATCCTCACCATCATCATCATCTGCATCATCACCATCATCGTCTTCGTTCTTGCCATCACTATATACATTGGCTTTTGTTGCTATTTACTAAACAGTGGAAGGACGGGAGAACTAAAGGGAACCAGCCCTTGGAGGTCCTGCCACCTGGGGGAAACTGAGGCACAGAGAGAGGAAGGGGCAGGGCAGAGCCAGGTGGACAACGGCCGGCCCCACAGACACGGGTGTGCCGGGCAGCACCGCCTGCTCGTCCTTCAAGCCCCTCCATGGCCAGGGGTCTGCAGCAGGAGGAGACACAGGAGCAGGAGCTGGGGGCTGCTGCGTGCCGGGCGACCCCCACGCGGTGGTGTGAAGCTGCTACTTCCCAGACGGAGAAACAGAGGCACCAGCATCACAGTCACCTGCCCAGGATGCCACAGCCAAGTAAATGACGAGGACAGGATGCGAGCCAGTTCTGGAGAGTCTAAGATCTCCTACTCCAGCCAGCCCGGAGGCCCTGTCCCTCTGTCTCCTGCCTCCCGGGGATCCAACTCCAGACAGTGGCATTTTCTTCCTGTGGCCCAGATGGTGCCTGTCTCTTTGTCTTGAGGGGTTTCCCCTTCCCTTTTCTTTCTTCTCGCTTTCTTTCTTTTTTTTTTTCCAACTCGAAGGATGAAGGAGCAACTCCCTGGATGGCATGTGAAAACAAAGGGGCTGCTGTCAGCCAGCGCCGTGGCAGCCGCGCCACCCAGAGCTGGGGGATATGGAAATGAGCTGGTGGGTATGCAAATGAGGCTCCTGGGTGATTTGCATTGAGCCGGCCTGGGAGGGGCAGAGGTAGAGCAGGTGGGAGAGGCTGCTGGGAATTCTCCACAAGCCGCCCCTTGGGGGCCCTTCTCCCAGGTACCTGGCTTCTCCAGGCCAGCCTCCCCTTGGGAAGGCCCCTCTGAATGCCCTGGCCTCTGCAGCATGGGGTACCTGGACAGCTGTTGGGGTTTAATCATTGCTATTTATGTAAATAAAATTAATTTTCTATTTGTTACCTCATGGTGCAAATACTTGGCTGGTTGGATTTTTTATCAAATTTGAAGGGTAAGTTTGGTCTGACTTAACAAGGTCTTCCCGTGTGACAACTGAGTAAGAGAGACTACCATAGGAAGGTGCCAGGGATAGGAAATATACAGAGGCGTCCTATTGGAGCCCTGGGCTGAGAGGCCCAAGAGCAGGTTTTGATGTGCTTTGGGTAATGTTGTGGTCCAAGGTGCAGGGTGAGGGTGTCAGGGAAGCCAAGACTCTCCAGCAGTGCCAGGGTGGGATGGATGAGGGGTGAGTAGAAGAAATGATGAGGCAGAAGGATGGGTGGATGAGTGGAAGGAGAGAAGGAAGGAAAAGAGGAAGGGAGAGAGGGAAGAAGGATGATGTATGGATGGATAGATGGATGATGGATGGATGGATGGATAGATGGATGGATGATGGATGGATGGATGGATGGATGGATGGATAGATGGATGGATGGATGGATGAAATGATGGAAGGATGGATGGGTAGAAGGAAAGAAGGAAGGAGAAAAGGAATAAAGGAAAGAAGGAAGGGGAATGAAAAGTGTATTAGTCAGCTCAGGCTGCCAAGACAAAATACCATAGACTGGGTCACTTAAACAACAGAAATTTATTTTCTCACAATTCTGGAAGCTAGAAGTCTAAGATCAAGGGTCCAGCTGATTCAGTTTCCAGTGAGGCCTCTCTTTCTGACTTGTGGATGGCCACCTTCTCAGTGCGTCCTCACGTGGCCTTGCCTGTGTGTACCTGGGGGAGAGAGAGAGCTCCCTGGTGTCTCTTCTTATAAGGACAACAATCCTATTGGATCAGGGCCCCACCCTTATGACCTCATTTCACCTTAGTTATGTCCTTAGAGGCACCATCGCCAAATACAGCCACACTGAGGGTTAGGGTTTCAGTGTACGAATTTGAGGGGACACAAACATTCAGTCCACAGGTAGACGGGTCGATGGGTGGGGTGGATGGAGGGGTGGGTGGGGAAGCCCAACATCCTTCCTTTATTCCTCCGTTCATTCAACAAGCCTTTCTGAAGCGTCTGCACTGAGGCCCGGGCTGGGCGCTGGGGCTCCGACAAGGATGGAGGCAGGCATGGTCCCCACCTTCACGAAGCTCACAGAATATCTGCGCTCTCCCTCAGCACAGGGTCTAGCAGAGAAGGGCCTGGCTTCAGGGTCAGACACTCTGCCTTCAGATCCAGGCTGTGCCCTTCACTGGCTGAGTGACCTTGGGCTATGACCCCTTGCCATACACAGTGTTCAGAGGAAAGCATATATGGTGGAGCTACCACCGCAGAAAAGTCATGCTTCCTCCTTGCGTCTGGCTGCCACGGGAGACCCTCTGTGTGGCCCTGGACACTGTCCCTCTCTAGGCTTCCATTTCCTCCTCTATAAAATGAGGGCTGGACCACGTCTGGGTCCTTCCAGCTACCCAGATTTCTCTTCCTCTTGTCGTGTTCCCCTTACCTCTGGGGAACTCCATAGAAAATCTAGAAAATGTATTATCCCACTGCATAATTTAGCCGAGCATCATAATTCCATGATTATGTCAGAGTTATCAGCCAACTCTAAATCTGGTCATCATCACTGGCAGCCATTTTCAAATATGGCCACCATCACTGAGAGAAGAGTTATGTAATTTTAATTCTCCACCCTCCAGTGAGAGCCAGAGGGTCCCTGTGGTAGGCTCAGAGGGTCCTGGAACAGCTGCCTCCCCTACACCTCCAGTGAGTGCCCCAAGTGCACGGCCTGCACACAGAGCTTCTCACTTGACATATGACCACGAACTCACCACACTAGCGCCCTAGGCAGGGGTTCCATTTCTATCCTGGCTGCCACATTGCCAGGCCTCAGTACCCCATTTGAAAATCAATTTTCCCCAACTTTATGAAAGGCGAGCCATCCACGAGAGCAGGGGAGCACTAGACAGGGAGGCAGGCACCCTGAGATACTGTCCCAGCTCAGTGGCTGGGCTGCAGGTGACCCCCAACCAGTGGTCAAATGCCAACGACGTCGGTGCAGCCTGGGCATGCCATGGCAAGCTCTGGGGCCCAGCTTCGTCATTGATCAAGGGGCTAAGATCTTCTGAAGATCAAGCGAGGCAACATCGATCAGGCTCCAAGTACTAACCCAGGTGGGGTTAGGACCCCCTGGGGGAGCAACGCCTCGTCTCTGACTCAGAGATTCTGGTATTTATTCTAAGAGTGTAAGACCCTGGTGCTTAAGGTTCCATCCGCTCTGCCAAATTCTTCTTTCACCAAAAACCATTTCTCTGGAGTTGGAGCAGAGAGAAAGGCAGTTCTGGTCCTCTCAGCCCCCAGGAGCACTCTGCAGCCCCAGGGGCCAGGTTGCACGCTGGCCCTCCTGCAATGGCTGGGGCAGGCGGTGAGGCCCGCAGAGCCCCAGCAGGCACGGGAAGCGTGGAAGCAGGTGACAGCCCATTTGTCAGGCCCGCGGTGGGCAGAGAAAGGAGGACCAATGGCAGATCCCTCACTGCCTCAGGCCGGGGGAGGGGAGGGCCAGGACGGGCTGGGGAGGGGGCTGCTCTGCCCATCTGTGTTTCTGCCCGTCAAGGTTTGGCCCTGCCAGAGCCCCACCCTGGGAAACCCTAGGTGCTCCTCGGCAACAATTCTGAGGGTGATGGGGAGGGTGAGCCTCCCCAGGGGTCAGCAGGAGACGACCTCAATGACAAGATAACTGTTATTATTACATTAGCTAATCTAATAAGGGTGTGAAAAGGCTCACCTTGGAGTCAGACAGCTCTGGGTCAACACAGTCCTGCTACTTAGTGACCTTAAGCTTTGCTTTGCCTCTGTGAACCTCAGTATTCTCATCTGTGAAGTGGGCACACGGATTATTCCCAGTGCTGTATGTTGAGCTATTTCCATGGGCCCAGCAACAGGGTGGAGAACGCTGCTTCCTTTGCCCACAACCCCAGTAGGTGGGCTCTCATTCGGTCATCCCTACTTCAAGATGAGGGGCCTGAGCGGGAACACAAGAACGCAGAGCAAAGCCAGAATTCTAGTCTGACTCAGAGCCCAGCTTGTTACCACCACATCCCACCCACCCAGTGAGCACTCCCTGCCTCCCAAGGGAGAGAAGGTAGCACCAGCCTTGGAGACAGAGATCCAGGAGTCCCAGACCTGGGCTCTGCTGGGTGGATTTGAGCAGGTTCCTCAACATCTCGGCCTCCTCAGCCCCACCCGGAAGATGGAGGGAGGTGTTGTGCCCTGCGGGTTGGGTGTGAGAGTCAGCCAGTCCACGTGGAAGCGCCCAGTTCATGCGGTGAAGAGCGGCTTTGCTTCCAGCTCCACACCTCTGCCCACAGGCGCACCTCCCCCACTGACCACCCAGCCCCCGCTCCCCGGGCCACTGGGTCAGCCCACAGCCAAAGCTGCTGCCACCCGCCCTCCCAAACCGCACACCAGCAGCGGCAGGTGCCACTTACTGACCAAGTGCTCACGATGTGCGAAGCCCTCTCTGTGCGTTAACTAGGGACAGCCCCAGGACAACCTGTCCCCACCGTACAGACAGGCGGGAGGACCCCCATGAAGTCAGTGGGACTCCCCCCACAGCTAGTGAGCAGCAGGCCCAGGATGTGACCAGGTCTGCCAGCCACACGTGCCACTCGGCCTCCGTGACTGACAGCCGCCGGCATTTAAGTGACCCCACGTGCCACACACAGTGACCCCTCAGGGCAGAGGACGGCGGGAACCGGCTCTTAGACATTGTTCCGTGGAGTGCCCATTTCACGGCTTTGGAAACTGAGGACTCGAGGAGCTCAAAGATGTCGACTGAGCTCCTTTTCCGTGTCAGGCCCCGGGGGACCGTGAGGCAGAAGCACGGGAGGATCCTTAGTTTCAAGGTCACGTGGGGAGGGGATGGGGCAGGGCAGGCTGCCTTCGCCCCCAGCCAGGAAGATCACAGCTCGTGTGCGGCCAGAATCCAGCTGCTCCACTCTCCACCCCGTCCCCTGTCCCTCGGGTGGACGGACAGTCACATTGCCACATTCCTCCCTTTGTCTCTGCCTCTGCCCCACCTCCTCCCCATCAATCCCCCCAGCCGCGGGATGGCCGGGCCATCTCCTGGCTCTGGATGTGCCCGGTGGAGACACACCTCTGGGTGTAATTACTCCCCAGCCATCTCCACTGGCCCTTCCAATGGATTTCCTGGTGATTGAAGGTCTCACTCGTATTCTGTCAATAAATGACGTTCTCAGGTCCCCATTTCCATGCAAGCAGTCCTGAGCATCTGCAGGGTGAAAAAATATCTCTTCACTAAACTGCAACGTCTTGTCGAATAGGATCGTGTGACTTACAGTTCTCTCCTCTCCGCTGCACTTGAATATTAAATGTTGTATTAATAGCTCACTCTTAATTATCCATGAGTAATGTACTACGGCTCGGAAATTAATAAAGGGAAGGACCCTAACGAGAATATTTCCCACTCCTCTGGGTGCCGCGGGGCTGATGGGAGGGGGGAGATTTGCATACGATTTGCATGAGAGGCTGTGGGTTTGGGGCCCTGGCTGGGAGGGTGGAAGGAAGAGGTGGGGGCTTGCTGTGGACCCAGCAGCTTTCCAGCACTTTCCAAAGGCAGAGCTCACTTCTATCACTCCTACCTTCTGACTTTTGCTCATTCTGATCCCCCTGCCAGGAATGTCCACCCACCTCCCGCTATAAGATAAAAACTATCACATAACTACTATTTACAGACAATTGAACACTCAGACTCGTATACAAATGTGTTTACACACCTAACATGCACATACAAATGCAAGTGTCCGTGCACCTATATTCATGCGCACACACATTCACTATTCTTAAAAACACATATTTCAGGAAAGAATCTGACACGTCCTCAAAAAGTCAAACCTAGACGTATCATCTGACCGGGCAATTCCTCTCCTAGGGGTACACCCAGGAGAAACGAACACACATGGACATACAGAAACATACAGGAATGTTCGCAGCAGCAGCAGTCACAACAGTCAAAAGGCGGGAACAATCCAAATGTCCATCAAGTACTCAGTGGCAAACAGAACGTGGTCCATCCATACAGTGGAATATTACTCAGCCATAAAAAGGAGTGAAGTGCTGACACATGCTGCAACGTGGATGAGCCTGGAGAACATGATGCTGAGTGAAAGAAGCCTGTCACAAAAGACCACATGTTGCATGGGTTCATTCACATGAAATGTCCAGAACAGGCAAATCTATAGAGACAGAGAGTAGATTCGTGGTTGCCTAGGGCTGGGAGGATGAAGGAATTGGGGGGTGAGAGCTAAGGGTACAAGATTTCTTTCTGAGGTGATAAAAGCGTCCCGAAATTGATTGTGGTGATGGTTGCACAATTCTTGAATATACTAAAAACCATTGAATTGTACCCTTCAAATGGGTGAATTGTATGGTACATGAATTATACCTCAATAAAGAGGTTACAAAAAACACCCACATATTTACACGCTGTCCCATCTTGGACTTGGCATATGCTGTTCCCACTGGTGAGAACACTGTTCCCCATTTCCCTTCCTCTACCAATGGTGGGCATTCCCCTGGGGGCTGAGCATCAGAGCCTAGGGTGGGGCACATGGGGTCTGCAGAGACCTGTCCTATAGGCCAGCTGCACCCCGAAGGGCTGTGATCCTGGGCAGGTGACTTTAAGGCCCTGAGTGTCTGTTGAGTCCACATCTGTGGGGCAGGTGTGAGCCGGTGGGGCTGAGAGGAAGGCACCTGGTCCAGGCTCTGACCTCAACTGGATGTCCAGTGAGTTGTGGTCATCAGGCCTTCTTCTGCCATGACACGGAGGTCAGGGGGTTGCTGGGAGGCTGATACGGCTGGCCTGGCTCTGGATGATGCCCGGAACAGGGGGTGACACTGGGACCTTGCAGGACAGGCAGGCCTTCAGCCAGGCCAGGGGAGGGATTTGCTGTTCCCATCTCCCTGCAGTGAAGGCAGGCTGTCCCAGACCCCCAGCCATCAGCTCCAGGGGTGGGGCAGGTCCGATCAGAGGCACGCACCAGGAGGCTGGACTTGCAGGACTTCCGCAGGCCACCGGCCACGGCCCCACAGCAGCCAGTGACATTTTAGAACATGGATCTGGTCACACTCCTCCCCTGCTTAAAACCCTCTGCTCGCCTCTCATCCCAGCCTTCAAGACTGTGTGCCCTGGCCCTGCCCCGCTCTCTGACCCGTCTCCTCCCGCTCTTTCCCTCGCTCGCGCCAAGTCGGCCTCTAGGCCTGTGAGCATGCAGGTCCCTCCGGCCCGCTCACCACTTCTTCCGCCCCTTAAGCTCAGCTCCCAGAGAGACCACCTCTCCTTCCGTTCTGCTCTTCTCCGCATCCACTGTCTTCATCTCCAGTCGCAAACTGCAACTGTGTGATCATTTCTCTGATGCCCAGGATCTGGCAGCTTCCCTCGTGGAACAGAAGCTTCAGCAAAGCAGGGACCGAGTCTGATCCCTCAGGGCCCGGCACAGTTCCTGGCACACAGATGGCGCCCACTAATGATTGTCCAAAAGATGCACAAGGCAGGTGGCCTGGGTCCCAGCCCCGGGTCTGTCCCTGATTTGCCGGGGGACGTTGCGCAGATCACACCCCCTCTCTAGATGATGGGCTGAACCTTCTCAAAGCAGGGGATTCTCTTTTTTCATCGAAATTGTGGGTGGCCCCCCAACATCTAAAGCAGCTAGCTATAGAACTGTTTGGACTCAGAGTGGGCAGCTGGGACCCCACCCTTCCCTATCAAACTGTGGGGCTCCTCAGACCCCAGGGACTGGTGACGTCGATCGGGGATCCCCACACATTGGAATATCCCACAGCTGGCTTTACGTCCACATGGACTTTTACCGACGTGTCGTAAAACTAGCAGGTTACAAGACTGTGCATCCAGCGTGATGCCAACCACACAAAGAGAACCGGGGAGGGAAACACTCCAGGAGGAAACACACCCAAATGTCCACTTGGATTGTTCTGCTGGTGGAAATGGGGAGCGGGGGTCTGCTCCTTTATACTTTATCATTTTTCAAATTTTCCACAATGACTAGTTCTTTGTTCGTCAGAATGAAAAGGTTATTTAAAAAAAACAAAACTCTAAAAATTAACCAAGAATGTAGGGCTGGATCATTTCTCAGGGTTCCTCCAGGTCTGGAAAATGCAGCAAGTAGCTTGAGCAGAAGAGGGCAGGAGGGACTCTGGGTCTTTCTCAGCAAAGGAAGCAGCAAAGACAAATGGGGGACTTCAGAGAGTGTGGCCCACTGGTGGGGGAGGCACCCACGTCTGCGCCATTACTGTTTCTCATTTGAGGTCTCCAGACACCCCCCATCTTGGCCACAGGCTTCTGATTTCATTCACTCATTCACTCATTCACTCTTTGGGTCACGACTCACATTCGCCAAGCTCCTCTCAACCTTAATGTTGCCATCTGTGAAATGGGGACAGCTCTAGTAGTCACCTTTGAGGTTCATCGTGAGAACTAAAGGGGCCCCCAGATGGATGCATTTAATAAGGCACCTGGCACGGAAGAAACTCAGAATAAATGCATTAATATGAAGATGAAAAAGACACACAGAGGCCCCCCCACCCATCAGGGATAAACCCAGACAACATTTCGGGTCAGCTCCTTCCAGATAGTTTTCTCTGCACAAATTTAGAGCGAGGGAAAGAAAACCATTTTTTACAAGAATTAGGATCACTTTATAATTCTATTTTGTCATCTGATTTTTTTTTCATTTAACAGGCTGAACATTTTAATGCCAGTAAATTCTCCTCTAAACGCTGATTTTCACGGCTGAACTGCATTTCAGTACATAGCCATATCTTAATTAAACAATATTAGGAAAAACAAGTGAACGATAAGCAATGATAAATAAACAGCAAAATAGGCAACAATGGTTTCTTCAGTTGGTTATTTTGTTTTCACTTCTTTACTATAAACAACGCTGCAATGCACACCCTTGTTGATAAATCTTTGTCCCCAGGAAACAGGTGTGTGAGGATTTCGGAAGGAATTAATCCCCAAAGCTGAGACCATAGTAAGCTTCCCCGAGTGTGTTGCCCCCATGATGTGCTCATAGAGAAGGGGACGGTCACTTTGGGGGCATTTCTTTAAGTGCCAAGTGTTGTGCTGGGACCCAGTCATTGAATCTCCACAATAACCCTGTGGGATGGGTACTATTACTCCCATTTTCCAGATAAAGAAACTGAGGCCCGCAAAATTGTAATACCACCCTGCATTTATAAAGCTTTTCCTCTTTTAGTTACTTCAATGGAAATGCAAAATTGTAGCAAACTGCCCTCCTGCTGGTTATGTGTGAGAAAGCCTATTTACCCACCACGTCACCAACACTGGGTATTCTGATTTGTATCAGTTAGCTACTGCTGCGAAACAAACCACCACAAAACTCGATGGCCTGAAACAGTGAGCATTTATTGTTGCTCATGTGTCTACAGGTCAGTTAGGCAGCTCTTATGCATCTTTGGCTGGCTCTATTGATCTTTACAGGGAGCTCTCATATGTCCGGGGCATGGCTCTGCTCCACGTGGCCTCTCATCCTCCTGCAGGCTTGCCCCAGCTTGTTCCCATGGTGGCGTCAGGTTTCCAAGGGAGCAAGCAAAGCTGCGAGGCCCCTTAAGGCCCAGGCTCAGAACAGGCAGTGTCACATCTGCCACATTCTATTGGCCAACACAAGTCACGTGACTGAGCCTTGATTCAGGGGGTGGGAAATAGACTCCATCTCTGCAAAGCCACACTGCAAAAAGTATAGATATAGGGAGGGCCAGAGAATTGAGAAGAATTTTGCAATCAAATTATCACATTTTTTAATTAAATTTTTAAAAAATTTTACCAATTTTATCACTTAAAAAAATACATTTTAATGCGTATTTTTGGATCACCTACTACTAGGGTTACCCTTTTTCCCTTCCATCTCTTTCTTTCCATTTGTCAACTGACTCCTTGTCTTGCATCCACCCTGGCCCAACTCGCCTTGGAAGTCCTGCTTGTGTCCCTTCTGGAAGCCGGCCGTCATCCCCACACATCACCTCCCCCTGCCCATAATGAATAGCCCAGGAGCCCGCAGGAGAGAGTCCTGCCCGCCCACCACCCGCACGCCCCCCTGGGCAAGCCCCATGATGACACCATCCATCACTGCCACCCTTGGTGGCTGGCCGCCCCAGGCCCGGCCCGAGAGGGGAGGAAAGTCTGCCCACAGCTCAGTGGAGCCCTTAATGATTACGTCTAGTGGCAAGCCATTTATTAGTCTCCTTAGCGGCCAAAAAAAATAAGGTCTGAGAAGCCGGCAAGCACGTTGGGGGACTGTGGTTTATATTTTTTATGACTGCTTCAAGCCTCAGACACGGAGGGGGATGTGGGTGGGGGTGGACAAGGCTTCCTGGGGGGTGGACAGGAGATCTGGGCTCTAAGCCCATCTCTGCCAAGAGATCGTGGGCACAGAGAGTTTGCGTGGCCTGTCCAAGGTCACACAGCTCCTAGGCCCGTCCTCCCACTGGGCAATCTTGCCTCTCCCTCTGCGTCTACATTAACAGCTCCTGTTTTAGCCTAAACTGCCTCAGACCCTTCCCTGGAGTTTGGTTAAGTAGAAATTAGACATGAGAAGACACAGATGAGGAGAAGCACAGGACGCTCTGGAACTGGCGAGAATACCAGGCTCGAGTCCCAGTATTTCAGCCCGCAGAGCACCAGTTTTCTCGTCTGTAAAATGGGCATGATCAGGGGCAGCTTTACGGACGTGCGACGGCTGCAGTCAGAAGGGCTCCGCGCGGGTGACAACGTTTTGCTGTTGCCGTCTTGAAATCCTTAATAATTTCATCTCTGACCCCGCGTTTTGTACACGAAGTCCGACGGGACGGCGGAGCACGCGCGTGAGCAGATGAGATCCCCAGAAGAAAGGAAAAAGCTTCCTATTTTAGTACCTTTCTTACTTTTCTCCTGCTTTTTGAACAAGGAGCCCTGCATGTTTATTTTGCAAATTACGTGGGCGGCCCTGGGGTGATGATCCCCCCAGGCCTCGCGGGGCACCTAGGAGGCCGCGCGGAGGGGCTCCCTGCTCTCGTCAACGGCCCCATCTCCCCATCTCCATCAGAACCGGGGAAGGGGTCCTGGACTGCGCCCCCTGCTCCTCAGGCAGCACCAAGTCCTTCCGCCTCGTCTAGGCCCGCCGCTGCCTCTGCTCCAGCCCGGTCCCCTCGCTCACCTCCGGGCCTCTAGTCTACCCCCCACCCCATTCACCGCACAGCCGCGTCGAACCTCACGCCCCCTTCCGTGGTGCCCCGAGCTTCCAAACTGAGCCTCTGTCTCCCACCCTGGGCTCCCACATTCCCCACCAACCGCTGGCTGGGAGTTCCCAAGTTCTACGTGTCCTTTATTCTCCTACCCTCTTCACGGCTCACGTTTATTGAGCAGCTACTGTGTACCAGGCCCCACGCTAAGCACCCTTCATGGATGATCTCGTCCCATGACATAAGCACTATGAATATCTTCAACTTACAGGTGAGGAAACAGGCACAGAGCAGGTCACTCACTTGCTCGAGGTCACACAGCAAGTGGCAGAGCCAGGATATGACCCCACAGGCCAGCTCCAGCTCCCACACCCTTAATCGTCATAGGACTTCTCCTCCGTACCTTTGCACAAGCCAGGCCTTCCTCCAGGAAAGCCCTTTTTTTTTTTTTTTTGGTGAGGAAGATTGGCCCTGAGCTAACAACTGCACTGATCTTCCTCTATTTTGTACATGGGATGTTACCACAGCATGGCTTGATGAGCGGTGTGTAGGTCTGCGCCCAGGATCCGAACCAGCAAACCCCAGGTCACTGAAGCAGAGTGCACAAACTTAACCACTTTGTCACTGGGCTGGCCCCAGGGAAGGCCCTTCTTGAAAGACTGAACCACTCCTTTGCCAAGTTGATGAATGAGTGAGTGATGAATGAGTGAGTGAATGATTTTGTCCCTTGCTGTGCGGCTTTGGGTAAATCACTCTCCCTGTCTGGGCTTCCATTTCTTCTTGCACGAAGGGAGTGAGCTCAGACCTACTCACTGAGCAAAGTGAGGTCTTGGATTCACTGGGGTTGGCTGCAGCTTCTGGGAGGGAGCAAGACAGAGGGAGCCGCCCTCAGGGCCAGGGTTATATCTGGGCCATGACTAAGTGCTCCGCCGTGCCCCATCTGTCTGTCCACGTCCACCTCTGTGGGGAGGGGGCGAGGAGCCATGTCACCTCCTCCCCAAAGGGCAGAGCTGGGCGGCTCACGCTGCCTGCTTCTCCTCCTTTCGTCCGTCCCACCCAGGACCACAGCTCCTCTGGGCTCACACCCTTCCTTCCTGGGTGGGAAGAGCCAGGAGGAGCCCTGGGCTGATCCCAGCTCACCCGCGGCCGTGGCCTTGAGAAAATCCTTTGTGCAGCCAGCAAGCCGATACCCGTTGTCCCACCAATCCCACAGCCCGTGCCAGGTTCTGAGCCGACTGGGCGCATTACCCTTGAACTTCCCCTGCAGCCCTGTGTCGTGTGCTCACGTTAGATCCATGTCACAGAGGGGGACACTGAGACAGAGAGGGGGTGGGACCAGCCAGAGGTCACACAAGGGCTGTGGCTTGCACCACTGGGCTTTACTGCCCACATCGTGCAGGTAACTGCGGGGCAGTGGTGACCAAGGGCAAGCCCAGGGCCCACCCTCTGAGGCTTCCGTGGCCAAGTGCCTGCCAGCAAGTGACCCTGGTGACTCTTCCGTGCTAAGGCAAAAGGCCTCCGGGGCCCAGCTGCTTGCAGATGTAGACAAACAGGTGTCCGTGTGCCCGCCCACCCACCTCGGCAAGTACCTGACTTCACCCCCCCTTCAAGGTCCAGCTGTGTGACCTTGGGCAAGTTGCTCTACCTCCCTGGGCTGCATTTTTCTCATGCAATAGGCCTTGCAGATGCAGTCCACCATGCGGCTTATCTGGCTGGAACCTCAAAACCCTCCACAGGGGTTGGCTATGATTCCCATTATCCAGATGTGGAAACTGAGGCTCCGAGAAAGGGCAGCTACTCGCCCAGGGTCAGGAAGCGCACTAAGGGCACAGCAGAGGATGTGGGTGTCCACAGGGCATAGGTGCTTCCTGTGCGGACCTGAGGCCGGCAGGGCCAGCCCGAAGCGAGGGACAGTAACCCTTTCCTGGCCGAGCTCCTTCCTCTCACCCTCCCCCCTCCTGAGGCTTCAAACAAAGCTGCCTTTATCCAGACTGTAGCCGCATTCCTCAGTGACACATGAGGACAAAGGCGGGGGCCACCGGCAGCGACAGGAAAGCCCTACCGCCCCAAACCAGTTTACAGCTTCCCACGCCCCGCCCCCACCCGCGGGGCCTCCCGGGGCCTCGGGCCAGCCCAGGGGAGCTCCGGGAGGAAGCCTGTCCACACTGCCTCTCCTGCCCCACTGGAGCCAGGCTGTCTGTCCTGGCGAGGAGGCCCACCTCCTGCAGCCCGGGGGCCATGGGCGAGTCTCCCCTCTCCAGCCTCTGTTTCCTTGTCTATAAAATGGGGTGGATGCCGGGGAGGGCACAGTGAGACATGCGTACAGGGAAGGTGATTATCGTCGTTGTTATTGTTACTATTACTGGTTTCCCACTTCCAGCCATTTCTGAGCTGCTTTCACTTCCTTGAAGAGCCACTCGCAGAACTTTGCACATGCTATCCCCTCTGCGAGAAAGGCTTCCCTCCCTCAACTCCTCCCCGGGTTAACTTCTGCAGGTGTTTCCCTAAACATCCCCTCCTCCAGGCAGCCTGCCCTGACAGCCACCACCCCAGGCTGATTTAGGAGCCTCCTGTGGGCTCCCACGTGCCCTGTGTGTCCCCATCACAGCTCCCAACACGCTGAATTATCACCACCTACTGACCTGCTATCACCCCTACCAGGCTCACAGCCCCTTAAGGGCAAAACCACAGCTGTGCTTGTGGGGTGAGTGGGTGGGTGGGTAGATAGATGGGTAGGTGGATGAGTAGACGGATAGGTGGATGGATAGGTAGATGGGTGGGTGGGTGGGTGAATGGATGGATGGATAGGTGGATTGATGGATGGGTGGATGGATGGATGGAAGGATGGGTGGATGGATGGATGGATGGATGGATAGATAGATAAAGTGACAGGTGAGTGTGAGGGGCCCTTTCCTGGACCTGCTGGTCCCAGAAAGGAGGGAAGGAAGTAAAGAGATGGGATGAGGCCCCTGGCAGTGGAGCAAAGGACAGGGCCAGTTGTTTCTCCAGCCCACCAGGCCGTTGGGGGTCTCTGAAGCCACACTGGCCCTCTAATCCCACCCCATCCCCATTTTTGCCTCCCCAGTGGTGAGGCTGAGGCTGCAGGGTTTCCATGGAAATAAGAACCTCTCCTCCCCCACCCCCACCAGGCCCAGCTCTCCCGGAGAACGAGCTCCACTCTGACAGCCAGAGCCCGCCAATCAGATCTTCACAATTTGGTGCCTAGACATTGCTACTGAACCCCTCACCTCATTCCCATGTTGGTCCCCGTTGCACCTACTGTGTACCAGGCAAGACCGAAATAACGCAGAAAGGGGAAACTGAGCCCAGTGCCCCCAGGAACTCACAACTTTGGCACACAGCACAAGAAAGGACCTTTGAAATGATCTGGGCAGACCAGAGAGGGGTGGATATTTGCCCGAGGTCACACAGCAGGATATAGCAAAGTGAGAATGGGGACCCAGCGTTCTAGACTCCTGGCCCAGCGCTTCCTTCTCTACAGCACAGGATATTCTTCCTTCTCTACGGCACCTTCTCCCCAGGTAGCAAAGGAGGCCAGGTGACAGAGACCAAGAGAGATGGCGATGGGGGGGGCAGAGAAAGGAAGAGGTTCTGAGCACCTTCTGTGTGCTAGGCTGGTGCCAGGCATTTCTCTCTCATCCAGGATGTTGGAGACTCTCCCAGCCATGCCTCCAGGCAGGTTTTATCATCTCCATTTAGTAGATTAAGAAACTGAGGCAGGAGGGAGGGGCGGGCCTGGGATTCAAGCCCAAGTCTGGTGAATTGCAGAGCCTGGTCTTCCAACAGCACAAGGCTGTCCGTGGATTCATTCATACACACAGAGGGACGAAGGCACTGGAACTCCAAGCCTGGCTGATGGCAGATGCTAAATCAACAGTGTTTGAAGGAAGGGACAAAGGAGAGGGGACGCCATCCCACGAGCTGCTCACAGTGTAAATGTGGGTGAAAGTGTCTTCACGTTGGACATGTACCCAGATAAGTCTAGGGCTGCCCCCATGCAGGGAGCACGGCGTGTCCTCCCTGAGCTCGCAGAGTGAGCCCCGGGGGAGCGGTCCCACCTGGGCCACCACGCCCCACCAGCCCCAGCCTCATCGTCAGGGTCCCCAGCAGCACCCCCAGCCCCAGGACGATCTCCAGCCTGGCTCCAGCTTGGATGGGCGGCTCCAGGGAGGCCGGTGGCCTTTCAGCTGGACATAAAGGCTGTGTCTAAAAACAAACAAACGACTTCCGGGGCAGAGGGCAGGGAAGTGGCTCCAGCAGGGTGTGTGGGCAGCACGTTGGCCATTCAGTCAGCCCCGCTGGGCTGGGAGGGGAGCGGCGGAGAATCAATCACGGGCCGGGTGTGTTTGCAGAAGGACGTGTGTGCCTGTGACAGGAGCGGGAGCCCCAGGAGAGGCCCCCCGGGGACACGTGTCCACCACCTGGGCTGCCATGCCCGCTGAGCCCGGGGAGGCAGCAGCTGCTAAAATACAGATTCCCGGGCCCCGGGCCACAACCCTGAAGCCAAACCACCAGAGTTGGGGTCCAGGGATCTACAGTTCCTTTGAGGGTCTTGCAGACACTTCTGGTGAGCAGCCAGGCTGGGGACCCCCTGTGCCGCCCACCCAGTCCCAGGTGAGGTCCCGAGGGTGGAATGTGAGGGGTGGCAGGCAAGTGGGCAGGGGTAGGATACACCCATGGGAGGACTGGGGCTTTGCAGTCAGGAGACCTGATTCTGTGTGTGTGTTTCCATAACATTCCGCTGTGACCAAGGAGGCACTGCCCCTCTACAGACTCCGTCCACCAGGGTCTACCCTCTCTCTCACCGAATCTGCCTCGAACACAGAGTAGGTGCTCAGTGAGTGTCTGTGAGGTGAATGAATGAAATACGCCCTAGTTTTTCTCTTTGTCTCTTTCTGTCTATTCTCATCTCTCTCTGTGTCTCTGCTTCTCTCTCTCTCTCCTCTCTCTCTGCCTCAAGCACAGCATCTAGCGCCCAGTAGGTGCTCAATAAATATTTGTTGAATGGATAAAGTCTCCCTGTGCGATTGTCTTTCTTGCCCTTGTGTCTGTCTGTCCTCCTCTTTCTCTCTCTCCCTCCATTCTTGCTCTCAGTGTTTCTGGCCCCCCCGGGGCCACCTGCAGTCGCTGGAACCACCCATTCCCCAGCCAGGGCTGGGCCGCCTTACAAATTCAGAAAGGAATGCTGGGGCTAAGGAGAAAGCCGACCTGCTGGAGAAGCTGCCCCATCCCAGCCTGCACCCTGAACCTTGCCTGCACCTCGGGCTTCCACCTTGCAGAACAGAGCGTGGCTGCTGTCTTCATTCCAGGCAATCCCTCCCTCCTGGGCCCGGCGGTCACAGTCTCTTCTGCAGCCCCGTCCTCACCTCCATTCGGTGCCTGCAGAAAGAAAACCCCGGGACTGAGCCACCCATTGCACAGGTGGAGAGATAAGACAGGGGAGGGAGCGCCGGCCCAGGGTCACCCAAAAAGTCCACAGCAGCTCTTAGGGCCTGGGTCTTGAGGTATTTTTATCACCCAAAGTGTGGCTTAGAATCCCAGGCACTCGGAGCAGAAGGTACCCATTCTGTCCAAGTCCAGCCCCCTGCATTTACAGACAAGGACGCTGCAACCCAGCAAGATGATATGACCTGCCTGGGATCATCTTAGGGCCACAGTTCAGGTTTTCTGACACAACGCTGACATTCCGGATGGCGCAGGGGGTGTTGGGATTATAGGTGAAGAACAATTGGTTAATCAAGAGTTAAATCTTTAATTAATATGCTTGCCTCCCATCATACATGAATTTAACTGAACTGAGTTAAATTTAGCTAAGGTCAACTTAACTAAATACATTTGCCCCCGCTCCAAAGGGGGAGAGTATAGGATGGGGGAATTCCTTGCACCCCTGGCTTTGAAGGGGTCCTGCCCCGAGCCGAGCCCTCACCTCTGGTCCCACACATCTCTGGGCGTGAGCCCCCGGCTGCTCTGGTTCCCTGTGAGAGTCACAACGCGTGACCCCTGAACACAGCCTCCACTTCATCTGGAGTCTGACAGGAGAAATAGTGACCTGTCCCAATGCGAGAGGAAAAACTGGCTGTGCTGGATTTACTGAGCAATGGCGGTCGGCTCCAATGTGACGGCTTTCCAAGGAATTTTCAAGGGCGTTTTGACTCTGCGTGATTTTCCCCTTACACACCTGTCCTCCACAGAAGATGCAATCCCATTGGCTTTCCGGCAATGAGAAAAAAAACCAAACCTGACGTTTTTTAATCTCTACCAAAGTACAACCTACATGCACAGAAATGCACACGTCGTAAGTGAACCGCTCGATGAATGTTAACGGAGTGAGCATACCGGTGTAACCAGCCCCCGGAAGTCCCTTCCCGTGCCCCTCCTAGTCTCCAGCCCCCAAGGGTAGGCCCCACTCTGACTTCCTTCCCCGTAGATTACTTTCACTGATTTCTGTACAGTTTGTATGAATGGAATCATGTAGAATTCACTAGGCTATGTTGAGCTTCTTTCCCTCAGAAGGGTATCTGAGATTCACCCCGCCGTGTGCAGCAGTGACTCATTCATCCTCCGTGCTGCATGTTATTCCATTGTGCGACTGTACCACAATGTATCTGTCTTACTCTGGATGATGTATCAGTTAGCTGTTGCTGGGTAACAAAGTATCCCAAAGCTTGGTGCCTTAAAACAACAGCCCTGTATTTAGCTTCTGCTAATAGATCTGGATAAGAATCAGCGGAGTGGTCTTCTGGGTTGGACTGGGCTGGGCTGGGCTGATCTCAGCTGGGCTTGCTCATGTGTCTGCCATCTGCAGCTGGGGCTGGCTGGTCTAGGATGATGTCAGCTGGGACAGCTTATCTCTGCTCCACCCTTCTCTCTTCCTCCAGCCGGCTAGCCTGGACATATCATATGGTGACCACAGAGCTCCAAGACGCAAGGAGAAGCACGTAGGGCGTCTTGAAGCCTGAGCTTGGAACCAGCACACATCACTTCTGCCACGTTCTATTGGCCACAGCAAATTACAAGACCAGCCCAATTCAAGGGGAGAAGAAATACTCTGCCTCTTCATAGGATGGGCTGCAAAGAATTGTGGCTGTTTGTCAATCTACCAGAGAGAGGCATTTGGTAATTTCCAGTTTTCAGCCAAAATGAATAATTCTGCTGTGAACATTCTAGTGCATGTCTTCTGATGACCATTGGACTCATTTCTAGTGGGGATATTCCTAGGAGTGGAGTCACTTGATTATAGAGAATGCTTTCACTCAGCCTACATAGGCCCTGTAGGGACGTAACTATTTGTCAGGAAGAACAGAAGCTGCTATGAGATTCGTTATCCTAAGGAAATCCCCCGAAGGGGCATGTGCACATTCTGAAATCCCTCCCACCTCCAGACAAGCCCCTCCTTCATGCAAGAACTGCCCTGTCATCCTCTGTACTGGGTTGAATAGTGTCCCCCCGAAATTCATGTCCACCCAAAACCTCTCAATGCAGCTCTATTTGGAAATAAGGTCCTTGCAGGTGTAATCAAGTTAAGATGAGGTCATACTGGGTAGAATGGGCCCTTATTTAGTGATCTGTGTCTTTAAAAGAGAAAGGAGGGGCCAGCCAGGTAGCCTAGCGGTTAAGTTCGCGCGCTCCGCTTTGGTAGCCTGGGGTTTGCAGGTTCGGATCCCGTGGGTGGACCGACACACCGCTCATCAAGTCATGCCATGGCGGCGTCCCATATAAAGTAGAGGAAGATGGGCACGGATGTTAGCCCAGGGCCAGTCTTCCTCAGCAAAAAGAGGAGGATTGGCGACGGATGTTAGCTCAGGGCTGGTCTTCCTCACAAAAAAATAAATAAATAAAAGAAGGAAAAAATAAATAAATAAAAGAGAAAGGAGAGGGAGATTTGGACACAGAGACAGAAACACAGCAGGGGGGCGCCCGGTGACAACAGAGACAGAGATTGAAGTGATGGCTCTACGAGGATAGCCGGTAACCCCCAGAAGCTGGAAGAAGCAAGGAAGGATTCTCCCCTAGAGCCCTCAGAGGGAGCATGGCCCTGTGGATGCCTCGATTTTGGACTTCTAGCCTCCAGAGCTGTAGGAGAATTAATTTCTGTCATTTTATGTCCCCCACTTTGTTATGGCAGCCCTAGGAAACCAAGAGACCCTCCTGCCATCTTCTTCCCACTCTGCCTTCTGG
The DNA here is from genome assembly GCA_031878705.1 of Tapirus indicus. NCBI lineage: Eukaryota > Metazoa > Chordata > Mammalia > Perissodactyla > Tapiridae > Tapirus > Tapirus indicus. Next base: position 21,768,281 of record CM062938.1, read on the forward strand.
TCCAGAGCAAGAGCAAAGGACAACCTCCCTTTTGCCCCCTGTACTTGACCTTTTCATGCTGGTTGGTCCCCAGGGTCACACGTGTAAGCACGTTACGCAGAAGATTTATCCCAAAGCAGGCACAGGGCACGCCCGGCACACACACATGCCCCTGGTTTGCAGTGATTTACTCACAGATTACCCTCGGATGGAGGGGGCCCCAGCCAACCGAGCCTCTCTCGTATATCAAAAAGGAAATCCTGAAGACATCCTATAAACGCAGCGGGGAGGAGAACCTGCCGACGCCATAAACTTACACGATGTGGCGGAGCCGGATGGGCCATCTGCTTCGTTCCCCCATCCAGATGCGCAGCGGCTTGCTCCCGCCTCACGGCTCAGTCCTGAGACTCTGTGCACACCCCGGACACCCCCTTCTCCCATCTTCTCTCTGCGGCATCAGCTGCAGGGCAGACCACAGGAGGAGCACCTGGGGCATGGAGTGGACCTGAATTATGGAGCAGAGCCGTGCCAGGAGGCCTGGGCTTGTTCTATGCCTTCTCTGGGTTTCCGCCGTCCTGTCTGTAAAATGAGAGAGCTCCCCGGTTCACAGAGTTGAGAGGGGACTTGAATGAGAACGGGTCTTGCCTAATTCAATCAGTAGTAATCCCCCCTCCCACTCCCCACTGCTGGATGGTATTATCAGGACTCCTGGTTGCAAGTGACAGACCCCCAACTCTTAGTAGCTTAAGAAACAAGCAAACAAGAACAACAATTTGTTTTCTCACATACTGAAAAATTCTTGAAGCTATGACTTCAGGTATGGCTGGATCCAGGATCTCAACAACGGCAACAAAAAGCTGCCTGTCTCTTTTTTCTTTCTTTTTTTTTAATTTACTTCTTTTCCAGTTTTATTGAGATATAATGGACATATAACATTGGATAAGTTGCTGCCTGTCTCTTTCAAGCCAACTTTCCTCTTGATTGACTTTGTTCTCAGGCAGGATCTCCCATTGGGGTAGCTTAGCAAACCCAGCAGAAGAAAGATCTCTCCAGTAGGCCCTGGACTGACGTGAGAAACTTCTGATGAGCAGCAAAGATCTCAGGAGGTGGGAACGAATGCCCAGACTCACGTAACAGGATGTTTGCAAGATAGTAGCCACTGCTTTTTTCTCCCTACTCGATCTTTGCATCCTCTTAAAAGAAAATTTGCTCATCCACAGACCCACACATCCTGCTTGCTGGGCGAGGTTCCCACTGCCCTCCGTGGGATGGTCTCATCTCCCAGACCCTCCCTCTGCCCCAGCCCAGGAACCGCCCTTTCTTCCACGATGACAGTAACCGCCTTTGACTGAAGAGTCTTCCACGTCGTCTCTTATGTTCTAAATTTTGTGCCCTAGGTCCTTCAAGACTTACACTATGGAGACTCAAAGACCAGATTCTAGTGACTTAAAACAAACTTTTGAAATCCAAACGCCACAAGCTTGACTCTTTTTTATTTTGCTTTTGCTGTTACAAGCATCCCTGAGGCAGGAAATACAGAAAGCCCTGTGGCTGCCTGAAACAGAGGGAGTTGGGGGGAGGGGACATCGGTCAGTGTATGGAAGGGTCACCTGACACCCTCAGAGCACAGTTCCCACAAAGAGCCGGGACTCACCCCCAGCCAATCTGTCTGGGAGGAGACCCCCTCCCACCCCACCTCATCTGTCCCTCTGCCCTCCACTCACTTCTTCCTCCCTAATGCCCTCCCTGGCTCACCCAGTGAGAATGGTTCCTCTATTGCCTTCTTCTCCGTGCTTTAAGCAACCTGGCATCTATGGATTAATATTATAGCATGACAATAATATGCGACACGAGATCTGAGCACATCTCCCCTCTCCGAAAAGACCATGAGCTACTTGCCTGCAAGGGCCTGTTTCATTCTTCTTTGTGTCTTTGATGCCTGACACACAGTGGCTGCCCTGCTCCTATAAGACAGAAGGGGTGACTTCCTTATTTACTCCTAGAGCCACTGAGTAAAAGTGAAAGTCCCCACGAGGCAATTTAAGGAAGGGCTTTGAACCATTCGAACCATGCAGAGATGCAGTGGCCTGCCTCATTAGGTGGTGAGCTCCCTGTCGCAGGAGGCATACAAGCAAAGGCAGCTTGGCAGAGACACTTGAAAGATGATTCAAGTATCAGATGGGCAGTTGAATCTGAGCACCAGGAGAATTGGACAGCATCCATTTTTGCTCACCATTTTATCTTCAATGTTTAGCATGATGCATGGCCCATAAGATGAGCCAGCATCCCAGTTCCTTTCTGGGCTGTCTGTGGTTCTGCTGATCTGATTCCCACCTCCCTCTCCAAACCCGTCTCTTCCCACTCCCCACTTCCCTCCGGCCACCCCAGCCTCCTTTCTCTTCCCTCCTCAGGGCCTTTTTCATGCTGTTCTCCCTGCCTGGAATGCCCTTCCTGCAGATCTTGGCATGGCCAGCCTTCAAATCTCTGAAGAGATGTTATATTCCCATCTCAAGGAAACTTTCCCTCACTCCCTAAAGGACTCCTCTCCCATCGCCATCCCTCTCTCCACCATTACGCTGCTTTCATTTTCTTTACTGCATTTGCCACTGTCTGAAATAATCCTGTTTGTTTATTCTCTGTCTCTTTAACTAGAAGGGAAGCTCCCTGGGGGCAGGGACCTAGTCTGTCCCGTCATCCATTGAATCTCTGATCTTAGCCCAGTGCTTGTCACATAGCGGATGCTCGGCGAGTGTTTGCGGAATGCCCTGTGTTAGTCAGGGTAGCTGCTGGGACAGGTAAGCCCCCAGTTCAGTGGCTTAACACAGTGATTTTGTTTCTTCCTCTGAGGACCCCGGGGTGTTCTGGATCAGTAGGGCAGCCACCCAAGGGCCCAGGTTCCTTCCATTTTGTGGCTCTTCCCTCCCCTAGGATCTCAGAGTCACCTGCATTCAATTGGGAGATGGAGAAAGAGAGAGTGGAGAATTTGGGGGGTGGGGAAGTGATGGGCTAGGCCTACGTGTGGCTTTTGTCCTTCTGCCCACATTCTATTAGCCAGAACTCGGTCAGCCGGCTGCACCTAAGGGTGAAGGAGGCTGGGAAATGTGGTCTATTTGTGTACCTTGCAAGAAAGGGAAGTGGGTTTAGTCAACAGCTGGCCAGTCTCTGCCATAAGAGTGAATGAATGAATGAATGAATGACCTTTCACATATCTTCCGGTTCGAGACCCCTTAGAAAATCCCAAGTTCGGCTGGTCCAAGAAATGTGATGCCAGTTTCTGCCTGTCCTGTTCCATCCACACTGCCCGAATGACAGACGGCAAGGACTCCAGCTGAAACGTGAGGGCCAAGGGGCAGACAGACGGAGCTCCTGGGCCTCCTGGCCCCGAGGAAAAGCAGCCCCGGAGACCCGGGCTCTCCCGAGAGGGGTCTGCAGGGAGCAGCTCTCCCTCCTGCAGAGCAAGGGAGAATGGACTCCACTTGCTTGGGGTGACCTCATTCTGGGCTCCGCCTGGGGTACAGCAGGTCTAGGCAATGGGGAGTAGCTCTGGGGCCCCTCCAGGGCCCCCGGTGGAGTTCAGCTCCACAGGTATCAGGAAGCATTTGCTGAGTGCTCTTTTCTGTGCTCTCACCTTCTCTTGGGGTTAGCGCGGGGAAGAGCTTGGAGCAGTGCCTGGTACACAGTAAGTGCTAAATTAACTGCTGGCGTTACCTCCTTCACCCTTCACAGTGCCTCCACGCACTTGCTCATGCACCTAACATCTATTGCCCATCCCCACCCTTCGCTGTGTCCCGGGAACAGGAATGAACAAGGAAGACGGAGGTGGAGAGGCCACGTGGGGAGTGAGAACAGACACCAACCTCACTCTCGGGGAGATGCTAGTCTGGAGGGAGACCGATGTCACGGGGAATGGCACCTACAAAAGAAAGACTGCCAAGGGGTATGTGCTACGAAGAAGGTGCCAGCGGTACTAAAGAGGGCCCCGGGGGCTTGACCGGGCCTGTGGAGGGGAGGGGTCAGGAGACGCCCTCTGCCTCCATTTCTCGCACGCACCCTCCCTCTGCCCTGGGGTGCACCCGCGGTGGGAATGTTCCCCTGGACAGACCCTTCTTCCCGGTGGGTGCCCAGAACCAGCCCGAAGTGGGAATTCCAGCCTGAGCTCCCACAGTCTGCTCCTCCCCCCACAAAGCTGCCGCAGCCACCCTGGAACGGGGGACCCTGCACTGGGGGAACTCAACCCTGCGGGCCGTTCAGGCTGCAGGCTATGGGATTGGGTGGAAAGCAAAGCTGGACTTGGTACCTCCTGTGTCTGGATCCCTAGATGGAGTCGCCTGGTCCCAGGCCCATCCAAGGACGTGTCCAACGGCCCCCCAGTTGTCACACCATAGCTGAGTCTTCCGCATGGAGCTGTGTGCACATCCCACGCGACTGTCATCCCAGAGGGCCCAAATCCCTGATGCGGTGTCCCTCAAACCCCTCTCTCGACTTGTACTGATGCTCTGGGGAGCTTTCTGTGCAAGTGGTTGGATAGTACATTGCTCCTGGTTTTGAAAAGGCGTTCGCAGAATGAGCCGAGAGCAGGCACCCAGAAGTGCTGAGCTGAGGGCTAGGAAGGGCGGGTCTCGGAAACCTGGTATTTTCGAGACCAAGAGGGAAAGCCCAGGGAGCAGGCCAAAAGTGGCAAATCTTCCACCTCCACCGGCTGCTTACTGGACTGAATGGCGGCCGACTGTATGTTCACCTGTGAAGGGAAAGGGCTAACTAAGTGGACACGTACAAATTCTGGAAAAAGACTATCAATGACTTCACCTAAACGTGGGGATTTAAAAATACAGTTTAGTCTCTGGGGATAAAATCCTCACCTCTTTTTAACATATGAGCGTCTTGCTCAGTTTTCACACATTTGAATTTCGTATCATGCACGCAGATCTGTAACGCACAAAATTGGGGGCTTTGGGGGGCAGTGTCCTCGGCGCAGGGCTTCCCCAGGGCTCGCACGGGGGCTGCCCACAGCCCAGGGACCCCGCGAGTCTGTGATGATCCAGAGGGGGACCAGGGCCTGGCCACCAGCCCCCAGAAAAGCACCCCCGAGAGAAGGCCACCAGGTCTGGAGGCCCTGAGTCCCCCTGCAGGGAACAAAGGCCAGCCACCCTCTCCCTCTCGGCTGCATCAGCCCCACAAGCAGGCGATGGGGGCGTCTGCCCGGGCACAAGCCCCCAGAGGAGTGGGGAAGGGGACGTGGGTGGAGGGGCAGCAGCCTGTGCTCTTCCTCGGGAGCCAAGGGCACCCGGGACGTGGAAATTAAAAAGGAGGAGGGAGCCCCCGCATATTAACCTCCTTAATCTTTCATTTCTGACACAGATTGTGGTCCCTCATTTCAAAGAATTTCAAGCTAATGTCTGGAGGGCAGAAAAATCTATTTCCCAATACGCAGCTGCAGCTTTTTACCAATCGACTGCCCTTCCTAGTACAATCAGCAAAGCATTGATTTTTTTCTTTTTTTTCTTTCTCTCGCTCTCTCTCTTTTTTTTTAACGCTAGAACATCATCCAAAAATCTATCAATACAAACAACAAGAGAATACCAGCAGTTCCAGGCTGCCTCTCCATTAACCCCACGGTTGCTGGCCTGAGATCACGGGGCCACTTCCAGGAGACCCAACCTGGGGACACATTTGTGTCCCTTCTCAGAATGTTAGTCTCTCAGGAATCTCTAGAAGCCCTGAGTTTGGAACGCTTTAGCCCTGGGTCCCCAGGAGGCTGTTTAAATCTAAATTAATTTTTGTCAGATAAAATTAAAAATTCAGTTCCTCGGTGCAACAAGCCACATTTCAAGTGCTCAGTGGCCACATGTGGCTCGTGGCCGCCATATTGCATAGTGCAGGCCTACAGCATTCTGCCATCAAAGAAAGTTCTAGTTTAGGACAGGGCTCGACACTTTTTCTGTAAAGAAAAAGCAGCTAATGGACAAAATGTAAATAAATAAGTGTGGCTGTGATCCAGTAAAACTTTATTTACAAAAACAGTGGGCCGGTTTTGGCCCACGGGCCATCGTTTGCTGATTCGTGCTTTAGCAGCTTCTTCAGAAAACGCAAGGCTCCCAGGTTAGAAATAGTCAGAACACTAGAAAGGGGCAGGGAGGAGCTGTCAGGGGCTGGAAACATTTCACGTCTTGATTCGGGTGGTACTGATATGGGGGTAATGTAATATTTGTGCATTTTGCGGTATACAAATTGTCTCTCAATTTTAAAAAACTCTTTGGAATGTTAGATTGTCTTAGGGAGAGAGAAGATCTCGGAATGTCAGAATCCTGTAGGATCCCTGAGTATAGTCTGACCCCGCGGGACCCCTCTGGGACTTCAGATGCCTCCGATGGGAGAAGATGCTGGGTGGCCTCTTAACCACAACCCCCTTCACCCAGACCTGTGTTATTTGTAAGGGTTCTGGGGCTAAGAAAAAGTTTAACAACAATAGCAACTAGAAGGTCAAATCCGTCTGTTTCTGGCTTTCAGGGATGTGAGAATCCTTGAGAGAAGCAGACAGGAGGCCGGGCTTGGAACCCTGGTGGCGGCAGAGTGGAGGCCAAGGGTAACGGGGCTGAGCATGGAGATGTCCCAGACCCCAATGCCCCCTTCGGCCGGCGTGGCTCCCATCTTCTATATTTTTTGTCTTGGGTGTCTGGATAAGAATCCACTCGTGGAAAACTCCAGCTCAAACTACTGCCCTTTAGTCTTTGGGTCAGTGGATTTTAGCCCCAAACAAGCAGCAGAGTGGAGAGCTAAAAGCACAACTCTGGAGCCAGGGGCAGGGTTCAAATTCCAGTTCCAGCTGTGTGACTTTGGGGAAGTCATTTCCCCTCTCTGTGCCTCAGTTTCCTTCTCTATAAAATGGGGTTAAGGATAGGACTCAACTCATTGAGAGAGAATTGTTGTTACGAGAATAAAAGTTTGTTTATGAGAATAAAATGCAGTAATGCTTGAAAGGCGCTCTGAACTGTGCTCAGCATCCGTGTTTGTTCAAGAAAAAGGACTTTGGGGTCTGCCTAGGACGACCCCTTCATTGATCCCTTCCACGATCTTTCCTGATGGAGATGCCAGGCCCTGGGACAGGGAGCAGCCTGGCTAAGTCACCACAAACGCCCCTCTGTCCCTACGCCCAGGTCCCACTCATTTTACAGCTCCAGCCGCCCCACCTCCAGGTCCCTGAAGCCAGTGTTGACAAAGGCCGGTGACTCATCGGGACACCCCAGCCTCGGTCCTGGAACCAGCCCTGCTCCAGGAGCTACCAGCGTTCGGCGTCCCTGGAGTGAGCTGGGGCAGAGAGGCCACTCTGTCCCAGACCGGGACCTGGCTGCCCGGAGTGTCCCAGACCTGTCCCGTTGCTCACGGCCCGGACTCCGCCTCCCAGGAGGCTGGATCCTACTCCTTGTCCCCCCACCACCGGAGGAGGCCCCACTCTGGGCACACAGGTGGCCCGAGGCTCTGTCCCCGCAGACATTCACCTGCGCATCCATCCATCCTGCCGGCCTCTTGGCCCTGAGGAGTCCGCGCCCTCAGTCAGGCACTCACTTGACAACTATTTACAGGACATCTGGCCAAAGTGGGAACTGGAGTCTGGGAGACCTCCGTGCTCAGCCCCATTAACTGCTCACCCATCCCCCACCCCCGCCAGGGTTCCAGCTTCGTGAAGTTCATGTCCAGTTAAACGTGCAATAAACAGGTGGAGATCATTTCACCTGGAGATCAGTCCAAAGAAGAAAATAACTGGGCAGATTGGAGGCAGGTGTGGTTAGGGAAAGCTTCCTGGAGGAGGTGACAATTACACAGAAACCCAATGGAGGGGAAGGGGCCAGACACACGCAGATCTGGGCGAGGGGCACTCCAGGCAGAGGGAAAGGCACGTGAGAACAGTCAGTGCCCAGGGCCCAGGACACCTCTTCCCTGCCTGCTCAGTCGAAACCCTGCTTTGACCTGGAAACATGGAGCTACCGTTCACTGACAGTGCCGGTGGTTACCACCTGGGGGCCGCAGATGCAGGGGTCCAGGTTCAAATTCTGTTTCAATCCCCTCCCAGCTGAGAGATCTCAGGCAAGGCCCCTCCTGGGTCTCAGTTTCCTCGTTGAAAGATGGCGAGGCTAATGCGTCTGCCAGGGGCTCATAGAGAGGGGCAGAGCCAGGGTGTAAAGGGCTTAGCACGGAGCCTGGCGCGTAGCGAGTGCTCGGCCAACATTAGCCGAGACAGAAAACCTGGCACCCCTGACACCGGGCAAGGCCTAATTATAGCCGCCCAGAGGTCACTTTTCAGCCCCTTGTGACTCGGGCCAAAGGCCAAGGAAGCTTGGGCCACCCAAGTGAAGGAAGGTTGTCCCTGCAGTCACGTGGTCTCTGCAGGCAGGCTGGCCCACGCCACGTCCACTCCATGCTGCAGGACCCGGCCAGCCCAGAGGCAGCAGCAGGCGGCAGATGGGGCAAGGGACAAGGAATCAGGCTGGCCTGACCAATGAGGAGTCACAGAAGTGCCTGTTTCCCTGTCTGCTAAGTGGAGATACCCACAGAACTTGACCCCGGGGCTAGGTGAGGATTCAGAGAAGGGTCAGTACCCAGGTGGGGGGCTCTGGTTAACCGCCACAGTCCACAGCTACGCACACCAACGTGGAAGTCGTTGTCACGTAGATAAATTTGCCCTGAGGCTTCCTTTTCTTTTATTCGACAAATACATGCCGAGCCCCTTGGTGTGTCTGCCTCCAAGTTAAGTGCTGGGTGTACAGAAATGCCCACGACAGCCACCCCAGGGCTCACAGAGCCAGTGAACAGGGTCAGCAAGGTTGCAAGGCATGTTTAACCCACTCGAAGAACAAACTAGAGGGTCTAGAAAGAACAACCATTGTTCTTTGTCCTTCCACTGCTTTGTTTATTCAGTTTCATAGGAGCCTGGCCTCGCCCGGCAGGCCTGGGGTCTGAAATCTGCTGGGGGAGGTGGAGGGTCCCCAGCCCCAGCCCCAAATGTGGCACCCTCTGCCATGACCCAGCCTCCAAGTTGACTGTATTCACCTCCAGATCTGAGTTCAAGTCCTGGGTCAGCCCCTGCCCTGCTGAGATACCCTGGGTGAGGCATGTGGCCGTGCTGTGCCTCAGTTTCCTCATCGGTGACGTAGGTGATGGGGATAATAAAAACTCTCTGTCGGGGCTGTTTCAGGGGTAAGTGTGTCACAAGGGGGATCTGTGTCCTGTAGGCTCCAGTGGAATCACTGCTCCCATTACTGTCTGTCTAAGGGATGATGGTGGTCCCAGCACCAACATCACTCCAGGTTCAAGGAGGGGAGACACACTCCTGAAATACCCCCAGCTCCAACCCACTGGATGACTTTGGGCAGGGCTATCCCACTCTTGGGCCATTTCCAGGTCACCCTCTGGAAATAAGGGTGCCGGGCTATGTAGAGGTGACCACCAAGGATTCTCGCTCTTTCCATATCATAGACTTGTTGCTGGGAAGTGGTCGATCAGGCAGGGACTACATTTCCCAGCATCCCTTGCATCTAGGTGGGGTCATGTGATGATCTCTGACCAACAGACTGTAAGAGGAAGTGATGGCTCACTTCACGACTCATGTGGTTAACAAGTGGGTGTGTCTCCCCATCCTTTCTCTCCTTATCTGCCAGCTGAATGGAGTGGACTCCAAGCCACATGTTGAAGACGGCAGAGCCACAAGGTAGAATGAGCCTGGGTGGCTGAATCACTATGTGGAGGAGGGTCACCCAACCAGGAACGCCAGCAGTGGGTGGTGACATCAGTGAGAAATGAACTTTTATTGTGTTAACACAGAAGCATCAATCCTATCTGTTAACACAGCTGGCACTGCCTTAACTATGACGTATACATTGCATGTATATTTTTCAGTTGTATATATACACCGTCTCTTTCAGTACTCAGTAGATTTCTAACACCGATAATACAAGCTACTTATTTTTTGAGCGTTTCATTTGTGCCTTGCTCTGGGCTAATTCCTTTGCACATATTTTCTTCTTTATCTTAACCACAATTCTATAAGCTGGACTCATAGGATTATTAGTATTCCCAGATTATCGATGAGTAAACGGAGACTCAAAAACATCCAGAAACCTGCCCAGAGTCATCAGCTGGTAAGTGGAAGTGGATAGACTAGAACCCAGAGTTCCCAGTCTTAACTGCTATGCTCCGTGGCCGCCCAGAACCCACGGAAGCTGACATTACAAGCCCCGATTTACACTCAGGACTCAGAGGCTCTCCAGAGATCCTTAGCTTGGCCAAGGTCGCACAACTAATAAGTGGCAGTGACCGGCTTAGAACCCAGAGCTGTCTGGCTCCCAACCTAGGACGCTTGCCTTACCCCCAAGGCTGCCTCTGTCTCCCCGTCCTGCGGGCGTTGAAGCCCTGACCCCATTTCCATCCACCGGTGTTACGGTGCCACGGATGAGGGCGAGCTTGGCATCCACAGCGCCTGTTCTCCCGCTAAATAAACTTTCCTCTTGGCAGCTTTGGCACTTATTAAGCACCTGGGAGGCTCTTAGTGCCCTGTGCTGTCCAAAACACTCGTAATTACCATCTAATCAAGATATCTTTCACTGTAGAAAAAACAAGACAGGAGAGAAGGGGAAATGTTCATGCACACAACTTTCAGGACCTTGGCTGTGAATTTCTTCTCAGCCGTCACATCCCCTGAGTCTCGGTCAAGGAAGGGGGAAAAGAAATGAAGAGGAAGGGAAATCGTCTCTGAAAGAGGCTTTACTTTCACCCAGCAATCCCACTTCGTGGACTTGGTCTGGAAGGAAACTGGAATGAGTGAACGGTGAAGATAGACATACAGGATGCTTGTCACAGTGTTGTTGGTCAGAGTGAAAAACTGGAAACCTCTGAAGTGCCCATTGACAGGGCACAGGTTAGATAAACTGGTGTGTCCATGCAAGGGAGTACTATGCAGCTGTTAAAAAGAATGCCCTGGAGCTGTTTGGGCTAATATAGAACCATCTGCAGAAAAAGTAGGATGCAGAACAATGAGCCTCCTATGCTCCCGTTTGTGTAAATACAGAAGGAAACTTATTATCATTGCCAGCATTTATCAAGGGTTTGATAGACTCTATTTTAGGCAGTGACATTTATTGCCTTACTTAACCCTTGCAAGAATCCTATGACGTAGGAACCGTTATCATCCCCAATGAGGAAACTAAGGCTCAGAGAAGTTAGCAATGAGTGCCCCAGGGTCACATCTTTAGTACATGGCAGGGCTAGGATTCACACCCAGGAAGTCTTCCAAAGAAGCAGCATGAGGACTGAGACCCTTACCTAAAACCAGGAGGCCCAAAGGGCAATATTCTCAAATGAAGAATGAAGCAGGGAAAAAACATTATGTGCAGGCAAAGGGCAGCAACAAGGGATTTTTTCTGTCTTGGCTTGGACTCAGAGTGAGGAAAAAATGTTTCCTTAAGAATTTGTAACCATGGGGGCCGCCTGGTGGCACAGCTTGGCAGCCCGGGGTTCGCGAGTTTGGAGCCCGGGCGCCCGCCGACACACTGCCTGTCAGCCACGCCATGCTGGCGTCCCATATAACGTAGAGGAAGATGGGCACGATGTTAGCCCAGGGCTAGTCTTCCTCAGCAAAAAGGGGAGGATTGGCAACAGATGTTAGCTCAGGGCTGGTCTTCCCCACAAAAAAAAAAAAAAAAAAAAAGAATTTGTAACCATGGACCTACGATCACACCAATTTGAGGTTTGTTTGTACTGCCCGCGTGGAAGGAAACCTCCAAACTAAGACCAGGGATGACGATATCATGGCAAACCGGACAGAAGCAAATGCCAAACCTCCCTGGAGGGTACCAGACACACCCTCAGCCACAGCACCCAGGATTCCCACGGATGTGGCCATGCCAAAGATGAGCTTGCAATCCCCAATTATAGAACATATGATAAAGCGAACCACCACAAAAATGCCTGGGAAGATGCAGGAGGAATTGACAGTGGTGGTTGTCTTTGAAAAGTAGTAATGGAGGGATGGAGTGGAGCAAGACTGCAGCTTTTTACCTAATACACATCTAAGGCAGGCTGAGTTTCTTAGAGTAAGGAGCTTATACTGCTTTCCTCTTTCTGCTTTAAAATAAGAGGTATTGGGGTTAAAAAGGAAGAAAAGAAGGAAGACAGGAGGGAGATGGGGAAAGAAGGAGGGAGAGAAGCTAGCTTTTGTAGCCCTGACCCCCACCTCCAAGACTGCTCTCCCCTCCACCCCTGCCAGCTATGTCTGTGGCCACTGGCCCTGGTGATGCTTCATTGAACAGAGTTGGGATCCTTCCCATTTGCCAGGGATGTTTTCATGTATAGTGATTCATCTAAAATCCATAGTTGGGGTCCATGCCCCCAGATTGCCTCCAACAGAAAGGACACCCTCCTCTAATTCCTCAGCTGGCATCAATCCAACACCGATCTCCTTGTTTCCACCTCTTAAATATTCCTCGAGCCCCACCACCTTTCTTCATCGCCAGTCCCTCCTCTGTCCAGAGCACATCCCAGGCCTCACTCAGAACACAGCTCTCCCAGCACTTCTGCTGACCCTACCAGCCCACCCTCCAGCCAGCAGCCAGAGTAATCTTCCCAAAATGCAAATCAGATTACTCTCCTGTTTGAAATGTTCCAAGGGTTTCCTTCTTGCTCAGAATAAACTGTAAGTTCCTGGGTGACCTGGTCCCCACCAGCTGTTCACCTGTCATCACCCACTGTATCCCTCCTGCCCCCCGACCTCTGCTCACTCGGCTCCATTCACGCTGGCCTCTTACCAGGCCTGTGAACACACCAGCTCAGGCCACACGCACAGAGGCACATCCACTGCCCCATCACTTTTCCCTGTACAAGGAAACTCCTTTCCAATCTTCAGACTCAGCCTAAATGCCCTTGCCCTAGGGAGGCCTCCCTGCACCCACCTAGAACAGGTGCTGTGGGTCCCTGTGGGAGATAGAATAATGGCCCCTAAAGACACCCACACAATAATCCCCAGAACCCGTGAGTATGTGACCTTACCTGGCAATAGGGACTTTGCAGATGTGATTAAGTTAAGGATCTTGAGATGGGAAGATTATCCTGGATTATCTGGGGGGGTCCATGTCATCACAAGAGTCCTTATAAGACAGAGGTGGGAGGGTCAAAACCAAAAATGGTGACAGAAGCAGCGATAAGGGAAGATATTACATTGCTGACTTTAAAGATGAAGGATGGGGCCACAAGCCAAGGAACACAGGTGGCTTCTAAAAGCTACAAAAGTCAAGGATGTGGATTCTCTCCCTGGAGCCTCCAGAAGAAATCATCTCTACTGTGAAAAACAAGACAACAGGCCCAAAATGGAGTCACTGATGCTAAGCCCCACGTCACCCAACTGAGACTTAATTAGTTTCCGCTCTCCCAGAAGTGGAATCTTAAACCAGTCAATCAGGAATCGCCTGGTCAGCCCTAGCTAAGAATCTGCCGGATAGACCCCCACCCTCCTGTAAAGGAGGGTGACCCTGCAACAACCAACCCACTTTTTTACCTAGAGCATTCTTGTTCCTGCTCCCTTCTGCCCATAAAGTCTTCCATTTTGTGCAGCTCCTCAGAGCTCCTGTCTGTCTCCTAGATGGGTTCGTGAATCGCTGAGCAAAGTCAAAAAGATCTTTAAAATTGACTCCATTGAATTTTGTTCTTTGACACCGCCAACACCTGGATTTTAGAACTTCTGACCTCCGGATCTGTGAGGGAATAAATGTGTGTTGTTGCAAGCCACTGAGTGTGTGGTCATTTGTTACGGCAGCAACAGGAAAACTCATGCAGTGCCCTGTCCCCGTATCCCTCAGACCTGAGCATCTTGGCATTCCCCAGGGAGACCAGCTGCCAGTCCAAGCGTCACTTACCTGAGGGTTTTTCCGGACCTGCAGGAGTCACGTGGGAAGTGCTGGGGAACTGATGGCTCTGGGAGCTGGGGTATGAACACCCCGGCTCCCTCTCCCCCAGGGACACAACTCTGAGGAGTGTGTTCGTCATGGTCTCCCGAGGTCCCCCCAGGGTGCCCACTGTGGTAACTGATTCATTGCCCTGTGTGAGCTGCCTTCCCCTCCCTGGCTCACTGCCTCACTCCTCTTCCAGTGTTTTTCTGGAATCATCTCTGAGCCAAATCACTTGCCTTTGAATCTTTATCTCTGAGCACCTCAAACCAAGTTGCCTCCTGCCCTGTTTTCTCTCTCCCCACCCTCTCCTCCGCCCTCCCAGCGTCCATCATAACCATAACTCCTGTCTTCCTGCTGGGACTCTCTGCCCCACCGAGGCAGGGCCAGGTCCGGCTCGTGCACCGTATCTCTGGAGCCCGGCACAGGGCCTGGCATGCTGGGCACGCCGGATAAATGTTTGCCGAGTGGCTGACTGTGTAAATCAGCTTTTTAGAGAAAGAAGAGCATCTTCCGGAAGGCACAGGGTGCTCACACAGCCAACAGCTTCCTAACTAGTCCTGGGGGGCAAGTTCCTGAGCCCAAGTTCCTGCTACAATTAGCAGCCTCCATTTGCATGCAAATAACGGAGGTGCCAAAATATTCCGGAGTCGTTTGTTCTCCTAGAGAGATTAAATGTGTCCCCTGCAACCAGTGCCTGCTCCTGGAGACCAGCTTCTTGAACTCTGTGGATGCGACAGAGCCATCCAGGAGGGTCACCCCAACTCCTGAAGAGAGGACCCCAGAGAGAGGCCGACTCAGCCACTGGTCCCCCATGCGCTCCTGGGGAAATCTCCTGGAGGTGCCAGGTGGCTTCCCACCTCAGTGCCTTTGTCCGGGCTGTGCCCCCACCTGGAATCCCTCTTGTGCATCTGGAAAACAACGGCTTATCTTTCCAGACTCACCTCAAGCGGACCCCCTCTGGGTCTTCCTTACTTTCTCTTTCTTGGACAGCCCACCTGAGTCCCACTGTCCACTTCCTCTGACACTCACTGGTTCAGATGTCTTGGCCCCCATCCTGGGGCAGGAACCCTGTCCATTCCTCTCCGTTCCCCGATGCCTGGCACACAGTAGGTGCCCAATGCTTGCTGACACACACAGCTTCCCCTCCTTGGCGGTAAGTCTAAGAAGCCTGAAGGCTCACGCCACACCCCTGCCCCATGCTGGGTCCCGGGCCCAGCAGCTGGCCACAGCTGGTCTCGGAGGCCCAAAGGGAAGTGCTGGGAAGATTCCTCTCTAGAGGGAGAGATGAGGAGGGGGAGCCGAGGGGCTGGGGCAGCTGGATAAAGGAAGCCCACCCACCCCCATCTCCCAGGCCTCCAGTTGGCACAGGCACCCCCACTCTGTGCCCTGTCTACACCGCAGGATCTGGGAAGAGACTTCTCCATCCTAGTCACGGCTCCCGCTGGGTCGCATCTGGAATGCTTAGGGTGAGGGGAGTACGAAGGTACCGTTCTCCAAATTCCTGAACAAACAGACAAAGACAGGGACCCTGGGGTCTGGATTCAGGGAGGGGACTGGGCCTCAGAAAGCACGAGCCTCACCCATCGTGTAACCTCACACGAGTCCCGTGAGCCAGGGTGCTTCTGCCGGAAGAGACCAACAGACACGCTCAACCCTCCTCCCGGCTGTGCATCCTTGGCAGGGCCCAGCCCGGCTCGGCTCCACCTTCCTGAGGGGCAGCCGCGACAGTTCAATGAGACTCGCCTGCAAAGCTCTCCCAGGACCTGCAGAAAGTCACCCGTCCGATCGGCGTACATCTAATGCACACCCACCGTGCGCCGGGACCGCGCTGGCTCGGAGGGGTGGGCATGAAACAGACGGAAGAGTGAGGAGGGGCGTGGCCAGAGCAGAGTGTGCAGGAGGGAGAGGGGCGGCCCAGCGCCCCCAGAGCCCGGCCGGTAGGTCAGAAGTTTGGGATTTGATTCTAAACAACAGGAGGCTCAAAGAAAGTTTTGTGCAAAATTGGAACCCACCGCTGGAGATGCTCGAAGCAGATGTATCCTTGTCGGCCATTGATGGGCATCTGGCCCTTTCCCCCAGATAACCCTGCCTCCCCTTCCTACGTTCGGGCAGCTGCTCACAACCTTTGAATGTTCCTGGCACACTCTCAGACACTGGAATCCTTGGCCACTCTGTCAAAAGTATTAAATCACTCAAAACAACACTAAACGAGTCAGGGATGGCGGTGAGAATCACACACAGTATAAGAAAGAATCTGTGGCCACCGCACCATGCACTTGGTTGCCATTTGGGGAGAACGTGCCCTGCCCTGCCCGGGTTCTCTTACATGCTCCCAAGGAGAGCTCTGGCTCCTTCCAGTAAATGTCTCATCTTTCCTTGGGTCAGCTTGGCCTTGGGCTTCACCTCCTACCAGCTTCTCACACAAGGCGGTCTTTGCTGTTGAGCAAACCTGCTCAGTACAAGCCATGATGAAGCTTGGTTGGTCAAAAGGAGTGGACAATCAAAACTTGGAAATCTCGTGGGAGTTGTTGCCAAGTCTTCTCCTCACTGGGAATTACAAGATTTGCCCACCGAAGCTGTCACAGCTGGTGAAGAGCAGAGCACTCATTCTGGAATGTTCTCAGTGACGAATGAGTCAGTGGCGTGGCCGTTGACTCTTCCATCGATTTCTCCTCTCAGCCACACTCCTCCGCCCGCCCTCCAGGGCTTGTCTGGCTTTGTGCCTGCTGATCTTGCCTGCCTCATCTCCTTCCACAGCCCGACTTTCCCTCCTTGTTCCAGCCTCTCCAGACCAGTCAACGGTTCCTGTGCATCCTCTGCACCTTTGCACATGCTGATCCCTCTGCCTGGAACATCATTCCCCTCTTTCTCTCCCTGGGAAATTCATGCTCAGTGCCCAGCTAAAATGTCCCCTTCTCCAGGAAGTTCCTCTGTCCTGAGTGTGTCTCTGATCCCGGTCTATAGTTCTGGGTCCATCTCCCTCTCTGGCCTGGGAGGTCCTCAAGGGTGGAGATTGTGTCTTACACCCCCACAGTCTACACAGTACCAGAAGCCCTTTGGAGCCACACATCTTAAATTCCTGAGCCTCGGTTTCCCCACCTGGAGAATGAGGTCACCACACCAACCTGCCAGCATTGTGGGGACAAGGAAACAAGCAAGGCATGATGCTCCACACAGAGGATGCACAGGGAGGGAGAAGTGACCAGCCACCCCTCACAGCAGCCTGGGAGGCCAGAGCAGTGCCAGCCTCCAGCTGGGGGGACGGGACGATGACAGCTGTGTGCATCAGTTCCCTGCTGGGAAAAAAGGCAACAGTCGAAATTGCAGACCATGGGTCATTTACTCCTCAAAGCCGCCTTCCTCTCCTGTCCTCCCCCTGACCCTGCAGAGCAGTCCCTGCCACGTTAACACTCGCTGACCTCATACCACACCAGTCAAGAGACCAAAAGGAGAACTTGTCCCCAGCCAGGGGCCAGTTGTCCTCACGGAAGTCACGAGGCTCGACACAGGTGAAAGCTGAGCCCAAGAGGAGCTGAGGCTTCCCCTCCTGCCCTCAGCCCGGCCAAGACTGAGGCAGGACAGAGCAAGACACCCCTCCCCGAGGGCCTCCTGGTGTCTCGAGCTTCCCAGGTATCATCTCGAATCCTCACACCAGCCCGGAGAGGTGTGTACCTGTAGCATGCCGACTCCACAGATGGGGAAACCGAGGCTGAATATGGAAGGACATGCACGGGGTTTCACAGCTAGTGAGTGGGGGGTCAGGATTTGAACCCATGGCTGTAGGACATTCTGATCCTCCCTGCTTCCTAACCTCGGTCAGTTTCTGCTGTCAGTGTTTGTAGCCTGGGGAGACCCTCCCCCAGGATCAGACTGTTTGCAAAGAGGAGGACTTTGAGAAACAGCAAATAAAGATGGGGGTCCTTGGGGCCGGCCTGGTGGCATAGTGGTTAAGTTCATGTGCTCCACTTCGGTGGCCCAGGGTCCGTGGGCTCGGATCCCGGGCACCCGCCGACGCACTGCTTGTCAGCCATGCTGTGATAGGCGTCCCACATATAGAGTAGAGGAAGATGGGCACAGATGTTAGCCCAGGGCCAGTCTTCCTCAGCAAAAAAAAGATGGGGGTCCTCACTCAAGGCCCCTGGGTGTCGTCTACACCAAGGGTCTGAGGGCTCCTCCTCTCGGGAAGCCAGCTGAGCCACCCCACAACTTGTGGCCTGGACAGAGGGGGCTGTGCCAGAAGGTTGAGGCCCAGTTGGCTCCGCTGCTGCCTGGGGAGGGTCAGGACGAGGCCCCAATCCACCCTCCAACCCAGTGACCTGCATTTATTGAGTGCCTACTGTGGTTGCTGCCCAGGGAGTGGCTTTCTGTCACTTCCTTGCATGTGCCCCTCGTGGTCCCATCTCCCAGCCTTTATGCCCACAGGTCCTCCCTCATCCTTTCAGCAAACATCCGTTGATCCTCAAGGACAGAGCACAGCACAAGATGGACACAGTCCCTGCTCTATTACCACGTGGGGGAGGCAGACAAACCAACTACTAAATAATAAGATTGCACAGGGCATGGGAGAAATGAACTGAGCATCACGCAGAGAGTGCAGCACGTGCAGCAGTCAGGGAGAGCTGCCTGGAGGAGGAGGCCCCTGAGCTGACAGCTTAGAGATGAGAAGGAGCCTCCATGCAAAGGGTGGGGGGGAAGAGCATGGATTGGGGGAATAGAACAAGAGAAGGATTTGCCCAGCCTCTGCTGTAGAGTGGGGCTCCATCAAGGTCATTCTTGATGTCTGCCTGACCTTCCCCTGACCACAGCATCCTTTGGCAGAGCACTTTACAGTTTACAAGGCATGTTCTACTCGGGGTCCTCTTGGCTCCTCCCATCTGCCCTGAGGCACACAGACGAGAAACTGAGACTCGAGAGGAAAATGTCATCCAAGGTCATGCAGCCAGATGTCCCCCTCCTAGCCCGGACCCCTGCCCCTCTGCACCTGCCTCTCCACCTTCCCCAGAAGGCAATGGCTGAGGACCCCTGCCCACACCCCCTGCCAGACCCGGCAGCCTCTGGGGGGGGGGGGCGGCTCTGCACCAACCCATATATAACCCGCTCCACGTGCCTTCTCTGCATTAATAAATGGGGAACCGAGGGGTCATAAATCCTGGGGCTGCCAATGTCCCCGGGACCAGCTCTTTCCCTGGCCATGCACTAGTACTTTTTACAACCCATTAATTAGTCCCTCTAATAAAGTTTGACAAAATGATAACTTGCCCATGAAAAGTGTTGTAATAAATACATTTTCCCTAACTTTCGACCATTCGAGCATGGCCGCCTCATAAACCCTCCGCCACGGTTCACTGCCTTAGTGTCTCTCGATATTTCTCCGTCACCGTAGAAGGTTGGGGCCTGGGGCCTCGTGGACTCAGGATGGGCCCGGGCCTGACTCGGGGTCCCCAGCGCCTCCAGGGAGACAGTGGTGGGCAGTCCCTCTGCTCACAGACCTGCAGTGGCTCCCCCCCCTCCCCCCACCCCCCCCCACGCCCCCCGCCCAGGACGGCGGTTCCCAAACTCCAGACCCACCTTCCTGAGTCAGGAAGTCATGTGGCATCTGAAGGAACAGCATCTGGACGTTACGTTTGCTTTAAATTCACTCACTTAAATTTGCAGGGAAACTTTGTATCATCGTTACCAAAAACTGGAAAAGCGGTATAACAGGCCCTGAAAAGAAAGGAAAAATAAATACGATGAAAACAGAAGGATGCCACCAAGTCCAGGCAGCTAGTACTGCTGTTTGCCTGACACTGAGCCTTGGGCCGCCTCCCCTGTTTTGTTGTAAAGGGAGGTCGGCCAGAGCTGGAGAGGCGGTCAGGGCACATCAGCTTCAGGTCGGGACTTTCTCCCCGGTGCAGACAGGAGGGTCTGAGAGGAAGAAGCACCTTCTCCCCTGGAGGGTCTCTGTGGCTGAACACCGCATCCCTGCACGCCGCCCAAGGGGGTTCTGCCAGGGCGGCACCCGGGCAGGCCTGGGGTGGGGAAGCCCCAGGTCCACTGCCGGCCCGCTGTCTCAGATCGGTGACGAGCCAGGGTTCTCCACATTTTACGGAAAGTCGAGAGAACCACCACTGTTCCCATGACGTTGTAGGGACCCCGAGGTGTGCTGTGTGGGGAGCAGGCTGGAGGAATATCGGAGTTCACTCTCAACCCCCAGGATCATTCGTCCCTTCCCCTCTCCCCTTTTCGGGGAAGTTAGAACTACTCTCAAGCTTGACATCAGACCAGAGCTGACCCCTGACCTGCCTGCGGTTCCCAGATCCTAGGCCCAGGATCTCTTAGTCGCCCCACCCGCCCACACTATCCTGACTGCAAGACCAGGTCGCCTCCCCGTGATCCACCTCAGGACTCTGGATCTTCCTCACTCATGTCACCTAATGTGACGATTCAGACGTGGGGTTATCACTCTCTGTCTCTTCCAGCATCTGACTGCACAGAGGACGGGCTCGGTCGGTGTTGGAAGTGAGTAAGAATCGTGAGGTCTTAGGACTAGTTGTCCCCATTTTACAGATGAGCAAAGCGAGGCCCACGAGGAGAAATGACGAGCCCAAGACCCAGCGAGTCTGGAGCAGAGCTGAAACACTGGGACACTGCCCCCGCCCCTGCCCAGCGCTCCTTCTTCCGCAGCCACACAAACCACCAGGGATGTTTTGGCTCCAATTGCTGCCCACACCTCGGGATCCAGCCCCCTTGAGCCCCCCGGGACAAGCAGGGGCTTCCTACTTCTGCGCCAACATCAGAAACTTGCAAATCCACCCACCCCCCGCTGCTCACTGTTAAACCACACTCGCTGACACAGGGAGCCCAGCCCAGGCCCCTGCCCATCACGGTGATGGCCTTGAGCTCGTGGGCCATGCTGACAGCGGGCGCCCTGCCCGTGCCTGCTCCAGGTGCCCCAGGTGGGCACGGCCCACTTATCACAGCTGAGCCACTCAACGATCCTTCAAGGATGGGATGATTGTGCCCATCTGACAGGTAGACGAGCTAAGATTCCAAGAGGGGAAGCACCGGGCCCCGCCCTAAGCACCCTGGTCCTCACCTCTCGTCGGGGTTGGCCCTGTTCCGAGGCTGTTGCATGTGAGGACTGACTTGTCTGCCACCCAGCGCCTAAAATCCCACTTAGTCTCACCCACTTGGGGTCAAGCAACGTGTTGCCTGAAGGCGTCCTTAAAGCAACAGAGGGGAGTCTAGTACAGTAGAAAGAGCACTGGATTAGGAGTTAAAAGACTGGGACTCTAGGGGTAGTTGAGCCATCAGCTCTGACCTTGGCTGAGTCCATTCCGCCCCTGTCCTGGCCCCAGAGTTCCAGGAGTAGAGACGGGGTGGGGGTGGGACTAGAGCATGGTTTCCCACGATGTGGGGGATCCACCCGGAGAGACGCTTCTAGGAGGCTTCATGGACCTAGCATTAAGAACTCCCTAATGAAACATTGTCTCCTTTCTGATCACTCTCCTGATTACTCACAAGAAAGTCTCCTTGCTCGCCGGTGTCTTTAATGCCTCCCCTTGGGCAACCTCCCTTTTCAACAAAAGACAAGCAGGCCTCAGGCTTGGAGCCCCACACGGACCACAGCCTCTGGCTGGATGCTCGCAAAATCACTCTGCTCTGTTTTCATTGCATTTGGTTTAAGGGCACCGTCTGTTTAAGACGAGGGAAGTGCACTCTGTTTGCTCCAGCAGTATACAATGTCCTTTTCAAATACTCTCCTTTAAGTTGAAAGAATGAGTTGATATAAAGGAAAGCACTGGATAAATGTGAACATTGGTGGAAGTGAAATTGGGAAAACTTGCAAAGTGGAAGGTGATGGTAGACGTGGGGAAGACCCTGGCCGAGGGGCTTTCTTGGGGCACACGGGGGCTGCCAGCTCCACGGCCCGCTCGTCATTAACACAACCCCTCACTTTACAGTTTACAGAAGCCCTTTGCAAGCACGGTCTTGGCTGGTGCACCCCACACCCAGTGTCTCCACTTTCCAGGGCTTTGCCCATGACCATGTCCTGTAAGCGTCCCGGCTGCCAATCACAGGCTGTGACGGGCATTTTATGGGTGGGCATCATCAAACCGTGCCCTATGCGTAGCCAGAGAGGAGGCCATGACATGAACCCCATCCGCCAGAGGGGGAAACTGAGGCTCAGAGAGGCCAAGGGATTTGCTGAAAGTCCTATAGCAGGGTGTTTATTTCCTGTGGCTGCGGTGACAAATTACCACAAGCTTGGTGGCGTAAAACAACAGAAACTCGTTCTCTCCCACTTCTGGAAGCCAGAAGTCTGAACTCGGGGTGGCCACGGGGCCATAGGCTTTGGGGAGACTGTTTCTTGTCTCTTCCTGCGTCTGGGGACTCTGGCACCCCTTGGCTGGAGGCTGCATCGCTCCAACCTCTACCTGTGTCTTCACGTGGCCTTTCCCTCTGTGTCATCTCTCCTTCTTCGTCTAAGGACACTTGTCATTGGATTTAGGGCCCACTATAATCCAAGTCGGTCTCAGCTTAAGTTAAATTACATCCTCAAAGACCCTTTTTGCAGACAGTCCCGTTCATAGATTCCAGGGGACGTCTTTTTTGGGGACCACCATTCAACCCGCTACAAGCAGGATCAGGACTGATGTTTAGAACGGAGCCTCCTGGCTCTCCCCACACGCACACGGCAGCGCCCACCGCCCCTGCCCGTGCCACCACGGGCTGCCAGTCCCGCCACCCTCATGGCCGGGACAGCAGGCACCTGGGGCAGTGGGGCCCGCCAGCCTGGCCCTGCACAGGCCCGAGCTCCTGTTCGGTAAGGACAGAAGCTAAACTCTGCTCAATGATACCAGCGTCAACCGCCCACCTGCCTGGGGACCCATCTCTTCGAGGAAATTGATGGCCGTAATTGAGCGGCTGAGTTATGGCTGCTGGCACCTGAGCTGTGAGAATTGCCCGGGCACATTAAACCCACCCGCTGACGCCCCTCGATGCCAGAGCGCCCTCACAGAGCCTGTAAGCCAGGGGGTGGCAGAGAGTGGGGGCCCCTGTGGGAGCCGCAGAGCCCCCAGCCCTAAGGCAGCCTCTGGAGCTGGGACAGAGGCTGGTGTTCCCGTCCGAGAGCTGCCTCCCCACTTAGCTGTGCTGGGTCCCCGGCCCGTTCCAGGTGCCAGAGGCCTGGAGATGCCAAGTGTGGTGCATGGAGCAGCAGCACTGACGGCATCCAGAAGACGGTCAGAGATGCAGGCACTCGGGACCCCATGCTGAACGCAGACCTGCGTGTTAGCAGCCCCCGCCCCAGGGATGCGGGGACACAGCCATGTTCGAGAAGTGCGGGCAGAAAGCACAGGACGGAGCAGAACGCACGCGACCCCAAGGCACCCGTGACTCCAGACACCCCCTGGGTCCCCCACACGGCCCACGCACATGTGCCCAGTCCTGACACACCCAGGATCACACAGGTGTGCCACCCACCCCACAGAGATGCACCA
This sequence comes from Tapirus indicus, assembly GCA_031878705.1. Taxonomy (NCBI): domain Eukaryota; kingdom Metazoa; phylum Chordata; class Mammalia; order Perissodactyla; family Tapiridae; genus Tapirus; species Tapirus indicus. The sequence continues at coordinate 21,791,676 of CM062938.1, forward strand.
CACTCTGCTCCCCACCGGGGTGCACGTGCACCCATTTCATAGGTGTGGAGACACGCTCCAGGCTCCCCACACACGGCACACACTCATACATGTACCTGTGAACAACCCGTGCCCACTCCCGTGGCCCACGACGGGGGAGTGTCAGGAGGCTGAGAAAGACGGTATGAAGTTCCTTTCACATGCGCCTGCTCATCCAGCAAACATTCACCAGCCAACGCCTGGCTGCCAGGCGCCCGCGTGCAGAAACGGAAGTGGAGGCGAGGACGGAGGAGCTCTTGGCCTCAGCTCAGGGCCACGATGTGGACCGATGGACACCCACCATGGCCGGGGGGCAACCATTCGGCCTGTGGGGAGAAGCTGGACCAGAGGGACTTCCCAGAAAGAGATCTGAGCTGGGGCTTGACAAATAAGCAGGAATGTCCTTGGCAGACAAAGGAAGGGCATTCCTGGCAGAGGGAACAGCAGGAGCAAAGGCCTGGAGGCATAAATAGAATGCAGGCAGAGATGCAGGGTGCCTTGAGGGGAGTTGGGACTCCTAAACCGGACTCGAGTCCCTCCGTGCTCTCCACCCCTCCCCACGCCAGGCCACCGTCACCTCCCCCTTGGACCCCAGCAGCAGCCTCCTCAGTGAGATCTTTGCTGGACTCCAGTCTCCCTCCCTCCAGACACACTCACTTCCCTCAGAGCCACAGGGATTTTCCTAACATGCAAATCTGATCATATCACCCTCTGCATAAGCCCTGCCTTGGCTCCCTAGTGCCCTCAGACTGAGAGCAAATTTTCCACTCCCTCAAGATCGGGCCCCTCTGTATCCAGCTGCACCTGCCATGCTGCTTCCACGGTCCCCAGAGCGTGCCTGGCTACCTCTTACCCTCTTACCTTTGTATGTGCTGTTCCTTCTGCCTGAGAGGCCCTTTCCCAAGCCCTTTCTCCATCTGATGAACTCCTACTCATCCTGTAAAGCCCATCCTGCCAAAGGTCTCCTCAACCACGATGCCTTTTCTGACCTTTCAGCCTGAGAGATGCCTGGGAAGGGAGCAATAACTAAGTCTTAGGGTGGTTTCTTGGCAATTCAGGCTCTAGGAGAAGACAGGGGCAGGAATGGGGCAAGGGATTGGAGGTCAGACACATGCACGAGGCAACTTCAAAATTTTTTGCAGTTTTTCTTCCTTTTTTTGAATTAGAGCTTCATGTGTCAGAGGTTAAGAAGCTCAAAACCTTTTCAGTGATAAACTTTCTCAGTGCCATGAAGACAGCCAAACTGATTTGTTTTTTTATTTCCTCAGACCTGAGCTTTTAAAAAGTTTAAGACAGAGGGAACCCTATTCACAAAGGGAGGGGGCTCCGGCAATCCAGGAAGACTTCTTGGAGGAGGGCAGTCTCTCCTCCCCCTGCCTCGGTGACCTCCACTCCCTCCCATGACAACAGACGGGACTTCTGTCTGTGCCCTGGAGCCTGGGCCCGGGGCTGCCGGCAACACTTGGCGTGAATCACCCTCTGCAGCTGTTCTCAGCCTCCCCGTGCTCGGTCCGGGCGAAGATGGGCTCAGACCGGAAGTTCCAAATTAGGTTGTCTGGAATTCCTAACCGGTGCAATTAACGGATCCCAAACACTGTTAATTACGTTTCCCGTGGCCAGTGTACACAGAGGCTGATGGATCCGCCCTGCGCCGCCAATTACAGAGGCACCGCAGCATCGAGGCTCCTGGGGCGCGGGGAGGTGACAGGACTTTGGGTACCAGCAGGGGGGGGCTCCGGGGACTTCCCACTGAGCCAGGCTTCATGCACGCCCCCCGCCTGCCTTCGAGGTGTGGCACCGGCAGGCTCAGGGGACAGAGCTGGACACTCAGATCCAGAGAGCAGGAGGCCACGAGAGCACTTCCTCTGGGAGGGAGCAACGGGCTGGCTGCTGTGTGTGCTACTGGACGTGAGCACTCGAGCGTGAGGGGTGTGTGCGTGCAGAAGACATGACCGCAGGTGCGCGTGTGGGAGCGTGTGCAGGGCGTGACGGGAGGGATGGATGTTGGAAGGCGTGAGTGTACACGTTTGCATCTGAGAGCCATTGTGGGCGAGGGGGGACGTAGGTGTGGACCAGGCTGAGTATGGGAACGTGTGCAAAGGTAGAAGTGCGCGTGTGAGTGTGCGGGGCAGTGAGAAAGTGAGCGTGCGGGTGAGGGCAGCTCTGGGGGAGGGTTTATGAGTGGGAGGGGTGGGGCTGAGGGCAAGGGCACGTGTGTAACTGAGGGTGTGAGCGTGAGCAGAGAGTGTGGCTGAGAGCGTGTGTGACAGGCGTGGGCGGGAGGGAAGAACCGGCGGAGCGGAGCGTGAGCAGGAGACCACCCCGATGCTCTGTGGTGCAGGGGTGGGGGCTGCTCGTGGCTGCAGCAGAGTGCAGCCCGCGCTGACGGAGGCAGGACTGTGTGTTTGCCGGAGGGAGGGGGCGTGGGAGGGAGTGAGCACGACAGTGTGTGTGTGACACCTCTGCTGCCGTGTGGACAGGGTGTGTGGGCATGTTTGTTACTGCAGCAGGACGCAGCCCACGCTGACCGATACAGGATTGTGTCCTTGTGAGTAAGGGGGTGTGAGAACAGGGTGAGTGTGTGCAAGTGAGCGTGTCGGGATGTCTGTGAGTGAGGGAGGTCTGAGGGACGTGGTGGGGGCTGGGAGGAGACACCTTCCCCACACGGCTCCTGCTGTGTATCCTGGGCCCCAGGTCAGTGGTGGTGGTCGGCACTTCCACGGCTGCACCTGCACCCCTTCCTCTTCACCACCCAAACTTCTCTCAACTCTCTCGGCCCCTCCCCCTCCCACTGCCCCTCCCTACGCCAGGCAGGGTCATCTCCATCTGGGTGGCATAGCTGCCTCCCTGTCGACTGCACCACCTTTCTCCACCCAGCAGTCAGGAGGATCCTTCTAAACCCGAATCAGATGCTGTCACTACCCAGCTTAAATTCCCCGGCGGCTCCCCACGGCCCCATCCCCCTCCTTCCCGTGGCCGGCTCACCCGTGGCTCTCAAAGCTCCTGCCACACTGACCTCTATTCAGCCTGTCAGAAGGCTTCTGCCTCCTCTCTCCTCAGGTCCTTTGCACATGCTATTCCCTCCTCCCAGAATACTTGTTCCTTATGCTCTTCACCCAGTTCAGCTCTCAACTGCCACTTCCCCAGGGAAGTCCTCCCCGACACACACTCTCATCACTCCACTTCTCTCTTTTGAAGCACCGTATGCTTCTCCATGAGCATGATCTTTCCCAGTAGTCTGTGGACTCCTGGGTGGGGAGTGGGGAGCGGGGAGTGAGAGATGGGGAGGGCTGGGACCGGTTCTCATTCACCCCTGTGTGCCTAATACTGGCACTGTGCCTGGCGCACAGTAGGCACTCCATAAATGCTTATGAGTGAGTGAATGAGTAGTGAGCGGGGCAGCCTCTCCATCTTTTCTGCACATCTCAGGGGCAGGCAGGGTGCCCCGACCTCCAGGGGTGACTAGCCATGGACGAGCCCGTCCATCCAACACTGAGCAGAGACGCCATCTGCGTTGGCCTCCCTCATGGGGACAGACGGCCAGCTTGAATTCCTCACAGGGCAGCTCCACGGAGCAGAGCAGGACACCTGGGTCTCTCTCAGGGTGGGTTCAACTCAGCCAGCTTTTCCCAGGTTCCTGCAGGGGGTCAGGATCTGCGCGGGGCCGCGGGAGACAGGCTAGGGGTCCTCCAGCCCCATCCTCTGACAGACGGACAAGGGTGTTCTACCGGAGGAGAGGGGCTGCAGCCCGCAGGGCAGGCTTGGAGAGGCTGGCATCCGGCCCTCCACCAGACGTAGAAAGACAGGGAGAACCGTAAGGCGGGCCAGTGAGGACGGAGGGGGCGGGGTGGGGAGGGCTCGCCGGTGGAGGGCACAGCACAAGCAGGAGCTGGGAGGCGGGAAACTGACCAGCTGGAATACAAGCTCTGCCGACGCAGGGACCACATCTGTATTACCCCCCACTGCAATCTCCAGAGTTAGCATAGCGCCCGGCACACAGTAGGTGCTCAATAAATACCCCTCCGGGGCTTTTCTAAGTCAGCCCTGGAGCTGCGTGAGCCTGGGCAGGTCACTTACTTCTTTGTGACTCAGTTTCGTCATTGGCAATATGAAAATGAGATCCTCAGACCCCTGTGATGGACAGCTGTTGTTTCTGCCTGCCCCGCACTCAGCCTCGCTTCTGGGCTCAGCACCCTTACTCTCCCTTGGGATCATCCTCCCACCTCCTTCAGTCTGTGAGATTGAGAGAGACTTACCCCACTTCCCAGCTCTTTCAGGGGCCCATGACCTGGGCTTGGCCAATCAAAGCACTCCATCCCCTGGTCTTGTGATTGGTGCAGGAACACGATGTGACCCAAGTGCAGTCAGTGATAACGAACTCTGGAACTTGTGCTGGAGCCATTGGGAAAGACGTTTTTTTTCTGCTATAGTCCTGAGAGGAAAATGGAGTTCTGGAGTTACCCAGGGTCCTATAGGTAGAGCTTGCCTAGAAGAGGAAAATGGGGCCAGGAGAAACTAAGTCCTGATGACATTGTTTGAGCACCTGGATCCAGTCACACCTGAAGGCAGATCCTGAAATTTTTGGTGCCTGGTATATCGTAAATGCTATACAAATGGTAGCTGTCATTAGCAGCATAGAGTCTGGCCCATAGTAGGTGCTTGGTGATGTTAGTTCCTTCTTCCCTTCACTTCCATGCCCCTGAAAACATTTTAGTGTTTTTGCTCTCCCTGTCTCTGCCCATTACAAATGCTTCCATACAGATTGTGGGGCCCCATTCAAGGCATGAGTAAAATGTGTTAAAAGTGGAATGTCTGTTGGAGCATTTTCCCATCGAGCTGTTCTTTCCCACTGAAGACGCTCAGGGGACAAGACAGATGCCGAAAATAACGAGGCCCTGTGCTTCCATGACCTCTGTCTGGCAAATTCACAGCTGCCAGCCATTCAGGCCCTGGGACATCCACAGGGAGAAGGGGAGTGGGAAGCCCCAGGGGTATTCAGGTGCTGGTCCCTTCTCTATTAGGCCAACAGTGGGGGCTGGGGTTTGAGAACTGAGGACAAGCTCCAATCAGCAAGGGAAGTCAGGCTGTGAGTGCACTTAGTGGATGCCTGCTGGATGCAGGCCTGTGCTGGGGGAATCACACACAGGCTGAGTCTAAAAGGAATGACAGGCAAATCGGCAGGCAGTTCCAAGCTAGTGTGACCTTCGAGACGGAGAGGGAGTCTGGGGGAGGCAGCGAAGAGGGGGCTGACCTGTTTGGACATGGGGAGGGAGCAGAGAAGGCTTCCTTGGGGTTGTTTGTGGTCTAAATCGAGCCTCAACAGATGAGGATAAATTGTGTGTAAGGGGGTGGAGGGACGTTCCAGGCAGAAGGAGCAGAGGAATGAAGTGCCCCAGAGCGGGCAAGGACTGGGAAGGCCCCAAAGGCAGCAGGAGCCCTACAGACCACACTAAGGAGTTAGGGCTTTGGAATGGGGCACTGGGGAGCCACGGGAGGGCTTTGAGCAAGGGAACGGCCTGATGAAATTTGAGTTTAAGGAAAAGCTGTCTAGCCACTATAGGATAACGTAGGAGAATCCCGGAGGCTGTCAGAAGCTCGGATGGGTGATGCTGGGGGCCGGGACTGATGCGAGAGATTTCAGAAACAGGATCAGCGGCCTTTGGAGTCAGATGGGAGGCAGGGGGAGAAGGAGACCCCGGGCAAGGGTCTCAAGTGCAAGGCCTTGCTGTGGCCAGGCTATAGTTTCCTCCTCTGAAAATGGAGCTTAAAAATATCCACATGCCGAACGCAGAGGATTGGCGTGGAAAGTAAGTGCAGTGACGACTTGGAAAGGAGAAAGCAGAGGCAGGCAGAATTTCTCTGTCAAGAGCCAGACAGTAACGACTTCAGTCTCTGATCCCCGTCACTTACGGCACTCAACTCTGCCGGAGTAGCACAGACGCGGCCACAGACAGTACACAAATGAACGGGTGTGGCCGTGTCCCAATAAAACTCTACTCATTGGCCCGTGGGTTGTGGTTTGCCAACTCTTGGTTTAACGGGATATGCAGATACCAAGGTTTTCTTCTTATCTCTCCTGATATAGCCTCTTTCTTAGCTCTTCCCACTTAAAGAAAGTTCTTCCCACCTTCTTTATCTCTGTAGCCCAGAGAAAAGAACATTTTTTCCCCCTGGGCACCCATTGTATAGATGAGGACAAAAGGGGAAGACTTGCACTTAGTGGCTGTTTTTTAACTATTTATTGGATGAATGAATGGACCTTGGAGATACAATCCATGGGTAGCACTCAGGCCCCGAATTGCCAATCCCATACCCGAGGCAGACATCACTAATCAATCCCAGCATGCTTTTCGACGGAGCATTGATTTGGCTTCTAAATTCTCAAGTCAACATCCCAAGCAGCCACCTCCGTCAATACCGACACGTAAGAAATAGGATTTAGTTCAACCTACCTATGTTGTGGACGAGGGCACGGGAGCCAAAGTTCCCATGAGGAGCTTCTGTGTCCCAGCTGGTGCCCTCTGGCTGCCTGCTTCACCCAGCCTCTCCAGAAGCCCCGGAGAAGCCCTCGTCCAGCCGGGCAGGCAGGGGGTGCCAGGGAGGAGCACAGCTGGGCAGCTGGCATGAGCTCATCTGCTCCGCGATCGCCACTCTGGCGACGTCGTCCCTTCTGTTCCTGCCCGCCTGCTCCCACAGCTGCTCTTTTGAAAGCCCTGCCTGGGAAGCTGTTGATGTGTCTCTCTGTTCCCTTTTCAGACCATTGTCCTCCCATTGGCGCCAGCCGTGTTCTTCTCTTGGCCGCTTAATTAACAGTATTATTAATGCTGAGAGGAAAGAGTCACCCAGAGCCTTTCTCATAGCAACTCCCGCTGGAGTACGAGCTGCAGGCAGACAGGAAGCAGGGGCCGGTGCCAGGAGATGCCCCGCTCCCCGTCCCCGGGGCCTTTCGGTTGCCAATGCCCAGCTGGACCACTTGGCCCACCTCCCTGGGGCGGCCATAGCAGGCCCACGAGGGAGGATGGGAGAGGAGAGGACTTGCAGCCAACCTGTCTGGAGGTGCCAAGCCCGGTTGATAAACCCTGCTCTGAGCAACGGGTGCAAGTTAAGTCTCTGGGGAGAGAATAAGAGTCCCAGCCCTAGGATGTCACGTCCTCACTACCTCCCTGCAGAGAAGCAGCAAAAGAAGTAGATGGAAAACGTGTCCAGTAGCTGTGTGACCTCGGGCCAACCAACCGCTGTCTCTGTGCTTGATCTCACCTGTGTAAAAAGTGTGTACAGTGCACATAGTCCTGGGCTAAGCCACCTAGGTGCATTATCTCACCTAGTCCCTGTTCTGGTAACCTACTGCTACATAACAGATCACCCCAAATCTTCATGCCCTAAAGCAATAACAATCATTTAGTTTGCTTATGAATCTGCAATTTTCGTGGGACTCGGCAGGGATGGCTCACCTCTGCTCCACACAGCATCAGCTGAGGCCGATGGGCCGTGGAGCGGAGGACCAGCTTCTAAAACAGCTCACTCACACGGCTGGCAGGTCAGTCCCAGCCACTGGCCGGGAGCTCAGCTGGGGCTGTACGCTGGGGTCTCCATCCCCCTCCACAGGCTGCTTGGGCTTCCTCACAACATGGCGGCCAGGCTCCAAGAAGGAGCATCCCAAGAGAACCAGCCACCAGTGCGTGGCCTTTCTATGACCCAGCCTCAGAAGTCACAGCATCACCTCCGCTGCATCTGCTGCTTGAGGCAGTCACAAATGCGACCGAGGTTCAAGGGGAGGGGACTTGGACCTCACCTCTTGATGAGGGAGGGGTGAGGTTCCACAAGGGCCCGAGGGGTGGGAAATATTGCTGTGGTGACCGGCTTTGGAAAATACAGTCGGTCACATTCTTCAGAGCAACTGTGAGGTGGGTATGATTATTATTCCCATTTTACAGATGAGGAAAAGGAGGTTCAGAGAAGTTGGGTAATTTGCTCAAAGTCACACAGCTAAGTGGCTGAGCAGAGATTTGAACATATGCAGTCTGACTTGAAAACTTAGGGTGCTGAAACATTTTATTTTTCTTTTTAGCTGCAAAACACTTCTTTCTAATAAAATCTTCTGGGGAAGATCTGTGAAGACGGGGGAAAGAAACAGAATGAGTGAGGGCTCTGCTGCAGCCTCCAGGAACTCCAAGTCCCAAGAAATAGTTTGAAAACCCCCAGGTGAGCTGCTCCCCAGCCCCATCCAGGCGGCAGGGAACCCCCCCCACCCCCACCTCACCCCCATCATCCAGCCAGCTGGTCTACCTGCTCTTTATCCCGGGTCCCACTGTCTTATTTTACAGGCTTCCTGAATCACTGATCCCCCTTTGAGTGAATTCTAGCAACCCAGGATGCTTCTCCTTGCCCCCTGCCCCCATCCCATCTCCCAGTTCTAGTTGGAGGTGATGTTTAAAACAAACAGCCATCAGCCCGGTAAAGGAAGTTGGAGGAAGGGTGGTCTAGGTGGAGGGACCAGCGCGTACAAAGGCCTGGAGCGCAGGGCAGCTGGGACACAGCAGGAACAGGAAGTGGCAGGAGCTGAGGTCAGGGGGTGGGGCATGGTGCTGGATGGGAGGGGGCCCGGTCATCCTGGGGCCAGAAAGGAGGGCAGCACCATCAGCCCTTGGTGCTCAGTGGAGGTGGGCAAAGAGTGCCTGGGACTGCAGCTGGAGGATGGAGTGGATGGTCAGTTCTGGATGGGGCCACTGTCCCTGTCCCTAGGAGGCTACCAACAAGACAGCCCCCAGGGACAGGGGAGCAGGAGAGGTGAGGAAGAGGGGGTGACGCACCGGAGCCCCACCCCAGGCTGCCAGCTCGGCTGCTCCGACGTCACCCGAGGCCTCTCCCTGGGCCTGTCCTGAACGTCACTTCCAGGACGCCTGAGGTGTGCCTTACGTGGTGGCTCTGACATGAACACATTTTAACTATAAAAAGAGGGGTTTAAAAATAGTCACCTTGTCACGAGGTGTAGGGAAGAGAGACACGCCCTCCTTCCCCCGGGAGTGACGTGGAAAGTCACGAGCACTTCGCAGAGCTGTGCCCGTCGGCGCCACCCCCTCCTCGCCACCCTGTGCGAAATCCCAGCAACTTTGAGGACATTTACCAACGCCCGGGGCTCCAGAGTCTTCCTACGGCTTTAAGCAAATCGTCTGGGTGGTCAGTGACAGCTGCCAACTTCGTTCTCTCTCCTCTAGAGCTCGGAGAGGCTGAGACAGGATGCCTGCAGCCGTCAGGGGGCCGGCTGGGGGTCCCGGGGAGCCTGCGGGGGAATTGCTCCCAACCTGTCTCTGGACACAGGTGCATCTGGGTTCAAGGCCCCGCCCTCTCCCTTCCTTGCTGGGTGAGCTTGAATGAGTGATTTGAACTCTTTGGGCCTCAGTTTCCACATCTGTAAAATGGGGCCCATAACCCAGGAAAACCAAAAAGGCATGGGGTTGGGGAAGGCTGGAGCTGGAGTCCCCCGTGTCCGCCATGCGGGTCCAGCGAGTGCCCACTTTCCATCAAAACACTCGGCAGAGAGCATGGCCCATGGGGACAGCCTGAGCGCCTCCAAGCTGCTTGATTAATGTTCCATTTAGTGCAATAAACAATACAATTACTCAACTCCGGCAAACTCCACTCTGAGTTGGGTGGGCAGGCAGAACGAGCCTTCTGAGTCAGCCCTGCTGTCAATTACAGGCACTTAAGCACAGCTCTGGAAACCTATGTCACACCTTCTCAGCAGCTGAAAGGGTGGGGGTGGGGGTGGGGGTGGACGAAGATGGCGTCTCGCGGTCCTTCATGACGGCATCCAGCAAAGTAGGCACAGCCAGAGACGGCTTAAGGAAGACACCCTCCCTTTGTCACATTAAATCTGCACGATGAAATAATGACTTAACTTCAGGAGCATCGGATGCTGAGCATTTATTGCTCCCACGTCTAGAGTGGCTGGTCAGGTGGCTCTGCTAATCTTGGCTGGGGATCAGCCGGCTGTTGGCTGGTCCAGGCTGGCCTCGGCGACTCCATTCCGCTCCACGTCCCTCTCGTCCTCCAGCAGGCTAGCCCAGGCTTATTCTCACGGCGGCTGGGGAGGGGTCCGACGAAGAGGTGAGCCTACAAACCCTTTAAAGCCTTGGCATAGCGATTTCTACCACATTCTATTGACTAACACGTGTCATGTGGCCAAACCCTGATTTAAGGGATGGCAACTAGACTCCACTCTTCCATGGAAGGAGCTGCAAAGCCACATGTAAAGAGGCGCAGATAGGGGAAGGGGCAGGGAAGAGGAACTGAACTCTTGGTCATTCAATCTGACGTCACCAGCCTCACAGTACAGTCATGTGCCGCATAACGACATTTCGGTCAACGTCGGACTCCACACACGACGGTGCTCCCATAAGATTAGCACCATGCAGCCTCGGTGTGTAGCAGGCTGTACCATGTAGGTCTGTGTAAGTACACGCTATGGTGTTCGCACGACGAAATCGCCTAACGGCGCATTTCTCAGAACGTATCCCCGTCGTTAAGCGACGCGCGATGGTATAGAATTTCTGTGCTCCAGTTTTGGAATAGCAGAGGCATTCCGACCCTGCCATATCTTAGCCATGTGCTATTTGGAAGGTGGCCAACCTCTCTAAGCCTCTATTTCCTCATTTGCAAAGTGAGATACTATTTTGTATAAACAATAGTTTAATAGTTTTTTAAGTTTAGATTAAACTGGTATCCCGGGGCCACCATGAGAACTAAAAGAGGTGACGTGTTTGAAGTGACGGCCACACAGTTGGTGCTCAATACATCTTTGCTCACCATATCAACACCACCCTCACAGACCAGCAACAAACGGGTTGAAAACCTGACCTGAGTTTGAATTCTGGCTCTGCCACCTGCCAGCTATGTGACCTGGAGTGAGTCTTTTGTCCCCTCAGGACCCCCATTTCCTTATCTGTGAAATGGGGGTATTAATAAACACTACCTCCAAGGGCACTGTAGGATGCAATAAAACAATTCCTGCAAGAGGCTTAGCTCAGTGGCTGGCACAGCATTGAGTTCTTGGGAAATAGGGGGGATTATGATTATTAATATCTGTAAACAGGAATATTAATACCCACCTCAGAGAGCGGCTCTGAGGGACAATGAGGGAAATGAACCACGGAGATGCCTTGGAGGCCAGGAAGGGCTGGCATTTATCAACGCTACTTTAGTGGTATGAGACAGAAACATGAGTCCAATTAGCTTAAGCAAAACAGGAGATGTTCTTGGCTCTTGTCACCAAAAACTCTGTGAGGCAGGACTCCAGGACGCCAACCTCACCTGGACATTTCCTTTGTCTTCATCTGCTTCTCTCTTTATTGGTCTCCTTCTTTCTCCCAGACCAGCCTCTCTGCCGAGCAGGGGACACAGTCATACACAGCTCAGCGCTCACCTCTGAAAAAGACTTGCCTTCATCCCAAGAGCAAAACTCCCAGGGAAGGGCTCTGATTGGCCTGATGTGGGTCACATGCCCACTTTAGACCAATCACTGCAGTCAGAGGGTGGGGCATTATGATTGGCAGCCCCCGTCAGAAGCACATGTTGAGAAGAGGAGGAACAGATGCCTGGACGGCAAGGGAGGTTGGATAAAACCAAAATACTCTGCTCTGCTCAGTACCCTCCCAGTCTGCTTGCCCCATTTGACAGAGAGGAACCTTTAAGTCCAAGCCAGATCAAGAGACTCACTGGGGTCACGCAGCAGGAAAAGAAAACCTCAGTCCCAACACTGTGCTATACTGTGTCTCCTGGAGGGAAGAGTCTGTTGTGCCTGGGCAGCCCTGCTCCGCACCTCGCCCAGCCTGGCTGAATTCCCCTGCATCTTGGTTCCCGTCTATGTGTCCCTGGCATGCTCACGGGATGAGCCCTGGCATTCGGCTGCTCATTCTTGGACCGGTTGCCATGGCCCAGTGCTGCAGGCCCATCCCGCTGAGTCTTGGAGTTGTCAAACATCTCGAAAGCAATCACCCACATATTTCAGGTCCGGCCAAGGCAGCCTGCCCTTGTCCAGCATCATCTGCTGTATGTTCCAAGAGAAATTGGATCCATATGGACCAAATTCCTCCACACTCATCTCACCCGGGCCAGGGTTTGGCACAAAAGTGCTGAGGGCTGTGGAAAGGCGTCTCCTCCTTCCCTGGGGACCACAGCACAGCCACCAATGCCAAGGGGATGACAAGCCTGCAGCCAAAGGTGCGGCCAGTGCCTTCAAAGTCTAAACCCATAGGGTCAGAGCAGGACAAAGGCCGAGGAGGAGAAAAACCAGCGCTCTCGGTGCTCTGGGCCTGGGGGAAGCTGGGACACAGCCTGGCCCACCTGCTGCCTAGAAGCAGAAGGTGTAGGGTCAGCGCTCAGTTAGGCCAGCCTGGCACCCCACCTTCCCTCTGCCGTTCTTTAGCTGGGTGGCCATGGGCAAGCCTCAGTTTCCTCACCTGAAAAATGGGGATAAAAATGGTGTCAATCCCATGGGATAGTGGCTTAATAATAATGATCAGATGAGGAATATACAAGTAAATGTTAGTTGATAGTATAATCTATGCTGCTACCACCACCATCACCATCATCATCACCACCATCATCCTCATTACCATCATCACCACCACTGCCACCACCACAGGCATCTCAACATCATTACAATCATTTCCACCATCATCATCTTCATCATTGCCACCATCATTATCATCATCACCACCACAACCACCATCACCACCACCATCATCTTCATCATCACCACCATCACCACCACCATTATCACCACCATCATCTTCATCATTACCACCAGCATCATCACCACCATCACCACCGTCACCATCATCACCACCATCATCCTCATTACCATCATCACCACCACTGCCACCACCACAGGCATCTCAACATCATTACAATCATTTCCACCATCATCTTCATCATTGCCACCATCATTATCATCATCACCACCACAACCACCATCACCATCATCATCATCACCACCACCATCATCTTCATCATCACCACCATCACCACCATCATCATCATCACCACCACCATCATCACCACCATCACCACCGTCACCATCATCACCACCATCACCACCATCACCACCATCATCATCACCACCACCATCACCACCACCACTATTACCACCATCACCACCATCAACATTACCACCACCATCATTACAATCATTTCCACCATCATCATCTTCATCACCAGCACCACCAGCACCATCGTCACCACCATCATCATCCCCATCTTGTCATCACCATCATCACCACCATCATCATCCCCATCTTGTCATCACCATTGTCATCACCATCATCATCACCACCACCATTAGGTAAAACCTGGTCATTAGGCCAGCACTGATGTCTTCCTCCCCAAAGTCACCATCCTCCTCCGGGTCACTATCATCTTCAGTCCAGAGCACTGGTACAATCTCCTAACCACCCTCCTGCCTCTAGACTCGCTCCCCCCAAAACCCCTGCTCCTGCTCAGAACCCTTCCATGACTCCCATTACTCACAGAACAAATTCCTTGCGTATGGCACTGGGGTCCTTCCCCCTCGGGCTCCTTCCCACTTCGTCCCCCACACCCTACAGTCCCCGTCACAGCCAACAGTTCCCCTCTCTCCCGAATGCTTCCCTACACCTCCAGGGCTATGCCCGACTGTTCCCTGCACCCAGACTGCTCCTCCCTGTTCCCTGTCAAACTCCCAATGAGCCTTCTGGGCTCAGCTCAAATGGCTCCTTCTTGAGAAAACCGCCACTAAATTCCAGCTGGACAGCATTGCCTGCAGAAGGCTCTGGGCTTCTTCGTTCGACAGGGAGATGAGTAAGAGCTGGAAAGAAGTGTTCAAGACGCATTAGCCCCAACAGGAGTCTTTCCCTGATGCCCCGAGAGGAACTGGAAGGAAACAGCCATCTCACTACGGAATTCAAAACTATTTCACGTCCCCCTGAGGGGGTGTACCCCACCTTTCAAGACACACCGGCAGGGACGACGTGCCAGGGGGGTGCTTCACGCAGGAGTAGACCTCCCCCCCTTCCTCTCTGAGCAGAGCCAACCCCATCCTTTTAGGGGGTTCCCCGTTTTTGTGGCCGAAGTTACGTCATTTGTCCTTCTCCGAAGCAGACATTCCTGGTTCGAATCCCGACCCCACCCTTTCCCGTCTGTTTGAAGGACTTCATTTCCTCGACTATACAAGGGCTGGTTGTCCTGGAGGACCGCAGAGAACCCCTCGGGCCTCAGCAGGGAGACGGCAGCCTGTGAATCCGTCTGGCAGACCTGCCCACCCGTGACGTGAGAACAGGAGCGACCCTGCAAGTCTGCTGGAAGCTTCTGGCTGCTCCCTGTGAGCAGGCTTGGAGCTCAGCGCAGTGGTGCCCTTCCCCTTGCACGGCCCTCGAGGAGACTGCACGGTGCTTCCTGAGCACGGAGCCCGGCCCAGGGGGCCTCCGCAGGCACGAGCCGTGCGTGACTCACGCTCTTCTCCCTTCCACCCCCAGAGTCCGGTTGCCTCAGGCGGGAGAGGGGTTGGAGAGGGAAGCCGGCGAGGCTAGAGGCCTGGAGGGGCCACACCTGGTGCCTGTCTGCTCCTCTGACCTTCTCCTTTAAAACTGGAGCCTGCGTGACAGAGCGTTTGGCTGGAACCTTAAAAAAATGATTTTGGAGAAAATGCAAACGACACAGGAAAATGAGCTACAGATGGTGCCTGACTCCGAAAGAGCACGCCCTGGGCCCCTCCTGGGTCCTACGTCAGCACCCCTCGTGCCCCCCCCAACCCAGCTGACCTCTGTGCCCCGCAGGTTGGTGTTCCAGAGCAGCCAGCTAAGTGGGGAGGGCCCAGCCTCCTTCCTGAGCAGAGGAAAGGAGGGAGCTGCCTGTCACCTGCGTGCTGGCCCATGGCTGCCTTAAACCACCTCAGCCGCACACTCCTCCAGGGGGTCAGGCCTGGCTCTGGGGACGCCATGTGGATTTGATCTGATCCCTCTGCCCCAGGAGGGAGGCAGAGGTTCCAACACCTCAGTGCCTTAGGGAACTACTCTAAGCGAAGCTTGCCCGCCTTGCTGGCTCATCTCCTACCACCCTTTCCTCTCTCCTTCTGGTCTAGCCACACAGGCCTCCCCGCTGTTCTTTGCACACATCCAGGCCTTCCTGCCTCGGGGCCTTTGCACTGCCAGTTCCTCTGCCTGGAAGGCATTTTCAAATCTCACCTCTTCAAAAGAACTCTGATCACCCAATACACAGTAGTCCCAACCTATCATTCTTTATTAAAGCACCCAGTTCGCATCCTTCATAACTGTTTTCACAGCTAGTAACAATGTATCAGTTTGTATTTACTTGGTAATTGGCAGAACCAGCTTAGTTTACTCATCAGTGTTTCACCAGGACCTAGCAGCATGCCTGGGACATAGAGGTACTCAAATATTTGCGGGATGGAGAAATGGAATGTTCCCTCGTTGGAGGCTTGAAGAAACAGAGAAAAGGCCATTTCAGCAGGGTTCTGAAGGATAAGTAGGAGTTTACCAGGTGGGAGGAAAAGAGGTAACGAAGGCAGCAAGAACAGGGAGATGTGAGCATATAGGCCTGTGGCAGTGTGGCCTGGTGGTTCAGGGCCCGTGGGTGAGCTTCCAATGCCCTGGGCTTAAACCCAGTTCCCCCATTCACAGTGACTTTGGGGGAGTTGCTTCGGCTAGCTAAAGCTCAGTTTCCTCATCTCTAAAATGATAGAGGATTTGGTGAGAAGATGCCCAGGCTTGGCACAGGGCTGGACACACAGTGAGCTGGATTAGCAAAGCAGTTGATATTTTCATGCAGGGACTCAGCCGAGGAACTTCGAAGCCCCAGGCCTGGGAAAGAAGGAAGGAAGGAAAGCAGGGAGGAAGGGAGGTTGAAAGGAGGGAGGGAGAGAGGGAGAGAGGAAAAAAGAAAGAAGGAAGGAAGGAAGAAAGGAGGAAGGAGGGAAGGAAGGAGGAAAACCTGACACATCTAGGCCCTGAGGCAGGCGGACAGGGGCTCCTACAGCTCCGCACAGAGAGCCAAGTTCCAAGGAGAAATCTTGGCCGGGGGGCCTGGCCCAAGAATTGGCTGGGGTGGGGGATGGGATGTGGAGTCACGTGACCCTTGAGTATCTCCTCTGGGGCCTCTGGCTCAGACCTCCCTCCATCTTCGCCTTCACTCCCCTCCTCCAGGTTCTAGGCTTTGCCAGTCTTCCCCTGAAGCCCTTTCTCACGGCTGAGCTTCTGCCCAGGCTGTGCCCTCCTCCTGGAACGCCCTTTCTCTAGCTACTGGAACTCTGCACACTCACAGCTTGTCCGCGTGACACTGCAGTCAGAAGCTGTCACTAATGTCCCACCCCAGCCGCTTATCTAGGTGATCAGAGTCGTGGCCTCTGGTCTGGAAGTTTCTAGACAGCGTATCTGGGCTTGGAATAGAGAGCCCTGTCCACCAGACTGGAAGTTCCTCGAGGTCAGTCTTGCCCGGCACATAGTAAATAGTTAGCTAACGTTTGTTGAATGAATAAACAAGCCAGTGTCTGAACCGCAGGCGTCAGGGAATTAACTGGCCTCTGTAAAGTCAATCCCACTTCTGTTCCTCACCCAGCACCCCATTCCCATGAGGCAAGTCTGATCTGCAGCCCAATCATGAGGAAACTGAGGGCCAGGGAGGTCCTAGTTTGGCCATCTCCGACGTCATCAGGGTCCCTGCCCCTCCCTGGACCTGTTTCCCCATCTGTAAGGGAAGTGGTGCCCTGGAACAGGGCCAGCTGCACGAGGGCATGACTTGTACAGCCCACAGGACCCCACGCTTGGTCTAACGTTCGGCTGTCGCAGTCTTAAAATTCTCGGTAGTTTTCTCTTTGAACTCGTGCTTTGTAAGCGAAGGCCTGCGGGACAAGGGCGCATGCGCGTCGGCCGCGGTCTCTTGCTGCCTGGTCCCCAGGTGGCTTTGGCGATGCCCCGTGAGCACGGAGCTCTAGAGCACCCACCACGCGTGGCAGTTCAGCAAGATGCAGGCCAAGTAAAAGGTGAGCAGGTTGCATCTAAGATTAAGTGGGGGTGCTGGCAGCCCCGTGGGGCCCCCTTTCCTCCGAACTTACTTCAAATGCAGAAAGACCCTCTAAGAAACACGGACAGCCGAGGAACCCTCTGGGACCCTTTCTGATCCGTGTTTACGGATGCTGAAAATGACGACATAGAAGGAAAGCTAGAGCAACCCGTAATCCCTCTTCCTTTCAGCCGAAGGGAGAGTGTTGGTAGATTGTATCAAGACGTGAAATGAAAACAGTTCATTTTGAGCAGTTTCCACTGTTCTGATTAAAACGAACTACCTACGCCCATGCAAACCGCAAATACAGATCGCGTCATTTTGATGATTCTGCGCATGAATTAAATGTTCTTATATTCATACTTAAAACTGGCATTGCACGATATGCAGATGAGTGGTGAATTTCATGCTAATAATTTAAAAGTTTAATTTTTCTTTCCTTAGAGCCATATTACACAGCAAATAAAAAACACCAGGACAAGTTGAAGAAGAGATCACGGAAGAAAGGGAAAAGCTTCATATTCGAGTGCTTTTTTTCCTGCTTTTTTGAACGTGGGCCTACATTTTCATTTTGTGCTGGGCCTCGCAGATTACGTGGCGGACCTGCCCTGAACTGGCAAGAAAGGCAGGTCAGGGTCTGAGCTCCTGGCCCACGGCCCTTGGTCCTCTGTCCCCATCCCAAGCTGGCGGGGCCACTCACCCGCCTCCTGGTACAGGGGGTCAGCAGTCCCCAGGACAAGGCAGCGGGGGGTCGAGGGGTTCTTTCAACCGGAGGTTGACCACCTGGTCCAGAAGTCAGAATTCCAGACCCCACATCGGGAGGATCAGATCTGAGGTCTGCATGGGGACTTGTACCTCTGGGGCCTCTTAATGGGCCCTGCCTCCCGTCTCAAGTGCAGCTGCTCATCGAAGCGGGAAACCCCGCTCCAGCCCCCAGAGAGAAAAGCCACTTTGTTTCCGAGCTTAAGCTGCTTCAGGTGCTTTCCACATCCAGCAGCTCAGTCATTCAGTCCTTCTAGAAGCCCAAAGGGCTCGCTGAGCCCATTTTACAGCTGAGGAAATTGAGGCCAGAGGCAATCTGCCTTGCCTACGGTCACACTCAGGCCAGCAGCAGGTCCAATAGGATTTGAACCCAGGCCCAGCCAACACTCCAGCATCCCACACAGCTCGCCCAGCCCCGGGTGGAGCCGTGCTCCGGGGACACGGGCCACTCAGGGCCCCGGCTGTGAGTCACCTCATGGCCCAGGCCAGTCCCCTCATCGTCAAGCTGGTCTTGACCGTGGTGTCCACCTCAGAAGCCCATCACCGTCCCATCCCCACATGCACCTTTAACACAGCATGGGGAAAGGATTCTAAGAAAAGCTGAGTGTTAAGAGGGGATGACACTGGCTCCCGCATCCGTAAACAAGGTTTGACGCTCCACAAACCCCCGGGCACATGTAAACACGGGTGTGGACATCACCCACGCACCCCAGGTGAGCCCCATGGGGCAGGGGCTTTGCTCTGTTCCCCACTGGGTCCCCAGAGCCTGAAGCAGTGTCTGCACATAGCAGATGCTCCATAAATATTTGCTGAATGAATGAATGAGTAAACGAATGAATTACAGCAATAGAGGATTACACTATGTGCAATTCCTGAAATCCAAAAAGGCTCTAAAAATAGAAAGTTCTTCTCAAATTAGTGTGCCTGGAGGTTGTTATCCCACCTAATGAGTATTCCGATGGTCCCCAATATTTGATTGCAGCCCCCTGGGGGTGTCACTGAAAAAACAGTATAAGCCCTACCTTGCCCACCTTTCTAAGTTCCCTCAAATTCCAGATTTGGAAACACAGCTGGCCCCAGGGGTTCCACGCAAGATGGCAGCCGTGGCATCTATATTAACAAAATTCAACTCCATATGTTATCAAGACAACAGTCACAGGCGGTAACCAGCCACTGTAGACTCTCATCATCCCTTACTCTCCCCATCTCACAGATGGGTAAACTGAGGCTCCCAGAGGCAAGGTCTTCAGGGCTGTGCGGGGTGGGTGTGGCAGAAGCAGGATTTGAACCTGGTCCCTGGGGGGCTCCAGCCTTGTCACTCTTGCCGGTTGCTCTGCCCTACACCCTTCCCCTCCCCCTCTGCCTGGTCTTGGCACCTCAATGAGCCCTTTGTCCTCCGAGGGGCTCAGAACTCCTGAGGGTTCTCCTTGGGACAAAGGCTGGAGGAGTGGGGGTCGCCTGGGGTGGCTGGAGGGGGCTCCGGAGGTACGGCCAGGAAGCATGTGGTCCTGCTTCTGAGATTCTCGTGGGGTCAGGCTCCTCCCACCTGTCGGGAGGGGACAAAGGCGGCGGCCACAGTGCACAGGGCACTGATCCGGGTGGTCCCCCCCGGCCCCCACTCCAGCCCCCATCCCACCAGGCAGACCCGCAGGGCTCCGGCCCCAAGAGGAGGGGCTGGAGAAGGGGGAGCTCCCACCTCCCGCTGGAGGGCAGGAGGGGAGGCTGCCAGGAGCTCCTCCTGGCCCAGCCCTCAGCGCCTCCGCGGCCCTGCTGGGAGCGAGCTAGGGGAGGCATGAAAGTCAGGAGCCTCTTCCCCTCCAACCTCTCCATCCCACCTCCTGAGCCAGCAAGAGCCAAAAGGATGGGAGAAGATTCCCCAGGCCCTGCCCTGAGCAGGAAACAGAGCATTTATCCAGCAACTACTGCATGCAGGGCACAGAGCAGGGCAGAGAGAGCAAAAAAGATCCTCCCTTGAACCTGAAAGACCCAAATTGGGCCTGTGCTCTGCCACTAGCAGGCTGTGTGGCCTCAGGTAAGTGTCTGTGCCTCTCTGAGCCTCATTGTATCAGCCGGTGGGGCTGGTCCTGTGCAGAGCGTGTTTGACTCCTCATGGCCCCTGGAGGGGGAGCTGCCACCAGCTGCTCAGGCAATCTTGGCCGATGTCTCGACTTCCTTCTCTGAAAATGGGGCTCACAAGCGAGCCTGCCCCTGGGCTGTTAAGATAGCTCATCAGGGTAAGGCCCCTGCACGCAGCAAGCATCACACAAGTGTTTCCTGTTATTGTTTTTTCAGTGTCTCCATGTTGCACAAGGAGAAACTGAGGCACATAATGGTTAATTCTACCTCCAACAGCAGCTGACACGTACTGCCCGCCTGCTCAGACCGGCCCCTGTGCAAAGCCCTCTTACTGCAGGTAATCCCTCCGTCTCTGCGCGGGAGGTGCTAAAATTGGCCCCATTTTGCAGATGAGGAAACCGAGGCTTAGGGAGCAGGATTTGGAGCTGCTGGGCCGTCTGCCACCCAGCTCCTACCTTCTCTCTGTCCCTCCCACATCACAGGATGGGGCTGATGTTCCTGCCTCGACAAGGGGATGCTGCCAGGCCTGAGTCCCAGTTCCTCCCAGGTCCCCACGCTCCCTAGAAAGACCAGGTGGCCACAGGGCCTTGCTGGGAGGGGTGAGGTCACTCCTGTTTGCTCAAATCCCTACAAAAGGGACAAATAGAAGAAGATGACCCCCTGCCAACCCACAAGCTCAGAGCTTCCCAAATGTGCCTCTGGCCGGGCACCCACCTCCTGGGTGGGCTTGGCCCACAGACTGCATGTCCCGGAGCCTCAGTTTCCCGTCTGTAAACCAGGAAGGATTCCAAGGTGCTGTCTCCCGCGCTGTCTGGGCACGGAATGTGCAGGGTAAGCGCCTAGCCAGCACTTGGTGTACAGTAGGTGATCGATAACCCTCGGCTGCATGGGTTCTGAAAACAGCAAGCGTGTGCCCCCAACCCATGCTGGAGTTCACCATTTTCAACTTTCCCCCTTTCCGTCTTTCTCCGGGGAAGGCTTGCCTGAGGCAGGTGCTGGTTTAAGCCCATTTTTCAGGTGGGGAAACTAAGGCCCAGAGAGGGGACTCTTGGTCGGTTAGAGGGGAATTCAGCACCGGCCTCCTCATACCATCTGTTCAGACCTCACCACCCGCCCGCCCTGCTGCACGAGAGCCTGCTGCTGGCTGCAGAGCAGCAGGCAGAGTTTTGGGTGGGGAGTCAGGCAGACGTGGGTCCGAAGCCCAGAAAATGGGGACAAGAAGCCTGAGCTATAGTTGATGCAGAGGAAGTCCCCGGCCACGTGCTCGGGGAATGGCAGTCAGTATCAGCAGCAGCAATGTTATTCACAATCCCCCCACCCCCACCCCAGCAAGCCTGAAATGACACTGGAAACCCCAAACCATCCAGAGACAAAGTGGGGCTCCCTGCTCAAGTGGGGGAGCATCACAGCCGTCCCCTGGCTCCTCCAGGTGTCTCTGTCCCTGCACCCCCGACCCTGCTGCTGTCCCTTTGGGCCTGGCAGCCTCTGCACGCACAGGTCTTACGTTACCTCCCTCAGCAAAATAAAGCGAGGTGAATGGCTGACGCTGAACAGGCTTTAGGGCAGCCAGAGATGCAGGGAGCCTGAGAGACAGGCCAGGCCCAGGTGAGGAGGGAGCAGGTGGGGTCAGGATCAAGACAGAGAAACTCAAGGGGACACTGGGATCCCAGGAGAGAGTGGTGAGACGAAGAGGATGGTGGAAGCTTATTTTGGTTTTTGTCTTTAAATGCACCAGAGTGAGAGGTTCAGAGAGTGGGGACTGGATTCTGGAAGCCCCTTCCAGAGTTTGGGCCCAGTGAAATCATTATCATTATGGCCGCCTCCCTGTTCCTCCACTATGCTCAAGATGCTCCCGCCACAGGGCCTTTGCATGCACTGTTCCCTCTGTCCGATATCTGCGTGGCTCACTCCCCCGCTTTCTGAGTCTCTTTCCCTGGCCCTCTTCAGGGAGACATTCCTGAGCAACCCCCTGTCACCACCTATGCCCTTCCCCAATTGAATTAGTCTCCATAACGGGGTTCACTCGTGACCTATTGTGGATTTTTGTGAGCACAGCCATGAGCAGCCCCAGCCAGAGTCGGAGTGGGAGCAATCAGCTCTCACCCCCACACAAGCCCCATCGTCTACCACTAACCTCAGCAGCCGCAGGGTAGGACCGCCAACAGCCCCTTTCATTTGACCCAAATCTAGTGAAAACCTACCATGTGCCAGGCCCCGGGCCAGCTGCTGCGGATACTGACGTGAACAAAACAAACTTTCCCTCCGTGGAGCCGCCCTCCCCTCGGGTTACCCTGGAGCTGGGGCTCGGGACGAGGGACAGTTAGCAGGAGGAGGCGGGGAGGAAGGGCATTTGGTTTGGGCCCTGGCTCTGTCACCGACCTGCTGCGTGACCTCGGGCAAGACACCAGACATCCTGCACCTCTGTTTCTTCATGTGTAAAATAGATGGAGCGATGTTTTTGGAAAGCATGGCGCAGGGTGGCACACCAGGTGCATGAACGCAGCCTTGAGCAATTCCCAACCTCGTAGCGATGAAGTCTCTCCTTTCTCAGCTCTCTGCAAGCCCTTCTGTTGCCACAAGGAGAAGGTCTCCGCTCAGTGCTACTAGGTCTTTAAGGCCTCTTGCAAATGTGCCCATCTCATTTTCCAACAAACAGAGACGGTCTCGGGCCACCAGGTAACGGCGACATTGCTGGGTTCTCAAGGTGTTTGTTTTAGGATTACGGTAAGACAGCCTGGTATCTTTCTTCTAGATTCCCCGTCTTGTCCACTTTCCAGAGGGAGCATACCAAAATTCCAATGCGACCCCAGCTTAAAATCTGTCCACGTGGCAGAAGAGGGACAAAGGGATCAACGGCACAGAGAGTCCAAAGAGAGACACCCACACACACGGTTAAATGATTTTCGACAAGGATGCCAAAGCAATCTAATGAAGGAGTGGAAAATGTCTTCAACCAATGGTGCTGGGACAACTGGATATTCTGGAAATAAAGATCTCTTACCTTTGCCTCACGTCGTATGCAAACCTAAATCAAAATATATCACAGAGCTCAATGCGAAAGCAAAAAATAAAATGATAAAGCTACCAGAAGAAAGCATGACCCTAGGGAGGACACAGACAGCTCTGGCCATAAAAGAAACTTGATAAAATAGACCTCATGAAACTTGTGAAATTTTAAAATTTTAGCACTTCAGAAGACACCATGAAAAAAGCCACCGTCTGGGAGAAAATCTTTGCAACGCACAGAGAAGCGGCTTGCATCCACAATATATAAAGAACTCTTAGAATTCAATAATAAAAAGACAGACAACCTAGTAAAAAATTGGGCAAAAGATTTTAACAGACACTTCACCAAAGAAAATATACAGATAGGAAATAAACACATGAAAATATACTCAACAATATTAGGGAAATACAAATTATAACCACAATGAGATGGCACTATACTACACACCAGAATGGCTAAGTTTAAAAGACAGATAATATAAAGTGTTGACGAGGATGTTAGAAGGGACCGGAACTCGCACACACGACCACTGGAACGCAAAGTGGTACAACCGCCTTGACAAATGGTTTGGGAGTTTCTTAAGAAAGGAAACATACACCTCCTATATGAAAATAAAAACCCAAGTCCACACAAAAACCGGTACACAAATGTTCTTAATAGTTTTACTGCTAGTAACCAAAAATTGAAAACAGCTCAAATGCATGTCAACAGGTGAATGAATAAAAGGAATGAATATTGACCCGCACAACCTCAAAAGTATAATACAGAGGGAAAGAAATAGACCCAAAAAAGCACAGGCTGTGTGATTCCATTTCTATGACATTCGAGGTGCAAAAAGGGGCAAAACTGATTAATGGGTGGGTTGTTGACTGGAATGGGGAAGAAGGGAACTTTCTGGGGGGCTTGTCCTGTCGTATAATCTTGATAGAGGTTTGGGCTACACAGGTGTAGACATTTGTGAAAACACATCAAATTATACTCTTAAGATCTGTGCATTTCACTGTATAAAAATTAGACCTCAATTTTTAAAATGTGAAAAAGGGGGGTGGGGACTATTGGGTAAAATAAACAAAAAATTCCTTCCAAGATGTAAAATGGTGCAGCTGCTGTAGGAAACGGTTTGGCAGTTCCTCAAAAAGTTGAACACAGAGTTACCATCCAACCAGGAAATTCCACTCCTCGGTATATACCCAACAGAATCGAAAATGTACAGTCACACAAAAATTTGTAGTGAATGTTCACAGCAACGTTATGAATATAAATATAATAGTTAAAGGTGAAAACAATCCTAATTTCCATCAACTGGTGAACGGGTAAACAAGACGTGGTATAGTTGTACAATGGAATAGTATTTATCCATAAAAAGGAGTGAACCTTGGAGGCGTTATGCTAAGTAAAAGTAGTCTGACACAAAAGACTACATATTACACGATTCCATTTATATGAAATGTCCAGAAGAGGCAAAGCCATAGAGACAGAAAGTAAATTAGTGGTTGCCAGGGGCTGGAAGGAGCGGGTAATTGGAATTAACTGAAAATGGATGCAGAGTTTCTTTTTTGGGTGATAAGAATGTTCTAGAATGGGATAGCAATGATGGATGCACAACATTGTGAATATGCTAAAAGCCACTGAATTATACACATTGAAATCATTAAAAATGGTGAATTTTGTGTTATACAGATTTTATCTCAATGAAAATAAATTCTTCCAAGGTTCCTGGGGCACGTCATCAGGCGATGCTAGAAGTACAGAATTAGGGTCTTATTCCTGTCCTATCACACTGTGTTATAGGTGCAGAACTTGGTACTCACCCCCAATCACTTCCAGGTCAGGTCAACCCAGTCTGGGGGCAAACATGTGGCATCTCCCACACCCTCTGTCTCCTCTACAACTCAGTTGTGGTGCCCCAGGTGGGGTCCTTCCTGCTGGTCCCCTTGTCAGGGATTAGGGAAATCCAAGGTTCACTCTGGTCTTAGGATCTTCTTCTAATCTTTTTAAAAGAAAGTAGGATGGGGGTCCTTTGCACCTCCCCCAAGCTCTCTAAGGGCAGAGGGTCCACCTGACTCCTCCTCCACCCCCTCCCATGAGACAGCCCCTCGGCCCTCTGGAATCATCAATGCTGGCGGGAGGAGGCAGCCGCTCCGAGGGTGCGATGGGACAGCTGGCTAAGACGATGTTTCTCTATCAACATGGAAAGGCCAACCTGCAAGATGGACCAGCCTGCTGCTGCAGCCCTCCCCGGCCCTCCCCGGGGCCAACACGCACCCTGATGCTGCACCCCCATGTCAGGTGTTCCTACCCGCCCCCGACGAGAGGCCAGTCTGTGGTCCTTTGGTTCTTGGGCCCTCCGAGACATGAGTTCATTCACTCACTCATCCATTCATTTCACACCCACCCGAAGTCTCCAAAATGCCCACACCCAGTCCTCCTCATTCTTCCACCCTCCTTCCCTTCCCGGGATACTGAGCATGATCATAGACCACTGTCACTTTGAGCTGGAGACCTTTAAAGGTTAAAGACATTTTTAAGCTCCTTCAAGTTAAAGTCAATATAGAGGCCTCATCCTTAAAACTTTATATTCTGACAAATATGCTGCATATATGAAGAAAACTTTGAAAGCTGAAAGGAAGAAATACAACACAATTTCTGCCAAATTACAGTCAATTTATATGCTGGGATGAATAGAGTTGAACTCCTATTCATCCTTCAAAACCCCATCTAGACCTGACCTGCTGGAGGAAGCCTTCCCTAAGCCTCCTACATGGGGTTCATGAATCGCTCAGAGTGACGTTCATCCCTTATGCTGCCTTGGGTTATTGGGCATATTCCCATCACTTTTAACCGTCAATTTACTTGTCTGTCTCTTCCCCTCACTCCCCCCTTTGCAGACTAAGGTTCTTCAGTGACCTCAAGTCTGAGGCTGCAGGTGCCACGGTGAAGCTGCCGCCCAGAGGGTGGCCCGCAGGACAGCCAGCGCTCTTACAGGCCCAGGAAGAGGGCTGGCGTTCATAGTCACCTCCAAGCTAGATGTGATTCGCTCCGTTTTAGACAAGAAGATGGAGACGGGGGTTAAACCACTGGCCCGCGGCCCGTGGCTAGCAGTGGGGGAAGGGGCATCCCACCCAGCTCGGCCACAGTCCAAAACGCTCTCCGCTGTGCGGCGCTCCGAGGGGGGCGCGATGCTGGCAACGGATGCACGTGGAGCCCTTGCGCATGCGCACGTGTTGTCTGCTATGACAACTCCGTAAGTTAGGCCCATTTCACAGACGAGGAAAGGAGAGGCTGAGAAGCTAGGTAACTCGCAGGAGGTTACAAAGCTTCCTGGGATCCGCAGTTGAATGCTGGGACCCCAAAGAATAACCATCACACGGCCGGGCCACCCGGGTGGTCTCCCCTTGCCCCCTCCCTCCTGCACTAATCAGATACCCGTGGTTCTCAGCCCCGGGGGGTCATGCCCCTCAGGGGACACTGGGCAACGCTGGGAGACATTTTTGGTTGTCACAAGGGAGGGGGGCAGGGGGAGGGGGAAGAGGTGCTACTGGCATCTAGCGGGTGGAGGCCAGGGATGCTGCTCAACGTCCGACAGTGCGCAGGACAGCCCCACCAGGAAGAATGATCCAGTCCAAACGTCAGCAGTGCCGCGTGCAGAAATTCTGAGACGCCCCAACTTAGAACAGCATCGACCCACACGTGCACACGCACGCACGCGCACACACACACTACAGCATCCAGACCTGCACTCCCGTCCCCGCGGAATTTAGAGAGACCTCCGGATAAAGGGGAGAGTGGGAAAAAAAATAAAGCATCCTCGCCCACAAATGGACCACCGTCACCATTAACGTCATATTTATTGTTATTTAGCTGCTCAGGAAAACATATACAGGTATATACAATATGCATGAATACAGAAGACTGCACTTTACATATTTTTTTTAAAAAAGAAAGAAAAAAAATAACACTCAATTTCATGAGCTATTGTCACAGTCTTCCAACCAAGCATTTCAGAAATGAATTTCTTTTAAGAGTCAAAAAAGATTACAGGATTGCCTAACACACAGCAAAGTTAAGTTTTCATATTTTACATGTGCAAGAACATTTTCGTTTTCTTTCCCGAAGTTTGCTATGTAGTACCGATTACCAGTGTTTGGAGTCTTGTGGGTTGGGCGTGTTTTTAATTTGCTTTTATTCTTTCCATTCAACCCAATTTAATGAAATAACATCCTTTTGCTTAAGGCTATTTGTAAAGCTGTTCCATTCTGGGGTCGTGGGGAGCAAGAAATTTTCAAACTTCAGGGGTTTCCGAGGTGGCTGGGACCATGAGCTGATGACCAAGTGCTGACGGGCTGGATGCAGGGATGGTCAGACAGAAGTCAGGATGCTTGGCTCCCCGGCCTTAAGCAATTAAGGAGAAATTATTCCTGTTTCAAAAATAAAATGATGACGCTCTCAAACAGCTGTACATTGTGGCATCAGAGGGGGCACGAGGTTTTGCTCAGACTCGGCTGATTCTCCTGCCGCCTGGGGCAGGGGGGACATTCTCCTTTCCTCTGGTGGCAGAACACAGGAAGCGAGCCGGCTCACACCTCCTCGCTTGTAAATTCACGCCACCTGCTTCTGCCCGTCCTCTGCGGCCGGCCGGGGTAGGCTCCCGGTCAGACGGCCCGGGCGAGAACCTCAGACCGTCCCGACCCGAACCCGGGCCCAAAGGGCCGGCCGAAGGAAAGAAGAGGAGGAAGGAGGGGAAGAGCGAGAGTTTTCTGGGTGCTCTTCTCCACTTGCTGAAAGTTCTTTGAAACAAACAAGGTGGGTGCTGTAGGGTGAGCCCAAAGCCTTCAGGTCACTTGCTAAAAAAAAGCCGGGTCTGCAAACTCTGGGGACCTGGGGCGGGGGAGAGGGTGCGAGGCTCAAAATGGAACATTTGGTAAGACACGCTCCTTAACAAAAACTGAAACAAAAGAGAAGAGTTACCGATTGGGGTGAAGTGATGTTAGTCACTTCTTGTCTGGCCCACCCAGGAATCTGCGTGCCCCCACCACCCCCACGAGTCATACAAGCCCACCGCCAGCACCCAAAGGTGCCTGCCCCTGCCCCTGCCAACCCTGGGCCTCCGGTGACCACTGCCCTGGGAGGACCAGGTAAGAGGCTGGGTCCGGGAGCCCCGCTCTCCGCTGCCCTGCTCCCCCAGCCGCCCCCTCCTCTCTGCTCAAAGGAGAAGTTACCCCTCCGTGAGACGCATGGGATGTGGCTCTAGTTCTGCAACAGGGTGAGATGAAATCAAAAGGGGAAAAGAATTCTGGAGTTAAAAAAAGGCCCAGGAATCAGTCATTGGTTGTATTCCCTTTCTCCCTCCTCTGGCCCTCAGGAGTCTGCAACCCCCTGCAAAGAAATACACCAGGCTTGGAGAAGGGGGGCTTGGCAGGCTGAGCCTGGAGGCACCCTCGCTGAATGACCCCCCAAAAACTGCTGGCGAAAGCCTCGTCCCTCCCAGGGGTGGGGGGCGGCCCAGGATGGAGGCGGGAAACTAGACGGGGAATGGAGACCAAAGGGAAGAGGCGGGGGAGATACACCCAGTTCCCTCCTTCTTCCCCGGGGATGCCTGGCTGGGAACAGCTGTCAAGAGAGGTCAAGGGCTGAGAACTGATCCTCCCCAACTCCAGCACCGAAGACCCAGCCGGCCACAGCCCGGAGCCCCCACAGACTCAGCGAGCGGGACGGGCACCGTCCCCCAGGCAGACCAGGGCTGCTTAGCCCAGCGAGAAAATGCAGAGCCCGGGCGTCGAACATTCCGGCTCCTTCCCACAGAGCGGGCCAGACACGTCATCACCTCCATCGCAGAGAGGGGCAGCTTCCAGCAGAAGTGAGGAGGGAGCCGAAGGCTGAGTGTGTTTGTAGGAACGCAAATATACATCTCCATTCTCTCGGGGAACAGACAAAACAAAATCCCCGGCAGAATACCTAAGGGGGGCATTAATTGTTTGGCTCCTGTCTGACTGATGACAGTTGAGTGTCAATATATAATATTGTGATGACAATTTGACTTTCACCCGGCAATATTCCAGAACTACTATTCTCCAGGATTTCCATTTTAATAAGCAGTGAACAAAGCAAAAGGGGGGGAAAAAAAGAGGCAGGGGCAGGGAGGAGGGGAGAAAAGGAACAAGAATAAAAGAGAATAAAAAAGGAACGCAATTCTTGTCTTATTATGAAATAACAATACTTGGACACACAGCAGCATGAAAATTAAACAAGGAAAGAGGTCATCTAAAAAACGTATGCCAAGATTACCGAAAAATGGGGAATTATCTAGCAGGAAAAAGGCTTAGGCAAAAGTTTGCTAACTGCAGAAGGGTTAACACTGGTAACATACGGTGGTGGACCAGTTTCTTTTTTAAAAAAATTTTTTGAGGTTGTTTTTTTTTCCCCCCCCCCCCTTTAAATTAACCCTTTCCGGTCCATATGCCACTAAGCAGGTACCAACCTAGGAAAAAAAATCATCCACTCAGCAATAGTGGCCCTTGCAAATCGACGGGGGGGGGGGGCAGGGGGAGGGGACAGGGGGGAGGGGAGGGCCTGGCGGGGGAGGGGCATTTCTTGTCAATTCAAGTCAGGGCGGCCACGAACGTCCCGAATCTGTTGGAAATGTCGGAGTGCAGGGAGCGCCAGGTGGGCACGGAGGCGCGGGTCTTGGCGTCGCCCACGTCGTCCGTGCAGTGGACGGACAGGCACTGCAGATGGCTGCCGGACGGGGCTGCGGAGGCCTTGTTTGCGGGGAGGTCGTGGGCTGCGGAGAGAGAAGGGAGAGGATGTCAGCGGCACGCGGCTCTGCGGGAGGCCCCCTGGGGAGCCGAGGGTCCGCGCCCTCTTTCCGCGCCTAAAGACGCTCCCCAGGGATCTAGACGCGGTTGGTTCCAATCCCCCAGCTCCTCCCTCTGACTCGGCTGCGAGCCTCAGCCAAGGGAAGGCCCCCTGCTAGGTCTCAGTTTCCCCCCTTGGGAAACAGGAGAGCTGGGCAGGATAAACTCAGGGTTTGCCCATCTCTGATGGACTAGAGTTCCCCAAAGATTAACTGGACCTGAAGGAAGTCGGGAAGGCTTTCTGGACAAGAGGCATCTCAACTGGGCATTGAAGGATGTGTAGGAGTTCGCTAGATGCAGTGAAAGGGTAGAGGGGAGGACTGTCCAGGTCCAGAACACAGCCCATTCTCTTGTCATCCACCAGACAGACAGATGCTAAGGGCCTACTGTGTGCTGGGAACTTCCTTAAACAGTACCAAACTGCTCAGAGCAGTAAAGACTAAGAGTCTAGACTCCCCAGCAAGACCAGTGCCCTTTGGCCATCCCCAGCTGCTCCATGAAGGGACTTTATGTGATAGGGGTTGAGGGAGTCTATTCCTCACCTATACTCTCAACGAACCCCTCGATTTCTTTCCCACTCCATCATGAAGTACCAAAAACCCGACAGATCTCAGTGGTGTCTGGGTTAGACATGTGCCAGAGGAACGGCAGTTTGACAACCATTCACACCTTAGTATGAATTAGACTAGAAGAGAGCAAGAACTGGGAGTTCTGAGGCAGGCAAGGAATGGAGCACTCATTTCAGAGGACTTCCAATTTACAGCTGCCAAGTGACCACCGGTTCTGTTCTGAGACCTGCTCTATGTCAATGAATATTCTCATCATTTCTCTTTTCTAGAGCCTGACTCTCAGAGAGGAGAGGTGACCTGCTCAAGGTCACACAGCCAGGAAGGGGCAGAGTTGGGTTTGAGGATGGGCTGGTGGTAAATTTCCGACTCAGCAGAAGCGAGAAAAGCTGAAATTGGGGGCGGGGGCCGAGCTCCGGCAGAGGGAGCACACCCAGATACTGAACCCCATGACCGGCCCACCCTCCTCAGCACACTGCAGGCCCAGCCAGGGCCCTGTGCCAGGCAGGAGATACCCTGCCCATCCGCCCCCTGGGATTAAGGGGGAGGCCTCCCCCGGGAGCTGAGCCACGGCCTGCAAAGAAAATTCTCCCAGAAGCATGGGTCCAAGCAGCAGAGGCCAGGCCGTGACAACTGGGTTTGGGGTCCCCACCCTGGAGCCCCGGAGACACCCCTCTTTGGGAGCTGCACGCTGGGAGGAGCTGGGGACGAATATTCTCTTTTGTTCCTTCCCTTATTCATTCCATTAAGAAGCTTCTATGGAGTCCCTACGAGGTGCCAGGTGTGGCGCTGGCCCTGCAGACCCAGCAGGAAGCAAGGCGGACACTGTCTTCATCCTCCTTGTGGCAGTGACGGTGAGGCCAGGGACAGTGTCACAGCACAGTCATTTTGGAGTCACAGACTGGGGCTCTCTGCCCTGTTTCACAGAAGGGCAAGCTGAGGTGCTGAGCTCGAGGTGTCAAAGCTGGTCAGCAGCGGTGGAGCTGGGACGCTGCTAATGCCACACCCGGGGCTCCCCGGGGAGAAGGTGCCGCAGGAAGCGTCACAGGGTCCCCTGGCACACAGCAGGCCCTGGATTCTAGCAACGCTGACGCACAGCCCCCACGCCTCTGCTCTGGAGCCCACACCTGCCTTGCTCCCCGTGACACCCCACTGCTTAATACCCCCAAAAGGGATTTTGTTCCAAGCATGGCAAGATCTGGACGAGGGGGAGGCGGAGCGTCTGCCAAAGAGAGACAGACGAATTCTGAAGGGGATTATCTTTACACACATTATCTCAAGGAGCTGACACAGCAATGCGTGTGCCCATTGTACAGATAAGAAACCGAGGCCCCCGCCAAAGTTCGCATGGCTAAAGACAGACAGGACGCTGGCCCGGGCTCCCGCCCGGCTCCCCTGCTCTGTGGCTGCTGCACCAGGAAGCTGAAGGGGAGTCGGGGTTTCCTGAGCTGCATGCTTAGGATGGAGGAGCCTTGGGGACTCTTCTAGGAGCTGGGTTTGCTGAGTGACGGCTCCAGACTGACCCAAATAGCCAAATTTCCTAAAGATGCTTTATTTCCAAGTTATAGACGACTCGCAAGCCTGCCGGGCGCCAAACCCAGAGGCGGCTGCTCTTCTTACTTGGGGTGGAATTAACAAGGGCGTGCCAGGCACACAGCTGAACACTGCATGTATTTTCCAAGCACAACATCTGGGGACCCTTCTCCCCACTTTAGAGTGGGCACCTGGGCTCAGAGAGGGTGAGGGGCTTGCCCCAGGTCACAGAGCACGGGTGCAGGATTCCCCAGCCTCTGCCTGTAGGAGCAAGAGAGTCTGCTATCCATGGGGAATATTTTTCAGAGAGAATATTATTCTTCAGTTTTTGACAACTCAAGCATGACCAAACTCATCCTCCCGCCGGATTCATTCCAGCTGGGGGACCCAACACGCCCTAGGACCGCGGCCCATCCCCCCGCCCCGGGCTGCCGAGTGGCTGCCATAAATTAGTCCCATGGAAGCCGCCTCAAGTCAGAGCTTGCCCTGCTTGGGAGAGGCCCTCGGTCCCTGCTCCTGGGGGGGGGGGGGGGCAGACATGCCGGCCCCCACGCCAGGACCCAGAGATAAAGCCGCCCCCTCGCCAAGCTCCCAGGGTTGCGGGTGACCCTGGAGTTACTCAGCGCCCGGCACTGGCAGACACTGCGGAACCCAATGGGTGTCGTCACTTTTCCATTTGTGAGCTGTCGGCCTCCCCCATCAGACCGTGGCTGCGTGGGGGAGGGGACCCCTCAGACTGTGGCTGCGTGGGGGAGGGGCAGGTCTGGTCTGCTCAGCATAGCACCCTGCACACAGCAGGGGTGACCCTCATCCCTATTTGACAGACAGACAAGAAGATTGAGGTCCCAAGGGGCAGGGAGCTTAGGGTCACCCGGGGCCAGGTCACCAGCCTTGGGACCGGCCCTCTCCTTTTAGCCCAGGATTCCCAGCAGGTCAGGCCAAGGCAGAATTCTGGATCCCCCGTACCTGGGCAGCTGGCCCCCAGCTGCAGGGCCTCAGTTTCCCCATCGGTAACTTGGAGGTGGAGATTCCTGGCGGGCCCAGCTCCGAGCAGCTTGGGGAGACCATACAAGAGAAAGAGCTGAGGACGCCCTGCATGTGGGGGGTCAGTCCCTGAGGCAGAAGTGTCACCCACTCAAAACGCATAACCCCGAGTGGGCCTCACCCCGTGCAGGCAGCACAGGGGCCGAGGAGAGGGGCTTCTGGTTCACGGGGACCTGGTGGCGTGCCTGCCCGCAAGGACGGGCTTCGGGGCAGCTTTTGAAGACATCCCCCTATTGGCCAGAATGGACCATCTCAGCCTCCACGCAGAGCGGGGCTGGGCAGGGCCTGGAGCGGGGACGCCCTGATCTTTCCCGCCTTTTCTGCTTGTGCACAAGTCCCGGCCGACCGGTCCAGCCCCTTCCCACGCCCGCGCCCCGAACGCCACAGCATTTACTCGGTCATTTCTGCCGCCAACCCCGCATCACACCGTCCAGGCACCAGCCGCCTCCCGCTCGCGCCGCTGCGCACGCGACACCCGCGTCCGCGCTTCTCAGCCGGCAACGGGGACACTCAATTCCACGAAGGGAAGGAGGGAACCGCGAGCCGAGCCGAAAAAGCGACCGCGCGGATAAGGAATGGGATCCCACTTCTCTTACAGGATTCCACGGAGGGCGCCCACCACTGGGGGAGCGGGGGCTTTTGCGCGCATCCCTCCGGCTCTCAGAACCTCAGTCCTAGAAAAGGGGGGAAGTAACAGGCCTGGCCGCATGGAGGCAGTTAGAGGATTAAGTGAAATGATCCACGGAAAGTGTTTAGCAGGCCGCCTAGACGTGGCGCGCGCCGCTGACACTGGGACCGCCCTGTGCCGCAGACCGGCCTGCAGGCGCCAGTGGGGACCCGCAGGGCCGGCATGGCTGGCCGGGGTGCTAAAGGGGACAGTGGAGTGACCCTTTTGCTGGCCACGACGGGGGTGAAGGCAGAGGGAGAAGCGCGTTTCTTTACCTGGGGACCCCGCGTTGTTAATTTCTCTTCTGGAGAAGCCGCCCAGACAGGGGGGCAGCGTTTTCTCTTTCTTTCTTTTTCACAAGTGGGCAAAAACATCACCTTACTCTGCACGCAAAAGCCACAGGACCGGGTTCCAATCTGTGTGAGCTCTGGGGGTGCAGCTGAAGTGCTGTCCTCGAACCTTCGGAAAGTTTCGCACCCACCAGAGGGAAGGCCAGGAGAATGGGAGAGGAGGCCGTGGGGGTCAAGGGTGGGCTCCAACTAGCGTCCGGATCCAGGGCTCCCTGGGTGCTAATCCAGAGTGTGGCCTGGGCCAGCTGTTCACCTGGGGTGTAAAATGGGAGCCTCCTGCATAGGCTGCTGGGAGGATTAAGCAGATGCACGGTGAAGCCCTTAGCATGGGATGAGCCTCAGAAACGGTTAGCTGTTCTTAGGTTGATCACACTTACTGTTCTTTCACAGCCCTGGGCTTTGGAGAGAGCACCAGCCTGAGCTCGTACTGCCATGTGCCCGCTGCGTGCCACGGGGCAACTTCTTCGTCTCCATGGGTGCCGGGGCCTGCCCCACTCCCTGCCCACAGAGGCTGGTGGGGGGCCCCGGTGTGATCCCAGGCAGAGCAGGCAAATTAGAATTCCGTGGGTATTTTTAACTCAAAGCTTATGTAAGGAGCAGTGTGGGCCCCACAACACAATAGCGAATGACTCTCGCCCGACGCTTCCTCACCAGATTCCCACGAGGGGAAATGTATTTTGGTTTTTCCTTTATTTGGACTTGGCACGGGGAGATGCTGGTGTCTGTGACAGCTGCCACTCAGCTAGGGGGCTGGGCCGCTGGGCCTGGAAGCACAGGCAGGCCTGGGAGCCACAGGACCAGGCCGCCTCCTCTAAGTGCCTCTGTCCTGCAGCCCTGCAGTCCCTTAGGGCCCCAGACTCTCCTAGCTCCTGCTCCCCATCTCTGAGAAAGGCCAGGCATCGCACCCATGCTAGCTCTGGGCATCGAATGTCACTCTTCACTCTTCTCCACACCTGAGAGTCCAGGTACCAGGGAGAGAAGAGGCTGCCTCCAGAATCCACCCCCTTCTCTCCTGCCCCATTGCCCCCACTCTGGCTCAGGCCCCCACTCTCTCCTGCCTGCAGCAGCCACCTTGCTCTCTCTGCTTCCGCACTTGCCCCCAAGCCCATTTTCCCCTGTGCACCGGATGAGTTTCCTGAAGCACCAATCAGAGCAGGCCCCTCTCCCGCTCAAACCTTCCATGGCTCCCCAGTGCCCCCAAGATAAAGTCCCCAGCTTCATATGACCTGACCTGCTTCTCTCTTGGGCCGCCAGGCTCAGATCTCGGTACCCCAGCTACCCGGTCCCTCAACGAAGCCCTGATCCTCCCCCCCTCCACGCCTCTGCTCCTGATGTTTCTTCTGCCTGGAACACCCTCCCCTCCTCACCCCTGCTGACACCTACCATCCTACCTGGCTGTCAGCCCCGTGGCAATGTTTCCCCAATGCCCCTGCTCTCAGGGACATGACCCCCTTCCCTGCTCGCCGACGGCACAGCCACGCCAGCCACCGTAATGGTAATGACACTGCCAGCCACCACCTAGCTGGCTACGGGAAGCACTGACACATCCCACCCTGGCAGAGGGGAGTCCTGAGTTCAGGACCCCTCAGCAACAGGTGCCAAAGACGGAAGACATCATGGGGGACCTCGGAGTTGGACGACCAAGTCTGTATCTTGGTCCCCAGCACTTTTCCCAGCCAGTTGACCTCAGGCTGGTCCCTTTCCCTCTCTGGGCCTCAGCTTCCTTCTCCACGAAATGGGATGAGGACGGCACCCGGCTCCTTGCCACGTTACATCAGGTCTCATCGGGCCCGGCATGTGGCAGGGGCTCGGGCAATGGCTGGCAGCTGTCAGAGGAGACGAAGGCCCAGGAGTGGACAGTCTTTCCCAGAGGGAAGCAAAGTCACAAGGCTTTTCAAAGCAGCACCAAGGCCCGTCTCCAAGAACCCGCCGACCCAGTGGGATTGGCCCCAACTGGAATCCTTCTGCAGAGCCCCACAACCCCAAAGAGGACCCCATCTCGGCTGACCGCACCCCCTCTTCCAGGGAGAGAGACGGGGTCCTGGGAACTCACTGGCTCTGGGCTCAGGGACAGGAACAGCAAATCTAAGCCAGGTGTCAGGCGGCACAAGGAGGGTCTACACAGCCATCAACCAAGCAGGAAAACAGCAAGCCCCAAACCCACTCCACGCCCTCCCACACTCAGCATTCAGGGGGGGCCCCAGCTCTGCACTCAGAAGCCTAGATTCAAATCCCACCCGCATCCGAATCTCACCTCTGCCCTTCACCAGCTCCATGACCACTGGGCAAGCTCAACTTGCTGAGCCTCAGTTTCCCCACCTGTGGAAGGGGATAACAATCCCTCCAGTAAAGATTGCAAGAGCCCGGCCTGGAGCCCCTGGGGACAGACCCGCCCACGTGGCTACCATCTGTCTCCCTGGTCCCTGGCGCACAGCAGGCACCCCAGAATAATGTGTTACATATTTCAATGAATGACTCACATTCTCATCCCAGCTCGTCCCCTGCTGGCTGTGTGACCTTGGGCAAGTCTCTCTCCCTCTCTGGGCCTATTTGATCCTCTCTAAAATGAATGGTAGTGGGCGGGTGCATAACTCCCCTCATTCTTTCTATCCCTTTGGGACAATCAGATTTTACACTCCATGTAGGCAGGAGGCTGGGGCAGGAGCCCTCCCAAAGTGAGGGACACTAAGGTACAGTGACCTCAGGTCCCCTACAGGCCAGGCCTCAGCCGACCTCACCCGATCTCCCCAACACCCAGGAAGAAAGAGCCTGACGCTCCAGCCCATTTTACAGGGGAGGAAACTGAGGTTCGGGGAGGGGACGTCCCTGGCCCATGGTCACACAGCTGGCCAGTGGCAGAGCCAGGTCACTCCCAGGTCTGTCTGATGCCAAAGTGTGCAGTTTCATCAAAGTCACATGAAAAAGTAAAATGTCCCGGCCGAAGTGGCAGGTATGGCCTCTCCCTCCTCCCTCCCCATCTCTCTCTTGCTCCCACCCCTCACATTCTCTCCCTCTCCCTCTCTCTCCCTCCCTCCTCCCCCCTCCCTCTCAGACTCTCACTCTCACTTCCAGGAAAGGGCCCTGGGCTCACAGATGAATGAGAATGACACGAGGTGACACAGCAGCCAAGGACAAAATCCGAGACGCTTTCTCTCTGGACGCTGCCTGAGAGTCTCCACACCGGCCCCATCTGATGGGGGCAGCACACGGCACACACGGGGGCTCCTGAGACGCAGGGAGGGTCCCCCACCCACGATCGGCAGGGGCCCCGTGAGACCCCACCTTCCCGGGCCCCACAAGGGTGAGGAAGGGGCCTCGTGCCAGCGCTGGGGCAGCTCAGGCCGGGGAGAGGCTCGGCCGGGCCCCTGGAAGCCTTCGGAAATTAATCGGAGTTGACTTGGCTGAGGGCAGCTGTCACACAGATTGAGAACTGACTCGGGGCTCCACTGAGGCGAAGACACAAGGGCATGGCGGGGACCAGAGCTGGGGGCGGGGCCGGGAATGTGGTGGGGGCTGAGGTCCGGGGACCTTCCCCAGCCCTGAAGGAGGAGCCGGGGTGGCATGTGAGGGCCAGAGTCCACAGCATGGACGGGGCCTGAGTACCTCCAATTGGGCGCCTTCTCCTGGCGCCTCCAGCCACACAGCCAGTGACCTGTGACAGATGCAGTCCCGCGCACCCCCCGGGCTACTCCTGGCCTGCCTGCTACCGAGACATGACAGGCTGGGGGGCCGTGGGCCGACCCCTCAGCCCGCACCTTCCTTCTGACAGTGTCCACGGTGGTGCAGCAAGGGGGCTCGTGCAGGGAGAGCACTGCAGGGCGAGTCCAGAGCGCTGGGTTTCAGCATCAGCTTTGGGGACATGAACTCCTCTGAGTCTCGGTTTTCTCACCCATGAAACGGGGATGGAGACAGTATTATTCTCACAGGGCCATTGGGAGGGTCCAGTGATAATGCCAGCAAAGCCTTAGCACACTGCCAGGCACCAAGGACACCCCAAGAAATAGTAGCTGCTCTCAGTTTTTCTAGTATGATTCTAGAATTGGAGATTCTCTCCAGCCCTCTCCCCAGCACAGCCTTCCTACCCACAGTTTACCCCCATGGCATTGGCCCCAATGCTGGGTGACCCTGGGCAGGACACTGTCCCTCTCTGAGCCCCAGGGCCCTCACCTGTACACCAAGTAGACACCTCACTGAGCTCCCAGCCCTCTGCCTGGCGGGCGGTAAGCCATTCAACAATTATTTTTATAAAATGAGACAAATATCCACACGTATTTCTGTTGATTTAGAAACTCATTGCTTTCAGCCCATCAGAGGAAAGACCAGACTCAGTGACGAATCTGGATTTTAAAAAATAAGTTTTCGAAGAGCTGCTGCTTTGGGCGGAGGTTCTTGGGGGCATCTGACCAGCTCACCCACCACGGGTCTGCGGGAGCTCTGTGGTCTTCCTGTCGGGTCAGTGGGGCTGCACGTGGCCTGCCTGCCCAGGCAATTTCCCACAGCGCTGCTGCGTCCCCGAGGAAGGGCTGTGCAGACAGAGGCTTGGGGTCAAATGTCAACCCTGTCACTGCCAGGCTGTGCGACCCTGGATCAGCCCCTGTGACTCCCCAACTCTCCATCTCCTCATCTGGACAATGAGCTCGGTCATTCCCGCCTTGCGGAGAGGGGGAGGAGATGCCTGGTGAACCCAGGAGGTGCTCAGTGTCCTGTCCCCGTCATCATCTCCACAAACCGGGCTGGGGCAGCCTAGGGGAGGGAGCCCCGAGGCGAACGGCGTGGCGGTGGGCGAACACATCACAGCCGAACATGCGCTCCCAGCCGCGTGCTGGGCGCTGGGCCCAGAGAGGTGACCCCGCCAGAGCTCCCAGCCTGGTGGAGGGACGTTCTGGTAACACGTACCTGCAGGACGGCAGTCGCTGTCGGAGCAAAAGGCTGCCCTGTGTCGTGGGACCCAGGGGCGAGGTGGGGATCTGGGAAGACTTTGCAGAGGAGAGGACATTCTGGGGGGCTTAAGGATGAGTATGAAGCTTTGCAGGCAGAGGAGCCAGAGGGGCTCCAAACCCTGACATGACTGTTTCTAAAGAACAAGGGGCCGGCCCAGTGGCATAGTGGTTAGGTTCACGTGCTCCACTTTGGTGGCCCGGGGGTTTGCGGTTCGGATCCCGGGCACGGACTGATGCACCGCTTGTCAGCCATGCTGTGGCGGCGTCCCATGTAAAGTGGAGGAAGATGGGCACGGGTGTTAGCCCAGGGCCAGTCTTCCTCACACACACAAAAAGAACAAGAGGCCAGCTCAGGGACCCTGGTCTGGGGCCTGGGGGGACACAGAGGAAGAGGAGGCTGCAAAGCTCAAATGAAGTCGTGGAGACCCCCTGGAAGGCGTTGGGCTTTGTTGCTGGGAGCAGAGGGAGCCAAGGAAGACTTTAGAGCGGGGGGGGGGGGGTGCATCAGGAATCTGTCAGAATTAATAAGCAGCGTGCACCTCACCCACTCCGGCCTTGGCGTAGGACACCTGACTCAGAAACACACTCCCTCGTCAGGGACACAGTCCTCTGTGCTCCCAACTCTGAGCAAGTGGGGGATCGGATCCCACCCCATGAGAACGGTACTCCAAGAGACCTCTGGTTGGACAGGACCGGCCGTTCCTCCCCGGCAGCTGCTGAGTCAGACGCCTGTAACCCGGGGCCCCGAGAAAGCCAGCTCGGGTCCTAATCCCAGCCCTGCCACGTCTCAGCTGATGGCGTCTGCAGGGGACCCCACCTCTCTGTGCCTCCACCTCCCCTCTGCACAATGGACGTGATCATCGTGCCCTGTGCATTTACATGAACGGGTCCTCTCTGAGGATACAGGTGGGGAAACCAAGGCACAAAGAAGGGCAGAGATGTGTCCCAGGGCATCCAATGGTGAGCAGAAGGGTAGAGGGCAAGTCACTTGATCTCTCTGAGCCTCACTTTCCCCATCTGTGAAATGAGGCCATACACCTACCGGGCAGGGCTGCTGGGGAATGACATATGAGGATATTAACAGTAACAGACGACAATTAGAGTTCACACCTATCACCTTGTAAACTCACTAATTCCTCACCATGACCCTGGAGGGCAGCTTCTGTGCTCTTAGCCCCATTTTACTGAGGAAGAACCCGCCAGGGTCAGCAAACCACGGTCCATGGGTCAAATCCGGCCCACCGCCTGTTTTTGTAAATAAAGTTTTATTGGAACACAGCCATGTTCATACCTTTTGTCTCTGGCTGTTTTCATGCTACAGAGGCAGAGCTGAATAAAAAAAGCCATTCCAGAACGTGTCCACCAATGCTACAAGAGAGGACGAGGGTGGGCTCTCCGAGGCGGAGCGAGTCAGCCACGTCAGGCCAGCGGGATGGGCGGCCCCCAGCACCCACTCGTGCACGGCCTCTAAGGACCCTGTCACAGCTCAGCCTCGACTCGGGGAAGGACAGAGTGATGGGTAAAGTGGATGGTGACAAGCCAGGCAGCAGGGCCAAGTGGACAACAGTGGGCAGAGCGTCACCCCTGGGGCTGGCCCGGGGTCTTCTCACTGGCTGATCTCATTTATGCTCTTGGCAGCCCTATAAGGGTCAAGGTCACACAACCGCAAAGTGGAGAGCTGGGATCCGAACCCGGGTCGGTGTGAGTCCAGAGCCTGTATCTTCTTAACCAGCCCGTGGCGTCTGCCTGGCCTGGAGGAGACAGATGGGTGGGGCAGTAGAAGCTGGTCTGCGCTTGGAAGGAGCCAGTTGGTCACTCCCATCAAAACAGGGAACGAAGCTCCCCAGTTGCCCAGTGGCACGTCCGTCCTCAGCTCTCACCTCCCAAGGGTCCCGGCAAGTCCAGCTTCAGCTTTACGGGAAAGGCTGTGCCTGCCACAAACAGCCCCCAACTTGCTTTCCCTCCAGGCTGGGCTCTCCTCCCCTACTCCAGGGAACTGATGCCCCGCTCTGCCAGAAGCTGGCTGTGTGCCTTCAGGTGCATCACTTGCACTCTCTGGGCTGCCATACCCTTTGTAAACGGCAGGAGCCCCAGCTGCCAGGCCTGTGACTCTGTAACCTAAAGAGGCCACCCAAGTAGGTGTTCCCTATCCCATATTATGCTGTGGGCTGATGGGAAATGTTGGCTGATCTGTACCTTGGGGGTGGGAGAGGGACTGGCTTGGCCCCACATGTTCCCACTGGGCCTGCAATGCCCAGCGTGTGACTCTGAGGCTGACCCGGGAAGGCAGGGTGTGGGCTCTGAGGGGCAGGTGGGGGACACCGCATTCCTTCCGGGCAGGGAGTGTGGGAAAAAGCAGGCACAAGGGTCAAGGTAAGTGACTAGATCGACCCCCCTTTCTGTCAAATTTCCCCAGATACAACACATTTTGCATCGGGATTTTCCAGATTTGACCTATGTCTCAGGTATGGAGAAGCAGGATTAAGACACAGTGCCTCACCTGTCATGTCATAGGTCACAGCCCCTTGTCCTTGTGGTCTTCTGAGGAAGGTAGAACTGGGCTAGCTTGTGCTGTACATTGGGGAAACTGAGGCCAGAGAGGAGCAAGTCAGGGGCAGAAGTGTGACCAGATCAGAGGATTCTGGCCTGCCTGCCCAAGCCAGCACTCAGTCCTCTCCTCATTCAGAAGCTTTGGCAATGGAGTTTGCAGTACACTGTCACCAAGTGGTGGCAACGCTACTCCTGCCAGCTCTCCTCTCTTCCTGGACGACGACTGTCACTTCTCCCTTCACCTCAGTAACTCTTCCATATCCTCCTTCCTCAGATCATTCTCTCCAAGTCCCTTGATGGGCTCCAATGCCCACCACACTGTAACGCTTGGTGCTAATCCCGACTTCTCATACTTGCCCTATTCTCTGCCACAGCCCCCAGAATGTGGGTTCTATGAAATCGGGGACCTTGTCTCCCCTATTTATCACTGTGGCTCTAGCACCTGGCACATAGTAGGCCCTCAACCAATATGTGCTGACTGCATCAATTCCTGGGAGCAGGAACTAACTCTAGAGAACCACTAAAATGGGGAAGACTCAACATCATCTGGACTTCCAGATGGACCTCCAGAAGAACTTTTCAAGGCTTCCTGGGTGCCAGTGAAACAAGCCATCCTTAGGTTTGCCCACTGCCCCTCCCCCACATTTACTGAGGGGGCCACACCCTCTCACAGACTATCCAGATAGGGAGGAATTGCACCCACTTACTCTGCAGATCCCCTGCGCAGCCACCAAACCTCCATCTGAGTCTGGAGATAAGAACGCTCCCAATTCAGTAAAGAAGACGTGGTACATACACACAATGGAATACTACTCAGCCATGAGAAACGATGAATCCAGCCATTTGTGACAACATGGATGGACACTGAGGATATTATGCTGAGCGAAATAAGTCAGAGCGAGAAAGTCAAAAACTGTATGATCTCACTCATAAACAGAAGATAAAAACAAGAGCAAACAATCACATAGAGACAGAGACTGGATTGGTGGTTACCAGAGGGGAAGGGGGAGGGAGGAGGGGAAAGGGATGATCAGGCACATGTGTGTGGTGATGGATTGTAATTAGTCTTTGGGTGTTGAACATGATGTAATCTATGCAGAAATAGAAGTATAATGATGTACACCTGAAATTTATACAATGTTATAAACCAATGTTACTGCAATAAAAAATAAAAATAAAAAAGAGAATCCTCCCCATTTATTTTAGACCCTGTGGCATGTGAGGGAGCCCTTCATGGGGAGAAAAACTCAAGAGGTCAGCCGGCGAATGCCAGCCATTTCCTCCCGCCTGAGGAGGACGACGCAGGGACGCCCTCTCTCAACCACCTCCCCCACCAGCCACCCTTCCCGCCTCCTGACCCCGGGGCCTGGACCCCTGGGATAACCTCTGAGACGAAGGCTCGGGAATCATTTACACTACCCTCC
Organism: Tapirus indicus; assembly: GCA_031878705.1. Taxonomy (NCBI): domain Eukaryota; kingdom Metazoa; phylum Chordata; class Mammalia; order Perissodactyla; family Tapiridae; genus Tapirus; species Tapirus indicus. Next base: position 21,834,519 of record CM062938.1, read on the forward strand.
AATGCTCTGAGGCCATCTCTCTTTCTTCTTCTTTTCCAGGGAAGGGAACCACATTCCAGAGGCGACTCTAAATGTTTCTGTATATCACAGCATCGGGTCACCCTGTCAACCCTCGGACGGAGGGGCTGTCATTCTTTTTCTTTTTTTTCAGTGTTTGCCGTTGGGCTTCTGTTTGGCTGGTTCTATGTACACAAGTTATTCCTTTTTAAAGGACGCAGAAACAGGTTCAGAGAGGTAGGGTGACTTGCCCAACACCACACAGCTAGGGAGCAACCAAGGCAGGATGAAGCCAAGTCCATTTCCAAAGGCTTTTCTCCTTTTGTCCCAACCAGAAAGAGAGGGAAGGAGAAAGAGAGGGGGAAGGAGGGAAGGAAAGAAAAAAAAATGATTCCCACCCTCCTAAAGACCCGTCACCCTGCCTTCCCTCCTGCCCGCCCACTCTGGGTCTGGCAGCACCTGCCTGTTTCCTGGGGTGCCACAGGGGGAGAGGCGGGCAAACGTGCCACCTGAGGGGGGCATCTGGTCCAGGCTGAGCCTCGCCCACGAGGGGTCTGAGCCCTGGGGACCTGGCCCCCCGGGGTCCTGTGCAGAGCTCACCCACCTGAGCAACACGCCTGCAGAGCTGGCCTCCAGCCGGCTGGAGCAGTGCTCCCCCGTGTCTGCTGCTAAGCAACAGGCTTGCACCCCGCGACCCACCTGGAGGTGATGGCACGCTCGGGATGTAACACATCGATGATCTCGGGGAGCCCCTGGAAACTCGGGCTCCGCGACTCTAGAACTGGGCCGTCCAATACGGCAGCCACTAGTCACAGGCGGCTTTTTAATTTTAAATGTAAAGTTAAATAAAATTTAAAAGTCAATTCCTCATTCACAACTGACCGCAGTTCACAGGTCCAACAACCGTCTGTGGCTAGTGCTTCCTGTACCGGACGGGGCAGACAGGACATCCCCATCATCCCAGAAAGTTCTACTGGACTGCGCTGGTCTAGAATCATAATCCACAGTCTCTCCCATTTGTGGCGGCGGCCCCCATGCCAACGAGCTTTCTCACAAAAGGCAAGCCCCGTCACTCTTCAGATAGGAAGGTCCCATAGACTGAGGTCACTGTGGGGCTGGAGGGAGCCACCAGGGTCATCTTTTCCAGGATTATCAACCACCTGGGACTCCCACCGAAACGTACTCCCTCTTGAGCCCGGGGCAGACATTGCGCGTCGATCGCAGCACTCCCTCCCGTGGGACTCAGACACACCCTCAGAGTCCTTCTCAACACAATGCTCAGGCAGCCAGCACTAGTCAACCCAGGTTAGCCCTCGACTGATTCTGTAAGTCTGACCTAGCCCAACCCCAGAGGAAGAGACTGCGGCCAAGGAAAGAAACTCTCCCGAGGTCAGACGATGGGTCCAGCCAGCCCAGGATTAGAACTCGCATCTCCTGCCTCCTCGTCTCCCCATCGCACTCCCCCAGGAAAGCTCTGGAGAGTCGAAGCCACTCCCAGAAAAGCAGTGACTGAAGACTAAGAAGAACGATGATAATAACAGCGATGGTAATGACAATGATGCCAATGTATCGATCGCCTGCTATGCGGCCGGCCCCAAGCCTCAGGCTTCACCAGTACCTTCCTTTATGCTCATGACAACTTACAACGTATGCATTATTATCCCCATTTTCCAGATGGTGAGTAAAGAGAGTCGGAGACCCAAGGTCACACAGTCTTTGAGTGGCAGTCATAATCTGATACTGATAAGCGGCATCAGGAACCAGCCCAGGCAGGCCCCGGGCCGGGCGGAGAACCACACGGGCTCAGGTCCCGCCTCTGCCTTCTCCCAGCTGTGTGACCTTGGACAAGGCACTTTCCCTCTCTGGGCCTCCGTCTCCCTGTGACGGGGGTAACAGATCCTGCCTTGATCAGAGAACGTATAAAAATGTAAAGATGCTGTGCAAACAGTAAAAAAGGACGCTTATCATCATCAACCATACTTCACAGTACAAGCCTGCTTTTAACTTACTCTTAAATATACCCATAAAAGATATTTTTGGGGTATTTTGGGTATCGATGTACCGCGCGGTTGCTCTGGGCCGAGTACTGTGCGTAGCACTTTCCACGTACTGACGCGAGGGTCAGCACACTGCAGCCCACCCGCCAAATCCAGGCCACCACCTGATTTCTGAGTTTTGGATTTTTTTGCAGCCCGGGAGTTAAGAATTTTCCTTTCTACATTTTTTAATGGTTGAAAAAAATCAGAAAAAGAATATTTCATGACAAATGAAGATTATATGAAATCCAAAGGCCAGTGTCCATAAATAAAGTTTTATCGGAACACAGCCACGCCCATTCACTTGCACATTGTAGCTGCTTTTGCAGACAAGGGCCGGGGTGGGCGGATGGGACAGAGACTTCATGGCCCGCAAAGCCCAAAATATTTACGGTCTGATCCTTCACAGGAAAAGTTTGCTGACCTCTGCATTAACTCATTGAATGGTCAAAGTTACCCCCATTTTACAGATGAGAAAAACTGAGGCTCAGAGAAGGGAGGTGATTTGGCCAAAGTCCCACGGCTGGGAAGTGGTGTTGCTGGGGTTTGAATCCTGGGGAGAAAACACTAAACCCTGGATTCCAGTTCTGGAGTCAACTGTCGGGATCTTCCAGGGAACTTGTGGGACAAGACACGAGTCAGGCCACTTCCTGGAAAAACCAAGCCCAGCGCTACTTGCTGAGGCCGCTCGGACATAAAATAAGGGGAAAGAGGCTGTGTGTGTCCTCCCGCCCGGTGCTCTCTGCCTTGGGGAGAAATCACTGCTGTGGGTTTAGGTCCTGGTGACGGGGACACTCAGGGACAGCTCACACCCAGCCACCAACAGGCCCAGCACCGGGCCCAGCGGGCGCCAGCTCAGCCTGTCTTCACTCCACTGCTTCACCGCCTCCCAGCGGAGAAATTGCCCAAGACTACTTGCAAGTAATATTTAGTTTTATCAGGGATAATTACATGAAATTAATTCGGCTTCTACCTGGAAGTACTTTGTCACCACTCGCTTTCCGAGAGAGCTGGGGTGAAACTGAGGCACACGGGAGCAACTGGGGGGGGGGGTGGGGAGAAGGGAGAGGGCACCGAAATTTGGACCAAACAGGCAACGGGCTTTACAAAGTAATCCAGGAAAGATGACAGCTAGCACTTCAGCGAGCTGCAACTGTGTGCCTACGTGGAATGCTCCACGGCGTGACATCACTCAGTCTCGGGGACACCCTGCAGGTGGGCGTTTAGACCACCTCCCATTTACAGAAGAGGCCACTGGGTCCCAAAGGATGGGGGGCAGACATCCGTGTGCCATCAAGGAGAGAGCCTGGCCCCGGTTGGAGCCCCACTGGGCCGCTTCCTAGCTGCATGATCTTGCACAAGCCAGCTCACCTATCGGGCCTCAGTTTCCTCACCTGTCAAATGGGAATAAGGATAGCAAACTGCCCCAGTGGTTTCGAAGAGTCACGAAGACAGCGCAGATGACACACTTAACACAGCGTTTGGTACTCAGCAAGCGCTCAATGGATGCTGCTACCCTATCATCTTCATCATCACCGTCAAACAGTGCTGCCTGCAGGCTGGGGCCTCCTGCTCAGCTGGAGGCTGGGGTGGGGGTGGGTCAGGAGAAGAATTTGGGGAAGGCCTAGCTTTCTCGGCCTCCCCACGGAGGCCCCACACACAGAACCTCTCAGCCAAGAAGTACAAATGAGGCCCCAAACAGGCATCCCCTCCCCAGGCGCCAGCCCCCCGTCCGGCCCTCCAGGAGTTCCATTTGGGGGCACAGGTTCCCCAGGGCACCAAGAAGAAAAGGGGGCCCCTCGCCTGCAGCTGCTGTTGTTTCCAGCCTCCCCGAGGCCCGAGGGGGGTCTGGAACTGCTCTGAAAGGCCGCCGGGCGCCCGGGGTTCATTCAGCTGTTTTCGGGTGGCTCCAATGAGTTCATTTTACCACGGCAGAATATTAAACAGCTCCTGGGGAAACAGATGCTGGGCTTTGGTTTCAGGGGGAGGGAGGAAGGGAGGCCACAGGCAGGCAAGGGGAGAATTCAAGTTCCGCTTCAGGCGGCTCCAAAGACCTTTCCAGGCTCAGCTCGGCCAGAGTCGTTGTCACGGCGACTGGTGACAGGGGCCCCAGCGCATGGTGTCGTGCGGGAGCCCAGGCTGGCACCTTGAACGCCCCACTTCACTTAGTCCTCACAGCCACCCACGAGGCCCACTTAATAGGCAAGAAAATTCAGGCAGAGTAGCAGCATGACTCACTCGAGACCACATCACAAAAGAGGGCGTCGAGATTCGAACCCAGGCCCCCCAGCATCCTCTTGGTCCTTTCGTCCACATGACTATCTCTCACCAACCCCACGGTGCCCTCCTGGGGGCAGACACCGAGCAAACGGACCCCTGCACAGCCCTGAAGCCGCTGGCTGCTGTGTGGTCTCAGACTCTCCTCCACTCTGCAGAGAAACGATCCCACTTTCCATTCTCTAATAATAATCCCTGACGTCGAAACAGCTTTCTTGGAGGCTGCAAAACACGTCTGGGTGCATCGCTTCCTCTAAGCTTCACTGCAGCCTCCCCATTCCAGACGGGGAAACTGAGGCCCAGCCAGCAGGGGGGATCCCAAAGCCACTGCCCAATTACAGGCAAAGCCGTGAAGCAAACCCTCCTCTGTCCCCCCTGCAGACTCAAGGTCCAGACTCACCCCACAGCGGGCCAAGAACACCAGAACACAGAGGGAAGGTGACTTGCCCAGAGCCACACAGCCTGGGCTCCGAGGTCAACCCCTCGAGCTGGGCTAGGGTGGAGCCCCTCGCTCCCAGCCCTCACCGGCTCCTCCTGGGAACCCTCACACCCCTGGCTACCCGGAGCGGGGCTGATCGTGACGTGGGGCTTCTTCCCTTTGGGACTTCGTTGGTGCCCACATTTTTTTCCTCCACGATTAGGAAGAAATAATAACAAAAGTTAACGCGTGTTGAAGTTTACCAGGTGTGAGTCCCTGGTCATACGGCTTTATGTGTACGAACGGGTACAGTCGCCCCACCGGCCTCCACGTGGTTCACACTGCCCTCATCCTCTCTTCACAGACGAGGAAACCAAGGCTCGGGCATAACATCTGTGGTCACTACCATCTGGGCCCCATGTGCTACCTAAGCCACCGGTAGACCAGACCCCATGTCACCCTGACAACACCCCGGCCACATGCACATTCTCCTGAGCCCCATTTCACAGACCAGCCATCTCGCTATGGCCCTTGGGTAACCCCACGGGTGGTGGAGACCCAGTGGCCAAGAGGCACAAGCTCTGTACTGTTTCTCCCATTTCCGTGCGTGGGCAGCATTCCCACGCTGAAGGGCAGCCAGCCAGTGGGCAGACAGATAGGGGGCAGATGTGGTTTTACCACCTGCTGGCCACGCCCACGGGCAGGTCCTCTCCCTCTCTGCCCCTCACCTGCTCGTCTGTAGAATGGGTCAACAGAAGCAGCTGCTGCACAGGGGCGTGAGGATGCCATGCTCGGCTCTCCAGCTGGCCCCCCGCCACTTCAGTGGCGGCAGGGTGGTGTAAGGAGTCCAGACGCCATGCTTGAGTCGGGCCTCTCCTCTCACTGGACCCCGGGGGGCTCTGGGACACGGGAATTGAGGGCTGGGAACAAGGAGAGCTGGGCCCTGCTCCCCCCGCTACCTGTCACCAGCTGGGAGACTCAGCACGCACCACGCCTCCTGGGCCTCGGTTTCCCCATCTGTTAAGCGGGACTTCTCCTAGGATACTGACGGGTCAAGGCAGTGATGTGGCCGGGCCCGCCCCACCAGCCCCGTCTAAATGGGTGGCATCTGGAGCCTGGTCCCCAGGGCACCTCAGGTGCTCAGTACATGCTGCTGGGACTACAGGTCCAACCTGACATCCTTCTGAGGGACGCTGCTGTGACTGCCCCTGGCCCTCCCCCTGCACCCTCCCCCCGCCACCACGGGAGTGGTTTGTAGCCTAAAACCCTAGAAACGGAGTCCAGGTGACCAAGTCCCCTGCCCCCAGTGAACAGAGTAGGAGGAAGCGTCCAAGCCACAGGCAGGGGCTGGGCTCCAAAGGGTTAAGCTTGGCTCTGATTTCTCCCGAGTGACGTGGCGAAGACAGCAGCTGAGGTTGCCCCCTTGCTCCCACTGCCTGAAGCCTGACCCCTGACATTTCCACTCCCAGCCGCACTTGCATTTAAAAAAGGGAAGGAAAAAATTTCACCATCGGCACAAACAGGTTGGGGAGAAGTGCGGGGAGGGGCCGGCGGGGGGGGGGGGGCCTGTACATTTCCTTTAGCAGAGTTCAGTTCACGCAAAAACAATTTAAAAAAAAAAAAAAGAAAGACCTAGAAGGGAGGCAGAAGGGGGAACAGAAGAATGAAAAGGTGGCAGACAAGTTCTCCGGAATCACCGGGCACAGCTACGTTTTCTGATTAATTAACTCTGAAAGGGGCCTCTCTCCCAGCCCTTCCTGGGGGAGCCCCGTGTGCAGAGCGGGCGGCCTCTCTGGGGGGGATTCGCTTAGGGGTCCCAGGGGAGCTCAATCCCCTCTCGAGGCTGCGCTGTAGTTAAAGCCAGGGATGATAAGGAATTTATCAAATGAGATTTACACAGCGAAACCCTAATTAAGAGGTTAGTCTCTGGTTTAATTGCCTTCAAACCTAGGCAGGCCCAGGCAGACGGATTTTCAGGCTGACCTCATTAAAAAATAATAATAACCAAATAGAATACAGAGGAAAACCTAGGGTCCACAAGGTGGTCACAAGTCGGGGGGCGGGGGGTGTGCAGGGCCGGGGCCTGGCCTGACCCAGAATCCACTGGTGCCCCGGGCTGGCCTCGGACGCCTGAGCTTGCATGCTTCCCTCCCTGTCTCTCTCTTGAAATCTGGTGGCTCTGGACTCCCCGCTCCTTGAGGCCTTTTCTCCCCCGGCCTCTGCTTCCCTTGAAGCTGGCATGCGGGAATATAAATTGGAAGCATGCGCGCCCGCGCCACCACCCCCCAGGCGGATGCCACATACCAGAAAAAACGGCTGCAGGCCTGGTCATCTGGGGTTAAGAATGGTTTTTGTTTGGGGCAGGGAATGTAGAGGAGCCCAGAGGAGCTGGCCCTGACAATTGTTCCAGGAATGAAAGAGAGAGAAGGAAAAAGAGGAGGGGGAGATGGTGGGAGAGGGGGAGCCAGAGCAAACACCTGGGAAACCACAGCTGCGCATATTTTTCTGTTCCCCAGGGACTGGCGTGCAAAGAGTTTTTGCACCGATCTTTAAAACATAAGGGGGATAGGGGTGTACCCCATTCTGGGCAGAGAGGATTTTGCTCCCTACACACCCTCTTCACCACCCCACTTTTGTTTGATTAAGCCATAAGTTGATGCTCGAAGCAGAGAATCGGAAGAGATTTCTTTCCAAAAGCAAAATCTAGAAGAAACCTCCAGCAAACAGGCTTGCTCCCCGTCACGTGGATTTGGGGAGACACAGAAGCAAGAAGAAAAGTCCTACGGGGTACACGTCTTTACTGTCCCGAGTCGGTGACCCAGGCCGATGACAAAGTAGCAGGTAATCTTGTGCGGGTTCCTACCAGCCAGGCAGTTTTTAAGGGCTACACACGGCTTGTCCGGTAACTGCGGTAGAAACACATCACTGTCTACACAGAGTCGAAGGTGTGATTAATATTCTTGGACGTATTATTAGCATTGTTGTGATGATTTCTAGCAAAGTTTCCTAACACTAGCAAAGGACTGATTTTCCAAACTCTACACAAACAGAGAATCTAAGAAATGGGTATACGGAGCCAGGGTATTAAAAACTCTAAGGGGCTCCAGAAAATGCACGCTTATCTCAGACCCATTTTCTCACTGACTTGTGTTCTAAAACATCTAGCCATCTGGAGAACTTCTGCCAACCATCCCTACCCTCCCAGCACCCAAGATCACCCTTCAAAATTCTGTAGGCCAATTCTCACAGCCCACTGGGGAGTGGGGGATCCCGTAAGGGGGGCCGCTCCTCCACTTTCTGCAGCTCCCCCTCCTCTCGTAGGTTCCCAACTCCCCCCGCCCAGGAGTGGAGAGCATCTGTATTTACGTCAAGGTTTGGAGACCTCTGTGATGTGCCAGACGCTGGGCTGGGTGTTTTTCGTTATTTCCCATAATCCTCACCATGACCCTGTTTCACCCAAAAACAGATGAGGAAACCGAGGTCGAGGGGGAGGCAGAGCCGCGATGGCTGTGGCCCTGACTTCCTGTGCTGTCCCGCTCCCCGAGGCCCAGGATGGAAAAGCCAGCTCCACTGGTGACTAGTGGAGGGAATTCGAGCGTCCTCTCATAGGCCACCGTGGTCAGGCCAGCCCTGGGGCCTGTAAGAGCATCGGGAGGGACAGCGCTGTGTCCTGGGCCGCTGGGCCTCGGGGCAAGCGCAACCCACAGAAGGGAGGGGCTGGTGAGGCCCAGTGCTGGGGATGGAGAGAGGGGGCGAGCAGGGCTAGGAGGAGGAATTCCCGTGTCCAGGTCCCCCTCCCCTCCCCTCCCTACTCACCCCTGCAGAGATGGGGGCTGGGATCCCGGACCCTGAACCAGCCCCACCCCAGCCCTCCAGAGGAAACCCCTATCACCCCTCCTAGGTCTCAGGAGTGTTGGGGTGGCCCTCACCCCCAGCCCTGGGGCCAGGCAGGGATGCGCCCCTGCAGCTGACTTAGCCCCTTCCTTCATTCAGTCACTGGGCACCTACTGGCCACCAAGCCGGTGCCACGTGCTAGGGACCGCTGCTGCCTTGTCTTCATTCTGGTCTCAACTCATACGTCAGGGCCCCTTGGCCATCCTGGGCCCACCCCAGACCCTCTCCTTACACTGGCCCATTTCCTGTGGAGTATTAATGCGACTGTCCTTTCTGTCACACAGTTACTGAGGAATTCCCTCCCCCGCCAGGCATGGTGTCTGTTTTGTTCACAGTTTCGGTTCCGGCAGGGCGCAGGGCGCAGAGACAGAAGGTGGCAGATACACAGGCAGATGCTCCCTGCTCACGGGGTTCCCAGGAGACACCAGAATTGACCCATTTGACAGACAGGCAGACCGAGGCTCCGTGAGGTTGCATGGCCTCGCCCCCAGCACACCGTCACGTCCTGGCCCCCAGGCCTGGGGCTCTGACGGCTGCCCCGTCACCTGTGGGGAACAGATGGGGAAGATCTGAACAGTCAGTGGCGTGGCCGGCAACTGCCAGGAGGGGGTGAGACCAGGAGTGGGTTTTTATTTCGAGCATCTGTTGGTGGGAAATCAACTTCCCGTCTTGTCCTTAGTGGTTCCGAGCACGGGCTCCCACACCAGACAGGCCCACGTGTGAATCTGCGCTCTGCGCCGCCTCCCGCTGGGTGACCTTGGGCAGGTCACTTGGCCTCTCTGAACCTCAGTTTTCTCATCTACAAAATGGGGCGTGGTATGATTGGCGCTCCACGACTGCAGCCTGTTACCATTCCTTTGCGACTCAGGGAGGAAAGCCAAAGAAAAGCTCCCAGAAGGTGGACACCCGACCCAGGTCCCCCAGAGGCTCAGCCCTCTGTGCCTCCTCGGGGTGGCCCCGGCGGCCTGCACCTTCCTGTCCGGGTGACCTCTGTCAGGCCTGGAGAACAATGCCTGGGAAAGAAGGAAACGGAGACTCCCCGGGCCGGGACATAAATCGTGGCCTGCCCAGATCAGGATGCGGGCGGACATCCCCCACGCCCCCCACCTGCGGCCGGCTGAGCACTTCCCTTGGGGCCTGAGCTGCCCTGTCCCTGGGGCACCCTCCCCAACCTGTGGCCCCAGTGGAAGAGAGTTTCTGCCTCCTCAGAGGAGCCGGGCATGAAGGGAGAGAAGGGAAACAGACATTTCTCAGACCCTGTGGGCTCAGATGCAAACACCGTTATTCGCACGTCTACCATGTGCTGTGGAATCCCATCCCTCCCGCGCTCCACAGCCTCCCTTGGCTCCCCAGCACCCTTGGAACAAAATCCACCCTCCTGCCTTGACTGTGATGACGAGCCCTGAATGGTCCGGCCTCTACCTGCCTGGACCATCTCTCCCCCCACACGAGCCCCTCCCCGTTCCTGGACCACAACAGCTCAGCCCTGCCTCAGGGCTCCCGCACTTGCTGTTCCCTCGCCTGGAACACCCTTCCTGCAGAGCGTGACACGCTGGCTCCAGGGGGTGGGAACCCGTTGTTAAAGAGTCAGAGATTGTGCGAGCCGGTCGACAGCTGACTTACATTGGTAGCTGGACATCGGCCATGGCGGGAGTATTTACACCAGGGGAATCAGCAAACGCTACCAAGCAGAACATTTACCCCCCCCCCCCCAGAAAGCCGGTTGCTGCAAGTTACCAGTACACCCCTGGCTGGCTCCTTCTCATCACTGAAGTCTCACCTCAACTGTCACCACGTCACGGAGGCTTCCCTGGTGGCCCAGGCGAGAAACGCTCACGCACGTCCCCTCCGTCTAGTTCTGTTCCCGCCCTGCTCGCTCTGCGACATCCTTCTCACCTGTTTGTCTGTCGAGCTGTCCCCTCCCTGAGAATGTAAACTCTGTGAGGGGCAGAGGCTTCTGTCCCTCTGTTCCCACTGCATCCCAGCACCCAGGACAGCGTCGCCACATGACATGTGCTTGATACGTGCCTGTCGAATGAACAAATAACTCCAGGTGCTTCTGGATTCAGACTCGACTTCCAGGTTCTGAGTGATATTTTGAGCCCAACCTCCACCCCTCGCTGGAGCTCAGCGTTTCCCAGTCCTGCACGGACCCCCGGGGCTGGATAATTCTTCGCTGGGGAGGACGGGGGCAAGGACGGTCCTGGACATTGTGGGATGTCCAGCAGCATCCCTGGCCTCTACCCTTTAGATGTCAGGAGCACCCTCCCTCCCCGCAGCTGTGACAACCAAAAACGTCTCCAGACATTACCAAGTGTCCCCGGGCAGGGGTCACATAGCCCCCGGGTGAGGACCATAGCCGGGGCCCCCAGGGAGCTGTGTTACTCGCCCCAGTTTGCAGCCAAGGACACGGAGACTGAGGGAGGGGCCACAACTTGGCCAAGGGTCCAGGGTGGGAACAGGGAATGACACAGGGATTACGCCTGTGTTGCGGGTGAGGAAACCGAGGCTCAGAGAGGTGAACCACCTGCCCAAGGTCACACAGCACACAAGTAGCAGAGCTGGGATTGGAACCCAGGCCAGTCTGACTCCTAAACTCTCCCACCCTCACCTGGGGCAGAGATGCTCGATCACTTCCAAGCTCGCTCTCTCCCTCTCGCTCTCGAGCCTGCCAGGTTCCCGGGGCCCCACCTGAGGTGCCAGACACAGGGTCTAATTCCTCTGTTGCCAGCTCCCAGGTTGTGCACGGCTGGCACGGGCTCCCGGCAAAGTGCTCCGCGGCCGGGGGCCAGCTCATCTCATGGATTCCTCCAAGAGAAGCCGAGCATCCCTCACGCATGTCAGGGAACAGGGAGAGCTGTCAGGTGGAAGAAAAACGCCACAGAGCTGCCGTCCCGCCGCCAGCCACCCGTGCCTGACCACGGCCGACCCGTGGGGCTGCGATGGGCACAACAAGGGCCACACGGGGTCTGACCACCCCCCCCAAGGAGAGGGTCCGACGGCGAGGCCTGAGATTACGGCTGCAGGAGCAGCGGGTTCCAGCCCAGCCCTGCCCTGTGACACGGTAACATTTACAGAGCAAATCCCCAGGCCAGGCCCCTTGCTGAGCGCCTGATGCACAGCCTGGCGCGGCTCCCCTCCAGCTGGCACCACTCGACAGCAGAGGGCAAGTCACACAGCCTCTCTGTGATGCATTTCCTCACCCCTAAGACGGGACAGACAAGAGCAGCCACGCCGCCCCGCACTTGGAAGGATCATATGACGGTATGTATGAAACACCTGGTATACAGTAGGTGGTCAATAAAAGCTGGTGCCGGCATAGCGCTTGGTGTGTGGGGGGCGGTCTTCTAAGCATCTACTCATGTATATATTAACTCACTGAATCCTCTGAGCCCTATGAGGTAGGAACTATTATTATCCTCTTTCACAATGAGCAAATGGAGGCACAGAGAGGTTAAGTAGCCTACCTAAGGTCACACAGCTCAGAAGAGTCAAAGGGCCAGGCCCAAAACCCAGACCACTCGTCTGGGGGGATCTGGTGCTACTGCCACTTCCCCAAGGTCAAGAACTGTGTCCTATACAATGTCCCCCTCCATAAGAGGAAGGGGAACAAGTGCTGCTGTCATCTGGAATGTGTGCCGTTGTGCCTTCTGGTTTAAGACCCCCGCCCTGGTCTGCACAAGGCTGAGCCAGGCAGAATCAGATCCTAGCTTCCAGGTGAGGGGTCAAGAGGTAGCGAGAGAAGGCCAAAGCTGACCATCAGAACAAGCCTTGTTCTGCAGCTGTGCTGTGTGACCCTGGCTGAGGTGCTTGCCCTCTCTGGGTCTTAGATCTCTCAGCTGGAAAATTGTTGTGGGGAAGGGGCACAAAAGTGGAAGTTCTCTCCCATTCTAAAGTTTTACCTAAACTTTCACCTTAGTGCCACTTCAGCAGTGAAAAGTACAAGCATATGTTTCTGGAATGTTCATCTACTGCAACACTACAGCTTCAACCGCTGTCGCGTCTGGACATCTAAATTGCCAAGGCAAGTCTACCCTATCTCCACACATAAACACCCAAGGTAGGAAAAATTTGTTCAGCAGACACTGGCCCACGGCAGCCAGCACAACAAGCTGTCACAGACTTTCCACAACGATGCTGCCGGAACTGCTGCTGGAACGCACGAAGTCGGCCTTCTAAGAAGTTCTGAATTTCCACTCCTCCCAAAACGGCCACAGAGGCCCTGGCGGAGAGCTTACCACAGAAACCATCCCTCGGTGGGCGCTCCCGGGCTAAAAGCGTCCTCTTCCACAGCTGTCAAGTAATGGGGAGCAGGCAGGGGGCCGCTGGGGCTCCCCTGAAGTAGTGAAGAAGCCAGGGAGAGATGGATACACCCAGAGGATGGTGGGAAATTCCCTGGGACAAGAGAGGTCAGCCTCCTACCCAGGGAGGTGAGCGGGTGGGGGGCGCCCAGCACAAACAGCTCGAATTTCAGGACCAGTTTCTCTATTTGTTGAAACCACCAAACACCCTCAAACTCACCCCGGGAAGAAGGAAGAAATAACGAAAATGTGGGCAAACCCAGCCCCTCTCCCTGTTTCCAGCCTTAACGCGACAGAAGTGGCATCTCAGTGCTCTGGAATCTAACTTCCAATCTTGGGCGCAGAGGGGAGAGGGAAGGGGCCTGTTGGGAGGTGGGACACCAGTTCCTGCAGGCTTAAAAACAGATCAATTTTACTCTAAAGTTTAAAATGAAACATGCTCCTGTTTGGGAAAAGAATTTCATTAGGAGGAAAATATAATATAAAAATACCCATTGAGAAAGAATGTGCTATTAATTCTTAGCACTCTCTGCAGAAGGGAAAATCGCATTTTTATCTAAATGGTTTTTCTGCATAAGCCATTTACAATACTCTTTGACTCTCTATAATAGGCCCTGCTACCGTTAGTATTGGGACGGCGAGGCTGAGGGCTGAAATCACCCTCCAACACATTTAATACGTAACTCCTGAAAACCTATTCCAGCAGGAATGTCAGCAAACTGGCCCGGCATTCTTTTTTTAAGGAAGAAATAAATACTGCTGGGGGGGGGGGGCATGTTGAGAGCGGCGTGCTGATGGGGGAGGAAGGGGCAAGACAGTTTACATTAAAAGCAAATGCTCTGGGTCCCTTTAGCCAGCTGTAAAATTGCAGCTGATTTTTGGTTGCAAACCATTGCAACTGTCTGTGTGTGTACAGATGTGTGTGCTGGTATCTCACACACACACACGGGTTTCCATCAAACCAGCAAACAAGGAAAGGATGAAATGCAGGAGATGAAAACAAACTCTTTTTAAATGTGCAAGCAAACACACCAAGAAAGCACGCTGCTATTTTCCCGTTAAACTAAGTTTCTCTCAATTTGAAAAGCGAGAGTAATCTAAACAATACTTCCAAACAAACTGCACGGAGTTTGGGTGTCGTGGCCTCCACCGTTCTTAACACCGGAAAAACCCCCTCTGTGGACAAGCGAAAACCCAGGCGGGGATGGGGTCAGGCTGCTTTGCCACATTCTGCCACGTCCCACCAAACGTGTCCTCCCCCACAACAGCACACGCCTGGGCGTCTCCAACTTCGAAATGCAACACTTTTTCTTTTTTCCAAAAAGTTAAAAAAAAAAAAAGTCATCCAGCTCTTTCAGCTCTTTCTCTCATGGATTCCCAAAATAACCACTTACTTAATACCAAATGTTGGGGAGCTAAATTAATTCATTAAGGAGATGCAGGGGCTGTGATGGGCACCGAGCGTGGGGGCCCCGCAGTTTCGCTGCCACGAGCCAGGACGCCTTGGGCCACTCTCCTGCAGGTCGGCTCGGCCCATAAATTCTTCCTTTCAAACCAGGAGTCCAGAAATGTCATAATTATAGCTGATACAGGTAACAGGTGTGCACCTCTGTCCCTCCCACCCCCACTGCCACCGTCTTCCAGACGAGCTTCTGGAAGATTTAGTGGTCTGGCCTGGGGTGTCGTAATTACAGGAAACGACTCCAGTTTTAAGGGTTAGATAAAGACCCTCTCCAAATTTAAGGCCAGGCACCAATGTCCATTAGAGTTTAATGGGCCCACATAAAAAAAGAAATTGTATCCTCATCTCTCCAATGCCTGTTTCCTCAGCAACTATAGTTCATTTCAGGCTGGCTCGGAGCCGAAAATACTCGATCCGGCCCTCACTCTGCACAGGCGAGGCCTCGGTGGAAACTGATGTGCGAGGAATTAAGCAGACGGAGATGGGGGTGCTCGGGAAACCATTTGCTCTGCAACTGTTATGGTCAAAACCTGTCTTTTTAAAAAAAATAATAGAAGTGGAATTTTAACCCATCATCTGGAAGCAGAGAGACAGGAGGGCTGGAGGGAGCCGAGGGAGGAAGTGGGGGTACCCAGAGACGCCCAGCTAAAGAGCCCGCACCAGGGAGATGACACACGCTCCCCTCTGAGACTCCGTGTTCGGAGAGGCCAAAGCTACGGGCTGTTTTGTTCTGCTTTTTCTTTTCCCAGCTTTCAAGACTTATGCATACTTTCCCTTCCTTCTTTGGAAGTCGAACCATGCGTTTCTCTAAAAGTTACACACACACACCCAGCACCACCATTTGTCAAGCAGCAGCACGGAAGGTGCTCCAAAGAGGTTTAAGATTCCTAACTCTTCCCCATGTCGGTGCTCGGCTCCCAGTCCATTAAGAATTAATGCTCTGAAACGTTCCGGGGACCCAGGCAGGAGAAAGCCTATGTTCTTTGGCTGTCACCAAGGCTCTGGGAGGCTGGCTTTGCCAGACGACTGGGCTTTTTCTCCATCCTCCCCAACAAGTGATGGCTGAAGGGGCCACGCATCCTCTCTTCCTGTCCTGGGGAGGTGGTGGGAACCGCAACTGGGGCCCTTTATTCTGTGACAGGCGAGCGGGTCTATTAGTTCACACACACACACACACACACACACACACACACACACAAACACACACAGTTCTAATCCCAGCAAAATGCTTCACACACACTGAGCACAAAATAAATGCTTATTAACTAAACTGCCCCCAAATAGTGAAATGTACAAGTAAATTAATCTTGCCTCTCCCAGAGGCCTAACAGGATTACAAATTCGGCAAAAATTGACCACACTGAGATCAATAAGCTTCTACGTAAAACTGAACGGGGCCAAAACTTTGTATGACCTTCTTCAGGGGGAAAAAAAGAAGACTTATTTTTTTCATTTCTTATGAAGACTTCTCAGGCTTGTGTGTGCGTGAGTGGGTGTGTGCCCGTGCACGCACACGAGTGGAAACCAGCCAGAGGCATCCAAAGCTTTATGCCCAGACAATTTAAGAATAGTCACGGCATAAGGATCATGAAATTGCTCCTGTTTAAAAAAGCCAAATTTTGGTCCACAGCCTCCCATCCCTCAAATTCTAAACAACCACCAAAAGTTACATTGCAGGGGATGAAAATGGTCAATTTGTTTTGAGCCAATTAGGCCTCGCTACAAAAGCATTCAGGGCTGCTGATGGCTGGACTGTGGGTCCCCAGAAGGGGAGGAAAGAGGGGACTCTAATTTCTCCAGCTCCTTTCCACTCTTGGCTTATCTCGAGTTAGGGAAATCTTCCTCTCACTGAGTTCGTCCCTTAGTTTCATTCCCCTTTTGCCTACCATTCAGAAAAAGAAAATATATATATATATTGTGTGGGAGGGCACTGCTTCCATTTCAAGGCAGTGGGACTTGCCTGCAAGGTCTGCAAGAGCCAAGAATATCCCTGGAGAGCCTCTGTGCTGGGAGGGAGGCCTCGGTGGTCACCTTACAGGGTCACCAGGGGAAAGGTCCCTCCTTTTTCCCACCCCCATCATCTCTCTTTTATGGAAAGATCTGGGCGCATTGGCAAAACTCGATGCATCTGCACAAGGCCTCACGGGGCCGGCTCCTCTGCAAGAGAAGTTGGCCACAGGCAGGTTACGAGAGCTTGACCCACCCAGGGCCTGTCTGGGTCTTCATCCCCCCCCCCACCCCCCGCCGGCCCTGTGTGCCTGCCTCCGCCACTAACCAAACAGAAACGGGCCCTGATTGCTAACAGACCCACGATGCGGTCCTCAGTCCCAGGCTGGGTCCTCCACATCTATTTCCCCCAAACATCTGCAGTCATGTGGAAGCCCCAGGCCCAGCAGGGAGAGCTTAGCCAGGAACTTTCCGTCCTGTACGATGGCTGACACTGGCCCCCAAGCAATTCACTCACCTCCAGCCTCGCCCAGGAGGTGCTGTACACACGACTTCCTCATTTAGAAATTATTTTCCACTCCTGAACCCCAAGTGTTGGTAAATAACATTTCTACTCATACAGATGCATTTCTCCCTGCTCCATCCATCCCTCTACTCCCCGCCCCGAGAAAATAAACTGCACCCCAATCTCTATTCAGTCTTCCTAACTGGGGATGTTTCTCTCTCTGCCTTCCGGCTCATAGGAAAGGAGGGTAGAGCGTCCATGTGAGGACTCGGGGTCTATCATGTTCAAGGACTTTTCAAACAGCCCACACGGACGGGGTAGAACCCGCTTCCCTCTCAGCAAATTCTCAACCAACCCGCGCTTTCTCTGCAAGGCTGAGCTTTGGGGATTTCAAAGCAGGCTGTTTTCTGCGGCTCCCCCACCCACTCTCTGATCGTAAGATGGTCCCTCAGAAGTATTCTATTCCTGGTGGTCTTGCCAGTCATTCAACAATGCTTGTGTTCCAAGATCCAAGGGCGTCTGAAAACACGGCTTCACAGTAACTAAAACGGGTCATATCTTTTTGACATCTCACCCCGCCTTGGACGACTGGAAGAACAGGGAGCACAGCGTGTGTGTGTTTGTGCGCAAATGTGTGCGTATGCAAGTGTGCGTGCACGTGCGTGCGTGTGCATGTGTGTGTATGGAGGGGTTCACTCATTAACTGTCACCTCACGTTCCAGGAGCTGCCAAATACAACCAGGAACACCACACCGGGGCCCTCAACTTCGGGGCAGACAGATTTCCCCGGGCACACCACGCAAAGCCAGCGGCGTCAGAAAGGCCCGAGACCCCGTTGCTTCAGTGAAATTTTTGACCCCAGCTTTCAGATCAAATGAAATCTCTGTGCCCAAACACTTTTTAAATTGTTATCAGCAATGAGAAGGAAAAATTAATTTTAAATCCTCAGAATCCAACGCAGCTCCGGGCCGCTTAGTTCTCACAAGACAGGGGAAAAGCCTGCGAAAAGCCTCAGCTCCAAAGTTGGTGTTGCCACCGAAGGCACGACACAGCCGTCGACTGCCGAGTAACTGCCTAGACGGCTTCTGAGACGTGCAGGATGAAAGCAAGACATGGTTCCCTCCCGCGTGTCTTCAAAGCACTCGACTTTCCAAAGAGCATCCATGGCAATGGGCCCCAAGAATGCCTTTGACAGAGGGTCTCCCTCGTTCCCTAAACCATTGCCCAACACACCTCGCTTCACCCAAACCGAACGCTAGCTCAGGTGAGTCAGACCACAACCCAGAAAAGCAGAGACCGCTCAAAGGATCGGAATCCCAGAGCCAGACATTTCATGAGGAGTCCAAGATCTCCCGCAGAGAGGTCAAGGGTGGGAAGGAAGACGGAGGCTAGGGGTCGCACGCCGGGTCCCACCAGCTCTAGGGGAAGTGGGGCGAGCTGAGCTCGCTGGACCCCTGAGCTTTAAAGATCAGAACATAAAAACCTGCTTTCCCCCAACAATGTGAGTCTGTGTTGGGATGTTTATTGAGGGGTTTTCCCCTCTTTTGGACAAGTCTATTTCATGTAAGATGTTCCTTCTGGGACATGCAGGGAGAGCCAATTTATTCTCGTGAACGCGCCCAGACCTCCAAACTGTTAAATTCAATTGCTTCATGTTTAAAGGGCATTTGGGTCCACACGATGATGTATAAATCGTGAAAGGATATGCACACAACCACTATAAAGTTCTCTCTCTGATCCAGCTTCTCAAGGAAGTCGTGATCAGGAAAACCCACCAGCTTTCTCAGCCACGAGGGAGAATGAGAACTGGGGACACTGTGGCTACGACAGACCTGCACTCCATAGGTACCAGGGTGCCAATCCGACGTGGCCTTATAGGGCCAAAACTTGAAGCTGTTGGGAACGGGTTAGAAACAGCTCCTTGGATTTCAAGATTCGGGGAAACCTGTGGCAGTTTCTCCACGGCCCCCGCCCCATGTCCCTTCTGGGCAAACACCGTGTTGGGAGCAGACCCTCTACTCGCCTCCCTAACCTCAGAGGCTGCTGATTAAAATGCAGACCAGCAAACAAAGCAGGCCTCGGCGTCCTATAACGATTACACCCCGTGGGAATGATGTCTCTCCGACACCCCTCCTCACTCAGGTCAATTAAACTGAACTCTGCTTTTCCATCCCGGTCACAGAATAAGTTTGGAGTTTTAGCCCCCCGAAGCGCACACACATAGGGTGTCTTCTCACTGACACCCTAAAGTAACTGATTCCCCAGGTGAGGCTGCGCGTTGGACGGGTGTGGTCACATCGTGGATAATGATCAGGGCCATTTCTGCGCCGGGCAACCCATTGAGCAAAACGTGCCAGGGTCCCAGAACCATCTCTTCCTTCGGGTCCTGTTCACGGTTTCTCAGGACCCAAGTGGCACTGCACTGGGGACTGTCGGCTGAGCTGTTGTGCATCAGGACACAGAGGGTCCCTAAAGACAAGGCTGTGACTAATTCGAAAGCCCAGCGTCCTCTCTGCCACGTCGTTGGTACCAAAAGATTACAATAAAGGAGAGGAATTTCCATAAATGAGAAGCAGCGTCCACTTCCCACAGCTGGGAGGGGGAGTGGGGGAGTGGAGGGGTGGGCGCTGATTCAAAGATTCCTCTCCTGGCTGGAGAGTCGTGTCAGCTGAACTCAGCCAGACACCTCCACGCACACTCAGGCACAAAACTCAGCGAGGGGGGACATGCGTCTGCTGCCGAAATACCCCAGATCAAAGTCGCCCATGGCCCAGGAGGCCCGGGCGGCTGAGATTTCATAATTGGGATCTCCAGAATCCTCCCTCTATTTTTACGACCTGTGCTCATTCAGTCCTTTACAGAATCAGAACCCGTCAGCCCAGGCCATTGAGACGGAAGGTTTAGCTTCTTTCCCGACTCGCCTTCAGACAGCAGATTAAGGATAAACTGGAGGAGTAGCCAGAAGGTCTGATGGAAATACATTGGCCATGCATATGCATATGTGCGTATGCCGGGGTGGGCCGAGGGGGATGGAGAAGGGGGCTCCTCACATCTGAATTGCATGGGGCTCTGCTTTCCTCCCGTGAGCTACAGACAGACCCAGACCCGACACCCCTCTCGGCCACGCTCTTTCAAGCCTGCCCCCAGACCACTTTCGTTTGACCCCAGTGTGTGCGAGAAGCGGAGGAAACTTGAAAATTTCCCCCAAAATGTCTTTCTTCTCAATCACGCGCTCATGTATGTATCAACATCTCCACCACTAGCGATCAAAACCCACACTCAAAGCTGTCCACCCAAGACGCGCCTAAAAATAGACATCGTCCTAAAACAAACACGGCGCGCGACAAGTCAAAACCCTGACTTGAGTCAAAATGGTGACGCTGGGTTATTCCAGCTCCTCCAGACTGAAGACTTAGGTGGAACAAGTAGGGGGCAGGGAACGAAGGACATAAGGGGCACCCACTGGTTACAGGGGGACCCCCGGCAGACCCAGGCGCCCTCTGGCATGAGAGGGTTTGGTGATTTTATGTTGCAGTGTGTCTGGGATGCCTGCTTGCCCTCACACATTCCCCGGACATTTGATCCTATTACATAGAGCTATAGCCTTTCAATCTCTAAAATATACCCAACAGAGGTAAATACAGTATTCCTTACTAGGAGTATTTATCTCCTAAATGCTCTCGGCAAAGCAGATCACTCCCTGAGCAGAGAACACCACCCGATATTATTGTCACTCAAGTAGAGAGAAAGGTGATTTTGCTAAATCTTCCAGCATGGAGCGAGTTCGGGAGATCCTGCGAAATCCCAAGATACACTCAAGTTTGCTCTTCCAGAGTGGGAAGAATTTCTCTCCTCTAATTTCACCTGGTCCTCCCGGACTGTTTATGAAAGATGTGTATTTTATATCAGCAGAGAGTATCAAGTAACTCCTTGGCGAGGCCAACCGTATTTTCAGGACCTATTAAGATTCTTTGTGGAAATTTAAATACCTCTGTCAAGCAAACAAAATCATATCAGGAATCAGAGAATTTCATTGCTAGAAAGAGAAATTAGATTAACCAAGCCTCGCTCCTTTCCTAGAAACCTCAATAAAATAGAAGTACATTTCAACAGTCTCTTACTTCTGGTCTGAAGGGGCCTCGCAAGAAATCTGAATGAATTTACATGGAAGAAAGCTATCCTTGAGGAAAGGCCTTCAATCTACAAACAATTGTCTATATTTATATATATAAGGATATATTGCATATTAAAAGGCAGTGGCTATTTAAAATCAAAACAGTCAGAAAAATCCAGTGGCAGAAACCATGACAAGTTCAACACCGATAAGCTCCAGCCCCTGAAAACATCCTTGGCCTTTATTAATATTTAGTAGAAATGTATAATTGTAGATGTGTGCTAGGTTGGGGTTTTATGTCGGGAGGCGGGCTAAGAAGACAGGTTTATTACAGCCATGAAATATTAAACAAGCACCAAAGAATAGCAGTGGTGTGTCCGGGACTAGCCAGGGAGCGGGCAGGCCCTACCCTCAGCTGCACAAAGGGGGCTCCTATCTGTTTACATTACTCCTGATTAACACCTGCGAAGTTTTGGGTTACATCTTCCGGAGGCTGAAAAGTCACATGAAGGCATGTAACCCGTACTGGGTGATTTCACAGGGAAACGGGAATGCAAGGCTCCTTCCCTTCCCAAAACGAGTTTGAGTGAGCCTTAAAAATTCTCTCCACGGTGTGGGGAGTGGGGAGAACAACTCACAAAACAGCCCTGGGATCCCCCCTCCTCCCCCAAGCCCACCCCACGTCTAAGGAAAGTCAATGTTCAAATCCCGCCTGCCCAGTATTTCTCAGCACTGACTCTGTGCGTTCCAACGGGAACAGAGAGAAGCATGAAATTCCAAAAATTTCTCCCGCATCATTGTAAAAATATCATACTTCCAAAAAGGGCAGGATTGCATGCAGAACATACACAGAGACGTCTCCCATTTCAATGTGTGTGAAAGAGCGTTTCTAGACTGCTCTGGACTTCAAGACAGAGAGCAACCAACAGAATGGAACTTTGGCAAGGAGAAACTTATTACAGACTACAGTTAATTCAAGTTTTGAAAATCGTAAGGGGCAGGAGAGGGGAAAACATACTTTTTCGGGCTTAATATCCTTTGTCTACAATCTATCATTATTTCTCCTCTATCTGTTTTGAAACTCCTCAGAGCCACACACCTATTACAAAGGTAGGTGCACGATTTTGCAAAGTAATTTCAAATTCATGTAATCCTCACTGGTTTAATAGATGTCTGAATAGGCCCAAACTCAAGCTGTTTGTTTTTTTTTTTTTCTTTGCACTACCTCACCCTTCCCCCACTCCAACTTTGCGCAAACAGAACCTCATATGAGATGGAGCGTTTCATTATATAAAAGTTGTTGGGTGGGTTGATTAAGAAGTCAGGGGAAGCATAATTTGGAAAGGCTCTCTTTCCTGTTAAAAAAATCACCATCACATGTGATGCTGGCCTAGACTTTTCGAGAACTGCAACTTGCCAGTCGAGTCCCCTCCCCTCCAAAGGACATCTAAACCCCATACGACAATCTGGGCACGTCCCGGTGGCTACACGGCCTGTGCAGTTCTGAAGACTTATTCGTTCTCTCCAATCCGAGCACGGATCATTTTGTTAAATACCGATTAGTATTTTGTCATCGGAGCGAAGAATTTCAGAAACGGTGTTAATATTTAATCACATTAGTACTGGTGTGTTTTACGGCGTGACAAAATAAAATATCGTTACAAAAGTGAGCTTTGCCCGAAAGCGGGGGGCGGTGGGAGGTGAAAGGAAGTGCTTGCTGGGGCTGGAACAGAAAAGTACATTCAAAGGCTCGGGACATCACTGCTTCGTGGCTGATGGGACCGTGGGAGAAGCAGAATGTTTTACTTAAAAAAAATTTTAACTGTATTTCAAAGTGGCACACTTCACTCTGAATTTCAGCCAGGGGACTCGGGGGCCCGTTGAAGGCTCTGTGTACCTATTTATACAACATGTACAGATGGAACTGTGGGGTGTTATCACAATGAAAAGTTTAATCATCCTTATTTACTACCAGTAAGGGAGTAGAAATCGGATGCAGATACCTTATAAAGCCTTTAACTAGCAGCCCCAAGGCTGCAGAAGCTTTGAGTGACCTCAATTCGGGGCTTTACCTAGGAAACTGTCCTTCCCACATCACAGAATGGAAAACAAAGGAGGTCAAGTGGGTGTCCCTGCCGAGGCTTCTCAGGGGGCCAGCCTGGCAGCCGGGTCCTTGAAGGAAGTCCCTGTCCTTCCCTGCGCAGGGGAGGGCCGGTTCAGCTTACAGGGGAAATCAACCTTCAAGTGCGTAGCATCTGTTTCCAAAAAAATATTTTCCCTCCTCTGACTGTGATAATGAAACAAACAAAACAAAATATTTCTTTAATGACATTTCTTCATTCACGGCCTGCATTTTTTTTTCTCTAAAGGAAAATTAGTTGGACTGGGAAGGGAGTGGTGGACACCTTAAGAAAAATCTCATTAAAACCACCTAATCTCTCTCCCCCTAAGTCTAAGGCCCTTCAAAAGACTTGCAGGCAAAGTGCTACTGGTTTTTCTTTATTAATTCTCTAAATCGGGTTTTGGTTTTTTTTCACTTTTCTCACCCCATTTTGGCCAATATGTTCTTAATTACTGGGGGGAGGGGGAGGGGCAGCCAGGCCAAGCCAGGTAGCAGTGACAGGGGCTGGGATTTGTGCTAACCAGCTATCGATCGGCGGGATCAAGATGTTGTGTACAAGAAAATAAAAGAGAAGGGGGGCCGAGCAAGCAGGATGCTGTGTCCAACTCCATTTTCCAAAGGAGGGGGGGCGAGGAGAAGAAGCAGAGGGTCCCAAACTAACCAATTTATGGCCTGGCCTGGGAGAAGCCTGGGGAATGCTGATGCTGCCTGCAGCGTCTGCTGTGCATGCTAAACACGCGGCTTCAAATGAGAGAGCCGCGTCCCAGGCTGGGCAGTGGGCGAACAAAGAGAAAAGCAGCGAGGACGCATTCATGAATTAGCAAACCCAAGCGGGAAAGCTACCCAGGATGGGGGCCGCTGCTTAGAAGCCACCCAACTCCTGCCTGCTTCACTTCCCCTCCTCCTTCCTCCGCCTGCCTCCATCCCATTCTCCTAAAACCTACCCTCACCTTAAACCCAGGGTCAAGAGACGGCAAGTGGGGAAGAGGAAAACCAAGTCAGAGGACAAGAACTCTAGGAGAGGGCAAGAATCTGGAGATGGATTTTTTTCAAAGACAAGGTTAAATCGCCGGCCACTGGTTCCATGGTCATATTCCGGCTGGTGAAACCAAGGGGATTCAACTAGGGTTGAAATGAAAAAGGTAGGAATGGAAAAAAACATGATGTTACCTAATTTTAAGAAGCCATTATCTGTAGGAGGGAAAAAAAGCCCCCATTATAATAAAATGGATATCTACTGCAGCCCAGTCGTCTTTAGGTTAAAACTGTTTGACTTTAACTGCAATGGCGGTCCATTTCCTAACCCCCATCCCACCCACCTTAAAGGCTCCCAGGCCTGGTGGGGAGGGGGTGGTCTGAATGCAAAGGAGAGCTGGGACGGACATCTGCCACCAAAGCCAGGCGAGATATTGACAAACGCGGGTCCTTTGTGTCTTAAGAATATACATCCATATCCCCATACACAAATGATGCCCTGGCTGAGTGGTCTGGACTCCGCGAAGCAGACCCCACCCCATCCCCGGCCCCCCCACCACATGTCAAGGAGATGCACCCCGAAAAGCCAGCCCGTCTCCTACCACCCCGCAAGGTCTCTAGTTTTTCAGTGAAACTCTGATAGCTAAGAAGAGACAGAACAGCTATTCATTAGGAACAAATGTCAAATTAGGCGTTGCCTCTGAGTGATGCTGCCTGCCGACACCAGAGCTGGTAACTTTCTTTTCAAGATGCTGGCACACCAAAGGGAACTCGAGTTGGAGGCTGGCTGACTAGGAAAAGGTGGAGAGGCATGAACACAACTTCCCAGCTGTCTGCCAGGAAGGGGGGGTGGACACAACTCCTAAAAAGTGGAGCCAGCCTGAATGGTGAGGGTGAGGAGGGGTCTTTGTAAAAGGGAAGGGACCTGGTCCTCTGAGCAACCAGCAACTCAGCTAAAACTTGAGGAGGGGACTCTACAATAATCCCCAAGGGACTGCCATCTGGGTTCCCGCCACCCTCTGGAACTAGAATCTACCCTGCAGCGTGTGCTCTCCCACCCTCTAGACACCTCCTTTCAGGGAGCCTTCAAGGCCCGGGAGGCTGAGGCCTGCAGTGGGGTGGGGGGTCTCGGGAAGGTGAGGAGGGGACAGGGAGGGGCGCATATACCTTCTTTGCTGTTGGGGTTCTGGGGTTTGGCCTTCTCCCAGGGCACCAGCGTCTTGTCCTCGTCCGAGCCGTCCACCAAGGCCTTGTCAGCGGGCATGTACCAGGTGGCGCTGTGCTCTGCCATCAGGGAGTCCAGGTCGATGGTGCTCATGGCGCTCTTGACCGCCTCGGAGCAGCAGCTGCCCAGCTCGCTGTCGCCATTCTGCGCGCCAGAGGCCCCGACGGCACACTCCCCCTTCTTGCCACCCTTGAGCCCCAGGGGCTGGTCCTCGGAGATGCTGAACTGCTGCCTCTGCAGCTGGATCTGCGCCTGGAGGATCTCCAGGGGATGGATCTCATCGGGTGGCGGCGCTCCGCTGCTGCTCGTCGGGGTCCGGACCTGCTCCAGGCCCGGCGTGCCAGGGTGGCCTGCGCCGCCGCCGTAGCTGTCAGGGGTCGAGGTAGAGGTAGACATGATGCCCAGGCCAAGCGGGGGCGCCTTCGGTCCGTGTTCCCCGGCGACCACCCCACGGGGAGGGAGTTTGGGCGAGCCTGTCACCAGAGGACTCCTACTCGCTCTGGCCAGGGCCGGGGCGTTGTCGGAGCTGGAAGACACTTCGTCCTCGTTTGCGTAGCTCGTGCTGACTTCGTCCGAGGCGAACTCGCCCACGTGCGGGGAACTACTGTCCGACTTGGCCCCGCCGTCCAGGGACGCCATGAGGTCCGGCTGGTCCCCCAGGAGCAACTCGGCCCCCTTCCCCCACGATGGCGACGTGAGCGCTTTCTCGTGAGGCGTGGGCGCCCCGCGCGCCTCCCCGCTGGAGCTGCCCCCGACGGCTGCGCCCGGCGCCTGCTGCTGCCCCGGGCTCACCCCGGCCGCGCCCCCGCTGTCCGGCGCTGCCGAGTACTTGTCGAAGAAGGTCCCGGGGCTCACGTGACCACTGTCCCTTTTTCTGCGACCCCGTCCCCGGCCGCCGCCCCCGGGGACCGGCTTGCCGTCGTTCCCCGACGTTGATTCCAGGGTGTAGTTGGGAGAGAGGCTGGTGCCGTCCCCCTGGGCGGGCGGGTTGGGCGGCCCCGAGGCTTTGGAGCCGCTGCTACTGGTCCCCGACGGGCCTCCGGGCCCTGGGGCCCCAGGAGCAGTCCCTCCGGGGAAGTAATCCGAGCCCGGGTTGCCGGCCACGGCCGCGCCGTCGGTCTCGTTCTGGCTCAGTTTCCTCTTGCCCTCGGGCGGGTTCTTCTTGTTGAAGGTCACGTTGAGGTTGGGGGCCCCGAGGCTGGCAATCATGTTCTGGCAGGCGGTGGAGAGCGCAGCCAGGCAGCTCTGGCCGAACAGGTTGTCCTTGGAGCTGGGCTTGTTGAAGGAGCCCAGCGAGAGCGCGCCCAGCTTACTGGCCGAGCTGCGCTGGCTGGGCTGGAAATCAGGCTGCGGCGGGTAGGCGCCCCCGCCGCCGCCGCCGCCCGCGCTGCCGCCGCCCCCACCCGTGCTCGGGGGCGAGTTCACGCCCGGGCCGCTGTGCGGCGTGGCCTGCCGGTTTGCCGCGCCGAACGGGAAACCAGGCTGGCCCGCGAGCGCCGGCGCGGTGAAATCCGGCGGCGGGGGCCGGCGCTCGGAGGGAGCGCTGGGCAGCCCCACGCCAGCCCCGGGCGACTGCAGTTGGCCCAGGCTGGCCAGGCTGCCCCCGAACTGCAGGCCAGGGGAGGGCAGCGCGGGCACGTGGCCCTCTCCGGGCATCCTCAGCGGCTCCTGCAGAGGGCCCCGGAACAGCACCCCTGAGCCACCCGGCGGAGGGGGCGGTGCCAGCCCGGGGTCGTGCGGGCCGCAGTCAGCGGGCAGGCCCGAGCCGCCCATCCTGCGGGGCAGCAGGTCACCTGGGGGCGGATGCGGCCCTGGGAACCACGCGCTCTCCTGCCCCAAGTGCGGCGCCTGCTGCTCGAAGGTGCCCAGGCGCCCCGCGCTCGCGCCGCCGCTTTCACGCTCAAAGTTCGGCTGGGCCAAGCCGCCCACCGGGCCGCCGTGCACCAAGCTGCCCTGGCCCACGTCCCCGGGGTGGCCTAGCTGGGCCAGATTGGGCTGGCGCAGCCGCTGCTGCTGATTCCGCGACGCCATCTGCTTAATCATGAGCGCCGCGTTTTGGCGCTGCTGCTGCTGTTGCTGTTGTTGCTGCTGCTGCTGCTGCTGCAGGGACTGGTGGTCCGGGGCCGGATGCTGCAGGGGTGGCCCCGAGGGGAAGCTCTCGGGCACAGGCGGCGTGAACTCGCCGGGTAGGCCCGAATAGGCGGAGGGCGAGAGGTGGTTGTCCAGAGCGCCGTTGTGCATGCTGCCGTTCCACGACGCGCAGCGGTCCACTCCCGCGCCGCCCGGGAAGTCAAAGCGCGGCCTCTTGGCCACATTCATGTAGGGGGGTGCGTCGAAATGCTGCAGCCGCTGGTTGGGCGCCTGCTGTGGAGGGGGGTGCTGCACGTTAAACACGGGCTCGGGATAAGGGTGCACGTTCCGGTTCTCCAGTCGGTGGATGGGGTACTCGAACTGCGCGTGTTGGCTGGGCAGCATGGGGCCCCCGTCCTGCAGGCCGCCGCTGGGCGTGCCCGCCTCGCCCTGCTGGGGCCGCGGGAGCGCAGGCGGGCACGAATTTTGTCGGACCAGAAGCCCGGGCGGCGGCTGCTGCTGCGGCTGCTGCGGGGGCTGCTGCTGAGGGGGCGGCGGGGCCTGCTGAGGAGGCTGCATTAACGGGAGCCTGGAGCCTACTCCAGGCTCCAGACCCACGGGCATCTTGCGGGCCCCGCCGAACCTCTCGAAGAATACGCCGTGCTGCTGCTGCTGCTGCTGCTGCTGTTGCTGCTGCTGCTGCTGCTGCTGGGCGTGCATTTTGGACAAGCCCACCATGCCTGCTGCTCTGGGCATGGACGAGGCACCCGGGAAAGAACCCCCGGGAACCTGGCGACCAGCCGCATAATGAGGCAGCTGCCCCTCGGAATCAGAGGGCGAAAACATGTCGAAATGTCCTGAGGGCGCGTCGCCCGGGTAATTGTATTCCAGCGAGTCGACGGCTCCTTGGTTCGCCACCCTCCGGGGCTCCAGGCTGTGGGAATCCGAGCCGCTGGAGGCGGGCAGGCCGTGGAAGGAGGCGGCTCGGCTGGGGCTCTGGTCCAGCGGCAAGCAAGGGGCAGGCACGGCGTGGCCCGAGGCGCCCGAACTGTGGAAGTCCGGAAGGTTCCCGGGTCGCTGCGGGCCGAAGCTCTCGGGGCCCTGGCTCTCCGCCAAGTGATCGTAACCCTCGGCGAAGGGCGGCTGGCTGCCCAGGCCGCCGCCGGCGCCGCCGTAGCCGAGCAAGCGACCCCCGTGCAGGCACGAGGCCCCTGGGTCCGGGCCGCCGAAGTTGCCCCCGAAGTGGGAGTGATGCTGGTGGGGCTGGTGGCCTCCTGGGTGGCCGTGGTGCGGCTGCTGGCCTCCAAAGAATCCGTGTACTGGCTGCGCCTGCAGCCCCCCCGCGTGCAACTCCGAGTGGCCGCGCGCGTGGAAGCCGTAAGGCTCCATGTTCATGCCCAAGATCGGGGGCTCGCCCAGCGCGCTCATGGCAGGGTCCACCGAGCCGGGGGGTCCCCCCGCGTGGAAAGCCGGGGCCTTAAAGTGGGCGTTCATGCTTAGTCCGGCCTCGTTAAAGTTCCTCTCGCCCTGGCCAGCGTTCCTGCTGTTGATCTGGGGCTCGAATTGGTCCAGCCCAAACATACTTGGCGGGGGGCGGGGAGATCAATAGGGCATGACAGCCTGCTCTCCGCGGCGCGCCTCCGGCCAGCTACTCGTTCCGGCCCCGGGTTGGACGCTCCGGGACGCTCAGCACGGCGGGGGCGACGCGCGTACCGCCACCTCGCCTGGCGTGTGGAGGCTGGGGGCTATCTGCTCGTCTCCCGAAGCTCTGGCTCTGCCCCACGCGGGCCTCTCACATCTTGCGGCGCCGCGGGGCCTCCAGGAGCCGTGTTGGGGGGCCCATGCCCCGGGCGGCTGGCACAGCCGCGGGTGGGTTTGCGGGGAGGGGACGGAGCTGCGGACGAGTGGAGACAAAAAGTTAAGTGGGGGGAAGGAGGCGGGAAGGAGGGAGGGAGAGCAGAGCGATCACCTTCTTAAGTCCGATCGGATCGGGTGGGGAGCCCCAGGACGCCGCCGGAAGCCTCCCGGAGTCCGTGGCGGAGCTGCTAAGGGGCCGGGCAGGGAGACCCTTCAAAGCGGTGGCTGGCGCCGGGACACGGACAGAGCGGTCCCTCCCCCCTCCCCCCGGAGTCCCCGCGCTCCGCAGCCCAAGCCTCCTCCAAGCACGATCCGCTCGCACCGTCCCGGTGGGCCCCGAGCAAGCGGCTACTGCTTCTTCAGCGGGTCGGAGGACTGGCGGCTCCGCTCGGCATCACCGGTGCCTGCCCCCGACCCGAGGGCGCAGCGCGGCTGGGGAAGCGGCGGGCGCCCGGGGTTGGAGCGGAGGCTTGGGGGAAGGCGCGGCTCCCCTGCTCCGCGGCGGGTGCGCTGCACCCCGGCGCGCCGCTCCGCGGCCACGTCCGCTGACTGCCGCTTCTGTCCTCCGCTGTTCGGCTTCTGAGTTCGCGGGGGTCTCCGCGCCCCGTTCCAGGCGCGGACCGGCAGCGAGACGAGGGGTCGGGTCGCTCCGAGGCTCGGGTTCCCTGCCTCCGCGCCGAGGTGCTTCGCGAGTCCCCTTCGGACCCGGGGAGGGGGGCGTACGCGGGTTGGGGGCCACGCTGGGCTAGCAGGCTACGGCGTTCCGGCTGCGCTCTCGGAGCCCGGATTGGGGGGGCGGGGGCACCTCTGGGGGGTCCGCGCACCCCTCTCCTCGCTGGCGGGGGGGCTCTGCGTGGGGCGTTCCGAGGGTCTCGGCTACCCTCTCTGTGTCTGCCTCTCGCCCAGCGCCGGGAGAAGCAGCAACAAGTTTTGCATTTCAGCAATCAATTTCAGCCATTACATTTGCACCAATCAGCGCAGCCCGAGCTCCGGGTCCGGGGCGGGGCTCGCTCTTAAGGTGGTCCCGGGTGCTGGCTGCTGAGGCCCCCGCCACGAACCCGCACTTCGCCGGCTCCGGGGTCCCTCGCGCCGGTCTCGCCTCGGGGTCCGGCGCCAGTGTGCTGGGGGCGCGCCCTGGCCTCCCGGCGCGGCGGGCTGGAGAGGACGCAGGCGGAGAATGGCGGGAGCTGGCTTTGTTCACCCCCCTTCCCACTTGCACAGTTCCCAACTCCCCACCCCCAACTGAAGCGAGACCTGCGGGGTGAGCAGGGGGCGGGGAGGTGGGCGGTAAGCGGTGCGGGGCGCGCAGACAATGGGGTCGCCAGGCAAAGCTCCTGGACGCGCCACGGAAAGTCGCTGAGTGACGACTGCGCTTCAGCCCTGGGGCGAGCCCTGGCTCTCCTCCGCTGTCTGCTTACGAGTGGCGCCCAAGTGAGCCGGCCCTCAGATTTTCCTGGAGGTGAAAGCAGACGGGGAACCCCGAAGTTAGGGTTCTCCTCGAGAGACCCGGGAGCTTGCTCGCTCCTCCCTCACTAGGGCGCGCACAATTGTTCCCTATCCCCACTGTCTCGGGTTCCCGGGTCTCCGTCGCTGGCTTCCGCCAGGAGGAGCCATGACCACTCGGCCACTTTACTGGGGGCACATCATATGAGCCCAGCGCCAGAGCCCGGAGCAGACCCTCGCGCAGAGGACGCACGCGCCGGCCCGAGCACCCTGCTCCGGGCATCCCAGCCAAGGCCGAGGCCCTCTGCGGGCGCGAGGTTGGCGTCCTTAAGAGATCAATTAAACTGGAGAGGCCAAGGAACGGAATTGGGTTGTGATACTAAAATCAATAGGAGTAATTTAATATCTGCCCTGCTCTTTATGAAATATTTATCCCAATAATCTTAGTTAAAATGTTTAGATCTTCCTGATCCCCACTGAGGCTGAAATCTATCTTGCAATTAGAAGTTGGGAGTTAGAGGTGATGGAGGATAGAGGAGGTGTTTATTCTGTGTGCCTGCGTGTGTGTGTTTGTGTGTGTGTGTGTGTGTGTGTGTGTGTGTGTGTGTGTTCCTCCCTAAAGTGTGTAGGGGAGGAAGGGGGAGAAGGTCTTTCATTTTCCTTGCCATAAAATAGCACGAGGCGATTTTGCTACCAGACCAGCATTCTTCCGAGAAGGGGAGAAAAAAAGAACTTTTTTGGAGTGCCCTGCTATTGCTATTAAATCTAAATAAAATTAAGCATGGTGTATAAAAATGCCTTTTCCCCCCACAAAAGAAAGTGTTTATCGCCCGAGTCTGTCTAGCGTTTGCTAAATTGCGCATGAAATCTGAAATGAAATAAACGTTATAATAAAACCAACCCCTGAGCCCTTTTTATTTAAAAACCTCAGATTAAGCACTCCACCATCGCGGGCGGGAGTTAAAAAGTTACCACGTCGTGTGCACCGATTCATTGCTCCCCGGAGTCGCTGCTGGTAAGGCAGACGCTGGGGTGTTCCAGAATCAAAATGCCGGGGAAATGGGCTCAACTGAGGCCGAGGGGAGGCAGGAAGCAGAGAGTGGAGGCACTCCGAAGAAAATAACACCCCTTCCCAAAAAAAGAATAAAAATTAAAACCTGCAACTTTAAAACTCGGGGAACTGGAGCAAGCTCAGGTCCAAGGCTCTTCCTGGGACCTCCCTGTTGTGGATGTCTACAGATATTTTTTCTTTTTGAAATTAAAAATGAAAATTACCCCCACCAAAAATGGGGTCCATAAATAAGCATCGGGAAGAAGTATTTGTACAGGGTGGTGGAGTTTTAAAAGGATTTTTCTGCAGGATCAGGTTGTTGGTCTGTGATTAAATATTGATTTTGTGTAATTAGTTTTCATGTGAACCATCCTCTCGCTGATAGCTCAGAGGTTTCAGAACTAGAAAAGAAATGGAATTGGACATGGAAATTATTACTTAGCAAAGTGACAGGGAAGTGAGGGCTGGAGGAAAGACGGGGGCTTGGCTGATTTCTGCACAAAGAAATGAAGAGCCTGGGTAGGACTCCAGTGAGCCCACCCTCCAGGGCCCCAGGCCAGAGCTGGGGGGACCTTGGGGCAGGAAGGGGACCAGGAGGGGGAATGGTTTCCAGAAGAAGATCCTGCGTGGGCAAAGGCTTGTGCGAAGCCCATTACACCTGGTCCCATACCTGGCCCAGAGCAGTGGTTCTGGGTTCTGGGGTCTCTGGAGGCGCCTATGTGAGGAGCCTTCTGCTTCCATGTGCGCCTGGAGGGAACAGGGGAAGTTGGGACCTGTCTGGAGCCCTGGGTGGGCCAGGGCAGTGGGAAGAACGGCTTGCAGACCTGCAGTCTTGGGAGACACTGGTTGGGGGGTGCCCTCGGCTGAGGCATGACTTCACGCGGGGCTGGGGGGGGGTCCCCCGAACACCTGGGCGGGTTTCCTGTGGAATAATTCTGTGTGCTCTGGGGAGGGGGTGTGGGAGTATTTTTCTGGGGCTGTTTCCAAAAGTTAAGTCTACGAGGTGAGTGTGTGTCTGAAAGGAGGGTGTGTTTGGGCCCGGCTGTGTTTCTGCTCGGGCTGTGTCTGGGTCACCTTTCCCTAAAACGATGAATGTTGTGCGGGTGTGTAGTGTGCGCCTGCGTTTGTGTCTTCGCCTGTGTGGGAGTGGCCGGGCATCTGTTTGTGATGTGCCTGTGTGTGCGTGCATCCCTGTGTCTCTGAGTGTCTCCGTGAATGTCCCTGGGGGAGGTGTGCTGTCTGTCCCCCAACCCCTGTGCGTGTGCCTCTGTGTTTGAACCTACGCGTGTGCACCACCACCTCACACTTTGTGTGCCTGCGTCTCTGCTCACGTGTGTTTTCTCTGCGAGTGTGAGAGCGTGTGCCACTGCCTGTGCCCATCTGTGCCCGTGGATGCCCCGGTGTGTGCGCCTCCATGGTGTGGGCGCCCCTGTGTGTGCCTGTGTGTGCACTCCGCCTGCGAGGGCCTGCCGTTTCTTTGGAACAGACACATTGCCCCCTAGCGCTCAGACGAATTCAGAGTCCCCGCCCGCCGGCGCAGGGCCTGGAGCAGCAGCCGCAGGGTCCAATCCAGGAGCCTTTCTCCTTCCTCATCTCCTTCCCCCTGCCCTCCCCTCCAGGGGCACTGAGAGTCTCGACTCCGGTCTGAGGGGGCCTCCTGGGCGGAGGAAGGAGGAGACACAGCTGGACCTGGGCCCCGGAGCTGAAGAGAGCTGCTTGGAGCTGGTGACGAGCAGCGAGCTGCCTGGAACGGCCTCCCCAGAACCCTCCCCACTGGGGCTGAGAGCCTGGCATCCCTGAAGCAGCCCAGGAGGTCCAGGCCCCAAGGGGACCCCGCTAGTACCCTCACTCCACAAAACACGAAACAACCGGCGCTCAACACCCCCCGCTCAGTACACACGCAGCCCTCACGCCGGCCACTAGGTCCCCGACACCGACACGGGCGTGGACGTGTCCGCACACTGGCTCCCCGGTATTGGAGGCTCCCTCTGTGTGAGCTTGTGCTCTACATCCAGGGGCCATTTCATCCCTGCAGCGACCCAACCCCACAAGGTCGGGACTCTGGACTCACGTGACAGATGATGACATAGAGCCTCAGAGAGGTCAAGTGACTTTCCCAAAGTCAGAGAACGGCGGAGCTGGGATCCGCCCACTCCTCCTGCCCCGGGGGACTGGCTCCTAACCACGGCCTGCTCCGCCCGGATGTGACAGTCCAGGAAATGCACTTAGAGCACAGCACTGGGAAGGTGTGAGCACCAAGAAGTGGCAGCTACTTTGATTGCGACTGCCACTACAGTCATTATTAATATTATTGTGGTGACGATCAGTATTCTTCTCTGGTGTCTCTGCCACACAAACGTGAGAAACTAACACGCGCGCGCACACACACACACACTTATATCTTCAGCCTCCTGCCCCCTCACCCTGTACCCTTTAGAGCTTGAAAACTCTCTGGAATCGCGGCAGACGCAGTCCCTCCCGCAGGCAGAGTCCCCCAGGAGGCCTGGAGGGGAACCGACTTCCCCTGGGGTAGAGGGGCCACAGAATGACTCCCTCTCACGAGCGGAGGAAGGGGTATGAGCTTGGGCAATCTGGACCCAGATTCCAATCTTGTCTTCACCACTTAGCAGCTGGGCGACCTTGGACAAAATGCTTTCCTCCTCTGAGCCAGTTCCTATGGAGCATAAGAATTGGAGACGATATTTAAAAAGTGGCACAGAGTGCGGCAGATGGCAGGTGTTCATTGGCTGGTAGCCTCTCTTATTACTATTATGATCATCATTATTTCTTCTGGGTTTGGATCCAGGGAGGTGGAGAACAGAACAATGACCCCAGAGCAATTGGGTGTATTTGACAAACCAACCTTGCCTCACCACCAGTCTTTGAGAGAAAGGACATCTCCCCTAGGTGGCCACCTCGGCCTCCCCCACCCCAGAGGTTGCTGGTGTAAATGCGTGCAGGCCCAGTTTCTGTCCGGGGAGCGTCCCAGGCTGAAGCCTCCGGGGGAGGCCCAGCTATGGCCGGACAGAGGACAGTAGCCCGCTCGAGGTTGCAAGGGACAAGACCTGTAGCCACAGGCTGCTGGTTGCTAAGCAACAGCATCCCCTCCCCCTCTCTATGCATGATCCCTGATGTCTCTTGGGATCTCTCCTCTCTGTCCATTGAATAAATACATACTGAGTGCCTACTGTGTGCCAGGGCTGAGGCTGGGAACTCAGAAAAAAGTGGAAGATCCAGTCCAAGTTCTCAAGTCAGATCAAAGGAAGCCTAGTATTCAATAAGAAAAGGACTACATCACACACTGTAAGAGATAATATAACTGTGCTGAGAGGGAGGGATAATAAAGAAGCATTCCCAGAAATGGGTTTTGAAGGTAGAATAGGAGTTTAACAACCAGACTAGGGTCAAAAGACTTCCCAAGCAGAGGAATCAGGTTAGACGAGCGCAGGAAGGTCCAAGCAGCACTCTGTTTAGGGTAGGACGAGGGGGACAGGGTCTACAGCTTTAGAGGCCAGCAGGACCCATATCAGGAGGAACACAAAGGCAGATGGAGAAGTTTGGACATTGTTCTGGGGAGCCATGAAAGGGTTTTAAGCAAAGCCAAGTGACATAGTCAGAGGTGAACGTAAAAAGTCCTTGAAGACCTCAGGGTCTCCCCTTTCTCTGCTTTTCAAGATGTCCCCAGAAGCCACCTTTACTGGTTTCCCTGGAAACAGGGCCTGGGAGAGGGAGAGTCCCCAGTTTGTCCCCAACCAGCCAGCCCAGAGCAAGGCAGGCCAGGCTGGCTCTCCCACCTGGGGCTGTTTGCACAGAGAGGGTCCTCTCCTGCCTCAGCGGGAACAGATGCTGCTTCCAGGTGAGAGAGACTCGTCCTGTCCCTCAGCTGAGGGAGGCCAAGGGGCACTGAGAGAGCTGACGACCCGCCACGCCCCGACCACATGACCCTGGGTGAGGCCTGGCCTGGAGCTGCACTTTCTGGATCTGTGACAATACTGGTCTCCAAGAGTGTCAGGGAGGCTGAAAGTGTGGGAAAGCACCCAGCCCCCACTGTGTAATACGTATATTATATAATATGCATTGTTATCATATTCTATAGCTACCCTGTGGGGCAGGTTCTGTTATTTTTCCCATTTTTATAAGGGGAGAAACTGAGGCAGACAGGTGAAGGGATTTGTGCCAGGTCATCCAGCAAGCGAGAGGCAGAGAGCGGCTCACACCAGTCCTGGCTTGACCCCTCCGTCGGCCCACGTACCAGCCCACGATCTACGTAGCTTGAGCCTGGGTCCAAGCCCTAGAGGGTGCTGGGAAGGGGGATGGACAGAACCCGAGAAACTCCCCCTCCCCTGTCCCTGCAGACTCCCAGCCTGGGGAGGGGTCCCCTCCTTCTCTGCTCTCTCCACTCCTTCCTACACCCCCTGCTTCCCAGAGGCCCCAGGGCCTGACCGCAGAGTTTCAAGAGGAGGGAGCCACTGAATTTCCCCTTGAATGATCCCTGGAACAGAAGTGGCTGCTTCCCAGCTCGCCCAGCCGGGCAGGGTCACCTGCACAGGAAAAGAACTCCGGCCACCATAGGGCACCTCAGCTTCCCGGAGACCCAGACGCACAGGGGCCGAGGCTCTGTTAGCTGCTTCCAGCATCAAGCTCTCCTTGGGCACAGTCCTTTCTCATGATCCCAGCTGGGAGCCAGCACCAACTTCTGAACCGCACAGACATGCTTAGCTGGGACCCGGAGCACCGCTAGAAAGTGTGAATAGCAACATTGATAGAAGCTGCCCCTTTTCTGAGCCCAGAAACTCCCCTAGACCTCGTCGGATCTTGAAAACAATCCTAGGAGGTCATCGTCTCCGTTAGCCTTGGAAACTTGCTGGAGGCTACCCAGCTTATACGTCTCAAACTCGGGTCTGTAGGATCCTAGGGCTATTTCACCAGCCTCTCAACCTACGAGGATTTCTCCTCCCCTGACGGCACGCAGCTATGAGCTTCTATTTTCCATTCTCTAAGCCGAGTGTGCTGAACCCGGGCCTCGGTCCCAAAATAACTCAAACCAGCCCTACCGGCTGGAACTGAGGTCCCAGCGACTCCAAGGCCCCGTCCAGCCTCCCCTTGAAAAAGTTCCCATTCAGCAAGAAAAACAGGATCACACGTAAAGCATCACTGGCTACACAATTAGTCAGAAAATGCAAAAGTCCGGCAGGCTTCGTAATTATTTGACAAACCCCTTTATGGTGATTTCCTCCCCCTTCCACCGAAGGTTTTCTCTCCCTGCAGCAATCAGCAGTGCGGGCTCATTACCGCTGAGCATCTAGCTGGCAAGCCAGCTTCATAAACGGAACTGAGCAGGCATATGAGATGGGGAAACTTCAGACCAGCCAAAGCCTTTCAAATCCCGTCACCAGGCCGTCGTTCCCCCATCCCTGCCCCTCCCCTGCTGGGGAAGGCTGCTAGGTGGTGGTGTCTCCACTGGGCCTGGGAGGACCTGGAGAATCCGCCCCGAGGGGAGGAGAAGGTGACTCAGACTTGGCCCTGCAGCACCTGGAGCTGAGGACTTGTCTCCCAGGAAGGAACCCCCCCCCCCCCCCCCCCCCCGTGCAGCTGGAGTCTGAAGCCACGTTCTGTGTTAGCAGCAGCAGCGACAGCCACAGGGGTCTGCCAGGTAAGTCCCTGTTTGCTCAGAGCTGTCCTGTCCCTCTTCATTTTCCACCATGGAGGGGTGGGCCGGTGTGGCTCACACAGATCTGAGATCTGTGACCTTGCACAGGTCATTCCCCTCCCCGTGCCTCAGTTTCTCCGTCTGTGAAAGTTCCCAGCAGTACCTAGGTCAAAGGGATTTGTGAGGATGGAATGAAATGATGTGGGTTAAGCATCACAGTCTCACGCCTCCCCTGCAGGGAGGGGGTTATAAAGATGGCGGCTTCCTCTGCGGAGCTTCTGGAAGGGTGAGCCCCAGTCTAGGAAATGGGGGGATCTCTGGCAACTCACAACAGGAGGGAGGTGGTCTCCAGTTTTGAGTGTCCCCCATGTGCTGGCCTCCATGCTGAGCCCTCTCTCCAGATTACTTCTAATTCTCACACCGGCCCTCAACGGGGGTATGCACGTGCCCATTTCATAGAAGGGAACTTCGAGGAAGGTACACTGCTTTGGGAAGGAGCGTGGGGAGAGTTCCTCTGAAATCAGAGCCTGTGCCTGTCACCCAAAGGGCCCAGAACTCCCCAGGGAAGGCTCAGACACACCTCCCCGCTCCCTTCCCCACCCCTGCCACTCAGGATGCCAAGTGGACCGTGGGCTGGTGGGCTCTGAAGGCCCGTTTCCACCTGGAGGAGGAAATAGAGCCTAGAGAGAGTGAGCCATGTGCTTATTTGAGTCAGATCCTTGGAAAAGTGGACAAATTATCACCATTTGGCCCGTGACAATCCGAACAGCTCTTCCTCAGACCCTCGTTTCGTGTGTAACGGGAAGGCCAGTGCAGCCCCGAGGTGAATAGGGTCAGCCTCCAGCTCGGCCACTCGGCCTCGCTTTAACTGTCAGAGTCTCAGTGTCCCCATCTGTCAAATGGGGAGAATAACAGTTCCCAAGGTTGTGGGGGCAGGGGGGTAAGCCCGGCACAGAGCACTTAGCACATAGTTAACACTCAATAAACACTGCTACTGCATGGAGAGAGGCCCCTGCAGGGCGGCCCGGCTCCCATAGGGCGGCCAGAGAAGGATTGATGAAGTGCCTGCGTCCACATCTGCTCCCTCCAGACCCTGGCTGTGCGGCCCCAGGCTCCCAGCTTGTGTCCAGAAGCCTTGCAACACCAATACGCTGCCAGCTCCAAGGAGGGGCAGCACAGGCCTCCCCACCCAGGGTCCTCGGGCCCAGGCCCCAGCTGCGCAGGGCCCACCCACCCCCGGCAGCCTCCCCCCCAGCTGAGGCCCCGCCGCCCCTGACATTTGCCACTGGGCCACCTGGTGGTCCGGGCAGGCTCCAGGCGCCAGCTGCCCCCACCTCTGGCTCGGATGAGCTCATCTGGGTTTGGTAACTTCCAAAGCAGCCAGGAATGTTTGCTCAAATGTTCCAGGCCCGGGGAGCAGAGCGAGCAAAGCCGTGCCCTCCGCCCCCCTTGCGTACGCAGAAAGCAATCTGCTATAACTCAGACGGGCTGGCTTCACCACGCGGAGGAGATGGATGCGGCGTTTTGGAATCTATATCACCCAGAAGGAAAATGCCTCTTAAATCACAGGGAGCCTGGAGACAGCAGAGGCGGGATGTGCAGGGACCGGATGACGCTCCAAAGGTGGGGCCGTGAGGGAGGGACAGCCACTGGCACTGGACCTCTTCCTGCATCGGTGTCAAGGCTCCCCCTTCTCCGGAGAAGCGTCAGGCAGAGGGAGGGAAGCCTGGAGGTGCTGACCCGACACTCACCGGGGTGCATGCACATGTGTGCAACACACCCACACTCACATGCACACGCACGCTGATCCTGTCCGTCCCCAGGTCCTGTTGAAATCCCTCCCTGCTCCATCCCTGCCCTGGTCCTGGCCACCACCCGCCCCCCACCCCCCCGACAACAGCCAGGATCTCAATCTGATCAAATCAGGTCACACGTGTCCCTCGTCCCTACCCCACCCCCACCTGCATCCTTAAGACATGTCAGTGGATCCCATCATTTGGGAATTAAGATCAAAGTCCTCCCCACAGTCTGCGAGGCCCTCCGTGCCTGGCCCTGGATACCCCGCGATCCCCACCCGCCTTCCCAGCCGAGCCACACTGGCCCTGACTCCGCCCTTCTCGCCTTCTCCCCTCCAGTCTTTGCAGGTGCTGTGCCCACGACTGGAGGCTCCTTGCTGCCCGCGCCCCCTTTGCCCAGTGGAGGCACAGCCCACCCTCAGCTCGGCTGCCGCGTCCTTAGGGGAACCCTCCCCGGCCCCTCCTCCTAGAGAAGTCAACTTCAAGATGCTCTCGAAGCACAAGGACGAGGCAGTGTGACGTCCAATAGCTATAACTCGTGGGATCCTTTAATGAATCTCTGTCCACCCCACTCCATAGTGAGCGCCAGGCGGACGGGGCTCTGCCTGTTTCTGATCCCTGCTGTTTGCTGGCACCACGGAGGTGCTCCATATACATTCACTGAGTGAATGAATGAATGAATGAATGAAGACATTGTGCCAACCAGAGGAAGGCAAGGTTGGGGGTCCAGAGCAGCACTGTGAAGACCTATTAGATCAAACCAAAGAGTTTTGCTGACCAGCAAGGGCCCTTTCAGTCCAGTCTTCCCTGTTTCGTCTCCCTCTCTAGTCTCACTGTTAGTTGCCCTTCTGAGCCCAATAAACTCCTATGCATCCTACAAAGCCCCACTTAGTGCTTTTCAAACCACAGGTTGTGACCAATTAATAGGTTAAAAATCCATTCAGGGAGTATGGTATATACAGACAATGGAGTATTAATCAGCCATAAAAAGCACTGAAATTCCGATACAGGCTACAACGCAGATATACCTTGAAAATGTTATGCTAAGTGAAATAAGCCAGACACAGAAGGACAAATATTGTATGATTCCACTTACATGAGGGAACTAGAATAGGCAAAGTCGTAGACAGATGTAGGATAGAGGTTACCAGGGCCTGGGAGAGGAGGCCATGGGGAGTCACTGCTGAATGGACACCGAGTTTCTGTTTGGGGTGATGGAAATTTCTAGAAACGGACAGTGGTGACAGTTGCCCAGCATTGTGAATATACTTAGTGCTGCTGAACTACACACTTAAAAACGGTTAAAATGGTAAATTTGATGTTATGTATATTTTACCACAATAAAAAACAACCTTAAGCTCTCCGAGTGAGTATACAAGGAAGAATTATCTGGTGAAACCCCTGTTCCATTTGCGTGTGTTAGTGTGTTTTATGTAAAATACATTCCCGACTTTGGTCAAGGTCAACTAATTTTGAAAAACACTGCACTCAGGGGTCGCAGACCCTCAGAAGCCTGCCCTGACCCCGAGCAGAGTGACGTCCCCCCGCCTCTGTCCTCAGGCCCCCGCGTGCTGGCTCTCAGCTCTCGGCAAGCTCGAGCTCCCCCCTTGTGGTCTAACTCAGGTTTATCTGACCGTCACCAGAACCGGGCCACAGGCTTGTCAGGGCGAGGGCCGTGTCTCATCCATCTCTGCCCCTCCAGGTGCCAAGCTCGGAGACTGGCACAGAGTGGGTACTTGGTATTTTTTAGAAATAATCAAGATGTAGGGAGTCCAGGAGTCCCAGATTTGGATTCGCCCTGATTTCAAGTCCCAGCTCTGCCACCCATACGCTGTGTGAGCTCAGGCAAGTCACTTCACCTCTCTGGGGCTCCACTTCCCATTAATAATAACCATAATATTAGCCACTGTAATTTATGGAGCACCTGCTCTATGCCAGGCTGAGTGCTTTATAAACATGGACTCGTTCATTCAACAAATGTTTGAGCACCTGCTCTGTGCAGCCCTGGGGATTAAAAGTGAGACAGACAAGTGGGTCCTGTATCTTTTTCTTTGTGGATCTTTATTTCATCAAATCCTCCCAGCACCCACTGTACAGACAAGAAGACTGAGGCCAGAAAGTTCTGTCTGGCTCTGAGCCTGCCTCTTTGCTGCCTGCCATCACCCTAAGGGAGGCATGTGATCGCAGCACCCAGACCTTGAGAGGAGTCGAGTTCTTCCTCATCCCACAAGGTTCGGGAGCCCTACTGTGCACCAGACCAGCCCTACCCTAACTGGGGAGAGAAACACGGGAACTGGATGTATAGGGGAAGTTCTGGGGCTGCAGGAGCAAGGAGGGGAGCCTGGAGGGGAAGGGGGTCAGGGCAGGCCTCCTGGAGGAGGTGACACCTGAGCAGAGTGTTACAGGAGAAGCAGGGAAGGGCATTCCAGGCAGAGGAACAGCAAGCCAACAGGGAAGAGCCCCAGATGGCTCCCAGTTTCCTGTTTTGAGGACTGGATGGGAGGCTGGTCCTCACTCTAGTTTGCATCAAGGAAGGGCATGTGTGTGTCCGAGATGCACTGACTGGCGGGGACACAGGAGGAGGCAGAGGAGAGGCAAGTGGAGGGATGCAGGCAGCGTGGAGTGGGGCAACCCAGTGATGCTGGAGGGGAGGCAGGAAGGCAGGAGACCCGCCTGGCCCCAAGCGACCCAGAATCTGCCTTCAGGACACCCACCGCCTGAACGAAAGAGCAGGAAAGATCCCTTCCATGCCCATGGCTCCTTCCCTTGAGAGGGTCGGACACAACCCTAACTACACGTGGAGCAGACGTGGTGCGACTTCCCGGGCACCATGCAAACTGGGTTCTCGTGACCCCCTGCAGCTGGGGAAACTGAGGCTGGGAGACAGGAGGGAACCAGCTTAGGACTCCTGCAAAAGACAGGTCACGTCAACAGACATTAAGTGGGCACCTACTATGTGCCAGGTGTGAGGACTGTGATGATGAGTTACAGCAGACGTGGTCCCAGCCTTCAAGGGGCCACGGTGCCGAGGGAGGTGACAGGAACAGCGTAGGATGAGAGAGATCAGGGCCCTGAAGGCTCTGAAGGAGAGGACAGTAAGAGCCCACAACAAAGGACTGTGACGGAAACTGGGGCACAGGGTGAACAAATAGGAGTTAACTTGCTTAAAAACAGAGAGAGATGGTGCTCCGGGTGGAGGAAATGGCCTGTACAAAGGCCCTGAGGCAGGAAGCAGCATGGAAAGTTCAAGAAATGAGGAAGACCAGAGGGGCCAGAGGTGGAGACGGGCCAGGCCCGCAGGAAGATTAAGGGGTAGTGATACTCATTCATTCGTTCAACAAATGTGTCCAGCGTCACTGCGGGCCCCTCTTTGCGCAGCTCAGTGCTCGGCCCTGGAGACACAACACTGAATACGGCTGACGAGGCCCCGCCCCTCACACAGCTGACCCTCTCGGGAGCAGATCTGGGATGTTACCCAAACCAGTCTCCCCCTCCCTCCCTCCTTCCCTCCCTCCCTCCCTTGCTCCTTCCTTCCTTCCTCTCTTCTTACCCCCAGCCATTCTCTCCCACCAGTCTCAACGCTCGTCCTGTGTCACATCACCAGCTGGAGAAAAACCATCTTTGAGGAGCTGAAGCAAGAGGGGTAGTGACCCCATGTGTCGGTGTCCTAGGGCGGCCATAACAGAGCACCACAAACTGGGGGGCTTAAAACAACAGAAACGCGTTCCCTTATGGTCTGGAAGATGAAAGCCCACAACGAGGGTGTCGGCAGCGCCGCGCTCCCCCCAAAGGCTCTAGGGGAGAATCCTTCCTGGCCTCTTCCAGCTTCCGGTGGCCCCAGTAGCCCTGGGGGTTCCTGGGCTTGTAGACACGTCAATCTCTGCCCCCATCTTCACATGGCCTTCTCCTTGTGTGTTTCTGTATTCAAATTTCCCTCTCCTTATAAGGACACCAGTCCTATTGGCTGCGGGGCCCACCCCGATCCAGTGTGACCACATTTTAACTTGGTTACATCTACAAAGACCCTATTTCCAAATAAGGTCACAATCACAGGCTCCGGGTGGACGTGAATTTTGGGGGTACCCCATGCAGCTCAGTACACTCTGATTCTTTTAAATCAACTAGAATGTTTTCCAGGGACACCAGCTTTTCCAAGAT
Organism: Tapirus indicus; assembly: GCA_031878705.1. NCBI lineage: Eukaryota > Metazoa > Chordata > Mammalia > Perissodactyla > Tapiridae > Tapirus > Tapirus indicus. Next base: position 21,877,817 of record CM062938.1, read on the forward strand.
ACACTGGATAAAATCCACGGGTAAAAGTGTTACACAGTTGGGTCCAAATTCAGCGTGTGTTATTCAACTAAGCGTGAAAATATATTTTATCGAATAATAGTACAAAGCTTTTCACTCCAGTTACAGTCTATCTGCATTTCCTCTTACACAACTTTTAATAGGTTCTACCACCAATGAATAAAAAAATAAAAATTAAAAAGCTAACTGCAGACTGGTTAGGTTCGAGCAGCATATACATTTATTTTTTCAAGGCAGAGGAAAAGTTTGATCATGATTCGCCTCATTATGGGATATATTTCCCCAAATAGTTAATAATTATTTCATAAAATGGAATCCTTTATAATTATATTATAAATGTTTTATGATAATTTTATAAAAATGTGTAATCTATTCCTGTTATTTTGATCCATTGTATGCCAATGATAACTATGATGGTAACTCAAGCTAGAAAAAAATACTGTAACTCTTAGAGCTTTAGAATCACAGGAAATGAGACAAACATGAAAACTTTTAAAAATGTGTGTGCAATCGTTTGGCCCGGAGAGGATGAGGGTTGGGTCTGAGTGGTGACAGCAGTATTTCTATAGCATGTGGCATGGGCTCAAGGAACCGGCTAAGACCACACTCATCTTTCTGGATCCTTCTCATGCTCTGGCCAAGCATGGCACGGTGAGGTAGGTGCAGTTTACAGTCGAAAGGACTTCTGGGGATCAGCCGGCAAGTAAGCAACAACTCCCCACCTGGGCTAGACCCGGATCTCCTGATCCCTGATTGTGAAATTCTTTAGACCCGGAAAATCAGAACCCACTTCCGCCAACCTCCAGAAGGAGGAATATCAGTGCAAGTCCTCCAGCCGAAGACAACCACCCAAGGAGTACTTGAGGTTCTGCAGAGTCTCGTTTGGCCCAGAGGCGACCAGAGCACTGGGTTAACCCGGCTCTCACCCGGAACAGCCCAGGTGTGGACAGCGGGCAGGAGCTGCGTTCTCCCTGCAGACGGCGCTGCAGACGTGTCTCCACCATGCCTGGGATGTCCCGAGAAACGTGACTTCCCCAGGCACGGTCGTTCGGGTGTCTCCTGGCAGTTCGAGGCTCGTGTGTAGGCAGCCGAAGAGCGTGGTTCACCCTGCCCCAGGGAAATATGTTTCCGTAACAACAGGCCCTTCAGCTTGGATGGACAAGCTCCCCCCAGACCTCTCTGGGGTCCTCAGTGCTAAGACGAGCTTCCGGCAGAACCGCACACTCGCCCTGAACTTGGGCCAGCGGGAGGACCATGTAGAGGGCTTGACACCAGCACTTGAGCAGGGGGGCAATGCCACACCTCCTTCTAAGGCTGCTGCAGGGGTATGTGGAAGCCAGGCATGAGCGGTCAGAAGACCACGGGCCAGCCCCTGTGCGCCCAGCAAGCCCGGCACCCGCCCGGAGCCTCTACTTCCTCATCTGTGAAATGGAGCAGTTGAAATCCTATCCCTGCAGAGTCACTGTGAAAGTCACTTCGTGGTTTTTTTTTTTTTTATAGAGGTGAAATTCACATAAAATTCACCATTTTAAAGCAAACAGTTCCGTATCAATTAGTACATTCACTATGTCGTGCAACCACCACTTCTGTCTAGTTCCAAACAATTTCATCACGTCAAAAGGAAATCCCATATCCATGAAGCAGTCACTCCCTATTCTTCTCCCCGCAGCCCTGGCAACCCCCAATCTGCATTCCATCTCTCTGGATTTGCCTGTTCTGGACACTCCATATAAATGGAATCATACAACATATGAACTTTGTGCCAGGCTTCTTTCACTTAGCATAATGTTTTTGAGGTTCATCCATGTTGTCACATGTATCAGTACTCCATTCCTTTTCATGGCTGTATAATATTCCATCGTATGGCTAGACTACATTTTATTTCTTTATTCATCCATTGATGGCCACTTGGGTTATTTCCAGCTTTTGGTTATTGTGAATGGGGCTGATGCGAACATGCGTGTACATAAAGTTACTCCTTTTTGAAGCAACCTACTATGTGCCAGGTGTGGTGCTGGGCACCAGGAAAGCAACAGGGAAGAAGCTAGAAACATGGCTGCTTCCTGGAGCTCTGGGTGTGTGAATTTTAAGGTGAATTACCTGCTGGACTGTTCCTCTTTTGGTTCTCCGACTCCTGACATATAGTAGGAGCTCAATAAATAGTAGTTGAATGAATGAAGGAATGAATGAACGAATGAGCTGGTGTCTTTGTCTTATTCATTACTGGATCCACGGTGCCCGGAACAGGGGCTACCTCCAGTAGGTGCTCAACATACATTTGCTGAATGATTGGACCTAAAACCCAATGCCTGGTCCTGAAGAGGAGTGTAGGGTTGTGTTCAGATCCGAGTTCAGGGGACCGGCCCGGTGGCGCAGCGGTTTAGCTGGCGCTTTGGCAGCCCTGGGTTAGCAGGTTCGGATCCCAGGCGCCTGCTGATGCACCGCTTGTTAGCCATGCCGTGGCGGCGTCCCATATAAAGTAGAGGAAGATGGGCACGGATGTTAGCCCAGGGCCAGTCTTCCTCAGCAAAGAAAGAGGAAGATTGGCAATGGATGTTAGCTCAGGGCTGGTCTTCCTCATAAAAAAATAAACAAATAAATAAATAAAAACAGATCCGAGTTCAAATCCCAGATGTGCCATTCATGTGTTGGGTGACGTTGGCTAAGTCTCTTGCCCGCTGCTCGTCTGGAAAGCAGGGACGGAGCTCGTGCCCCTCTCCGGGCTGCTGTGACGGATCACTAAGGCCGGAACACTCCTGGGAAGGGGGTTGTCAGCCCCTGCAGGGTTAAGGCCCCTCTGTGTCACGTGGCCGGTGGCCCTTCCCGCCCCAACAAAAGGCCCAATTTAATCCAGCCGCCTCACCGCGACCGGCTGGGGCACAATGCAGCAGGTTTGTGGCCAGCGTCTGCCGATCGGGTTTCGAGTAATATCCCCGCCAGGCTGCCCAGCCCAGCAGACAAAGGCCTCTTTGTTGCAAATAGAGTTTTTTAAATCCCCGAGGATATTAGCGATGCAGGGGAGCTCGCGCTGCGCAGTGGTTCAGAAACCGTTTAAGGAACATGTTTCGAATTTGGGGGTGATCATTTCAATGCAATCTGCCCCCGCGCTTTCTTATCAGGAACAAGAGTAGCTCAGGGCAGACATGGGCCTCGGCCTGGGCTGGGAAGTCTCCAAGGAGAAATAATCCTAACAGCCATTGTAACAACAATGCCAGCTGTGATTTACGGAGCCCTTAGCAGGTGCCAGCCCGCCGATGCGTGTTACTTCCGGCGCTCAGCACGTGGAGAGGTTCAGAAGGCGGTACCATTCTACGGATGGGAAAACAGAGGTCCAGGGGAGGTGCTGTTCCACGTGACAGAGCCAGAGTTGAACTGGGTCCAGAGGATCTTCCGAACTGCTTCCTGTGTAGCTCCCTTCGTGCCGTTGATGGTCACAGATGTGAACTACATTCCCACCTCTGAGCTTCACCCCGCTCGTCACCCAGGAGGAGCATCCGACGGCCACTTGACCTCATACACCCCTATGTCTTCAAGTTCTCCCGTGAGCACCTCCAGCTCTTGAGGGTGGCCTAAAGCAGGCAGACCCTTCCGTCCCCTCAGCATCAGGGGAGCACCGCGGCAAAGAACTTGGACCTGAATCAGAGACGTCAGCTAGCTCTACTTGATTTTCACAAGCTGTGTGACCGAGGGCAAGTTAAAAGTGAATTCAGCTTCCTCAGTAAGTTAAATTTCGAATTACCGTACGACCCAGCAATTCCACTCCTAGGTATGTACCTGAGAATTGACAACAGATGTTCCAACAAAAACTTGTACATGAATGTTCTAGCAGCATTATTCATCATAGCCAGAAGGTGGAAATGACCCAGCATCCGTCAATGAATGAATGGATCAACAAAACGTGGTGTAGTCATATAATGGAATATTATTCAGCAATAAAAAAAGGATGAAATACTGACATATACCACAACATGTATGAACTTTGAACACATTAAACTATGTGGAAAAGCCAGACACAAAAAGTCACATATTATATGATTCCGTTTACATGAAACATCCAGAAGAGGCAAATCCATAGAAACAGAAAGCAGATGAGTGGTTGCCCAGTGCTCGGAGAAGAGAGGAAAGGGGAGTGACTGCTCGTGGGTGTGGGGTTTCCTTTTTGGGGTGATGAAAACGTTTTGGAACTAGAGGTGGCGGTTATACAACTAAATGGCACTGAATCATACACTTTAAAATGGTTAACATGTTGGATTTTATGTTATGTGAATTTTACCACAATAAAAGAAATATTTAATCTCTCTGTGCCTCAGTTTCCCCTATCTTCACGCAGCTGTTGTGAGAACCCAACAAGGTGACACGGTTAGAGAGCTTGACACCAAGCAAACCACAGCCGCTCTTTTTGTTTTACTTTTATCTTCAAAACCACTCTTTGGTCGCTTGTACAGAGCAGGGAGCCAGGAGTCAGAGGTGAGGTGACTTGGCCGGTCCCACAGTTCGGGAGGGGCTGCGGCCGACCTCGAACCCTGCTCTGCCTGGACCTCAGCGGTGTCCACCCACGTCACAGTCACTCCCTCAGAGAGAAGGGAAGTCTCCGGAAAAGAAGATGTTCAAATGAAAAGTTGCCATCAGCCCCCCACCCTCTGCTGGGTGCGTTGCCACCGAATCATCTCTCTAGTGGCCGAAGCGTGTTAGCCACTGACTGATCTTTTCAGCGCAAGGTCAAACCATGACTCGAGACCTTGTGCCCAGTCTGGCCGCTGCTCCTGACTTCCCCGTCGGATTGGGGTCCCGTGCCTCTCGAGCATCGGAAAAGACCCTCCGTGTTCATTCACTGAGCGCCCCCTCCGGCCTGTGTCGGGCAAGGCCCAGCAGGAGCTCCACGCGGGGGTGGGACGGGAGGTTGACAGAAGGCCGTTCACAGGAGCAAAGGCCGGGGGTCGACTCCGTGAGGCAGGTGACAGGCCTGCAGAGGAAGAGCGTGCCCCGAGCACTCCACACACACACGCACACGCCTACACACGTGTGTACACACGCACATACATACACACTCTTGCCAGGAGGACTCAGGGGACGACACGTTGAGGCCCCTCTTGTTCTCTTAAAACTGGCTAGGGTGCTCTCACTCAAGCCACGGCCAGGAGCTCATGTGGACACTGGCCATAATTTGAACTTTAGCTTAATAATAATAATAATAAGCTAATTATTATTAATAATAAGCTTTGGGATGTCCCTTCTCTTCTCGGGACCTTAGTCTCTCCCTCTTTATGGAAAAGGATGAGCCTGGGTGACATGGAAAGCTCTCTCCAGCTTACACGCCATTGCAATGCTGTCCCCTCTGTGGATTTCTCTTGCCATCCCTCTCCCAGCTGATGGCGCTCCCTCGCCTGTCACAGCTCACCTGAATGTCACCTCCTAGTTGAAGCCCCACTATTACACATCTCAGTGCTTCCCAGATGGCCCATGAGGATGAAGGACATGTCTGCCTTGGTCGCTGCCACAGCCCTGGCCCTAAGAGCAGTGCCTAGGCAGCCCAGAATTTAATAAATCAGTGTAGATGTCAGCAAATATTTATTGACTTTCCACAGTGCACCAGTTCCTATGCTGGTACAACTTAAACATGTAGATTCCAGTAAGTTAAACATAGGGTCACCCATATGACCCAGCATTCCACCTCTAGGTATGTACCAAAAAAAAATTGAAAACAAGTGTTCCAGCAAAAACTTGTACAGGAATGTTCTAGCAGCATTACTCACGATAGGCAAAAGGTGGAAACGACCCAAAAGCCCATGAGCTGAGGAACGGATAAACGAAATGTGGTCCATGCACACAGTGGAATATTATTCGGCCATAAAAAGAATGAAGTTCTGATGCATACTACCACATGGATGAACCTGGAAAACATTCGAAGTGAAAGAAGCCAGACACAAAAAGGTCACATATTGCGTGATTCCATTTATGTGACATGTCCAGAATAGGGAAATCCAGAGAGACAGAAAGTCGATTAGTGGTTGTCGGGAGCTGGGGGAGGGGAAAGGGGAGTGACTGCTAATGGGGACAGGGTTTCCTTTTGGTGTGAAAATGTTCTGGAACTAGTTACAGGTGGTGGTTGCACAACATTGTGAATTTACTAAATGCCACTGACTTGTTCACTTTAAAATGGTTAAAATGATCATTTTATATTATCTGTATTTTACCACAATAAAACAAAACTGTGCATGTCACTCCCTTTTCAGGCACGAGGTGGCATGGGGGACAGGAAAGAGCCTCAGAAGACACAAGTCCCAGCTGAGCTCTGCCAACATGCTGGGCGCCCTTGGGCAAGTCAGTGCCCCTGTCTGAGCATCTTGGTTCTCTTCTGTGTTTCAGGCCTATTGCCCTTGGCGTGCAGACCTCACAGGCTCAGGGTGCACATGTGGAGGACCGAGGGGAGCCTCCAGCGGCCGCCTAGCTCGCTGGCAATCTGTCCTGGTCAGTGGGGGCAAGCAGCAGGCACACCAGCCTGGGGGTTTCCCAGTGGCCCTGCATGTTCTTTCTCACCTCCAGGCCTCTGCACATGCTGTTCCTCTTCCACTGTATGACTTTCCAGTTGCTGCTGTAACAAATTACCACAAACGTAATGGCTTAAAGCAACACAAATTTTTATTGTACAGTTCTGGAGGCTAGGGTCTCGCTGGGCTAAAACTGAGGTGTTTCTTTCTGGAAGCTCTAGGGGACATTTGTTTTCTTGCCTCTTTCGGCTTCTAAAGCTGTCGCATTCCTCGGCTCGTCGACCTCCTTCCTCCATCTTCAAAGCCAGCCACGCTGCACCTCTCTGTTCTTCCAGAGTCACATCTCCCTCTGGACAGGCTGGGACAGGTTCTCGGCTTTGAAGGGCTCATGTGATCACGCTGCCCCCCGCCCTGGGTCATCGAGGATAGACCCCCATCTCAAGATCCTTAACCCTAACCACATCTGCACAGCCCCTGCCATGCAAGGAAACATATTCACAGGGGTGAGGATGTGGACATCTTTGGGGGCCATCATTCTGCCTAGCACAACCATTTCCTCTTATCGTGGACAACTTCCACTTGTTCAGTGACTCAGTGTGTACATTTTGGGTGCCTGCAATGTCCCAGGCACCACTCTGGGGACACAGTGGTGACCAGGACAAATGCTGCCTCTGCCACTGTGGATCTCCCAGGCTGACAGTTCTCAGTGTAGATAACCACCGCCTCCAAGAAGCCTTCCCTGACTGTCTGGGGGGCTCCTTTGGGCTCTCCTGGCCCCCTGTGCTAACCCCATCCCAGTACCTTCATCTTGTAAAGTCACTGGCCCATCTCCCCAACTAGACTCCTTATGGACAGAAAGTGTGTCTCCTTCACCTCTACATCGCCAGGGCCCCCATCTAGCACAGAGTGAACACTCAGGACACGTCGGTAGAATGGATGAACTTCGGTTCCATCCCAGTTCCACTGCTTCCTGGCTATGTGTCCTTGGGCAATCTCTTTCCCTCTCTGAGCCCAGTTCCGCAGGCTCTAATGTGGGTCTAAAGAGTAGCACCTGGCTTCAGAAGTTGTTGCAAGAATTAAACCAGACAAGGTCTGCAATGCGCATAGTAGGTGTTTAACCAATGGCCGTTTCTTTCTCTCTTTGTCCTGTTTCATGAAGGCAGATTCTGAGCTGATCAACCTTTGAGGTTGATCCCAGACCTCAGATTTCTCCATCAAAGAAGTAGGTTTTAGGAGCATTAGTCACAGGCCCATCTGACCAAACAGCACAGTGTGGCTACAGGTGCCACCCTCCCGCACGTAACCCTCCCCATGGAAACACCAAATGCCACGTTTGAAGGCCTGGTGTGAACCTGAAAGCTAAATCTTGGCTGGATGTTCGGCAAGAAAGCCGTGAAAGATGAAAACACGTCTGCCTGTGCACAGTAGGTGCTCACGTCCAGCATCCTGCGGTGGTGGAAGCCTGGACTTGGGAGTCAGGCGCAGCTGGATTCCAGTCACTGCTCTCCAGTTAGCAGCACACGGACCCTGAACAAGTCCCTTCAGCGTCTTCGACCCTGATCGTCCTCCTGGGCAGCTGGGAACCATCAGAGAATCCGCCCGTGAGGAGGAGATGAGACAGGCCCAGCGCACAGTAAGGACCAGGTCAGAGGAAAGCCCGGTCCCCACGGAGGAGCCGACCGGGAGGCAGGGCCCCTGGAAATCACACAGGGTCGGCCTCCCGCTTCCCGAAACTTGGCGGCTCCTCCTCGCCTCGGAACTTTGGAAAATATTCTCTTAGCGTTTGCAGTTCTTGATTTGGGCCCAAGGCTGAAATTACTGCAGGCTTTTTTCTTCCCCTTCTTCTCCTTCTTTGACAGCTTGAGCAAAGGGAGCTGTTTTTGAATTTCAGGAGGGGAAAAACACACGCGCGCGCGCACACACCCCACACAGCACCACTCTGCAGGACAGACTGTCCCCTGTGCTCCAGGCGGGCGCCGCGGCTGGCCTCACAAACACGCGGTGTCACCCGGGGTTATGTAAGCGCGGTTTGGGCCTGCGAGGTTGGACGTGGCCTTGGGTTTTCAAAGGAGGCAGAGGAGGTTGGTGAGGAGCCGTTTGGCTCAAAATGAATCCAGGAACTCGATGCAGAAAAAAAAAGTCGCCAAGACTCTAAGGGGGGGAGTATTTAGACATACAGTTTGGAGCGTCAAGAACTGAGAAACTCAAGCCAGAGTCTAGCCATCGTGGCTTTCTTGGCCCCACTGTGCACGTGGGTGAGGCCGAGAGGCCAGGGAACCTGGGGGGGGGGGGGCTGTCATCGTCCAGACCACATCGCGCGTTTCCTGGAAGGAAAACACCAATTCTTTATTATTTTTTTTAAATTATCTTATTGAGGTCATATTGGCTTACAACATTGTGTGAATTTCAGGTGTACATTATTATGTAACAGTTTCTGTATAGACTGCATCGCGTCCACCACCAATAGTCTAGTTTTTATCCGTCACCGTATATATGTGCCCCTTTACCTTTCGCCCTTCCCCCACCCCCTTCCCCACTGGTACCACACATCTGTTCTCCTTATCCGTGAAAACACCCAATTCTTAATATTTTCAAAAACTCCTTATGCTTTCGTTCACTGAGCTTCCAGCCCTCCTGTTGGGGCCCCAGATTGAGTGATTCCTGCTGGCCGGTGGGGCCAAGGCAGGCAAGCAAGATCTTCGATCCAGGGAAAAGAAAGCAAGAGATGCAGGGCACCGAGCTCATCCTGATTTGCCTGCGACCTTCCTGGTTTTAAAACTGAAAGCCTCGCATTGAAGGAAACCTCTCAGTCCAGGGCGGATGGGGACAGTTGGTCACCCCACAAGACAGAGTAATAGCGACGACCATCATAACCGTTACAGAGTGTCCCCTAAGTGCCCCGGCCATGCTAAGGCTTATAAATACTGTCACACTTTGTTCTTCAGCTCTTCTTGAGGTGGATGATGCACGTTTTACAGACCAGGCGACCGAGGCTCGGAGGGGGATCACGCGGCAGGGGAGGGGAAGGTCCTCGGAGCTCTCATTCAGATCAGAGATCTCCAGGCCCCGCCCCGGAGAATCCAGCTCAGTGGCTGGGGGACCTGTGTTCATAAGACACACTCGCAGTGATTCCATGAGCAGGTAACTCAACCAAGCTCTCCTGGGAATGGCCTTGGAACTGAGCATGGAAAGGTACGTTCAGTGGGGATAGGCATTCAAGCTAGGGAACAGCATGAGGACAGACACAAAGTTGTAGAGACTGGTGAGCATGTAGCTGAATATAATGCCCTTCAGGGACAGAGCAGGAGAGGAGGCTGCTGTTGGTAGACCCAGGTCTGGAGGGCTTGAACGCCAGGCCGAGGAATTTGGACTTTATCCTGAGGGCGCTGGGGAGCCATGGGAGGGTTTAAACAGTACCAATGCAGTCAAATTTGTACTTTGGAAAGATGATTCCAGCTCCTCTGCAGCAGCTGCGTTGAAAGGGGGTGTGACCAAAAGCAACAGAACAGTTAGGAGGAAAGTGAAAGAAACCCTGCTCAAACTGGCTGATGCAAAAACGGAAATTCATTGACTCACATAATTGAAATTAGCTTCAGGCATGGCTGCATCCAGGTGCTCAATTTAGAAACCAGTCTCTCTCCATGTCTTGGCTCTGTTCTGGTGTCTTTCCAGGCAGACCCTCCCCCTGTGATGAAAAGACAGCCCCCAGCAGCTCAAGGTTTGCCTCCTGCAGCTTAGCAACCCCACTAGAAAGGGAATTTCAGCCAAAGCCCTAGTGCTGCCGCTTGCTGGCTGACAGGCCCGTCCCCCAGCCAATCACAGTGGTCCCACTGGCCATGCCCACATCAAGACCCACCCCTGGAGTTAGGGAGTGGGATCAGCTCCACCCCAAATCCACAGTCTGAGACGAGAGGGAGACTGCTCCCCAAAGGAAAATCTGGACTCTCTTTCTAGGAGCCTTGATCATGGACCCGGAAGCAGAGGAAGCGAAGTAGCCCAGCCTTGTGCCCAGCAGGAACCCACTGATTACCATCCCCATTTGCCTGAGGTGGAAACAGAGGGGTGAAGTGACTGGTGGAAGGTCACACAGCAACCCAAGGGCAGTCAGGTCTCCAGACTTCCTTCAGACCACCACTAAGATCTGCAGTTTGCAGTGCATCCCCTGCAGGGTGGGCGTTATGCACACTCCCTGGAAATAGCCCAGAGAAGCCGTCCAAGGAGTCTCAGAAATTTAAGTGACTCTAGAAGTTGCCCTCTTGCAAGCTCCGTCTCAATAGCCAATGATTCTGCAGGTAAATATTAAAAAGGGGGAGGCCTCAAGCAACCTCTAGTCTAGAGTCAGGATTGAACAGAGCCTGGAAGCCCCCGGAACGATCACGCCTCACACACGAAGGGTGCAGGTTGATAGAGCTGAGGTCCCATGAAGCAGGGAACCGCAGGGAACCGTCGCTCAGACACGATTCCTCCTGAAAGGCAGAGCTGGGGCTGCCTGGAGGGGTCCCTCGCAGCACGAGCAGAGGAGCAGACAGCAAACAGCACCCCTTCACAGCACAGCGCAGCACAGCCTGCGGTCACTGCCCTTTACCTCTCTGTCTCCTCCCCTGGGCCATGAGCTCCAGGCAGGCGGGACCGTGTCGCCTGTGCCCTCAGCACCTAACACGGGCCCAGCATACTGTGAGGCCAGACAAATCGTTGTCAGATCAATGGATGGCTGTCCCAATTGTCTTACACACCTCCGGGCACGGGAGGCTCACTGCCACCCAAGGCGATCTTTGTTGACAGCCCTGCTGGAAATGCCGTCCTCAAGCTCCCCAAAATGGCAAAATTACAGAGCAAGATCCAGGGATCTCCCACTTTGGAATTTATCTTTAGGGGAGAATTCAAAAGCAGCAAAAACAAATTATCTGTGTGAAGATGTTCATTCTAGTATTTTCTATCATGGTGGAAATCTAGGAGCAATCTGAACCCCTCACAGATGGCAAAGATTGTGTATTTGTGTATATACATGTGTGTATGTGTGTGGGTGTGTATATGAGTGTGTGTGTATTTGTGTATACATGTGTGTGTGGGTGTGTGCATGTGCTTTAGTTACACCTGAGACCCCACTACAATGGACAATTTAGCAACCATCAAAAACCTGAACTATGAGAAGCAAGTAGAAACGTGGGGAATTGTGATCCAACAGAAGGTTAGAGAAAGCAGAACGCGCGCTCGGCCTGCAGCCACGTCAGCCAAGCGCGCAGGCAGGACGGGGCGGGAACGTGCAAGGAAGGAAATAGCTGTGAGGTCGGGGGTCAGCACCTCGGGGTGTTTAAGTTGAAAGTGACAGTTGTAGCCCCGCATCCTACAGGTACTATTGTTCCCATTTTAGAGATGAGAAAACCGAGGCCCAGGGAGGGGAAGCCGTTTGCACGTGGCAGCTGCCGGCCGAGCGGGGCAGCTGACCCCGGGCAGGGCACTGAGCCCTGCGCGGTCCTGCGCTGTCCCCGCCTGGCCTGCATCTTCCGCAGCCCTCCCGAGACCTGAAGACAAAACTCCCCCTCGGGGCTTGTCTCTCCTCGCGGGCCATCCCCGCACCTCGCTGTCCCCTCTAAGACTCAAGTCCCCCACCACAGGCCAAGAGGGAGCAATGGCCAGAGAAGCCTCACGGCAGATGACAGTCGCCTGGAAGACATCCACGACGCCGCAGCCTGACTCCCGCGTGGGTCTCGGGACAAAGGCCCTGCGCCCCGGGGTGGCACCGCCAGCCGCGCAAACAGTGACGCGCGTCAGAGCCGCCCGGCGCAGCCATCTGCCCCTCTGAACGCAATTACATCTGACCCAGCAGTGACGACTTCACGGCAGGCGACGACCTCACAACCACAGTGCATCCAGGCTCCGGGCTCCACGGAGAATTCTAGAGCAACAGGCGTTCTAGAGCCCCTTCTTTGGAGGGAAGTGGACGGAGTAACTTCTGAGGACAGAGCTGGCCCTGCTAGGCCATGTGCTTATGTTACCTTATTTACTCCTCCTGACGACTCCCTGAGATAGCGTTTCCTCCCTGTCTCCCGGATGAGGACCCCGAAGCGCAGTGTGTGGGCAGCGTCACCCAGCTTATAAGAGCCAGAGTTGGGCTTTGAACTCAGGCTCGCCGGGCCCTGAACACACCCCTTTCCTCCAGCCCAGGCTGGATGGCAGAAACAAACACAGCTGTCCTCCGGCCCCCACCCCTGCTCCAAATTCTTCGCTTCTGAGTCACTCCTTCAAGAGTTTTCTTCAGACACCAGCCCCCTCTTCAGACATTCACTCAACAAACATTTACTGAGTGTTGACTGTACGTCAGATTCTGTGGGTAGACGAAGGGAAGGGGTTTATGAGACAAAAAGACGCAGCCCCTGCCCTCGTGGGGCTTATAGATAAAGACAGAGGGAACATTTGGCAAGTACATGAAGCTATATAGTCAGAACAACGGTGGGGGGTGGTACAGGAAGCCATGAGAATGTGGGGATCACAGAGGGCTTCCCTGAGGAAGTGCCACTCGGGCTAAAAGCTGAAGGTAGGGGGAGGTAACAAAGCAAAGCAAGGAGGCAACAGTATTCCAGGCAGCAAAAACAGCATATGCAAAGGCCCTGTGGTGGGACCCAAAAAGGTCAGTGTGGCAGGAGCATAGAGAGTGCCCACGGAATAAAATAAATTTTGATTAACTCCTAACACCAGTGCTTCCAGCTAACCTTCCACCACACACTGACTCCAAGCTTCTTGTACATAATCTCTTGAAATCCTTATAATACTCCCACGGCGAGGGCATTTCCCCCCATTTTACAGTTGAAAGGAAAGGGAAACTCAGACGTGGGAAGTTCCTGAAGTTGGCAGTTGACAGGTGGGTTATTCTGTGCCTGGGTCTGTGTGAAGCTTTTTAAACACATTATTTCAATGAGTTCTCTTGGCAACCTATGACACAGGGACCTTTATGACCCCACGGTACAGAGGAGAAAAGTGGGGTTCAGACAGGGCGAGTGACCCGTCCAAGGTCACAGAGCCGGAAGCTGCAGAGCTGGGATCTGGATCCAGGGGGGCTTGGCTCCAAGCCCAGGGCTGTTTCCACAGCGTCAGAGCTGCAGCCACGTCTGAGTGTGTCGGGCGGCCCAGGCCTCATCCTGCAGAAGTGGGTGAGGGATCCGTGCTCGGTCCCTCGTCGCCTTGCCCCGGTGCCTCTGTCTGCAGCCTCGGCAGATCCACGGGCTCAACAACCTCCAGCTGCAGAGCTGGGCGCTCTCTTGGCATCTTGCTGTCGGTTGTCTCAGGGCCCAGCCCCCCTCGTCCTCCTTGTGGGTCTCCTGCACTGTCACTCAATTCCTTCGACACCCGCCCCCCAGTGGCTGGCATCGAGGCACGCTCAATCTGCGTTCCCCCAAGAGCAGACCTGGAGGCAAGGATTTGGGGGCACACACCTTGTCTGGCAGGTGATCAGGACGTAGCATGGGGAGCGGGGAGGCGAAAGAGGAGGAAAGCCAATAAAGGATGCATTGAGGAGTGGGGTACCACTGTGGGCAACTGGGGTGCATTCCTGCTGGGACCTCGGGAGACTGTGTAGCTCATACTGGGGTTGCCCCACCTGAGGGACAGGGAGCTGGGGTATTTATCCCCCAACGCCTGTCCCGCTCTGGCTGAAGGCTGCTCCTGCGGTGGGAGTGGGGTGTTAGCACCTCTACCAGCCTGCCCACTCACCTGGCCAGAGGGCACAGAGGCTGCATGATCTCCAGGGGGGCTGGGAGATGCGGGTGGGGCCCCACTGACAGGGTTTGCCCACGCGTTCAGTCTGGCAGACAGCAAACATTTCTCAAATCTCCATATGCTGGTGGTGCTACGCTCTGAACAGAGACAGCCCGGAAGGGTAGGAACAATCGAGCACCTACTATGCATCAGGCACGAGCTGAAAACTTAAACATGCTATCTTTTCAAATTACACGTGCCTGGGTAAACATCAAAAACCACTCCACCAGATTCTGCATCCCCTTCTCACTGGCTGTGGAACCCAGGGCATGCGAATCGCCCTTGAAACCTCGATTTTTCCATCCGTAAAATGGACATTAAGTCAGTGTCCGTTTCATAGGGTTGTTGAGAGGATTAAACTGTAAAGTTCTTGGAAGCAGTGCCTGGCACGGAGTCAGCACTCCACAAACAGCAGTGATTCTTCTATTTTCCTCTTTTTATCACCATATTTCGTCTAATCTAAGACACCATCAGCTGTCAACCACATCCCAATTTTAGAGATATTAAATTGAAAGAGAGAAAAAAAGGACTTCTGAGAATTGATGGAGTATGGCCTTATTCCCGTTTTCCAGATGGGGGCATTGAGGCTGGGGGCAGGGAGATAATCTGCGTATTTGTTCCCTTATGCTCCCTGCTTCCTGCCCTGGGACTGGGACGGGGTCCTCCCCAGGTCACCCCGGTGTCAGGTTCAGGCAGATTTTGCTGTTAAAGCCGCGCTGCGGGAGGAGACTCGGCCCTTTTCAAGCCTTGGATTAACTTATTTGACTGCCGTGTCAGAGAGAAGCAGAAGTCTGGAGCAATTATGCTGATGGGGTCCCCACCCACCAACACCCTCCTCCTGGCCTCCGCCCAGATGACTCAGCCCAAATTATCCCCCTAATTGTCTCAACCTGTGTGGACTCCCAGCTGGGGCCCTCCCTCCCCCAAACTCGCATTACTGGATTCTTGAGGGCTGTAGACAGGCAGAGAGAGGCCCTCGCTCTGAAATGGAATGCAGACTTCCAGGCCCTTCCACCATTCCTCATAAACCTGGTCTCCGCTTCCCTCTCCCTTCTGCCCGCCCTCCTCTGCAGTCACGCCCAGTTGTGAAGGGCCTTTATCAAAGTTCCTGCTTGGAACAAACCTCTCCCTTTGGGCACCCCTGTCCCTCCACCCCTGGCCTTGCCTTATGATTGCTGACCTGCCCGGAGAAGGGGGAGATTGCATTTGAAGTCCCGTGAGGAGAGGAACTACCTTGCATTGACTTCTGGGTCCCACTCAGCAGAGCTAAGGGCACAGAGAAGCTATTCAAGATGAGTGGGTTGAATAAAAAAGAAGAAGAAGAAAAAAGCACACTTTTCTGTTGTGAAAGAGAAAAAGAGGAACAACAAACAACACTCTGAGGAAGGGGGTGCTATAGCTGAATCAGACTCCCATAGCAAGAACAAGTGGACGGAACTGCAAAAACAACAGATACAACAGCACAAACAAGCAGACGTGACGATGTTCCATGCAAATCGAGGGATTGACAGAATCTCACAGGGATGAGGGAAATGCACTGGCACTAGGGGGTTGATTCTCATTTCACAAGTCTATTCCTGTCCCCAATCCCATAGACATGGGCCATTGCATATTTAAAGTAGTTTCATCCTTTCAGGACACCTGCCACCCATTTATGTACATATTTATGTATCCAGGAACAACAAATAACACTGCCTTGGGTGGGTGGTTTTTAAATGAACATAAGAGATATCATCCTCTGTGGCTCATTTGCAACTTTCTTTTCTCTGTCAATATTAATTTTCCAGATTCATTCTTGCTGGTAAGCGTAGCTCTCTCCTTTTCACGACTGTATAATATTCCATTTTGCGACTATCTCATTTTATCTGTCCATTTCCCACGGATGGACATGTAAGTTGTTTCTATCCCTGTCCTACTAAACACTGCAGCTTCTTTAGTGACCTCATCTATAAAAATGTTGTGCCACAGATGACTTCCAAGTTTCTACAAGCTGGCTGTCTAAAATGCAGACCTCACCCCAGGAAGCTCACAGTCCAGTTGGAGAGACGTGATCTGTACACACAGAAAAGGAATTTCACTCCACAGCTAAGTGTGTGTCTTAATTCTCGTCTCTCTTCTTGGCCTCGAAGCCCTCCTCGCCCTGAGCACGTGTGCACGGTGCCTGGACTCCTGGAAGAGTGAGCGAGGCCAGTGAGTGGTCCGGCACAGTGAGAGGGGAGCGGGGAGCGGCTCTGCTGATCCCATCAGGGCCCCACCTGGTGTATCAACAGCAGCCCAGGCCGGGCAGCTTCCGGCCCCGGACCAGCAGGACGCACCTCCCCGTCACGCCACGGGAATCCTCTCGTGTTATTTACGTTCCCCACAAAATCCAGGAAGTCGCCACTGGATATATAGCCCAACGTCTCGGGATTAAACCCTGTTAGCAAGAGTCTCATTCCCCAGCATTCCCCTGTGACCCAGACCACGGGCCCGCCCGATGGCGGATCCAGGTTTATCGTTACAGGGAAGGAGAAAGAAACCAGAGCCCCCGTCGAGGAAGCCCAGAATCAGCTCTACGGCCTGTGGAAACACTGCCATATGCTTCATTGTGCTCCAATTACACAGAATGCTCCAGAATCGCCGCTCTGGGGTGGAGAGACGCTAATGGCCATTACTGCATCTGGACAGCCCCGTTCGGTTATATTGTGATCTCTGAAACTACTGTGTGGTTCGCCGAGGGTCACCAGCCCCCTGGAACGTGGGAGAAACATCGGAGGTACTCGTCTGCGAATGCCTACTGGGCACCTGGTACAAACCACGCCTGCTTCTGGGCAGAGGATGGGGCGACATTGGCTCTCGTGGTACTTCTGGTCCAGGCGGGAGAGACAAGCAACACACACACGTGCACACACACAATGCAGGTGGCGGAAGTGCTGGGAAGAACAAAGAGCTATGACAGATGGGGGAGGGCCTGGGAACCACCCCCAAAGAGGGGACACTTGGGCATCTTAGTGAGGCACGAGGGGAGCTGTGAGGGGCTCTGGCGGAAGAGTTCCAGGCGGCAGAGCAGCCAGTGTAAGGCCTTGAGGTGACTCACCTGGAGTGAGTCAGGGTCAGGGGCCCGTGTGGCTGGAGTGGAGGGAGGAAGGGAAGGGTGGGGGGGTGGGGACGGAGAGGAGGTCCGGCGGGCCCAGGAGGGGATCGCGCTGCACTCTGAGTTACACGGGAGAACTCTGAGCTGAGGAGGATGTGACCCGTCTGATACTTGAAGAAGCCCTCCTGCTCCCCCGGGGGAGGAGAAAGGGCAGCAAGGTCTTGAGCGGCAATCCAGGGAGAGGACGGTGGCCGGGCTGGGCCAGGATCGCCATGCTGGCCGTGCTGAGAAGGGTCGGATTCTGGACGTATTCTGAAGGTAGAGCCGCCGGGACCCGAGGTGGGCGTGAGGGGCACGCTCCCCGTCAGGAGCTGGGGTTTGAGCCAGGCCTCCTGCTTGGCTGTGCCCAGGGCCCCTGCACCACAGCCTGTCGCGGGGGCTGTACTTGACCCACTTGAACAAGCATGCTGATGGCCACTAAAGCCAGTGGGTTCAAGCCAGCAGGTTCGACCCCTCGTGACGGTCATCGCTGGGCTCCTTTTCACAGTAGCAGATTCCACTCCTCGCGGCCGCCCCCTCTTGCCAACAAGAGGGTCACGAGTGGGGTGTGGGACCAGGACCCTGGGTCAACGGTGGCATTTTTACAGACAGACGAAACCCGCACAAGTCATCCTTTCTGTTCGTGCCCACTTCAAAGCCACAATCCAGAGAAGAGGGGTCTTTCTACCTTTATTGTACACACGAGGAAACTAAACTCGGAGGTGGCAAAATTTGCTACCCAAGGCGACAGGGCAACTTGGGTAAAGCTGGGGTTGTGCTCAGGTGACAAGGAGACGGCCATCGCCTGGCTGAGCCCTGCCCAGGTTGAGGAGCGCAGGATGGAGGGCTGGGACCCTGCTGGGCCAGACACCAGCTCCCACTGCTCCCTTTTGGCGCAGCCTGCTGTCTGGGCTCCCTGGTCCCCACCACCCGGCCCGGACACCTCGCGCTCGAGCCCGTCTTCATGCACTGCTGCAATTGTCCGGGGAGCTGCAGACTTGACACAGTTGGAAGCACTAAGGGATGCTGAGATCTAATTCCTGCCGTACTAGAATTTCCTTGATCTCATTTCTAAGGGAGCCCACCCCAGAACTTCGGAAAAGTACGCGAGAGACAGCTCCGGGCACCTTCCCCACCATGAATATTCGCTTGTTTCTAATCATTCCTCGTCAGCCTGTTCCGGTGTCGACTGTAGGCAGGCACAGAGCCGGGGCCTGAGGAGGCGGAAGTGACCCAGGCCAAGCCTCCCCTTGAGGAGCTCACTGTGGAGGGAAGACAACATCCTATGTGAGTCAACGAGGCAGCACTGTGCTAAATTCACGCAGTGTTCTGTAGGTCCGCCGTGTGCCCGGCAAACCGGGGAGAGAGCCTGGGCCCCGAGGGCCTGGTGGCTTCCTGCTCTGGTCCCCAGGTTCAGGTGCCCATCAGAATCACCCATGGGAACTGATCCCAATGCAGATTCCTAGGCCGGGGCCCTCGGAGGTTCTCAGCCTGGGGTCGCGGATAGGGCCTGGGTAGGGTGACCAACCGTCCCCGTTTGCCCAGATCTGAAGGGTCCCCCAGGACGCAGAGCTTCCAGTGCTAAAATCAGGACCAACCCGGACAGTTAGTCCCCCTCGGTCCAGGGATCTGCATGTTTAACTCTCCCCAGGCGATTCAAACGCAGGTGGTCCACGGGGGCCTGTGGGCACAGACAGGAGGCCTGAGTTCCAGTCTTCCCTGGGGTGGGTGGGGAAACATGGCCGGGCTCTGAAGTCCCCGGAGGGTTTGTAAGGGCAAGGTTGGCCGGCCGGGGTGGGTGATCCACGCAGAGGGGGCGGTCCACACTTCCGGGAGTGAAAGCCCCAGTGGGTCTAAGGCCCCAATCAGCCGACCTCCATCTCTCTCAGAGCATTCCCAGCGCAGCAGGCCAGCGTGAGGAGAAGCAAAAACGAAAACGGGTTGATTAACCCGACTGGGCGGAGACGTCCGAGCACGTTGATACCACCCGGCCAAATTTCTCAGCAGCCCCCAGCTGGGCACAGCTGAGCTTCGGCTTCCGTGAGCTACAAGATATTTGGAATAAAGGCTTAGCCTTGGAGAAGTATTAATGAAAATGTCACAGGCGCTAAAGTCAAAGCAGATGCGAAGCCGGCTACACGGCAGACAGAGCTGATAAGAAACAGCCCAGGAGAGAACAAAACCTCTTGAGATTAGGTCAAGGGCAGACAAAAAAAAGACATCCGGGGGTCCCCCATGGCAACTCGGAGGAAGGCTGTCCCTCCTGTGGAACAAGCTGACATTTTGGGGGCTGCCGCGTTATATATTGACATCCCGCCAGGGCAGCATTCCGAGGCCTCCACATCAGCAAATAAATATTACGTCTCCATCTTCAGCTAAGCAGAGCTGTGGTGCATTCCTATTACTTCATGTGGATTAACCATCTGGAAGTTGAATCAAGCCACAGAGTAAAGAATGGGATCCAATTTTGCATTCACCAAAATAAGCCGTACTAGTCTCAATTTATGGCAGATGGTTATGCAGTCTCAGCGGGCCAAAAAAATCTCTCTGCAAAAGAATAAAGTTTATGCCAATTACTGTAATAGGAACCAGCACAGCAACTGTGTGGGGTTGACTAAGATCGCAGATATCGCTGTACAGCTCATAAACTGCGGGGGGTCGGGGGAATGATGGGGACCCAGTTAATTCATTAAGATAACGCGAGAGAAATGAGGAGCAGAGTCGGTCATAAAACAGAAATATCTCCTCGCCAAGGACGGGAGGGGATCAAGGTGGAGCGGCTCTTCCTGGGATGGGGCTCGGCCGCGCTGCAGGCAGAGTCGGGGGCATGGTTAAGAGTCAGCGGGTGAGGGAGACCGCCTGGCTGCTCGGCGGGAAAGGCGTGGGACCAGAGGGGTTAAATTTGGGGTCTCTCTCCCATTCATTCAAAACAGACCTGCGGAGCGTGGCCTACTCCGAGGCAGGCAGGGGGCAGGCCCTGGGCCTACAGTGGCAAGGGCCACTAGCGCTCCTGGTACCCGCCTCTACGGAGCTCCGGGCCTGGCTGAGATGGCAGTGGCCAGTAGGGATGCTGGCCTGGTCAGGAGGTCAGGGGAGGTGACTTTGAGGATGTGGCCCCTGGGCTGAGGTCGAAGGATGAACAGGGGAGGAAAAGGGCTCTCGGCCTAGAGGACACCGTGGTCTTTGGTCTCAAGAGAACCTGGAACAAGGTGAGTGTGGCTGGGACGTGGAGGTGAGAGGTGAGGATGGAGGGGCGGCCGGGCCAACACACAGGGCCTCTCGGGCACAGCGAAGAGGTTTGTCTCGGTCCTGAAAGCAGAGATGCAATGACCTGAGCCGCCGTCCTTTGGGAGGGAGGCCTTGGCAGCAGGAAACGCTGGCTCCTTTCAGCTGAGGGCAGCTTTGTGACCCTGTGCGCCCGTTTCCTGAAGGATACGGAAGTGTGAGAACTCCCTGCCCCCCGGACAGTGTGGGGGTGGAACTGTGAGCTACGGCAGAGGATGCTTGGGGGAAGGAGGGATTTGTCCCCTCCTGGATGAGTCGTCCTATCTGAGCAAAGTGTGCCAGGCCCTCCCGGCCAGCACCTCCTCAGAGACCGGCGTCCCCATGACCTGCCTCCCCACCCTGAAACCTCTTGTGCCCCGCTAGGGCTGGAGGGAGGGGTGCAGGCAGTTGGCTGGGGCACATCGGGCTACAAAACAAGGTTGCCTGTTTCCTATACAATGTTAGTTTAGCTTTTGTATTTGTTTTTCAGTGAAAGCTGCTGGCTTCAAGAATGCTGACATTTGGAGCTAAAAATGGGGTGACCAACTGTCCCAGTTTGCCCTAGACTGTCCTGGTTTTAGCAACTGAAGTCCAGCCTCCCAGGAAGCCCCTCTACCCTGGGCGAACCGAGATGGCTGCTCACCCTGGCTGATTAGGAGACCAACCAAGGGCAAGTCCAGTGCTGGAGAGATTGTCACACATCACTTACTTATACATTCCTTGTCTCATGGCCACATTCCGTGTTGATGTTTTTACCCCAACCTCCACCGGCAGGACACAGAGGCTCAGAGGGGCCCCCTTACCAGCTGGCCCATTGCTCAGTAAGTGGACGTGGCAGGCTGGGCATGCAGGGCCCCCGTGTCCAGCACGGCCTCTCCAAGAGAGACAGCGGAGCGACCGGTAGTAAAACCCAACGGCAGCAGTCATGGCTGCCGGGCTCCCCGTTCTCTGGTAGGCCGACAAGGAAGGGAACGAAGCTCTTTGCAAGCAACGGTAATCCCACCCTGCTCACACCGAGGCATGAGCAAACACGGGAGCTACCGTCTTGCACTGGTGGCCCAGAGCCGGGGCCAGGCCAGGCCGGCCCGTCACCCACGGAGCCCCCACAGCGTCCTGGGTGCCGGGGGGCACACACAGCCTGGGGATGGAGAGGACCAGCGAGGGAGCTGAATTCCAGGGCAGGTGGGAGAAGCCGGGCCCAGGCCTGGCGCTCGTGTGTGCGGGGAGCTCACCAGCCGGAATGCAGGCGCTGACCTCAGTCACACAAGTGGAAAATCTGAGCCTGCCAGGTTGGAAGGGGCCGGGAGACACCCTGATTCCCCCCCGACAGCTTTCTGGCACGCGCCTGGAAGAGGAGTGAGCTCACGGGCCACCGGATGCCGAACCGAAGTCTCACCCCCAGTGATGGAAGGCACTGCGGGGCCCTCATGCACGGGGAAGTGTTCTCCTGGCCTTGGACATGACAAAAATCGTTCTAAATAAGATTCTCGTGAAGTGAAACGCTGCAGACAACTCTGGGGAGAAAAAACTACCCACAATCCCGCCACGCTAGCAAAACAACCCCAGTGGCTCCTCTCCAGACGTCCGCGGGCCCAGAGATTTCCTGTAGCTGAGGTGACGGCTGTTCTGATTTGTCACCTCGACGTAGCAGATGCTGTTTGTTTCCACATTCATTTCAGAATTATCACTACGCCTTTCCCCCCAAGTACTTTGGGGTGACTTACGTAGGAAGGATGGATACAGGAGAACCACAAACCCTCAGATGACAAGGCCATCACAGAAACCAAGTATGGGGGGTGGGAGGCGGGGACTGGGGCGGGAGGGGAACGAGTTACGCCAGGAAGTCCTGCCCAAACAGGTTGCCTCAGTGCATGTAAAATGCAACATGGGGGTTTCCTGCCTGACACCGAGACGGAGGGGGAAATTCAACACCGTCCAGGAAGAAATGTTTTCTTGGCTCTGAGCTCTGGGAAGAACCAGTCACGGAAGTTGGCCCCTAAGTGGTGTTTAAGGACATGGAGGTGTCCTTGAGAATTTTTATCATTAAGACTGCTCCTTGCATCGACCCTTAGTAAATGCCACAGGCATGGAACTTCGTGGTTCTGAAAGACGGTGAGGTGGGATGAGCAGCGGTTATGTGCGACTCTTGAGTGGCCCCCTGGATTATAACCCCACCCCCGCTGCTTTTAGTAATATGACCTAGCAAATGATGCTTATCTGGGCCTGTTTCCTCATCCTCAGAAGGGGGATTGATAGCTCCTACCTCACCGGATGATTATAAAGATTAAATGAGGCCATTTATAGGTTGTGCTTAGATTAGTGCCTAACACACAGTAAGTGCTATTCAGTGTTGGCTGTGTTTTGGGGAAGAATCTAAAGTAGAGATTGGCCAAGTATGGCCTTTGGGCCAAATTCAGCCCACCACCTATTTGTGTAAATAAAGTTTTATTGGAACAGAACCACACCTATCCATTTACGTAATGGTTGCTTTCATGCTACAAAGGCAGACTTGAGTAGTTGCAACTCAGACAGTACGGTTCCCAAAGCCCAAAATATTTATCGTATGGCCCTTCACAGGAAGTTTGCCAACCCCTGATCTAAATGACGTCTGTGCGTGGCTGTTCCCAGCCTGACCTTAAGCTTCCCCCAGCCTCACTTGGGAGAAGTCTCTCGTCCTACACAGCGCCTCTCCGGGAACACTTCTGGAGTGACAGGTACAGAGCACGGTGGATGGGAAGCACTCACAGCACCTCTTTGTAAGCTCAGCTGTTTCAGGGCCTCCCGGGCCATGGGAAAGTGGAGGCGGCTGAGAGAACACGCCATCAGTACTCCAGGCTGCAGGGAGCTGGCGTGCAATGGGATGCCCAGGGGCGAAGCTTTCGTTGAGCACATACATTAATGAACACTGTAAGCCACTCCTCTGTTCCACTCCATGGACCTCCCTCGGTCTGGAGCGTAAGCCAGTTCTGCTATCGCCTGATTAGCAGGTGGTGTCAGAATGTGTAAGGGATCAACGAGGCGGAGGCAAGTCATGGCGCTTTACCGCTTCTCAGAATTCAAGGAGTAAACAGATTTGACCCCAGGTCGAGCATCACTGACTCAGGGAAACTCGGGGCTGATTTTCTAGACAAAGGCCTGGCCTTACTGAGCCCCTGATGGAGCCACGAAGCCAAGTTCAGGTTAACACGTTAGCGATGGTACCTAGGGAGCCAAATTTCAATCGTGGAAAATATATAGGACATCTAGGAGCTTTTTCACAAGTACAGCACTTAGTGTAACAGCCACAGATGGTATTTTCTGGACAACAGACGCACAGTGAAGTAAAACACGCCGATTGGGAAGAGTTGAGCTAAAAGCGTTATCTTCATTGTATCCCATACATCGACAGCGTTTGTTAGCACAGCACAGCTCCACCCTTCGGCTTTCGGTTGGCATTGGTTGGGCATCTGATGGCAAACCACAGCAACTGTCTTCTGCTTAGAGCCCTTTCTGTGGACCCCACCTGTGCGACGGGCAGCAGAGATCAGCTCAGTCCTTCACCCACGCCTGAGCCCCCGACGGCCAGGAGGTGGATGAATGTCTGACTCCACTGTACAGACAGCAGACTGAGGCTCTCACTGGCCATCGGTTTTGGCTCCACTGATCTTTGGGGCCTTAGGGAGCCATGCAGGCGTTCACGCAGGGTGCAGCACGATCAGGGGTGTTCTGGAAAATCCCCTCTGGCAGAGCCTGATTAAGGTTATCCATGCTCTAGACCAGGACTTGGCAAATGGCCTCGCCAGTCTAATCTGGCCCACTGTCTGTGTAAGTCAAGTTTCATGGAAACACACGCTTATTCATTTACGTACGTATTGTCTATGGCTGTTTTTGCATCACAGGGGTAGAGCTGAATAGCTGTGATAGACCATACAGCCTGTAAGGCCTAAAATATTCGCTGCAGTCTATCCTTTTACAGGAAGCTTGCGGACCCCTGCCCTAGATGAGAGGATGGCTCAGCAGAGCATGGCTTGGACCAGGACAAACAAGAGGAGCATTTCACAGGCATCGAGGGGCACTTTTTGAGACTCAGGGACCACGTGGGATTTCTGGCTTGGGCAGCACAGCCAGTGATGCAGTCACCTGATGAGAGCAGGCAGCACACTGGGGGGAAAGGAGAAAAGACGGAGTTTGGTTTTAGGTTCCTTTGGTTTGAAGAGTCTGGTTGAAACGTCTGGAAAGCGAGGAGGAATGCAGACCTGGGGCTCCCTCCTCTGTTCTCATCATACTCTACTGTCAGCGACCAGAATCACTCCCTCCTGTTGCAGCTGGTTGTCAGGCTTTACTTCTCGGAGGGCAGAAATCAGATCTTACTGATTTTTTGGTTTTACTCCCCTCCCCTTGAACCCCAGGACTCAAAAGGGGCCTTGCACAGGGTAGGCAGGTATCTGCTGTGGGCAAAGCAGTTTCCAAGTTCCCATCAAGGGAGGCGACTTCAGAGAACTCCTGCCCACAAGGAGTTCCCAAGCTAACTCGGCAAAAACACAGACACACAGAGGATGACATCCCTTACCCAACGCCGCACGGAGCCTGTAGCCAGACGAGGGGTGAGGACGGCTGCCGAGATCCCTCCAGGCTAAGGCACGCTGCGTGGAGGGGCACTGGCCTTGAGAGAAGGTGGTCTCCTCAATCATCTTCCAGGAGAGCAGGAATTCTCTCAGC
Source organism: Tapirus indicus (assembly GCA_031878705.1). Lineage (NCBI taxonomy): Eukaryota > Metazoa > Chordata > Mammalia > Perissodactyla > Tapiridae > Tapirus > Tapirus indicus. The sequence goes on from CM062938.1 coordinate 21,903,149, forward strand.
TCGCTCTCTGTCCTTTGAAAACAGGGCACTTGGAACCCAAGCCCCAGACAGGCAACTAGTGGGCAAATGACTTGTTTAAAGGCTCCCCATGTGAGCCTACGGTGCAGCGAGGGTTGAGAACCTCTGGTTTACGTGAGCTGAAGTATTTCAGACCAGCAGCCCTAGCACAACAGCACACTCAGAAGACGGGAACTCCCAGGCACAGGTGATGAAAAGAGCCTGGCTGGAATGGAGGAGACATTCTTTTCTCATCCACGGACAAATCTTAGCTCATGACTTAACAGAAGAGAAACAGAGGTTACGGAGCAGCGGTTCCTCACACAACCCCCTCCGGGGCTGCAAGCCATCTCGAGGGAGTTGGGGGAGCAAATAAAATAAGTTCTGAATTCCTTTTAAACAATAAAGATGTCTTTCAACACGGTACTTTCACAAGGATGGACATTAAAGGTGCCCCAAACTGCAGAGCACTGCTTTAAATGCTTAGCAGAGGCTTGGAACTTTCTTGAGAGGCAGCTTTAGAATATCCGCAGTATCTACTATTCCCAATCCAATCTGGTTGAAGAACTGGTTTTGAAGGGACCTACTGTTGCTTCATATTTCCAAGGCAGACAACATAACCCCAAACAACACTGGCAGGGTCCCAAGGAATCACTCCCTGTCGGCAGTAGAGGCTCCAAGCTCAGCGGGACAATCTTTAACCTGTCCCCTGGCACTGTCCCTCCCTCCCAGTCATGTGAAGTCCCAAACTCTACAACCGCTGGTGAAGGTAACTTGAAGACATCGGTTCTGTACCCACTGAACTCCACCTCAACATTCAGTGGCTCTACCAGATCCGAGGGTCTTGCAGTCAGCACACTCTCCTTCCAGATGGTCAACAACAGGGAATTCCATACCGCCCCGTCAACTCAGCTGCTGAGAGGGGATGGACAAACAATAAAGCTACCTTACTTCCTCAGAGACAAGATTTTGAGAAGGTTGGGCTGTGAAACTTGACAGCAAATGAAGTTGAGGAGGGGAGAAAAAGGTGAGCTTTCTAGAAGCCAGGTGTTAGGTCTACACTGATTTTGGATCAACCAGAAGGCAGTTTGGTAAACGAACAGAATAAAAAGGGAGAAATCACACTGAAGAGGGTGCATCACATGCTAGAGGATACAATGTCTCAACCGACCCTGAACACGCTACAGCCGGGCATTGCTACAGCCGGGCATTGTGGCCTCCGCCGGGGGACAGGCAGCCCAAGACTCAGCGAGGGGCCGGGAGGGGCGCACCTGACCCCCGCCCACACTGGCCGGCACCCCAGGCTCCTTGGGGCCCAGCTGCCTCTGGCCTGGATTTTTGCTTTCTCATCTGTACAACATGGATCACGTCTAAGATCTCTCTCAACCAACTCTCTACTGTTAAGTGACGACTTACCACGCTGAGCTGTAATTTACCCCTTCACGTGTCCGTCTCCCGCACTGGACTGTGCACTGCTTTTATTCCATCCCAGCACCTGCAGTGAGACCTGAGGGCTGGGCATGAAGCGCTCAGATTGCTGAGCGCACAGATGACAGCCTCTCATCATGACTGCAAACGTGATGTCTGAGATAAAACACTAAGAAAGCTACCTCAGAAAACAAAAGAACACCCCAGAAACAGAACATTATATGTTCCACATAGCTGCCCACCTCTCTGAAGGTTGAGCAGCTCTAGAATATTAAGTTGGAACCATGAGAAAATAGTTGTTACATGTCCAAAAACAGTAGGCTGGACATGACAAAGTCCTAAAATACAAGAGGTGCAACCAAGTCCCAAACCAAAGAGCCACAATCTTGATACATTCAGAATCTAATGGCAAAATCCCTACTGAGGGCTTTTTGAAAGCACTATGGGTTTTCCATATTTTTCCCCTTTAAAAATAAATTTTAAAGAACCTCTGAGACTAATAATCCTTCTTTAGTTTACTACTTCGCTTTTAGAGTAGAAAATTATTTAAGAAACCAAAGTAACAACTTAATGTGGCATAGGCGCACTTTAAGAACAGGAGTTCGCAATAAAAAAATAAAAAACCACTTTTTCTTTATTTTTCCCGGAGTAGTAGTGCCGCAAATTAGAGAATTCTTGAAAAGACAGCAGAGAAGCGGTCTGCAATGTTCTGAATTAGACGTGGCATCAGGGAAACAACCACTCAAGCACACAAGTGGCATTTTGTGATCAAATTTATTTTTTGTTTAAATTTCATTTACTTTGTTTTACTGTAATTTACACAAGAGACTGCGAAGTAAACTAGACATTTTACATTCACCACACATTCCCTCATATCTCCACAGTTGTTAGAAAAACATGAAAATCCACGCGCCGGGCTCTCATTTCCACGTGCGCCCAAGCTCCCAATGACGCTGTAGATACCAGTGAGAGTTAAGTTCGTTACAAGGAGAGGACTAGACTATTTCACAAAACGAGCAATAATCTTCCTGGCGTCAAATACTTTGCGGACCGTGATTACGCGCTGACAAACCTATCTGCAGCAGCGCCCAGAGTAAACATCAGCCTTGATCCTGAGTGCGCGGAGGACGTACGCTCCGTGGGGCGTGGAGCCGAGGATCACGGGGACTTGCACTGCAGGAGGGATCCTCAGCACCCTTGTCTGAGTCACCGCAATCACTTCCGTGGGGACGCGGGACATGTGGGAACACGAGGAGCAGGGAGGGCAGGACTGTCAGCAACTCAGATTACTAATGTGATGTGACTACAGGGCCTGGCGTGTTGTAGGAGGGACGAGAGGTTCAAGACGACAGTTTGTGACCTGAAGGCTTCAACAGCATCATTCTACCCCAGCTTCCGGGACTGACAGGAGGAACACTGGATTCGGACAGGGAAAGCTGATGGAAGTCTTACCTAGCTATTGTTCCTTTCTTAAAAAAAGAAGTGGCAGCAGCTTCTAACCAGCATTTTCACGATGCTTATTCAGGATCCGCTCCAACGCCGGCCTACCTGAGAGCACATCCGAGCGGGTGGTGCGCTGGCCCCTCAGCGAGGCCTCCTGCCTGCGTCAGGCAAGCCTCGTGCTGCCTCTTCAATCCTTCCTCTCTCCGAGTCAGCATCTCCCCCTTCAAGTGTATTTCAACAGGAAAAGAGCAACACGTCATCACTAGCTATATCCTACCGTGTAAGCTGTGAGGAATCTAGATCATTTGCATAGTTTCCAAGCTGTAATTTCAGAAAACAGTCATTTCAGAAGCAAGACTCCATGGAAGAGCTGTGCTTCCAATTTTTCTAAACAGCCTACGATGCTATTAATTTCTTCATCAATTTCTTTGTTTGCCTAACAGAAGCCTGAAAATTGTATAGTGTTTATTATGAATCACAAACCATCATCTCCATTTTTGCTAGGTCTGATATAGAAAAATACTTGAAATTTAAAATACAAAAATCCAATAAAAACTGGAAATTTTTCTTAAAAAGGGATTTTTCCCCTCAGGGCAAACAAGTAAAAACTGGCCTGTAACTTTACTCCTTACTAACAGATATTGTCCAATTGAGCTGTAAGACAATGACCATTCAGAAATAAATCGTTATAAATACACTCCAAGTTTACATTCCAGATTCATTGGAATACCAAAAGATTTTGAATAAATTTTTCTGTGGGAGTCTTTTGCTTATGGGACTAAAATAAAAATTTATAAGAGACTGATTTAAAAGAACAGAAAAGTAATAAAAGGCTATATATATATTGGTCCACAAGTTGACATTTATGAAACATACCAGCTAGTATTACACTGCAGTCAGTTTGTCCATTAATGGTATTACTTTGATAATTATTAAAATCTGTTCCAGGTATATATACTGAAAATATTTTCTTTTGCATTCTTGCTGAAGACAGGTACAGTACTTTGGAGAAATTGTACTAATCCCTTCAGTATGTTTGTATGTACACATATACACAAGTGTGTGTACAGGGCTCTGTAGCTCTACATGCGTTTTATATACAGCTACAGACACGCACACACGAACATACATATACACGTGGGTGGGGACCTGTGCATGTGAGCACACGTCTGGGAACTGTCAACACTGCAGGATACTGGTCAGATTCTTCTTCACGCATCACTGGCCGCACTTGTTCCCCTCACTTGACCTTGATTACGTAACTGTAAGAAAATAAGACAGGGCAATGTGTTGAAACACAGAAAGACACAAAAAATGTTAAGACAGTAGCTTGTCACACACATTCTCCAGAAAAAAATCCTCAATGTAGCAAAATGTTTAGCAGAAAATGTACCCCAATTAATGCATTTTAAAGATTAAAAATGTAATCTTGAAGATTTTGGTCTTACTAGTGGCATAACATTTTGTTTCTTTAAAGGGAAAATAAATTAGAAGCAGAAATAAATCACAGAAACTTAGAAGAACTTAACAAAAGTAACGATAACGTAAAATTTTTACAAATGAACACTGAATTTAAAGAAAAGGCTTTGGAGGAATTCTGGTATGACTCCTTCCCTTCACGACTGAACACTTCATTTCCCCCGTGTGCAATAATGAAGGAGCAGGTAGCACACTAAGGGGGCAAAAACTCATAGTGGAGTGGGAAGAGTGTCCCATCTTGCTCTTTTCCTCAATAAACATCGTAGTTCGATATTAACAAACGATGAACATACTGTCGATTTCTGTTTCCTCACACTGGTTTCAACATGTGGGGTAGATTTTGAGGCTTTTTCCCCTCTAGGAAAATCTCTTATCTGGGCATATAAATTTGTGTTAGAGAAATAAGACCGTGGAAATGCTTTACACTGTAAATGAACACCAAAGTGTATTTACACATACGAAAGCTAACTGTAAAGATAACTGAAGATTCAACATGAAGGAAGACTTTCCAGTGTTCAAAAAAAATTTTCAATTAAAATGAATTATTGAGGTTGGCCCTTATGGTATGGGATGAAGATTTTTGTTTGATTTAAAATGGCTTTATACATATTTCCTTAACTAACCATAAATGGTCCTACTAAGAAATAAGTCAATTAACTGGCTATCGATGAAACTCAGCTGGCTTCCAGGACAGTGCTCCATGTTGATACACGCACTTGGCAGCCGGCTTCTAAGAACTAGCTCCGGATTACTAAATACAGCCTGTTCCACAGATAAGATTCTTACAGAATAGTAATGCAAGTGTTCACTGTCAATTTCCAAAATACATATCTCAAATTCTAAAAATTAAACATTTTAACCCTTAGTCTCTGCTTAGCAAGGTAACTACCCATTACCAAAAAGGTACTGGTTTTTAAACATTTTTTTTACCCAGGTCTTCACTTACACAGTTTGATTATTGTCTCTGACCCTACAGGGGGCTCATCTAGACATCAGCAGCCGACGTGCCTCGGACGGAACCCTTCTTACGCATCTAAACGTAAAATAAAATCATGAGCTGCTAAAATCACAGACTCTAAATTGGGTTAGTAAGCAAGGGGAGAAAAACGATCTAGAAAAGACTGTGGGCTGACCGCTGCCTGTTTATAAACACATCCACGTTGAGAATGAAGTTCTGAGGCCCCTCAAGTAATCTCGGTCTAAGGAAAATCTTGCAAAAGGCTTTTCTTACATAGCACAGAAAATGTATATCTACTTTTAAATCTACGCAACAAAAGCCTGCAGCCTGATGATGTGAAATTATCAAAGACAGCCCAGGATAAATAAACTGTTCACCAATATAATGTGAGAAAATGCCCTGATGGTCTGGTCATTATCCCCATAGTCCCTAGACCAGACAGGAAGCCATGAGGTGTGGCCCCTCTGCTGCTTCTGAGACCAGAATCCCTCAGAGGAGTTCTCGATGGAAGTTTACTGAAAAGAGGGAGGATCAAAGGGAGCACAGGAACAAGAGATGAGAAACAGCGAAGGACACAGGATGCATGAGGAAGGACAGACATTCACAGCAACAGGCTACAGACAATTAAAAACTCAATGAGAAAATTAAGAAAAGAATGGAGAGAGAAGGAATAAATGCAATAAACACTTTTCTAAGACTCATCCCTCCCTCCCACTCCCACAGAAGTGCCAGCTGAGAACAGGCATGAAGTCTGCCCAGAGGACTCCTTCAGTGGCTGGGCCTGACCCCAGGATTTCTCTGCAGGATTACAAGCAGGCAAGAGCATTCCTCTCATGCCTAACCTCTCAAGATGCTGCTCCTTCTCTCCAGGGCCAAAACCCATTTGAAAGAAACTCAATTCTTAAAATATTTGCGAATTAAGAAGAGAATTACAACGTATCCAATTCTGTCATCAGGTGTCAGGGAAACAGGACGTGAAGCAAAGGGGAAATTCCTCTGTGGTGAGGAGGACTCGAGAATGTTAAGCCCCTTCAGGGGCGGCTGTTCTCTGGGTAGGCGTTTTGGCCTGCAGGCATGATGCTGCCCAGATTCTGGAGATGCTCACAAACCAACCGTTAGGACTCAGAGCAGCAGCACGTGATGCGGAATAAAGCACTCCCTAGTGATCCAGAAAGAAAAAACTTAAATGCGGTTTAACATTAAGATGATCAGCACTTAATGCTGAAGTCTGTCCTGAAATGTTTCTGAAATACTTAAACTGCCATGTTCCCCCAACCCTGAACCAACGAGAGATTTCTACCAAGTTCCTGAGGGAATGAGCCAGTCTGAGCCTTGTGGGTACAATAACGATGGGATCTTCTAACAAACTGGGCTTCTGTGGAACTACTTGTCTAGCTTCCACCTTCTTTTCAAGTGCAATTCCCAACTCACGCACAAGTAACTTGCACAGAGAAGCAGCTGAGCCCGCAGGCCCACCGCCACCTCATCAGGGCCCTCACCACGTTGACATAGGGGCCATTCTGTGTTCAGGGATCATGAGACTGAGAAGCTGTGACGGAAGTAAGAGCGCTCCCCTGGGGGGAAGCAGAGCTCTCAGCCAAGTACCGTCCAAGGGGTTCAGAGCCCAAGCAAGGGAGGGCACCATTCATCACCCTCCAACCACGACCTCTCTTCCTCATGTTACGGACAGGCCTTCAGCAGAAAAATCAAAACCAAAAGAAAACTTCCATGCTGAGTTCGAACCAACAAAAGTAAGTCTGTTTTGTTTTATCTTGGGGTTGGCAAATCCTTTCTGGAGATGCCAAGGCTATATACCATGAGCTTAGTGAGAATAAGTGTAATCATGCTGCTTTCTTTTCAATATTCAGTTGAGAGCAGCTGCTCGGAGGGGCTGGAGGCAGAGCTGGCAGGTGTCTCTGGAGCCCAGAGCGCCTGGAGGGGGAAAGCAGGCAAGGCAGGGAAAAAGGAACTCAAACTGGGTGGTGGTGCATCTTAGAGAAGGGCATCTGACTCTTGAGAAAGGGAAGCCAGAAGTGGGAGAGAGGCATGGGAAGAAAGGTAGGAAGTACCCAGGACTTACTCTTGCCTGTTGAAATATTTTGCCCGAGGCCAGCCTACAAATAAGGGGTGAGAGAGAGTCTTCCACGCTTACCATCCTACCACCCTACTCCCAAAGATCCAAAACTCAAGAGTCATGCTATTAGTATGAGAAACTGAAGTCAAACGGGCTTCCATTGGCTGGCCTAGAAACCAAACCCCAATGTATAATGTTGTCTCTATGGGAAAACATGTCCCACATTTCAAAAAATCAACTTAAAAACTTTTGGAACAAAATCCATTCATAAGTTGGAGACTGCCTGAAGTTTACTTTATGTATAAGATAAAGTTAAGACATTTTATTGCCTTATAAAGAAAATATGTCCTAGCCCTCTCAGAAGGTTTGTATAAAGCTAATTAGAAGCAGATCTACCATAATCACCAAAAGTAAGCAATTTTAAACACAGATTCTTTACGATGCTGTGTGCCAGACAAATAGATTTCCTTCTGTGCCCAAGAACCTGATGTGCTGCCATTCCCTAGTGACTAAACGGAGTCCTGCCTCACACACAGGCGCTCACCAAACACTCATCTGCAGGGCTCCTGACACTGGGACTGCCGGCAGGACTCGGGATGACCGCATGGAAACCACCAGCTCATCCTGTACATTTTGGTTCATTTCCCCCGTGGGGCCCTCCTCTCAACTGAAAAGAAGCGTAGCCCAGAGCAAACGCAAAACCAGACACGTGCAGTGAAGTCAGGGAAGACTGTCCCTGCGACAAACGGGGTGCTCAGGCACTGCAGGGCCTGCTCTCTGGTGGCGGGGAGGAGTGAGGGTAGGCTTAACTTTGAAACATGGCATGCTGACCTCCAGCCCGAGGATCGCCTGAATTTCTGCCTAAAGCTTATGAAGGAATAAGGCTTCACTGCTACTTGTGGGAGGGGAGGAGGCACTTCCGGAATCTGTGACAACATCACTAGCCGTATCTTTTCTACAGAAGAGGAAACTAGGACCTCACTGTGCTAACATTAACAACTCACTGTGACAACAAAATGAGCCAAAGGCAACTTGGTCCGACAAAGTGAGTGTCTCAAAGGACAGAGAACTAATGCATGAAAAAGAATGCAAAACCAGTGGACATTTTACAGGTAATAAATTCTAGACCAAGAAAGCACTAGTCTACTTTCATGCAAGATGCACAACAAAAGAGAAATCAGAACATGAGAAGGGATGTTAGTGTCTAAGAAACTTGATTTTGATGAGGGTATATAGATTAGAGAATAGCTTTTAGTAACACTCTTCTTAATTCTAAGTCTACACTTACTAAGCACATACATAGTTTTAGAAAGGGAAAATGAGAGAATTTCCACAGAACAGGAAGTCTTACTGTTTCTAGTTCTTTCTGAGTTTCATCTTCCATTCTCCTTATGTCTTCCATTGTTAGATCAATCCACTTGTCAATCCAACAAAAAAGCTGGCGATGAAAGTTTGTAAATATCCTTTTTTCTTGCTTTTAAAACAAAGAAAAAAAGTAGTATAAGACGGTAAAAACCTAAGATTAATGACATATTAACTTTATGTGTCCCAATTAACCCATGAAATCTACATACACTTGGTTTGAAGAGACCACTCTGTCGATTAGTGGAAATCTTAATTCCGTCCTATTATCATTTTGTACAACAAAATAAGAATTTCCCTGTGAAATGTGAAACAATCTCTCTCCTAGTAGAAACAACAAAAAAATGTAGTGTGCACATTCTGATTCAACATAAACTCCTGCTGAACCTGATTTATTTTTACCTTTTTCTAAATGTCAATGACCAAAGGTCAACTCGATTTCTTCTGCTATAAAACCATACATTGTCATTCTTAACTTCTCTGAAATTCAAAGGAATATTCTGAGGTGGAACAAAAAAATGTACTTAAAGAAGAGTCCTAGGTTCTTTGGAATAAGGTGTTTTATTCAATTAAGAATTATTACAGACTCCCCATTAATTTTTGTACTCTGTTACTGCCACTACATACGTGTGTGTGTGTGTGTGTGTGTGTGTGTGTGTTAAAACCATGTATATAATTAGTGGTTTTAATTGCTGGATTATTAAAGTTTTACTAAACTTTCCCAAGAAGAGACAAAAGTGCACTGAACAGTGAGTACTTTTGGATAATCTTCAACTTTAAAATTTTTTTCATGAACAGAAGGGACTTCATCAATTACATGTGTGACTTCTATTTATCAGGACTGGACTGGTTATCTATTACTATGATCCAAGAGGAAGAAAGGAAGCCAGTATTTACAGAGTGCCTACTGTGGGCCAACTGCAAGCAGGCCCAAGAATAATCAAAGTTTCCAGCACTTTAAGATCCTTTTTAAAAAAAAAAGTTAGAGCAGTTACAGTTTAAAAGTAGAAAAGTTACGGTGAAACTCAGATGCACCTAGTTGTGGGTTCAGAGACACAACGGGCTTCTTGATAACGATAATGGAATAGACATGCACACTACAGGGAAAGTGAACCTCCAAGACAGTGCACGTTCCTCACGTGTTTACAACCTGTGTATTCATACAACTGCAACTCTCCCCTCTTTCTAGATCAAACCGCCCATGTTACTGTCAACTTAATAAAGAAGACATAAAAAAGAGGTCATTAGAACCTATTTCGACCCTCAGATGACATTCAGAGCGTTAAGTATTCTCAGTGAGGACCTCTAAAGACACCCCGCAAGAAAGTTTGTGTCGGGGGGGGGGAGAGTGAGGGGGGATCGAGCTGAGCTGGGACAGAGCCTGGCCTCTCCCCCCAGCCAATGCCAGGACACCAGGTCCCCTTGGGGACATGCTTTATGCAGAAAGGGCTCTCAATAGAAGAGGTGGGCGAGCCATCAAGGAAGTGCTTTGAGAAAAACCTGCTATGCTCTTCCCCAAAAAAAGCTCCTTAAAACCTCCGCTGGCATCTGTCTTTGCTGTTTCTAAGGAGAAAAAGAAGGGCAGAGAAGAATTATATGGGGACAACAATTTTCACCTCATAAATGAAAAAAAAAAAGTGTTAACAGAGAGAATATCCTATTAATAGCTACCTCAAATCTTAACCTAATTGTAAGTCATTGCAATTCTGAAGGGGTATTACCTTCTGAATGAAGTTTTCTACTTTGCTTTGCAGTCCCCACCACTTGAATTTGATGGTGACCAGCTTATAGGCACACATCTGAGGACAGTCAGGGTTGTTCGCCAGCTCCTTCTAGATGAAGAAAATCGAAAGAGAGAAATAGTGGCTTAAATATTTATGTTTTGATTTAAATTGACTGTTGTGTAATGACATAACAGACATACATGAAGAAAATTACGATCTCATGTGTGTTTAATTCAGGTATTTGGAAATTCAAAATCAGTTTAGCAAAAGCAGCAGTATTCCCTGCTGCAAACCCTCCTTCCACAGACGAAGTTACTTCCTGGCTCTACAGTTCAACAGCTCTGCCTCAAATTACACTATTCATATTTCATATCAAATACCAAATTCTATTCACATCACATCAACTTTAACACGAGGGTCCTCATAACACCATCACTGCACCCCACCGTGGACGTGGTGCAGCACAATAGAACATGACGAGGAAGCTGAGCGCTCCTCTGTGTCTTCAAACCTCGGCAAGAGGAGGGGCTGCTTATTAACTGGGGTCTTCAGTAGAAGGAAGATAGGAAAAGGATGCAGCAGCAAAACCCTCTGTAATTATCAAGTTCTTGAAGGCAAATCCCATACATTCGGACTCTAATTTCCACAAACAATTACCTCATAGTTTAAATGGTGTAGTCAGGGAATCAAATCAAGAGTTGTTATGATAAAAAAGGGAAAATGTTAAAAAAGAAAAAAACAGAGCAAGGGAGAGAGGTGGGAGGACTACCTGTATTAAAAGAGACAAAATACAAAGTCTGCAAATTTACTTTAAGAAAACATAAAAAAAGCAATTAGAGGGGCCGCCCGGTGGCGCAGCGGTTTAGTGCGCGCTTGGCAGCCCGGGGTTCACCAGCTCGGATCCCGGGCGCCCGCTGACGCACTGCTTGTCAGCCACACTGTGGTGGCGTCACATGTAAAGTAGAGGAAGACGGGCACGGATGTTAGCCCAGGGCCAGTCTTCCTCAGCAAAAAGAGGAGGATTGGCGACGGATGTTAGCTCAGGGCTGGTCTTCCCCACACACACACAAAAAATCAGAATTTGGATCCTCAGATGATGTCACCCCAGGATCAGAGTATAAAAATCCACTTTGGATTTGTAGGTGCAGCCAAAACAAAACAAAACAATTTAAAAATACGTATTTGTGTGGAGAGAAAGAGAGGGCAGGAAGAAAAGGGAGGCAAGGACGGGGCAACAAACCTGGCGAAGCGTCAACCACTGCTGAATCTAGGCGGGGATGTTCACTGCTCTATTCTTTCAGTTTTTGCCTGGTTTTGAAATTTTTCATTAGCAAAATTGGGCAGGGGGGTTCCAACCTATAGTATTACTGACAGTTTCCGTGACACTGGGCGAGCTCAGTACACGTACTAGCGTGCTGCTTTGGGGGAAGGGTGTGGGGGACGAGACGGGCTCGCAGCACACACCGTGTCCTCGCGAAGGGCCCGCTGAGCATCACAGTTCCTCCAGGGTGGCGTGTGCAGGACACTACACGCTCCCGAGCGGACCCCGAAGGGAGCCTGGGCTGGGCTCACAGCAGTGAGCCAACGCAGACGTGGCCTGCCTCAGGAGCTCAGGGAAGGCAGGTGCTCCGATCAAAGAATCACAGAAGGCGGAGGCGACTGCAGGTGTGGCCGTCCTGTAAACTCGCAGCCCCAATGCTGGTGTGCTTACAGGAAGAAAGCTCCGTCTCAGGACTGCTCTGAGGACTAGGCAAGGCAGACTGTGCCCCGTGCTCAGTTGGGGGACTCAGGGGCTTAACACGTATCAGTTCTCTTCCTCCCTTACTCTTTCATAGAGTCCTATTTACCTCTTTAAATTTGCAAAACAATTTTAAATAAAGTATCTCAAAAGTGTAGACAGTCACGTGCAACATCATGGGGACCCTTTTTATAAAAACTAAAGTACAGAGTAAAAACTTGAAGCAGCCTTTTACAAGGATTCTTCCCTTCTTCCCCGCTGGTCTCAGCTTCACACAGGGCTTAAGACATGACAAGGCTGCACCAGTCACACTGTGTGCCACTGTCACTTCCTGTCAACTTCAACTCATTCACACAAACCACTTTCAATAAATTCGTTGTGTGTGAGCAAATATTCTTTCCATTCAGCCACATACATACAAATTTTAAAAGTAATGAATTTCTAGGTCTTATTCTAAAACCTCAAGATTATTCTTCATTTATGCAATCACACCAATAGACCACATTTTTTTTCCCCAAACCCTCAATAATGCTCCAGTTTCAAGTGAATTCTAAGGGTATGTATGATGTATGAAAAAATTCTCTTTTGGTATTATTAATAGGACTCAAAGTCCTGAAGAATCCTGCATGATTGATCAACTTTTCTCAGAAAATCTCTTCCGTAATAACATTTCATCTTCTGAATAATGACCTGGTACATGGGTTAAATCAATGAGGTAACACACAAGCATTTAAATAAAAACATTACGTACGCAAACTGTCCTTTTGTAGGTGAATTCTATGTCAACGGAAGAACCTGGCTGGGTTAGCTCTGTGTTTCCATGACCTCCCTCCCATAGAACAGAGCACCAATGTGAACATTCAGAATGGATGTGTGTGCACACACACACCCCTCAGACTTTATGAACAAGTTTAATTCAGCAGGTATTTACAACCCAATCTGTGCTAGGCGTTGTCAGAGAACACAAAAGTGGCTGGTAGAGAGGAGAGTAATTATGTATAAAAATAACGATAAAACCACTACCCTTGGTGCCAGTATCTCTATCAGAAAGGACACTCTTCAGCTGTGCATGTTGTGGCCCTGGATAAAATCATGTTATTTGCAGCTCCCTCTCCCGCTCCTTGACCTGCAGGCCCCATGCATTTAAGCCGGGCTCTGGCATATGTAAGAGCAGTCAGTCACCCAGCCTTCCACAGGACAGAGCTAGCTTCTGAGTGCACAGCCTTACTGAAATCATGACCAGGCTGGTCTTTCACAGATCAGTTTTTCAACAAGCAATGAGCCCGTGTTGAGTACTCTCGAATCCAATGAGTGTCACTGAAAACCTTCATATGAAACACAATTTGGGTATACACAGAATACAGTACTTAAACTTGGGAGACACACCTGCCCAGCAGTAGCACTAGACTAGGAGTAAGGGAACTTGGGTTGCAGTTCCCTTCCTATGTAAGTAAGGGAGGTAGGATGGGCAGGAGTAAGGTGGGCAGGATCCTTAACCTCTCTGGGCCTCGCTTCTCCATCAGCAAAAGGAGAGGCTAGGCTCTAACAGAGCTTTTCATTGACAACTGACATGACACTAAAAGCAAGGGGTGAGTGAACTCAGCTCCTCCAGGGTCAGGGGTGACCCAGGGCTGCAGGTGGTAAGCACATGTCCTTGACATCCAGTGGCTTGTCCTAAAATTTCCTGTAACTCTGCATTTTATTCCATAGTATGCCTGGGCTTAACAAAATACACCCCTGCCCACCCACTCAGGCTGCATTTCCTCCATGGCTGAGAAGCTCAGACGCACTACTGATGAGCCCTAGGACACCTTCCAGATGGAACACTCCAAGCTCCTATTAATTATGGGCTGCTGATAGCTTCGTTCTGAAACTCCAAATCACCGGTTACCTTGTGCTAAAAGAAAACCTGGGGTGTTTCTAGTAGCACACTGACTCTTCAGAATTCTCCCACCATTTTCTACAGACAGCAGGATGAAGCGTGGTTCTAATTAAAGAGTAAGCTAAATTTAATACAAATATGCCTATACCAAACTTGGGCTCCAAAAACGGAGCACACACATGTGACTTCAACAATTACCTAAGTTTGTTTCTCACATTCTCTCTAGTGACTCTGGCAGGCTGCTCAAGTCAATTAAGGTACTACTGGTAAATTATAAAGTAACACTAGTCTAGAAAATTTAGTTTAAAAACTGTACGTGATAGGACAAAAAAGAACCAGTTCTCTAAGCCATCTTCCCCAGATCTAAAATGCGTATTCAGTCTCAATCTGCTTTTTGTTTTCCATCCAACATACAAGTAATTATTAAAAAAAAAAAAAAAAACAGTTTAGGGAAGAAGATGTAAACCAATTAAACAAACAAGTAAACAAACAGCCCGATGCCTTTATTTCCTGGCCTAACTCTCCACAGTATCAATACCTCAGTGCGAGGTGCAGAAGGCGACTTAAAGAAACAGAACCTCAAATATCCCCAGGAGAAAGCTGACAACACAGAAGCCACGTGTTTTTTCTTCAACTATTATTACAAATATATATGTGATATTTGAGGTTTCACCTAATTCTAAAAATGACTTATGCAATTCACCTCTTAATTTGAGCTATGGTCTTAAAACTAATGCTTAAATTAAGGAAATGGCTTAAAAAGTCTCCATACAGAATGATGAAACAGAAAATAGTGAAATTGCCTAGATGCAGTAAGTAAAAGCCAAAAGAATCCTCTTGGCACCATCTTTCTGGGGTGGAAATCTGACACCATGTAATTAAAAAGTCTTAAAGCTGTTCATACCCTATGTGTACCATATGCCCTTTAACCTGGTAATTCAACTTTCAGAAATGTATCCCAATTCATCAGGTGAAGAAGTAAGAACACTGCAGATTTATTTATAAGGGCAAAAACCTGGACTTCTTACAGTGGTAAAATATCTCACAGGCCTTCCAAACAATGGGCTACTAATAACTAAGCACACAGCCATTAAAAACAATCTTTTCAAAGAACAGTTAACAACATGGAAAAAAAAGCATTATACGAATATAAATAGGTATCTAACTAAATAGGTATAAGCATTTGTAACATAATAAACTACATGAATCAGAAAACATAATAAATAGCAGTAATTAAATGGTGAGACTAAAATTGATTTTTATTTTCTTCTGTGTACAATTCTTTATTTTCAAAACTTAATATCATTTTATAATCAGAAAAAAACCTAATACGCTTAAAAAATAGACTCTAAAAAAGTTTTTGTCCTGAGCTGAGTATTTTAGGACAAAGACTTACTCTGCCCTAAATTATCTGGGTACTGTTTCAAATCTTCATTCTCGTTTGACTATAAGCAATATAAATGTTTTCCTGCCTCTTTTCTTTCTGATGTTTAATAAATCAAAGCTAAACAAAATCAAGGTAAAAGCTGAATTAGGGTCTTTAATATAACTTTAGTCCAGTCCATAGTTTTTCCTAATATTAAACTTCTAAAGCAAAAATGAGGTATACATGCAGAGTAAAATATGATCAACTCTTCACAGAAATATTTTTGAGAAAAAATGTGTAATTTTTAAAATATGAAAAATCTCACTGGGACAAATATTTGGGACCCCACATGTAGAGCAACATTCTAGGATCCACAGAACCCAAAGGAGTTCCAGCTTGTCTGCCCAGGCCTCAGGAAGCTCACTGATGGGGCAGAGCAGAGTTTCCTCTTTGGCCTCAAACAATACAAACGTTTTCTGATTCTTCCTCCTCAGTTGAAAAAATAATCCCAAAGCAAGTAAAGCCAACATCTAAATTTAGACACACATAACTCCAATCCAGCACAAATCTAACACTTCCTAAACTAAGGCAAAACAGGATTATCTCCTTCCTCATCTAGGAGTAAATAAAATTATTTTGCTGATAAATACAAGTTTTATAGGGATTAAAGCATAAAAAATGTAAAAGAACAATTGCATATAAAAGGTGACGAATGGTTGGTTACCAAAAGACAAGAAGAACCAGAAATTTTATAAAATGAAAGTCATGGGCTAACAGAACTCCAAATTATGACTCATTCCACATAATTTAAGTTTCATCTGTAATACAGCAAGCACTACCTAGTTGTGAAATGTTTCCAAAATTATATTTAAATAGTTTATGTATTCACTGAATTCCTTACATTTCATGTTTCTAACTATAAATGAAACTCCTAAACTCAAATCATGTTTTTAATTTAACGACACATATTAAGTTACTCTGAGGTATGTGGATGAGGCCTAAGGGGGAGTAATGTATACTGGAGCCACACAACATAAGTAAACAAAACGCAGTGTGTTTAACTGGAATGGTGAGCAATCAGCCCATGTTATCCACAAGAACTAGTTTCTTGTATCTGTGACAAACAAATATATACAAATGTAAAAGAGAATTAAAAAAAAAAAACCAACCAACCCAAAGGCATTCTGGAAACTGATTTTCTAAAAATGTAGTCCTCTCAGTCTCATGCTGTCTGTTAACTCCACAGTCTTTCCTATTTAAAAGGTGTTGGGAAGAAGATGGACTAGGTATACGCCACACTTAACCAGAGTTGATACTGCAAGGACAAAGCAGTTTCTTTAAGGATCACACTCTCTTCATATTTTAATTTCAATTTTAGGCAATCTGAATGCTCAATTTCAGTGGTTGATTTAGTAATGTAAGTTTCCAACCCAGATTTTACTAAGAAAGTTAAAAATAAATGCACTGTTGGGGCTGTTGCCAATGCATGCATCAGTAAATATCAACACAAGATTACAGAATATATGTGAAGTATGTGTACTGAAATTTCAAGCAAAACCCAATTCCCCAACTGACACTCCTCATTCCCAAAATTTTGTTTAGATGTTGGTAGCCACTTGGACAGACCTACACGGGATGTCACATTCTCTGTAAGCACATGGCAAGTTTAACATTTGATTGATTTTTATTTGGCTTAAGATAGTTAACTTGAATTCAGCAAAAACTTACCCTAAGTATCTACTGTGAGCAAACCTCCGTGCTAGGCGCTGCCACATATCAACACAAGTCAGACACAGCCTATGGCTGAAAATTCAGCCAGTCATGGGGGACAGAGGAGGTGGGGTCTGAAGACGATACAGTGAACACAAAAACCACCACCCCGACAGGAGGCACACCGAGTGCCACGCGAAGGTCATTGACAAAGGACTTCAGTAGGGTTCAGAGGCAGGGGACTCCTATCTGGTTTGGCAAATGCGAAACGTGAAACCCAAGAAGTAAACATGAAATAAAGTTCAACAGATCAATCGTAGGTTAAACTAATTTCACAAAAATAGGCAAAATGAAATTAAGACAGTAAAGCTTACTGACTGTGAGAGGATAATCAGTCATATTTTCCATGTCTCCAAACTTAATATTTTTGGAGCTCACACCCATTTTACTAATTAGAACTATGACATGTGCTTCATGCTTGTGTCCAATTACTCTAGGAGTGACACTATGTACAAGTGAAATCACAAGTTCATCCTTTAAATGCAAGTCATGAAAAAATGTTTACATCCCTGACAGTGTCAGCTGGACACTCTGTAAGAGGCCCATCCTGTCAAATCACTTCTAGGACCTGAGGAAGACTCCATCCGTCCATGCCTGAGTCCTTCAGCTCTGCCCGAGAACAGAGGCATTCAGGATCCAAGATAAGCCTACAACTAATCATGGATTGCTCCTGGGGCACTTAGCTTCTTGAAGACATGGAATAGCCTCTTTGGTGTCCTCTGTAGGAGCTGCATAATTAGTACATACTAAGTGTAAAATACTGTTTTTTATACTAAGTTAAAAACCTAGTTGCCAAACCAAGCCCTCAAAAAAATCGACCACGTTTTAAGGTCTGCTCTATTATATATAATTCACAATGTGGTCTCACCAGAAATTCATTATTCACCTCTTTATGCCACCTACGATGGGGTCTCAAACGTGAGGTTACAGGGAGAGAAGGTATTTCAAAATGCCTTCAACATCCTCCTGGGACTCACGGCCACATCTAGACGCAGACACATGAGAGCATCCTCAGTCTTTCTCCTCAGGTGGCCATCAGTAAAAGGCAGTGCTCGCGAGCCTCTTGAGGACTCTGGGCTGCTCTCCTGCCAGCCTCCGTCTCAGATTTCCACAGCTGGCTTTCAAATTCTCCCTCACCCCCACTTCTATTCTTCCCATCCCCGGCCAACAGAACCTTTGGTATCTCTACTTTAGGCCACTGACAACCAAGGCCATGACCTTTTCACAGATGTGAGGTGGGAAGAGAAAGGAGTCTTGGTAGCACGAAAGGAAACAGACTAGAGTCCCTGTAATCCACCAAGATAGCTGCCTTCCACTGGCTCGCAGGACCCAGAATGGCCTCTATGGTAACTGTAAAACGAGTCTGAAGCATGACTGGGCAGGTGAATGGTATGACAAACTGTTTCGAAAGGCCAAGCTCCAACTGCCAGAGCTTCTGCTCAGACTGGAGTAACGAACATAGAAGACCAACAGGACATGTGTTATGATTAGAAAGAGCATTATGATTATGTACATATATATATATAAAGATAATATAGAAGCCACCATGACTTCTGGATCAGCTTCTTTATTTGACCTGATCCTCTTCTACCTCAACATTCACAGACACTGGCTGAGTCTTCTGAGACACGTCAAGCACCGTTAAGGGCCAGATGCTTTGGCAAAGCCTCTTACAAAGCCCTTTACAAGCCTAATTATTAATTACCGTATATATGTAAACACAAAAGTGTAAGTCTTCATGAGGTGTTTGGATTAAGGGAAGAAAGAAATGAGGCCCTGCCACAGGATAAAAATGACACCATAGTCTTCAAAGGCGGCGTCTCAATTTGTTAAAACAACTACTCCTCCCCAGATCAGAGGAGGCAAACTGGAAAGCTAAATGAACCCACATGTAAACTTTGTGATAAACCATCAGACTAGGCAGTCTTACCAACGTCACACCACACACACAGCCCTCAAAACGCAAAATGAACCAAAACACGTACACACACATGCACGTGCGGTGCCACAGACGAGCAAGACACTCACATCCGCGAGAAACGCAGAATTCGGCCTTGAAGCAAAAATCTTCATCGGGTTACAAACCACTCTCCTATTACTATGCACAGAGTCACTGAACCAAGTGTTGAAACCTAAATAGCAAAACGTAATTCATGTGCTCAGATTTAAAAATTTCTTTTCCAGAGGGAAAATGAATACACAACTGAGGCCTGCATCTCTGGGTGTGTAGCTTTTAAAAAATAAAAGGTATGTATTATACCACAGGCCAAAAAAAAGCTCTGTCTTCTTAACAAACGTGGAAAATATGAACATCTACTCCCTGGCAACCCAACGATCCCCGCAAGCGAAGACTCTCTAACCCGTGTGGCCTCTGCTTTACGGCTGACCCAAGTCAAGCGCTGATTAAACAGACACAACCACAGGGGTGAGGACAGCTGAACCGAGACGCGTCTGACAATCCCCAGACATGGGAACCAGGGGAACCCCTGGATACTAGACAGAGAAAAGGAACAATTGTGTCATAAACAGGGTAGCACATTTATAGATCTCATCAACCCTAAGTGATGACGAACGCTTTTTATTCTCAAAGACAAAAGCACGACAACAGTAAGAGCTACCACTTATTATGTACTTGTGCTGGGAACAACATTCATTACTTCATTTAGTCCCTACAACAACCTTCCGAGGTTACTAATATTATTCCCATTTTAGAGATGTGGAAACCGAGGCTCAGAGTTAGGGTTAAATTATTTAAGTTGCAACTTGTGATAGATTCATGATAGATTTTTTAATGGATCTCCCTTACTGTCACTGTCACCTACAGATTCCCTGACCATCAGAAACGTACAACTGGCACAAACAGGAATGATCAAATTCTGGCAAATATCATGAATTTAAACCTATGTAAATGGTGCTTATATTCATTGGATCCTCATTTTCTTCCGTTGTTTGTGTGAATATTAAAAGCAAATTGGAGTGGTTGCCATGTTTGGGAGGGGATAGGAGGGAGGGATGAATTGGTGGAGCACAGGGGATTTTCAGGGCAGTGAAACTATTCTGCATGATGTTGTAATGGTGGATATGTGTCATTACACATTTGTCAAAGCCCACAGACTGTCCAACACAAAGAGTGAACCCTAATGTAAACTATAGACTTTAGTTAATAATAACGTATCAATGTTGGCTCATCAATTATAACAATCGTATCACACTAATGCAAGATACTAGTAATAGGGGAAATTGGGCAGGGGTTGGGGTGAGGAGGTATATGGGAACTCTGTACTTTCTGCTCAATTTTTCTGAAAACCTAAAACTACTCAAAGGAAAAAAAAATAAAGTCTATTAATTAAAGAAAAAAGGTCAATTGGTGGAAGAGGAGATTGCTGCATGATACACTCTTGGGGCAATCTTGGAAGAAAAAAAAGAAAGCCATACAACTGCCACGATGCAACAGGGCATAAAAGATACAGACGGAGGATCTGCAAGTCTCTGGATTAAGTCAGAATCTGCTACATCTCCACACCTCCCACAGCTCTGTGACCGGCACCGAGTCAGGTGCTACAGAAACGGCAGGCATTCTGCTGTCTCTCCTACAACTATCACCTGTGTTCCCACGGCCAAGTCTCACATGAAATGAAGCAGTCGTGCTCACCCACAGGAAGGCTGTGAAGAGTAAACACGACCTGGTGCAGTGTCTGGGACCAAGGAAGAGTCTCCCCCCATCCAGTCTGGTGCAGGAAAGCAGTCAACACCGCAATAACCGGGAAGGGAAACACTGTGGGATAAATAAGGACAAGTTCCAGAGGTCGGGGTTCACGCTAAGCTGTGAACACACTTTGGACCCTGTACTGGTAAGGGGAGCTTCCGTCCTGGAAGGCCTTGAGAGCGGCTGCCAGACGACCAGGCAGCCCTTACACAGGAGCGCTCCTGCGTACAGTCCTGGGCAAGAGGGTCCAGAACAGGACTTGTCTGCCTTCCTGCCCTAATCACCACGTGTCTCGTCCCTGCTCTCACATTCCAGAGGTGCAGAAATCTCCAACTACCATCATTCCCCAGCGCCACCTTCAGCCATGACGAGTACACTGACAGACAGGGCTGCAGACAGAGGAGGAGATGACGAGATCAAGTGAGTCACAGTCCCGATCTTTCTATACGTCGTATTATTAGCTAGTCGTCCTTCTTACTCTTTACTTTCCTTCACAGCAGTAAGTAGATGGTTTAATTAGTTATTCTTGATCACTCTGGTTATTTCTGAGAATTCACTGAAATTCAGTTAAGCAGTAACTATTATAAGAGGAGCTGCATCCACCATCATTTGGCTAAAGTTAAAAACCAACAGACAAATGGGTAGAAAGGTATCAACCATCAGCCAGCACTCTCCCAGAGAAATAACACACACACATACACACACAACATGGGGAAAAAGACCGCTATACCGCAACCCGAAAAAATGTAAACTCCTCATTACTAAAAACTAAACCTATTCTAGAACTTTAAATAATCATTAATTCATAATAAAAGACAAAGCAACATTAGTTGAAAAGGTAAAAATCATTAAATAAAAAAGGAATAAAAATCATATTCCAAGTTCCTAAAAGGTTGGAAATCAGGTAGAAGTCAGCGTCAAACTACTTTTGCTTCCTGTTAAAACCTGAGTTAGGAGTTCCTAAAGGAAGGATCTGAGTCCAAACATGATCGCCCACCATATAACGTAGCGCTGCCTTTTCAAGTTTATACTTGAAAAACTGATAATCTGAAGAAAATGAGATATTTAATTCACCTCCAAGTTTCAACCTCATGCCTCTCCTTTCCCTGTAAAAGTACCATCAGCTGGAGAGCCAGCACTCTGGAGCAAGAAGACATGGCAATGTAGAAGGAGCCCCTGTGCGCCGCCCCAGCACGGCACTCTCCTTTAGAAGGCCAGCGTTAAATCTCAGAGGAGAAAGCCTCTTCCTCTGACTCAGGGCGAGTTCTCAAGTCCACAGCTAGAAATTTGGAAAAGGGTGGGAAAAGTTTTTTTAATCTATGAGAGTAAATTTAGATCATTCATATTGAATTTGTTCCTTAATTTATAAATGACATATATCACTTTCTGGGTATTAAGTTAAAAAGTCTCTAGTCACGGCCATTAAACTGGGAGAATTTTGAACTGAACTATACCCAAAGAAGAATTGTGAAAATAAGGTAATTGTGAATCATTTCCTACAGACGAAAGTCAGACTCACTCTTCAATTTAACTGATGTGCGAGACGGTCCACAAAACAGTCTGGCACCCACGGAGAACCATTCAACGGGTTATTTGTGGGGCTGCTGGAGTAATCCTGTCTGCAAGCAACAACTAGCACCTAGACATCATTTACCGATGACCTGTGACTGGCTTCAGCTTAAACAGACTGGTTACCAAGTAAAATCCTGTCGGTGGAAATCTGCTCTGGGCATGTTTAGTTTTTATGCTCCTCTCCCCTGTCAAATTAGCTATAGTAACTTGCTACAAACACATTAAGCCTTCTTTAAGGGTTTGTCATTAGTTAGCAGATGTCTTTAAAATGCATTATATTTTTATAGCAATTTAAATTATCTTAACATTGCTTTTCTTACTTCCATGAATAAAGTAAAGATGTGCTCTTTATTAGAAAATAACTACTTGCCATCAAAACTGTTTTCTGATGTCCTGCTTTCCAAAATATAACTATTTTAAAAGGCCAGGAACGTGAGCTCAGGTGAGGGGAACTTGTTCAGTTTTTACTAAGATTAAATTTAAACTATAAACTTTCATTTAATATGGATTTTTGTACTGCTTCAAGTCTCAAAAGAGAACATTACAATCCCCAAAGACTAAATCGCTTGTCTGTTTTAAGAGTTATCAGAAGAGCTTTATGCTGAAAGTGACAGCCTGGCTGTGTTCTGTCTATTAATGCAGCACAGACTTGTTGGCCAACTGCAACTGGCTCTAAGTCCTTATCGCAAATAAAACTATTTCTGTGCCATCTCTATTTTTCACTTCAACGTCACCAGCTCTTCCAGACTCAGGACCTGTCAAGTGTTCTGTTGCCAAGACTCTGCCTGTCAGAGAGGTCAGATCCAGTACCTTCCAGTTGGGTCCCAAAGGGCCTCTCTTGGTCTTGACTGACTGGAATAATGCTGGGTCTTCATCAGCTTTGTAGTCCTGCAAAGCAAAACAAAGTCAGAGGCAGAGAAGAAAACCAGGGAAAATTCTTTACCCTTGCCAGAACAGCTCTTTGCAGCTACTAAAACACATGACAGAAACAGATTAGGCTTACTGCGCTTTTGTATAAAAGTAGGAAAATGCTTCTATATGACATTAAATTTTCAGTTTGGTTCTCTTTGCTTTAAAACTTTTACCTTGAGGCAAAACAACTACATAATAAAAAGTAATTAAAGTCTTGACTAGCAGTCCACCATGACTGGTTACTGGATAGCTATGTCCAAGAACAAATCTTCTGACATTTTTCAACAGTTTCATCATTTTGATAAATGTATAATCACATTCAAGAAATAAAGCATACCTATCTCAGTTTTGACAATACCCACAGACGATGACATTGGACTTTAACAACTGCTAGAGAGCAACTACGTGACTAGAAACACAGATGAGAACCACTGATTCCACGGCACCCCTGACCTCTTCCGCGGTTGGGTCCGTGGTGATGCCTCAATTAGGAGGACAGCCTCTCCAAACCCCTGTCCACAGAGAGCCATGGGTACACATACCTTGCCTTCCTCATGGAAGAGATACTGTATTCATGTCAGCCCTTCATTGTCAAAAGAAGCAAGGGAGAGGTTTATGACTCAATAATGGGATTACCTCAGTTCTATCAAGCCATATGGAACAGCCCGGAAATTTAGGTTTTATGCAAGGTTCTAGTGTGTGTAAATTCTGTTTCCCTAAATTTCCTCTTCCTGATAGAACAAAGGAAATGAAAGGAATAAGTTTTTTTAATCCTGTTTTGTAAAAGTTCTTTTGTCATTACACACAATCTACAGAGAAAAATAAAAAATTACTTTTGAAAGCTAAAGTCCAGATTTAAAAACAGAAATGGGTTGTAACAGTAACAATGAACAGAGGTCAGCTGAAAATATGGTGAAGGGAGAGCCTCTGCCTTCCTGGGTAGAATCTCTGAACCAGGGGTCCTTCATAGCATTCAGGGAGGGACCACATATTTTGGGAAGAACACCCAGAGAAGTCAAATATGAAAAATTATTGTTCTAGAGATAAGGGCAGTGCAAGCACTAAACATACTCGAAAGTATAACACAAACTTTCACAAATCAAAGAAAGGCTGAGAGCAGCCAATCAAGACTCAACAGTTACTTAGTAACTGCATATGACATGTTAATAATTCCCAAATAGAAAGTTATCAACAAATTATGTGAGGTTCAGGTAGAAAACGAAACTTTAAAGAAAGATAATTGGGTAAATATGTGACCCTGAACTCGAAGCCTGTTGTCTTCTATGAAGCTACAACACAGCCCAACAATGGGCTAAAATTATTACACAAGCAAACCTAGCTGGGTCTCACTGCTTTACAATATGCAAAGCAGCGTGGCCACAGGCATGAGGCCAGTCAGCATTATCCAGGAAAGAGGAGTGGAGGTGAGCCGACTGCAAGGAGCCGGACAACTGGAGTTACTTCATGTGTCTGGGCACGTCAGCAGAGTTCAACTACTGTCAGCTAACATGAATTCTTAAATTCCAACTTAGAACTGCACCCTAAAAATTAACAACTTCACTACCAAATGAGGAAAGAATCAGCTGCACAGGTGGTCTCAAGACCTGGATTCAATAAAAAATCAGCTATCCTGCTAACAGAAATAATCACCTAACTCCATAAAACATTTCCTTCTAGGTCAGAAGCTTGGAACTAAAACCCAGAGACAACCTCACTGTTCTCCAGAATTGAAAATATTTGACATCATACCAAATAATCACTTTTGACATCATCACTCTCAATCAGGGTCTATTTACTGAACAGCCACCATACAGAATAGTGCAGAGGATGCTAAGAGGTAGTCCATGGGGCGTGAGGACATAAGGAGAACCAACACTTGGTTCTGGCTCCTAGAAAGTCACGGTCTAGCTGGAGAAAGAAAAAGAGGCAAACAAAGAAAAGGTAACTGAAACCCCAGGGAATATATGTTAACTGCCAACAGAGAATGGAGAGTAGAATTGTAGTCAGAATCGAAACCAACCAACAGAGCCAAGGAAATATATTTTTAAAATGAGTTTTAAAATCATGTTTAAAAGTAGAAAAATCTTATTGCTAAGGTGCATGGTGTTAAATTTTTTATGATTAAATCTTAATTATCTGTATAATGCCCAGAGGCCCGGCCAGTGTTAACAGTTCATCCCATTTGAGGAAAAAATATTTTCTTTTTCTTTTTTGCTAACTGGGGTGTGACCTCACTGTGGGCATGACGCTGAAGTTTTTTTTTTTAATTTTTACAAAATCTTGAGATATTATGGAGGCTGGCATGAGTCAAACAGTAAATACCACATTTCCTGAACCTAAAAGGCTGTCAGTTAGAGGATGCTCCATTATTTTATGTACCATTAAGAAAGAAAACAGCCAATAAAATACGCCGTAACTGGAAGACAAATCCTGATTTTGAATATACTAAAATATGAAGGGAAAAACAGCGGTGAGGGATCTTAGAATTGATGAACTAGAGACTGCAGAACTACTTCTGTGGATTCCAAACTTGCCCACCCCATGAGAGAAAGAAAAATGAAAATCTCAAAATGGTGTACACAAAGATCAGCAAAGCTAAAGGAAAACAACTGCTGATGGTATATGATAAGGGTAGTACATAAACCAAGAAACAACTAATTGAAGATTAATTAAGCGAGCTTGGTCTAAACTGTGTCCAGCATAAATTATTCTCACGTAGGAGTAAATTAATTAAGGGGTGACGTGCCCGAAGAGATGGGCCGAAGCATGATGGTGGCCCCAGTGAAGGTGAAACTGGGAACGGATGGATGAGATGGAATTTCCTGACAACACCCCTCCTTCCTAACCCAGCTCCAGACCAGGGCGACAGCCTCAGGGATTCTCAACACCTAGTTGACACAGATTTAATCATTAACTGGAGAACATGGAATAACACTTTAAAACTTCTCCACTCTGGACCTGACTAGTACACTGTTCCAGAAAGAGTATTTCTGAGCCTTCGTTATTAGTGCTAGTTGTTCACTGAGATACTTCTCTGAACTACGGATTCACAGAATTGTAGAGGTGAAGGGAACCTTGAAGACCGTTCAAGCCACCACATTTTACAGATGAGGAAACCACAGCCATCAAGGAGGTGGCATGGCTCACCTACCCCAGGAGTTCAACGCAAGCTTAGCCTCTGTCCTGGGCTCATTCTAGAACACCACACAAGAGGATGGCAGAAGGGTGTCCACAAATGCCAGATAAGCAAAACACATTTCAAAAACACCAAGCAGCAGCAGAGACACCAAATGGATTTTCCTAAAAGGCACGAGTGTGTGCACATAAAATATTACACCTACATATATATACATATATCTCCAAAGCTAAGTTTTCCTTTCTGCTTTTTTCTCTTGAATACAAAGCAGCAAACATTAAAGATAATACTGAAAATGTAACAAAACCCAATTATTAACAATAGCACCTTAACCTTGACAGATGAGAATAATGCATCTTGTCAAAACCTAGGAATTTTTGTGCTTTTTTTATGTTGGTTTGAATACGTAAATGTTTAATCAGTTGAATTAAGTAGCAAGATATTAAAAGCAGGAAGCAGGTGTAGTTTTAACAACCTCAGTTTTGTATCTCTATAAAAAACATTTAATTTTTTTGAACAGTATCTTCTTTGCTAGAATTTTATTTCTGGGTATCTAGTTTGGTCTTGCTGTATCTGAAAACTGGCCGATTTATATCCGTATCACAATGAACAAATATATTCCTTCATGTATGACAGTTTCAGCATACAGAATGCAACCTCAGCTACCAATTATAGCTGCAAATGAGCAATAGTGTGGAATGAGACAGCCTGCTGGCTTTGTTAGTATTCTGTCTCCTCTGGGATCCCATGGGGAAAGGAAAGGCTCTGATGAAGAGAAGCCCTTGGCTCATGGTTTATTGTGCTTGCCACCAGCTGCAGACTTCTCATCTCATTAGTTCTTTTAGAATACTGTGGGTGAAGACAGCTGTAGCCTACTTGAGTCTTCAGCTCCTGGGTATTCTGAAGGCTGAATTTGCTATGCACTTTCTGTAATCCTTGGGAAAAAAAGAAAGCAAATTCACGAGGCCAAGGAAACGTATTTTTAAAATCAGTGTTAAAATCATGTTTAAAAGTAGAAAAATCTTATTGCTAAGGTGTGTTGTGTTTAAAATTTCCTATGATCAAATTTTAATTATCTGTATAATGCCCAGAGCCCTGGCCAAGATGAGGGCTTAAGTAAAACCATCATTATCAAGTTAGGTGTAATGTCCCTAGACACTGCTGGCTCCACCAACACTGGTGCCCAGACAACAGGAAAATAGAACGGTATCAGCAGAGGTAGATTCCGGTTGGTGTCAACACAGCTCTATTTAACTGAAAACTCTTACTTAAGTTAAAAAAAGGTGGCAAATGAAAGTCAAGACACACTTTGGAGAACAAATAAAATATAATATGGTAAATAAATGGATTACTGAGTCTCCACGCTGGAGCCACAGAATGCATTCATTAAATTCTTACAAATAACTGTTTTCTGTCACCGGAATACAAAACTTGTGCTACCTCTTGGGTGTACATCTGTTACTCACTATAACTCTCAACAGAAACTCTCAACAGAAACCAGATTCATTTTGAAGACAAAGAATATTAGTTTTATGAATCTTTTAGCATAGAGGCTGTCCCCCAAAATGCAAGTACAAAATCTGCACTGAGCCAACCTAAATGTCCTTGAGCCCAGATTTAACTCATGATTATGAATGAGGAAGTGAGTAGGAGGTGGGGGCAGGCTGGTAGGAGTTTCTTGACAGCTTGTGGAAAACTCGAGAAGAACTCCAGACACCAGAAACTGCTGAAAGAACCATGCGTGGGTTACCACAGGTGAGGCTAAACGTAAACCAGGAAAAGAGTGCCCAGACCACAAGCATTAGCAACTCCTGGACACCTGCTTAGAAAGAGCACCACCCCCCAAGCCCCAAAGAGAACTATTCTACAGGGTACACGTAAAAACTTGAGAGAAGTACTAGAATCCTGCAGCCTGCTGTAAAACACTTTCCTTTAGCATAAGATGATTAATTAGGTGTCTATTCAGATAGCTCAAAGATAACCACTAAGTTTAAAACGTACAGGTATTGCCGCTCAACTTATTAGCAAAGCTTATTTCCTCTAATCACATCCTAAAAGTAAAGACCAGGTTGGGGAAAAAAGCTGAATTAAATATGAAGATAAATAACAAACCTCCCTGCATCTTTCAGTCCTGTGGCACTTAGAAAACAGAGAGTCCCTGGATCCCACCATTGACCCTAGTGCATAAGTAACTGGAGCTGACACAATTCAAGCCAGAC
The DNA here is from genome assembly GCA_031878705.1 of Tapirus indicus. Taxonomy (NCBI): domain Eukaryota; kingdom Metazoa; phylum Chordata; class Mammalia; order Perissodactyla; family Tapiridae; genus Tapirus; species Tapirus indicus. The sequence continues at coordinate 21,931,915 of CM062938.1, forward strand.
TCCAAAGGGAAAGCCCATTAAAAAAAATGTTTGCATTAAATTTTGCAATAGCAAGTAACAAAGGTGTAAAGAGAAATAACATTTACTAACTTGTTTAAGAAACTCATTTCAACAGTTATTTTCAAACAAGCAGCTTTCTTTTCTATTTTTAATTACATCTCCCCAATGACTCCTCACCATTTCAGGTTCCCACAGAGTACCATTAATATAGCATAAGTAAATCTCATTAATTCAGGTCCTACTACCTTGGAATTCATAATAATTCGGACAGGGGCTGGACTGAAGTTTATCTTTGCGTGATCTATGAAAAAAAGATTTGCTACACAAATTAATAGAGTAACAAGATCTCAGGAGGGCTGTTGAAACAGTTCAGAAGTGTTTTAGAGCAATTCAGAAGCATTCATTTGCATATACTTATTATGCTAATTACAAATCATTCTTATCTATTCATTAAAGCAGATTCCCAAAAGACCACTAATTGTCAATAACTTGTTGGCCTAGTTTCTGTTACTGAATGTACCTCAGAGGAACAAAACTGCATTAAAAAATATTCTCTAATTCAGCCCTCTCATTAATCCTTACTGGCTTTCCACCAACAAATCCTAAAAGCTGAATTTTTAAACAACTGCACTGAGAACTGAGAAAAGCAGTCAAACCTACACGCCCGAACACAACACTTTTTTGTAATCTTTCTAATCTCACAGACTTTGCACAGAGACCTGGGGTGGGGTGAGCACGGCAGACGGAAGGGGGCAGGTGCTGTCAGCAGAGCTCTCTGCTAAAAAGTGGCCACAGCCTTGAGCACTGCTAGGCTGGAGCACTGCTGGGCTAATTGCCTCTTCCATTCTTTCGCATCTTATCCGAATCACAGCCAGAGACCACCAACACTGTCATGTTTATGAAGGCAGACCCCCAAAGCCTTTGGAAAGTTACACATTGATAGAGAGAAAGAGAAGATCAGAATTTCAGCTATGGAAAGAAGTTACAACCAAAAGCCTGGTGACAGACTCTGCATCCTACAATCCAGCAGGGAAACCAAAGAGTCCAGATGAGAGGGGCAGATGAGGGAGAAAGGAGCAAGCCCTTGGAGGTGTGAAAGGGAGTCGCTGCATAGCCCAGGGCTTGTGGGTGCTCCTCAGCCTCCCCTCAGGGGTGGGGGGCTACTGGTTTGGGTAAGCCTGTGTTTCATGAACACATATTTATTTGTTACTGTAACATTATATTTATAATAGCATTTAAAAATGAAGATATTTTAAACTCCTGACACCAATCAGTTATATTAACAAGTCAGAACAGTGCTTTTTAAACATTATATAAATTAAAAACTAAATTGCATGTGCCTGAAACGGTACAGAAAGTTTTAACACAAAATGCATTTATTTTCTTAAATGACAGTAGATCACAGAACATATTACATCAAATTCCTTAACCTAAAACAGGGGAAACAGCCTACTGAAAAATTCACAGGGTGAGCCCTCTCCAGAAAAATGTCCATGTTGGTTCATGAGCTCGCCTTGCGACACAGCTGCTCCTAAACCCCAGGGCCCCATTTAACCCATTAGTATAAATAGGAACTAACTGTGGAAAAAAATTAAACATTATTGTTTTTTTACAGCAAGAGCAAAATCATTCTTTTTTTTTTTTACAGCAAGAGCACCATCGTTCTTGCTACTATTTTTGGAGAACTTATTTCCATGCCAGGCACACACACACATTCTCCAGTTAACCCTCACAACCTTGGAACAAAGGTACTACCACCACCACTAGGGGTGGGAAGTGAAATTCCTTGCCCAAGTCTACCGCTGGCTCAGCAGGAGAGCGGGGACTCAGATGCTGCTCTGGCGACACCCAGGCCAACCAGATACTTGACCACAAAAACACGATGTGATTTACACTTTTATCGGGTGATAAGACTCAAGTACCTTACAGGATCTTTCCTCCCCCTCAGCCTAGAGAACCTTCCCTAAGAGAGTTTACATTGCTGAAAAGGGGCTTTTATAAGAAATACACTTTAAAAACTCGATTTGGAGCTGTTTAGGCTCATTTCTTTAAAACCGTCTGCCATTAGCTGCTAAAAAACATTTTCTAACTCTTACCAGAGGATTTTTCCGCACCCAAGAACTAGAGCAATTCTATTTCGCACCCTCCACTACCCTCCCCTCCACCCCATTTTTACTTTTAAAACATGGAAGAGATTAGAATTAGCCACTAAGTTAATAATGAGTTCTAGTGAAAAAGTATTTTGTGCAAAATATGCTCATACAAGCAGATTTTTAAGAGAAATTTAAAAATCCTTGCTAAGATTTAAACAAGCATGAAATAAGCAGTACGTTACTTTCCCACAAGAGGGCACTGCCATCCAACTCTGCCTTCAAATACACAGGGACACTCTCTAAGTCCACCACTGGATGCACATCTTACAAGTGTTCCAAAAGGACTTGACCATGTAAGGCAGCAGAATAAAGTGGGAAACACTGTCACATTTCTTTTTAATAAGAACCATGCTAACATTTATTTATATCTTCTTTGAGGATACAAAAAGGATCCTGACAATGGTTTGCTTCACTGCACAGCAAAGGCAAGATGAGACGAGCATTTGACAAGAGGAAGTTTCTTGAGCAAAAACAAAGTCACTGCCACTTCCAAGGTTGTATTTGAGCTGTTCTGTTCCCTCCTGAGTTCGAGGAGGCCACTTCACGAGTCAGGAGCTGGTCACGACTCTCACCTCCTCATCATGCACACACTTGAACAAAGCTTTCGGCGTTCTCGCACATACAGCAGAGATAAGCTACAAGCTCTTCAGTAGAAATGAATGTCTAGCTCCACTTGAACAGCAAAGGAAGGGGCGCTCTACCAGATCGAGTGCCTGTTCACGCCAAAGAGAACCACCAAAGAAGCATTTGGCAACCACAGGCTCTCCTCAGACTGGCTGGATCTCAGCCACAGACTTCTAATAAACAAAAGCTCTTTTCAGGGCTAAAGAACTGAGTAGCCACTGCACAGCTCTGAGCAGAAAGCCCTTCTTAGGAAGTAAGAGGCAACAGTTGGAACAAAAGTAACATCTAAAATGCGGGAGCTTTCTGAAAGCTGAGAGAGAGAAGGAATTGAAGCAAGAGTCAGTGCTGGCCATTTAGGGTTATTATCTACCAGATGTAAATTTGGAACATCTATTAGGTTGACCCCCCCAAAATGTCACTTTTGTAGCTCAAAAGCTGACAAATATTAACAATTTCACATGGTCTGATCTAATGTTTAACTTTTTCCAGCCAGATTTCATCATGTTTTTTCATTTTAAAAAGAAAAAATTAATCTTATAAAGGTTTAGAAAGCATATTTTGATTCTTACATTTCTTTAAAATTACGAATTTTTTTCAAAAGGCAGTGCAGTAAGGCATATGCTGCCAAGACTATCTACTTAAATGTATAACATCTGGGCACTGTCTCTGATCAAAAGAAAAGATACGCCTGAATCCTTCCTAGAGCACAAGAAACAAGCACTGCTTAAGGTGTGACCAAAACTTACATGCCTAAATAAATTAACCGAAGTTTCATCAGCTTTCCAAGGCTGACATTTAGGAAAAAGTATCTTTAAAAAGAGCAGTAACTTTAAAACAATACACACTGAGGGTTTAAAACAATTAAAAAGTGCTGGATTGTTCAACACCCAAATAATGGAATGGTGCATTCAAAATGAAAACGGCTAAATGCATGAAAAGGCAAGTCTTATATGTTTATTTCCAAAGGCAACTGGAATTGCAGAAAATCCGGTACTACTTAGCATATTTCTGCTGTCAACTAAAATGAGACATTGTTCTGCCTACCAAAACATACTCACCAAACAAATGGATCATAACCAAAGAAGAAATTGGTCGACGCTAGAAAGGACAAGCAAAAACCACCAACTTTAAAAACCACTTCGTTTTCTTTGACATCACAATCCTTAAAAAGATTATCCTGGGAGTTCTACAAGTGGCTTGGCTGAGCAGTACAGATGAGCCCAACAATCCCATTACTGTCTTTTGATATGCAATTAAATGTACAAAACTCATGGGGCTGGCCTAGTGGCGCAGCGTGCGCTCCACTTCGGCGGTCTGGGGTTTACAGGTTTGGATCTCGGGCGCAGACTGAGGCACTTCTAGTCAAGTCATGCTGCGGCAGCGTCCCATATAAAGTAGAGGAAGATGGGCATGGATGTTAGCCCAGGGCCAGTCTTCCTCAGCAAAATGAGGAGGATTGGCAACGGATGTTAGCTCAGGCCTAGTCTTCCTCACAAAGACAAAAACAATGTACAAAACTCCAAACCACCCAGCTCTAGTCAGCCTTTGAATCCTGACACTGGCTGCATCCTGGAGCCCAGCACTGGTCTGTATCAGTGGTAAGAAAAAAACCCTTTGGTGGAGAGGCACTCAGAACTGCCCTACTACACAAGCAACAACTGGAACAAATGAACTCCAAGTCCCTTAGAAACACTTTAATGTGTTCACTGGTTAAGAATCTTGCACTCTCTTCAGACAGACACACTATTCCTTTATCTGGAAAAGTATTTACCATACTAAGGCAGAGCAAACAGCAAGTTCCAATAAATGCTTCCTAAATGAACATACAAGAACATTCTCTGTAAGTACTTACACCAAAAGATCTCAGGGTCTCCAATCCTCTAACTACCGCACATATGCAAATTTCAAAAGATGCCAGAGTTCAGGAGTTATGGGAAAAAGTGACCAAGGCCACTGATGAAAACTGGTATTTTGGGGGACTGCAGAAGACGGATGGAAGAGCAGGCGGTTGCTTGTTTGTTTTAAATAAATTAAGAATGCTCTTAATCAACATACTGCAAAGGAAGGAACATCATATAGTGAGAAGACGTTCCAGAAAGACAACAACAAGCTAGTAGCCCTGCTTTTGAGTCTTGGCTCCCCTCCCACTCGTTATGTGGCTCAGGGAAAGTTACAGTTCTTCCATGGGCTCAAACTCATTAACAGAAAAAAATAACAGCTGGGGTAAAAGTTTTGGACCATGGCCTCCAACTAAGATTCCTTCTGCTTCCAAAATCCTAGAAGGGTGCCTACTCTACAATCTTCACCATTAAAAGTGTACCAGAGCACTTTCCAAGCGTAAGCATGTGCAGGAATCACCTGGAGAGCTCAACAGAGCCTAGGGCTCCAATGCGAAGATTCTGACTGAGGAGGGGGCTAAGAATTTGCATTTCTTTCTTTTCCCCAAGTTTTACTGGGAAGTAACTGACATACATCACTGTATAAGTTTAGGGTGTACAGCGTGATGGTTTGATTTACATATATTGTGAAAGGATTACTACAATAGGTTCAGCCAACACCCATCATCTCATAAGGATACAGTTATGTGCTGCATAATGACCTCTTGGTCAACGACGGACCGCATATGTAACAGACCACCCGTACCACGGTGGTCCCAGAAGATTAGTACCATGTAGCCTAGGTGTGTAGTGGGCTATACCATCTAGCTTTGCGCAAGTGCACTCTACAATGTTCACACGATGAAATCGCCTGACTACACATTTCTCAGAACATCCTTGTCATTAAGTGACACATGACTGTGCAATTAAAAAAAAAAATTTTCTCCTTATGATGAGAACTCTTAGGATTTACTCTTTTTTACTTTCCTATATATCATACAGCAGTGTTAACTATAATCATCACGTTGTACATTAACATCCCTAATACTTATTTATCTTATAACTGAAGTTTGTACCTTTTGACCACCTTCCAACTCCCCCTCCCCTCACCCAGAATTTGCATTTCTAACCAGCTGCCCATGCAGACTTGCTTGAATGGAAGGAGGCTTTTGGCCTGAGTCCCAGCTAAGGCTCTGAGAGGCAAGTTCAAGAGTTAGCCACAATGCCCCCCAGAGGGCCTCAGGGGTCCTAAAAAGAACGTCTTCATTTCCAAGGACTCTTCAGAGAAGTGGAATTCACACATGTACAGACCTGTCTCGTGGCCACGGTGCAGGTGTTTTCCCCATGAGACAAACAAGGATGGAGAGGGTTAAGTGAGCTGGACCGCGCAGAGTGACTCCAGGTCTGCGAGGGAGGGTGGGCTTCAGCAGCCCCGTCCTCCCACGTGGGAGTGCCTATGTCCTCGGGGGTACCAAGGAAAGAACTGTGACCAGTGAGTAGAGCCGCAGCTTTCCTTTGCTCACAGGAGCTCGGGATGAAAAGTGTTCTGCTGGAAAGAGGTGGCAAAGAGTCCAGCAGCAGCGACGCAAAGACCACAGCCCAGGAAGGGAAGTTTGGGGCTCGGGGCATGTAGCACGGCTGCAGGGGGGCTGTAGCACTCTGAGCCCACAGTGTGACACCGCTCCTCATCACTCCCCAGGAGGGACATGTGCAAATGGGGAGGAAAGGGAAAAAAGGATGGAGACTTGGGGCAAACATGACATGGCAATTACACTCACGGGCAGTGATAAACAAACAAAAAGCAATAGGACATACTGGAGTATATGAGGAAGCCACTGGTGTAAAACTAATTCGACCTGACCTTGTTTTTCCAAGAGGGCCTGATATGGCCTGTTGAGCATGCACTGTAGATCTGCTTTAAACATTTACTATGTCCCAAAGATAAGAATGATGCCCTTAAAGATAGGGATGTAACTTCCCCCCCATATCAGCATTTCTTTAAGGATAAGCATCTCTTCCTGGAAACCCAGGATTACTTACTGACCTGCTGTGCTCACCTTGTGACCACTGACCTGCTGACTACGGACTTGCTGTGCCAGCTAAGCATCTCATGACAGTAGTAAAAGAGATATTCCTGTCATATGTGATGTACGCTCTTTGTTCCAAGATGGTATATCACCACTCTGTACACCCCACTTCTTTGGTGCCCTTCCTTCCCCGTCCCAGGCTATAGCCCTCAGACCTGGCTCCTAACAAACTCACCCCAATTACGATTTATAGACTGATTATGGATTATTTGCATCAACAGCAGGTAAGGACAAGGGGCATGGAGTAACAATGGGGCGGAGAAGGTTAAAAGGGAAAAAAAGGACAAGATATGAACAAAATCTGAGTTTTATCCTAAGAGCACAAGCTTACTAGGTCACACACATTCAAAGGGCCCCTCCAAGCTCTGTGGGGAAGTCCCCACGAAGGACCCTATCCATTAAAGCACACCCTGCACATCCTTTCTGTGACCCAGAAACAATATGGCACACAAGTTTCTAACTTGTGTCTCGTTTAGGAAGACCATCTTCATGAAACACCACCACGGTTACAAAACTGGGCAACTCTTGGTTTTGAAATGCTTCATTTGGAAAAAAATCTCTCACGCACAAAGACATGCTAAAACATGAGGGAAAAAAATTCATTCCCTTTAAACTTACTGAATTTTATTTATTTATTTTTTTTTTTGTGGGGAAGGCCAGCCCTGAGCTAACGTCCGTCGCCAATCCTCCCCTTTTTGCTGAGGAAGACTGGCCCTGGGCTAACATCCGTGCCCATCTTCCTCCACTTTATATGGGACGCCGCCACAGCATGGCTGACGAGCAGTGAGTCGGCGGGCGCCCGGGATCCGAACTCGCGAACCCCGAGCTGCCAAGCGCGGACTAAACCGCTGCGCCACCGGGCGGCCCCTAAACTTACTGAATTTTAATATGGAATAGATCTATATTTTTAAACTACATCTCCCAAACAATTTAATACTTTCATATTATTAATATTTGCATATTATTGAAATCTAAAAAACAATTGGATGGATGTTAAGGTATATCATTTTTAGACCTATGAGCCTTAAAATTTTGAATTAAACATATCTACTAAAAAAAAAGCCTTAGGAAATTACAAAAGTAAATTCACATAGCATGTACAACAGAAGAAGCATACACTACAGAAGGCTGATACAAACCTTTCTGGTTACACATAAATACCTAAAAATGTGGTTCCAATTTCTTTCTTTTTTTTTCTAAACTGTGCTCATTTTCTTTCAAATTGCTTCCAAAAACGAAGGTCTCTCTGATGTTAATCGTGTGTACACTTCGGCTTACACTTTAAAGAGTCTTCCTCTCCTGGGAAGTGACTTTTGTATACAAATCATGGAAAGCTACTTAGACAAAGTGCTGGAGATGATTAAAAGGGGCCAGATTCAAATTTATACCTTAAAAAAAAGCAGAAGCAGATGTTAGCTGACTCATTTGTGTATATTTTGGAAATGAGTTGAAGATATGCATGTGCATTTCATCAGGACATTTAAAGAATTCTCAACTTTTTATTGTGGTTATATATCGACGACAACTTTAGAAATTTAAAAAACTTTAAAATTTACATTCTGGTGTTTTATGCTGGATACCTTGAGTCATATTACAATTTCATCTAACTAAAACACTTTTTAATGTGACAGAAAGGTATTTAACCATTCAGAAACAATAGAATTTTTAGAATTGAAGGCACATCATATATACTTCACCATATAGGATGAGTAGAGAAGGAATTCAAGTAGCATTTTGTTCATTTAATATTTGAACAATAAAAACTTCAATTCCTCCAAAGTGTCTTTTTTTTCCTTTTCTTACCTTGTTTTTTTTTTTTTTTTAACACCACAGAGGAAAAAAAATCTACACATTCTCTTTGACCCACCAAATCTTTATCGAAAAGCTCACTCCATGTCAGGCTCAATACTGAGCATCTTGCTAGGTCCTGGAAACACAGGTACGATGAGTACAGTCCAGTCCAGGCCCCCAAGGGGTACCCAATTCACCAAGCAAGGCTCTTCAGGAGTGACAGCTGGGTTAGATTTAAAATGGGGGAGAGGATAGGAGGGCATGGGGGTGGAAGAGGTGCGGGGGCAAAGGGGTGTGTTCTGCTGGAATGCCAAGCAGAAGGAGCCTCATTGTTAAAGGATGTAACACCTTAACACTTGGCTACAACGTGTCTTTCCCTGAAACAGGAAATCTGTTTTGTACGGTGGCCAAAAGAATTGAGTAGGGACGTTTATACAGAAATCCCAGACTGCTCAGCTTGTTTCATTAGGCAATGATATATCTTCTAGAAAACCACAGAGAACAGTGGCTATGGTAACAGTCCTATACAGACTTCCCATAAGTCATCAACCAAATCCCGAATAATCCAATATTGAAATACACGATTTCTGTAGCAAATTACTCTGTGACCCTGGGTCACACTGCTAGATTTTTACAATAAATCCTTGTTCCTAGAGTTATTGTGACAATGTCACCCTTCAATTATGTATACATGTCAAAGCATCCACCCAAGTATTCAGTTACACTGTGGGTCTAATCACATCCCTTCTATGCTTGGTGAAGAACAGTTCATAAGCACAACCAAAAACAGCAAGTCTACAAGAGTGGTATACAAGCCGTCTGACACCAGCAACCCAGCAGAGAGAGTTCAACCCTAAAAGTAATCAACAGTCACTCTGAATTACAGTGTCTAGGGCTGTGTTTGTATTACATCCACCTGCAGTGACAGAAAACTCCCACCAGGTGGAGTTAAAAGATTCAAGCTTCAATTCCAACTTCTTAATTTCTTGAACTCCCAATTTTACATTCGTCCTGATTAGGGAGGAGACTTCGCCAGTTATCCTCTGAAAATCACTAATTAACTGTTTTGATTTCTTTTAAAGGAAGTAATATGCAGGAAAGAAATTCAACCATTTAAGAAGTTTTTAGAAAAATTAGCTCATTTGATAAAAACCAGAGTTCATTAAAAACAAAATGAAAATCCATGAATTAAGTCAGATTAAGACTAAAACCGCCAGGAGTTAAGGTCTGACCTCTGAGAGATTACCACACCTTCATAAGGTCTTCCCACGGAAAACCCACCTTCTTGGACCATTCATAGTGACCAAGCTCCCACTTCCAGTGTCACTTTAATCCTTGAAGAGTGTGTTTTAGAAACAACCACTGGCATGGCAGACATACCCTAAGATGACCACAATGAGCCACAGTATTGTATAATCTCCTCTGAGTACAAACTGGGACTTGCTTCTAACCAACAGACTATGGCAAAGGTGACAGGCTGTCACTCCTTGGACTCCCTGGCCACTAAATTGGTGGTGATTTGTTATGCAGCAATAGAAAATCAATACACTTAGTGAGAAGAGGACATCCCCCAATCTCTTGTGCACATCTCTGCCAGACTTCAACTCTTCCACCCCGTCCCCCAGCCATCTAGCTCCCAATTCTCAAAGGAATCACTATTACCATAGTTTCAAGCATTCTTCTTGACCATCTATACATGAGTAAGCAAATACTTGTAAACAGATGTATCTTTCTCCCTGTTACAATGTTACAGATGGAAGCACATTACACACACTCTTCTTCATCTTGTCCCTCCCCACCATCTCGGAAAGGATTTCCTATCAGAACAAACAGAGTTCACTCGCCTTCAGTGACTCCACTGAACTTCATCCTGTGGGTGAGCCATAATGGTTTTAATCAGTCCCCCATTGATGAAGAACATCTAAACTTCAGACTGTTTCCAATCTTGTTTATATGTATGTCACTTCGCACTGAGTAGGATCAATTCCTAGAAGTGGAATTTTGCTGGGTCAAAGGGCACAGATACTTGTAATTCTGCTTCACAGGTTGTACCAATTTACACTCCCACAGGCAGTGCATGTGAGTGCCTGTTTCCTCACCCCTTTACAACCCAGGTGTTATCCACTGACATCAAACCGATTTTATATAAATTCTTGACTCACAGAGGTTAGTTTTATCATCATCCTCAAGCTCGTCAGGCTGGTTTGACAAATATCTATCAAGTACCCACTCTGAGAAAAGGGGATGGGCTCCTGAACACAGAGAACAGACACATCAGGGTGAACAAAAGCTGAAATTCAGCAGAGAGGAAGACGGATTCCAACGTGGGTGAGATCTCCCTGGAGCAAACAGAATCCGCCCTAGATCGTGCAGGACACACAGGCTCTGGACAGAGAGGAAGGAGTCCCAGAACGGAAACCAAAACAAGCAGTGCACCGGGACAGGAACGCACAGAACATGGTCAGTGGCAGACCCGTCTGAGGAGAGGAAGACAGTGCTCCAGTGGCAGCGCAAAGAGTGACAAAGCAGGGCCTGGCTTGGAAGGACTCGAGAGCCAGTGGAAAGAACACTGGATTGAGAGTTAGAATTTCCACTTCTGGCATTAGATAATGATCTTGAGAGGAACTGGTTTATCTGGGCTTTAGTTTCCTCACTTGTAAAACAGGAGGTCAGCCCTGAAACCAAACTTTCTGTAGCTGCAGAACTGTGTGTTCGCAGGAGACCTCACGGTGAAGCCGAACCTCAGACAAGCAGACTGTGCTAACAGAGGGAACTCCTCGGCCCCATGTTCTAGTCGCTCCATCCTGACAACCCGAGCGTGCTCCGAGAAACTCAGGATTGTGCAAAGCGGTTTGAAAGCAATGAGGCCGAGGTAGCTAAGGTCCCCTTCAACTATAAACTATTCCAAGTTTTACTTCGGTGTTGGTTAACACGCCTGTACCTTTGCTTCTAGTCCACTTGCCTACGATTCTTCCATTCATTTGATACGCATTCACTGAGTACCTACCATACCTCAGGCACTGTTTTAGGAGCTGGGGAGACAACAGTTAAGAGTACAAAGATTCTTCCCTCTGAGGTACAATTGCTATTTGGAAGGGAGAGAGACAAAAACAAATTTATAATATGTCAGAGCAATGAGGGTAAGAGGGAAAAGTGTAATGAGGCTGGGGGGACTGCTCCACCCATCAAAACCCTCCTCATCCTCATGTTCCGACTCTTCCATTCAGTCTTTTCAAACTTTCATCCTCACAGACCATTTATTCTTTTCTCTGAAATCCTACAGCACTTTGGACCATGCGCAAGCCTCTGCCATCTGTTCACTACTTCACTGTCCTGGGCTTGTCTCCCCAGACTGTGGTCTTGAGGGTACTATAACTAACCTTGGATGGCTACTGCAGGGCCATGTCAGCAGCACAGACTGAGCAGGCACTTGATACCTGTTACTGATATGACAACTGCCGTTTCAGAATTGCAAATGCATTCTTTCCTTTCTTTTTTTTTTTTGTAAGGAAGATTAGCCCTGAGCTAACATCTGTGCCCATCTTTGTCTACCTTATACGTGGGATGTCTGCCACAGCATGGCTTGATGAGTGTCGCGTAGGTCCACGCCCAGAATCCGAACCTGCAAACCCAGGCTGCCAAAGCGGAGCACACGAACTTAACCACCACACCACCAGGCTAGCCCCCATTCTTTTTTTTTTGGTGAGGAAGACTGGCCTCGAGCTAACATCTGTTGCCAATCCTCCTCTTCTTGCTTGAGGAATACTGTCCCTGAGCTAACATCTGTGCCAATCTTCCTCTGTTCTGTATGTGGGACGCTGCCACAGCACGGCTTCATGAGCAGTATGTCTGTCCACGCCCAGGATCCACTTCCCACAGAAGCAGAGCAGGCGAACTTAACCACTATGCCACTGGGCTGGCCCCCTGAAATGCACATGCATCCTTAAGCTTCCTTTTACCCAGTACTGTGGACTAGAATTTTCAAGGAACATAAAAGAGCAGAATCAGATGAATAAATTAACTCAACAGAAAACCAAACTGGATCCGGTAAGGAGGAAGGACGCCAGGTGGTCCAGGTGTTTGCAAAGAAGCTAATCCTAAGACAAACATTCACTATTCAAGGCCAAATGCACGGGGTGGAACCTAAAGCCAGAGTGTAGGGGCAACTGTCTGCGCCAGCAGAGTGAACAGATGAGGATGTGCAGAAGAAAAGGGCAGACTCAGAGTCCCTGTCCCACTGGGTCTCTTACCACCTCCTTGCTGAAATGGGTGCCTTGCCCCATGACTCTCCCCTCCACCCGCCACTGAGGCAGCTCAATGCTCTGCTTCTCACCCCCAGGCTTAAAAACCGTTAAGGACACCCTCACCCCCCACCACACAGACTACCCCTCCCCGCTTTCAGAGCAGAAAATGCACATGTCACGTCGGGTTCCTTTTTTAATGTCAAAAGGTCTGAGAATCCCTACATGACATCAGTTGTAGTTAGTATCTACCAGTGAGAAAACACACAGACAAAAAGCTCCTGTGACACAACTGTTCATGGCAGCACCATACACAATAGCCAAAAGGTGGAAACAACCCAAATGTCCATCAATAGATGAACGGGTAAACAAAACGCGGTACATTCATATGCGAGAGTACTATTCAGCCATAAAACGGAATGAAGTACTGAAACACGCTACAATGTGGATAAACCTTGAAAACATTATGCTCAAGTAAAAGCCAGACACAGAAGGCCACATATTGTTATAATTCCATTTATATGAAATATCCAGAATAGGTAAATGCATAGAGACAGAAAACAGATAAATGGTAGCCAAAGGTTGTGGGGAGGGAGCAACAGGGACTGACTGTTAAATGGGTACAGGGTGTCCTCTTGGGGTGATGAAAATGTTCTGGAACTAGTCAGTGGTGAGGGGTGTACAACACTGTGAATGTATAATTGTCACTGAACTCTACAGTTTAAAATGGTTACAATGGTAAATTTTATGTCATGTGTATTTTATCACAATAAAGAAAAGGGTGCTGTGAATCCAGTAATCTTGAAATAAATTTATATCTTTCTAATCCCTAAAATGTAATTTAGAACACAGGAGCTATGAACACTGGAAAACAAAACCACACACACATCCGCGGACATTTATTCATTCCCCAAACAATGGTTGGTGAGAACACCGGCTCTCAGAACTCCTGCTACTAACAGTGACGATCAAGGCGAACATTTGTTAAACTAGGTACTGCTCTAAGTGCTCACACTGAATCCTGTGAGATAACGAGCCCCACTGCACACAAGATAAAACAGGCACAGAGAGGTTAAGTAACTGGGCCAAGACTTAATAGCCAGCAGGTGGCAGAACCTCAAAATTCAAATCTGAAGCCCATCTAGTCTGAGAATGTGTGTTCTCGGTCACAGCCCCACGGACTCACAAGGCAGGCCCTCCTCAGCTGGGCCCAGTCATTCTCGCTCACCACCTGTCCACCTCACATTTCACTCCACACAGAGAAGAGCCACTGCATGTGCAATGCCTTCCACCGGAGCGCCTGTCTCAACTGCTGCTGTCACGCACCTCTCCTCTCCGAGGGCTGGGTGGAGGGAACGGGAACCAGGGCCTGCAGGGCTCTTGCACAATCTGCCTTACCTGTTCTTTCCACTAGCATTCACGCCTGCAAACACTTGACTGAGCGCCCATTTTAGCCCGAGGACGAGAACACAGAACTACTCTTATGCCTCCAGCAAAACCGAAGGTGCCTTGTACTCTGCTAGAGAACAGGGAACGCAAACCTGTAAGCCACAAGACTGGACCATTTTGTTTGGCCAGCACTTTTTCAAACTCTGACAGATAATCTGAATGCATTCCAGGGGTACCTGATCCTGGTGTGCCATACTGCTGCTCAGTGTCACCATGGGACCTGCTGCTCCAGGCAGGTAAGCTATCCTGACCTAGCCATTAACTGACTCGTTCATTTACTCACTCTCAATGATTTTTCTTCCTGTCACCATTCTTTCACATACAGTAAATCACGGCTAGAAAAGATATCAAGAGAAATAAAAGGGCAAAACACACATTTGAATATTGCTTTTTAAAACAGAACACACATCTACTTTTAAGGATAAAAAAAGTCCTATATAATTTCAAAGGTGGAAATATCCCTAAAATTGACATAACTTCAAATCACAGCACAATTAAAATCTAAGAACCTCTATAACAAGGGTCCCTTATCAGTGCTCACACTTCTAATCAGGGAGGGGGCCTACAAAAGAGGACCCAGCCTAGCAGAGGGTCACTGCTGGCAGTCCCAATCCTGGCAATTTCTGAGAAAAGGTCGGGGACCTTTGTTTTAGAAGGTTTACCTTTAAATTTCAACACAAAACCAGACATTTAGTGTTTAGGTTATTTCTGTTCAGCTTACAACACTGCTCAAGTTCAGGGAACAAGCACTGACAGAGAAATGGAAGAGCTACGAAATGAAATGCTGACTAAACATGTGCTTTACCATGACCAAACAAGGGTGCCACTCTCATTCCAAAGCGCTGGCTCTCTAGACCAGCAGGAAGAGGGTCGCTGGTTGTCTCAACATGTAAACAGTCCATGACTGTGTCCTGCAAAACCAAACCAGCACCCAGCATACTATAAGAAAAAACGAAGTTAATATTTACAAACTGTGGCAAAGTAATACACGGGTCTTAAATGTGGGGAGGTGAGGGGAGAATAAAGGTCTTTAGGGAAAAAAAATTTTTTTTAAGTCAGAAGCCTAGAGTAGTAATATTTACACCTAAGAAGAATCAAAATAGAAAGCTACAGAACTGTTATATTGAGATATTTTACCATCAACCACTTTCCACAAATGACAACTTTAGGCCTATCTGAGTTACTGAAAATTTGTATGCAAATTAAATTTTCATTTTCTTAATCACACTTTCGAAGCATAAGCTTAGTTTAAAAAACTCAAGGGAGAATTCTTTTGTAAAATAATGTTATTTTTTTTCCCCCAATGAAAACAAACCTCTATATAATCCCCGATACACTGGGATTTCTTAAAGGGATCACTTGTGCACAGGTGAAATCCACACAGAAAACAAATCACCTCTCCTACTCTCTCGTCTTTTTGTGGCACAGCACCAGACCCAAGCCCCAGGCTCACTTCAGTGTAGAAATGTAGGCCATACAAGGAAGAAAGAAAATGATTTTTAGATGTAAGAGGCAACAGGTTAAAATGTCATCAAAGAGTACGTAGTACTTACTGCTGGTTCCACTTGACTTCGATCTGCAATATCTATGTGGACAATTTCAACAGTTTTCCACGTGTTCGGATCTAAACCGTGTACCTATAAATGACAAGGAGAAAACGAAACAAACTGTAGACTATTCCTGCTGGGCAAAACTATTACACTTATATATGTAATCCTTATCTCGAGTCTCTCAGAGTACACTGTGAGGAATAAAAAATCCAAATTGCTATTTCATTAAATTAGCTGTCTCAAGTCTTGAGGGATCTAGAAATCTTTTGTTACCCCTTGTAACCCCAAATAATAAGTGGGGGGAGGGGGGAGGATGCTGCCAAATTAACAGAAATCTGCCACCATTCTTTACAGTAGTTCTTAGAGATAATTTATCTAACAAAATGTACCTGACCTATGTTTAACCCAAATGGCACAGGACAAAGTCCTTGTAACCTCTGAATCCTACACAAACATACGATGGCATCATAATTAGATTTCAAGAAGTGGCACCGTATGGCTACACCTCTCCTGAACTGGGTTATCCTGAAGCTGTTCAGGCTTAGCAAACCTCATGTTGTTCAAGCACTTATTTCTGAAACTCCATCTGTGAACCAATTAAGAATTGTTTAAAAACTGCCAAAGATACGCCCATGTGAAAGCTGAAAATGGCAGATTAAATCACACACAGACGAAAGCATACCAAATCATCTCATTTAGACTCTAAATTTTAGAGTTACTATGAAAAAATAACATGAAATGTCAAATGGTCACCTGAAAGAAAAACTCAAGTACTACCAATTCTAATTCAAAAGTTCTATGAATTGGCACTAATAACATAAAAGCAGAGTGAGAACAGAATCTACCACAGTTACCATTAACTGACTCTTCAGTAACAGCGTACCATGAGGCTGGAACAGTGGCTGTTACACCAGAGCAGCAGAGATTGCTGGGCCCCATTCCCAGAGATTCTCTTCAGTAGGTACGGAGTGAGACCTGAGAATATGCATTCCTAAAAGCTTCCCAGATCCCGCTGCTGGTCCAGGGATCACACTTTTGAGAACCACTAGGCCAAGAGCATCAACCTATACCAGATGCGCTCCCAAGCTCACTGACAAACCTTACCAAAAGTTAATGGCTACACTGAGTCCTACCTGACTTTCTTGAAACTTTCCTTAGGGATAAATGTGCACCAACTTGCACAAGTCAGGAGCTTATCAACATTTTTGTAAATTATTCAAAGCACCTTCTACCTCCTGCCTTTTGGCCATTTCTCTGACACCAACCCATATCCCAGCAAAGTGGAATGGAGGTAAAAAATAAAGCAATCAATTTTGCTATGTAGAGCAGCTCTGCCAAATACACAGAGACGAAAAGATGAAAAAAAATTCTAAAGTTAATGACTAAAATTGGTTTAGGGATTATCTGTGAATTTTGTTTATGTATGCTCTCCCTGTCCCAGATAGAGGTGTTGATAAAAACAGCAGCCTCACCAACGTCCACTCACAGACGAAGGCAAAGGGACAGACGGGGAAAGCCCACCTGCTTCTGGCTGCTCGCTCACCTCCCCACAATCTGAAACACCTGGGGTGGCCAGAGGCTACTCTAACACAGGTGGCATCACTTTGGTGATGACAAAATGGACTCCGGTATTCCCATTTCCAGGGGCTTCTGCACTGAAAGCCCAGAGTTGAAACTTACATTTTCTAATGTTCCCAAGTCTGGTTTGTGCCATGTTTCAATTTTAATGAAGAAATCATCTTTCATATATTCATTCTGCGGAAAACACAACAGCAAAATGACAGTGATCTTTCACCGGTTCTTTGGGGCTCATACCTGCAGGAGCCTTCCCCAGCACAAGCATCCATGCTTTGACTCTACAGGAAGACTGATCCTCGAGTGACTCAGAATCATTAGCTACCTATTTTTATAGACTTGTCAGGCAAACCAAAGGCTGCATGCTTTTAAATAATGTAAACAACCCTACTTGTCATGCAGCATACAGGGCTAATATTAAAGAAGCTGTGAGGTATGGTGAGCAAATCTGGCATTCAAAGGAAGTAGCAAAAGCAAAATGAAGTCAGCAGGGAGATTCTGAGATGAGGCAGGAAGAGTCCATTAACACTGGGAACGTGTGGAGGAGCGCGGGCGGGGGGGGGGGAGCACAGAGGAGCCATGCAGCAGCGGGCAGTTTTAATTAAAAAAGCAAGGAACAGTTGAAATAATTACTATGTAAAACAAAGTCTAAAGACGAAATAGTATGTGACACAAAATTAGTTTTACTCACCGTTACAACTGAGGCATAATGGACAGGTAGGCAATAGAAGGGGAAAAATTTCAGAATGTTAATCAGAGTCAAAATAATCTGTCATAATATTGAATGTCACAAAGCTTAAACTACTTGACAACACAGAACATTTAGTAGTTTACGTCTGCAAAACATAGCTTCTACACAAATGACACCATAGGATAGTTTCGATTATAGAGTCAAGAATCTAATTTTAAGACAACAGTGAAACGAATAATGTCACAAAAGCAAAATATCACTTATCAGGCTAATTTAGTAAACAAACAGTTTCAGAAGTCTGTCATATTCCTCCCCTATGTGGCAATATAAGTAAAATACTGTTGAAACGACACCAAAAGACACTTCTGAGTGCAGACGACCTATCTTTAAGGCTTCTGTACTCCTTTCATTCTCTCACCCCTGGAGCCCACTTGTCAGCAAGGACCTCAAGGTGGCTGTCACCTGAGAACGAACCCGTGCCCCTCACCAAGGCCTGGGGGAGGAACCCAGTGCAGCCTCTCCTCTGCCATCGCCGGTGCAGTGACGACTAGAGAGCCCACAGAAGGCCTTGCGTCACCCTTCTCAAAGGCGACGGCACCGGAGTCCCTCTCCTCCTCAGCAGCGGGGCAGAGGGGTAAAACAGCCGCCAGGACTGGGCTTACTTGTTCTGCAGTAGGGGTATGCGTTCCAGGCTTTCTCGTGAAACACCAGAGAGCCCTCAGGAGCGATCATCCTCACGAATGCAGGAACTTTGCTGTGAGGAGGGAAATATTGGACACATTTTCAACACCACCACCAATTCTTTACTGGCAAGTCAGATGCTTCAGAGAGCACTGTAATCAAAGGTGGTTATGTTCCAAGCTTCAGGAACTCATGATCAAGATCGTTATCAACAGTTTTATTTTCAATCCCAAAGTACTCAAGCGCAAAATTAACGTAAAATCAACAAAATGATTAAGAATATGTTTAACCAGAAAGAGGATTCCTTTTTTGAACAGAAGAAATTCTCTCTCAGGGGCTTTTGATCTACTCCCCTAACGTGAAACCTAAGAGCTAACTGAAGCTGTTCAATCTGTGCATAATATAACACAGAAGTTCTCGCAGGTAGTTAGACTACACTACACTGCTTCTTAACACAGAGAAAGAAGCCCCAGGATAAGGGCATATCTCTGAATAAAAATCTTTTTTTTTTTTTGTGGGGAAGACCAGCCCTGAGCTAACATCCATTGCTAATCCTCCCCTTTTTGCTGAGGAAGACTGGCCCTGGGCTAACATCCTGCCCATCTTCCTCCACTTTATATGGGACGCCGCCACGGCATGGCTGACAGGCAGTGCGTCTGCGGGCGCCCGGGATCCGAACCAGCGAACCCCGGGCTGCCAAGCGCGGACTAAACTGCTGCGCCACCAGGCGGCCCCTGAATAAAAATCTTTTAATACATTCTACAGAACAAACCTAAACAAAAATGACAATGTGAAGGATCCACGTAGAAAATGAGATATTAAAACATATCCAAGGACAAAATTTTGTAGATTTGGAAGATGAATGTCACTTGCTGCCTCAAGTATGGTCAGAGGAAAAGGGTTACACACATAATTAATACATGATGAGCTTGTGCAAATTCATAAGATAATCAGGAGAAATCCCAACAGACAAATGGGCAAAGGATGTCCACAGACACATTACAAACAGAAAATGTACTGGTTCACCAACAAATGGAGAAATCAGTCTTACCAGTCTTCAAAGAAATGCAAATGAAATGACCATTTTTACTGATTCAAGCCTACTGTAAAGAAAGCAGTTTTACATGCACTGGCTTTTCACACAGATTGGATTCAAATCGCAACACTACCACTTAAAAGCTGTGTGACCTTGGGCATATGAGTTGGCTCTCTGAACTTTCTCATGTGTTGAACAGAGTTCACATCACCTACTCCGCAGGGTTATGGAAAGGATTCAGTCAGCTAATATCTGTAACGTGTTGAGCACATTGCACAGTACAACAAGAGCTCAATAAATGGTAGTTACTGCTTTTTTATTATAAGCTGACAGGGAGCTGGGGACTTTCACAAGCCTTTCTTCACCTGAACCCCCTGGTAACACTGTGAGGTAAGCATTCATTCATTATTTCATATAACAGCATTTAAGTGGCTAAACAACTATATATCAAAACTATATCCTCCAACTTCAAATTCTATATACACTTTTCATATCAGAGCTGCTTCTTTGAGAATCTTTAAGTACAACTCAATTTCCTAAACTAAGAGAAAGAAAAAACTAAGAAAATCTGGGACCCAGAGAGGACTTCTGGCTCCATAATAAGACTGGGCAGTTGACCAGAGACATTCCTATGTGGAATTTTGGAGGCTAAGCAAAGTAGACGTTAAGGAACCCCAGCCAGACAGCCGTGCAGCTACAGAAGAGGCAGTGTGGACGGCCCTTCATTGTCTTCTCAGGACACAAGAATGGGTACACGGTTTGGAGTTTCCACTATTGTGGCAAATTAAATCACCGGAAGAGAAAAGCTGAAGTACTACTAACACATAGGGCGGTGTGGGCTAGATTCCAAGGGCACAGATTTACCGGTGCCTTAAAAGATAATAGTGAAGGAGGGCTAATTCTCTGAGCACTTATTTTTTCCAAATCTTGGAAAGATTCATGCAAAGGGGTAGAACTTCAGAAAAATGAAGCCAGATAAACTGAAAATAACATCACACCAAAGTCAAAGAATATGTAGCAGTCTAAATTATGTCTTCCACTGGTTGAAAACTGGAACCAAAATCACTTTAAATGCGGGAGAGGTCTAATCAGGGTATAATGTGATATATATGTGTAACATTTTTTACTATAAGCTACAAGATTACCTATCCATCTGAGGGGGTATCACAAACAGATCTATCAACGGTTCATATGATCAATTTAGGAAAAAAAGGCAAGAGAAAAATAGCTGTGTATCAGCTCAGAAACATATTTTAACTACCCTATTTATTCTTGTAGTGCCCAATATTCTAAAAACTTTTAACATTCATCAAAAGTTCTAAAATTTGCTGACCCAAACAGAAGAAAACTGGCAGTCATTAAAGTGCAGCAAGAGCCAAATCTACAAGAAAGTTTTCATAACTCTTCCTCTTGCTCCCAAATGCCTATTACCTTATTTCTAGGATGCTTTTTCCACCATGTGAATTCCAACAATTCGTTGTTTTGACTTAATTAAGAACACCAAACCTTTGAGCTAGTTTTGTTTCAAATTTTACTGGCTTTTTACACTTAAGACGAGAACGTTAACAAACACATTTCTCCTCAACGAATCGAAGTAACTGACTGAACTTGAGGAAAATGCATAAATGTAATAAATAAAATTAAATTTCAATTCTACTTTAAAGGAGAGGAATTTTCATTAATGCAACTTTAATATATTCCTAACAAGGCAGTTCAAGTGTGCCGTTTATATACAATTGAAAGCATATACATCATTTTTCCACCTCAGTTATCACTTAAGAAGTCACTTCAGTAAAATGCAGGAAATTCTGTTTTGGAAGCTTAGAGAGTCTCAGAAAAGGGACAAATATTAACTGAATCAACAAAATGGAGCTAAGCCATCAAAAACAAACATATGAAGAGGACAATCCTCCTCTTATTCTCTCAAACTATTCACAAAATGTTCTCCCACAATAAACCAACACTTAGTACAGTGCTTACCTCAAGGTAAACACTTCTGGATTTCAGCTGTTCCAGAGTTCAAGTCAGCCATAGCATAACACCCAAGAGCACAAAGGTTTCTCTGCCAATACATAGCCCTTCCCCCACCGCGACACTGAATGCACATCATGAATATTTATCTTCAGGGTAAAATTCAACCGAAGTGTTTTATCAATTGTGTTGAGAGGAGACGATATTAAGATCTAACCTCAATATAACAATGGTTGTGAACCTGTTTGTTTCAAGGTAAGACAACTTTGTCAGTGGTCTAGGAAAACAAAGGGCTTACATGGTTTAAAAGATACATAATAAATGACCATAATGTACACTGGACTTCTTCTCATCTAGGAGCATTCGTTTTTTTTTAAATCCTGTTCCTGAGATAAATAATACCTTGGCAAATTATTTCAAACTGCACTTTTCCCATGAAATGTTTACACCTACCTGTAAACAAAATGAACGAAACTGTTCAAAGTTCCATTTTTCCATCCTTCTCTATCCTACCGTGGATAAACATCAAAATGTAGAAAAACGTAGCGAAGAATACGAAGACCAGACTAATTTGCCATAAATAAAGCAAGTAATCTTTCATTTTAAAATCAACTGAAATATAGCTTAAATATATCAGGGACCTCATTCATTCAAGTCTTTACTGAATGTCCATTTGTGCCAGGTGCTATGTAAATAATGGTGTGCAAACAGGGTCAATTCCTACCTAGAGCTCCCCGTGCAGGAAGGGATGCAGAAAACAGACCAGTAAACAACAAAAGGCAGAGAGAATTACCTCTTCAAGTGCTGCGAAGTTAAGGGACAGGGCAATGGGCAAGTGAGTACCTGGGGCAAGGGTGCTCAGGGAGGCCTCCCTGAGGAAGTGACATTACAGTGGTGATCTGAGGGTCCGGAAGCCCAGCTACATAGACAGGGAACAGCACAGCAGGCAAACGGAACAGCATGACCAAAGGTCCTAAGACAGCAAAAGACTTGGCCTGCTTGGGCCACTCTGAGGCCTGCAGTGTGGCTAGACTGTAGTGAGCAAGGAAGAGAGTTGAACAAGACAAGGATGGTGAGGCGAGCAGCAGGCAGGTAGCGCACACTGGGGCCCATCTTACAGGCCAAAGAGTTTGGATTTTATTCTCTGCATGACGGGAAGCTACTGAAGGCTTGAAGAAGGGACTAACACAACCTGATTTAAGTTTTAAGATTATTCTGGCTTTGTGTGGAAAACTGAGTGGGTAAGAATGGATGGCAGCAAATATTAACTCAAAATGGATTAAAGACCTAAACGTAAGAGCTAAAACTATCAAATTCTTAGAAGAAAACATAGATGTAAATCTTTGTGACCTTGGATTGGGCAATGGTTTCTGACATATGACACCAAAAGCATAAATAACAAAAGAAAAAATAAGTAAATTGGACTTCATCAAATTATAAACTTTTTAAGCTTCAAAGGACACCACCAAGAAAGTAAAAAGACAACTCACAGAATGGGGAAAAAAATTGCAAATCATGTATGATAGGGGCCTAGTATCCGGAATATACACAGAACTCTTACAATAACAAAAAGACGACACAATTAAACAAGAGGTAAAAGATTTGAACAGATATTTCTCCAAAGAAGATCTACAAATTACCAATAAGCACATGAAAAGACATTCAACATCATTAATCAACAGGGAAATGCAAGTCAAAACCACAAGATACCATCTCACTCCCATTAGGATGGCTACTATAAAAAAAAACCCTGAAAGATTCATGGTTACCAGCGGGAAAGGGGGTGGAGGGAGGGCGAAAGGGGTAAAGGGGCACATATATACGGTGACAGATTAAAAACTAAACTATTGGTGGTGAACACGATGTAGTCTATACAGAAACTGATATATAATAATGTACACCTGAAATTTACACAATGTTATAAGCCAATATGACCTCAATAAAGTAATTAAAAAAAAAAACCCTGGAAATAACAAGTGTTGGCAAGGATGTGGGGAAAGCAGAGCCTTCACACACTGTTCGTGGGAATGTAAAATGGTGCAGTCGCTTTGGAAACAGTCTGGCAGCTCTTCAAAAAGTGAGCTGTTACCATATGATCCAACAATTCTAATTGTAGGTAGATATATACAAACACACACACACATATGTACAGTCATGTACCACATAACATTTTGGTCAATGACAGACCACATACATGACTATACAGGTTACACTATCTAGGTCTGCGTAAGTACACCCATGATGTTCACACAATGAAAAAATTGCCTGATGATACACTTCTCAGAAGATATCCCTGTCATTACGTAATACATGACTGTATATTCAAGAGAAATAAAAACACACGTCCACACAGAAACTTGTACACCAATGGTCATAGCAGCATTATTTATAATAGTCAAAAGAATGGAGAACAAGAGATCAGACTACAGGCGACTGGAGAAGTTCAAGAGAGAGAGAATGGTAACTTGCATTAACAAAGTGGTGATGGAGATGGAAGAAAGAAGAAATGTAGAAATGTAAGGGGAAAAATATAAGTGGAAGACTGACTTAAAATCCTCTGACTTGTAGGAAAGGAATAAAACCACCAGATACAAATTGGCTAACTTCGAGGAGATATAACAAGACTCCGAACTTTTGGACAACTATAAAAAAAAAGAGGGAGAGAGAAAGAAAGAAGTATTTTTCACAGAACAGAAGAATAGCAATGAGAAACGAAATATACCATAACATCAAGAGAAAACAATATACTTCAAAACTATTTCTGATAGTCTTCTAGAATAGATCACTCTTGACTCAGAAAACTAACTGTGTGAAATTTAACACTCAGAACTACATACAAAGAAAAAATTATGTGTTGATGGCTAATTCTAGACTCAAGAAAAAATTACTGTATTTGGCTGATATTTATTAATTTATTTCTTACACTTATTCAAAGATGCTCTCTCAACGTGAATCACCATAAATAAACAATCTTTGCATTCTCAGATGATTTAAACTTCTCATTTTTAAACATGAACTTTAGTTCCTGACAAATGACTCTTTTTGCTTACAGAAATGAGCTCTCAACTTGAACCACATGATATTTTACCATGATTTTCAATTACATCGCTGATGTTTCAACCTTTGGGGAGCAAAGCCATTCTGCAGTTGTCAAAGCTTCAGGAATTCTCCATCATCGAGGACTGACTGAAGTTGGTGAAGGTACGTACAGTGCTTACAAGGAATAAAAAAAGAGTAAAGCTGATTTCCCCGAGAAGGGAAAGAAAACAAACAACAACAAAAGGATTGGTCAGGGTGTTCCTGTGAGGCCTCAGGAGATCTGTTTAGTTCCATCTCAAAAGGCGCAACACATTTCCTTGCCTTGCTTCAAAATTCTCTGCCCAATAAATTCTGTCCTCCCTCCCCACCATCCACTATTAAGTGTATACTAAACAGCTTAAGGAAACATACTCAAACTTTCATGGTGTCAACAAGTATGTCCTCATATGTATACACATGATTAGGTGTCAAAATGAGAAGTGACAAAAAGTGATAGAGTTGAGGGCAGAATACAAGCCATCGGGAAATGCCTCTGCACAGGACAGATCTGAGCTGAGCTCAGGAAACTGAGCAGGTTATGAGCAACCTAACATCAGAAGAAGCAGAGAGCCTAAGGGGCCGAACAGGTCCCTTCTGGAGGACAATGAGGAGACTGGCTTGCTTAGAGCCAGGGGTTTTTACTCTGGACAGTTATACAGCTGGGGATAGGGTGATAACCTTGAGCACCTTGTTAAAGTTTAACTTTATTATGGAAGACTTGAAACTTGACAGACTTATGAGAAAATGGGATATGGTAAAATCCATGGTTTCAGAAGAATTTCTCTGTAAACTCCTTTGGAGTTCACTTCAGGAAATGGAAAACATTCTAGCTCTCCCACGGGGCTCAGCAGTAGAGCAAAGTGACTTAAGGCAGGTTCTGGAGCCACAATGCTGCCTGGGTTCACAGTCTATCTCTGCTACTAAACAGCAGTGACACAGGGGCCAGGTACTTAAACCTTGGACCTTAGCTCCCTCACTAGAAAAGGCTGCTGTGGGGAATGAAGGAGCCCCCACCCAGAGCACTGACAGTGACCAGCACACAGTAAGAATACAGTAAGTACTAGATCTTCTGCTTAGAACTACCATGGGCAACTACTCACTATAATATATCAAAAAATTTGGAAAGAATCTCATTATCCCGTAAAAAGATTATTATCTGAGATTCAGGGAAACCAGGCATTTGAAATGTCCCTTGTGATGGTCACTAAATTTTGGAATTTTTAATACCTTGCCAAGATTGTTTCTCAATCTTCTGGTTGAGATAAGTGTGCATACCTTACCAGGAAATATTTTGCCGAACTACGAAAGCATACTAGCCAGGGAGTCCAGACCTTAATGACAGTAGGTAAAGTGGACCTCAGAATTTCAAGTATCTCAAATGTAAAATAAGGTGTTGGTGGCCTTAGGCAACCACCTTAGCCAGCCAAGTTTGCCAAGTCTACAATTCTACTGATGCCATACAGTGACAGTGCACAGAGCACTACAGGTCACCCAATGGAGTAAACAATGGAAAAGGGAACATATTATTACTGGACACAAATGTAACTTCCTCAGGAGAGAGCTCTAAAACACTCTCGAGACTGTAGGTGTGTCTTCAGCATGCTGAACTGATGTCCTCAGGGGATACTGAAGTCTAGCAGGGCTGCACCGCCAGCCCTGTGCCATGACTGCAGTCCTTCCTGCGGCACAGCGAGGGCCCCAGCACTTACTCTCAAGGATTCTTTGCCCTTCCACAATATGGTTAATGATCGTGTAGCTAATGGGCCTTCAGTATGACACTGATGACTCTGGGTGTAGGCATCTGATTGCCCTTGCCCCATGACTGTTTCCTCCCCCAGACCACAGCGATAGTTGGCCCCTGTTTTGTCTTTATTAATGGACAGATTTTTGGTTGTTTTTCATCAATGTCAGAATAGCTATTATCTGCCAAACTGCCTGAGATCCATTACTGCCATCCTCTTTCCTTTCCTGTCTCATGCTGCTCCATGCTTTCATTCACAGGTGTCATCTGTGTGTGATAAGGCCAGCCTTCTACTGGCATCAAACAGCCCTCACCATCCAATCAGATCCTCCCTCTCTTCTCATGGACACCTGTGCTCATGAGGTTCTAAGTGCTTATTGTCAGGAACCTGGGACTACCTACTTGTGACCAGAAGAACATGGGATTAGAAATCAGGGAATCCAGGTTTCACTCACCATTCTGCCACTTACAAGCTGTGTGACTTTGGGTAAGCAGGTACCTTAGTGTCTTCTTATGTACAATGTGTATGTTGTCTATTTCTAAGGCGTAAATTAAGTGCAGGAAAGGGTGAAACCAAAGCGCACTGTGGAATGATGTCAGCTCCTTCTAGAACAGAGAAGCTGTTCCAGAAGCCTGAGTGAGCTGGAAGGCTGGCCTCTAGAGAGCCAAGGTTTTCCTCTATATAATCCTGAATTGATAGGCTGAAAGGAATTCTGAACCTCATCCCCAAACAAGCTCTCCAGAACAAGAATATCTCTTGCACTGACCATATTTATACAGCCCTCTTCAACTTAAGAGATTCATTATTTATGGCTCAACTGTCGCCTAAATCAGACGTTTCAAAAATAATATTTACCATTTTTTTTTCTCATAAAATGAAAATACATAAGAGTAAAAAAAATTTTAAATCACCCATAATCCCATCACCAAGGGAAAAACATTCTTAATATTTTAATGAATCTTTCTAGGCTTTTTTCTGATTAATTTTTTCAGAAACTTATGTAACATATTTATATTTATGTACATATTTAGCAACTGGTCTTTTCCATGTAATAATACATCAATTATTTCCCCATTATTCCAACTCTTAGTTTTCAAGTGAAGGGTATCTTGAATCTATTTCAAGTTTATTCACATATGGACATTAGAGACCAACAGAAAATTTTATATATCAAACTTTTTGGTGTATTTTAGAACCCCGCAGAGAGAGTTGAAGGGAGTTTATGTATTGGTAAAATTCAATTAATGAGTAAATGTAAAATGCTAGAAAAGGAAAGCTGAGTATACATAAGTAAATTCAATACTATAAATACTATACAGATAATACCATCTAGAATGCCAAAATTTTCTCTCAACTGACACATTTTTTAGGTATACTTTGGGTGCTAACAAATTAATAGAAACCATGAATAAGATAGTCTCGATGGATAATTGATTGATCAGAGTATTGCCTTCATTTAAACCTGCAACAGAAGCAAAGAAATGCTGTGTTCTAAGAGAAAATAGCAATAAAATTTAAGGTTCTAGAAAGTGATAACCTACTTTATATTCATGCATCACTATAAACCAAGCAGTAGTCTTAAACTGAGAAAATATAAAAAATAGTGATCACCAGAGCTCATTTACAACTTTAAGGAGCTCTATCAAACACGGGTGTTATTTGTTTCAATATGAAGAGAATAAAGGCAAGAGAAGAGCAAAGATTCCCTTCTACCTTGAATAAACTGGGGAGACTATTGACAAATGGACTCTCAAAAACCATTACTGGTCTTTTGCCCTTAGGTCAACACTGGTATGCATTTTCTATTTTAAAATATTTATGCCAAAGATAGAGATTAGACCGCCAAACTTAGCAAAATGTGCAAAAGACCTTCTACAAACCAGAGAGAGAAAAACAATGAACAAAGGATTTGAACAGCCAAGCCGCACAAGAAAATCAAATGGTCAGTTAACATAAAAAGACATTCAACTTCACTAATGAAGAAATGCAAATTTAAACAAGAGACTGTTTTCTGCATATCAAATTGGCAAAAATTAAAAAGATAGAAAAATATGGGAAAATAAACACTATCAAACTCTCGGAGGGCCATCTGACAGTAATACCAAAATGTAAAATGACCCATGTCCTTTCAACAACCCTACTTTGTCTGAATTTCTCCTAGAGAAATAGTAAATGAGGCAAGAAGACTGACTTACATACAACCATGTTCCCAGAAATATTATTTGTAACAGACAAAAAGGAAAATACTTAAAACATCAATATCGACTTATTTAGAGAATGGTTAAGTAAACTATGCTATGTCAATACTAAGAAATTTTACTCAGCTTTAAATAGGATAACATGAACATTAAATAATAACATGGAAGGATGTTCATGACATATTGTTGCATGAAAAAATAGAGCAAACTACAGAAAACAAAAAAATCTTTTGTAAAAAACAAAAAAATGATACAAGGGATATATCTCTTTACATGTTTGTTTTTAAAAATTTCACTATGTATAGAAAATGATCTAGAAGAATAAACTTTAACCTGTTTCTAGTGTTTCTCTCCAGGGATATGGATATGTGATGGCAAGAGGAGCGGACTAAGTTTTTATTTTATAAGCTCCTCTGTTGTTTGAATTTTTTTATGTAAGGAGATATAGTACTTTTATAATTTAAAAGTAACCAGTAAAGGAGGAGAGTTCTCTCAAAAAATTAAAATGCAACATATTGTCACAATGAAATTTAAAAAGTACCTCACCACATTCTAGTGAGTCAGGTAGTTAAATAAGCAAGCTGAGTAGTTAAAGCATAATTATTTAATATAATTACTAAGCATCAAATGTGAACCCTGCTTACCTCTTTAGGTGATAAATTTTGTGTGTATACTGTCCCTTTTCTCCATCCTTCTCGTAAGGTTCATTCTTTAAGACTTCAATTCCTTCTCCACCACCAGTCTCATTCTTACTAGCTTCTGCGACAGAGTAAAGCTGCCCAACCTGATACTGAAATTTCAAAGAGCACAGATTCTCAGTAAGTCAGGAGTAACTGCAAACACTTCCTATGCTAACATTTTACTAGAGATGATATAGAAAAGCACATCCCAACCGTTCAGCACATATGTTCTATATGAAAACATGACTCAAATTAGAACTATGTTTTGGAAGACAAACACCAGATGATCATACAGCTTCAAGAAACTCTATAAGATTTCCATTATTCAAGAAAACCGCTAGTTTCAAATACTCTCGTGCTTTAATATGTACTATCTACTTATCAAGAAAACATCTTGACATTTGGTTCAACTTTTTGAATAATAAAAACATATTTGTATTTTATAAAGCATTTTCACATCTATCACATTTAATTTTACAAAATTCTGAGTAAGGTATGGCAGCAATACAACTGTCACCTTGCCAATTAAGAAAGCTGAGCAACCAGAATACTGTTCTCAACAATAAAGACAAGGGATAATAAAGCATAATAATAAAAGCCTGAAAATACAAAGAACCATTACAGTCCACATCTTAGTAGACCTCTAGGGTCTTTTCTCCCATGACTTACGTGACATGCCCAATCTGGCCCTTGCCCACTTATACAGAAATAGCACTGGGTACCCAGGACCACAGCTGCTAACTGTGATGTTTCCAGTAAACAGAAACTATTTCTAAAGTATTATAAATACATAACTATTACCATAAAAAGCAAGAAATTGCTGACAGTGGTTTCCATTTCATTTCAGAGTGAACCAGAATTCTCAGTGGCCTGAACCAATACCTGAGAGTGGGCAGTACTGTTCTACGCCAATGTGGAGTCTCTAACAGTTCCAACAAATGAAAAAAAGCCAAGTTCTTGTGTTCTAATCTATTCTAGAGAGTCAACATGGCACTATCTCCAATCTCTTCAAATTTGGCTAAATTTCTTCTTCCCAATGAAGACAGCCTGAAGAAACATTTTCTATAAGCATATTTTTAAAGAAAATATCCACAGGTTCCACAGATTCAGCCAACCGCAGATCGAAAGTCCTATGATGGCTGTGTCTGTAATGAACACGTACAGACTTGTTTTTCTTGTCATTATTCCCTAAACAACATAGTATAACAACTATTTACATAGCATTTACATTGTCCGAGGTATTCGAAGTAATCTAGGGATGATTTAAAGTACACAGGAGGATGTGTGTAGGTTATATGCAAATACTACGCCATTTTATATAAGGGACTTGAGTATCCACAGATTTTGGTATCCTTGGGATACCTGGAACCAATCCCCTGAGGATACCGAGGGAGGACTATAATTCAAAACTAAGAGTTTATCTCAGGGACCAAAAATAGGGGTAGTTGTAAGCTCAGGAAATACTCCTATCTAAAATGTCCATGGGAATATGATGCCATCTTGCAGGTTAATTTAAACACAAACACACACACACACACTCACTCACTCAGTTTGGAAGGATTAGGAAGCTAAATCCAAACACATTTCTTAAAATGCATCAAAAGTAAGTTCCTGTAGGGACTTTAGACTGCAGAGAGGGCTGTATTTCTTCTTTTGGTTTTCGTGATACAACACCAGGGTTAGTCCAGTAATGCTACAATCCTTAAGCCCTTCAAAATGTACTTTTCAACACTGCCATATTTTAAAAATAGGATTAAAATGTCTCTAAGTCAAAAGGTAAATTTGATCTTGGTCAGGACCAGAGTAACAAAAATTTACACAGAAACAACTAAACAACAGTATCCAAAAAATGTTATTAACAGACTGATATTTCGCGGCATGCTACTAGGCTTTCATTCTCATTTTTAAGAATAACTTAAATAGAGACAGGAGGCATATTTACTAAACCTGAGCATAACAAAAAGCTGAAATTATTTTAGGTGACAATACCAAGACTCAGAAAGACTTCAACAAGTTGATCCAACTAGCTGCAACCAAAAGAAAAAATTTAAAAAAAAAAATGTTAATTTCCACCTTTAAGTTCAAACAATCAATTGTACAAGTAAAGAACAGGGGTGCCTGGCTTGTCTTGAGTGTTTTAATACAGTGAAACCTCAGGCACTACTGAGCTATACACAGTTGTGTTGAAGCTTACATTAAACAGTGTCAGACAGCTACTCATTTTAGTTCCTGCATTTTTTTTCTTTCTGTCTTCCGTCAGCTGTCACTTCTTAGGTTATCAGTTTGTTTTGTCCCACTTCCAATTCACTGCTTCTACTCTACCGTCAGCTCTAAGAAAACCAGATAACTGAGCAAGTGCAAACTGTGTGCAAGTTACAGAAGGACCCAGACGTCTTTAGGGGTTTTGCTACACATATCTTGACTTCTCAGAAGGCTTCTCTGCTTTTATCCTCATTCTTGGCTATGCTACAGATAGCTGCAACTGCAGGACATGGAAGTTCTGAATGGGTCCCGTATTTCTGGACCATGCGCAGATCAAGGAGGACGATCTCTCACAGTGACGTGCTGGTCAGACCACGTCTGGAATATTGTCTTCAGTTGAGAGTGACAACTACAACACATGCACAGTAATGAGATCAGCTGGTGAGGAAGTCTAGAGGTCGTGTCATATTAGGCCAAACGAACATGCTTGGAATGTTTAACCTCGTGACCTCATGTAGAGAATAAAAGGCTTGGGGGAGGAGAGAAAACTGCCAAAAGAAAACCTGAAGGGTTGCCATATGCAAGACAGAACAGACTTATTTCCCATTGCTCAAGTGGAAGGAACTGTAAACAACAGTCAAACATTATAGGAAAGCAGATTTTGGTTTAAAATAAAGACAAATGTTTAAAATATCCAACAGCCAAGTAGGCTGCTTCTCTAAGCAGCAAGTTACATAACCTTAAAGTGCTTAAGTTGAGGCTAGAACCTCCTTTCTCTGGGATATTGTAGACAGAATTCCTGCACTGGACAGGAGGTTAAACTACATTCTTTAGACCCTTCCAAAACAAGACAGTGTAACAGAAATTCATATACAATTAATTATCTGTAACACACAATTCATTTTGTCACATAAACTGGAATGTAAAGGTAAATGAATACAATGAAAACATGACTTTAGATTAACATACCAAAATAAACTATATCAATAAAATAATACAGAAGCAAGACTTACCTCCTGAACAGAACATGGCAAAACCACACGGCTAAAAAGACAAAAGAAAAAAGAACGTATGTTACATATGAAATAGTTGGCTTTAAAACACAGATCTCTACGCTTAAAAGAGTTCTTACTTTAAACCCAATGATGGCATAATATAAGGATGTCATTTATGGAGGACGGTCTTTGCAATACCTACAGCTCCAAATAAGGGTTTCTAAACTGGGGAAATAAAATTACCATTCCTGGCTCTCAACAATCACTCACATTTAGCGGTCACTGTACCAGGACCCTAAAAACACAGTTCAGAGATTCTTGCAAGGAGTAAAGGAACAAGAGAAAACTCATCACTGGGAATTGCAGGGTACAGAATGTATTATTTGTGGACTGTCTGCTCAGAGAGCCCTCATGAAATTTTAGTATGGTTTCATTCTCCATCTATATACTATGTATTTTGTTCTTATATACTTCTCACAGAATACGTCTTGAATCTCATGAATGAATGCTTCCAAAATTGTTTCCAATTGTTCCTACCACCCAATTATTTCTCAATTTTATTAAAAGAAAAATAAGTAAAGGGTCTTTTAGACTTAATAAGAAAAAACTTTACCATGGAAAATACCTTGCAACTTATAAATATAACCCCCTCCAGGATAGATTCTATGTAAGGTTGATATGTTTGATCTTGGCCAAGCGAGTTTGTTATTGGACATACACAAGGACTGATATGGAGGCATAATGCTCCTGAAGATGAATTCCAAAAAAGAATATTATGGTGAATTATTTTATATCAGAATATTGCATTTTATCTCCAGATTTTTATAGGGCAATACCTTCACTTATTTCCACCATAAACTCTGAAAACTAAGGCCATCCCCGAATATCAATTGTCTCATGATAACAGCTAGTGTCCAAGATAGCAACTTTTTGGGGGGGGCGGGCGGCTGGTCCTTCTCAGGCTCTTCTCTCCTAATCATTAAGCTATCACAGCAGTGCCATTTAAAATTTATTTTAACTCTATTATAAGGAGAGAGAAAAAAATCTCAGCGGTCACCTTCATTTTCACTTTATAAAAAATCCCCAATAGTTTTCCTCATTCCAACTTCCTTCAGCTGCACTTTCCACCTGCTTCTCTCTCCTTATTCTCCTCAAACATCTGTTTGAGTGCTCGTATCACCTAATCTCCAACAAGACATGTCTCCTGTTATTTCCTCCTCAACAACTGGGGGGCGGGGGTCACTCATCACTCTTTGTCTTTCTGAAACTGGTTATCTAAAGACAGCGAACAGTCTCAAAGCCACAATGGTTACTAGTTTCTACTCTCATCAAAAATAAA
The DNA here is from genome assembly GCA_031878705.1 of Tapirus indicus. Taxonomy (NCBI): domain Eukaryota; kingdom Metazoa; phylum Chordata; class Mammalia; order Perissodactyla; family Tapiridae; genus Tapirus; species Tapirus indicus. The sequence continues at coordinate 21,965,875 of CM062938.1, forward strand.
CTTGTTATACAAAGTCCTTCCATATCTAATCATTTTAGCTGTCTCCTCAGGGTACACACTAATCTGCTCACTGTCTCAGTAACAGAAAATAAACGGAGGTGGTGGAGGAAGACTAAGATATAGGTTGGGAGCATATTTCGGATAAAGGAAGATGTCTATAGACAACAATATAGGTTGGCAGCATAACTACAGCTAACCTGAGAAAGTCATTTGTAGGTGTTTAAAAACGAGAAGAAGGAGAGTGGGGAAAAGCCATCCTTAAGGAGGTTGGGCAAGGGTTTACAAAGGCCCGAACCAAAAGGATGGGCTGTGGAGGAAATGGAAGTAAGGAATAGAGAAGAAAGAGTTAAAGACTTCCCTGTAGCTTCACAAAACCAAACAATCATTGCTGAGTAATTTTAACAACTACTCACTAGCAGGAAGATCCTTATTTTATGTAACACTTCCAGGGGAAACTGATTTCACAAAATGAAAGTGACTGATTAAGACATTCTGAATGAATGACCAGTCAAGTAACTTCTTCAAACTTTGCTTAATAAAAAGTTAAAGAGAAAAGCAACAGACAGGCTTTTTCTATTACTATTCTAAAAGTAGTGATCAACTTTTTAGCAATCTGAAAATTTTCAAACTTCTCTGTAAATCCTCACGACCATCACTTTCTAAGTGGACTAGCAACTAGTTCCTAACACCAGGACTTCACACCAACAGCAACTTCACCTGCTGCTTAACTAACAACTTGAAGGGAACTCTCCACCTTGAAGTCATTTCCAACCTTTCAATTCAGGTCAAAAACAGACGGCATTTTTTAAGACAACAAACATTTGCCAAAACATTTTACAGTTTACACACATTTTCACATAGGAATGACCTAGTCATTGCTCCTGACCAAAAACAATTTTAGAAAGTTGACTCGCAGGTAGGAAGAATCATGTTTTTCATTCGACAACACTGAGTACTTACAGTGTGCTAGACTAGATGCTGTGCTAGATATTGGGAACACTTAAATAAAATAAGAAACAGTCTGCCTTCAAAAACTCTAGGAGAAGAAAAGTCTAGAGGTAACATACATGAAGAGTGAACATCAAGAAATGTAATGTATAACTCCTTAGCAAAAAAAATTACACTTTGGGCACATTTCAACATGTTACCTCGGTGCATCTAAATTTTTATAATGAAAGTAATGATTCCCAAAAATCACAGTTTGTAAATTTCCAATGGGAATTGCTTTTCATGAATTAGCTTAATACTCCTCACGTAACTGTTAATGGGATCTACTCAACACTTAATTCACATTTTAGGAGAGAGGAAATAAATCTACTAAAAGAAAAATGACTAGATCTGTGATATAAAATCAGTTCTGCTAAATGTGACTTGGGCCAAGTCAATTTCCTTCTGTCTTATTTCCTCCATTTGTCTTAATATCTGTCATCTACCTATATTACAAAGATGTCAGAGTAATAAATAACATTTGCATGATACAGTCTATAAACAACTAGGAAGAAAAGTTTCATATAAATCTGAAGTTCAATACTATAAATAAGCTTTAAATGAAAACTTGTCTTTTCGCAGGATCCCTGTCACTGACTAACCTTATAATTTACTGAACATACATTTATTGAGCACTTACTACGTGCCAGGAACTATTCTAAGAGCTGGGGATATGGGAGTGAGCAAAATAGACAAATTCATGGAGTTTACACGTAGTAAGAGAATACATCTAGTAAAATAGAAAAAATAATACTGTGTTGCATGTTAGATGGTGATCATCGCTATGGAGAACAATAAACGGGGGAAGGCAAATACCAAATGGTAGGGGCTGCCATTAGGTCTTCAGAGAGGGATTCTCTAAGAAGGTGATATTTAAGCAAAGACCTGAAAGAAAAAAGTGAGTTAGCGAGATGAGGGAAGAACACTTTAGGCAGAGAGATCAGCAAGCAGAAAGGCCTTGAACTGAGCTTTCTTCCTGGAGTAATGGAGGAAGAGCAAGGATGCTTGCGAGCTTAGAACGGGCAAGGGAAAGGTAAAAAATGAGCTCAGAGCAATACAGACAATAGTAGTGTAAGAGCTCATAGGCTATTATAAAGTCCCTGTCTTCTATTCTCCGTGAGATAGGGAGTCTTTGGAGACTGCACAGAGAAGCGACAGGAGTGACTTTTTAAAAAAATTTTGAGAACACTAAAAATAAGGTGTCTGGAGACAGCTAAATTAAGCCAAAACATGGAAGAATTTAAAGCGAAAAGAGCATTTGAAAAACCAAAGAACGGGCCAGACTAGAAATCCCTAGTGGCCCAAGGGATGCTGACGACACGAATCAGCTGTGACAGCTGAACATGCCCCGCCAATCAGATTTCCTGCGATAGTCCCAGTCCTCGCCGGTGGGAAATGCCTAAGTTTTCAACAAAATCACTTCGCCGGTCTGAAGCGCCCGGAAACCCTTCTATGTGACAGACCACGCGCACGCCAACTCCCCACCTCAACCCCGCGAAGTAGGTGGAGCCCAGAGTCACCCCATCTTAAAGACGTGCAAACTGAGACTCCAGCAGAGACGGCTCTCCTGTTAACTGAGCCGCCCGGTGGGGCGCAGGGTTTCCCGGCTCCTGCGGGAACTTCGAGGTGCCTACGTCCCACCCCGAGTCCCGACACCGGGGCTGCCTTCACCTGGCAAGCCCATTCCCGCGGCTACAGGCGGGCTCCCCCTCAGACGACAGACCGCGGTCGGACCCAGCGTCTCCCCACCCTCGGGCCTGGGGGTGGGAGGCTGGGGAGAAGGCGGGTCCCAGCGGAAACTCCCGGCCGCGCCTTCCCGAGCCACGCGCTCAGGCCGGGACCCCGCCGCCTCCGCCCCGGGGCAGAGGGCAGCAGTGTGACCCACTGAAGGCCCCGGGGGGCTGGGGTGGTCCGGGGGCCGCGCGGCGGAAGGGCCTCGAGTGGGCCGGGGGCGCGAGCCCGGGGGAGGGGGCGCGCAGGGGGCGGCCGGTCCGGGGCTCGCTCCTTCTCAGGAATATCCCGTCACTTCTCAATCAGTGCGTCACCCCCCCACCGCCGTCCCGGAGCCCCGTTCGCGCCCACCGACCCACTCACAATTCCTTAATCAGCACCATCTTCCCGGAACCCCCTCACAGCTGCCGCCGCTACCACCGCCGCCGCCGCCGCCGCCGCCGCCGCCACCGCTACCGCCTCTCACAGCGCCTGCGCGGCCCCGCCTCCCTGCCCCCCCGAGTCACCAGGGCGCCTGCGCGCCCACACCCTTCCGCCGCGGACCCGTCGCGTCATCACGCGAGAGGAGCTAGCTCCGCCCCAGTTTCGCGCTCCACCCTGCGCGCACGAGGTCTCCACTGCGGCTGCGCGGCCGGCAGGAGGGCGTGAAGCTTCTACTGCGGCTGCGCACACGCGGCGCGCACTCGCCCGTGGCCTTTCAAGGGCTCCTCCCTCCAGTCAAGTTCCCTTGGGGCGTGTGTGCAGCCTATGTTTTTCTGGTGAGTTTCCCAGTCGGTTACTTGGAAGTCGTTCTTTGGTGGCCAGGGTTGAACTTTATGTCCCTGCTTTTGAGAGAAGGCCCGCCTTCTTGATGGACACCCCACATCCGAAGTCCGCAGGAAAGGATTCTGACGGGTTGGGAAGGCCGACCCGCACGGATTCCGCAGGAAGACGTTCACCTGGGCCACGGCCCCCGGGCCGGTTCCAGAAGCCTCGCGGGTGCCGCCTTCTGACCACTACTCACCTGGCGAGGGCCGACGCCCAAACCTCCCCCGCCGCAGAGTCCAGAGTCCCGTAGTTGCTGTGACCCGACAGGAGGAGCGTCCGACACTCGCGTCGAAGAGGTGCTCGTCCATGAGACCCAGGAAAGGGACCTCTCTCGGACGATGTGAGCGCCGTCACAGTGAATGTCCCACACGACCCTGCCACCCACACTCAGGCTCCAGCCCAGAAGCCAAAAGGTGGACCTTAGGATGGTCACTCGCTTACTCGATGCCGGGCACAGGGGTCACTGGCTTACTCTGTGGGGTCACTCGGGGGTCACTCGCTTACTCTATGCCAGGCACACTTCTAGGCACTGGGGAAACATCTGGAAACAAGATAGACACATTTCCTGTCCTCACTTGGAAACAAATAAGAGAATTTGGCATAGTGATAAATAATCGTCTATGAATAAAGTAAAAGAGGGTTATGAGGAGGCAGAGGAATCCAGGGAAGGACTCTCAGGAGGCCGTGTTTGAGCCTCGTGTTATAAATAGCCAAGCCTGTGAAGATGGGGGAGAGGCATCCCAGCTCTGCCTTTCAGGGAGCTTAGAAACTGGGATAGCTTCAATTGATCGGGCACCTGTTGTATGCCAAGTACTGTGCTAGGTAATGGAGGTGCTTTATCTCATTTCGCCCTTAGAACAACATTATGAGATAGGTGTTTTCGCTTGCTTTAGAAAGGGAAGAAAATGAGGTTTAGAGAGTCAAGTTGAGGGACTTGTGCAAAAATCGCTCAGCTAGCTTGTTTACAGAACCAGGTTTCAAATCCAGGTTTTAGTAACTTCAATGTCTGTTCTTTCCACTACACTGATTTTTTTTCTAGGTAAAAATAAAAGTTGAGACATGCGGACAATCATTATGACACATAATTGTTCTCAGTTATGGAAAGAAGGAGCTATGGCCAAAATTAAGAAGATACTTAGAGATATGCATAGAGAAACTACAGATTGGAATACCGTACCCCTGTGTACTAATTAGGAGATGTTCTTTAAGTTCCAAAGAGGTAATATTAATTGCCAAACTGATAAGTAGTCCATTTTATGTCGTAGTTTCTTCCCAAATGTTATGCAGGCTGAAATTATAAATAGCTTTAAAAACATGGATAAATTTGTGGTTGACATACTTTATCAATCATTAAGAAAAATTAGGACATTGCAGAACATTTCTGTAACTTTTGAAGTCTTTCCACAAGTGTTCGCTAATTCCATTGTCTGCGTAGCACTGTTGCTGCTCATAGTTTCAGATGTTTGTAAAATAAATGAGACGGTGTGCTGGATGGAGCATAACTCTGAACAGTATACAGTATGGAATTGTCTCCTTTTCCCATCTAAAGATTCATATTAAAACTCTCAATTGAAAACCACAGGGATAGATGAAGAAAGCAACCAGTTTAGATTTATTTATTGAGGGAAAGAAAACACGAATGCAAAATTAGCTAGGTTAGTAGAAAACATGAAATCTATATAACTAAACTAAATAATTGCACATTACATCTGCTTAAGAGAGAAAAATGGCAGAATGAGGGAATATTGAAGAGGATTAGAGAGTAGGAAAGACATGAACCATCACCTCAAAATGAGAATGAAGGACATATAAAGAAAAAGACAATTACACATGAAAAAAATAAACTAATGGATTGTGTGGCACTTTCGTGTTTTAAAACTAATGGGATTGAATCTTGTGTATTTTTGCAAATATGGACGTAAGAAGAGGTATAACTTATTAGTAATTGTCTCTGGACGTAGAGACGATTCAAACCCTTTTTGAACCTAATGTCTCAAGTTCCTTGAAATAACTTTCAACCCTTAGCAGAGGGAACTTGCACACACTAGGTGTCCAGTTGAATTTAACTGATTCTGCAAGCCTCATATAACCACCAGTCTCATTACTTCTTTTGTATACAGTTCTGGAGCTAAGAGCTCATAGTACGAATGACGGTAGATTTTACTGAGGTAAACCAAAAGATTTCTGAACATGAGCAATGTTTGGGACACTTATTTTATGCACTAGTTGATAAAGAACAACTCTGGTCAAAGAAATTTGAATGGTCCTTCAAATATAATTGAATCTGACCTTTTTCTTTTTTTTTTTTCTAAAACGGCCATTGTTAACCTGGGATCCAAAGCCCTTTTGGTGGGTGCTCCCAGGGAATTTGTGAACAACTGAAATTGCGTGCATAATTTCTTGTCTATGTACATTTTTTCAGGGGGAGAGAAATTTGCCTCCCTTACTCTGCATCTTGCCATCCTGTTTCTTTAACATCTCCTCATTCCAGAATTATCTTGATTGAGACTATTTCTATGAAAACGAGAATGCTTTAATTTTGTCAAACATTAGGGCATAGATTATAATATTGTACCACCGTGGGAGAGACAGGGTTGAGCTTTGCAGTAGAAGGCCCTTGGCCTAAACCCTGACTCTGCCACTTGCTGGCTGTGTACCTTGAGTAAATTGTTTAATCTCACAAGGACACAATTTATTCATTTATAAAAAGGAACTACTAATATCTACAGCATAGATTTGTCATGAGGAATAAAAGATAAGTGTGTGAAGCATCTAACACATTAACTGGTATGTAATAAGTGTTCAATGAATGGGAATCATTTAAAAGGTTACACCTTTCAGAGAGCAGAACAGTAATTTGAATTAAGATATAATTAAGTTCCTCTTCATCCCGCTTCCTTCATCCCTAGAGGTAACTGCTATCAATCACTGTTCATCCTAATGCAAGAATAAGAATGTATATATGTGTACATACATTCATATATATGTCATATATGGCTATAATAATTTATCCTTTCACCTGCAGAGCATAATACAGATTTCTGTTCTTTTGTATCGTCAGTAACATTGTCAGAATTTTTCATTCTTGCCATTTCATTGGTTTTAAAATGCTATCTCACATATTCACTTTGCATTTCCCTGCAGGGTGAGGATCTTTTCATGTTTACTGGTCATGTTCTTATTTTTTGCTCATTTTCCTATTGGTTTTGTTTTTTCGTTTTGATTTGTAGAAGATATATACAGCCATTTTGAATTTGAATTCCATGTTGATTATGTGCACTTTATGTATTTTCTTTCCTTCTGTGGATCGTTGTGTCGCTTTGCTTACAGCAGGGTTTCTCAGCCTCTGCAGTACTGACATTTGGGGTCAGACAGTTCTTTGGTGTGGAGACTGTTCCGTGCGTGGTCAGATGCTCAGCAGCATCCCTGGCCTCTATCCGCTACATGCCAGTGGCACCCTCCAGTCATGACCATCAAAAACGTCTCCAGACATTGCCCAGTGTCCCCTGGGGACCAAAATTGCCCCTGGTTGAGAACCACTGGTTTGTAGTGACTCTGTTGTGCAGAGTTATTTATCTTTAAGGAAATTTTTTCCCACTAACGTTTTGTGAGTTTTTATTATATGCCAGGCCCTGAGTGTTTCACATGACCTTATTCTAAGCCTAACCCATTTACTCTTCACAGCACATATAAATAGGTACTATTATTATCTCTTTTTTATAAAGGAGAATTCTTGTTTATGTCTTCTCATGTGCAGATGTTAATCAACTTTACTGAGCTATAATTTACCTGCAATAAAATGCACCTATTTTAAGTGTACAGTTTGAAGAGTTTTGTCAAATATATACTTCTGGTAATCCTTACCACAGTCAACATACGTGACATTTCCATTGTTCTGGAAAGTTTCCTTGTGCCCCTTCTCTGTCAGTCCTCCGACACTCCCAGCCCCAGTATGCACAAAACTGCTTTCTGTGACTGTAAATTAGGCTTGCCTTTTTGAGAGTTTCTTATCATTGAATCATTTAATATGTACTTTTTTGTGTCTGGCTTCTTTCACTCAGGATAATATTTTGAGATTCATCAATGTTGTGTGCAGTTCAGTCCTTTTCATTGCTGAGTGATATTCCTTTGTATGAATATATCAGATTTTATTTATCCGTTTACTTGTTGATGGACTTTCAGGTCCTTCCTAGTGTTTGGCCATTAGAAGTAAGTTCCTGTGAATATCTGTGCAGAAGTCTTTCTGTAGATATACGTTTTCATTTCTCTTGGGAAATTTTCTCTTGGATTATAAGGCAAGTATACGTTTAACTCTAGGAGAAACTGCCAAATAGATTTGCAAAGTGGTTGCACCATTTACATTCCCATCAGCAATGTATGAGAGTCCAGTTACTCCACAACCCCATCCCCATCAACACATTTTAGCCATTCCAGCAGATATGTTGTGGTATCTCATTGTAGTTTAATTTCCATTCTCCTGAAGACTAATGGTGTTGAGCACTTTTTCACGTGCTTATTGGTTGTTTATACATCTTTTGTGAAGTATCTGTTCAAATCTTTTGCCCATTTTTAAATTGGTTTGTCTTTTTATTATTGAGTCATCATAGTATTTTTTTAATATATATTCTAGACGTAAGTCCTTTCTCAGATGTGTATGTTGCCAGTATTTTCTCCCAGTCAGCAGCTTGCCTCTTCGTTTTCTGGATGGTATATCTGAAGTAGCATTTTGAGAGTATATCTCAAACAGCAGTTGTAAATTCTGAGGAAGTCTAAGTTATCAGTTTTTTTCTATTATGAGTCATGCTTTTTGTGTCCTACCTAAGAAAATCTTTGCCTACCCCAAAGTCACAAAGATTTTATTTTCTTCTAGAAGTTTTAAAGTTTTACCTTTTACATTTAGGTCTGAGATCTATTTCAAATAAGTTTTCTTTCCTCATTTTTATTGTGGTAAAATACACCTAAAATTTACCATCGTGACCATTTTTAAGTGTACAGTTCAGTAGTATTAAATATATTCATCATGTTGTGTATCCATCTCCATAGCTCTTTTCATCTCATAAAACTGAAATTCTATACCCATTAAACAATAACTCCATTGACCCCTTTCCCCAGCCAGTCCCTGGCAACCACCATTCTTCTTTCTGTCTCTCTGATTTTGACTGCTGTAAGTATATAAGTGGAATCATTCAATATTTGTCTTTTTGTGACTGGCTTATTTCACGTAGCAAAATATCCCCAAGGTTTGTATTGTAGTGTGTCAGAATTTCCTTCCTTTTTAAGACTGAATAATATTCCATTACATGTATATACCACATTTTGCTTATTCATTCATCCATCGATGGACACTTGGGTTGCTTTTGCCTGTGGCTATTGTGAACAATGCTGCTATGAATGTGGGTGTACAAATATGTCTTCAAGACCCTGTTTTCAATTCTTTTGTGTATATACCCAGAAGTGGAATTGCTGGATCATATGGTAATGCTATTTTAAATTTTTTGAGGAACTGCTATATTGTTTTCCATGGCCACTGTACCGTTTTACATTCCCGCCAATAGTGCACAAGGGTTCCCGTTTCTCCACATCCTCATCAACACTTGTTATTTTCTGTTTTTTTGATAGTAGCCATCCTAATGGGTGTGAGGTGCTATCTCATTGTAATTTTGATTTGCATTTCCCTCATGATCAGTGATATTGAGGATCTTTTCATGTGCTTATTGGCCATTTGTGTATCTTCTTTGGAGAAATATCTCTTCAGGTCCTTTGCCCATTTTCAAACCAGGTATTTTTTTGTTACTGTTGAGTTTCAGGAGTTTTCTATATATTCTGGATATTAATCCCTTATCAGATATACGATTTGCAAATATTTTCTCCCATTCTGTGGGTTGCATTCTTAGCACAGTTGATAATTCTTATGTTGATACTGTCTTTTTAAAATTTTCTTTCTTTCTTTCTTTTTTTTTTGTGAGGAAGACCAGCCCTGAGCTAACATCCATTGCCAATCCTCCTCTTTTTGCTGAGGAAGACTGGCCCTGTGCTAACATTCGTGCCCATCTTCCTCTACTTTATATGGGACACCGCCACGGCATGGCTGACAAGCAGTGTGTCGGCAGGCGCCCGGGATCCGAACCTGTGAACCCCTGGCTGCCAAGCACGAACTAAACTGCTGCGCCACCGGGCGGCCCCGATACTGTCTTTTGATGCACAAAATTTTTTAATTTTCATGAAGTCCGGTTTACTTTTTCTTCTACTGCCTGTGCCTTTGGTGCCATATCTAAGAAATCATTGTTAAATCCAAGATCTTGAAACTTTTTCCCTGTGTTTTCTTCTTAAGAGTTTTATAGTTTTAACTCTTACATTTAGGTCTTTGATCTGTTTTGAGTTAATTGTTGTACATGGTATTAGGTAGGCTTCAACTTCCTTCTTTTGCATGTGGACATCCAGTTTTTCCAGCACCATGTATTGAAAAGACTGTCCTTTCCCCATTGAATGGTCTTGGCACCCTTAACAAAAATCATTTGACCGTATATGCAAGGGTTTATTTCTGGGCTCTCTGTTCTATTCTGTTGATCTGTATGTCTGTCTTTATGCCGGTACCACACTTTTGATTACCTTAGCTTTGTAGTAAGTTTTGAAATCAGGAAGTGTGAACCCTGCAGCTTTATTCTTTTTCAAGATAGTTTTGGCTATTCAGGGTCCCTTGAGATTCCATATGAATTTTAGGATAGATTTTCTGCAAAAAAGTCATTGGGATTTTGATAGGGACTGTGTTGAATCTGTAGATCACTTTGGGCTGCTTCATTTTTTATAGGGGCACAATAATTCCATGGTATAGTGCACTGTAATTTATTAACTTGTCTCCTATTGGTAGCCACCTATGTTGTATCCAGTAGTTTGCTATTACGAGAGTCCTGCAATGAATAGCCCTTTATATTTCACATATGTATAAGTGTAACTGTAAGACAAATTCTTGAAGGTGGAATTAAGTCAAAGGGTATGGACTCGTAATTTTTACAGATTTTGTCTAATTGTCCTCCATAAAGACTGTACCAATTTGTGCTCCCACCAGCAATGCATGAGAGTACCCATTTCCCCAACCTATTCCAACATGTTTTCAAGCATTTTTAAAAAGAGAAGTTTATTGTAAAATATAGTACAGATACAAAAAAATTACATAAAGCAAATTAATTGCTTTAGGGAGAACTACGCTTGTTATCTCCACCAGGTCAAGAAAGAGAACTTTGCCAGTCTCCCCATAAGTTCTCCATGTACCCTGTTCAGTCACAACTCCCTCTTCCCCAAAAGAAACTGCCTTCTTGACTTTATTTTATTTGCTAAGGAAGATTCACCCTGAGCTAACATCTGTTGCCAATCTTCTCTTTTTCGCTTGAGGAAGATTTGCCCTGAGCTAACGTCTGTGCCAGCCTTCCTCTATTTTGTCTGTGGTTCGCCACCATGGCATGGCTGCCAACAAGTGGTGTAGGTCTGTGCTCAGGAACCGAACCCGGGCTGCCAAAGCAGAGCGCACCAAACTTAACCACTAGGCCACGGGTCTGGCCCCTTTGACTTTTATAGGAGTCACTTCCTTGCCTTTCTTTATAGTTTTGATCACTCTAGTATGCATCCCCCAAACTCTATAGTTTAATATTTACTTCTTTTAATCTACATGTAATCTTATCTTTTTTTCCTCATGCAATTTGTTGAGGAAATTGGGTTGTTTGATCTGTAGAGTTTCCACACTCTGGATTTTTCTGCCATTAGATCTACAGGCTTGATCAGGTTCAGTTGCAGTATTTTTGGCAAACTTATTTCATGGGTGGTAGTGTGTTCTTCCATCAGGAGACACATTTTATATTGTCTCTTTTTGCAGTCACAGCAGCCATTACTGCTAAATGCTTAGACCATTAATTTATTGGGGATTGCAAATTGGTGATATTTAGTCATTTCTTGATTCATTGGCTGGAATACATCTATACATCTAGTGGTACAATTTACATAGGAAAGGAAGAATAAAACCTTAATTTTTGTCCCTTTTTTAAAATCAGTTTTCAAAATGAGAATTAGTTTCCTATCATCCTGTAGTGGTGATCAGTTACTATGTTTTAGTGTCGATTTGAACAAATTTGAAGAACTGATTTCTATCTCATTTACTGTTCTTATTGTTATTGCTCAGACTCTTATCTTTGGTCCGTCCGGCTTCTTCAAGTCATCCCCCCCGAGGCCTTTTGATGTGTTCCTAGTAGTCTTTGATAATATCTGTTGTGCCAAGATCTAGCGTGAAAAGACTGATCGTGTACATTTTCTGCTGCCCCAGACTGGAATCTCATTTTGCCAAGAAACCTTAGTTTCTTTTAGTGGCAAATAGTATTTCCAGAGCACAATCTTGTGCTACGTATGTCATGGCTAGAGCTAAAAAAATTTTGTACATTTAAATATATACATAATGCATAAATATATTATTTAAATATGACATGAACACTTATAAGTAAATAAAATTTACATATCATCTAAATATATAATTTAACATTTTGTTTTAAATAGGTATTATATGATGTGTAAATAATAGAATTTCCAAGCATACCAATTATAAATTATAAAAATAGCTTTTTTTAAATCCATTCATCCATTGATGGGCACTTGGGTTGCTTCTGAGTCCCGGCTATTGTGAATAATGCTGCAGTGAACATATATCTTTATGCATTCGTGTTTTCATGTTCTTTGGATAAATACCCAAAAGTGGAATAGCTGGATCATATATGGTATTTCTATTTTTAATTTTTTGAGAAATCTCCGTACTGTTTTCCATAGTGGCTGCACCAGTTTGCATTCCCACCAGCAGTGTATGAGGGTTCAGTGGATGAATGGATAAAAGAAGAGGTGTTATGTGTATACAATGGAATACTACTCAGCCATAAAAAATGACAAAATCATGCCATTTGCAACAATGTGGGTGGACCCTGAGGATATTATGCTAAGGAAATAAGTCAGACAGAAAAAGACAAATACCATATAATTTCACTCATGTGGAAGATAAACAAACAGACAGGGAGAATGAATTGGTGGTTACCAGAGGGGAAGGAGATGGGAGGAGAGCAAAAAGGGTAAAGGGGCACGTATGTATGGTGATGGATGGAAACTAGACTTTTGGTTGTGAACACAAGGTGGTCTATACAGAAGCCAAAATATAATGATGTACACCTGAAATGTACACAATGTTGTGAACTGTGACCTCAGTAAAATAATTAAAAATAAAATAAAAACAACAAAAAAATAAAAATAGCTTTTTTAAAGATCAAGTACCTCATGAATTTATGCTAACTAATTTAATACTAACTCAAATCCAGGACTATAGAGTTTTTACTTAACCTCTTGTCTATCTTGATCTCCTTTCCTCAACACTGAAAATCCTGGTTCCTAGTAAAGAACTTACTGTCTTATATTTCTCCATCTCCATCCTGCTTACGGTTCTCTTCCACCAAATTCTATAAATTTTCAATTTCATTATTTTTATGATTTAAAGGAATCAGAATTTTTGTTGCTAAATTATTTGATTGAAGTGTATGTTTTAAAATATACTGACTTAAAAATCTTAGAATTTTAAGAGTTTTAAAGGACCTTGGAAATACCTGCTTCAGGTTTTCCCAACTTAGAAGAGAGATAACCACTTAGAATCACCTGGGGAATCTTAGCAAGCTAGAGTGAAGGCAGGGAGACCAGTGTGATGTTTTACATTCGTGCTTTCATTTGCTTTTTCATTCTTCCATTCAGGAAAGAAACATTTATTGAGGCCCCATGTATACTGGATGCTGACGATGTAGGCAGACATCCATGAAAAAGGATTCAGATCATTCAATGTTTTACTGAAGGAAATGTTTGTTATTGTTGAAATGGATGTTGAATTTTCCCCATTTCATACTTTATGGCAGAACGTGGCTTGAGAAGAAAATTAGTAGTATCGTGAGATTCAGGTAGTACTTTACGAGGAAGGGCAAATGATACTTAAAATAATAGCTTGAGAAGTTGAAAGTTAATGTTTTTTCTGCAGGACTATGCTGTGTTGAATAACCGCCAGCATCTTGTGAATATTTGGTTAAGGAAGCCAGTTCTATAACGAGATCTGAGTGAGGCAACTACCACTACCGTGCCGAGACCATATAATTTTTGTTGTGTGCAAACGTCTTTAAAGACTGTTTGATGATCATCCACATACGTGCATGTGTGCTAGCCTCCCCTGGACCATCTCTGTTATTGCCAGCATGTAATGGTGGAAAGAATATTGGCTTTGGAGCCAGGAAAGCTCTGGCTGTACCATTTATAGTATCTGAGTCCTATCTGTGATAAAGTAATACTATATCATTTCACAAAATTAAGTGGAAGACTTTTTTAAAGCATATAACGTATCGTAGATACTATACAAAGACTGGTTTTCTACTCATTCTCTTAGGCTCCATATCTGCAGAGATGTTCTTAATTTCTCCCACTTCCTTTATCTTCTAACTCGGATTTTCTTTGTCAAGTTGCTCACATCTTTTTCTTTTCCATTTACATAGATACTGTCTAATTCAGTTCACCCTAATCCGTAATCTTATGATTGAACTGTTGTCATAATATATATTGCAGTAGCATAGACAAGTGTTTGTTCTATTTTTTTCTTACATTTAGGAATTCCTTGTAAAATACTTCCGACATCTGAAATATAGTAAATATCTGTATGCCTACCAGCTAATAACTAAAACGTTGCCAGTGAAGTTGAAGCCCTCGCATATACTTATGTGATTGCGTCTCCGTCTCTCCTATTTCGTGCCTCCTCCCCAAAGAGTCACCATCCTGAATTATTATAGATTAAGCTATTAGGGTATTATTCAAAAATAATACACTTCTCTATCCAGAGGTGGTAAAGTTATTCTATATTCTAAAAGTTTTAAAGTTTCATATTTTACGTTTGGGTCTTTAGTCTACCTGGGCTTACTTTTTGTGTATGGTATAAGGTGTAGGGATCCAGTGTTTTTTCCCCATATAGATAACAAATAATCTTAGTATCATTTAGGTCTTTCCTCTGACATATATGCTACCTCTGACATACATCAAATTTTTTTCCAGGTTCTCTATATGTGTGACATTTTCGTAAAGGTCTTATTCTTGTTTTTAATTGAATAAATTTGATGTGTAACTGTGTAAGTTTAAGGTGTACAACATGCTACTTTGATACATTTGTATATTGTAATATTGCTGATGTAGCAATATTTATCACATTACATAATCATAGTACAATATTATTGTCTATATTTGTTATATTATGCATTAGATCTCTATGGCTTATTTACTACTCGTTATAAATTTGTATCCTTAAACACCGTCACTCTTATCCCCCCCTCACTCCCTGGTAACTACATTTTACTCTCTGTTTTTCACAAGTTCAACTTTTTTAGATTCCACATGTATATAAGTGATATTGTGCGGTACTTGTCTTTCTCTGACTTATCTCGCTTAGCATAGTGTGCTCAGGGTCTATCCATGTTGTTGCAACTGGGAGGATATCTTCCTTTCTCATGGCTAAATAATATTCCATTGTGTATATGTACCATATCTTTTTTATCCATTCATTCACTGATGGGCGTTTGGGTTGTTCCCGTATCTTGGCTGTTGTGAATAATGCTGCAGTAGACATAGGAGTGCATATATCTCATCAAAATCCTGTTTTCATTTCCTTTGGGTATACACCCAGAAGTGGAATTGCTGGATCGTGTGGTAGATCTATTGTTACTTTTTTCAGGCCCCTCCATATAGTTTTCCATAGTGGTTGGACTAATTTACATTCCCACCAACAAAAGGTTCCCTTTCACCACATCCTCGCCGGCACCTGTTGTCTCTCGTTGTCTTGATGGCAGCCATTCTGACAGGTGTGAGGTGATAGCTCGCTGCGGTTTCCATTTGCATTTCCCTGACGATTAGCCATGTTGAGCATCTTTTCATGTGTCTGTTGGCCATTTTGATGTCCTCTTTGGAGAAATGTCTGTTTAGTTATTCTGCCCATTCTTTTAATTGGATTTTTTTGTTATTGAGTTGACTGAGTTCTTTATATATTTTGAATATTAACCCCTTATCTGGCATATGGTTTGCAAAAATTTTCTCTCATTCTGTAAGTTGTCTTTTCATTTCGTTAATTATTTCTTTTACTGTGCAGAAGCTCTTGAGTTTGATGTAGTCCCATTTGTTGATTTTTTCTGTTGTTTTTTTGTGCTTTTGGTGTCATGCCCAAAAAATTATTGCCAAGACCAATATTTATGAACTTCTTCCTTACATTTTCTTCTAGGAGTTTTATGGTATCAGGTGTTATGTTTAAGTCTTTGATCTATTTTGAATTAATTTTTGTGAGTGGTGTGAAAAAGGGATCCATTTTCATTGTTCTGCATGTGTGTCTCCAGTTTTCCCAGCACCACTTGTTGAAGAGACTCTCTTTTCCCCGTTGGAAATACCCATTGGGTATTCTTGGCTCCCTTGTTGAATATTAGTTGACCGTATATGCTGGAGTTTAGTTCTGGGCTCTCTATTCTGTTCCTTTGGTCGATGTGTCTGTTTTTGTGCCGGCACCATACTCTTTTTATTACTATGGCTTTGTAGTATGGTTTGAAATCTGGAAGTGTAATACCTCTGGCTTTGTTCTTTTTTTCTCAGGATTGCTTTGGCTATTCAGAGTCTTTTGTGGTTCCACACAAATTTTAGGATTGTTTCTTCTATTTCTGTGAAGAATGCCTTTGATATTTTGATGGAGATTGTATTGAATCTGTAGATGGCTTTGGGTAGTATGGCCGTTTTAACAATGTTAATTCTTCCAATCTATGAACATGGACTGTCTTTCCATTTGTTTGTATCTTCTTCAGTTTCTTTCAGCAAAGTTTTGTAGTTTTCCTTGTAGAGATCTTTCACTTCCTTAATTAAATTTATTCCTAAGTATTTTATTGTTTTTGATGCTATTGTGAGTGGGATGGTTTTCTTTATTTCTTTTTCAGATGCTTCAGCGTTAGTGTAAAAGAATACAATTGATTTCTATATGTTGATTTTGTATCCTGCCACTTTAGGGAAATCATTGATTCCACAGTTTTTTGACTGATTCTTCAGGATTTTCTAAATATAGGGTCATATCATCAGCAAATAACAACAATTTTACTTGTTCCTTTCCGATTTGGATGCCTTTTGTTTGTCTTTCCTAATTGCTCTAGCTAGGACTTCCAGTACTGTGTTGAGTAGGAGTGGTGAACGTGGGCATCCTTGCTGTGTTCCTAGTCTTAGAGGAAATGCTTTCAATTTCTGTCCGTTAAATGTAATGTTAGCTGTGGGTTTGTCATATATGGCCTTTATCATGTTTAGGTGTGTTCCTTCTATACCTGGTCTGATAAGGGTTTTTATTATGAAAGGATGTTGTATTTTATCAAATGCTTTTTCTGCATCTATTGAGATGATCGTGTGATTTTTATCTTTCATTTTATTGATGTGATGTATTATATTTATTGATTTGCACATGTTGAACCATTGTTGCATCGCAGGTATAAATCTGACTCGGTCATGGTGTATAATTCTTTTTATGTGTTCTTGAATTTGGTTTGCTAATATTTTGTTGAGAATTTTTGCGTCTATAGTCAGTGATACTGGCCCTATAGTTTTCTTTTCTTGTGGTTATCCTTATCTAGTTTTGGTATCAAAGTAATGCTGGCCTCATAGAATGCATTTGGAAGTGTTCCCTCTTCTTTGATATTTTGGAAGAGTTTGAGGAGATTGGTGTTAATTCTTTAATTGTTTGGTAGAGTTCTCTAGTGAAGCTGTCTGGTCCTGGAGGTCTCTGTGTTGAGAGGTTTTTGATTACCGATTCAATCTCTTTACTTGTTATTGGTCTGTTCAGATTTTCTATTTCTTCCTGGTTCCGTCTTGGTTAGGTTGTGTGTTTCTAGAAATCTATCCATTTTTTCTAGGTAGTGTAATTTGTTGGCATATAATTATTCATAGTAGTCTCATGATTCTATGTATTTCTGTAGTGTCAGTTGTAATGTCTCCACTTTCTTTTCTAATTTTATTTGAGTGTAAAAGTCCTATTCTTAAAAAATCTGTTTTCTCCAGTTTTTGGACTATTAGGCCAAGTTTATTTATTGCATTGTTCAAATCTTCTAACTCCTTAGTGATTTATGTGTGTGTTTGATCCAACAATTACTGGAAAAGATGTGTTAAAATTTCCCAATATAGTGATTGATATAGTTTTTTCTCCTTGTAGTTCTTTCAATTTTTTGCCATATACTTTTGAGGCTATACTATTAGGTGCATAAAAAGTAGAACTTTTACATCTGTCAGGTGAATTGATACTCTTATTATATGTAATGTCCCTATAGCGATGCTTTTACCTTTCATCTGATTCTCATATAGTTATACCAAGTTACTTTGGGTTAATGTTCTCCTAGGGTATCTTTTTCTTTGTCTTTTTAAACTCATTTATTATTACAAAAGCAATTTTATTATATGCAAAATTGGAAGAGTGTAATGAATTCCCATGTGTCCACCTACCTTCAACAATTATCAATTTGGCATTCTTGTTTCATATATTCTTTTTCCCCAATTTATTTCTTTGGGGGGATATTTTAAAGCAAATGTAAGACATCATATAATTTCTCCTATAAATGTTATTGTTTTCCATCCCCTGGCTTTCAACCTTACCTTATATTTAAGTGTGGCTCTTGTTAACAGATTATAGCCAGATTGTTTGTTTGTTTAACGTTCATATTCTGGTTTTTTATACATTCTGATACTCTGTCTTTTAGCTGGTGCATTTTCCCATTTCATATATTACAGATTTATTTCAACAATTTTAGATTCATCTCACTGTTTGTATTCCTTTTATTTCCCCTTGTCATCTTTTGGATTGAAGGGGTTTTCCACCCTTATTCAGTTTTGCTCATTTGCTTTTCTGGAATTTATATGCTTTTGTCTATTCTTTCCATTATTATCCTAGCTTTTATAACATGCATGTTTAAAGTTTAAAGTTAAGCAATATTTTTACTCACCTCATGAACGATTCAAGAACCGTAGAATGGTCTAACTTGGAACAAGAGTTTGAACAATATACTGGATTTTATTTTGGTCCCATTCTGTTTTTCTCTTACAAATCAAACGTTTTTCTACCTGTTTTATACAATCAGTATTTATTTAGGTTTGCCCAAATATTTGTCAGTATATTTGTTCCTCATTCCCTTTTGTATCTTGGCCCTTCCATCTTGGACAATTTTACTTTTGCCTGAAATTCATCTTCTAAAATTTACCTTAATGAAGGTCTGTTGTTGGTAAATTATGGAGGGTTTTTTGTCTGAAAATGTCTATATTTTGTCTTCATTCTTAAAAAATACTTTGATATAAAATTATTGGCTGAGGTTTATTTTTTCATGGCGTGTTTAAGATACCATTGCCCTGTCTCTAGCTGTCATTGTTGAAGTAAAGAAGTTAGTCATCTAATTTCTGGTCCTTTGTAGGAGATACATCTTTCCTCTAGTTTTTAAGGAAGGTTTTTATTAAAATATAACATGCATACAGAAAAGTGCAAAAAATCTTAAGTATATTGCTTGGTGAATTTTTAGTAACAAAAACACATAACCACACCTAGATAAATATATACCGTAGAACACTACTGGAACCCCAAGTCTCCCTTGTAGCCCCTCTCGGTATTTACCATCCAGAGGTAATCACTCTCTCATCTTATGTTTTGATAGATTAGCTCTTTATTATTTTGAATTTTTACGTAAATGGAATAATAAGCATTCTTTTGTGTCTAGCTGCTTTTGCTCAGCACGGTGAGAGATTCATCCACGACTGTTCATTCTCATTACTGTGGAGTATTTCATTATAGGAATATGCACCCTTTAGGCATTTTACTGTTAATAGTCATTTGCGTTGTTTTTAGTTTTCGACTCTCACAAATAGTCACACTAGTCTTTCAGTGACTTTTGTACTAATTTCTGTTGTATATGTACTTAGATGTGGAATTGGTTGTAGTAAGAAACTGCCAAATGGTTTTCAAAAGTGGTTGTGTCATTTTTGCTTCCACCACAAATACATGAGAGTTCTGGTTGCTGCATAAACTCATCAACTTTGGTGTTCTCAATATTAATTTTAGCCATTCTGGTGGATGGATAATGTTGTCTCCTTATGGCTTTAATTTGGATTTCTCGGATGACTAATGTGTTTGCTGGCCATTCATATATCTTCATTTGTGAAGTATTTGTTCACATCTTTTACCCATTTTTTTAAATTGAGATATAATTGACATATGACATTATATTAGTTTCAGGTGTAAAATATAATGATTCCATATTTGTATATATTGCAAAATGATCACAGTAAGTCTATTTAACATCCATTACCATAGTTACAAAACTTTTTTCTTGTGATGAGAACTTTTAAGATTTAATCTCATAGCAACTTTGAAATATGCAATGCAGTATTATTACTATAGTCACCATGCTGTACACTACATCCCCATAACTTACTTATTTTGTGACTGGAAGTTTGTACCTTTTAACCTCCTTCACCTGTTTTGCCCACGCCCCCCCTTGCCTCTGGCAACCACCAATCTATTCTCTGTATCTTTGAGCTCGTTTTTCGTTATTGTTTTTTTTTTTTTTAGACTCCACATACAAGTGAGATCATACAGTGTTTGCCTTTCTTTGTCTGACTTATTTCACTTAGCATAATGCCCTTGAGGTCATCCACGTTATTGCAAATGGCAAGATTTCCTTCTTTTTATGGCCGAATAATATTCCATTGTATAGATACACCGCATTTTCTTTATCCATTCATCCATCAGTGGACACTTAGGTTGCTTCCATGTCTTTGATATTATACATAATGCCGCAATGAATATAGAGGTGCAGATACCTTTTCAAGTTAGTGTTTTCATTTTCTTTGGATAAATACCCAGAAGTGGAATTGCTGGATGATATGGTAGTTCTGTTTTTAATTTTTGGAGGAACCTCTTTACTATTTTCCATAGTGGCTGCACCAATTTACATTCCTACCAGCAGTGCACAAGGGTTCCCTTTTCTCCATATCCTCTCCAACACTTGTTGTTTCTTGTCTTTTTTATGACAACCATTCTAACAGGCGCGAGGTGATATCTCATTGTGGTTTTGATTTGCATTTCCCTGATGGTTAGGGATACTGAGCACCTTTTCATGTACCTGTTGGCCATCTGTATGTCGTCTTTGGAAAAATGTCTGCTCTGATCCTCTGCCTGTTGTTTAATCGGATTCTTTTTCTTTTTTTTTTTTAACTCTTGAGTTGTATGAGTTCTTTATATTTTTGGATATTAACTCCTTACCAGATATATGATTTGCACATATTTTCTCCCATTCTGTAGGTTGCCTTTTCCTTTTGTTGATGGTGTCCTTTGCTGTGCAGAAGCTTTTAAGTTTGATGTAGTCCCATTTGTTTATTTTTCCTTTTGGTGCCTTTGCTTTTGATGTCAAATTCAAAAAATCATCGCCAAGACCAATGTCGAGGAGCTTACCACCAATGTTTTCTTCTAGGAGTTTTACAGTTTTAGGGCTTACTTTCAAGTCTTCAATCCATTACTTTACCCATTTTTTTAAATTGGGTTATTTTTTGTCTTGAATTGAGTTGTAAGATTTAAAAGTATGTATATTCTGGATATGGGTTCTTTGTCTGATGTATGTGTAATTTACTTAATGTATTATTTACTTATGGTGTTGTTTTAAAGACAAAAGTTTTAAATTTTGATGAAATCCAATATATCAGTATTTTAAGTGTTATGGTTCATGCTTTTTGTGTCTTATTGAAGAAATCTTTTCCTACCCCAAAGTTGCAAAGATTTTTCTCCCATGTTATCTTCTTAGAAGTTTTGTAGTTTCAGTTGTTTTATTTAGGTCTTCAATCCCTGTCCAGTAAGTTTTTGTCTGTGGCGTGAGGCAAGGGTTGAGGTTAATTTTTTTGTATACGTATATTCAGTTGTTCCAGACTCATCTGTGTGTTTATCCTTATTCTAATAACACACAGTTTGGATTATTAAAAGTTTATAGGAAGTCTTGAAATCAGTCCCCCATCTTTATTCTTTTTCAAAGTTATTTTGGCCATCAATTTCTATATAAATTATAGAAAGAGCTTGTCAATTTCTATGAAAACAAATCTGCTGGGCTTTTGAGTGGAATCGGATTGAATTAATCAATTTGGGGAGAATTGACATCTTAACAGTATTGAGATTTCCAATCCATGACCATAGTATGTCTTCAATTTTTCAGGTCTTCTTTAGTATCTCTTGGCAGTGTTTTATACTTTTCAGTGTAAAGGTCTGAAATATGTTTTATTAAATTTATCCCTAAGCATCTTATGTTTTTAGATGCTATCACTACTTATAAATTTTCAATTATTAATCTGCAGATACACATTATGAATTATTACCTCTTGCTGGTGAATTGAACCTGTTATCATTATAAAATGTTTCTTTTTATCTTGGGTAATATTTTTTATCTTGAAATCTACATTATCTGATATTAATATAGCCACTCCATTCATCTCATTCATACTTTTGTATTTTTTAATGGTACGACTTTCCATCCATTTACATTCTACCGTATTTAAAGTGTATCTCTCACAAACAGTATTTACCTGCTTTTTTCTCCATTTGACAACCTCTGCTTTTTGGAATGTTTAGTCTACTAACAGTTAATGTAATTATTGATATGGTTGTTGTTTATCTCCTTTGTTTTTTGTTCATTTCTGCTTTTTAACTATTTCTCTTTGGTTTTTGTTTGTTTGCTTTTTGGTGAGGAAAATTGTCCCTGAGCTAACATGCGTGGCAGTCTTCCTCTATTTTGTATGTGGGACTCCACCACAGCATGGCTTGATAAGCGGTGTGTAGTTCCACGCCCAGAATCCAAACCCATGAACCCTGGGCCACCAAAGCAGAGCATGCAAACTTAATCACTATGCCACCAGGCTGCCCCCACCTCTTTGTATTTTTTAAAATGGTTATTCTAAGAATTAACATGTATAAACTTATTTTTTTATAATCAGAGTTAAAATTTATGTACCACAGCACATAAAATATAAGAAAGTTTTGGCCATATAGGTTCATTTACTCCATTCCCCTGTTCTTTATGGTATAGTTGTCATACATAATACATCTAGAAACATGATTAACCCCATTATTCAGTGTTATAATTTTTGCTTATACAGTCATATGGGATTTTAATGAAATTAAATAATAGTCATTTATGTTTACCCCATATTTACCATTTATGGCCCTCTTCGTGCCTTTGTAAAGATGTGTTTCTACCTGGTATCCTTTGCCTTCTGCCCAATGATCTTCCTTTAGCATTTCTTGTAGTGTAGATATGCTGACAGTGAATTTTCTTAGTTTTTGTTTTAAGTTTAAAATTCTCTTTATTTCAGCTTAACTCTTGAAGAATATTTTTACTGGATATAGAAATCTAGATTTATTACTTTCTATTCTTTTAGAACTTTAAAGATGTTGTTCCATTATCTCTTCTGGCCTTTTTATTTCTGATGAGAAGTTAGCAGACATTTTGAATCATTCATTATTTTCTTGTGTGTAATGTGTTTTTTTTCCCTCTGGCTGCTTTCAAGATTTTTCTCTTTGGGGCCGCCCGGTGGCGCAGCGTTTTAGTTCGCACTTGGCAGCCCGGGGTTCGCGGGTTCGGATCCCGGGCGCCCGCCGACGCACTGCTTGTCAGCCATGCCGTGGCGGTGTCCCATATAAAGTGGAGGAAGATGGGCACGGATGTTAGCCCAGGGCCAGTCTTCCTCAGCAAAAAGGGGAGGAATGGCAACAGATGTTAGCTCAGGGCTGGTCTTCCCCACAAAAAAAAAAAAGAAAAGAAAAGAAGATTTTTCTCTTTAATGTTGGTTTTCATGATTTTGATTATGGCTGTACCTAGGCATATTTTTCTTTGTATTTATCTTTCTTAGGTTTGTTGACCTTCTTACAGGTTTATGTCTTTCACCATATTGAGTCAGAAATGTCATTTCTTAGACATTTTTTCTTTTGTGTTTCCTCTCCTTCTAGAAATCCAGTTATATACATGTTATACCTTTTCATGTTGTCCCACGGGTCCCTGAGGCTCTGTTCATTTTTAAAAGATTTTTTTCCGTCTAGATATTGTCTGATTTCTACTGATGTCTCTTCAAGTTTCATATATATCCTTCTATTATCTTCAGACTGCCTTTAGCCCATCCAGTGAAGTTTTTTACTTCAGGTAATTTGTAATTTCCAAATCTAAAATGTTGCTTTAGTCCTTTTATATAGTTTCTATTTCTCTTCTGGGTTTATCTTTTCATTCCTTACAAACATATTCTCCTTAACGTCCTTGAAGGTAGTTGTAATAGCTGCTTTAAATTCCTTGTATGTGAATTTCAACGTCTGGGGTCCTCTCAGGGTCAGTCTCCATTTAATGTCTCTGAGTGTGATTCACATTTTCCTGTTTCTACTTAGGTGAAGTACATTTGGATGGTATCCTAGATGTTGTGAATGATATATTGTCAAGACTTTGCATTCTGTTATGTTCCTCCTGAGAGTATTGAAGTTTTATTTTTTAAAAATCAGGCCATTAGGTTGGCTGAACTGGGACTGAAAACTCTCAGCTCCTACACAGTGGGCAGCAGCTGAAATTTTTGTTTGGTTCTTTTGGCCTTATCTGGGCTACTTTGAGACTGCTTTCCACATGTGTGCTTCAGGCATTTGCAGTAGATTTGGGCAGTGTTTATAAACAATTTGGGGCTACTCCTCTCTTGCTTTCTCCTTTGTAGCACTTTGCCTCCTCGTCGGCTGCTGCATTTGCCCTAAAATCGTTCTTCTGGGAAAAGAAAGTAGAGTATAGATTTTTTAATCTGAGTTTTAGCCTCTTGGCATGGCACAAATTGGGGCCTGCCCAAAGTAGACAAGGGAAAACTCAACCCAAGTGCTTAACTCTCCGTTACAGAATCTTCCAGCTTTTGATTGCTCTCCAGTGCTTTTAGATAGTTGTTTTTTAATATTTTGTCCAGAGTTTATAGTTGTTAAATGTGGAATTATTATTCCAGTAGGAGTTGCTCGGCCATGATTAAAAGCAAAATCTCTGGGCTCTTTTTAGTGTGTGAGTGTTGTAGACACTCATCTGAGGAGGGCAGGCCCCCGTGGGCCCTTGTGAGTCCCTGTCTTGAGACGTGAATTACATGACAGGCAGCAGTAACGTTAGCCATGACTTTACCCCAGGCTTTGGCCGTTAGATCTGGCGGCAGTAACTGGACCGGGAACCCTTTGTTAGAGTTAGTTGGGTCAGGTCAAGGTGTTCCTCCAGACCGTGTGTAACGAGTGCACTGCCGACTTGCAGGGCCAGAAGCTTCAACAAGTCTGAAAGCTCACGTTCATGTAGGGCCCAGTGAGAGAAAAGCTCATTTCATGTGGTCAGTAAAAGTTGACTCATTATGATAAACATCATCAGTCCTTGTCAATGATTCAAAAGCAATATATAATTTAGAGTAGTGATGGGGGGGTGCCCAAGGACAAGAAAATTGCCTACAATATTAGGAAGTTGAAGATACATAACCATCTGTGACTTGATGGGGGGGTGGGTAACATAAAGATGTATGATGCCATTTGTAAAACTAATTTCTCTTTCCATTTAATCTCTTGTTGCCTTAGAAAATGCAGCTAGTAATTAAGATACCATTTTGGTCTTGCTTGTAAATGCTGTTGCCTTCATTAAATTTCACACTTGTGAAAAGGAGCTATTAAGAGACAGCCTAAGGTAACACTTTTGAATAGCTAACTTTGTTAAAAATATGTTTTCCAAATTTCTTGCAATAAAATGTAATTGCGTTTTCTGTTTTCACGCGTGTAGAATCCTCTTACTTATCTGTTAGAGATAAGACTTGGTGCTGGAGGGAATATTCTGTTAAACTAGAGTAGTGCAGTGACTTTTGAGTTTTCCTTTCCTTGCCAGTCATAATAAATAAGTTTTCCAGTTTCTCTAATTTTTCTTACAATCCACTTCTCATAAGGTTAAGCGGTGGCAGGAAAGAAATTCCAGAATTATACTATTTTGAAACAGCGTCAGACTTTAAAAGATTTGTCATTAAAGTGGTTAGGAAGCAGTTAGTAAATAATCATAGAGCCGGTGTTGCGACACTCCAGTACCTTGATGGCACGCCTATAAAGTGAAAAACAAAACAGGGGTGGGGAAGAGGAGGAAAACTATATAATCTTTTATTGTTGATAATAACACAAAATCATAGCCATTGGAAACATGTTCTACCTTATAAAAATGGGTACAGAGTGAGGTTGTTGACGCTGTGTGTATGAACAGTGAACTCACGTGACATGTCTCTTTGCTTCACGTGTTATGATTTTCCCGTTGGAATTCCAAGACCTCATTCCTGTGACCGGTCTGTAGTGAATCTAGTACAATAGAGGAAAATGTGTTTAGATCAAATGTGAGCATAACTTTTAAGCATTCTGTATCAGCTTATTTTAAGATAGATCTGAATTCCACTATCTTCATTAGTATCTCTGTCATACGGAAGAAACACTGAGTGCTTCTTGCTCTCCACTAGTTTTAAGTCCATTTCGTGGTTTTAAAAAGTGACTATATTAACATGCTCCCTTCTAAAGTCCTTCTCCAAACAGACACTGATGTAAGCATTCTCCTCTATTTGCTTTAATCTTAACTTCAAAAGACCATCTTGGAGAAAAGATGCCTAGTTGTATCTCTTAGGTTTATTGTGTCCTTTGCTTCTTCCTGAGATGATTAGTAGAATGCGCAGCTGGTGTGGAAGAATACTGTGACGTGCGTACTTCCTGCAGAGAACAAGACTGAGATTCTAGACTTGCTTTGAACTCAAATGTAAAATGCTTTTGAATCCCACAATGTTTAGTGTAGTTTGAAATCAAATTACTATAAGTTGTACAGTTGAAAGTATGTTTTCTTCAAATGAACACACAAAAATCTTTAACCTTCACGTAAATACAGTGACCACGTAGAAGATACAATGGAAGCGAAATTCTCATTATCAACAGCAATAAAAAAATACCGAGAGACGAGGTTAATGCAAATGTTTAAAAGTTATCTGAAGACAACTTTTATGACGTTCCTGAAATACACTATTGTAGACTCAAACAGAAAGATAGTCTATGTTCTTGAAAAGGATGTTTCAGTACCACAAAGATATCAATTTCTCCCCCTATTAAAAAAAACACAACCCCAATGAAAATATCAATAAAGTCTTTTGAGGAGACGAATATTAATTATAAAATTTATATGGAAAAATATACAAGCAAGAATAGTCAGGAAATCCCTGAAAAAGAGGAGCAGTGAGTGGAGCGTGGCTAGCCCGACTGAACATTGAAACATACGCTAAAGCCTCTGCGAGTAGAAGAGAGTGGTGTGGTAACATTCTACACAGATGAGTGGGACGGAATAGAAACTCCAAAAACAGACTTACACACTTACGGAGAGTTGGTTGGTATACGGATATCACCACCTCGAATCGCTGGGGAAAAGATGGAGTTTTTAATTAGTAGAGTTGAGATCATTAGATCGCACTTTGGAAAAAGATAATATTGGACCTAAACCTCACACTGCACACCAAAATAAATTCAAATAGGCCAGACATATAATGTAAAAAATGAAACCATACAAGAGCTGGACGAAAAAAACAGATAAATTCCTTTATAACCTGGTGGTGTCAAAAGCCTTTCTAACTCTGAATCGTCTATTAAGGGAAAGACTGATAATTGCCTACATAAAAATTAAAGAGCTTTTGCATACCAAAAATACTATAAAGTCAATAGCAAACTGAGAAATAATATTTGTAACCTATGCCACAAGAGGCTAATCTCATTGAAATACAAGCAGCTCTCAAGAAATGAGAAGATGAGAAACCCAGTACAAGACTGGACAGAAGCTTGAACATTCAGTTCACAGGAAGGAAAGAACGTCAAATGGCGTGCTAAACCCCACACGTGATAAGTGAGGTTCAAATTAAAAGCACACTATGATGTGATTCAATGAAGTACTATTTAGCAATAAAAAGGAACAAACTATAGATACCAATATTATGCTAGTGAAAGATGCCAGACACCAAGGCTTCATGCTGTGGTTAAATTTCTATGACATTCTGGAAAAGGCAACACTGTAGGGACAGAAATCAGATCAGTGGTGGTCCGGGAGTAGGGGTGGTGGCATGGGACATGAAGGAATTGTTCGGGGTGATGAAAATATTGTATGGTTTGGTTGTGGTGGTGTTACACGAATATATGTTTGTCAAAACTCATCAGACTGTACGCCCAAAAAAAGGTGCATGTCATTTTATGTAAATTACACCTCAACAAAGCTGAATTTAAAAACAAATAAAACCACACTCTGGTATCATTTTTGACTTAACAGCTTAGCAAAAAATCTAAAAGTTTTGCAAGACTGTTGGAGATGTTGTGGAGAAACAGGCACTCTCATACCTACCTGGTGGTAGTGTGAAATGGTGCAGCCCTTATAGAGGGGAATTTGGCAATATCTAACAAAATTACTTATACATTTGTCCGTTGACCTAACAGTTCCATTTCTAGGAGTCTACTCTTTTGCTGCCTAGGTCCCGCCTCATCCCACAAAATAGGAGACTGCTGTTAGTTGGTTGTGTATGCTATGGAGATTTTGTTAAATGCGTATATATGCAGGTAGAAATGAAAATTTTTCCCCTTCCCCCTTTTACACAGATTTATGCCTCCTCTACTACTGTTCCATACTTTTTCTTCACTTATGATATTTCAGAGATCTTTACACATCAGTACATAAAGAGCAGCCACTTTGTAGGGTTTTGGGGTTTTTTAAATTTGTTTTAAAAGGGTTTTATTTTTAACTAACAACCTCAGAGTACGTTCCATTGGGTCCATAATTTATTATGTAACTACCTTCCTGATGGACATTAAGATTTTTTGCTATTTTGCTATTACAAACAATGCTGTGAGGCAAAACCATTTCACATGTGTGCAATATATCTGTAGGGTAAATTCCAAGAATTAGAATTGCTGAGTAAAATGAAAGGTACATGTTTAATTTCAAAGAGTATTAACAAATTGCCATCAGGAGGGATTGTGCCAATTGACACTGCTACCACTGATGTATGACAGTGACTTTTCCCTCGGCCTTGCCCACAAAACGTGTTACCAAGTTTGGGGGTTTTTACCAAAATGATCTTATTTTAATTTTATCCTTTGGTTAGTTTTCTATTAAGTTGCTGGTCTTATATATTAGAGAAATTAGTCCTTTGTGATGTGAGTTACAACTATTTTCCCTTTTTTGTCAATTGTGTTTTGAGTTTGCTTTTGGTGGGTGTTTTTTTCCCCCCTATATGGAAGATTTTTATTTTCATGATATTAAATTTCTTTCATATTTTGTGGATTTTTTTTTTGTAAGAGACCACATGCTATTTCTGTTTTTTTTTAAGGAGGGGAACTGGAATGATTAAATTTATTTTCTAGTTTGCTTTGATTTATTTTTTATTTTTCTCTTTCAGTTTTACTGAGATATAATTGACATTTAGCACTATATAAGTTTAAGGTGTACAGCATAATGGCTTGACTTACATTGCAAAGTGGTTACCATAATAAGTTTAGTTAACATCTGTCGTCTCATATTGATAGCAAAAAAATTTTTCTTTTTTTCTTTCTTTCTTTTTCTCTCCTGAAAAGAACTTTCAGGATCTATTCTCTTAACAACTTTAAAATATACCATACAGCAGTGTTAACTATATCATTATGTTATACATTATATCCTCAGTACTTATTTGTCTTATAACTGATAGTTTCTACCTTTTGACCACCTTCATCCAATATGTTTACTCTCTACGCCCCATCTCTGGTAACCACAAATCTGATCTCTTCTTCTATGAATTTGGTTTTTTGGTTTTGGGGTTGTTTGTTTTTTTTTAATTTCACGTGTGAGTGAGATCATACAGTATTTTTCTTTCTCTGTCTGACTTATTTCACTTAACGGTATGCCCTCGAGGTCCATCCATGTTGTCACAAATGGCAGAATTTCCTTCTTTTTTATGGCTGGATAGTATTCCATTGTGTGTGTATGTGTGTGTGTATACACACTACATTTTCTTCATCCATTCATCTATTGATGGACACTTCAGTTGTTTCCATGTCTTGACTATTATAAATAACTGCAGTGAACATGGGGGTGCAGATATCTCTTTGACAAAGTGATTTCGTTTCCTTTGGATATATATCCAGAGGTGGAATTGCTGGATGATATGGTAGTTATATTTTTAATAGAAAAATAATAGGTAGTTCTATTTCTAATTTTTTGAGGAAACTCCTTCCTTTTTTTTTTTCCCCCACTATTGAGTTGTTAAAAGAAGACCTAAATATATGGAAGGACACTCTGTTCATGGATCAGAAGACTTAATACCTTTAGGATGGCAGTACTCTGTAAATTGATCTACAGATTCAGTTCAGTTTCTATCAAAATCCCAACTGGCTTCTCTACAGAAATTGACAAGCTGATCTAAAATTCATATGGAAATTCAAGGGATCCAGAATAGCCAAAACAATCTTGAAAAAGAACAATATTGGGAGGACTCACATATCCTGATTTAAGATAAGACGTATAGATTGTGCAATAATGGAAAAAATGTATATGTTTGTCTCTGCTCTCGGTTCCTGACATGACGTGCCTAAAACCCTTGTAATTTCCTAGGTGATAAGAGCACAGGAGCACCTTTTATTCTAATATTTGGTCTTTGACCCTGGCTCCTAACACAAGGCTCCTGAAACCCTTGTAGTTTCCTGGGTGATAGGAGTCTCTTGTTCTGATGAGCCGACTGGGTGGACTCCTGGCTGGCTCCTGGATGAGGGCCGGTCACCGGAAAGATAGGCCATGATTAAAAGCTAGGCATTTTCAGCCCTGCCCCGGTTCCCCTGAGAAGGGAGAAGAGCTGAAAATGGAGTTAATGATCGGTCATGCCTATGTGATGAAACCTCCATAAAATCCCCAAAGTGCAGGGTTCAGAGAGCTTCCAGGTTGGCCACCACATACACCACGGGAGGGGGACGCACCCCAACTCCACGGGGACAGAAGCTCCTGCGCTGAGGACCCTGCCAGACCTGGCCCTATGTATCTCTTCATCCGGCTGTTCATCTGTGTTCTTTATCATATCCTTTAATAAACTGGTAAATGTAAGTGTTTCCCTGAGTTCTGTGAGCTGCTCTAGCAAATTAATCAAACCCGAGGAGGCGGGGGTCACTGGAACCTCCAGTCTATAACTGCTCAGTCAGAAGCACAGGTGGATAATCTGAGCTTGTGACTGGCATCCAAAGTGGGGGAGCAGTCTTGTGGGACTGAGCCCTTACTGTGGGATCTGACACTGTCTCCGGGTGGTTAGTGTCAGAACTGAGTTAAATTGCAGGACACCCAGCCGGTGTCAGAGACTTGCTCGTTCTTGTGGGGAAAACCCCGCATGTTTGGTGACCAGAAGTGTCAGAAGTGAAGTGTTTTGCCTGAGTGTTAGAGGAGACTCAGGAGAGAAACACAGCGGGGAAGAACTGGGTTTCTTCCTGTGTAGGAAGGAAAGAAACAGGTTTTTCCATTATATGGACCAATGGAATATAATTGAGAGACCAGAAATAAACCCATACATCTATGGTCAACTGGCTTTCAACAAGGTTGCCAAGGTAAAGATGCCAAAGGATGAATTTGGACCCCCATTACATACAAAATTTACTAAAAATGGATTAAAGACCTAGATGTTAGCCAAAACTATAAAACTTAGAAGAAAACCTAGGCATAAAATCATTGTGACCCTGCATTAAGCGATGGTTTCTTAGACATGATACCAAAAGCACAAGCAACAAAAGAAAAAAAAATACATTGAACTTCATCTAAAGTAAAACTTCTGTGCTTCAAAAGACATCATCAAGAAAGTGAAAGACAGTGTACAGAGTTGGAGAAACTACTTGTATATCATATATTTGATAAGGAGTTTGTATCTAGAGCTGTGAATTGTACTCCTACAATTCAATAATAAAAAGACAACCCAAATAAAAAATAGGCAAAGAATCTCAATAGACATTTCTCCAAGGGATATATAAATGGCCAATAAGCATCTGAAAAAATGCTCCATATCGTTAGCCATCAAGGAAATGTAAATGAAAACTACATCAACTTCACACCCCCTAGAAAGGCTAGAATCAAAACAACAGAGAAGTGGTGGTGAGGAGGTGGAGAAATCGAAAACCTCATACACCGGCGGTAGGAATGTAAAACGATGCAACCACTTAGGAAAACAGTCTGGCATAATCCTCAAAATCTTAATTAAACATAGTGTTACTATACGACCAGCAGTTTCACTCCTAGCTATAATTCCCAAGAGAAATTAAAATACACATCCACATTAAAACACGTGTACAAACGTTCATAGCGTCTCTAGTCACAGTAGTCAAAAAGTGGGAATAAATGTCCGTCAGCTGATGAATGGATAAATCAAATGTGGTCTATCCGTGCAATGGGATGTTGTTCTGAGATGATAAAAAGAACTGGGGTACTGATACACGATGGAACATGGATGAGCCTTGAAAACATGCTAAATGAGAGAATCCGTTCACAAAGGACCATATATTGTATGACTCCATTTATATAAAATGTCCGGAATAGGCAAATCTACAGAGACAGAAAATAGATTGTTGGCTGCTCAGGGCTTGGGGAAAATGGGGCATGAATGCTCATGGGTATAGGATTTCTTTTTGGGTGGTGAAAATGTCCCAAAATTGTGGTGATGGTTGCACAACTCTGTGAATATACTAACAACTATTGAATTGTACTTTTTAAATAGGCTAATTGCATGTTATGTGAATTATATCTCAATAAAGCTATTATTAAAAAATCAATTAACATGAGTGACCATGTTAATAGAATTAAGGGGGGAAATGTGATCATCTCAGATACAGAAAAATCATTTGACAAAATCCAACACTCATTTTTGATAAAAATTTTCAAGAAATTAGGAATGGAAGGGAATTTCTTCCACATAATAAAGGCATCTTCAAAAAGCCTACAGCTAAATCTTACTTAATGATGAAACACTGAATGGAAAAAAGACAAGGATGATTTTCTTCCCGTTATAGGTCATAATTTCGTGTAACTTAGCATGCCTGGTTATTTTTGCTGGATGCCAGACAATGAATTTTACCTTTTTGGGTGCTGGATATTTTTGTATTCCTAACGTATTCCTGAGCTTTGTTCTGGAAGACAGTTAAATTACTTGGAAACAGTTTGATCCTTTTGGGTCTTGCTTTTGAGATTTGTTAGGTGGGACCAGAGCAGTGGTCAGCCTTGAGCTCATCTTGCCCACTACTGGGGTGAGATCCCGTTGTTTACCCAGTGCCTCAGGAACCATCAGTCCGCTGGCTGGTGGGAACAGGCGCTTTTCTCGATCCAGTGTGATCGCAGGCCTCGGGGAGCTTCTTCACACGCGTGTGCTGGTCGTTACTCAGCTGAATACTCACGGGTGACGCAGGTCTTCAGAGGTCTCTATGCAGCTCTCTCTTCTCTGGTACTCTCTCCGGCAAACTAGTCATCTTGTTCTTCCCACATCCTCGGCTACGTCTCCTCAACTTGAGGAGGCCACCAAACACTACTAGGCTTCCCTACCTGTACCACATCCTGGGAACTCCACCCAGGGATAAAGCTAGGACAGTTGGAGAGCTCGCTTCATCTGTGCCCTGTCTCTCAGGGTCACTGGTCTTTATTGCCTAATATCTAGTGTCCTGAAAACTATTGTTTCTTCTATTTTGTCTGTTCCTGGTGTCAGGCAGGATGGTAAGTGTGGTCACTGTTACTCCGTGTTGGCCGGAAACACGTGGTATTTTGACAAAGTTGACAAAGCAATTCAATGGGGAAAAGCTAGTCTTTCCAACATATGGTGGTGGACCAATTGGAAATCCATATGCAAAAAAAAAAAAAAGAAAAGGAAAGAAAAAAGAACTTAGACCCTTAACACCATATGCTACAATTAATCCCAAATGAATCATTCATAGGCCTAAATGTAAGAGCTAACTATAAAACTTCTAGAAGAAAACATAGTAGGAGATGATTCTTAGGTATGACCCCAAAGGACAATTCATAAAAGAGTAGTCAACTGGACTTCATACCTAGCCATTCCACTCCTAGGTATACACCCCAAAGAATTGAAAGCAGAGACTCTGACAGATACTTGTACATGAGTGTTCACAGCAGCATTCTTCACAATAGCCAAAAGGCAGAAATAACCCCAGTGTCCATCAACAGAGGAGTGGATAAACAAAATGTGGTCTATACATACAATGGAATATTGTCCATAAAAAGGAATGAAATTTTGATGCATGCTACAACATAGATGATCCTTGAAAATATTATGCTAAGTGAAATAAGCCAGACACAAAAGGACAAATATTGTATGATTCTACTTATGTGAAGTACTTATAATAGCAAATTCATGGTGACAGAAAGTAGAATATAAATTACTGGGGGTCAGAGTAGTGGGGAAGGAGAGTTATCGTTTAATGGCATACTCATTTCCTAGGGCTGCCAGAACAAAGTACCACACACCGGGTGGCTTAAAAAACAGAAATTTACTGAATCCATTCTGGAGGCTAGAAATCCACAATCAAGGTATCAGCAGGGCCATGCTCCCTCTGAAGCCCGCGGGGGACTCTCCTTGCCCCTTCCTGGCTTCGGTAGTTTGCTGGTTGGCGTTCTTGACCTGCAGATGCATACTCCAGTTTTCCCTCTTCACACGGCGTTTTCCCTCTGTGCGTGTCTGCGTTTGCGTCCAGATTTCCCTTTTAAGGACAGTCATACTGGATTAGATCCCACCTCGATGACCCCATCTTAACCTCGTTACCTCTTCGAAGACCCTGTTTCCCAATAAGGTCACGTTCTGAGGTACTGGGGGTTAGCACTTCAACATCTCTTTTTTGAGGGCCCAATTCAACCCATCACAAATGGGTACAGAGTTTCTCTTTGGGATGACGAAAAACTCTGGAAATGCGGGGTGGTGACGGTTGCGCAACATAGTGCATGTGCCTAATGCCTCTGAGTTGTACACTTAATGATTAAATTGGTAAGTTTTATGTTATGTATATTTTATCACAATAAAAAAATGCTTGAAAGGATGTTCAGCAAATGTTAAAGGTAGTTTTATCTAAGTGATAGTGGGATTTGGGGGGATTTTTCCTTTCTTCTCTGTAATTTTATATATTATCTGCAAATAGAAAGTGTACTTATTTCTTGCAGAGTTAGTTTTAAGAAGAGCACATACAAGAACCTGTTTTCCTCCACTCAAAGTTCCATCTTTAGTGGAAAATGAAACCTAGTTTCATGACATCTACTTTGATAAGACAGAAGCTCAGTGAAACTTTTCCCACCCTGAAATGTTTATTTTTGTTTTCCGTCTTTAAGCAGTCTGGATGTTTGTAATTCTAAACTTGGAATGTTTGAAACTAATGTCTTCAAAATGAGAAATGGTTCTCTGTTACGTATTAATAGGGGATGCCAATTCTATAGGCTAGTTTACTGTGTTAAAAATGTAATCTAGAAATAATTCCAAATTTAGATTTTTTTATTTTTTACCTTTAGGGATTATTGAGGGAAATGCCAAATTTCTTTAATTTGATCATGATAAATCCAGCCTCCAGAACCACTACTTTGTGCTTGATTCTGCTAGAGAAGTTTTAAAGAAAAATATAATAGTTTTCCATTGTCACCTTTCAGGCATAATTACAGTATTAGAATTAGTGAGTTGATAAAAATAAGATTTAAGGTAACATCATTTTGATTTGGTTGTATTTTATCTTTCTGAATATGCATTTATAAACATAAATTGATTCACAAAATGGAGTATATTATTATTTCAAAGGGCAATGTTATCTCTTTTTCATGATCAATTGAGGAAAAATTCTCAATTTAAGTATAAGTAAGATTTCTGCTTTACGTGAACTGTGGAGACTGGGCCAGCAAATCCAGAGTGCGTCTCAAGTTAAGAAATTTAGAATATCCTGGATGTTTCTTTAAGTTATGCTGAATGTTCTTGTGGGCAAATTATTCTGCATGATGCTCTGAAAGTGGAATTCTAAGCTTATTTGGAAAATAAAAGTAGGGAAATATTTGTTTATCTGTTAACCATATTCTAATCTTGATGAATTAAAAATTTTACTTTCATGATATGATTTTAAGGTTAGTTTAATTTTCAGAAAATGGAAAGTAGAGACACTCTTCATTGGCGTTTTGTCCTTTAAAAAAACTTTTTAATACAAGATTGGCAAGATATTAGAGTTGTGGTAATTGGATGTCTTTCAGGGTAATAAACCATTAAAGTTTATGAGTCTCGTTAACAGAAAGCCCTCTCAGTTCCACCATTTCTCTTCATCAGTTCATCCTACAATAAACATAAAATCCTCTGCCTGGAGTTCAGAGCACAGCAAGGGAGGGGGCAAAGCCAGAACAGAAAATTCAGAAAGTAGTAAGCGGGGAATGTTGAGTAACTTTTTTTTTTTTTTTTTTTTTTTTTTGGTGAGGAAGACCAGCCCTGAGCTAACATCCATTGCTAATCCTCCTCTTTTTGCTGAGGAAGACTGGCCCTGGGCTAACATCCGTGCCCATCTTCTTCCACTTTATATGGGACGCCACCACGGCATGGCTGACAGGCGGTGCGTCTGCGGGCGCCCGGGATCCGAACCTGCGAACCCCAGGCTGCCAAGTGCAGACTAAACCGCTGCGCCACCGGGCAGCCCCTGTTGAGTAACTTTTTGATCCTCGAGCTCACAGCAGATGTCCCTTGCTTAGCGCACGCCTGGAACCAGCAGAACTTGGCTGTGGTGAGACTTCCTCGCAGTGGGTCAGTGACTAGTCTGTGGGCTCAAGGACTCAGGGACTCCCCAGGTGTGCTTTCTGGAAGTCATCCCAGAAGTCTTCTTAGTCATTAAGAAAAGATGAAAAAATAACGGAGCAACCTTAAGGCCTTTTGTGTGGGCGGAGTCGCTAGATCCTTCCTTGATGCCCGGGCGTTGGTGGAAGTCTTGAGAGGGAGCAGGGTGGTGCCAAAGGCCAAGTCTGAGTGCGGAGAGTGGGTGCCACCTGTCGCTGGTGTGGACTCAGAAGTTTCTCAGTGAAAGCGCTCGTTGCTGTAGACCGTCCGACCTGCAGGAGCCCTCGGGGGAGGCGGTGGCAGAAGCTGAGTGAACGAGCACAGCCCACCGCCTGACAAAACCCTCTGGTGTAAGAAACTCACTGGTTTTCTTCCTTTACTTCCTCGTTACTTGACTCTTATTTTTGTTTTTATGGATTTTATTCTGTACTTTTATTATTAGAACTTCCAAAACCTTTTTGGAAGTTGAAGAATATGTATGTATGTTTCTGCATGCATTATTTTGACAAGAATATCCAGATTGATACACGTGTGAAAACAGGTTTTTCATGATTTATGGAAAGCATTATACAAATCTTATTGCGTGTGGGTTTTCTTTCAAGAGAATTCTTTGACTACAAATTTTCAAAGA
This sequence comes from Tapirus indicus, assembly GCA_031878705.1. Classification (NCBI taxonomy): domain Eukaryota; kingdom Metazoa; phylum Chordata; class Mammalia; order Perissodactyla; family Tapiridae; genus Tapirus; species Tapirus indicus. Next base: position 22,002,977 of record CM062938.1, read on the forward strand.
AAAAAGCCATTGTATGCAACTTCTTCTTCAAAAAGAATATGCTAAATGCCAGATGCTCTTGTGTGGCCAGGAAGATGTATCAAAACCACATCCTTCCGTAGAAACAGCAGCATCCTTCTGTGAATTCTAGAAGTCTAAAAAGTCATACATGCAGTTGTGTGTGTGTCGGGACCTGGGGAGGACTGGGGTACAGAAGCTGGGGACTCGGATGATCTCGGGAAACAGTCTGGCGTCTGCTCAGTCGGTGTGAGTCATTGGCATCTGTGGAACCCTCTACACCAATCACTTTTACTGATTGTTTTAAAGATTAAAATCAAAGTAACCATTCTTTAGCCTACATAGCCAGCCTAAAGGAAGTTTTCACTTCTCAAGCAGTTGTTTTTGCCCAAAGACTAGGAAAGAAACAGTTCTTCTGTTACCTCTGATGGAAAACTTTAGACTCCAAAATGTTCTCTCATCCTGTTTGCTCATCTGACGTGTGTGCGACTCTTGATCAAAAGTACAACTTTTGGTTGCTAAGCTAGTTTTCTGTGACGACGTTGAGTATGTCTCACTGTCTACAACTACATGGCGGGTAGCCTGTGTAATTATCGCTCGTCAGTGCTAGTTGATAATGGCCCCTCCGTCCAGTCTTTCAAGAGGTGTTACAGCTTTGTCACTTACTCAAATCTGGACTCGTTATAACTTGGTCAGGTTCCAGATGAAGTTGAAAGCCTTGCTACACTGTCAAAATTAGCTAAATGTTTGGAAATTATTTGTTAATACAATGAAAGTTTATCTGATGTTACCTGCACAGAACTTCCTTATGAGTATATTTTTTCAGAAAAGTAGTGGTGTCCTAAAATAAAACTATTTTGGCAATGTTTTTATTTTAACCACTTTGGATGGAAAAATTTCAACTTAGATTAGTAACATTTTAGAGAAAAGTTTCAGAAAAGTAAAGAGAATAGCAATGAAAATCCATGCATCCACCATCTATCCTAGGAAATAAAACATTATAAATACAGTTGAAACTGCTGGTATCTTCCTCCTAGATTGTATTCTCTCCTCCATACCTGCCCTGTAAATTTGCTCTCATACTTTCCATGCATATCTGTAATAGATATTTTTACTCATTGTCGACGGGATTTATCCGTGTTGGTATGTGTAGTTCTAGTTCTTTTTTTTTCATTGCTACACATTTTGTCGGTTTCTTCTTGGTGGTTATTTCAGTTGATTTTTAACATTTTGCTGTACTAATGCCATGATGGACATTCCCACAGGTCTCCTCTTTACACATGGATGAGTTTCTCTAGAATATGTACTTAGGATTTAAATTCCTGAGTCGTAGGGTATCTACATCTTACACAGTTGTTATCAAGTTACTTTCCAGAATGTTTATTCAGTTCACAAACCAGTCGTGTTGTAGAATGTCTCTCAGTGTCAGCTTGACTGATGTTTCCTCACGACTGGGTTCCGGTTGTACATCTTTGCCAGGAACATCACAGAATTGACGCTGTGACCTCAGTGCCTCCAGTGAGGACCTTTCCTATAAAGTGGCACATGGTTCCAGTTTGACCCATTTCTGATGATGTTTATTTTGGTCACTTCACTAAAATGATGTCTGCCAACTTCTTTATGTAAAGTTACTCTTTCTCTTTGCTAGTGGGTAAATATTTTGTGGGGAAGTACTTTGAAGCAATGTGACTATGTCATTCTCCATATCTGCTTCCAGCCATGATGGAATGACGGTCCAGACTTACCACTGTCACAGCTAGGTGCCTTGAGAAACTCAGGGATGGGTTAGGAAGCAGTTAGATGTTTTTCCAATTGTTTCTTTTCCTTTTGTATGTTAAGGAGATGTAACCACCACCATCCTGAAACTGAGCTAGCCTCACCAGAACAGCCACGCCCATGGTCTTTGCCCTACTTTTAAGCAAAGATCTCTCCAGGAGGAGCTTAGGCCTCATTATGTGGAAGCATGTTCCCCAGCTGAGCCTGTGCAGGCAAATACCCGCCTCTCCCTTTTGAATATTCATTCCCAACTGAAATAAAGTTCCTGCTTCCCTTTGTTCGGGGGACGCCATGACTTTGAAATGATTCCTCGTGGCCTCCTATTTGCTTCAAATACACTTTATAAGACAACTTCCACTGGTGTAGAGTCTTATTTAACTCACCAGGAGGCGAGCCACTTGGTTCGGTAACACCACTACGGTCTTAAACAATAACAGAAATCTGACAATGTGGGGAACAGTAGTTTCTCGACATTGGATCCTAGGCAGTGCTGGATGTTGACCACTCAAATGACGTGGGACCCGTGATTGCCCCAACTTGGTGCCTGGAGAGAACTTCCAGGCCTCATCACAGGGAGGGGCACTCGTACAAGCTCAGGGGTCTCTATGAGCTGAGGTCGGGGGTTTGGGGAGGTCTGCGAGGCTAGGATTCACAGGACCGAGTATCAGGAGAGAGCAGAGAGAGGGAGCTCTGGAGATCTGCAAAGGGCTCTCCCTGAGTCTTCAGCACGTTTGTGAGTCTGGGGATAGAACCGCCGTAACAAACAGACAAAACAGTTTGCGCAGCTCCCAGGGATGGGAACAGTTCAGGTCCCCAACAGCCAGAGTGGAGAAACCTCGTAATACACGGCAGTGGGCAGAGCTCTCAGAAGGCAGTCAGCCCAGCGCTGGAGCTGAACTAGCCTGGGACTGCAGGCTGCTCTGCTCCTGACCTGAGACAGCTTAACAGTCAGCCCGGAAAGGGTCATACCGTTTCCAAGTAACTTAACGTGTCCCAGAACAAAGCACACAATATTTAAAGGAATACCCTCCCCCCAAAAATCCTGTGCCCCACAATGTGAAAGTTACAATGTCCAGCATCTAACCAAAGTTACCACGGATGCAAAGTAGGAAAATACCCTTAATGAGGAGAAAACTCATTCAAAACTGATGAGAAATGTCACAGATGATAGAATTAAAGAAACAAGGACATTAAAACAGCAATTATAAGTATACTTTATATGTTCCAGAAGGTAGAGGAGAGCATGAGCATGATAAGGAGTGAAATGGAAAATCTTAAAAAATAAAATAACAAACATTTATACAGATGGAAACTATCTTGTTCCTCATCAAACTTTCAGTTTATTCATTTATTTATATCGGTATGGATATAAATGGTGGTTTCCTCTTTTATTCAATGGATTATATTTTGTCACTAGCCTTATTTAATTTGATATTCAAGTGGTACCTGATTTGGCCAGTGGGAGCCCCTTCAAGTTGTCACCTGTGCATGTTTGACATCTCCCAAACATTCTTTCAGGGCTTTTTAACTTACTGGTGCACAAGATGCTCCAGCCCTGGAATCAGCCATTTTCCAGGGAGTCCCGGTTCCTTTTAATGGAGAAGGATGTTCAGAAGCCCAGATCCCAGTGTTAGGTGTTTTCTTTCCTATTGGAGTGTTGCTGCTGCCAGGCCCTTCCGGTCAGAGCTAGAGAATATATCTATATGTCTATGTGTCTATCAATCGATTGATTGGTCCATCGGTAGATGTAACAATGAGTTTACATCGGTACCTCCAATTCCAATCCAACACCATACGGGGTTCTTTCTACTTTTCTATATTTGTAACTCCTTCTCCAACAGTGAGAAACCTGGCTCCCACTGTCCTTAATATACTTGTGTATTTAATCAGTCCTGCTTTATGTAACGTACCCCTATTCCCACTGCTGCCACTGACCCAGGTGGATGCTCCCCTCGCCCACTCAGGCCCCACTGCCCCACAGGGGCCGTCGTCACCCCTCTTCCATGTGGACATCCTCCTGACCCGGCCTCTGCTCTGACCCTGTACCGCCTTTCCCACCGCTCAAAGATGCCTCCTCGCCCTGATCAGACTGTTCTCCCTCGCTGGGCTGCCGTGCTCCTCCCGTGTGGATGCCCACCTTGCTCAGAACTACCTCAGGCTTTTGTTCTGAATGGTTGGGGAGGGCAAAGAGGAGGGAGAGAGCTTAAGAGGCTTTTTGATGCATCCTTTGTGGTTTATGTTTTTTTGTGTGTGTGTCTTAAGAAATCTTTTCTCACTTTGAAATCATAAGAATATTCTTCTATAAAGCTTATAAAAAGTTGTTTTTCACAATTAAGGCTTTAATTCACCTGGAATTGATTTTTGTGTATGGTAAGAAGTAGGGATCCGGTTTATTATTTTGTTTCTTTTGGGACGGGTTCCAGCAATATTTGCTGAATAGTTCATATTTTGATCCATGAACTATCTGTGAAACTGACCTGCAGTTTCACTTCTGTAAATATCGTTTCCGTATATGTGCATGAGTCTTAATTCCGAGCTTTCTCTTGCATTAGTCTGGTTGTCTGTTTCTGTGCTAATCATTACCACACTACGTTATACACCATAACTTTTCCTTCAGCCGGGGTCCAGTCGGGAAAACAAACCACTGTATTTCAAGCAAGAACAGATGCAGTGTGGAGAACTGGGTGCTCACAAAAACAGTGGCAGGACTGGAGGAATAAAGGTACAGGAAATGACTGACTGCTACCTCTCAGGTTTGCCACTAACTTTCGGGGAGTCAGGAAGGCGCAGAAACCATAGAAAAATCTCTGGAAATAATCAGTTGTCACCAATACTGGTGATTTACAGCTGAAGGATGCTGCAGAACCTCACACCTGCTAAAGTCCCCCATGCACCTGCCCGTCCTTGACGAAGGAGCGAAAGTACACTTCTCTTTTGCCCTCAAATTTTTATATGAATGCCTTTCACTGAGATTCCAACCAGAAACCTACCAGTCGGGTCCGGGGAGGTGTAGCTCCTGGACGCCCAACCCTGAGTTCGGGGAGAGCAGAGAAGGGGCGCGAGGGTAGGAACTGCCTGCAGGCATTCGGGCACAGATTCTTAGTGATTAGAGTCCGATGGCAGAACGGTCCTCCTCGCGCGCACCCCCTTTCTCATGTTGTCAGGGCTGTTCTGAGTCCTTAGTATTGTCATGTGAACTTGAAGATGATCTTGTGAAATGTTATGAAAAACTCAGGATTTTAATTGGACTTACACTTAATTTTCAGACTAATTTTGGAATAATTGACCCTTTATGATATTTAGGCTTCCCATCCATGAACATGATCCATCTTTCTTTTTAATGTCTTTCAATCAAGTTTTATGACTTTCTACATGAAGGTCCTGTGTCTCTTTCATTATGTTTAGTAATTCAACAACACTCAGTGAAAAATACGTGCTAGGCACTGTCCCAGGTGGTGGGGATAAGCAGTTGGCCCTCGGTGTCCCAGGGGATTGGTTCCAGGAACCCCTGCGGATACCAAAATCTGAGGACGCTGAAGTCCCTTATATAAAATGGTGTAGTATTTGCCTATAAGCTACGCATATCCTCCCGTATACTTTATGTCATCCCTCGATTACTTATAACACCTAATACAATGTGCATGCTATGTAAGTAGTTGTTTGACTGTATTGTTAAGGGAATGACGGCAAGAAGAAAAAGTCTGTATGTGTTCAGTACAGACACAACCATTGCACGCCTTCCCATCTACATTGGTTGAATCCAGATGTGGAACCCGAAGACACACAGGGCCGGCTGTAGTTGTGATCAAAACAAAAATACCTATCAATGGACCTTACAGACAGCAAACTATTATTAATATATATCATGTAATAAGAACAACGAAGAAAACTAAAGCTGGAGTAAAGGGGATGGGACACGATTGCAAGGGTGCTTTTTAGAATAAAATTGTCAGGGAAGGCCTCTGAGGGGTGACGTTAGGGCAGAAAGCTGACGGGGGAGAGTGAGCCAGCCGTGTGGCTATCAGACAGCAGTGTGTGCAAAGGCCCTGCGGCAGGGGCGCGTTAGGCACACTCGAGGAGCAGCAAGAAGGGCTCTGCGGCTGGAGTAGGGAGCAGGCAGGAGAGGGGTCGGGCGGGGCACAGAGGGCTTTGGGGGCGCTGGAAGGGCTTTGGAGGAAACAGGTAGGGTGAGCTGACCTATGTTTTAAAACGGTTGCTGTGGCTGCCATACGGGGAACAGACTGGAGGGAAGAAGGGTGGGAGCAGGAGAGTCCAGTGGGGAGACCATGACAGTAGTCCGGGAGAGCGGCGACGGGGCCCGCAGTGGGGGGCGGGGTGCTGGAGCCGCAGGGCCCGCGGTGGGGGGTGGGGTGCTGGGGCCGCGGGTTTGTGGGGTCGCACGTGCACACGTGAGGAGGGAAGACGAGCACAGCTTTAGTGGTTTTGTCCTAACAACTGGGTGGAGCTGCCGTTTGCCTGAGATGCGGAAGCATGTAGACGACTTCCGGGGAAACAAGACAGGAGAAAAATCCGGTTGTTTTTTGTTAACTATACATATTGATGTATCACACACACAGAAAAGCGCACAAATCATAATAATTGTACAAGATGATGAATTTTTACCAGGTAAGCCAGTGCCAGTCCACCACCACAAGAGTAAACAGTATCCTAACTTTTAACATACATTTATTTTGCTAGTTTTTGAAATCTATATAAATGGAAACGTGTGGTATATATTCTGTCCACTTTCTTTTGCTCAGCGTTTTACTTGAGGTGTTCATCCCCGTTACACGTGGTTGCCACGTGGTATTCCATCACGTGAATACACACTGTCCATGTGTTCATTCTATAGCCGAGAGTCCAATTTATCAAATATTTCCTTTATAGTTACTACTTTTTATATCCTGTTTAAGAAACATTTGCTCTCTTAAGGTCATGGAGGTAATCTCTTGTGTTTTCTTTTAAATATTTTCCGCTTTTTAGTTTTGTCTTTTAAATTTAGATGTACAATTTCCCAAGAATTTATTTTTGTGTATGGTATGTAGACGCCAAGATTGATTTTTTAAAAATATGTATATCCAACAGCCCCAGGTCCACTTATTGAAAAGTCGGTTCTTTCTCCACTGCAGTGTCATCTCTGCTGTCAGTCAGGCGTGTGGGTCTGTTTGTGGACTTTGTGTTGTGTTTCTTTCATCTATTTGTCTGTCCTTGCAGCGGTGCCACAACAATTCTGGCAGTGGAACTTCTCCGGCTGTGTTCTTTTTCTTGACTGCCTTGGATATTCCTGGCCCCTTTGCATTTGCATATAAAATTTAGAATCAGCTTATTTAATTTCTATTCCAACCTACCCCCAAAACCCCTTCGGGGGCTTTTTATGTGATTTACACACAATAAAATGTGTGCAAGGGTACAATTTGAGGAGTTTTGACAGATGTATACACTCCAGTCAAGATATAGAACAGTTCCATCACCCTAGAAAGTTCTGTCATGCCCCTCTTCAGTCAATCCCCTTTTCCTCCCAGAGGCAGCCACTCTTTTGATTTCTATCTCCATAAATTGGTTTTGACTATTGTAGGACTTCAATTAAATGGAATCATAAAATATGCCCTCTCCTGCTTTTGACTTCTTTTGCTCAACATAATGTTTCTGATATTCACTACGTTGTTGCATGTGTCAGTTCATTCCTTCTTCCTGTTGTGTAGTATTCCGTGGTATGACCGTACCAGAACTGGTTTATCCATTCACCTGCTGAGGGCCATTTGGGTCTTCTCCCCAGTTTGGGGCTACTGTGAATAAAGCAACTATGAACGTTCTTGTATGAGTCTCTGTGAGCATCTGTTTTCATTTCTCATGGGCAAACACTTAGACAAAGAATTGGGTGAGTATGTGTTAAGTTTTATAAGAAACTGCCAAACAGTTTTCCACACTGGTTGTGTCATTTTACACTCCCACTAACAAGGTATGAAAGTTCTAGTTGTTCTGTATACTCACCAACATTTGGTATAGTCAATCTTTTATTTATTTATTTTTGCTGAGGAAGACTGGCCCTGAGCTAACATCTGTGCCCATCTTCCTCTACTTTATGTGGGTCGCTGCCACGGCAGGGCTGATGAGTGGTGTAGGTCTGCGCTTAGGCTCCAAACCCATGAACCCGGGCCGCCGAAGCAGAACGTGCCAAACTCAACCACTACACCATGGGGCCGGCCCCAGATAGTCAGTCTTTTTCATTCACCCATTCTAAAGGCGGGAAGTGTTTTTTCACTGTGATTTTAATTTGCATCCCCTGATAACTAACGATTCTGAGCACATTTTCATGTGCTGATCGATCATTTCTGTATCTTCTTTGTGAAGTTTGTGTTCCGATCTTTTGCCTTTATTTGGTGTTTTATTGTGGCGCTGCACGTGTTTTATGTATATATATTCCAGAGACGGTCTTTTGTCGGACGAAGGTACCACAAAGTCTCACAAGTGCACTCTTCTAGGATCTGCTTCCTTTTCGCTTTCTTAGTGATGTCTTGCGAAGAGCAGAAGGTTTCATTTTGGTACATTCCAACTTATTTACTTTTTCTTTTATGGTCAGTGCTTTTGTGTCTTAAGAAATCTGTGCCTGACTCAAGGTCAAAGAGATTTTCTCCTATGTGTGAAGCTTCATAATTTCAGCTTTCAAGCCTAGGTTTATGATCCATCTTGAATTCGTCTTTGTGTGTGGCTTGAGGTAATGTTTGAAGTTTTTTTCCCTGTGTAGTTGCTTTGGTACCATATATTGAAAATGCCGTCCTTTCCTCTGTTGAATTACCTGGGCAGCCCTCATTGAAAATCAATTAACCATATATGTCTGGGCTCTTGTCTCTCCATATATTTCTGGACTCTACTCTGTCCACTGATGGACCTGTTTATATGCCACAACCACATAGTCTTACTCACTGTAGCTTTAAGTAAGTCGTGAGGTCAACTTTTCTTTTTCAAGTTTGTTTTGACTTTTCTAGATTCTTTGCACTTCCAAATAAATTTTAGATTTAACTTGTCAGTTTCTAATAAAAAGTCTGCTAAGACTTTTTTCCCTGCCAGTATCTGACTCTGTAGATAAATTTGGGGAGAATTAACATCTTAACAGTACTGAGTATTCCACTCATGAACATAGTCTATCTCTCCATTTCTGTCTTCTTTAATTTTTCTCAGCAGTGTTTTATAGTTTTCAATGTAGAATTCTTGTCTTGTGTTAAATTTATTCTAAGTATTTGTTTCATCTTTATTGAGGTAGAATCTACATGTTATGAACTGCACCCATTTTTACTATATAGTTCAGTGTGTTTTAATTATTTTATGTTTATTGACATAATGGTAAACAGAATTGGTTTTAATTTTGTTTTCCAGTGTTTGTTTGTTCCTAGCATACAGAAATACAATTGTATTCACATTTGGTTGTGATGTCTCTTACTTAAAATTCTCTTTATTCTTGAAGAGTACCTAGCATCTATTTTTCCTTCATAATATTGGCTTAAGAGACCAGACCAGTCCACTATACATATAAATAAGTTAAAATTATATTAGAATAAAACTTCAGATCCTCGGTCACACTAACCATATTTCAGTTGTTCAATAGTCACATGTGCCTAGTGGCTACAGTATCGGACGACACAGATTTTCATTGTTGCGGAAAGTTGTATCGAAAAGTTCTGCGTGGAGTGATCCACCTTCTGGATCTGCCTCATTGTTTTCTCATGATGTTGTGTAACTCGTTCTAATAATCTCTGTTCTGTAGTAATTTACAGTAAATTAAAAGTTATGTATGTATATATAACTTTACGTGTATTGAAAAGCGTACTTAAATGCAGATTAAACTGTTATTTGAAGACTACCTCGTATGTGATACTGTATCCTCTGTACTGCATTGCAAAGAACTAAGAATTGACCACTAGATTTTGCAACATGAGTGTAGTTATTGATCTTGTGTTGGGGCAAAAACTTGATTTGAGAGGGTTCAAGAGAGAAGAGGAAGAGTGGAATTGGTGACACTGAGTATGGACCGTCAGCAGCTTTGTTCTGAAAGAAGAGCAGAGAAATGGGCTGTTCACTGGGTGGGGCTGTGGGGCTCTATTGGAGAGATTAGAGCCCGTTTATGTGCTGCTAGGAGTTCATCTGAGAGAGGTCTGACGATGCAGGAGAGGGAGAGGAGAATCACCGACAGGCCGACAGGCCGTCCTTTAGGAGGCAGGTGAGAGGGTCTGGCAAGTAGAGGCGTTGGCTGCGTCTGGGCCCAGACAGCTCCACCCACAACGTAAGAGGAGGGCAGGCAGAGCGTAAGTCCTAAGAAGGGACACGGGACTTCTCTTCCGATTGATTCTATTGTTTATTTACATCCAAGCATCCAAAGCCATACGTATGTAATTGTATTCCTTTGCTGTCAGTTCTCTCTTCAGTGTGCCAGTTTGCCTGACTCTCCGGCCTTTCTCCCTGCTCCACTTCTAACTTGCTTTTATTATGCCATGCGTTCAAACGGTCACAATTAAGGCCATTAAATAGAAGGAAAAGAGAGAGTCCCCTTCAAGGCACCCAAGTGGAAAGCAGCTGAAGGCGGGACTGTAGCGTGGCCTGGAAGCTCTCTTTGCCTCTCCCCAGGTGCCTCTGCATCTGCTTTCCTCCTCTCTCCATTGCTGGCTTCCTCTGCCCTCTTTGCCCCTCTGCACCCTGGCCTGCACGTGGCCGTCCGGGCCCGTCTGGCCTCGGTTGCCGTCATTACCGCTTGGCTTTCACTTCAGCTGCAAAGACCTGATCCAGTCAAGATTTCCTGGATCGCGTTCACGAGGAAAGGAAGCTGATTGCAGAGACTTTTCCTCGGGTTCTGACCTCCCCACAGGATGGGTTGCCTTCTCTGGCCTACTCAGCTGCAGCCTGGAGAGAGGGTCCTTCCACCGGGACCCGCTGGCTCGTCCCTCAGGGCTGGGCCGAGGCACTTCTTAGGAGGGGCAGTATGTGCTGGGGGGGCACAGGGATTGGCATTCTGATTCATCAAGCTGCTTGAATTGTGTGTAATACCGGAGAGAATGCCATCTAAATAAGCGAAGTATACAGTCTTTATTTTATGGACTTTTTAATACTCATTTTAACTTTCTGCTGTTTATTTATTTATTTTTTTGGTGAGGAAGATTGGCCCTGAGCTAACATCCGTGCCCATCTTCCTCTGTTTTGTTGTGGGACACCGCCACAGCATGGCTTGATAAACAGTTCATCAGTCCGCACCCGGGATTCGAACCTGCGAACCCTGGGCCGCTGAAGCGGAATGCGTGAACTTGACTACACCACCGGGCCGGCCCCTCTGCTTGTCTATTTTTTATTAGCTACATTTTGCTTATCACAGCAAAGCCTCAGAAAATATTTGTGGAGTGAGTGACTTTTGAAATGATAGATAAGAACTGCCGCTTTTTTCTTACATATCAATTTTATCTTACTTTTGCATTTTTGGTTCAAAAAGAAAATGACTATGCTTCAGAAAGCTCTGTATATGAAAAAAAATCAGACTTTTGGCAAAATGCTGCCAGGCAGATCAGAATTCAAGTTCATTTCCCTGTCCCAATTAACTAAAAGGATAGACTTTAAGTTTTGCTACTGGGATTTAAAGTTATTAAAGAATTTTTTAAACTTTTTATTTACTATAAATATATTGAGAATATTTATATCTCTAAGACTATTATTGTTCCCTGAAGCCCAAATGCACAGTTGCCACAAATTTAATAAATATCGTGAGACTGGATGTAAATTCACTTGATAGGCAAAATGTTCCCTTAATGTCAACATGTCCCTTTAATGTGTTTGGATCCAGATGTTTCGGCCTCATTTGCTGGAGTGGATGCAGCATTAGCCTGTCAGCTCCCTGCTGTTTGCCATTATTTAGTATTATTAGAGGCTGTAAGCATGCATACTCATTGGGAAAGTTGAAGAAGGCTTTAAATTGAGAAAGGTACCAAGCTGCGGTCCCTGTCTGGAAATTCTGCGATTCAAAACAACACAACAAAGTGACTAGAAATAAAGCATAGAATGCTAATATTAGAAAGCAGCTGCAGTAGCTAGGAGCAGTCCTGCTTGTACCTGTCTTTTGTGTTAGCTGTCGACCGAGGTCCTCAAGCACATAACCACGTGTTCGTTAAGGGTCCTTCTCTCCGTCAGGGCGGCATCAGCAAAGCATGTGCTCCACCAGTGGACGTGCAGACTCCTCAGCAGCGACGGAGAGCGTCACCTGTTTCCTAAGGTAATAGCGACCACACCGTTGTGCTCGCAAATGCTTGCATAGCGCCGTGTTAACCTTTCGTCCCTGGATTCCCTCACTGTGGTGCTAAAGTTAGTTTCTACCTGAACAGTAAAAGCAGGGTTTAGTTCTTACATTGTTTCTTAAGAAATGGTAGAACTGCTTGGACTTTCCTTTACGTTGACACACGTATTTCATTGTTCTCGTGATAGGAGTGTAATAGATTTGCTTCTTGTCTAATTACAGTGTAAACCATTGAATTCCTAGTTCTCGGGGTAGTAATGTGCTCCACAGTTTAATGCTTCTTGTTTTCCCGTGTGTGAATGTGTCTGTAGGTGCCCCTCAGGGCCAGAGCGCTGGCCCCTTAGGACCAGTGTGTGTTCATCAGCAAACACTAACGCTCCAGCAGCCAGCACATCCATCCACTTTCACTCTGTGTTTCGCTAGTTTTAAAAATGCAGGGATTTAATGGCCAGTGTTTTATTTAGGATTGCTATGTCTAGGTTCATAAATGAAATGGGCCTATCGTTTTCTTATTCTGGCTGGTGATCTTAGAATTAAGAAGCATCATGAAGTAATTTGAATATCTTACTTTTGTATTTTCTTAAACAGTTTGAAAGGATAGAGATGAGCTGGCCCCTGCAAGTTTGGTGAAATGACACGTGAAACCGTCTGAGCCTGCGTCTTTTTGGAGAGTGCACAAAGGCCAAGGAGCTGTGATTACCTTTGTAGTTTTACGGACTTTGGTTTAAGTTTTTTTTTCCTGCTTGCACCAGAACTTTTAATACTTTTTTTTTAAAGTTTATATAATCAAATTTATTGTTGCATAGTTGCTAACAATACTTTTCACTCATTCTTAAGTTCATTATGAAATAGTTCCTATATATGATGACGTAGTAGTGTGTTTGGTGCTTTGCAGTTGGAGCCACTTACATACGGCTCCCGATTCTAACTCCATCGCTTGCCTCCCCAGCACTGGCACCGCCCTCCTGCGTTTCTAGGTACCTCAACTGTGTGTGTGCCTGAACCATATTAGGTGTTATTTTGCATTTTCACATATATTGGCATAAAATTGTTGTGTTCTCTTATTTTTTAATCTCTGCTGCATCTTTAGCTATACCCACTTTTTCTTCCCTTTCCTTTGCTCTTTCTCTCTCTCTCACACACACACAGACACGTGCACACACAGGATCAGCCTTTCCAGAAATTAGTGTATTTTTTTCTTTCCTGCAAACTTTGCCCTTCTTGATCTTCTATATTGTTGTCTTTTATTAATTCCTGACTGTTCTTATTCCCTCCCTTCCTTTCTCACTAGGTTTGTTATTCTTTTGCTAACTTCTTGGCTTGGCCACCTCGCTCAGTGGTTACTCCTTCCTAACATCCGCCAGTGCCCACTAGTATCGCAGCGCTGGCTGCTTAGGTCGGGCACGCCTCCTTGTCGGTTGGCGCCCACGCAGTTATGTATTTTGAATATTACCCTTGAATATAATCATTTAAGGCTATAAATTTTTCTTTTAAATGCATCCCACTAATTTTTATGGAACTTTAATTTTATTTTTAAGCTATTATATAATTGATGTATTTCCTGAAAGTAGCATGTAAGCAGAAATGGCGGCAATGGTCCTGATTCCTCAGTGTTTGCTGAGACTTGCTGCGTGGCCACACGTGGCCTGTCTCCATGAACTGTCCCGTGCGCGCTTGTGAAGAATGGGGATCCGCTGTCGGAGACCAGTCCTCGCCACCTCCATTTCATAAGCCTGTTTACTCGAAACCTACACTACGCTCCTCGATTTCTGTGTGCTTGATCATCAGTTATTGAGAGTAGAGGGTAAAATCTCCCACTAGGACAGTGTAGTTTTTCAAACTTATAGTTATGCCAATTTTTACTTTATGAATTTTGAAGCTAAGTGGTTAGCTGCATACAAATTTAGAATTTTGCCTTTCTGCTCAGTTTTTTAAACATTAGAAAATAGATCTTTATTAGTGCCTTTTACTTGAATGACTATTTTGCTGATCCTTTTACTGTCAACCACTTGGGGCCTTTATGCTTTGGTAGTTTTTTTGTTTTTTCAAACAGCGTGCAGTTCTTTGAAGAGCATGTAGCATACGGCCATTGTCAGTCTCCTTTTTAATTAAGTTTAGTTCACTTACATTTATAATGAGTACTGGTAATTTTTAGTTCTTTCTTTAACCTTATTTTATATTTGTCCTGTTTTTAAAATGGCTTTTGTTGTTGTTCCCTCCTTTTTCTATTCCTTTAGATCAACCAAGTTTTTAAAAATTTACTTATTTCTCCTCCACTAACTAGTTTGGAAGTATAACCCTCTATTTCTGTTTTTTGTGCATGTGATTATGCATATTTAAGTTACTCTAACAATAATCTACTTCTTCTTCTTCCCAATCTATAACACTTTATTTTACATATTACTGTATAGTATTTTAATTTTTTATTGCTACCCATATGAGACATTACTCTTTATACAATCAATCAATATTATTTCTTCCATTTATTCACATTTACCTAGTTCCTTGTTCACTAGTCTTCATGCTTCTCAGACTTTTCCGTTTAGGATTGTTTTCCTTCTTTCTGAAATACCTCCTTTGGAAGTTTCTTTCGATGGGGATCTGGCAGTAATGAACTCTGTTTTCATTTGTGTCTACGACTGTAGAATTTTCTGGTCCTCCAGCTCTGATCACAGAAGATGGAAGCACTCGGCGTCTCCATCACCACCACCGACAGGTGCCTGGGGCCTGGGGCTGGGGACACCTGTGTGCGGGCTGGGGCTCCCCCGGCCAACCTGAGGCTCCAGCGTGTTTATGAGGATAAACCCCGGGCAGACACGTGAGCATTAACAACACACGACGACTCTGTGCACTGCGAAGACAGCTAGAAAGTGTGCAGTGTGCACAGAAAGTGATTCAGACACAGCACTTAAAACCGAGGGAACTCATGCTTTAATAGACACTGAAATCACAAAGGAAGGCCAAGTGCCTTAGCAACCTCAATAAAAATATGAAGTTCTTTTTACATGGTAAATTTCGTAATATAAAAAGTTTAATGCCATCTGGAAACTGTGTAATTTACAAAAAAAGTCCACATAGGCCAAAGATGGCTAATACTGCATACAAGGGGTGTGAGTGCCAAGTGGGACGGCGTCTGAGGAGGGAAGTGACTGCGTGTCCTTACATGGAACCTCTCTGAAGGATCCGGCACAAATAAGGGCCCAATTCACAAACCACATGTACAATCATTTTAGAGAAAACAAAATATGTGATGAAAATTATACAATTTTCACTTTCTGCCCACTTACTAAAAGCAAACCAGATTATTGTGTGGCATTTTCTCCAACCTGAACTGAAACTAGCCAAGTGACAGTTCTTGTGGTGAGAAGGGGTGGGACAGGCACCATCCTGGGGACTTGCTCCCATGATGACCTGCCGAGATTCACTGGGACAGACGAGCAGGATGAGGACAGCCTGCAGCACCTCGTCTCCTGCTGAGGCCCAGCACGTGTCAGTGTGGACCGTGAATGTTTTCAGATGGGATGGAGGCAAGAACTTGTTCATGTTACTACACACTGATGTAGATCAGAATATAAGCTTTAGTAGCGAATTTTGTCTTGGTATTTTGACTTAAGTTAACATCAGCAAAGCAGCTGAATAGTTTACTGGTGAGAATTAAGATAGTCTACTACCTTGCTTTGTGGTCATACCAAGGTTTCTAGGAGAGGGAGATTCTTATTGCTTGTGTTCAGTGTATCTGCATCTGCTGGAGTAGAGTAGGGGCAGGAGACTCCCATTTCCTGAGCTGAAAAAGAAATACATCCAATGCTGTCTGCCTATGATGAGGAGAAAATATTTTTGTAAATTTTACCCACATCCATTGATTCCTTCCAAATAGGGCAGAGAGCCGAGGGATCGCGCAGGAGTCGTTTGCTGCTGTCCGCGTGGCTCAGGGTTCCCAGGCACGCCAATCATCAGTTTTATCCACAACCTGACACTCACTTGCCCTAGACTGTGGAAACAAAACATTATTCTAATTGTGTTTTCTGGCATCTGTGCCAGGAGTCAGCAAACTTTTTCCTAAAAGGCAAGGTATTAGATATTTTAGGCTTTGTGGGCCAAGAGGCAAAATCAAGAATATTATGTAGGTACTCATATAACTATTTAAAAATGTAAAATCCATTCCTAGCTTATGGCTGTAAAAAAACCAGGCCTCTGACCGGATTTAGCCTGTGGATCATAGTTTGCCAACCCCTGATCTGTACAAAGAAATCTGCAAATTATACAATCTCACATCATTTTTAAGTGCATACTTTTTTCAGTGTAGCCTGAAAAATTCACTTAACACCAAGACTGACAGTAAACTTAAAGAAGCGGCAACTCTACAGTGATTTTGAGATTGGTCCTATTATTTCTTCATCTTTGCTTTCCTTCACTGAAGCTCGTGTCTAGGACAAAAAAAAAAAAATCACATATACCATTTGGCTTTTCAATGTGAAACCTAAAACAACAATGTACTTGGGACTAACACCAGGTTAGGTTAGTCCTCCTAGCTGGCTTGGTAACCACGGGAAGCGGTCTGGGCGGTGGAGGGTGAGCGCTCGAGGTGGGCAAGTGGGGCCGCACCCTCATCCTCACGATGGAGCATGAACCCCAGGCCTTACCTCCAGGGCTCCTTGGCACTTAGGAAAGAGGCTGAGATTTGCTGAGAAAGGAGCAGCCTAACTATCTACATATGGATTCAGAAACGGACTGTGAGGTTTAGTTCTCGCTGCTGAGGACCTGATTTTGCTGTCTGCGCACAGTGCTATAAACAGATTTTGTCTGCTACACTGGTACTTTTGTTACCATTTATTTTTTTCCCTACTGACATAAAGACAACCTCATAATCGCTTGCTTCTTAATAAAGTATTTCTCTTCCAGTGTTGGGATCAGGGTTAGAACAGACATCCTTATTTGCTTTTGTGAGTGAGGATGGTAGGATTTTAATTTTAGAATTATCAAAAAGAGGCTGATTTAAATTCTCCAACTAAACTTAGTACTAATATGATTTTCAGCATTTCATTTCTTTATTGAAATAAATTAATGGTTACCCTCCCCCTCACCATTCTTCTGTCTCATCTCGCTGGCAAGAATTTCAGCGTACTGTCATAGCGACAGGGAAAGTCCCCCTTGTTTCTAGGACAGCACTTTCGGGGCTGTCTGTTTCCCTGTTTAGCAATAACTCGGACGTGAATCCCAGCACGGGCCCCTGCTTCTCAGGCTGTGGCCGTAAGAGTCTTCTATGGGAAGGGAGGGGCTCGTCCTTCAGACAGAGGACAAGGGGCGCTGGTCACAGCTGAGGGTCCGTGTGCGGCTCACGGAGATGGGGAGCTGGGGTTGTGGGAACCTGGCAACAGATTTAGAGAGAAGAGGTTTGAGAGGCCTGGAGCTGGGAAAAGGGAATCAATCAAATTAAGCAGCTAATAAAGCAAATAGGAGCTGGAAGGCTAGATTCTCGTTAAATCTAGTTAGCATGGGATTTTTTATTTTATTTTTTTGCTTATAAGGAAACTGAATAATTTCAACCTTCCCCCTCAAACTTGATAATTACTTAATGATGACTATTCAAAATTTGACATTTTAAAAAACTTTTTTGAGCTTTTAAAAATAATAGCTATAAATGCAAAGTACTATTGATAATAAAACCAAGTTGTTTACCCACGTACAAAAAAGGTCAATAATGTTTTAAAAGCACAAAGTTGCATTTTAAATCACAATTGCATAGTTCTAAAATGCCTGGATAAGAGTTACATAAATTTTTTAAGAAAATTCAAGTTTGGTTGACAGTGGGGGCCCAAGGACATCTGTAGAGGTCCCACGGAGGGAGCAGAGTTCAGGATGGAAGCACTGTTTAGACGTGAATTATTGCATTGTTACTGTGATGTTAACAATATCATGAGACCAAAGTTGCTACAATTACAAATCATTGGCATTTTCACAACCATTACTCTGTTTTTGGCTAATACAACACTTTCATGTAGAATTCAACTTAGAGAGATTTTATATATCCCACCCCCAACCAGCACCTGAAAGGCTTAAAAAAGCTCTATTTGTATTTCTGTGTATAAAAGGTACTGCATATATACCTCTTAGCAAAATATGTGCTCCCTTTCCTCTCCCCACCCTAAAACCATGACCATTTTTGTACAAAATCCTGTTGAAGAATCACATCAAAGATGAGAAGCAGGGAGTTCAAAGGTAAACATTTGGTGAAGTGTGTAGAAGATTCCATGAGCCTCCTGTACCAACTCCACGGAAGTCCTGGCTTTTGGTGAATCTGGCCCAGAGGAGCCACCGGAGTGTGTGTGGTGACGTCTGGGCGCGCTGGTGCCCCGGGCCTGGAGCGCGCACCCATCGTGAGGTGGCTGGTGGCTGCGTGGGGGGCCTGCACTCAGACCGGGGAGTCGGCTGGGTGAATGCGAGATCTGTGTGGCTGCACTCCGAGTCAGTGGGTAGAAAAGATGCTTTAGCATTTGGAGGAAGGAAAAAATCTTCCTGGGGACAGAAACTTGTAGCCGTTTCCAGAAGGAAGTCTCAAAGGGCGCGCGCCAGCTGTGGCAGCAGGGCCTGCGGGCAGGGGCAGCGTGCTCAGCGTGGTGGTCTCAGTGCGCCAGTGTCCGTTGGGAGGGGCTTTTTGTGGCGTTTCTCCGTGCTGCTGCAAAGACAGCTCCTTAAGTTCAAGCTTGTCTACTCCTTCCTCCTTCTTGCTGTGCCGAGGTGACAAATTTAACAGACTGAGGACATCTCTTTTGGAAGTCATCGTCCCCGGGGTCCCTCGGAATATTTTCATTGGCCCCGTGGAATGCTGGGGTGTGCTCTGCCAAAACATCTTCAGGTTATGGACAGCCTGCACCTTTTCGTCAATGGCTGCCATTTTCAGTTTGTCTATGTCAGGAGCATCAGCTGGACTCGAGCGAGCAGAACCAGCTGAGGAGTAGGAGAGAGCTGGGGACGGTGCACTGCCAGCAGGAGATTGGTGGCCTGAGCTTGGGGACATGTTCCTTGGTGATTTGGAAATGTGAGCACTGTAAGGAGAGCTGGGATACTTCAGTTTCAAGAGGGGCTGGTCGGTCAGGGATGTCTGGGAGTCGGAACCAGGCGACGGCCGGCCGCTGTGCTGGCTTGGGCTGTCTTTGATGGATGCCTCCGAGGTGGTGGGGCTGCTGTATCCTGAACTCACCTTGGGCAGGGATGAGCTTCTGGCCGGGGGCTTTGGTCTAACAGTCACTGGCGACGGCTGCCTCTTCTGCTGGGAGAGGGCGGGCCTGCTGAAGGCGCTCGTTTCCGACGCTCTGAAGACGGCAGCACCGTTGGGCATGGAAGTGCCGTCCTCCGGGTTATTACTCTTGCTGGTCTGACCGCCGCCCCTCTGAAGACGCTCCACTGCGATGAGATGGCTTTGTGTCTCCTCTAGAATCTTCTGGGCCAGTTCTTGTGGATCGAGCTTTGGGTTGCTTTCTTCTTGGGATTTCACGGTACTGTCTGTTTCTGTGCTAGACTGGTCTGATTCTCCCGTATCTGAACTCGCTAGTTTTCCGACCTTTTGGAAGGGTGAGTTTGGGCTAGGAATCAGAGTCATTTTAACTGGAGAATTGGGAGTGCTTATGCTCCCCTTGGAGCTTACTGAAACTTTCACACCTCCTGCTGTCCCGACTCGTGGCTGTTTGTGATCTGGTGAGAAGTGCGTCGTTCTGTTTTCTTGGTAGGCTGCCAAAGGCTCAGTGCTGATGATGGAAAACCCTTCATATTCTTCTTCATCTTTGCTGCCTACAGGGCGGGTCTGGGGGGACAACTGGCTTCGAGGGAGGGTGGATCGCTGTGGGTAAGCACTCTTGGATCGGTCAGAGTCCTGCCGTCCTCGGGGGCCCCCACCTTCTGACCCACCCTCGGGCTTGGAGACGAAGCTCATGGAGGAGGCGATGGAGCTCAGACTATAGACGGAGATGGCGTCCGAGGCGATACTGTCGGCACCGGTGGGAGAGAAGGGAGGGTGCTGGTAGCCCAAGGGCAGCGCGTTGGAGACAGACTGGGCCGAGGCCAGAGACTCCAGGGAGGACGAGCTGTCAAGGCTGAGGCGCTTGGGCAGCTCAGTAGAATCTAAGACAAAACATATGTGCCCAGAGGGCAATTAGAACTCTATATGGTTTTGATTTTTCTTTCAAAATCATAAGCATTCTTATAAGTACAGAAGCTAGCAAAGAATTATGCAAGTGCTACTTATATACAGTTTGAATTCATCTTATAATCCTGAAAAACATGGTCCTGTTGGAAAAAGTAAATCTTATATCGGGACACAAACACCCTAGGAGAGCTCACAGCCCACGCGCTGCGGACGCCCACCACCATGCCGGGCCCACTCCACTCCCTACCTCACGGGACCCCATGTCTGCCTCCTGCAGGCCATCTGGGATGTCCCCACCTACCGTCCCTACCAGCTGCAGCCCCGTCGCTCCACATTCTAGCAGCCACCTGGGGAGGCGTTTACACTCTCTCCACACTGCCTCCCTCCCACCTTCTCTTAACCCCTCGGCGCAGGCTCTGTCCTCCCCAGTTCTTGTAAAGGTCACCGAGGATATCCATGCTGCCCAATCCGGTGTTCACTGCTCGGTTCTGCACAGCCGATCTCACCCTGCCCTCACTGACCGCTCCTTCCCAGGCGCCTCATCTTTGTGACCTGCGAACCCCAGAGCACCACAGGACACAGCCCTCCCCCTCTCGGTCCTGTGTGCACGTTCAGATCTCCACGCTGGCCTCTCCCTGAGCTTCACATTCACGATCAGCTGCCTCTGGAGGTGTCTGCTGGATATTTCAAAACTGAACATGTCCCAGATGGAACTCCGACCCTTTACTCCTGCCATTTCCAAGGCCCCAGCAGAAGGCAGTCCCATTCTGGAAGCTGTTCAAAGAACAGGGTATCACCTTCGATCTTCTCTTTCTGACATACGTTATTTAGCAGATCCTGTTGGTTCTGCCTTCAAATCACAGCCACCATCCAAGCCAGCATTTAGTCTTCAGACGCAGCCAGCTGGCCCTCTGAGGACGTCAGGCGGGCAGGTGCCCCCGGGGTTCTGAAAACTGCCCACCAGGTGGAGTGAGCGGGCGCCAATCCTCCCTCCTTCCGTCTGCCCTGCGCCCCCTCACCTTTCCGGTCCCCTGCTCTGCTTGTTTTCTCTACAGCACTTGCAGCTCCTCATCTAACACACCTCGTGTATTTTACTGTAAGCTCCACGAGAGTGGGGAGTTTTTGTTTACTGCTCTTGGACAGCCCTAACACGTAGGCAAAAAGCGTGTATTCACTTTTCCCCTTCCCAAAATGCAGCCAGGTTTGTGCGGGGCCTGCCCTGGGGGCCCGCGGAGAGCACGCTGGAGCTCTTACCGAAAAGCGCGAGCAGGGACTGGAGCGCGAAGTGCATGGTTCGTCGGTTGGCTTGTTTTCCGGTTTTCAGGATTACTTCCTCCTGACCAACTTCACAGAGATCGAAACCTAGAGGAAGAAAGAGTATAAACATCTGCTTCCTTAGGGAAGATCCCATATCCTGAAAAGGATGAGCTGTAGGGCTCCTACAGTCTCCTGGGAACCCCCGCAGGCCCCTCAGCAAGCGGCGCGTGTGAAGGGACACAATCCCCTCCCTGCACAGAGCTCTGCGCTGTCCTGCCCTGGACTACGTTCTGAGAGCTGAGGGTCAGAATTAGTAAGGCTCATTGACTTTTGTTGTTTTCTCCATTCTTTCGCAGAACAATCCACTTAAAGAAGACTGGCCACTCCATTCGGCTTGGGTCCAACATTGAAAGCTGGTGCACGGGAAGGTGGAAGCTTCTCAAGGGCAAGGACAACGTGTTCGTACGTGGTCGGTGTTGCCACCGAGGGCTTTGAGATGAGCTCTCTCCCACGATGGAGAATGCTTTCTTGGCTGAACCACCCTGCAGGGACTCCACTCTGCTTGCCACAGCCCAGGGGGAGCTGCCCCCCGAGTCTAACAGTTCTGATGAGACTTGGGGCAGGCGCAACAAAGGGCACGAGCCCCCTAAGCAGGAGGCTGGCTAACGAGCTGTCATGACAGCACTTAGACTTATTAAGAGACATTACAGAGGCACCCAGCACACATCTGCCCAGGAGGAAGAAGCCAGACACAGACATGGTGGCCAAGGACCGCGTCCGTAGACAGGCACCACCAAGCAAGAGCGTAGGGCCCTGAAGAGACTTTCGCATGGAAAGTCTTCACTCAGCCTCCTCAGCGGATCACCGAGCTCCGCCTGAAATGGTGCACATGCTTCATGCTAAAGCCCCAGGGGCAGGCAGCCGTGATGCCAGGCCCTCCCTCCCCTGATCTCACAGGGATCCATGATACACGATGCCGCTGTGCATCCTGTGACAGAGAGACGCACTGGGGGGAAATGGGTCTGTCTCTACGTTGACTCTTACAAGGACTCTGATGTGGGTCTGGCACTGTCACTCCTCTGGGAATCAGCTTCACTCAAGGAGCATTCAGCACTCTGGTTGCTCTGGGATATTTTCCTCTCAGAACTCAAAAAAAACAGTCCCTGAAAGCAGCAGGAAGGTCTCAGAGAACTTAGCATCTAAAAACAAATAACTAATAATATCAATGTAATGTTTTGGTTAGAAACCGCTACTTTTGTCAAAACGGTTTGAACTGACTGCTTCAACAGAACGCGTCCTCTAGAGAGCCGCGGCCGGTGACAGGTTGTGATGTGCGGCTTGATGTCGAGGGCTGACAGCAGGTGTCTCTCGGGGCCGTGGAGCCCTCGGACTGAGGCCACGTTTCCAGATGCCCGGCCTGCAGTCTCTTCTCCCCCGTCTCAGCCCAAAGGACTCAGAAGGTCTCTGTGCACACTGACGTGCTCCTTGAGTCTCAGCGGGACTTGGAAAGTACAGAGAAGCAGAGGAACGTGAGTGAGAATCACCCACAATCCCAACACCAGGGAGAGCCCGTGAGACAGCTGGCAAAGGGCACAGAAAACATCCGCCTCTCGGGTGAGGAGGGTGGCTCCGTCCCCCCGCACCCAAGGGAGGCTTGGGCCCTGCGCGAGGAAGACAGCTTTGCTCTCCTGGATAAACGCTTCATCTTCTTGCCTCACCTGTGTCCCGTGTCACTGCCCCCAGGCCGACCCTACAGCCTGTCACGGAAGTGAAAAGAGATTCATCCTGGGTGTGGACTTGGCCTGACTCTTGCTCCATTTGCTATTGACTACATTTATTTAGATATAAATTTACTATGTTTACACCAAGAAGACTAAGCTTTAAGTCCAGAAAACAGGCAAATGGTACAAATCGTAAAGGATATCAGAGTGTCCACGCACAGGGGATTTGGAGCCCCTGCAGGGCCGTGTGTGTTTCCCTCTTTACCTTCAAAAACAAGTGGAGCCAGCCCTAAGTTGAGGCGGCCTGGGAAAGGTTACCTACAAAACTGGTTGGAAAAGATGACCCAGTACTGGCTCCGCAGGCTCCACAAGAAGAAGAGGTCCTCTCTAAGGACTTGCTGCCCGGCCGTGTCTGATGGCTGGGCCCTGTGACAGTGAATTCAGACCGTGTCGCCCTCCCCAGACTCCCCACTTGCTCGGATTAGAAAGCAAAGGCTTTCCCCCGGCCTTGTGGCCCACAGCTCTGGCCCTCCCCTGCCTCACCTGCACCACCGCCTGGGCCTCACGCTCAGGCTCACTGACGGCTCCTCCTCCCGCTTGGATCCTTCATCCTGCAGACGCGCACGGGCTCTCTGGGCCTGCCCCACCCTGCAGCCAATGACCGGGACCCGGATGCTTTTGTTTGTCGCGTGCCCCCCAGATCAGGTGTTTACCGCGTATGCTCGTCTTCCCCACTAGAGTGAAGACTCTAAGAGGGCAGGGCTTCCTGTCTCTGCTCACTGCTGCATCCCCAGGGCCCAGAACATCTCCTGGCACAAAACAGGTGTCCAAAATAGCTTTGGAGTGAGGGGCTCCCAAGAAAGTCACACAGGCACTTAGTGGGGCAGGAGGGAGTGCTCACAGCCTCTTGTGGAGTTTTGTTGTAAGTAAGTGGACGTATGTCAGGAGCTGCCTCAGCTGTGTTCCAGTGTTGAAAAATGAAGAGTGTCCTGGATTGAACAAGGATCCTGGTGTTATGTGCAGTTCTAGGTCCCCATGGTCAAATCAAAGGTGGTTTCAGTAGTAATTTTTTTTCTGCCAGTACCAGTGATGGAGACCAACACTGAAAGCATTATTTTATGATTTTATTTTCTTTAACTTTCAATCATGGCTTGACTCCCAGCAGTACTGGAATCTAGCAGATTCCAATTAAGTTGATGACTAAAAGTGAGAGCAATGAAATCATACCGTAGGGGAAATGGGACAATTGTGCTAAAGCACTAGAATCTTTGAGTTAACTATTGTTTTTTTTGTGAGGAAGACTGGCCCTGGGCTAACATCCGTGCCCATCTTCCTCCACTTTATACAGGAGGCCACCACGGCATGGCTGACAAGCGGTGCATCTGTCCGCGCTCGGGATCCGAATCTGTGAACCCCAGGCCGCCAAAGCGGAGTGCGTGACCTTAACTGCTACGCCACCGGGCCAGCCCCGAGTTAACTATTTTTGAGTAATAAAATATCTAAGAAAACACTAAGACCCCTAAGAGTCTACCAACTTTACCCAACAGAAACCAGGAGAAAAAAAGATTTTTAAAAAGGGGAAGTAAAGAAAGGAGTTAATCGAGGATGCTCTGTCCTACCTAGAGCTGCCAGGAACTCGTGGCACCCTGGGAGCCGCCACAGCTGGACGCTGATGGAGACCTGAATGGGAGCCGCTGCGAAGTCCTGCTCCTTCTCGCCGGCCTGCAGCTGGACCAGCACCTGGTGGAGCTGAGTGAGGGCACAGCGTGAGCTCTCGTTCCTTCCCAGTCTCCTTCCCCTCTGGCCTGCCTCTGATCTGTCCCCAAGTTATTCTGTGTCACCTGTTAGTGTCATTGCTAATGCCCTCACGTGTATACAGCATTTGAAATTCTTTTTACAGCACCTTCATGCCCATTGTCCTTTGTCCTCTCTGTGGGAAGCTCAAGGGGCAGTGGGTGTTAAAGGCTGTGGCCAGCCCACAGCAGGGTTTCTGCTCCTAGCCTCAGTCCTCCCTCGTGCACTCGCCGTACATGGGGCTACTAAGTGCAGGAGAGGGGCTCGGGGTCTGGAAGATGGGGGTTACAGGGCTGGTCGTCTCCCTCTTTAAGTCGTCTTTATGACCTTGAGGTAAATGAAGGGAGCCCAATGTTATATCCCAAAGCCTCAGCACTCCAGGAGGAACCCACATGACCCACTCGAGTGCCCGTGGGGTTTCAGACTGCCTGAGTCTGTGAACTCTACTCAGGTGTCTTGCGTGGGTTCACAGAGTGTCGCTCACTTAAAGTCGCTTCTCCCTGCTGTTCCAACGGAACTTGAAAGGTCAAATCAAGAACACAAGAAGGTGGAGCGGAAAGGGGGAGCCAGAGCAGAGGAAGGGGGCAGCCCGCCTGAGGCAGCGGCACTGGTCACCCCAGCCCTGAGCGCAGTTGGCGTGTGCATGCAGCTCCGAGAGACAGCACGTGCGCACCGAGCTCAGAGCCTGCCGAGGGGGACTTGGGGTGGGCGGGTCGAGGGGCTCACCTGACAACAGTTGCTACTTAAAGTAGTACTCACCATTCCAACCATATTTTTAACAGCCTTCGGCCAGCAGATTATAAGAAAAAGAAAGAAAAAGAGAGAGAAAGAAGAGAGTTTAGACTCAAGCACAGGTTGTTATGCAACATGAGCTGATCACTGCTTTAGGAAGCGCCACACCAGGCCCGAGGCTTTGACTGGGAGGGGAGAGGAGCAAGAGTCAGCAGGGACACACAGGAAAACGAACAGCCACACCCAGGCCAGATGCGCTCGGGGTCTGGGTCAGCCAGGCCCTGCCTGTCCTCACTAGGAGAGGAGCAGGGCAGGCCAGACTCGCGTGGGGAAGGGGCACAGCGGGCATGTGTAGGCCACTCTGTAAACCAAAGTCTGTAGTTCCAGAGTGACTCAGGAAATGTCCCCCATCCACTGGCTGCTGGGGGCAGCCCAGGAAACTTCCCTGGGACCAGGCAGAATATCAGGTGGAAAGTCTTTGTGCTGCCACCAAAAGCAAGAAATTCAGCAACTGGCTTTTTGGGCCCTCAGCCTTGCCCTGCAAATGTAATTCTAGCTTTCCTTTGGTGGAGCACAGGCTTCTAGCCCTCCCGGGTCCAGGATGGTTTAATACGCAATGATCTGGAAGTGTCTTCTGATTCTGTTCAACAGATACTACACACTTATTACAAAATGAGCAGGACTTCAACGAAGGGGCCAGATCACTGAGCCGTGTCCCAAATCCGGGCTGGAAACAACCCCAGGAAGGTGGAGGCTCCAGACACCACTCACACTTCCAGAGGTTAATCCTAGATGGAGCAGCTTTATTTCCACATAGAAATAGTTGTGCTTAAAATAAAACCTACCGATAAACATCTAATAACAATGTATATTATTTTTTCAAATTATTACACTCCAAGATGACCAGAGAAAACTGCTCTGTGCTTTTCAGGGGTTGCTACAGCATCCAGAAGCCCTCGCACACACAGCTGTCACCCTGAGGCTTGTTCCAGACCCTCACTGGCCGGTAGGAAGATCAGAAATCTGCAGCCAAGTTGGGAAGGGCCTACATGATGCTAACAGTTAGAATCCTCCACATTCCTGAATTAGATCTACATTCTCCTAAAAGAAAGCACATTTTTAAAAAAGCTGCTAGGCAGTATCTGTCGTTAGAGTTGACTTCACATTCCCCACGGTGCCTCAGTGGCTATTTCGTTTCAGGTAGAGGTCGTGCTTTGACCTGAGAATGAGTGTTGGAGCACCTGGAGCCATCCTGGGGGGCTGGCCCTGCACCTGCTGGCTTAGGGAAGGTGCCTGTAATGCTTGTCAGTCAGCTGAAAGAGTTGGTGGGTGGGGAGGACAAGGTGCAGGAGGCCACTGAATGGAGAATTCAGGAAATGCCCTGAGACTACAGGTGACAGGGGGCCCTCAAGTGTCCTCTGAAGGCCCTAATGCTCTTGGGACTCAGCGCCCATAGAGGATGCTGCAAGAACTCGCCCCGCCGTGCCCAGCACATGCTGGGAGGGCCGTTCTCTTACTACCAACCCTCACCTTTTCCGTCTAATCACAAAGGTTGAAAAAGCAGCAAGACTGCATTACTTGCAGGTTCGGATTTAGGGCCCAAATCACCCTGTCTTTGATACAGGCCTTAGGCCCGGGCTCAGCTGCCCTGGCTCAACTCACCCGGCTGATGAGCTGCTCGCCAGTCTCCGAGGCAGTGATGAGTTTGCAGAGAGCCTGGAGGGCAGGGTTGGGCAGACCTAAACCAAGAAGAGGGAGGCAGGCGTTATCCCGAGGGGCCTCTGCACGTACAGTCCTGCTGCCTTCCCAGGGCAAAGAGCCCAAAATGCTCAGCATGGGTGGCATTTTCAAAAGCTCAGAACAGCCAGACATGTGTGTCCACGTCTGACTTGGAAAAGGAGAGAACAATCTCGAGAAAGGCAGGTGGAGGCAGGGGCCAGTCCTGGCCCTGCTGCAGGGCATGGTCACTTTCCCAGGACCCCGTCTCAGTCGCTCAGGCAGCATTACCCCCCGAGCGAAGCACAAAGGGCAGCCCTGAGCATCTGTACCCTGCTTCACCCTGGGGTTGGCCACACAGCTCGGTCAGACCCAAAGTTGCTGATTAAATAGCAATAGCAGCTCCTGTTTGCCCACCATTGCCTCATGTCACCCCAGGAAGAGGCAGAGCCAGGGCAGTGCCCTGCTGGGCAGGCGACGCCTTGCCATTACAGGTCGAGAGATCAGGTCAGGAGCACTTGTTTCCTCCAAATCAGAAGTCTGTGTGTGGGACTCCCTGCCATTTCTCAGGACGCTCTTGCTCCTTCCCAGCTATGGATCCAGCGGCCTCCCGCACACAGGGACCACAGCCACCAGCTACTCCGCCCGTGCTGTCAGCCAGTCCCGCAGCAGCTCAGCCCTGCCTGAGGCTCACCCAGCAGGGACTGGATGGTGCTGCTGCACTGCTGGAGCCGGTCGCCCGGGTCGGAGGTTGGGAAGAAGACGGCCGCAGGCAGGCCACTGGCCGGGGGGTCCAGCCGGAAGCCAACGGCAGTGAGGAGGGCCTGCCAGCCGGGGATGCCGCCCACTTTGTTCTCCACGCTCTGCTGGGACGTGTACATGGCGTTGCGTTGCCCGTTCTGAATGCGCTGCAGGGACTTCTCCACCTGGAAGGGCAAGGGCGGTGGTGTGAGGTGCCGCTCTGCTCAGGAGCCAGCCCGTTTCTGTCCGAGTGGCTTTGGGAGAACACAAGACCCCACGTGTGAAGCCAGTGCAGGGCTGACTGCTGCCACCCGGGCACCCAGGCCCGAGGAGTGTGACGCTGCAGCAACGATCCAGCTTTTTGCGAGGGAGGATGCAAAGGGAAAGATGTTACAACCAGAGCCAGCAAGGGCTGGTGCGCCTCAGAAGAATTCTGTCCCTTCCCTAACCCACTTCCTCCCGCTGCAGGCTCTCCTCCACAGACACTAAAGTGATCTGTCTGAAAACCAACTTCAGGTCAGGGGCCTGCCCCAAGTCATGTAATAGCTCCCCGTTACTAGGATAAACCCTCAGGCCTTCAAGACCCCTCCACTGCCCCATACACGTCACACAAACCAAGCAGTGCCCATCATGGGACCTTGGCTGGTAATGTCCTTCTTCCCCATACCTCCAACTCATCCTTCATCCCGTATCATTGGCCTCCAGAACCTATACCTCTGCCTCCATCATCAAGTGCCCCTCCCACCTGCCAGGGCCTAAACCGGTGCCTGGCACATGTGGGCTGAATTCATCCAAGTAACTACTGTTAACTCTCCCCAGTGAGCATTCCACAGCACTTCCAAAAGCCTCAGGCCTTCCCCTGGCAGTTTCTCTCTCTAGGGGAAACCTCAGTCCATCCTGAGACATCGCATGCCCTGGGGCACATATGCCATCACTGGAGGGGCAGAAGAGTCGTCCAAGATGTCACCTGAGATTTTTCTTACAGTAAAACCCTGGGATGCTGGGGACTGACATCACAGACAGGAGGAAACAAGCATTCCTGGGCAGGATAGATGACCAGCCAGCTGGCTGTCAATCGGGCTGGAAGGGCCTTGGAGACATACTGCCTACTGGGGTCAAGGGGCACCCAGGGTAGTTAGAAGGAGGTGAGGGCTGGTGAACTTGACCTGTGGCCCCTGAACCCACCCCAGAAGATGAAGCCAAGAAAGCAGAGAAAACTCTTAACTATGTCTGAGGGACCTCAAGGCTGGATGGGAAGCAGCTGAGAGGCCTGGCTCTAGCTCCACGGCCTGGCCTGGGAGAAGAGAGCCACGTGGATAGAGAGGGCAGTTCAGTTACCTAAGAAGAGCAGTCGGGCTGCAGGAAGGATAAAGGGTGACTTTGGGGATGGCGGGGACCTGAGAAGGGCCCTAGTGCCGAGCAGCTTAAAGGCTCTGTGCAGTTCCCAGGCACAGGTTAAGATCAGCTGAGACAGGCGCCCCGTATTCTCAAAGCCCGTGCGCACATCTCCCTGCAGCGGGTGGCGGGCCCCCCTCACCTCTGACCTGAGAGCTGTCGGAGGGTTTCAGGTTACAGCCTTCTTACTTGTTCCCACTGGATTCTTGGAGGCCTGAGAACGCCTCCCTCAGGCAGATCCTAAGCTTAAGAAACGTACGTGACTGATCTATCACCAGGAGGGCACCGAGAGCCACTACTCTGGGCCCATGGAGCAATAAGTTTGCCCCACCAAGGGGACGTGCCCACCTGGACCCCAGCCCCCAGACTCTGAACTCCCCACTCAAAGCTCCCAGCCCGCTCGCAGGGCCTGGGGAGAACTCTTCCCGGGTCCTCCCTACCAAGCACGGACAGAGCCACGGTGTGTGCACCTCTGTCCCGCGAGTTGGCCGGGGGGTGGCTGTTTGCCTCGAGTTTGGAAAGAGCTTGGATGTGGCGTGGGCTGTCCACCCGTGCTAGGCTGGTCTTTCTGGCACAGAACTCCAAGGAGGCTAAGAATTCCAAATTATTTGAAACTGCCTTCCAGGTTATCAAGGTGGAAGCGTGGAACAAGTTTTATGTCACTGTTTCTTGGCCTGATTTGTAACTTTTAAACGTGTCGACAACGGGTGAGGCCTCCATTTGTACTCTCGCCCAGGCCCCCGCAAGGGTCAGGGCTGGTCAAGGGCAGGGTCAGGCTTGGACTCTTCTTTCAACTCAGGTTAGGGGAGGCCAGGGTCATCCGATCATAAAGTACCATCTCCCAGCTACTCACCTTTTCTCTAATGCTCACCATAACCTTGGAGAGTCAGTCTTGTCCCCTCTTCCAGAGGAGGAAATTGAGGCTCAGAGGGCCAGTTACTTGCCCAAAGCCATACAGCCCAGAAACGGCTGTGGTGTGGCCTCTGCCCTAGCTCACTCCTCAGCGCCCCTCAGCCAGGGTCTGGGCGATGGCTGCAGCCATCCGTATGACACCACACACCAGGCTCAGTACTCAGACCGACTAGCTTGACACTTAGACGTCTGGGAATGACATCCCCTCCACCTGCTCATGTCCCCTGATGCTACAGAAACCCTTCAGCCTCCCCCTTCTCCTCGTGCATTCCAGCCGGCTCCCGTGGGCACCTGCTCCACAGGGAAGCCTGGTGAGGGCTCCCTCACCCCTTACCAGGTGCAGCAGCACTCGCAGGGCGTCCCGTGCGTGCTCCGGGTGCTGCAGGATCTCAGTGAGGGCCTGGCCGATGAGCGACGAGGGGCTGTTCAGCTTGACGTCACTCCCGATGAGCATGAACCCTGCGAGAGCACGGGAGGGTGCCTCAGAACCCGCCTTCACCTCCGCCGGGCAGCTGGGAGACCCCGGCGCGCCCGCTGCCAGCCCTAGCTGGTCTCTACAGCTCACTTATGCCTCCGTTACCCCCCGGAAAGAGAGGAGCCTGCCCGGGACACCTGCTCCGCCGGCGGGGCTGTGGGCCGTCTAACTCACTGGGGGACAGTTTGGCACCCTCTTGTCCCCTCCCTTTTAAGAACGGATACTGTCTAATTGCTCAGACAGTGGAGCGCTGCTGCGCAGTGACTGTTGCTCAGGAGGTGCCTCTGCTGTCCTGCTGCGCCCTGAGCAAAGGCAAGAAAAGGCTGTGTGGTCCCAGGGCTGACGGGCCACCATCTCGAGGAATGATCTGCCTTGTTTTCCCTAAGTTCATCTGCGTCTGTTTGGAACATGCCCAGGGATGGAGGGGCAGGTGTGCTCAGCTCCTCCTTGGGGCCACCAGACGAGGCGGCAGGAGGAGGTGCTCCTCCAGCTGCAAGAACGAGCAAACAGCTGGGCTGGGGAAGACTCACACGTCCATCAGCTCCCTTCCCAGCACCCACTTCGTAAGCAGGGCCTGGGGGAGGCACAGACGAAGTGGTCTCCTCAAGACACCAAGCAACGTTAGGACCAACCTGCCCCAAATAATGGAGGGAAAGGGTTTTCTAAGAGAATGAGTGAGCCAAGGGGAACAGGGCAGCATCATTAAACATCATTTTCCCCAGAAAAAAGCTGTGACTTTTATATTGTCTGTCACTAACACTAAACAGTGACAAAAATGCCATGTCTGTAAGCACATTGGGAAGACGGGGAGGGGGTCCTGCACAGAGGGGCAGGGAGCCCTGTAAGGAATAAATGGCCAAGCCCAGGGGCCAAGTTCCCACAAACCCTGCAGTACATTCTGTGGGACTCTGAGGGGCCCAAAGCCCCTTCTGATTGCTGGGAGCATACAGAGAACAGACAGCAACCATGGGAACCCCGGGCATGGCCTCTGATTTCTGCATCTCCTCACAGCAGAAGCAGCTTAGCAACACAGCCAGGCCCAAACCTTCAGTCCTGTCCACCCCCCACCTTGTGGAATGAGGGGGTGGCCACGAGGTGAGGGCCGCCAAAGAGTAGGCCTGTTGGACCAACTGAATGCTTCTGGACCTTTCTGAAAAGTACTACAGCTGTGTTGTGTTTGTGAAGTAAACAAATTGTCCGTTTCTCAACAACAGGGCTCATCCACCTGGCACGCGCACACGGCCGTGTGGGGCGGCCCCTGCAGGCTCAGCGTCTGCAGGCCAACTGCATTTCAGGGTCTCCCTGCCTTTGGAAAAGGACACCAGCAATGTCAGCACGTGTCAACTAGATTTATTTTGAGAGGAAGAGTAAAGTGAAAGCTGTTCTGTTCAAAATGTTTAAATATATACATGGTATATTTTTTGCCATTAAAACAACAAAATGTTAAGTGTTTGAAGATAGTATTTTTGGCATTCCTCTGTTTCTCAGAGTTTAAGACACTCTGCTTTATGTGTCGGCACCGTCGGCACGGCAGGGGTGGGACTTTTCCTTCACTCTGGCGTGTCCTGGGGAGGTGTGGGGCCAATTCTGAGAGAACACCGCACACTGAGGACCATGAGGTTGACAGCAAAACAGCCCCGGCTGGTGCGAGGCCAGGTGAGAGTCGGGCTTGGACTCTGTGGGTCAAGGCCTGTCAGGGAGGGTCCACAGGGACCCCGGGGACACAGGTCATCACACGGAGCTGAGAGGCAGAGTCCCTCGCCCTCGCTGCTGTGACCAGATATCACAGGAAACATGCTCCCTCCACTCCCAGACCCTCCGCGCCCCTGCAGCAGGCCCACTCAGAGCATGCGCAGTCAGCCCTCCAGAACGCGGAACTACCTCACACGCCCCGGGACGTTCAACCCGCTTCTCACAGATCGTCTCAAACGTGGACGGGGGCATCAGCCGCACCGCCTCTGTCACCCCCTTGTTATCACTGAAGACACTGAGCTTCAGAGAGGGTAAGTAACCCATCTCAGGTCACCCAGCCTGGGCATGGAGCCAGATCAAACCCAAGTCTTCTGACGATCAAGCCTAGGGTCTCTGCGACACTGCTCTTTCCCACAGTCGGGATTTGTACGTGAGGACGCCGTAAAATGGGTCGTCCGGTAGACACCAACCTCAGGAGGGGTTTACATTCACACTCCGACGGCAAACTCTTCTGCTCCCTGGTCAAAAAGACTGTTTTAATACCATAGGAATAAGACTGATTTGGCAGAAGGCAAAAGTCTGAGCAAACGAGGCTGTCTCCCTGAACCTTCCCGTGCTGCCTTTCCCCAGTGCCCCACCCTCCCCTCCCCACCCCACCAGGGGGCTGTGAGGACCACCCCCCGAGGCCCACTGCCAGAGGCGCCAGCTGGCGGCCCTGCTCCTACCTGCCCAGTTGGAGGGGTGCGAGAAGGCCTTGCTGCTCTGCACCACCTTCATGGCCTCCCCCAGCGCAGCGCTGGCTTTCAGGCCATTCAGCAGGGATGAGTAGAAGGCGTGGAGAAACATCTTGGAAGCAGCCACGGGCACAGGCCACAGAGACACAAGGACACACTGTGCGCCGGCAGCCAGGAAGGCCCGTGTCAGCGCGATGACCCCGTCGGCTGTGACTTTACTGTTGGACTCCTGAGAGGAGCCGAGGACCACCAGCTTCACGGGAAGGCGCAGGTCCAGGACGTCAGCGGCCGTGAGCAGCAGCTCCTGCAGGGGTGGACAGTCCGAGATGCTCTCCCCATCACTGGCGTCGTCCTGTACCCGCAGGGACTCGGGGATCGTGTAGGGGTGGCCGAAAGAGCTCTTGCTGCTGGCAGGGTTGCCATCTGCGCTGGGCGTGAGGACCAAGGCTGACAGTTTCCAAGAGATGTGGGTGGCAAAGTGGACACACTCGGCTTGGGTCAGGGCACTCATGACCCTCTCTTTGGTGGCCACACTGCCCACTAAGGGCTGGCAGCCCAGCAGCTCTGACACCATGTGGGCTTCCTCCTCGGCCGACGGCATCGGCCCCCACAGCCACCTGTCCATCACTGCTGACGGGAGCTTGGGGTTGCCGATGACGGCTGCCATGGACGTGGAGCTGGAGTACGTGGGTGGGTTCTTCCTCAGGTGCGCCTGGTGGGGAGGAAAGACAAGCAGACCGCCCATCAGACAGTGGCCAGGCTGCCCGGCAGCGGCTGGCTGTGCAGTGGGCTTCTCCAGAGCACAAGGACGGCCAGCTCTGTGGTCAGGGCTGGGTCTAGCTTGACTCCACCTGTTCTCCCAGTAACCTTGTCTACGCTAATTCTCAACACCTTTCTGACATGGGTGCACGTCTCGCTGAAAAGCACACCTGCTATGACAAGCTCTGGAAAATAACTGGGACTCGATGGTAGGAAGGACTCATCCTGTTTGCCAGGCCCCGGGTGGGCTCGGGAGGAGGCACTGACGGGACGGAATATGGAGGAGGCGAGGGTCCAGGGCGCCAGCCTGCGCACGTCTCTCACTCCCACAGACCCACTGTGTGCTCCGAGCGAGGGGGAAACTCACTCCTGATGAGTTAGGGCTTGCAGGACTGACTCTTTAAACTGTGCGAAAAGCAAGTCAATCTCAGGGGAAACAGGGCAAATTAAGTCCTTTAGGGACACTACAGACTGAAAAGATGAGCGTTCCCTTCCGCTTTATGTGCTGCAAAATAAAAACATCACTGAATTATAAAAGTAGCATACAGAAGTCCAACAAAGTTCTGATTTTCCCCCATAATGCCGTTTGATGCTTTTTGGGAAAGATT
This sequence comes from Tapirus indicus, assembly GCA_031878705.1. Lineage (NCBI taxonomy): Eukaryota > Metazoa > Chordata > Mammalia > Perissodactyla > Tapiridae > Tapirus > Tapirus indicus. The sequence goes on from CM062938.1 coordinate 22,037,696, forward strand.
GAGTATCAAATTATTTCAAAATAACTTTTTGGTGCCTCTGCTTGGTGAGGCCTTAAACTCGGGTGCCTGTCAGGAGACGGGACTCTTCCATTCCCTGGTTAAGTTGGCAGACAGCCAGCTTACTGTTGCCATCAACATGAGGCTCCCTTAACACGGGCGATCGCCGATCCCCAGGGTGCCTCTGCAGCAGGCACGGTGAGCGGCCCTGTGTGCGGGCCAGCGTCTGATGAGGCCAGCTTGCTTTGCGTCTGGGTTTTACAGTCAACCACGGACACGGGAAAAACTCAGAGAAAATCATTTCTTTCACTTTGAACTGATTCTGTCCCATGGGAAAGGTACGATTCAGCAACAAAAACAGTCAAAACTAAGATCTCCAAGACCCTGTCGGGCAGAAACTGACGCAGTTTGAACTGCAAAGACCAAGGTCAACAGAGGCCAAGGCAGGCCCCACGGGGGCCGCCCACACCCAGGGCCTGGGGCTGGTTCCTAAGCCACTTCCTCCCACTGTGAAGAGGCCTGTCTGAGCAAGACCCGCCCAGTGGTCTGAGGGGCTCTGAGAGCAGCTTGCAGCTTGAGGGCATTTTCCAGAGCAGTTCCTGCCCCGCCTGCGTCTGGGCAGATGCGGAGGCTGCAAGGGCGGCGCCAGGGGGGTGGGGAGCATCGGGGCCCTGAGGGGTGAGAAGGAAGCCTGGGCTTCAGGGTCTCTGAGCGAGTCTGGAGACAGGGACGAGGATTCAGGCTTCCTCAAAAGGCTCTCTCGTGAGATGGGCAGGGCCTAGGGTGGCGGTGGGCTGAGAGCCATGACCCTGTGGACGGCCCACGGCGCCCTCTTGATTCCCAGATGTTTCTTCCCATGCTGATTCTTTTGCTGAATGAGGCTCAGGTCCCTGGCTGTTCCCTGCAAGCCGCCTCATTCGTTGTCGTTCTTTTGTTGGCCTGAGGGACTCTTTTTCCACTTGACACTAATCTTATTGGTCTGCCATCCCCGCCTGTGGCCCCTCTGCTGGGCAGCCTTGGCGCCCAGTCAGCAGTCAGCTGAGGGTGGGTGAGCCTGGCGATGGCTGCGTCTCAGCCCTCACTGGGGTCGTGCTTGACGGTGGGTAACCAGCTTCCTCGGATACTCGGCCTGGCCTCAAGCCTGACCTAGTGCCTCCGAGTAGTTCACAACCCTGATGTCACAGCAAAGAAATTTAGAGAGAAATGACACGAATCGTGGATTCTTGAGGTAGCAAAGAACTGTTCAGGGGTCAGGAGGGCTGGCCCCCTACCTTTGGACACATCTACTCTAAAGTCATCCTCCCCAGCTGCCAGCTGTAAAACTAACATTCTGAAGAGTTCACGTCCTATCCCTTGGTAGTCTGGTCTGGCCAGAGCGACCATGCCTCGAGGACCCCAAGACTGAGGCCCCCCAGCATGCCGTCCGCCTTACCTTGGACTGTGGGCCGAGGGAGCGGATGGAAGGGACGGCGATGAGGGCGAAGCGCTCGTAGAGGTACTCGTTGGAGGAGCTTCCCTTCAGGAGGGCGAAAGGGATGAGGTAGAGCTCCCCCTCCAGAACCAGGATCAGCTGGCGGTGCCGGCCGACGGGGCCGCTGGAGTGCATCAGGCCCTGCAGAGCAAGCACAGAGCGCTGACACAGGGCCCCACAGGGCGGGGCTTGCTTATGCCAGGCCAGTCCTGAGCAACGGACTGAAACATGCCCAGGAAGGACCTGGCAGACCCAAAGGGTCCATGTGGGAGCATGGGTGATGGGTTGGGGTGCTGCCCAAGGCAGCACCACCAAGAGGGGGCTTCTGCCTGCCTTACAGGCCCCAAGGAGGAGGTTAGAGACCAGGGTCACCAGTCATGGAGGGGGATGTCCCACAAAGATGAGGACGGACCCCAGTAGATCCAGATGTTTCTATAGGAGGCAGGGAATTAATGCAAAGGGCAGTTGAACCAGAAAGAGCTCTGTGAGTCATGGTGTGCCCCAAAGGACCAGGGCAGGGGATGCCGTGTGGCACAGGGACCCTAAGAGCAGTGCAGGAGTGACTCCTCTCAAAACAGGCAGTGAGAACTCCACTGGAGTGGGACGTGCTGCCCATTTCAATGGACAATAGGCTAGAAAACCGGAGTGTGGACAGAGGTTTGGGAACTGGGATGACATCCCCTGGAGGAGAAGGGATCCTCATTCTGGGACCTTCCATGACCTCTGGACCTCTGTGCTCCTCCTCTGAGGAGATGATGGCTCCTTGGCCTTGGGCTCTGCAGGTGCTGTCCCCACTCGCTCCTCTGGGGCTGTCAGGAGATCCAAGGCACTGATGTGACACCCATCACTCCTGAGAGGCTGGCTCGAGGACCTGAGGGAGGGGTGCACGCAGAACCACAGCAGACAGACACCTCCTCATTCCCGTTCTCTACAGACACATTTCTTTCCTGAAGAATTGCTGATGAATTTTGATAAAATAAGTAGGCAACGATTGTGAAAACTGGACTAGACACAGGCTGAGCGTAAATAAAGAGATGAAACAGAAGCTGCTGCTGGCGCTCAAGGAGATGCGGCTGGGAGCCACTTGGCCGACCCTGGCCGCCAGGAGCCTGCGGGGGGAGAACGTCCGGGGTCTGACAGACCGTGTGTGAGCACAGGGCGCCCAGGGTGCTGGCCCAGCCCTGAGCCTCAGGGGTGGCACTGGCTCTGCAGGAGAGTCACAGCTAGGCTCCCCTCACCCTCACCCCTGTCTGCCAACCAAGCGGAGTGCCCCAGGGTGCCGCTGTGCTCTGGAGGAGCGAATGTGCACGCCTGATCCGTCTGATGTACTGCTGCGGGCACTTGGCTGAGGGTGGCAGAAGGCACTCCGCTAACCCAAAGTGACAAGTGCCTGGCGGGATATTCAGTCTGTACAAACTCCCTGTGGCCTTTTTTAAAAATTCTAGATGCATCTAAAAAAAGCAGAAATAAACATTATTAGGCCAATTTGCTTCTTGTTTGCTTTAAGAGCTATTTTCCTAGAAGGGATAAAAAAAATCGCTGTACAACCCAGGAAGGAAAAAGTAGAGGGTGTCACAGCCACCCCACTGCCGTCTGTGATGAGTCTCTGGGTTGGCACGGAGAGGGGGGGCGCTGGGCACCCACAGTCCTGCTACACACCAGCCGTCAGCTCCTGGGCCCGCTGTCCCCACTGTGGGCTACCCTGAGCCCCTGCCTGGCTCAGCAGGTGGAGGCGGCTCTGGGAGGCCTCTCTGGAGGTCAGTGCACCGGCTGCTGCTGTGTGCCAAGTGGACCTGGAAGCTGGACTGCAGCGGCTGGTATGCTGGTGCCCTGACCTCGCTGATGGGTCAGCAGCTGTGACAGTGACAACCGCTGGCTGCTCAGTGAGGGCCCTGCTGCCTGACATGTGGGCAACGTGGGGGCTTGGGCCACCTGCCATGTGTAAAACTGGACCCACCCTTGGCTGGTCCAGGGTCGCCAGGCACTGTCTGGATGAGCTGCCAGCCTCATCCTTGCAGGTGCTCCCTGGACTCCTGCTGCCGGGGCCCAAACCCCAATAAATCTCTGTCAGGTGTCATCCCACAGGTCACTGATGTCACCAGGACACACACCACTCTCGGACAAGTCCCTGGTCATGACAGCACATATATCGCAGGCAAATCAAGGAGTGCTGGGCAAGGTAAGAGGTGTAACACTGAGGCTGGAAGCCATTTAGAGAAAGGGGTCACTGGCAGAATGTCTGCAGGGACTCTGCTAACTCCGCCCACAAGACCTTCTCATCTGGGACACAAGCCTAAAGATGGGTGGTCTCATGTCCTCAAAGGCAGCTGGGTGTATTCTCTGGTAAATGATTTCTAACCTCTCTATGGGAGGTGGTCATCCCATGTGGCCCTATTGTCAGAAGTCATTCTCCCACGCCGGGACTTGGCTTCTCCATCAGCCATTGCATAGTGTCTGTCGTGTGCTTACTGTGGACTATAAATAAGTCAAATAAGTTGGGACTCAGCCCCTGCTTGTGAGCTCACAGTGATGTGCTCAGAAAAGTAAAATACCCGAGAAGCTGTTGCTGAGTGAGACAGCGTTAAACGTAACAGCACACGGAAGTCTAAAACGTCAGCTGCAGAGGTGGGGGTGCCTACCTGGGACACGAGGCTGCCCTGGCGTGTGAGGGCTGGGGAAGACCTGGCCTGGGCAGACAAGGTCTGAGGGATAAACAGAGGGCAAAACTGGAGAGGGATGCGGGAGCCAGCCTGTGGAGGGCCCCAGGTCAGGCGGGAAAGTGTGGCTCTCGTAGGCTGCAGGGACTGGCCACGCGCCCTCTGCTGAGAAACCTCCAGTGAGGTGTTCAGAGGCAGCTTGCATCACAGGAGATGGGGCTGTGCACGGTAATTCAGACAAGGAGACGCATGCTGAGAGAAGGAGACAAGGAGACTTGCCAGGACTTGGTGAAGAGTGACCTTAGCGGTGAGGAGAGAGAAAAGTCTCTGAAATTCTAGCCTCAGATTGGGAGACTCTTCTCTGAACTGTGTATCCCAATTCATAGGTCTGGGTGCTCCCAGGACAGTGCCTCATGGCTGGTACTGAGCCAGCTCCAAATGGGACCCCTGTCTGGGCAGCGTGGAAGGAGGCGGGTGACAGCAGACCGGCTTGTGAGCAGACAGGTCACATGGCAGACTGACAGCTCCAGTTAAAAGGCACTGACAAAACTGATTGAACATGTTGGAAAAGATGCCCTGGAAACTGTCTTCTGAATTCTGCCTGCAGGATATACAAGCATTGCCCTTGTACTGAAAGATTAGCTATAATCCAATGTGAACTTGAAAACAGAAAATAAAGTGATGTCTCTATCCAAATTACATATCATCTCTTAGATGGAAAAGGAGGGATGATTCAAGGAAATGCTCCTCTGTGCCTCCGTGTGTCAGCCTAGAAAGGGTACTTGCTGGCTTCTTAAGTCCCGGGTTTGAAAGATAAGAGAGCTCAGCATCAGCCCGACACCTGCAGCCAACAGAGTCCAAACAATTCCAGCACAGGCTTGGACTTTCTGACCTCTACAGTTTCTAGAGATGGATCTTGGAAGGAGAACAAGACAGGGGCCAGGTGTACTAAAATCCATCTCTTCCCCCAGGGGCACTCTTCACTCACCACTGGACTGTGACCCCGCCCACTGCTGCGTGAGTCCCGATAGCAAATACACTGGAGAGCTCACTGCGTGTCAGGCCCGGGGATGGAGAGGGGACAGACGGGGTGCCCCAGGAGGGAGGCCCAGCAGTGAGCAGATGTGGCTAAAGCCCAGTCTTTGCCAAGGGAGAGGGTTGTTCCTTTAGACGAGGCAGGCAGTGGGACCCCTGGAGGGGCTCTGGGAGGCTGTTATCAACTTATAGCCCCTCAGCTCCCGACACCCGGTCAACACGGGGTCTGGTGACAGACTGGGTCCCTGCAGCCAGTTCTGTCAGGTGAGCACAGTGCTGAGCACCCTCAGTGGAGGGCGCGAGGGGCACTGCAGGGGCAGGGGCTCTCCTGCTGGCCTAGGTCTGCAGTATATGTGTGAGGACATCGAGGGGAGCCCAGGACGTGGTCCCTCTGTGACCCTGTAGTCTTGGCCCGGCAATAACCTTCCCACAGCCCTCTCTGCACAGAAACCAGGCTGGTGCAACCTGTGCACTCCGCAGGCCTCCTGCCCCCACGGGTGCCTGGACTCCCACTCACCCTTGCCATTGGCAGCTCATTGCCTGGCCTCCCACCTGCACTCGGAGGGTGGCCAGTTGCTGGCCCAGCAAGTCTAGACTGGCTCCGGCCTGGCCAAACCACTGAACGTCTCTGCTCTCCAGGGGGCTGGACCCCACCTTCTCCAGTGTTTGTCCTTTCTTGGGTTTGCCCTCTCAGCCCGAGAGAACCATACAGAATTTCCTTCTATCTCAGAGTTACTCCTCTACCATAGGGAATAAATCTCGATCTTAAACGTCCCCTGGTTAACCTCCTGTGTGACCAGACCCAGACTCTGTCTAGCTGGGCTTGAAAGGATGGAAAGCCCTGTCCAGTGACCAGGAAGGGAAGGCACATTCCAGGGAGAGGCCTTCGCCATGGGGTCTGGGTCATCCTGCTGTGTCGGGAGCAGTCGGTGACCTGGAACTGCTAGATTATGGGGTACGTGGTGAGGGCTGGGGGTGGGGTGGTGGTTCTGAGCATGTCGACAAGGCACTCACCTCCCTGCACCTCAGTTTCCAAACCCCCAAGACAGTACTCACGTCTGTTACCTCACAGGCCTGTGGACAAAGCCAGCTGTGGCAACGTGTGGGGCACCGTGCCTGGCACCCAGAGGGCACTGGTATATACTGGTCAAATGTAAATTCACAACTGTCTTCAGGTGCTTGAAATAAGGTGAACACAGCTCAATTATTTATACTGTTCTTTTCTCCTGGGCCTCCATCATTTTTCCAATACAACTCCATCCCCTCCCCTCTGGTGTTTATAAACATTCATGTGGCTAAAACATGTAAATGACCTCTCCGGAGCACTCAGCTCCAAATTTTAGCCCAGGGACCAAGAGAGACCAATGTCAACACCATCCTTCTCATCCTCATGTCACCATCACCATCATCCACAGCTATTTACTGAGCGTCCACGACACCTGACACCTGTGAAATCCACCACCAAGCAGCTACCCTGAAGTCAAATTTCTGAGTCTGAGGTTCTCCAGGCAACCCCCACAGATCCTGAACATTTGCTTGGGTGGTGAATTCTGATTTGATCACTGTTTTGGTCAATGGAGATCTCCTACATCTACTCATGGTGACCAGGGGCCCTGAACTGTTCAGAAAGCACTGATATCAAGTGTGATGTTGCACGTGTCCTGACATCTGGCTCAAGAACCACGTGCTCCATGCACATCACCAGAGTTCAAAGCATCAGCCTGCAATCTCCACACATAGGGAGTTTCATTTCCACGGGAGGACACAGGAGGCCTCTCAGAGTTTCACAGCATCACAGGCCAGGGGAATAAACATCCCTGGTCACCGTGGGAGAGAGAAAGAAAACTCTTGGGTCTGTGAGCTTTCAGGCTGATTAGATTTGTGATGAAATGGAGGACTTTACTGTCTACAACAAGGATTCCAGAAGCAAAGAACTGCTGGGAATCTGGATACCCCAGAACCACGTGCAGGGTTAGGTTTTTTCCCCTGACTCATATTTTTGATTGAGTGAATTGATCAAACAGAACTTTTTAAAGTAGAGGGATCTTTTCTGTGATGCTTCTGAGAAATCTTGGTGTCACAGATAGATCATACAGTTTCAGCAAATATCACATACCTATTGGAAATAACCCTCAAACCATGACTAAGATCTATCAAGGTTGTAGACACTGTATTCCAACCAGAAATACAATAGAAAAATTCAACTTGCTCAACTGTATTCTTTGGCCAACCAAATAACAAACCACTGGTTTGCTTGAAGAGCCTAAGAAGGGGAGGGGTAAGGAATTCAGGTGCTGGAGAAACATGACCAATGGCCAGCAAGAGCCAGAGGGGCCTGCCCGACCCCAGGGTCCAACCTCAGCCAAATCAGCCAAAGGGTCTGCTCACGCTGCCAGAGCCTGTGTGCGGAAGGGGCCCTCCCTCTCTTGGCTGATCTGGTAAAAATGAGCCCGCACACCCTCAGAGGCAGGAGTGCTTCAGCTTACCCAGAACCTGACCGGGGCAGGGCTGAGACGGCTGCTGTTAATACAGCCAGAACCCAGATGACTCACAACAGCACTGACCCAGGTGAGAACACCACTTACCTCGCGGGATCTCGCTGATTAGTCTGGGCATTCTCACCATCGGTTTCAGTGGTACAGACAGCTTGCAAGTGATTGCGTCAATTTTTCCTCCTCCTAATCAGTTGTGGAAATGCTTGCTGTCCTTGGGTGACGTCTGTCCTCATTTGAATATTACTACAGATGTCTCAATCAGAAGTCAATTAGACAGCCTGGCAGTGGGGCTGCCAGCCCCGAGCATGCCAGTCTCAAGGGCCTCGTCCTCCACTCCACATTCTGGAGTGTAGGCCTGATGGTTTCTGTGGACAAACACTCCCTGGCTATCTCCAAACCCTCCAGTCTCTTTAGAAAACAGGCACCTGAATGGTCAGTCTCATCTCCGGGGGCATCAGCTCTAGGGTAAGCTGGTCTATCATGCTACTTGATTTTGCAAGAGTCCTTTTCCCCCAGAGCAGTAATTATGGCCATGACCCAGCCAAAGCCAAGCTCTCCTCATGGCGGAGCACTTGGCAGAGCCAGACCCCTGCCTTGCGTTCTTAGATGACAGGTCTTGGGCGAATTTCTGGAGCTCCAGTGTTTAGGAAGGCCGTTCACCAACCTAATGACATGAACAGCAAGTTTGAAGTAAGTTTCTGGGGTCCTGAAAAAGGTAACTCCACTTAAACAGGTAGCCTCATTAATTAAGAGCAGAGGTGGACAAGGGGTCCCTTTCTTTCTGATCAAAGTCATTCCCTCTTGCTACCTGTCTTACAACCTTGGTTTTTAAGACTCTAAATATAGGAAACAGGAAATTTAAATTAATGCAAATAATGAAAAGGATGACAGAGACTATAAGTAGAATGAGCCCAAACTCCAAGGATCCTGAAAGTCCCCAAATCTGGACCTTTAAAGAGAGAGTTAACCAAATCCTAGGGAATTTCCTGCTCTAAATCTGGTTCCTTGATTCTAGCAGCTCTGGCTTTCGGTGAAACCCCGTCTGCAGACTGAGGGAGTGCAGCGGGGCCTGAGGGGAGGAGCAGCTTCACCAGAACAGCCCTGTGGGGCCTTAGCACAGCTGACGTGGCCCCAGGACACCGCTGTTGGCACGTGGCTCGGTGTTCCCTCTGTAAGGACAAGGCTGCCCCAGGATCCGTCTTTCCCCACAAGCAGGAAGGCCTGGCTCAGAGGCACGGGTTACTACCCTTCACTCTAATGTGATTAAAAACAAATGCCATGGACACAAACAGGGTCCCATTCCCTTTCATGCTGAACACCTGCAACTTTTCTTTGGTGCCATTTTCTCCTTTGGGTATCAGACAGGACTTGACTTAATATTTGATGATGGCTCATGTGCAGATGTAAGGGGGTTTTCCTCAAAGAGAACTGGACATGCTCGCCCCGACCTGACAGCAAAGGACAGCGTGGTTCCAGGAAAGAGCCACGACAGTGTTTCCCTTAAGCCAAATTAAATCAAATACTGGTGCAGGCCTATGGTAAAATATTATTCTGTTCCACTTTTCATATTGTCTGACCTAGTCCCTCAGCAACAGGACTGCGGCTAAACAGAGGCAGTTGTTCAAACAATTATAAACCCCATGTGAAGAGGCTAATCGTTTAGTCTTGAAGTGTCAGTGACTCAATCTCGGGCTTTTGGTTTTGATTCGTATTTTCATTGAAAATGTGGAGAAGGGTCTGGCTCTGCCTGACTGCTGACGGCGCTGGCAGCTGGCTGATGGTGCTGTGTCGCCCTCTAGTGGCCGCTGGAGCAGGATGGGTGTGCTTGCCTTGGGAAGCTGGAGGATGATCCAGGCCTCCTGCTCCGCCTGGGCAGCCTGCAGAGGAGGAGCAACTGGACCTCCTGGAGCTCTGTGCAGCCCACCGGCCTCTGGCCCAGGCCGCCTACTCCACCTTAGCACAGTCCTTGAGCATCAGGCACGGGACTGCTGCCCGCTTCTCAGCTCTCTCCTCCAGGTCCAGGACAACGTGCACTGGGCACATGTCAATAACTACTCGTTGAATGAACGGATGAAACCGGGGATGGAAGGGACTCTTGATTAGATCCCAACTTTTCAGTTCAGTGTTTTCACTGAAACACAATGGATCACCTCAGTTAGCCAATGAAAAGCTCTTGCTCTGATCATTTACTTTAATGGCCTTTGAAAGGTTTCACTCTACGTCTCATTTGAGGCAGCCAAACTCCTTCACTCTGTTTAAACACCTTCGCCACAAAAGAGAATAGTTTTAAGTATCAGGAACTAAGGATATGCTTGCAAACTAAATGCCTCACTTCGAGGTCAGACCACCCTTGAAAGTGAGCGCACGCGGCTCTGTCACATCCGCTCATACATGTAGCTCCTGAAGGCAGAGGGGCCACTGCAGCCTTCAGGACACCGTCACACATGCCTGGTGGCAGGGCTTTTTCCTTTCCTTAGTTAACTTTATAAAGGCAGGATTTCGATCATTATTCTATCTTGTTTAAGGCTCGAGCCCATAAATCTTCCCCTTTCTAGCACCCCTGGAGGAACACAGATGTCCAGACACGAGCTACTACTAATCCCATTGGTATATTTTTATTATTTAAGTCACAGGGGAAAGACCTCAGGGAGAAAAACTGTCTACAAAACACAGTGCAGATTTCATAAACTCACAGAACCCCCTTTAAGGATGACTCGTGGTGCCTCAGCAGCTTCTGTCCTGGGTGGAAGCACTCCGAGGGATGGAGGGAGGGGCCGCCTCTCCCTGCCCCCCGCTTCCTCTTCATGTTGCCCTCCACCTAGAGGACTTCTGCCTGATGACAGAGCCCCTTCCCAGTCAACGGGGCAGCATCAGCCAGTGAAATAACACTTAGGTATGGGTCCCCTGCAGGCATGTCGGCCTGCCTCATGATCCTACCCTGAAAGAAGCCAGAAACCTGGCACTGTGCTGGTTGGCAGGGTCGGGGGCTCACCAGATTCAAAGCTGCTGAAGAGTGGGCCCAGCCCCTTCCTTCTGTTTCATAACCTCTCAGAAAGCTCCCAGGTGCCACATAAGAGGGGCCACAGAAAATCCATTAGCTGATTTCTGCCTTGGGTCTTCTGCTTTCTATGCCAAACTAGACCCAAAAAGCAAATGCAGCTTTGGACCACGTACCCTTCCATAAACTTTCCTGAGTGCCGACATGTACCAAGCCCTATGCCAGCTGATAGGGACACAGAGATAAGGGACCATCCTTGCCTTCAGGGAGCATGAGGTGGACAGCAAGGGAGAGAACAAAAGACATGCCAAGAGCAAAGTCCTGAGTCCAATGAAGCATCGGATGCCATGAAAGACATTGGGGACATATGGGGCCCAGCAGCAGGGAGGGGATGAAGGCTGCAGGGCAGTGGGGAGAGGAGGGCAAGGAAGAATTCAAAGAGGAGGGGGTACTTGAGCTGGGCCAGAGAGAGAAGAGGTGCTTGCCAGCTCGATGACCCGAGCCTCCGAGTGCCAGTCTCCATCTTTGCCTTCGGCTCCTCCTCCCCCCAACCTCTCCACCAGCCAATTCGACATTCATGGAGCAAGTAATCTGGGACCCAAATGCAAAAGGGGAAATGCAAAGGGACTCAGAAGGCCCAAGTGAGTGAAAGAATGGAGGGTCCAAAGAGCCTTCAGAGGAGTCAGAGGATCAATGTGAAATGCAGAGCTCAGGGCAGGAGCAGGTGCTGGTGGTGAGTCACTGATATAGACTGCATGGCGGTTGACGGCAGTAAACAAAACTTGAAAAATCAGCCTAAGGGTTGAGGTGTGTCTCTTCCCCGAGATTTGGCACATAAATCAGACTAAGACACTCTGAGACGCTCTGAGCTGGAGTGCTCTCTGCAGTCTCGGTCCCCCACTAAAAGGAGGACACTGAGAGGATAATAATCCTAAGAAGGAGAGGACAGCCGAGTGCCTCGCAGGGAAGGAGAGACGGGGCAGCACTGCTGTGCTGACGGGACCAGAGGCCCTGGGTGAGGGAAGGCTCGGCAGGGGGGTGGCAGCGACTCGGATCTTGGAGGCAGACATCTGGGCACAGCAGCCACCACTCTCCAGGTGCACACTCGCCACTGCCCCGCATGCTTCCCACATTCATCTAATCTCCCTGCCCTAACCCGACACGTTCTGTGGCACCATCCTCATTTTCTAGCGAGGACCCAGGTACTCAAGGAGAAGGAAGCAGCTTGGCCAAGGTCACCCAACCAGGAAAGGGCAGTGCCAGATGCGAGTTCAGCCTGCAGGCTCCCAAAGACTCTGTGCTTTCCACCACCCCCATCTCCCCGAGTGAGGGAAGTCTAGAGGGCACTGGCAGGAGTGCAGCCTCCTAAAAAATACTAGGCAAGTTGAGACACATGCTTGGAAGGCCAGGCGGGGAAATGCATAGGCGTTTCCTGGGGACGAAGGAATCACTGTCAAGGTGTGGTTTCCTGAGGATGTGCTTCACCTCTGTCAGTTGGCTGAAGCGGAAGAAAGAGCTGCTACAACATCTGAGACAAATCTCCCACCTGGCTGCAGGCAGCTACTAGGAGGTACACAGGCCAGCTGAGACAGCTCGCTGCCTGCTCTCAGGGCCCGTCAATCACTGAGCGCCGACATGCATCATGCCCTGTGCCGCCTGAGAGCCAGGTCCCCCAGGAGCACGGCCTCCACTTGCTGCAGGTACCCTGGGCTTTCCTAGGGGTCTGTTACAGGCTGAATATGTGTGTCTCCCCAAATCCATATGTTGAAGCCCCAACCCTCAGTGTGACGGTATTTGGAGGTGGGGACTTTGGAAGATAATTCAGTTTAGATGAGGTCATGAGGGCAGGACCCCCATGATGGGATTAGTGCCCTTTCAAGAAAAGGAAGAGACTAGAGCTTGCTCTTGCTCTCTCTCTGCCATGTGAGGACACAATGAGAAGGTGGCTGTCTGCAAGCTAGGAAAAGGGCCCTCACCAAGAAGCTGACCACGCTGGCACCCTGCTCTGGGACTTTCAGCCTCCAGAACTGTGAGAAACAAGTGTCTGTTGTAATAATTTCTTTTTTTTTTTTTTGAGGAAGAGAGGCCCTGAGCTAACATCTGTTGCCAATCTTCCTCTTTTTTCTTTTTTTCTCCCCATAGCCCCAGTACATAGTTGTGTATCATAGTTGTAGAGTTGAAGCTCTTCTGTGTGGGATACATACATGCCACAGCCTGGCTTGATGAGCAGTGTGTAGGTCCATACCCAGGATCTGAACCTGCAAACCCTGGGCCGCTGAAGTGGAATGCGTGGACTTAACCACTATGCCACCAGGCCGGCCCCCAAATGTCTGTTGTTAAGCCACCCAGGCCATGGTATTTTGTTACAGCAGCAGAGCTGACTAATACACAGTTGTATACAAAGGCATCTGACATGCTCACCATTCAGATTCACAAAGATTCCTGAGCCCTTCAGCATCCCCCACCCAGTTAAAGAGCCGTGTCTGGATTAGAAAACGATGTGCAAAGACCAAGGCCACAAAAACCTGTTGGCAGCCGCTCTCAACCTTCTAGAGAAATCACAAGAGCAAAGGTGTCTTGGACGTTGGACTTGTGATGGAGTCAGTGACTCCTGACAATGGCAGAGGCCAAGGGATCTGTTCTCACCAGAAAGCACAGCCCTGGCTTGAAGTTGCTCAAGCAAGACTTTCGAATGAGAGGTGGAGAGGTGGGAAGCACTCCCAGCAGGGTGCGGTGAGCCACAGTGTCAACGCCAGCGGTGTGGTTCCTACTGACAACTGCTGAGAGGAGCACACCCCTGAGCCTCCCAGAGTGCGATGAGCAAGCTGGGAAGGGAGTATCGTTTCATTTTGTACCTGAGGTAGCAGAGGCTGAATTTACCCGACTAGTAAGGAACAGAGCTAGGACCGGAACCCAGATCTACCAACTTGAGGCTCAGGGCCTCGTCTACTAACCAGCGGCAAACCAGGAATGCGTGTCTTGGTCTTCAACTTGCAAATGCTGACTGAGAAGCTGGACAGAGAAGATTCGTGTTCTGGAAAACCTCCACGTGGGCACTGAGCAGTAAATGATGTGTTCTGACGCCTAGAAGCCTCTCGGCCCCGGGGGGCACTTACCCCTTCCATGGGCGCTATGAGCAGGTCGTACAGAACACGGAGCGGGGGCCTGGCGAAAGAGCTCTGCCTCCTGGGAAGAGAGGAGGTCCCATCCTTGATCGGCGACATGGTGTTGCTGACCAAGCTCGTCATGCTCTGGCAGCTCCTGGGGAGAGAAGGGCCGAGGGGTCAACCAGGGCACACGCAGGGCAGGCAGGGACTCGCTGCTCACCCCAGAGTGCTCCAGTTTCTGGAAAAGGCAGGTCGGAGGCTGCACAGCAGGGCCCGGCCTGGCCTCCCTCCCGGCTTTGCCGCCTCCTCCTCTCTTTCAGGTAATTTTCACAGACCAGTGAGCACTGACAGAACCCGCAGGGTAAACCAGCTGCACACAACAGCTCACATTTCTGTGGACTTTTTCTGCATAATCAAACGTCCCAAGGAGCTGTTCAGAGGATTTAATTACATCCGTGTGGGGAACGGCTGGGTGCAGGTAAACGTGAGCACCATTAGAATCAGTGGCAGCCACCAAGCTGACAGGGAGGTCAGTGTCCCAAGGCCAATTACTCTACGGAGCGGGAGCCACAGACAAGACAAGGAGCGTGTTGGCCCCAGCTTGGGCTCAGGTCAGCCACTGGGCACCCACCTGAGCCCCAGCATGGCACAAGGCCCTGAAGGCCCCAGCTGGGGCCATCAGGCGGGGACTCGGGAGCGCCGACCGGGCAGCCCCTGCAGAATGGGTCAGCCTGTGTGGTTGCAGGCTTTTGTTTTGCTTTTTAATTTATGTTGCAATGTTCCCAGGCAAAGTTTTGTTAGTAAGGATGATATTCTCAACCCCAAGGATCCCAAGTTTCAGATACTCGACATAGGATGAGAACATTCACTGACTCATTAATTTAGAAATGTTTCCTAAGTACCAGCTGCCTGCCAGGCACTGTTGTAGGCCCTGGGGACCCACTGAGGACAAACTGCACAGGTGAGCAGGAGAGGTGACAGGCGGGGGAAATAAACCCACTTCCAGTGCAGGGACCAGGCTGCACCAACACGTCTCTTGGAACCTGCCCCTCGGCCTGGCCGCTGTGGCCTCAGCACTGTCTCTGGTGACGTTGTCCACATGGACAGGCAGTCGTCTCTTAACCTTGATTTAACATTGTGCAAGTATGGGAGCTTCTGCTCTGTATTCAAGGACTCTTACGGGCAGAGACCAGGTCTTATACTGGATACACAGCCGAGCTTCAGTAAGCACTCTGGGCTGCTGGCAGTGGCAGCTCCTTGGTTGTTACCTAAGAAAAACCCAGAAGGTGGCTTTCCCTCCTGGGCCAGGCCAGGATCCATGCCCATCAAAAGAAATGATTTGAAAGATTCCTTTGTGTTTTCCAGGAATGGGCTTCTGCCCCCTACCTTCCCCCACCCTTCTCGGTGTTCTCAGCAATGTCCCACTTGACCTAAATTCTAGGGTCATGCCAAGCCAAGCTGTGAACCCACTTGGCCCGCACCCTGCTCCCTGCAAGGGAAGAAAGAGCAGAGGACTTGGAGGTCCTGAGAGCCCACTCACACCTACTCCTCCGTCTCGCTCGCTCAGGAAACATGTAATTATCAGCACTGGGCCACGGAGTGTCTTTGCTGTCAGAGCCAGTGAAGCACAGATAACCCTGGAGTGACATGCAGAGGCACACTTAATTCCACGGAATACCCGCAAAGAGCAATGCTGCCCTGGAGGAGACAGTACCAAATTGCTCTCCAGAGAAGACGTTCTGGCACGACACGCAGTGTCTGTCACAGCATTGTGTGTTCCTACACACGGGCCTGTGTGTGTGCAGACAAAGGTCACGGCCCAGAGAGCCTGCGCTGCCATCAAGACAGCACGACGGGGCGGCAGCAGGACCGCTCAGCGCCCTCTCCCTGCACACCTCTCGTTTCACGCCCTAGACGAATGTCTGCCTGGATTGTGGGTTTCTAACTCCATTTGAGACACCTGAGTCTGATTAAGCTGTAGACGTCCAGTGGGGGTGCTGTGTCCCCAGACAACACTGTGACCGCAGGTCGTCATGGTGACTGATGGGGGCGCTCCACAAACCCCAAGGCTCTGAACTAAAGGCTTCCGGGCAAAGAGCATCCCCACACGCTCCCTTCTGGGGTATGAGGAGACCAGCATAATCCACGCTGCACAGGGTGCCCCTTCCAGCCGGCCCAGAGCACACTACTTATTCCAAAAGGTTAGAACCACACACCTGGCCCGTCTGACCTCTCCGCGGTGAGGTGGGTCCGAGGGCACAGGCCGTCAGGCTGGGCAGGGCACCCTGCTGGCAGTGTGCACTGCTCCCTGGTTTCTAGAAGTGGCATGGCAAGGAAGTGCCAGGGAAGGGCAATTCAAAGAGGAAAATGTCTGGAGGGAGGCGGGGAGGTGTGCTGGAGACAGACCTGCTAGGTGCAAATCCCAGCCTGGGGCAGGTCACTCACCCTCTGGGACTCACTTTCTGCATCTGCAAAAAGGGGAAATGCTGCCCACAGGCAAGGAGTGTCAGGATTAGAGAGGATGGCTGCAAAAAGGTGTTGGGAGTCTTAGCTGATGGGAAAGGAAGACAGAGGCCTGGGCAGGAGGGTGGGAGACAGGCTGAGGATTCTGGAGTGCAAGCACAGATGGCAGTGGGGTCTCTCCATTGAACCCCACGAAGTGCCAGAGGCATCTAAAGGGTCCCAACAACGCTAACCCATTCCACATGCGTCACTGCCCACAATGTGCCAGGCATGCAGGTCCACAGAGGGGCCAGGCCCTGGATCCCCGTGCAAGGCTGTGAGGAAACACTGAGCACCAGACCCTGGCTAGCTGCTGGTCAGGAAGAGCTGAGGGAGGGCTTTCTGGGAGAGGACCACTTGATGTGGGCACGAGAAACAATGTGGAGTTAGCCTGCCTATGGACAAGGCAGAGAAGGCCATTCCAGGCCAAGGGAACAATGGAGAGAAAGGCACAGATGTTGGGAATGGAGACTCGGGTCCCTGGGACAGTGAGTGTTGGGGGCAAATGGACGGAGGGTCGGGGCTGCAGGCTGGAGGGCAAGTGTGCTAGGTGGGCCTGGGGCCCCAGGGTTATGCTGTGGGGAGGAGATGAGGCCTATGGGGGAGGCCAGCCGGCCTCCTTAAACACCAGGCTTGCCTGGACAGGAAGCTCCTCCCCCTAGGCTAACTCCTTCCTAGGGATGATCAGAGGAAGGCTGTCTACATCTTTCCCTGAGAGCTTTCCCGCAGGTCTCCAGGGCTGGGCTTTGCAGCAGCCAGGTGACACCCGACCCTCAGCCCGGCCAGCTTCAGTTGAGGAGCCAGTCAGACGTCTTCGGCCGGAGCTGGCAAACACAGCGATCAAGGCACCTGCTTACTCTGCAGAGGTTTCCTGAGACACCCTCTCTGGGCATCAGTACATTTCCAGACAGTGCAGATTCTTCAAGAACCAGGCCCTGGCAGGGTGGGCCAGGGCACGCAAACCTGCCAGTGGAGGCCCTGTGTTTGAGCCTTGGTTGAGCCACCCTGCCTGTGGCATCTGACATTGTCCTGTTCTGTTCCAGGCTGTCAAGCCCACCTGTGCCCCCTCTACACTTGCTGACTTCTGCCCCCAGATGCCACATGAGCGCTGGCTCTCAGCCTCCCACTGTTCTCTCTCAAGGCCTGGCAGGTCATAGATGAACCATCTCTGGAGAATAGCTCCTGGGCGCTGACCCCGGCCGGCCCAGCCTGGGTGGGCGCACCGGACCAGGCCACACAGCTTCTTGTACTGGCCAGGTAGGAAGACCGAGATCACCCCTCTGATCTGTGCTTCTCTTCAGTGGAGGGCATCTGTCCCTAGAAATAGCCTTTTCAAAGTAAAAACAAAAGCCCAGAAAATACTTGGTAATTAAAAAAACAAAAAACAACCAAGTTGAAACCAGAATTTGAGGTCAAAATAAATCCATTCAAGACTTTTTCCCCCTGAGCGGGAGGCATTTGTTGCGAGCCACCCGTGAGCCCAAGGCAGCGGCCTTCCCTGGCTTGCCCCTCTGCTTCGTGCTGACACCTCTTCATCAGCAGCTCTTCAGGTGGGAGCTGCAGTCCGGTTTCTGCACACTGGCAGCCCCAGCACCTCCCTCTGTCTCGACAGCAGCAGCGTGTGCCGGTCCCCACTGAGAGCTGTCCTGGGGGTGACGGACCAGGGGCAGAGAATCAGAGGGCAGGAGACAAAGCCGAGAGGCCTGAGGCCTCCCGAGGTGCAGGTGCGGGGAGGGTTGTACACTGGGACCTGGAGGCAGGACGCAGCCCCACCCTGGGCCAGTGGATTCCTCACCTCCACAATCAGAGGTGCGGCAGCCTCCCTGTGCAGACTGCAGTCAGAGCTCCCTCTCATGTGTTGCTTCTGTTTTACTACACTTACAGTGACCTACCACAGCTATTTCACTGGGGCATGTTTGCCTAGAGATCTGCATATAGACATAGTCAATAATGTCAGCTCCTTAGCCCTGAGCCTGGGCATGTTGACAGACAACGTAACAGGACCGCCAGGCTGCCTCCATCACCCATGGGTGGTGTGACTCTGGCAAGGCATGTCACTTTTCTAGCCCCCGTTTTCCTTGCAAAAGAGTAAAATGAAGGGGTTGGACTAAAGTCCTTGTAGGTCTCTTCTATTTAAAAAAAATCTAAAATCTACTCAAACTAGGAAGGCATCAAAACTGTGGTGGCTCTTTGAACCCCTCTGCTGACCGACAGGGCACTGCCACAGCCCACAAGGCCTGAAGCTCCACAGCCCTCCCTGTGCTCGCCCTGTGTGAGCGCGGTCTTCAAGTGCCGTAATCTGCCCAGGAGAGTTGGCACTGCTGATGCCCACCCCCGTGGTCAGGATCTCAGAGTCACAGCCAAATGGCAGCAGGTCCCCTGGGCTCTGAGCTCCTGGCTGGCAGTGGTTGACAGGTGTGAACGGGTGTATGGGATGATCTGCTCCCTGCTGTCCTTGCAGGCACATCGGCCTCCTTCCCGGCACTGTCACGATGGCTGAGTGCCTCCATCGCACTGTGGAAGAATGGCCATGGGGTGGCGTGGGGATCCTCAGTGGTGGGGTCTTGCTTACTGTGCTGCTTTGATTTCTGCAGGGTCTTTCAGCCTGGCTGACTTCTCTCTGCCTCAGCAATCTGGACTGTAAGACTAGAGAATGGTGCTTTCCACTTATCAGAATGGGAGCTTTGACGGGGGTGGAAACGCTTCCCATGTGGCAGCAGTCTGAGCCGCAAGAGGGGCTGCGCTACCCATTAGGCACCTGCCAGCCCTGCCACATCCACATCACTCTCTCAGGGCTCTATGAGGAAGGGTTGCTCTTCCTTTACAAATAAAGAACTGAGGTTCAGAGAGGGCAAGAGACCTGCCCTGGGCCCTGGGCATGGCAGGGGCCAGGCCTCCCACGTGGCAGAGGAGGGGTTTCGCTGCACTCTCCCAGCCTTCAGGACACATGAACAACCTATAGACTTGTACTGACCCCTGCCCTCCCCGCTGCTGGGTCCATAAAGGTGGAGCTGACAGAAGGCAGCCTCTGCTTTGTGGGAGCAGTGAAGGAGGGCTGGGCTCCCGGGATTCACAGATGCACCACTGCGCGGCTCCAGCAGGTGGCACTGGCTTGCTTTCCTCGAGGCCTGTCTCTTTATTGCCAGGGACCCCCGTAGGCTAATTGACAGCCTCGCTCATGGAAGAGAGGATTTTCTCACACCACACCGTCTTTATTAGCTCATTCCTCGGATTGTGTTTATTAAATCCATTTCTGGAGATATATTTGTTTTCCCTGCTGCATGGCTGTTCGTGTGGTAGCAGGAAAAGGAGCGGGAGTGAGCACGTATTCAGGGAGAGGGGAGGCTGGCAGGCAAGCGGGGAGCCTCCTGGTCTCAGTGTGGACAGAACACAGAGCTACGAGATGATATGTGAAGCACTACTGAGGAGGGCAGAGGCATCGGGGTGTAGTTTATGTCTCTGGAATGATGACAAACACCAGGCGGCCTGGGCAGCACTGGCTGCTCATGAATCTCCCCTCGGGGATGAAGAGATCTATTCCCCAAGCAGGGGGATTTATTACTGGGATGCGCCTACAGAAGACCTGCACGCTCAGACTCTCTCGGGCTCACACACACTGACATTGAAGGAGGGGAGTTAGGTCACTGTGCACACAGCAGGGTGTGGTAAGCCCCCCACCCAACACACACACACTGGTGTCTCAGGCTTTCACATTCAAAGATGGAGAGCTAAACAAGCGGGAGGAAGCAAGGGAGCAGGAGCTCCACTGCCCCTCAGATGAGACTAAGGAAGGCCCCCACCCCAGCCTGAAGACTCCAGGGATGGTCAGAGCCAGCCTGGCCCCGAGATTCCTTCTGCCCTGTCTCTGTGGTGTGGAGGGAGGAACCAGCAACCTAGAGCTCGGTGCAACCCCAAAGAATTGAAAGAGACCAGAGCTCCGGATGAACAGGCTAGCTGCGGCTTCCCCTACGTGCACTTCCACTCAGAGGCAGGCACCAGGGAGAGACGTCGGAGTTCACTCCCTCAAGCGGTGCGTGCCTCCCAGGTGGCCGGCCCAGGACAACTGTGGGGGACATCAGTGAACAGGGAGATTCGGTCCTTGTCCTCCGGGAGCTTACAGCCTCATGAGGACCAAGCAAGGCCCGAGAGGCGCTGCAAACGTGCACGTACGTGGTCTGAAGCTTGAAGGCAGGCGGGAAGGTGAGACCACCTTGGAGCGTGCTCTCCTTTCCCACCTCTCCATGTCCTGTCCTTCTGCTCTCCACGCTCACCAGGCACTCGGGGCCTCTGACTGTCTGGACACAGGGCTCTGGAGTAAGCTGAGCCAGGAACACTCACCTAAGGTCACAGCTGGCCATGACATTTTTAGGATCCCTGGAAGGGAAGGGAGAGGAGGAAACTGACTGATCTGGGGCATCTTCTGGGCTGGGCCATGTCTGGGCTAGGATCACTGGAATCCTCACTGCAAGGCAGGTCTCACCTCGCCCCCCCACCCTCCACTGCTACCGATGCATCAACAGAGACTGCAGGTTAGGGCAGGGCCCTGCTCCTCAACGCAGCCAGGCCACAGGAAGCCTGCAGCCTGGGGGCCTCTGTTCTCTGGGGAGTCTGAGGCCTTGTGCTGCCACGACCTCAGGCCCTGAACCCTCATCTGGAGTGCGCCCTCTCCCCCAGGACAGAGACACTGCACAGAGCACCAGTTTCCAGGGCCCTCCGCAAGCAGGACCTCGTCCCCCCGGGTCAGCGTTGTGCAGGCCGGGGGAGAAGGAAGGAGGCTGCTTCCCTGTGGTTGTGAGCTCATTCTAGGTGTGGCTGCCTTTTCTCGGCCACGAATTTCCTCCTCTGCTCAGGCACACGGCTCCTCACCTTCTCAGGATGTCTTCATCACACATTTTCACTTTCCAATGGCCAGTTCAGGTGGCCTCCTGTCTGTGCTCACAGCGGCAGGGGTGGGCCAGGCTGCCTGTCCTGGGCCTGGGGGCAGTCCTGCCTCTGCTGCTCCAAGACCAAACAGTCCCTCCACCTCTGTCGGGGGCTTCTTGCCCCAGGGCCAGCATTTCTTTGGGGAGCACCTGGCAGACAGTGAGCAGAGCTCCTGCTCCATTGGAATGTGCTGCCTGTAACACCATTTGGTTCCTTCCTCCCTGCCCAGAGCCCTGACCGGGATGCTCCAAAGTCCCCTCTGGGGCTCTGAACTCTGAACTGGTCTTCTGAGGGAGAGGAGCCATCCTGAGATTTGAACAAGTACCTGGGTTTTAAGTCACCAAGAGAAAAATTAATTGGCAAATCCATTATATTCAAGTAGCCAGAGATGCCTCAATTCGATTTAAAAAAGGACTCTGACACCACTCAGTGACTCTCTGCCAACAACGTCCTCACACGGAGGGCTGTCCCCTCTGGGGGGTGAAGGCTGTCAGATGCTGCATTCTAGGTACTTACTCAATGAGCTGTGGGCACTTTCTGCCTGCTCACCTCCTTATGACCAAGTGCCTGGCTCCCTCCTCAGTCTCGAGAAGAGCCACGAGGCTGGGTGGGTTCAGGCGGGGCCCCTGCTCTTCCAGCAGCACTGGCTCCTCTCCAGCCCAGGGAGGAGTCTGGGCTGCATGCAGTCTCTCTCCCCTTGCTCTTGGGTTCTCCCAGGAATGTTGGGTTTCTGGGCAGGTTCACAGCCTAGGTCAAGGGCTGTGGCACATGCGTCCACCAAGAGGGCCTGGGCCCTTCCTCCCGCAGGAGCCACGGCCTCTGCCCACTTGGAGCACTTTGCTGTGGCCCTCTGCTCTTTGCTGTAATGTGCATGGCGCTTCACGGCCTGGCCTGGAGATGGTTGCCTTGGAAAAACCTGATGCTTAGGCCCGCCTTGCACAGGCTTTACCTGCTGACCCATTCAGGGGTCAAGACAGCTGGGCTGAGCTGGGCAGTCAGTGGGGGACAGGCTTAACAAGTAGATGCAGGCACCTGCTCATTTATCACTGGCTCAAGGGTGGAGAGAAGAAAAGATGACCCTGTGTGTGGTGGCCTGCCCAGCTGATGCACGCCCGTCATTACAGCAAGACCTTTCCAAAGGGCTTTGCACCCATAGGCAATTTGTGGGTCCAAGCCTATCTTCACAGCCCAAACAAACCCGTGGAGTCTCACTCACTGGCTCATAAAGAACCTCCAGAGCTGTGTGAGTCAGTGTTGTCCAAAGACAGAATGCACTGCCTCAGAAGGTAGTGAGCTCCCTGTCACTGGAGGAGTTCAAGCAAAGGCCAGTGATCATTTGGCAGGGGTGTCAGATGGGTGTGGATCTGGGGGACTAGAACACTGTCTCTGAACACTGACAGACCTGGATCCTAAGGCTGGCTCTGTCACTTACTAGCTGTGTGACCTTGGGCAAGTAATTTAACCTCTCTAAGCCTCAGTGTCCTTACCTGTAGAAAGGGGTTGCAATAGCACCCCTTGTGGCTTTTGTAGGGACTAAGATACTACATGTAAAGCACTTAGCATAGCACTTGGGTTCTTGGTAAGTAATCAGCAGATGGTCACCACATCGTCATTACCATCACAGTTGTTGTTATATAATGTCTGTCTCAATCTTGACCAACCACGTACTTTCCTTCCTTCCATAAATGAGCAAGTACCTGCACCTACTTAACACAAAGCACAGAGTGAGGTACCTTGGGAGATACAGAGAGGAATCAGACAGGATCCGGCACTGGGCGAGGGCACAGCCTGGGATGTGAGAGGGTGTGGACACATGTAACTAAAACTCAAGGCAAAAGGCAGTGGCCACCGTGAAAGGGATACGGGCGGGGAGACTGGCCCAGGTCAGAGTTGGGGAGAACACTTAGCCCTCTTGTTGGGGCCAGCAGGAGGGCAGAGCAGAGCCCTGGCCCGGAGCCACAGGGCTACCATCAAAGAGCAGAGGACAGTGCTGGCAGGACACCAGCCAGAAACTGAGCATGGCACCTCGAGACTCAAGGCCTGAGCTGTGGCTGTTACTGATATCCAATTGGGTCACTATTCTGCGTTTATTCAAAGTCTTTCTGGTATCTGGTAGCCAGAGAGAGGTTGCAAGAGGAGGAAGCATTGAGTTATCCAATCAGGTTTCAGGGTGGAGATTTGATTCAAAAAGTGGTTGATTCATCCCCCAATAAAAGGCCTTTGGTACCATAGAAACCTCAGACCCAAGACAGGGAGAGAAACTACTTACTACACAGCAGGATCTACCTATCCATCATCACACACACTCATTCACACAGGCCCTTACACACACATACTGGCCTTCCAGCACTCAACATGACTTCCCAAGCATTCTGCAGGAAGAGGGGCAGAGGCCTCTCTGAGGGCTGCTGCTCTGCCCTGTGGGAACCACCTAGGGTCAGGGTGCTAAACAAGAGAAGAAACCTTGTTTTTCCTCACTAGTGGTACCTGCCCTGGGCTTGACAAATGCGTTTTCTACCCAAGTGCACAGGCAAGAAGAAAGATAGTGGTTGGGGAGACCTCAAAACAAAGGCAGAACAAAGACAGGTCCTGCAGTGGCAAAAGAGAAAACTCTGAAGCCAAGTCTCACTCACTCATATCAGCTGCAGCAGCCTCATCACCAAACCAGTCCAGCAAACCACCCAGAACAGAAGGGCCAAGGAACCATGAATTACCAAGCCGGAGAGCCCACAGCGGAAGCTGGTGCTGCTCCAGCGCGCACAAGGCCCTACACACATGGCTGCCTCCACTTCACCTCTGTGGGCTCCAGGGGACCGGCGCTCTGCAAGCCCTAGTTGCTATCAGGAGTCTGCAGAAAAGCCACTTCTTAGCTGTTCCATTCAGTGACAAACCAGCCCACCTCCCAGCTGAGATCCCTGGACATGGAAGGGGCAGAGAGGGAGGCCTGGGACACCACGGCAGGGCAGGGCAGCGCACTTGGCAGGCCTGGAGGTGGGGAGGCCCAGGCTGGCAGGGCAGTTGGCAGGTCTCCAGCTCCCCAGCCTGTGTGTGCCCCTCAGCTGTGAGACTAGCAGTTTGCGAGGACCCAAGTTGTTCTAATTGACAAGGATAGCTTTGCCTCAGTGGTTCCCTCCCACAGCTCTGCTCCCCTCTGATGGAGGCCACAGCCCCTCTTCTTGGGCTTGTCGAGAAGTGGCAGAGAGCACACACCATGGCAACCTGTCCTGGGCTTATAGCTCACTGCATTGAAGCTGAAAGAAGGCAGCCTGTTTCCCCTTATCCAATATGCCTTCAGAAGCCTCTAGAAGGTCACAATTGGAAAGGTCTGCAGACCCTGCTGAGGGAGTTGGGTGCAGAGCAGCCAGGCAGCGAAGCCTAGGCTCCAGTGCTGTAGGCCCTGCTGCTGCTCACCCAGCCTTGGGGCTGGCCCGGTCCTCAGCCTGGCTGTGGGCACATACTGCACTGTCTAAATGAACCAATGAATTAATCCATAGTATTGTGCTCGTAGGACCTAGCTCAGAGCTGTTTGGAAGGACCACAACCATTTTCCCAAAATAAGCAACTCCATGATCCAAAATTCACACCACCTCCCATCCAGGAATGATAAGCTAGGGTCCTAGCTACACCTGGTTTGACCCCTTCTTAGTGTAGCGCCTGAGGCCCCAGAGGAGGGGCTCTTGACTGCTGGCGTGCCTGTGATAGGTCGGCCATGGACGCCTGATGGCCTGCCTTTGGCACTCTTTCACTTGAAGGACATGAGGTGGGACAGGAGGAGGAAGGGCGGTGAGTTCACAACCCAAGGTGGCCAACACTGCTGCACAGGTACATAAGAATTTCATCCCTTCCACGGTTTATCCACCCACATTATCATAAGAATTCAAGTTGAGCACTGTCCTTCCTACTTTACTCGAAACAGTAGAAAGCTATCATGTGTGCAGTGCCTTCTATGCATTAAGAAGCCTGTCAGTGTGTCATTTATTTATTAGCTCCTTTAATTCCCAGGTTAAGGGAACCCTGCAAAGTAGGAAGCCTGCCCCCATTTCAGCGATGAAGAAACAGGCTGACAGCGGTGGAAATCGCCTGCCCAGTGTCCCACCTGGAAGCATCGAGAATCACTTGCCTCACAGACCACAAAGCTGGCAGAGGAGGACATGAGCCCAGGTCTGATCCCGTGCCTCCTCACACCTGATCGCGTCCCTACATAAAACTAAAAGCCATGAGGGACACCTGCGAAGGGGGCAGGGCAGAAGAAGGATGGGGAGTGATCCAACTTAAAGTTCTGGCCTCCTTTCAACCAAGCTGCTAGTTCCTACATCCCTGGTCCTTGGCTCCTGTCCCATTCAGCTCGCTCCTGGGAAAGTAAACACAGGTTTGTCACCCTGACAGCACAATAATGAGAGGAAACCAGGGCCTAGAGTAGGAACAGACAGGGCACACAATGCCCACACAGCAGGGCCGCCAGACAGAGGCCGCCTCCCGCCAGAGCCCAGTCACTTCCCTCCTGTGTTCCAGGCTCAACCTGCTGCCCTTTAAAGTCAGGCCCTCAGGCCATGGCAAGGACCTGAGAGAGTGCAAGACATCTTTCTGGAAAGGTCTACCTAAATGTGACTCCTGGGCTGTTGCTAGGCAACCAAATGACAGCAGGACAGGTGCCCTCCAATCCCAACCACCTGCCCCTTTTTATCTGGATGCAGTTTGGCCATCACCTCTGATGCAGGGGTGTGCTGGTTGGCAATTCCAACCTCGACTCATCTCAAAGCCATGAAGGCCTAATTTGGTCAAGTAATAGTGAGACGGGGTCTCAGGGTAGATAAGTGGGCCTGGGTCTGGACCAGCTCTCTCTCCAGCAATGCCAGCATCCCCACTTCCCTGGCCTCCCTCCATCTCAGGCCAAGAAGGTCAGCACAGGGGCCTGGCCCACAAGTTACCAGCAGACACTGGCAAAGAAGTATGCGAAGCCACCCTGGCATCTGCCTGGTGTTTGGGAAGTCAGCTCTGAGACTACGTGAAGAGGAGGCCACCCCCCTGGGCCTCCTATCCCAGCCAAATGCAGACTGTCACATCAAGCCTGTCACTGTTTTCTCACTTGACCTGGAGGTGCTGCTGTGATACCGAGGCCCTGAGGAGCATGGGGCCGTGGTAGTGTCACGCTCGCTTCTGCAAACACGTGACATGGGCCAGAAGCCCAGCCAGCTGAAGGAGTATCAGCCAAAAGCGTGTCCTCTGTGCTCAGGACACCTTGCCCTGCAATGGGCCTGGGAGACAGAGCCCATATGCACCTGTTAAAGAGGTTGTTGCGGCGAACCATGCGCAGAAAGCCAGTGGGGTCAGTAACTGAGTTGAGCTTGTTGTTCATCTCTTCAAACTGTTGGTCCATGATGTCTCCAGCTTCGCTCTCCGTCTCGCTGCTGGCACAGGCCCTGGGGGAAAAGTTGCAGAGAAAGCCAGTCAGAGAAAGGGAGCGCTGAGCTACTCTGAGGTTCTGTGCCATTCCACTGCCCAACAAACCCCTGGTCCTGAGTGCCTCCCGAAGCCGGCATCACCCCGCATCCTCCTCGGTGTCCCCGCACCCTTCTTCCCTCTTTTGTCCAGTGCTTCTCAAAATGCACTCTGGTTGGTTGTTTCTGGCTGTTACGGCCGCTCGGTTGCGAACTCTCTACAGGGAGAAGCGGTGCCTGAATCAGGATTGCATTCCCTGCATCTAGCATAAGCCTGACATGCATTAGATGTTCAACAACTTTCTGCAGAAAGAACAGCACGTTTGCTGTGTCTGAGGCTGGCCGGCCGGGTATCCTTCCAGAGTAGAGCTCAGGTGAGTGTGGCTGTGTGGCAATCTTCCCAGCACGAGTTCCAGTCCATTCCATTCCAGAAAGAGTAAGTACCTACCACATGCCAGGCACCATGCTAGGCCTCGAGGACACATAGCCCAAAAAGGCATTTTCCAGACGAGGAGACAGACGTGGCTGCAATGCCAGGTAGAGCGGGCACTGTTTGAAATGTAGGCTGAGAAATGTTGCTGATTGGAGCCCATTTTCTAAGCTCAGCATGAGGATGGCACAATTTTTGAATTAATAAAATCATATTTCCCCTATGACAGACTGTAATAGAACATCTCACAATGGGTTTTAAATAAACAGAAATACCCAGGAGTGCCTTGATTCATCAGCATGATTAAAATGACAAAAGGTTCATTGAACGTAAAAGCCGTGCACTGTGGCCCGATGAGACCAAGACAGACCCAGTGGGAGCAAACACATCTGAGGGAGCCGAGGGACACCCGTGGCCGTCCCCCTCCCAGCCCTCACCACACCTCACAGTCTCGGCAAAAGCAGATCTCGCTACCAAGTGTCCACCTTCCTTTGGCACGATGATTACGTTCAGACTTGGTGGAAATGCTGAGCGACACCTAGTCCACAGATAACGTTCAGCCCATATAACGACTTTGTTCAAAGTTTCCTGCTGACTAAGGACCAGTGTGGAAGAGTGGAGAGCACCAGGGTATTGGAGGCAGAAGACAGGCTCACTGATGCACAAGCCTTTCACATGCTGGAGAAGTGGGATCTGGAAAGGGACAGACTTCCAGTTACCCAGAGGGAAGAGGCTCAGTGCACTGAGATTTGGGTTTAAGGTGTACATGACCTGCCTCAAACGCCAGGCTGGTGAGCCTGTGACATCAGGATTTCATAACAGAGAAGGATGATGACCCCCTCACTGGGTCGTTATGGAGCCAAATGAGACACAGCGTGTGAGGCTGCCCGGTAAACTTGAATGGTCTGTGTGAACGTCAACCCTAGCGTGATGGTAAATTTTATGTGTCCACTTGACTGGGCCCTGGGGTGCCCAGACATTTGGTCAAATATCATTCTGGGAGTGTCTGTGAGGGTGTTTCTGGATGAGATTAATATTTGAAACAATAGACTGAGGAAAGCAAACTGCCCTCCCCACTGTGGATGGGCCCCATCCAATCCATTGAGGACCCCTGAATAGAACAAAAAGGTGGAATAAGAGAGAAGTCTCTCTCTACCTGACTGTCTTTAAGCTGGGGCATCAGTCTTCTCCTGCCTTCAGGCTTGGACTTGGACTGGAACTTACACCATCTTGCCATCGGCTCTCCTGGGTCTCCAGCCTGCCAACTGCAGATCTGGGGACTTCTCAGCCTCTGTAACCATGTGAGCTGATTCCTTATAATAAATCTCTTTTTATGTATGTATGTATGTATGTATGTATGTATGTGTGTGTGTGTGTGTGTGTGTGTGTGTGTGTGTGTGTGTGTACGTGTACACCCTACTGGTTCTGTTTCTCTGCAGAACCTAGACTAATACACTTGATAATTAAGCACCAGAGTCCTGACTTAGCCATGTTCCCTCCCTGCAGCAGGTCACGAAAAGGCCCAGTCACTGGGAAAGGTTCCCAAGAGCTGAAGCCCTAGAGAAGTGTTGGGAGTGGAGCAGTCTTCAGGGATAGCAAAGAGGTACAATTTCTGGGACAGTTACTCACCTTTGCCCTAGAACCACGCTGATGGCTGGTAAAGGCCATTAGCCTGCTTTTCTTCCTGGCCCACACAATCTAGAAATGGCCCCACAAACCTAGCATAGCGTTTGGCATGCAGTAGGTGTGCAATGAGGAATTGCTGAATGAATGAAGGACCTACGCTGGAGAGCATTTTATAACATGCAAAGTATTTTTACACAGATTTAATTTTATATGTACAACAACTCCCTGAGGTAGCTCTTATCATATCCATCTGATTTCTTAGGAGACAGGTTCAGAGAAGCCGAGAAATGTGGCCAAGGAGCACTAAGTGGTGCAGCCAGGACTGAGCCCAGCCCGGGTCTCTGGCGCTGACTTCCCCACCTAAGGCTCTAAGCTTCTCACCCATTCCAAGCCTCTCTCTGCTGGGGTGTGACTAGGGGAGGGAGGGGTGAATATAGGAAGCAAGAGAAACCAGGAAACTTCTGAGCACCTGAACAAATCACCACGGCTTCCACCCCACTGGAGAGCAGGGAATGAGGCTTTATTCCTCTGGCTGCCCCCCCCGAGCCTCAGCTGAACAGGCGAGCAGCTGAAGGCTTGAAATGCTCCCTTGGGAGCTGAGGGCCCTTCACAGAGACCCTGGTAAATATCACTCAACAAGCTCCTCTGTCCAGGGACACATTTATCATCTGAATGTGACTGGCTGCTTGGAGCTGAGAAATCTGCTTGTCATTCAGCGCTTTGCAAAGGAGAGAAGAATTGGCTGGAACCGGTATCGCCCTTCATTATCTTGCAGTTCCACTCTTGCTGTCGGCCACTGACTGAGCCCTCAGAATCTCATGCTTAATGGGGTTGTTTCCTATTTCCTGACCCTTCAAAGTATTAACACTGAAGGGAAAAACAAACAGGCAATGTCACAGATAAGGGAATCTCCCATTTACAAAACAAGCCTCATTTATATAGCAGGGGTTCCAAGAGTGCCTTGCCACCGGTGGTCCTCAAGTCACAATCACTTTCCCCTATTTCTCTGAGACACCTTCTAGAGATGGCAAATCACCTAGGCTGATCACCACAGGCCCCGATTCCATTCACTTCCACTCAACAGTGATTACTGAGTGGGACCTATGTGCAAGAACTGCAGAGGCTAAACAGAAGGAGTCACATTACACCTGCCTTCACGGCACTGACAATCTAGTGTGACTAGTGATTACTGGCTAAGGTAGATTAAGAAGGAGCACAAGGAGTGCATCAGCCTCCTTAGTTATACCAGGGTGCAACCAGGATAGGGAGGGCAAAAGAGCTTTCCTGGAATTAGCTGCATCTGAGAGGTATTTTGAAGGAGACAACTTTGACAGGTAGATACTTGGGGGACGGTGTGCTTCCAGGCAGATGGAATGGTACGAGCAAGGTGTGGAGACAAGATAGTGTGGGGGCTATTTAGGGCCAAGGGAATAGCCCAGTTGAGCTGGAGCAGAGGGTTAGAGTGGAAGAAAAGGAGGAGATAACGGTGGAGGGCCTTGAACTTGAAAGGCAGTTGAGAGCTGTCAGTCCAGGCTCTGACAAACATTCTACGAAACATTTAAAGGAGAAATAATACTAATTCTACACAATCTCTCCCAGGAACTAGAAGAAAGAACACTTCCCAACTCATTTTATGAGGCCTATATTACCCTGATACCAAAGGCAGACAAAGATAACATGGGGGAAAAAACCTTACAGACCAGTATTCCAGAGATCAAATGAAAATAGACGTAAAAATCATCAACAAAGTATTACCAAATAGAATTCAGCAACATATAAAAAGAATTACACGCCACAGTCAAAGGGGGGTAGGGTTATTCCAGGAATGTAAGGCTTGTTCAATACTTGAAAAATCACCCAATGTAATCCACATTAACAGACTAAAGAAGAAGATACCCATTTATATCAATTGATGCAGAAAAGTATTTGACAAAATCCAACACCAATTCATGACAAAAACTTGCAAACTAGGAATATAAAAGAGAACGTCATCAACCTGATAAAGAGCAGGTACAACAAGCCTACAGCTAATACCATACTCAGTGATTAAAGACTGAATGCTTCCCTTGGGAACAAGGTAAGTATGTCAGCTCACACTATCCATATTCAACACAGTACTGGAAGTCTTAGCCAGGGCAAAAAGGCAAGAGAAGAAACTGAAAGACATATAGATTAGAAAGGAAGAAAGGAAACTGCCTATTCACAGAAGACATGATTGTCTATGTAAAAAATGACAAGGAATATATAAAAAGACTCCTAGAACCATCAAGGGAGTTTCAAAAAGTTGCAGGATACAAGATCAATACACAGAAAGTCAATATTTCTATATACTAGTAACAAACAATTGCAAACTGAAATTTTTAAAAAGACCCCATCCATAATTGCTCTAAAAATGAAATACTTAGGTATAAATCTAACAAAACATATATAGGATCTGTATGCTGAAAACTACAAAATGCTGGTGAAAGAAATCAAAGAAGATTTAAATAAATGGAGAGACATACCATGTTAATGGATTTTAAGACTCAACATAATAAAGACAGCAATTTTTCCCAACTTGATCTATAAGTTTAACATAATTCCAGTCAAAATCTCAAGACATTTTTGTAGCTATAGAGAAGCTGATTCTAAAATTTATATGAAAAGGCAAATGAACTAGAGCAGGTAAAACAATTTTGAAGAAGTAGAATAAAGTTGGAGGAATGACACTGCCAGATTTTAAGACTAACTACAAAGCTACAGTAACAAAGACAGTGTGATATTGGTAAAGGGATAGATGCATAGATCAGTGGAATAGAAAAGAGTCCAAATCTGGCCAATCAACTTTTGACAAAGGTGCAAAGATATTTTAATAGAGGAAGGATAGTCTTTTCAGTAAATGGCTTGGAAACAATTGGACATCCATGTGCAAAAAAATGAACCTCGAACTAAACCTTATACTTTATACAAAAATTAACCCCAAATGAATCACAGATCTAATTAGAAAAATGTAAAACTATAAAACTTTTAGGAGAAAATTTTTGTGACCTGGAGTTACTGACAGATTTCTTAGACATTTCACCAAAAGCATGATCCATGAAGACATAATTGATAAAAATGATGTCATAAAAATTAAAAACTTACACTCTGTGAAAGACACTGTTAAGAGAAGAAAAAGACAAGCTATAGACTGAGAGAAAATATTTGCAAACCACGTATCTGTCAAAGGACATGTATCCAGAATACAAAAAGAACCTCCAAACTCAACTATAAGAAAACATACAACTCAATTTAAAAAATGGGTAAAAGACTTGAACAGTCACTTCACCAAAGAGAATATAAGAATGGCAAATACACACACGAAGAAATGTTCAATGTCATTAACCATTAGAGAAATGCAAATTAAAACCATGACCAGATACCGCTACTCATCTGTTTGAATGGCTCAAATTTTAAAATGCTGACATCAGGTGCTGGCAAGACAGATCGACGAGAACTCTTATATACTGCTGGGGAGGATGCAAAATGGTGTAGTTATTCTGGAAAATACTTTGCAGTTTCTTATAAAGTGAAATACATATTTACCATATGACCCAGCAATTCCACTCCTAAAGAAATAAATTTATTTACCCTAAAGAAATGAAAACTTGTGTTACATAAAACCTATCAATGACTGTTTATAGCAGTTCTAATCATAATTGCCCCAATCTGGAGCCAACCCAAAGGCCCTTCGGTGAGTGAATGGAATGTGGTACATCCATACAATGAAATACTCAGTAATAAAGAGGAATGAACCATTGATACAGTCAACAACTTGGAAGACTCAAAAACTTTAGAATGAGTGAAAGAAGCCAGTGTTAAAAGGTTATCACTGTATGATTCTATTAATATGACGTTGTCAAAAAGAAAAGACAGAGAACTGATTAGTGGTTGCCAGGGTTAGGTGGAGAGGGATGCGTAGGGAATGACTATAAAAAGATGGAGTTATGTGGGATGACAGAACTATTCTGTATCCTGATCATGGTGGTGGCCACACAAATCTATACACGTATTAAAATTCATAGACCTGTACACCAAAAGAATAAACTTTACTGTGTGCCAGTTATCCATTTACTGCCTCTGTGCTCCAAATTCATCCTTCATTGCCTGCTCTAACAAAATGGATTACGGCCCTTTAAATATTTCTCGTTTGCCAGCTGGCACAGTTTGTGCTTTGTCAGTAGAGAGCACTGGAGAGACATGCAAGAGCAAGGGGTTTTGCCTTCCTGGTTCTGGTTCGGCAGGCTCCTGGAGCATATGCAGCTTCCCCAGCAACTAGCTTCTGCTGCGTGGGCAGCTTCTCCAGTGTCCAGCTCATGAGCACAAGCAGCTTCTCTAGCATCTGGCTCTTGCACCGTGGGAGGTTTCTCCGGTGTCCAGCTCCCGCAGGGCACACGGCTTGCCTAGTACCCGGTTTCTGCAGTTTGGGGGGTTTCTCCACAACCCTACTTTTGTAGTGCACGGCAGCCAGCAGCCCCCAGCGGCCATTAATTTCCCCTGGTGACCAGCCCTTAGGTGGTCCTGTGGTGGACTGAGACATCTCCATGTGAATAGCTTTCCATAGCACCCTAGAGAGCATATTCCCAGCAAATTCTGAGGGTGGATTTCCAGCAAGTTCCACCAGTGTGGTAGCACAGCAACTTCTCGGCCACTGAGTGAGCCATGGCAGTGCCTTCTCCAACAAGGTCCAGATCTCAGCCCTCAGTGGGGGTGTAGGCCCTCTTCCTTGGGCACTCTATCTCAATCTTCAGGGGTAGTGACTGCTCCTTATATCTGCTATTCCTGTGTTCTTTAGAATACTTTTACTAGCCAATCTCTTTTTACTCTAATCTCTGCTATAGTTCACAATTCTTTATCTTAAAACTATCCCTGTTCAAATTACTGTGTGGTTTCTTGTTCCTGCTTTGATCCTGACTGATACATACTGTAAGTTAATTTAAAAAAATAAAATAAATCCTGCTATTACCAAATCCTGAGAGGGATTCAGAAAAGTAAGATAAACTTGGTGCCACTCACTCATCCATCTGGCCATCAGGCCAACCAACCCTCAGAAACATTCATTGTGTGACTAGTGTGTGCCAGGTCTTTAGCTGGGGCTGGGATTGCTCCAAAAGAAGACAGCCTCTGCCCTTGAGAAGCACAGAGAAGACACTAGATTAATCTCTGCAATACACCAAAAAATTATTACATAGTGGTGTGTGTACGTGTATATATAGAGAGATTGAAACCACCAGCGGGGGATGCAAGAGAGAGAGAAACTGACTTTGAATGAATAAACAGCCAGTGGTTGTGCAGAAAGAGCCCCTGGAGCACTTGAACTCATGGCCTGATTTTGGCGACTCCTCTGATGGCCATGATCTGAAACAGAAGGAATAGCAGAAAAGTGCTGGCTCTGCAGACAAAACTAGTAGTCATAGCTCAGTAGTTATAGTTCAACAAAGGGGAGACCAGAAAGCCTCGAGGGAGAGAAGGGATGTGAGCTGGGTGGCAAGGTAGGAGGAGCAGAGAGGGAGAGCACTGACTCACTCAGCTGCCCAGCACTGGCAAGCTGGGGAGGCACCAAACGCCTCTCTTTTCTCCTCATTCTGCTCACATTCCAGTCCTATTGACCCAGTTTTGGACCCTGGGCCTGCCTACCTGTCCTGCCCTCTGGGCCTGACTACTACACTCTATCTCCCCTTCCCTGTGGCTCTCAGGGCCTAAGGATTCTGCCTTGGACTTGCCTCCTTGGCCCTCTCTACTCCTGGCCCCCTGAGCAGGGGTCTGGGGGGAGTCGATGTCTCCGTTCTTGCTTCAGGCACCTGACTTGGCACTTGCTCACCAGCCAGAGTCCTGGCCGGACTCTGCCCCAGGCCCCTGCATGGAGTTGGGTGGAAGGTTGAGGTTTAGATCATCTCAGTCACAGAGAACAGTGAGGGCAAAAGGTTAAAGTCAGCACAAGCTGGCCTAAGTGCAGGACAGCGGCATGGGCCCTGGTGAGGGGCTGAGGGGGGGAGCTGGAGAGTCTAGCAGGTGGGCAGCAGCTTCTTCATGGTGCCCATCTGCCCTCCCAGCACCTGCTCCTGGAAGCCTGCAAGAAGCCCAGCCCCTGCCTGCTCTGGGGAATATAAATCATGCCATCACCAGAGGCAGGCTCCAAGATGCTGTTCACATGCGGCATTCTCCGGAGACATAGAAATGGCCCATGAATCAAGGCCACGGAGCCGTGCCAGAGCTCATCCTGTGCTCAGGGACAGGGCTTGGCAAGAGGTTCCAGAGAAGATTCTCATTTGCAAGCGTGGCCTCCTGATCTCTCCAAGTACACACTCTCCATCATCCCTCTGACAGTTGCCACTGAAGCTCCACACAGGCACATTTTTTTTTTTAATTTTTTTTTTTAGTGGGGAAGACCAGCCCTGAGCTAACAACTGTTGCCAATCCTCCCCTTTTTTTGCTGAGGGAGACTGGCCCTGGGCTAACATCCGTGCCCATCTTCCTCCACTTTATATGGGACGCCACCACGCAGGCAGTGCGTCTGCGGGCGCCCGGGATCCGAACTCGCGAACCCCGGGCTGCCAAGCGCGGACTAAACCGCTGCGCCACCGCGCGGCCCCCAGGCACATTTTTATTTATGTCTCAACATCCCTTTGCTAACTCATTCTTTCTTCATTCCCCCGCCCCCAACTCTAGGCTTCTTTTGTACTGATAACCAGTTACTTGCCAAAGACCAACCACTTGCAACCCTGAAGCTAGAAACAATGGGTGAAAAGCCTCATCTTCAGTTTCTGAGGCACATGGTGGTGAGGTCGCTCCTACACCACTAGCCCCATGCCCGACGGAATCAGATCAACAGCAGGAAAATGCTCCTTCTTTCAAAGCAAAGACCTCTTTATAATTGACAAAACTTGAGGAAGCAAAAGCTAATGTGCTGCTGCTGCGTGTAATCACTTTGGGCTTCCTGATTACAAGAGACCCGGCCTGGCTGCGCCAGCACCCCACGTTACAGGATTCCAGAGCCAGGCAGCAGAGAACGTCCTGGAGATAGGAAAAGATGCACCGATGACAAGTACCATGGGCATTTACTGGGCTTTGCATGGCCAGTCTGCCAACAACTGCAAAGACCCATTTGTCCCAGAAGCCACTTAGCAAGAATCCCAGAAACTAAAGACATGGGACTTTGGGAACTCAGGATTTCTGAGACCTTTGGAATTTTCCCATGAGAATTATTTGCTAGTCCCTGTCTGCTTTTTTCATAGTGATTATAAGTAAACTTTTAAGATGAAAAGAGCCTGGGGCTTACTTTTAGGGATAGCAAGGAAAGGGGGAGCTGGAGAAAAGCATCCTAGTCCATGGGTTATCTCACACAGGAGAAGAACCCAAGAAACAGAGATGCTGATGTGAGGTTTGAAAGCAGGAGAACAGGCTATATCTTCAGGACAGGAGAAGGTGGTGGTGTAATAGACAGCTTTGGGGCATCTGCTCCAATCATAAAGATTCTACTTCTAGAAATTGCCTCCCTGATCCACAGGGTTACAGGGGAGAGTTCCCAGTGCCAAGTTTATACCTGATGACTCCCACCACTGACTGGACCAGAGGTGGACATCTGCCCTAAGCTGAGCCAATCAGATTTCTTTCCCCAAAATTAGTGCATTGGAATTCAGGGAGAGCTGAGTGTGACTTCTCTGTAGATTGTAGGCTGTGTGTGAGCACAGGAGCTTCCTAAGGTGTCCATCTTCCCACTCTTGAACTAGGAGCACAG
This sequence comes from Tapirus indicus, assembly GCA_031878705.1. Lineage (NCBI taxonomy): Eukaryota > Metazoa > Chordata > Mammalia > Perissodactyla > Tapiridae > Tapirus > Tapirus indicus. The sequence goes on from CM062938.1 coordinate 22,074,131, forward strand.
AGCATTCTGTACCTCTAACTGCAAGCTGGAGGTTTGCAGTAGGAGGTGCAAACTGGAGCAGCTGAGCAGTGATGAGAATCAGACTGCCCTGTGTAGCCCAGGGGCTCCCCACAGCTTTTCTACTCCAAGCTTGCCCTTGGATTTCACGGGGCTCCTCATCCCCATAACCTTACTATAAACCCCCTCTTTGGTTTAAGCAAAGTTTTGAGAGGAGGAGAGGGAGGGGAGGGCTGAGAGGTGTCCCCGGAGACCTGTGTGGCTTTACTGTAGAGAGCTGGTGCCGCAGCTGCCCAAGTTGCTCTGGCATCATTCAAACTTCTGGGCACAGAGTAGGCCAGCAAGAGTCAGTGGGTAGGAAGAGTGTGAGCTACACAGCAGAGAAAGATGTATTAGAATCATCCATGAGGACAGGGACCACGTGAAGGCTATTCTCAGAAAACTTCTCTCAGCGAGGCCACTCATGACATAGTCCAGACTTCACGACCAGAGGGCATGTGGCTCAGCAAACATGGACTCTGGCGTCAAAGCCACACTAGTGGTGCGGCCCCTCCAGCATTCACTGTTGACACCACCCAGTGGGTATTAGTTTCCTATCAGAAATTCAAAGTCACTGTCATTCACTTGTTTCTCTAGAAATATTTACATTTGGATGAAACTAGATTTAATTCCCTCCTCCTGTATATCACTCTAGAAATTGCTTTTCTCTGGATCATCTCAATATTATAATACACACTATTAGCTAACAGTTACTATTGGTAAAACAAACCTTCTGTTGGTCCGAAGACAAATGATTATATTAACCTGCCAGGAGTACACACACAGACACTCAAATCAGTCAATAAGTTCTGATATGTGCCGTAGTTGTTAAACTGATAATAAAAGGCCTCTTCTGAAATGTCTTAAGATGATCAGTTGATTAAAAAAAAAAAAAAAAAAAGCCTCCGGCCTTTGGGATCCAGAGCAATTGTGCAATTTTAACTCGGAAGCACTTTGTGAGTACCATGCTTATGTCGTGGCCTGCAATTATCTAGTCTGTACTCAAGTGTTAAGAGGAGGAACACGGGTTTTTTTTCCTAGCTTTTCTTCCTTCAGTAAACAGTGATCAAACAAATGAGAAGGTTTCACTTCCATTAGCTCAACAGCCTGTGTGCACGGAGAGAGAAAGACTGTAATCGTTTGGAAGGCTCCATTACTTGGTCTCATTTTTGAAACCTTTGCTGAGAAAGTGTTGGCAATGGAGTTCTCCCCTGACGATGTGGCTCTCGAACCCTCTCTACCGTCGATTTGTTTTTGTCACATCAATAAAGCCCAATTCAACCCAGACGGATGCTGTGTGTGGTACCAGAAAGAGCCAAAGCACTGGAGTCTGGGAGACCTAGGTCTGAATCCCATCCCTCCTGGTCACTACCTGTGTCACCTAGGCAAGCAAGCCTCTCTTCTTTGTAAGGACACAAAGAGTACAGCAGGGATAATTATAGGACTGATGAGATGATGGTTGTAATACCTAGTGGAACCTGGTAGGCACTCAATGCATTCAATGGACACTTCCCTTTTTCCAATTCTGTGAATACAGGTGTGTGGTATGAGAATGAAACACACACCGGCATGCCCAGATACATCCAGGAAAGAAAGCCATCCAAACTACACAGAATTGATTTGAGTACCAAACGGTAGCATAGGTGAAGCTCTTTGTGAAAGGCAGACTGAACAGATGAAAGTTATCATTGTGTTGTTATCATAAGCACCTAATAGAATTTTTAGCCGTGCCAATATTAAGCAGCAATATGTGCTTTCCTTGGTGAAAACACCAAAAGCTAGAAAAAAATAGTATGGTGACTTAATCTTGGTCACTTTCTTTTAACTCTAGAAGTAAAATATACTTGTGGTAAATATTTAAATTGGTTCAGAAAACGGTAAGCAGCGAAACATACAAGTCCCTCTGTCCTCCCACCAAGTGAACACTGCTCCCACTCTGTGAATAGAGAAGCCGTATGATAGCTCTGTGTATTTGTATACGTGTGTGTATAGGGAACAGAATGTCAGAATGAGACCTTTTCAACTGAGGTGCCAGTAAAACAAACATCAGCCACTAAAGGGCCAGGTGCTCGTCCTCAGCTCCCCATGTGCAGATGCATGCAGGAAATGGCTCTGAGAATCTGACCTGGGACATTTGGTCTCCAGCCAGATCTGGGGTCTGAGAGGGACCAGAGAGAAGGGAGTGAGGAGACTGGTGAAGAGAGTTCCTTGGAGAAAGCTACTCCCATACAGTAAGTCCTCACTGTATCCTTTTGGACAAGGAGTGAAGGGCACCTCTCCTACCTCAAGCCTGGGGGAGGTGTTTTCAAGGGGGTACCACTCAGAGAGCTTGGAAATGTGCACCCTGAAGGTGGGAGAGAGACTGGGAGGACTGAAGTCTTGCTGAGCGGGTTCACACTGTCCCACCCTTGACCCTGCTTGGATGGGGAGGGACCAGCCTGCACCGCTAGAGTTCGCTGGACTCAGGGATCCAAGAGTGTTTCCTGCGAACAGATGTGGTCCACAGGGAGGGGAGAGCCGGCATGACTCATCTCGAGTTCTGTCCAACAAGCCCACCTGGAGGCCAGGGGAGATGCACCACCGGATGCCAGGGGCTGAGAAAGTGTCTCAGGGAGCCTGCAGATAGATGATAGAGGACTAGAAGTGCATCCACCCAGATCCAGCAAGCTGCAGGGCACCTCCAAAGAGCCTATGATGGTCCCATAAAAAGCACGATTCCACTTTAACCATCTTCCAGACCCAAGGTTCCCAAAGTCACCTAGCCAAGCAAGAACAGTCCTATCTCCTTACCTGCCTTCCCTCCACCCCTTGCCATAGCAGCACAGGAGGTAGGCCTGCCCACTCACCCTCAGCAGGCTTCCAGCCCAAAGTAGGCCCAGGTGAGTGTAATGTTCTCTTCTCCTTGGCCATAATGGGTCAAACCCTGGCTGCTGCATATAACCACATTCAGGTTAGTGGGAAGAGGAATTTAAGTAGTCTCATAATTTATTTGATAACAAAAGTATATCCTGGGCTGTCTTCTCTTCTGGTTCAGGAAACCATACAGCCTTTAGGCATGGAGGAAGGGAGGCGTCTTTATCCTCTTCCTGGATTCCTTCCTAGAGTCAGGCTTTTGCTCAAAATTGAGGAGAGAACTGCCCTGCTCCTTCCCACTCCCCAAAATAGGGCCGTGCACTCAGAACCACTATTCTGTGCAACAGGACTCTCAGGCAGGCAGCCACACTTGCCTATGTGGGAGATTTTTTCTGCCTGGGTAAATCCATGAATGATTGGGTTCCTGGTCTCTCTGAGAAGTGAAGATGAGGGAGCTGAAGAGTCAAAAACACACAGTCCCGAATAGAGTGTACTCATTCACCCCAATATTATGGAGGCCTGCAATGTGCAAGATGCTATGAGAGATCCCACCAAGTGTAAGAGTATGTGCCCCTAGGAGCGCCCAGCCTAGGACAGCAGCTGAAACGTATACGGATGTGACTCTACTCAGGAGCTGCAGAGCACCTGAGGCAGATGGACACAGGGGCTGTGGGGCAGGACGGGCAACTCATAGTCAAGGCAGACCCTTTCTGTCCTCTCAGAGGCAGCAGCACTTAGACAGGAATGATCGAGGGTTGAGTCAGGCAGGGATGATAGAGTAGGGTATTCTGGGGGAGGAAATAGCTGAAGCAAAAGGACAGATGCTGTCTCAGAAGACGGGGTACAGAGCTTGGTGTTCACGACCACCGTCATCTAGCGCCAGCTCACCCTTCAAGTCTTGTCTCCCACCACTGCCTGAGACGAGACTGCTCCATCCAAAGCAGGGTGCTCTCCTTGCAGTGTGCCACCTCTCAGCTTTGCTTTGGCCGTGCCCTCAACCTGGACTCTTCCCTACATCAACCCTGACCCGCCTACACATGTGGAAATTAAGCCTCTCCCTCAAAACCAGCTCAGATGTCTCCTCTAGAAAGCTTCCCCTGAACACCTCTGTCCAAAAGTAAGCTCCCCTTCCTCTACACACCTCCAGGTGAACAACTCCTAAGCTCTGAACATAAGGGGCCTTGCAGCCAGCTCATCTTTACCCCCTCATTGGATGGACAGGTGTGGAGGCAGGGGCCCTTTCTCACATGTCTCTGGTCCTCACAAGGCCTAGCCCAGGGCAGAGCTCAGCACAGGTTGGATGGCTGCACAAGGATTACCAAGGGCCTCTGTGGGCTCATCACAGCACCTGGGAGATGCCCCTCAGCACCAGCACTGCACCACCAATACAGCCATGAAATGGGTTTACTGCAAAAAACCCCACCACGCAAGTTAGCCTCAGTCCCCTCCCAGGGAAACCAAATTAGTCACTGGAAAAACAAAGTGTGCACCTTGAAGTAAACAGTGGCTTCACAGCAACTGTAATATGCCTTTCTTCCATATCCTTCCTAGAATCTTGAACTTTCTTCCTATGAGGTGACCAAAGGGGGAATTCTTATAAGATAGGACTTTTTTGTAAGCAGGATTGAGTTTGGGCCAGATTTCCGGAGCACTGGAGGATGCAGTGTCCTTGGAGGCTGATCCCAAATCCATGGCACTTTCTAGAACAGGTTTTGGTTGTTCCTTTCTCCACCCTGGTTGGGGACTAAGGGCTCACGATGGCCCTGCTTCACTTATCAAGGGGTGTGTGAGTGTGTATGCATGTATGCATAGTGTGAAGAGGGAAGTGTGTGCATTTGTGAGGGTGGGAGTGTCTACAGTCTGTGGTAGTGAGGGCATGACATGAGTGTGTGTAGTGTGCATGTCGTGAGGGGTGTGTGTGAGCATGTTACTATGTGAAGTGAGCATGTCATGTGAGAGCTGTATGTGTGAAAGGTGTGTCCTATGAGGGGTATGTCGTGCGAGAGTAAGCGAGGGTGTGTGCAGACAAAGCATTCTACCAGGTGAGTAGCTCTGGGCCCTTCCCATGGGCATCTAAATTAAAGTAGCCCTTCTCATCCATAACGGCCCCCAATTCCAAATCCAAAGGGCAATAGAGTTGAGACATGTTATTAAGAATAGCAGAAGCCAATAACTGAGTGCCAGGGCCCTTCCTGCATTAATCCTTATAGCATGGCTAAGAGGTAGATCACATTTTTGTTAAAGATGCTTAGAGAGAAACTCAGAGGAGTTCAGGCACTTGTCCAAGACCCCACCAGTATTAAGCAGCAGAACTGGGCCTGAGAGCCAGGTGAGCTTGAATTCAGGCCTGTGCCTTCCCACGCCACGATTCCAGCCTCTAAGGGCTCAGAAGCTGCCTGATCCAGGGACAGGTTTTCCAAAGGCAATCAGGGACTGAGAACCCCAAAGTTCACCAAGGTGGTTCCATTACCTCAGCCCTCTTAGCAGCAGCAGCGGCTCCCCTATGCTACACACGCTTTTAAATTTCATTGGACTCTATGTTCTTGTGGAAACACAGGCTATTACAACTGAAAATGGTCTTCAAAGATCACCATGAGGTCCATTTCCCCTGTCCACTAAAAGCCAAGAAGGTCCCTGGGAGAAACACTTGCATACATGACGTACACACTACATATTATTCAGGAGAATTTATACATGGAGAGATTTGAGTGGCATGAAGGTGAAGTGGGGAGTATGTGCACACCTTTTACTAGCTGTTAAAGAGAGACCTGCCTGAGTCAGTGTTTAAAGATTTTGTTTCCTCCAACTGCACTAATACGAGTTATATTAAAAAGCCAAATGACCCCTTTAACAAATGAAAAAGAGATGAGGGTTTTGGATAATGAGAATATTACAGCAAAGCTCCTACTGTGCCTGCTTGTAATGGGAGTCCTGAAGCTAGACCTCCATGGAATGCTGTGAAAATTCCCCTCAAGCTTTTATAAATGCAACCAGCCCTAATATGTCATAATTAAAATGCATATTCTAATACAATGTGATCCCCTTAATGAGGAAAACTGGAAGGGCTGTGTGGTAGTTTTATTTATAATCCTCTAAATCCAGGTAAATTGTACACATTTGAAATTTCTACACAAATAATGTCACCAACAGCTACCAAACTGAGTTTATTTGTCTGGATGAGGAGACCACTTAACAGAGAAAGTCGAGGTGTGACTCAATGCTGGCAAAGGCTGTGGGGAGGGGGGGAATTATTTTTCATGTGGGGAATAGTCCCTAAAAGCTAGAGGTGACTTCTAAAATCACTCCCTATTCCCTAGATCTTTTGAAAGACGATTTAATTAAAACAGAGAAACAAGAGTGGGGGGGGGGGCGGGGGGGGATATGTAACTCCTATGCTCTGAGAAAAATCATGAAAAGTCTTTGATTTCCCCTATCTCTGTGATGTTTTTTGAATAGTCATATTTGTTATTATTTAAATTGAACTTTGGGTGGAAACAGTTCCCTGTTCACTTGCAGTGTTTGTTTCCTGTGAAGATATCCAGAAACACTGGTTTTCTGAAACAAGTCGAAGTAATATAGGATTTTCCTTTGTTAATATTGAAGTCGGTTACCTCTAAGGGAGAACCTGTTTCTCTCTCTCTCTCAGCAAAGCACATTTCCTTCTCTCTCTAATTGGATTTTCTAAAAGGATCTGTTTCCTCTTCTCTATTCCAGATGCTTGCAACACAGCACTGTACAAAAACCCGCTGGCTGGTGTCGTTCTTGTCTTTTTCTGCCACATTAACCCGGTAGGGGGTTTAACAGCTCAAGATTTTGAAAAGCTGTTGTCAAGTCGTGAAAGCCCCCAAATGCAACTTAAATGGTTATTAGCTGGTGGGAAACGTCCCCTGCATTCTAATACCTCCATCTAAATAACAATAATAAAGAAAATAATAACAATAAGAGTAAACTCCATGCCTTCACAGCCACGATTATAGCCGACCACCCATAGTCCACACAGTCCACAGCTAATTTATGTAGAGCCAGCTTTTGGCTTGGTGGGCATTCCTGATCTTGTAGCCAGCCAGCAGGGGTCGCCCAAGTCATCTAACAGCTAAATCAGAGCTTCCGTGACATTGTGGATAATTCCTTTCAACAATCCAAGGCATAGACAAAAGAGCCAAGGGGGTTCCTTGCTCTATTAAAAGCCCTGAAACACATGCATTTGCCAAATGGAAAGGTGTAGAATTAATTGGAAAAGAGATGGAATTTGTATTCCTCAGCTCCCTTGGAGGTTTTATAATTAATAAATATTTGTAAAGCCTTTGATAAGTATGAAGTACCATATATGTGCTAAACAAAACAAGCTTTTGCAGGCATCAGAATATACTCGTGGTACATTCCATATCAGATCAAAAGACATGAAAGTTAAGAATAATAGAAATGATAATAGTACTATATAGTGACCCTTTATCACGTGTCAGGTGTTTTCCTTATATTATTGCTTTTGTCACAGTGGTCCACCAAGGTAGATATTATTATGATGATTATTCTCATTTCATAGGTTTTTGTTAAAAGCCCCTAAAAGCTCTGCAAGATTCAGTCATTTGCCCCAGGAAGCTCAGCCAGTAAGTGGAAGAGCCCAGATTTAAACAGGGCTTTACATCAAACTCTTCCCAATTCCCAAACTAGTTTCTTTCTACAGCCCTCTTGTATAGCCAGCATAACAAAATGTATGAATTCCTTATGCCAAGGATTTCCTAAAGAAAACTCTACCACAGAAAAAAAGACCAGCCATTTTCAAGAATAATTAACAAAGTACAAATTGTGTAAGTTGTACAAAAAAAAAAAAATTGAGTTGGCTATGGGGCTTCTAAAATAATGTCTCAAGTGTTTTTATATCCTTATGTATATTCAATACTCTACAAAATGTCTACAGATGTGAAAATTATAGTAAATATGTTCTGCAGTCTTAATTGCTAAACGATTACAAAGTAACTAAGCAAGAGGTGGCAGGTTGCCCTGTGGCTTTATTCATCTCTTTCTGGAGAGCAGCAAAATCATAAAGTCTTTTCCGACACAACAGGTTTCTATGGTTACGCAAGACGTAAATATATTATATGTCCTGTGCAACGTGAAAGGACCAGCCAGGCGCTGTGTGTGCAGCAGACCCCCAGAGGGAGAGCACTCATGTAGATGGCACTCCACAGCCAGCTAAATATTTGTTTCTAGGTTTACAGCAGGGTAGGAGCGGGAATAAAAGCTGTTGGTGTTAGAGAGACTGTCTACATAGCTCAGTGAATGTATCAGCACGTTGGTCACAAAGGAATGCAAAGAATGAAATGACTTCTGCTGCGTCAGGATGGAAAACCAGGCCTTAGTGAGCCATGTGGGGCAGAGGCTTTATCCCTCGTCCCTCTGGACGCAGGATGGCCTATCTTCTCCCACTGGGCATCTGCAAAGAATCTACATGGATCCAAATTACTCTGCTAGCGGTCTTTTTTGTTTGTTTTGAGGAAGATCGGCCCTGAGCTAATGTCCATTGCCAATCTTCCCTTTTTTGCTGAGGAAGATTGGCCCTGAGCTAACATCCATGCCCATCCTCCTCTATATTTTGTATGTGGGATGCTGCCACAGCATGGCTTGATGAGTGGTGTGCAGGTCAGCGCCCAAGATTCGAATGCACAAACCCCGGGCCTTGGAACCAGAGCACACATAACCACTATGCTACTAGGCCGGCCCCTGGTCTTTTTTTTTTTTTTAAACCTTAAACAGGTTTGATAATGGCTGCTGAGAAATCAAATAAGAAAAGTAGTTTTCATTCAAGATAGGACAGGGTTGGAGAACTGCCACCTCTGAATCCAGGATTTACTGTGTGCGTCATGAGAAGCAAGAAACTGCAATAATCTGCATCAAGACTCAGGACGGAACACTGGAAAATCCAATTCAAAGAGCAAGGGTAACAACAGCTTAGATTTCTCCAGAGCTATTTTTATTGCATAAATTGTGAAGCACTGCTAAATGGAGAAATGCTGTTGCCCATTAAATGGAATCCCTAAAACCATGAACCATGGGCTCTCTCTGCTTAACTCGGAAGTGTTTCACAGTTTGCCCGCCCTCGACTGCACATATTCCAGGGGCCCTGGGATCCAGGAAAGTAGTGGGGCAGCTACATTTCTTTTTTCCTTTTTAATGATTAGAGAAAAGAAAAGGAAGAACAGGCCAAGAATTCCTAGGAAAGAAAAAAGCAAACTCTTCTGGAGAGACAGTTTTTACCCAAAGAAAGTGCTCATTGGTATCATTTGGAGCAAAAAGCAAAGCCTGCTGATGGACATTTTTGCTTTTAAGGTTTTAAAACAATTCTTCTTTTAAATGTAAATGTATCCTGATGCTTGTTAGCCAAAGGAAGGCTTAAACAAACCCCTAGTACATTTACTCAGTCAAAGGGGATGATGTGGGTTAGGAAAACAGCATAGGGATCCCTTTAGGGGAAGAAGGGGCACATATGCTGGGTATCTGGCCCTCCAGGAAAGAAAGCAAGGAAGCTGGTTTCCTCAGCCATCTTCCAGGATCCATAAATCTGGTGAAAGCAAGAACGGAGAGGGGATGATGAGCTGGACCAAAGGGAAGGCTATGGTGATCCCAGGATGGCCCCACGTGTAGCAGACCGCTTGCTGAACTGAGGTCTCCTAATGAGTAGCTTGGATTGATTTGAAGACAGGGAAATATCAGGTCAAGCCTGTTCCAAAAGTCCCTCCTGGGTTTTGGGCCATCTCAGCTGGCTGCTATCTGCGCCAAACACAACGCAAAACCAACATTTCCAGGCTGAAATATAGGGTTCCAGATGTGTCATTTGGATTCATTTGAAAATCAGGGTTTGAGCCCGTCTTTGGCCCAGATAAAAAGAGGAGGTCAGGACCAAATCAAGGATGAGATAAGGATGTTTCAAAGGACAGAGCAGAGAGGGAATGGTGATGGCTTCCAACTCCTCCACTTGCCATCTTGTCCCCTTTTTGTCATGTGATTATCCTGATGAGCAGCCAACACTCCACTGTGGGCTCCCATCCAGCACATATCTGCTGCCATCACCAATACCCAGCTCATGTCACTCCTGGAATGTTCCACCCTCTCTTTAGACAACCCACATCTCTCCCCACCAATAAACTCTGCTTAATATTTACCTCCTCCATGAAGGCAATCTCGCTGACTAATCCCAATTGGCTTTGAATATCCAGATCCTTTCATCTAGCTGTTAGCATTCGAGGGTTTGATTGCATAAAATCTAAGATCACTTCCAGCTCTAAAATGTTATCCATAGTTTAAAAGAATAGCTGAGAGAGCACCCACAGTAAAGAGAGGGCCCCTGTCTTTGAGTCCAATGTGTTTCTGGAGCAATATCCTGTAGCAGATCCGAGTGGGGCTGCTGTGTGTTTGAACAAGTGTTCAGCAAGTCTGGCAGTGGCTAAAAGCAATGATAAATCAATGTGCTTATTAGACAGTGCTGAGTGGAAAGAGCAGTGAAAAACAGGTCTATTCTTTCATTCATTCATCAAATATGTGCTGAGTCCCTTCCACATAGAGACAAAATGGAGAGTAATACAGACACTGTCTCTGCCCTTCTGGTCAGGGGAGAGACACAAGTAACTTCACACAACAATACCAGCTGACAAGTGGGCAGAGGGACACTCAAAGCTACACTTTGAGCCCTCAAGAAGCTATGGAATGGGTAGTGGAAGAGAGAAGATAGATACACACAAAGCAACTCTACACATGTGTGACACAAAATGGGATAAAATAGATTGGGCTGCAAATGCTAAGAGTCTTTGCAAAACAGGAAAAAGAGACATAGTGTTGTAGAGTTAGAGAAGGTAAGCCCCTTGAAAGACACCGAGGATTGAGATGAGTAGAAAGAAAAGGAAAAAAGAATAGAGCTTTGCTGAATATCTACCATAGATTAAGGGCTATACTAGGAACTTCCTGGACATTATTTAGTTTTAAGGCTCACAACAACTCTGTGAGGTAGAGATCATAATGCCCATTTGATAGATATGAAAAGTGAGTCTAAAGAATGTTGAATAACTTGCCTAAAATGGCATAGTTAGTAACTGGTGAGGCCAAGATTTGGCTAAGTTTAATGCTCTTCCATCCACCCAGCCACCCTCCCTCCCTCTCTCCCCATTATCATTTGTCCATGTAAGGCCTATCTATCCAACACCCAACTGTCATTCATATTGTCATTCCTAGACCCCACTCATATTCCTTTCCCTATTGGCAACTGTTCTAATGTGTTTATTGCATATCATTTTGCATGAATTTCTCTCCCCAAGTCTAGATATAGGTACTTTAATCATGTAAATGATATTGTATTATATACTTCATCCTCTTTCTTATTTTTCCACTATATTTTTAAGATCCATACATCCACACTGCAATTCTAAATTTTCCCAAAATTTTATTTTGAAAAAACTAAACACAGAAAATTTGAAAGAATTTTATAGTGAATACCCAAATACTTACTGCCTAGATTCTATCATTAACATTTTGGTAAAATTGCACTATCACATTTATCCAACTATTTTTCTCTCTTCCAACTCATCAATTCATTTTGCATTTTGGATGCAATTCAAAGTAAATTTACAGACTTCAATTAAAGCTCTCCTAAATACTTCAGAAGGCATATTATTAGCCAAAGTACAATATTTGTTTATAGTTTTTAATGTAAAATTTATATACAGTAAAAAATAAAAATTACATAAAATGAACTACATAAATCTTAAGGTACATTCAGCGAGTTTTGACAAAGGCATGCACTTGTCATGTCACCACCCCAGAGGCAACTGCTGTTCTGATTTTTTTCTACCACAGATTAATTAAACCTGTTCTAGAACTTCATATAAATGAAATCATACAGTATATACTCTTCTGTATAAGGCTCCTCTCACTCAGCAAAGTATTTCTGAGATTCATCCATGCCGTTATTTGTATTTGTGGTTTGTTACTTTTTTGGCTGAGCACCATTCCCGTTATGACTATAGCACAGTTTGTTTCACCTTTCTCCTGTTGATGGATACCTAAGCTGTTTCTAGTTGGGGATGTTATGAATAAACCTGCTAATAACATGTAGAATTCTTTTTGTGAACACTTATTTTCATATCCCTTGGGTAAACATCTAGGAGTGAAACTGCTGGCCGATAGGATAGGTGTATGTTTAATTTCATAAATACTGTTAGAACTTTTTCCATAGTGATTACATATTTACAGTCACTCCAGTGATACATGAGTGTTCCTGCCGCTCTCCATTCTCACCAACATTTGGGTTGTCAGTCTTTTAAATATCCATTCTGGTGGGAATGTAGTGGTATCTTCTCGTGGTTTAAACTACATTTCCCTGATGATGGAAATCATGTTAAATATTGTTTTGATGTGCACAGTGACATTCACATAACTTTTTCTATGAATTGTATGTTCAAATTTTTCCCCATTTTTAAATTGGATTGTTTGCTATTTTATTATTGAGTAATGGGAGTTCTTCACCAGTCTTTTGTCAGAGATATGATTTGTGGCTTGCCTATTCATTTTCTTCATGATGTCTTTTGAGGAGCATAAGTTTTAAATTGTGATGAAGCCTACTTTATAATCTTCTTCTTTTATGGCTATTGTTTTCTATGACCTGTCTACCCCTAAGTCAGGAAAATACTCTCCCAGGGTTTCTTCTAAGAGCTTTATAGTTTTAGCTATTACGTTTAAGTCTATGACCCATCTTGAACTGATTTTTGTGTTTGGTATGAGGTAAGGGTTGAAGTTCATTTTTTTCCCATAGAAATACCCAATTGTTGCAGCACCATTTGTTAAAAAGACTTTCCTCTCCCCCACTGGATTGCTTTGGTATCTTTGTTAAAAATCAAGTGACCATATAAGTGTGGCTCTATTTCTGGGCTCTTTATTCTGCTCCATTGATCTTCTTGTCAATTCTTATGTACCACACTGTCTTAAGTACTACAGCTTTATAGTAAGTCTTGGAGTCAGGTAGAGTGAGTTCTCCAACTTTTTTTTTTTTTTGTTTTTTGTTTTGGTGAGGAAGATTGGCCCTGAGCTAGCATCTGTGCTCATCTTCCTCTATTTTATATGTGGGACACTGCCACAGCATGGCTTGATGAGCAGTGCATAGATCCACGTTCAGGATCTGAACCTGCAAACCCCAGGCTGCTGAAGCAGAGTGTGCCAACTTAACCACTATGCCACTGGGCTGGCCCCACCAACTTTGTTTTCCTTTCTCAGTATTGCTTTGGATATTCTAGGTCAGGGTCAGCAAACTTTTTTTCTTTTTTTAGGGCCAGATGGCCATCTGTTGTCTGTCATAACTACTCCACATTGCTAGTGTAGCATGAAAGCAGCCATAGACAATCTGTAAACAAATGGGGGTAGCCATGTTCCAATAAAAGTTTATTTACAAAACTGCAGCTGGTCCACAGACCATGGTTTGTGAACCTCTGTTCCAGGTCCTTTGCATTTCCATACAAGTCTTAGATAGCTTATCACTTTGGGGATTCTGATTGACATAGTGTTGAACCAATAAATAATTTGGGGAGAGTTGACATCTTAACAATATCGAGTCTTCCTATACGTTAATATAGTAAAGTACATTGACTGATTTTTGAATGTTAAACCAGCCTTGCATTCCTGGGATAAACTCTGCTTTGTCCTGCTATATTTGACATGCTCATGTTTTGCTAAATATTTTTTCATCTATGTTCATGAGGGATATTTGTCTGTAATTTCCTTTTTTTTCTAATATCATTGTCAGGTTTTGGTATTAAGATTATTTTGGCCTCACAGTACAAGTGGGAAAGTGTTTCCTTCTCTTCTATTTTCTGAAAGAGTGTGTGCAAATTTGTGGGTTTTTTCTTAACTATTTGATAGAATTCATCAGTGAAACCATCCAGGCTTTAAGTGAGTTTGTTGTTAAAAGGTTTTTTAATGAACTAAATTTCTCTAATAGATATAAGGCTAGTCCTAATTTGTTTCATCTAGTGTTGGTTTTGGTAAAATGCATTTTCAAGAAATTTTTCCATTTCATCTTAGCTGTTGAATTTATTGGTACAAAGTTGTACATAATATTCTCCTATCCTTTCAACGTCCATAAGATCTGTAGCAATAATGCTTCTTCCAGCTCCTACATTCATAATTCATGTTCTCTCTCTCCTTATCTTAGCCAGTCTCACTAGGGATTTATCTATTGTTTGCTCTTTTCAAAGAAGCAACTTAGAGCTTTGTGAATTTTTCTATATTGTTCTCCCATTTTCTCTTTCATTAATTCTGCTTTTATCTTTATCATTTCCTTCTTTCTACCTAACTTTGGGTTTACTGTGCTCTTCTTTTTCTAGCTTCTTTAAGTATAAACTTAGGTAATTGATTTTACATCTTTCTCTTTTCCTAATATAAAGATTTAAAGCTATAAATTTCCCTCTATGTATTTTAGCTATATATCACAAATTTTGATGTGCTGACTTTCATTATCATTTATAAGAAATATTTTTAAATTTCCTTTCTGTTTTCTTCTTTGACCTATGGACTGTTTAGATGTGTATTTAATTTCCAAACATCTGAGGTCAGAACACATATCTATATTATTTCAATCATTTTTAATTCATCAAGATTTGTTTTAAGGTCTATCTTGTTGAATGTACCATGGGCACCTGAAAAGAATATGTATTCTTCAGTTTGGGGATGTAGTGTTCTATAAATATACTTAGGTCAAAGTGGTTGACAGTGTTTTTGTATCATCTATGTTGTACTGGTTTTTGGTTTTTTTCTAATTGTTCTATCGAATTCCAATTGTTCTACCAATAAAGAGTGGTATAAAATCACCAAATACAGAGCCAGCCCTGACAGTCTAGGGGTTAAAGTTCGGTGCTCACCGCTTCATTGGCCCAGGTTTGTTTTCCGGTCACGGAACCACACCAGCCATCTATGTCAGTTGCCGTGCTGTGGCAGTGGCTCACATAGAACAAGAATGACTTATAACTAGGATATACAATTGTGCACTGGGGCTTTGGGGAGGGAAAAAAAAAAGGAGGAAGATTGGCAACAGACATTAATTCAGGGCGAATCTTTCCCTTAAAAAAAAAAATCACCAAATACAACTACAGAAATGTCCATTTCTCCCTTTAATTTTATCAAATTTTGTTTCATGTAATTTGAAACTTTGTCATTAGGCAAAAATACATTTATGGCTTTCACATATTTTGGGTGAATTGATCCTTTTATCATTAAGAAATGTCCCTCTTTATCGTTGGTAATAATCTATCCTGAAGTCTATTTTATCTGATTGAAGGCACTCCAGTCTTCTTTACACTTACTGTTTGCATGCTGTATCTTTTTCCATGCACTTACCTTCAACCTATTTGTAAATAACAGATATTTTGGTTCTACTTTTTAAAAAATCCATTTAACAATGTCTGTCCTTTAATCAGAGTATTTAATTCCTTAATTATTAATGAAAATACTAATATGTTGGATTTAAGTCCATCATTTTATTATTTTCTGTTTGTTCCTTGTGGGTTTTTTTTCCCCCTTTCTCCTTTCCTATCTCCTTTTGGATTATTTGAATATTTTCTAGAATTCCATTTTAATTTATATTGGCTTTTTAGCTATATACATCATTCTGTTTTTTAAAATGGCTGTTCTAGGGATTACAACATCCATTCTTAATTTCTCAAAGTATCATTTCAAGTAAAAAAGTAGAAACCTTGAGCCAGCCCTGATGGCCTAGTGGTCAAAGTTTGGTGCTCTCACTGCTTTGGTGGCCTGGGTTCAGTTCCCAGTCATGGAACCACACCACCCATTTGTCAGTAGCCATGCTGTGGTGGTGGCTCACATAAAAGAACTAGAAGGACTTACAACCAGAATATACAACTATGTAATGGGATGGGCTTTGGGGAGGAAAATTAAAAAAAGAGGAAGATTGGTAACAGATGTTAGCTCAGGGCGAATCTTTCCCAGCAAAAAAAAGGAAGTTATGATATGAATTCTGTTACATTCCTCTAAAGAGTATTGATTTTTTTTTTTTAAAGCAGGCAATTAACTTGATTGGATTCAAATGGAAAATTCTCTCTCGAGTGGCAGTTTAACTCTCAGTTCAGTTCAGTTCTCCTATCTTTAGCTAGAATCTGTCCCATGCGTTTGCAGTTCAGGTCATGCAGAAATTTGGGCAGAGTTTATACACACAGGTTGTGGTAGCCCTGAACACTATCATCTGGTTCTTCAGACCAGAACAGCTGTAGTTTTCTATCAGAATTTTAAATGCCAAACGTGGCTGCTGACTGTGGTCTGACCTTCGGCTAAAAGCCATACAAATGGGAAACATACTCTGTGCCATTCCTTTCTTCTGTGTTTTGACACCTCTCCAAAATCTGTTTGCTTCTGTTCACTCTCTAGTATCTTCAGGTAGTTGGTATTTTTTCCCTCAAGATTTCAGTTGTGATTTGTGGGAGGACTGCCCTTATTTCACCATACTGGATGTGGAACTGCTGCAATATCTATTGATGCATAATACATCATGGGGTGCTTCCACCATGTTTTACATATCCCCTTACCAGTGACGGATGCTCAGGTTGACTCCAACTCCCCACTGACACAAACAGCACAGTCCAGTGTCCTTGATGGAAACGCATCTGGATAAAGATACCACCCTTAAGCAAAAGCCAAGAGGTATGTGAACCTGGTATGTGAGGAGATGCAGAGAAGACTAGCAGAGCAGTGGAGAGGTGCAGTAAGAGTTGAAGCTGGGATCCATGCAGAAATAAGTCAGTGCAGCCTTCATCAGAGGAGCAGCAGGAGAGCTGTGGTTTAGGAGGGTTCTTGTGCCTGCAGAGAGTTTGTTGCCTTGGATTGCAGACACTGGGGTCCAGAAATCTGGTTTGGTGTCTTTCTTTTAGCCCAGATTTGACAGGATATGAACTAGGAGAAGCAGAGTTGGCAGAGCTGGGGATGGATGTGAAAGAACTGACATGGGCTTATTACTTTTTCTGTGGACAAGGGAGGGGTGCAATATTGATGATCACTTTAAATTTAGTTTGCAAGGCTACTCCTCAGAAGACTAGAGATGAAGGAGTGGAAGGAATGTACTAGAACTCCATGTCTGTGGGTTTGGTGTCTTGGGAGGGTGGTGGTATCACTGACACACAAATCGGAGGAAAAAGGATGACTTCAGGCTTGGATGGAGTCTCTAAAGAACCTCCCGGGCCTCTCTAACTTCAAATCTCTCTGATTCCATGTTTCCGAGTGTGGTTTTATGATCATGTTATTTATGTTCTGAAGCTTATTTGTGTTACTTCTATGCCTTCAACTTGATGGTAACATCCTGAAAGCAGAAAGCAAGCTTTTGCTTCTTTAATATTCTATGGTATTTTTAACAGAGTTCAACACTTGAATTTTTATCATCTTTTAATAACTGCTAATAATCAAGACCCAGATGTATTTGCTGGATCTTTGCATAAGTAAAATATCTGTATTGTAGAGATAATAACCATTTCTGCTCCAGTCACCCAGTCTGGGGAGGTAGCACTGCTTGGCAGAAATAGGCACAGATCTGGATGTGAATTCCAGTTCTACCACTTCCAAGTTGTATAACGACTGGTAGTTTACTTCATCTCTCCGTGCCTCAGTTTCCTCAACTGTAAAATGGATTAAAACTATCCACCTCACAGGGTGTGTGACATTAAACGGCATAAATAAAGCACCTAGCACAATGCCTGGCACAGAGAAGGACTCGGAGGCTAGTTACAATGATATATTTTTCTTAGTATAGGTCTGTAACAACCTTTCATAATATTGCTTCTTCCAATATTTTATTGAAGGCAAGACACAAAAGTATTTCTAAAATCAGAACAGATTACATTTACAAGTCAAAATTTACAGTAATGGAGAATCCCCCTACACTGAGTCTTGCAACATGGAACAGAAGTACGAACACAATGGGAATCAGTAGAACATTTCTTGTCTAATTCTGCCACCGATTAGCTGTAAGACGTAATGAAAGGCACTTACCTTCTCTTCACCTCAGTTTTATGAACTGTAAAATGGGAATAATAATAACTGCTCTTATCTATTTTCTAGATTGTAATAAGGGTAAAATGAAACATGGGATAAACATATTTTACTACTATAAAACATCAAGTAAAATTAGTATTCTGTTGTAAACAGGCCTAATTACACCCCTCCCCCAAATAACTTCATACTTTCAGCATCAGCTCTATGTTCAGAACTAAGGTTGCAAAGGAGTTTTACCATACCTATTGTCAAATGCTACTGCTGCCCTCAAGAAGCAAGGAGACAGACATATATGAGTAAATGGGTGAGATTTCCTCTGGAAAGGTACCCAGGAAACTGTAACATTGGCAACTCCAAGGAGAATTAGGTGGTGAGAACAAGAGACGGGAGGGAGACTGTTCACCATTTTCTCTTTTGAACCCTTGAATTTTGTACCACATGCAAGTACCACTTATTCGAAAACTAAAATAAAAATGTAAATAGTGACCGAATAGGAGTGCCTATGAGAGAGCTGTCAGTGCATCAATGCATCATTTTGATACATTAGACACAGGAATGTGTGGCCTCCCCTATCGCATCCAGAAACCAACAATGCCTCTGGTATTCCAGCCAGGCCACCCCCCTTGCAAAGCGTCTTGGCAGCAGCTGCTAAACCTCATAGCCCAGCCAGGACCGACCACGCTAGGGTATTTCCTTTCAGTGATTATGGACACACGTTCTCTTCCCAAAGTGGCATATGCAAGGGTAATTATACTTCCCACCAAGATGAGATTCTTCCAAAGAAGGAAGTGAAAAACCCATGGATGCCGAAGAAAGTACTAGTTATTCTACCACAGTTCACAATCTACATACTTAGTCCTCAATTCTTCTTTCTCCACCGACTTAATATGTGCTCCGAGGTCACTGAGAATCTTTAACCTAAGCGAGCTGACATTCTTTCCAGACTGCTCTGCCATAACAACATTATTATTCTTCATAAAATGATCAGGCCAACAAGGGTCAGGCATGCTAACTGTGATCATTTTTCAGTTAAGAAAACACCCTATAAGGCCAAAATAATTTAAGAAAACATGTTTTCTATGGTTAAACTGAGGACCAGCAAACTCCTTTGACAGCTCTGCTGCTGCAGTATTTGAAGACAGCTCAAGTGTCTCAGCCTTGTCTGCCTTTCAAAAAAGGGAGACCATTTCTTTCTACTGTTTTCTTTTTTATTTTTACTGACATCATGACAAAAGTATTCAGTTTTAATTCTAAAGGAAAATAGGGTAAAAAGAGAGTTTGATACCATTTCAGATTGTAGGCTGTCACTGAGTCAGGCCCCGGCCGTGTCAGGTGGGTTTAAGGAGAAGGGATTTTGGTTTGGACTGTACACAGCTAAAACCTTGCCTGTTCCCCGAACATTTATCCCAAATAGGTTATTTTCTGCCAACTCAATCAAAGACATTACTAGGAAATGTACATATTTTATACTTGGCTTACTCTTACAGTATTTGCTGGACCAAATCAGAATATTAATTTTCTAGTTTTCCCTAGAACTAGAAAGTGAGCCTTCCTCCCTGGTATGCGCAATATTTCTTGCTTAAAGGCAGATGCTCAATATGACTTTGAACTGTCCAGCAGGTTTTTTAAATAGTTCTCTTCTTTTCCTTAAAATAACAGACCATGTAGAATATTTAACCCAAAAGCCTCAAAAAGAACAAGGCAAAATGATCTTGAGTTCTCATTGGACAATTTGGACCATGTGTCTTTCTCAAATGCAAACCTCTTGCTCTGGCTGCAGGGCAACACCTCTCTCCAAGGCCACATAGCATCTAGCCCCTTTGCACCTCTCCAGCCTGTTTCTAGGAGTGTTTAGGTCAAAGTTCTCCCTGTGCTTTATATTCCAACTGTGCTGCCCGTCCGGCATCTCCCTAAATGTGGCAGCTGTCTATCCCATATCTCAGCTTGTACTGTGCCCTCCACCCGGGTTTCCCACTGCCTTGTTGGCAAAAACCCACTGCATCTCTGATGCAGCTCAAGCAGCACCTCCTCCAGGGAGCCTCTCCTGACTGAGCCATCCCCAAGGTGCAAGTGGCCCCTCTGTGTGCCTCTCCCGCTTCTCTCATAATAACCGACAGTGGCAACTAGATGAGGCTTCTTATATGTCCAGCTCTACCCTAGTCTTTTCAGGCATTATCAATTTATCGTTACCAAAACTCCATGAGATTAAAGGTCATGCAGAGGTCATGCAGCTAGTAAGCAGCAGAGTCTGGATTGGGTGTATTTGTTTATTGTTTCTCTCCTATTAGACTGAGAGCTCCTTATGGCAGGAATTCTATTGGTTTTATCTCTTAACCCCAATACCCAGCAAAGGACCAGTCACATAGTATGCATTTGACAAATGTTTGCTGAATGAATGTTTCTATAATTAGGTTTCTCACAAATTAGACTGACTGTAATATCTCTTGTAATACTGAAAATTCCAACTGCAAGAAAATAAAAGATGTGGCAATTTTGGGGGCAGGTAAACTTTGTGCTCATCATAAGATGAATGCTAGACCTTTGTGAAACTTACACCTCTGCTCTGAGTGTCTCCATTTATGATACCCACAAACCTACTGGTCTGTGAGCTCCTCAAGGACAGGAAATATGTCTTTTCTCTGAATTCTTGGGCCCCAGCACAGTGACTGGCATTATGGGGATACTCAGAAAACAGCTGCTGAGTGAATAAATAGTTAAAAGAATGAACAGATAAAAAATTTCAAACTCTATTTGGATACAAGACTAACTTACTTAGAAAAATGCTTCTAAAATTGTCCATACTATATTCATTCCAAACACTTCACAGCTGTTCTTTTAACCAGAGTTACATCACACTAAGTGACGTCTTATTTATTTCTTTTTTGCTACCTGTTTCTTATCCCACTTTGATTAAAGCAGCTTCGATTTATCCTGGAACCCACATGCCCAAGCTATGTAGAAGTTAAGTAGACCAATTTATCTGTATACTATTGACTTAAATTTAGCTCATCTGAAAGCTTAGTGTTAACACAGAAAGCAATTCAGAACTTCATGATTATAGCTCAAATTCCATTTCTATAAATACTGTTACAACCCCCAGGCAATGCCCACATGTCTCAAACATAGGAAAAGCTCCATTACAAAGACTTTGCATGAGTCTTGGCAAATCTAACAAGAGCTTATCCACAGTAAATACTTGCCTTAAGAGAGACAAACGGCTTGGTAGAAAGAGCAGTAGATGGAGCCTGGAGGCCTGGGTTCAAGTTCTGACTTTTATTCTTTGGCTGTGTGACCTTGGATAAGTCAGTCTTTGAGATTCAATTTCCTTGTCTCAAAAAAAGGGATCCTAACAGTCATCCTGCCTATCTCAAAGGGCTACTGTAAAGATTAACTGAGGCACTACATGTGAAGACGCCTGGCAGACACTATATAAAGCACCACATACATAACGGTGGTATTATTATTGTTAGAACTGATACTTCACTCTCTTCTAGGCTCCCAAACACTTACTTCTCTCCTTTCCTCTCTTCTTGTCCCCATGGGCAAAGGGTTTAAATCCCTAGTCTCTATTTCTTTCAAATTGCTTCTCTCTTTCAAATGAAGTCAAATATACAACAGATCCAAGTCTGTTTCAAGGTTGAGCTAAAATCACCAAAGCAATTATTTAGGAAGAGTTCAGGGAATTGTATGTAAGATTAAACGATCACTTTAATGTTTGAATGGAAAATAGGTACATACTCAAGGACTGCTGAATTATTTCTTTCATGATATGGCTTCATATGAACTATTTTCATTTCAAGAAATACCTAGGGTAATGAAGGATTTATTTTTTGAAAATATTCTTTAAGCCAAAGGACTTTCATTTCTCAATGAGAAACCATTCTCCTTGCTCTCAAACTCACCATAGCAAAATTGTTTCAATGATGTGTCACACTCTGACAGAATGTTTCTCTACTTTTTCATCTTGTATATTTTTCTACATTTTTCTTTCTTCCATTTTACTGCTGAGGCCAGTGAGATAGGAAAATATACAGTACTTGGAGACTCAATGGAAGTTTCCAGAAGGGGAAGAGAAAAGTCTACTGAAATCTCCAAAGGGACAGCAAAAGTCTGGAAAGGCAGTGAAGGAGTCATTTTCTGTCAGTCTTTTTCTCATCCTCAAACAAAATCATTTGAAAATGCAATTCTAGAATTCCAGGAGGAACTCTTTGTTTTTGAGAAGCCCTTTCTTTCTAAATTCTTTTCTAAATTTCTTTGAATTCCAGTGCCACCATTTAACCAGCTGTGAACCCTAGACAACTCATAGAATGGCTCTGAGTTTCAGCTTTCTGCTATGTAAAATGGGGACCACAATCATGTCCTCAGACTACAAGGCAAACATCTAGTGAGTTTGTAAACCTGTGTCTGGCACATGGAAAAGGGCCAACAGAGGCCATTTCACTCTTCTTTGTCCAGAAGGAAGCAAGCTGAGAGGTTCTAATACGGAGTCAGAGTTAAAACATGAAGCATTAACTCAGCATAACAGAGCACCCAAAAAGGCATCTCATGCATCTCAGTTTATTAATATTATTTAGTACTATAAGATGAAATCAAAGTTGTATACATCCACTGAGAAATCCTATCTGCCATGGGAAACTGAAATGACTCGTATTTTACAGAACCTGGATTCTCTTGTCTGTTCGACTCATTTTCAAAGATAAGTTAGACAAATAGCTTTTTTCCTCCTTGTAACTTCTTCCAGCCATAATTCTCTATCTCTTTTATTTTATTTATTTTTTTGGTGAGGAAGATTGGCCCTGGGCTAACATCCATTGCCAATCTTCCTCTTTTTGCTTGAGGAAGACTGTCTCTGAGCTAACATCCATGCCAGTCTTCCTCCATTTTGTATGTGGGATGCCACCACAGCATGGCTTAATGAACCGTGTGTAGGTCCACACCCGGGATCTGATTTATTTATTGCTCAGCAGTCCTTGGGTATGTACCTATTTTCCATTCAAACATTAAAGTGATTGTTTAGTCTTACAAACAATTCCCTGGACTCTCCCTAACCTGTGAACCCCAGGCCACCAAAGCAGAGTGTGTGAACTTAACCATTACGCCACCAGGCCAGCCCCCTCTATCTCTTTTAAACTTAGCCATTTCCAACATTCAAAAATACCATAATCTAAAGTCCTTACTCACTATAAATTATGCTGAGTTTTATCTCGAGGGCTTAAAACTCAACATTGAACCAAAGGAGGAAAAAATAGACAAGAAGAAACACACAATGAAGCCTTTGCTTATGCTTGAATGAAAGAAAGTTTGTACATACATACACATACACACACACACTCTCTCTCTCTCTCCTTGTTCTTTTTCATTTCACTCTGGTGTTAGCCCAGTGAGCTCATTCTGTGTCCTTCATTGGAAATAGTTTTTTCTTGTACATAGCCAGACCAATTCTAGCATTAATCGGAAACTTTCCTAGCTTCAGCTTTAATAATTATGAATGGACAGTGTTTATATAGAAAAAAAGGTGGGCCCATTTCAGTTAGTCCTTCAATGACTATTCCCTGAGAGCCAACCACGTTCCAGGTACTATACTGACGGTAAAACAGACAGACCCAATTCCCACCTTCAGTGGACCTCTAGTCCAGTGGAAGAGAGAGACATCACAAAATAAACCCCACACAACAAACAATACTGTGATTAAGGACAGCAAAAAAGGAAACACACAAGATGCTGAGATAGAAGAAAACAGTAGAAATCCACAATAGCATAACTACCCAGAGGAACAAATAGCTTTTTTTGAAACAGCCCCAAAGAGATTTCCTAAGTTTTCTACAGGGAGGTGGCACCCAAAGCCTCATTAAGAAACAAGTCCAAAAGAAAGAGGAGATGGTTTGCAGTGGATAGCTAAGGGAAAGAAAATCAATGTCATGTATCACTCAGTCTTTCCATTTAATCTTCACAAGAAAGGCTGTCTCCAACCTTGAAGTGATAATCAATACGTGATGCATACAGTTTCAACCTCATCAGTCTAAATTAGTAAGTGTATATATTAATTTACAGCACAGTCTGAAAGCCATCCCATGGCTATATCCTTTCATGGACAGGATATGTCAATCCAACTTCTGGTTTTAGGTGGAAGCATCCACTGTTGCTTGATCCACCTGTGAGACTGGAGGTGAGGATACAGAAAATGAACTGAAGCCCATATCAGCAACACACTTGAGGGAGGCCCTAGTGTTGAAGCAGAGGAGGGAAACAAGTACAGAACAGCTATGGGCCAACTCTGGAGATGGGAAGGTACGCAGTCCTTCCTAAAAGCAGGAAGTTTTTATGAGGGCTACCAGAAAGGAAGTGTTATCTCCTGATGTCTCTAATTAGCAGGGAGACATGCAGCAAGCACAGGACTACAGAAAAAGACAAGTTTATGATGATAACTTTGTCTCCATCAGATGATATGTTTTTGGAAGTGACAGATCCTTAAATCAATTCTGCCTCTCCCTGCTTATTAGCAGCGACTCCTCACTGCATTAGCATAAGTCTATCAAAAGCCAGGAAAAAACACCTTACTTTTGAAGCCTTAACGAGTTTAATGTGTCACTGGGAATCAGAGGAGTTTCACGTGCTGGCCTAGGGGTCAAGTTTTGTAATGTGGATCTTAGTTCAAGGTCTGCATTAACTACCCGGTCTGGGTAAGTCCACCTCTGTGAGCGTCCAGGATAATACTGTGCTTTCACAGTACTTCACAGGGGTGGAAGTGGGAAGAAAAGGGCTGGAGCAATGACTATGAGACACATGTTATCACCTGTGTCATGCTTTGCTACATTCATGATGACACACTGACCATACATTAATGACGCTACATTGACCGTGTGTTCAGGAAAAGGTGTCCCCCCGGCCCCCATCAGTTTGTCCTTGTACTCTTTCAATCATCCACGCATCCAGTGAACATTCACTGAGGGCCTCTTAGGTATTAGGCACTGTTAAGAGCTGGTAATGTAGAGATAAGACATGACCACAGCATTCAGGGACATCATCATTGGGACTGAGCTAATTTGTAGGATTTATTTCTAGTTAACCAACAAGTATACATCAGACTTCTATGTACTGTATGCCCACACTTTTCTAAATCCTGGTTGGAAGGTAGAAAAGGGGAAAAGTATAGGTGGGTCAGCTCTACAGCAGGTATTCTGTACTTTGTCCAGTCTCCTTAATATCTTCCCCCGTTTTGACTTCTACCCACCTGTGTAAGCAATTCCTGCCTGCAATGTGTGCTTAAGACTTGTAGGAAAAGCAATGCCCTATAGCATAGAACTCCAGGGATCCCATGCTGGCAGAAAAAGAAAGCAAATGCAAAGTCACGGGAATGTGTGTGGTGTTTGGAGGTGGCAGGGGGAAGAACCTGGCCCCTATTGGAACGAGGGTTGACACCAGGAAGTAGAGTGGAACAGGCTGAATGGAATGACCAACTTCATCTCCAGGTACTCCTCAGCATTCTCTGTAGGCTATGCTTCAGGTCAGAAGCACTGAAGGAAGAGAAGGAGGCAGGAAGGCCAGGCTGGTCACGTGGGCATGTTCTTGTAAGAGCCTGGCCCAGAGCAGGAGAGAAGAAGGGTGAAAGTAGGAGAGAAGAAGAAGTAGCAAGCAAATGGGTAAGATCAGACAGTGCTTAGTGATTGATTAAATAAACAGCAATAAAGGAAAGGGAAGTTCAAGTACAAATGATTCAAAGCCCTCAAAACTAAGGAACTTGGGGAGAAAAGATGCAGGATTTAAAATAAATGGGAAAAATTGAGAATAAAGGTATGCCAGATTGGGATGCTGCCTGAGAAAGGTATGATTTTGGATGTGCTGAGCTTGAGGTGAATTCCAGGGTAGCTGCTTGTATACAGCGGGAAGGTCAAGCCTAGAAATCAAGTGAGACACCGGGCCAAGGATGTAGATCTGTGGCCGTGAGGAAGATTACGTTTCCAAGGGAAAGTCCAATAACCAAGTATGAGTGAGGGGAAATGCCCATAGTTTCAGAGAAAGAGGAAGAGGAGAAGCCATCGGAGGAGATGAAAGAGTGTTTGCAGAGCCTCACCCACACCCGAGTGTGTGTGGTGTTGAGGGGACAGAGAGATAAGCAGACAAATGGTCAACCATCAAATGCTGATGGGAACAGGAGCTTGAAGCCTGAGAGAAGATCATCCTTCTCTCTCTCCAGGTCTTCATGGGTGGGTGTGAGTGGGAAACTGTGTTACCTTCAGCACGTATTCACTCCGTGGGAGAGAGATACTTCCGCCCCACTGATGTTTGGGACATGACCTGCTTTAGCTAATGGAATGTGAGCGGACAAGAGGTGAGCAGAGCTTTAAATGTGCCTGATTGTTTTGCTTGGTCTCTTGCGATCTTGACTTCTGCTATGAGAAGAGCCTTGTCTGGTCACCACTGGTCACAGAAAGATGAGACACAGTGACCTAAGTCCAACAGACAGCCTAAAGCAGAACCACTCCAGTAGACCTGCAGACCCAGAGCAAGAAATTCATGTTTGTGGTTATAAGTCTGAAATTTTGAGGTGCTACATGGCATTTTGGAGGAAAACCCAATCAGTACAGTGTGAGTTGTGGGTCTGACACAGCAAAACGTGCTCCTTTAAGGACAGCACCCCTCCAGGGCCTCCTACCACTGTGCTCAAATCATAAAAGCACAAACGGGATGAAAAATAATGCCTATTTTAACCGGTTCAAAGAGGAACTTGGTGGCTATACTGGGGTTATTTTCCCAAAGCAAGATAAGTCAAGAGTTATATATTAAATGTCTTAAATATTGATTGTTAGATAAAGCTGCACAGAATCAATCAGAAAGAAAAGGCCAGGGAATTTCACTGGGGCAAAGGGCAAGATATACAAAGTCAGGGATATTGAGATTTGATTAGTTCAAAGAATTTTTACAAAATTGGTTATGGCAAGAGCCAGCCAACAGTTGATGAGGAACTGAAAGGGAAGCACTTGAATGTCTGGATTGGTCAATGGATTCACCCCACCCCCACTCCCTAGGGCCCTTGTTCTAGCAGGAATGCCATTCTAAGCTTTGGGACCATGAATAAAGGATCTGGGACAAAGAGATAAAAGAAGAAATGTCTGGTGTCCAATAGTGCCCCTCCCAGGTCTTCATGGCATCTACCAAACTGGCCCCTGCCCTGCGGCCCAGGTGCAGAAGTGTCAGCCCCTGGCCCAGAGAAGCCCAGGGCATTCACAGTTCCAGGCCTCCAGACTTGCGGAATGACAAGCACATAATGGTTTCCCCTGCATCATTGCTCGCTGCTTTTTATCTTTAGGCTGATTCTACCATTCACCAGATTATCCCTCCCATGGATAAGGAAAAAAAAACCAAAAACTCATATCTAACAATTTCAAGAATTTTGTTTTTAAAAAAGTCCATGAGAAATACAAAAGGGGATTCAATTTAGGCTATTTCAGAGGTCATACAAGAAGACCAACTACACTTATCCTCCTTGCTAAGCTGCTGACTTACGCTAAGAAGCTTACTGAAGCCCTCTGAACTCATTTTGTACTCAGCCTTTTGGAAGGAATCCAAATTTGGGAATCAGGGCACAAGACCAGAGTCTATAGTGTATTCCACTCATTTCTGCAGCTGTCTCTTCAGTGCTCTAATCCCTAACCTGGCATCATCTTTTCTTTTCTCAAACAGATGTAGCTGAGCCTGAGTGAGTCACTTCATAGATAAGGCCTGCCTTTTGGAGTCCAGCCATGTCCCAAGAAGACAGGACATAAGAGACTCAGCCAGGCAAACCCACCCTGTCAGAAAGACAGCCTGACTTCAGATCTTACAAGAAAGAGGTGAGCCTCAGGAGGCAGCAGCTGAGTGACTGTGACATAGAAGACTACAATTCCTGCAGCAAAGGACAGATTGTCCTCCTCTTGCAACTACCATTCATCATCTGAAGGCCTTGGGCCCTTTCCTTTCTCCATGCCCTTGCCTGGTGAGGAACTCCTCTGCCTAGAATGATCTTTCTCCCCTCACTCTGCAGGGCCCAGCTCAAATGTCACCTCCCTGGAAGCCTCTTGAACCACTACCTTGCCCCCAAGTAGACAGAACAAGGCTCAGCCTTTTTTGTTGAGACCTTTATCATAACATTTCACACATGGTAGATTAATAATTTACACATTCGCTGCATGACCCACACTGTGAGCTACTGTAAGGCCAAGAAGTCCAGCTATGATTCATGCATATATCTCCAGGCTCAGTACCAGCTCTGGCACAGACTACATGCTCATAAAATATTTTCAAAATGGTACTAACTTACTTTAGAATGAAAATGGAAACTCTGTTTTAAGGGACAAAATAAATGCCCCAAAATATCATATCCACTTTTATTCCATAGAATTTTGGAAAGGGTTTGGGATAAGAAAAAATACTTGATTTGTAAAATAAAACCTTAATGGTTTGGATTAATTGGGAGGTCAGCCTCAATTAGCAAAAAGCCAGAATCAGAAAATATTGTAGGGGGCCGGCCCGGTGGCTTAGTGGTTAGGTTCGCACTCTCCACTTCAGTGGCCCGGGGTTTGCAGGTTCGAATCCTGGGCGAGGACCAATGCACCACTCATCAAACCTGGCTGTGGCAGGCATCCCACATACAAAGTAGAGGAAGATGGGCACAGATGTTAGCTCAGAGCCAATCTTCCCCACACAAAAAAAAAGACCCCAAAAAAGAAAATATTGTAAAGATAGGTTTAAACTTTCAAAGACCCACTGTAACTTGAAATAAGCTAATGATGTAGCAATGGCCAGTCCTTCGGTACTTGCTTAAAAGAACAGATGCAAATAATTTAAATCAGTCTATCAATTTTCCATTTACATCAATTAAATGTGTCCTAGCTGCAACCTTGCTTTTGCAATTCATTTGCTTGAAAAATTCTGCTTTTTTCCC
The DNA here is from genome assembly GCA_031878705.1 of Tapirus indicus. Lineage (NCBI taxonomy): Eukaryota > Metazoa > Chordata > Mammalia > Perissodactyla > Tapiridae > Tapirus > Tapirus indicus. The sequence goes on from CM062938.1 coordinate 22,102,971, forward strand.
TCTTTGGGGAGTGGGGTGAATCTGGGATTGGATTAACCATAATCTTTGGTTCATGACATCCTTTCATCATTGATCCATGTATGGCCTACTTTCATTTATTTATTTAGCAATTTTTAATAATGTAAGAAGTGCTCACAAAACCACCACCCAAAACAAAAGCCAGAGAATAACACACATCTGATCATTTGCTACCTCCCACAGATCCTATTCCCTGCCTCCCCAGCCTGAGGCAAGTACCATCCCAAATTCCACGACCTTCACTCCCTGTCTGTCCTTTCTATATAAGTTTTATGGCATCTAGCTGTATTTCTAAAAGCGTATTTTAATTTTAGTTCTTTTTTACTCTATTAAAAGGATGTCATGCTGAGGTAGTATTTTAGGACCTACTTTTTTCACTTAAAATTATATTTCTAAGATTTAGCCTCATCTCTGGGTTCACTATGACTCATCTCTTTTTGACTGCTGCCTAATATTCCATTTGGAACTACACCACCATTTACTCATCCATTCTCTCACTGATGGCATGTGGGTGTTTCAGGATTTTGCTATTGTTTACAGTGCAGCTTTGAACATTCTTGTTCACGTACCAGAGCCTCTCTTGTATATTACACCTGGGTCAAAGGGTATGTGAATATTCAGCTTCAGAAGGTAATGTCAAACTGTATTCTGATGTGGTTATGCCAATTTACTCTCTCATCAGCCACATATATGATATCTTGTGGACCCAAATCTCCTCCACTTGGCATTGTCAGACTTGTTAACATTTGCCACTTGTTATCAGTCTGGAACCAACTGGAATCATCAGCATTTACGAATTGGTGCAATTCAAATTAATCAGTGTTTTGTAATAAGAAAATGCATTTGATTATAAAAATAATTTTCACTGCAGAAAATTTAGAAATATAGAAAAACACCAAAAGGAAAAAAAACAGCTATAGTTTATCAAAGTTTAATATTTATTTACAATGAAGGAATATTGACCCTATTATAATGGCAGTCTACAATTGAAATTTATTTAAAAACCCTTGGGAGCACTCCTTCCAGATCTGATCTACTATTGAACACAGCCCTGCTGGTCAGTCAGCTTAGAGTCCCCAAAGTGCCACTGTACTGTCCCAGGTGCTTAGGAAGCAGCAAGACTTTGGCTAAATATCAGAATTAAAAACTGAAGATGTGTTTTGAAATTCATAACATCCCCCTTATGGTAGGTTCGTATTCCATATAGTGGTTTCAATCTATGCCTCTTTTGATCTGGGAAGAAGGGACTGGAAGTTCTTATTAAACACTTAATAAAGGCAGTTCTTTTATTTTAAATCCATTTTCAGAAACTCCTTTGTAGCACTGTACTTCCTTTCAGCAGCAAGATGCCATTAAGGAGAGCAAAAATGGTCTGCAGAATAACAGGGACACCGTGGTCAGGCAGCAGGTAATTGAATAAAGGTGTTCCTCAAGGCACAGAGACTCAATTTCTCGGGGCACAGTGTATTTTACACCCACTGGAGAAAGAGAATCAGTAAACCAGCCCAGCATGAACAGATCGTCTGCTCACAGCACATCTTCTGGCGACTAAATTTCAATTTACTGACGTCTCACTATGGGCCAGGCACTGCGTCAGACAGTGAGAATTCAGAGAGGAGAAGGACACAGCACCTGCTTTCCATGGCATTACCATCTGCTTGGGAAGACACACAAATAGGTGATTATGAAATGAGGAAGAATGAAATAAGTGCTATTGCTAGATGCCACAGAGGGGAGCAAAAATCTGATTTGGACTTACAGGGAGCTGGGTGGGCCTGATGGAAGCAGTGTGAGATTTGAACAGGGCTTTAAAGGGTGATCAGAGTGTCTACAAGAGAAGGAGAAGGACAATTCTCCAGGAGAGAAGGGAGAAGGACTTCTTTCAGAGAGTCAGTCAAACGTTTATTCACTCAAACGTTTATTAAGCATCTACAATATTGCAGGTCTGCCCTAGGGACTGGGTATGAAAAGGTGAATGAACGTGACAATGGAGCTTCAGAAGGCCTAAGGAGGTACCATTTAAGCAGGAATTTGAAGGATGAGAAGGAAACAGCCATATGAAGAGCAGTGGGCAGAACTTTACAGAGAGAAGGAAGGGTATGTGCAAAGCTTTAAGGTGGGAAAGCCCTTGGTATATCCTAGGAGGTGAAAGGAGGCTGGGAGGGTGGGGCACAGGGAGGTACCAAGCCGGAGAAGGACTAGAGGTACCATTCGAGGGGCAGACAGAGGCTAGATCACATGGGCTTACAGGCCAGTGCAGCGAATGTGAGCTGGAGTCTAAAGACCATCGGAACCTTTGAAGGGATTAAGTGTGTTTGGGGGGCTTTGTGACGGGTACAAGGTCAAGGAAACATAGTCCCAAATACAGCTTTGAAAGATCACTCTGGCTGAAAGGCACTGGAAGGCCATGAAAGGGAGAGGGAGCAGAGAAGTTAGAGAAGGGCAGCAGCAGTAGTTCAGGATAGAGATGATGGGGACCTGCACTGCGCTTGTGGTGATGGAGACAGAAGTGGATGGATTCAAAATGTGTTTTTTATACTTTTTTGTGTGTGTGGTAAAAAACATACCTCCATACTGTCTTCCATCGTGGCTGCAGCATTTTACTGCCCCAAATGCACAAGAGTTCCAATTTCTCTATATCCTCACCAACATTTCTTATTTTCTGGTTTTTTTGATAGTGGCCATCCTAACAGGTGTGAGGTGATATCTCATTGTGATTTTGATTTGCATTTCCCTGATGATTAGTGATGTTGAGCATCTTCTCATGCGCTTGTTGGCCATTGTACATCTTCTTGGAGAAATGTCTATTCAAATTCTTTGCCCATTTTCGAATTGGATTATTTGGTTTTGGTGTGAAGTAGTAGGAGTTCTTTATATATTCTAAATACTAACCACTTGTCAGATACCTTGTTTGAAAATATTTTCTCCCATTCTATAGGCTGCCTTTTCACTCTATTGCTCGTTTCCTTTGCTGTGCAGAAAACTTTAAGTCTGATGTAGTCCCACTTGGCTAATTTTGCTTTTGTTACCTGTGCTTCTGGTGTCATATCCAAGAAATCATTGCCAAATCCAATGTCATGAAACTTTCCTCCTATGTTTTCTTCTAGGAGTTTTATAGTTTCAGGTCTTATGTTTAGGTTTTTAATTCATTTTGAGTTAACTTTTGGTGTAAGACAAGAGTCTAACTTCATTCTTTTGCATGTGGATATCCAGTTTTCTCAACACCATTTATTGAAGAGACTATCCTTTCCCCAATATGTAGCCTTGGCACTCCTGTCAAAGATCATTTTACCATATATGTGAGGGTTTATTTCTGGGTTCTCTATTCTATTCCTTTAGTTTATGTATCTGTCGTTATGCCAGTGTCTCACTGTTTTGATACTATAGCTTTGTGATATGTTTTAAAATCGGGAAATGTGAGGCCTCTAGCTTTGTTTTTCTTTCTCAAGATTGTTTTGCCTATTCAGGGGTCCTTTGAGATTCCATACAGATTTTAGGATGGTTTTGTTCTATTTTTGCAAAAAATGCCATTGGGATTGATAGGGATTGCACTGAATCTGTAGACTACTTTGGGTAGTACAGACATTTTAACAATATTAGGTCTTCCAATCCATGAACATGGGATGTCTTTTCATTTATTTGTGTCTTTAATTTCTTTCAGCAATGTTTTGTCGTTTTCATTGTACAAGTCTTTTGCCTCCTTGGTTAAATTTATTCCTAAGTATTTTATTCTTTTTGATACTACTGTAAATGAGATTGTTTTCTTAATTTCCTTCTTAGGTTATTCACTGTTAGTGTATGAAATGCAACTAACTTTTGTGTGTTGATTTTATATCCTCAACTTTGCTGAATTCATTTATTAGTTCTAACAGGGTTTTATTGGTATGTGGAATCTTTAATGTTTTCTACATATAATATCATGTCATCTGTGAACAGATATAATTTTACTTCTTCCTTTGCAATTTAGATGCCTTTTATTTCTTTTTTTCTTGCCTGATTGCTCTGGCCAGGACCTCCAGTCCCATGTTAAATAGAAATGGCAAGAGAAGGCATCCTTGCCTTGTTCCTGATCTTAGAGGGAAAGCTTTCAGTTTTCACCATTGAGGATGATGTTAGCTGTGAACTTTTCATATATGGTGTTTATTATGATGAGGTAATTTCCTTTTTTTCCTAATTTGTTGACTGTTTTTTCATGAAAGGCTGTTAAATTTAATCAAGTCCTTTTTCTGCATCTATTGAGATGATCATGTGCTTTTTGTCCTTCATTCTGTTAATGTAGTGTAGTACATTGATTGATTTGGGGGAGAAATGGGGAAACTCAAGAGTTGAGCTTTAGATATTTTAGACCAGAGATGCCTGGAAGATACCCAGGCAGAGATGTTTGCTGGGCAGCAGCACCTACTACAGATCCAGAGGTTAGAGATGCCTGAGCTAGAGTGGAGGGGGAGAAGCCACAGGGTACATTTAGAGAACAGGGAGGAAGGTGTGGTGGTTGGGACATGGTGTTTACCAAGAGACAAGAATGGAAAATAAACCCAGAATGCCTTCTTAGAGCCAGATCACGGTGCCAGGCTCTGAAACTTGGATTTTACTCTCTAAACTAAAATTACAGGAAGGTCTCTTTTTTTCCTTTTGAATGACAGAGTTGTTTGTTCATAGCTATTTCTGATTTTAAAAGTAATAAATGTTCATTGTGAAAAAAACTGAAAATAAAAGTATAAAGAATGAAAGACCAAGCATCTATAATTCTGCCATCCACCTATAATTACCACTAACACTATGGCCTATTTCCTTCCAAGAATTTTTTCTTACTTTTCATTAGTTTGGCCTTTCTAAAAATAATTTGCCAGTAGTATTAAAAATCTTCAAAATGTTCATAACTTTTGACTCAAAAATTCTCACTTTAGAAATGGAGTAAAGGTGTATTCATAAGAATATTTATAATAGGTCTATACCCATCTTTTGTATATATTACAAAATCTAAATTATGCTATATACATAATTCTTTTTTGTGTGTGTGAAAAAGACCAGCCCTGAGTGAACATCTGTTGCTAATCTTCCACTTTTTGCTGAGGAAGACTGGCCCTGGGCTAACATCCGTGCCCATCTTCCTCTACTTTATATGGGACGCTGCCACAGCATGGCTGACAAGCAGTGCGTCGGCAGGCGCCCGGGATCCGAACCGGCAAACCCCAGGCTGCCAGGCGCAACCTAAACTGCTGTGCCACTGGGGTGGCCCCATACATAATTCTATATCTTACTTTTTTCACTTAATATTTTGTCACAAACATTTGCTTATGAGGTTAAAAATTTTCTGTAAACATAATTTTAATTGCAACATAATTATATATTGGATAAATATAAAATAATTTGACAATTATGGTGGATATTTAGGTTTTTATTTTTTCTATAACACATAGACCTATTATAAATATTCCTATGACTACATCTTTACTCCATTTCTAAAGTGAGAATTTTTGAGTCAAAGGGTATGAACAATTTGAAGATTTTTTTTTCCTGAGGAAGATTTGCCCTGAGGTAACGACTGTTGCCAAACTTCCTCTTTTTTTTTCGTTTGAGGAAGATTAGCCCCAAGCTAACATCTGTGCCAGTCTTCCTCTATTTTGTACGTGGGTCACTGCCACAGCATGGCTGACGAGTGGTGTGGGTCCATGCCTGGGATCCAAACCTGCAAACCTGGGCCACCAAAGCGGCGCATGCTGAACTTACCCTCTACACCATGGGGCTGGTCCCTGAAGACTTTTAATACTTCTGGCAAATTATTTTTAGAAAGGTCAAACCAATTTATATCCCTAGGATATGAGACTGCTCATTCACTGCATCCTTACCATCACTGAGCATTATGGCTTTAAAAATATTTACTAATTTTATAGATGAAAAATGACTTATCTGTCATTGAAATTTTTTTTACTGTTTTCATGAAACTGTGAGGCAGAAATCAGAGTCTCACAAAACTCCATTCTAGTAAATTCAAGCCACCACTCAAGTGTTCAGTTTTAATATTATAATGAAGACCCTGAGTGTAAGCTTACAAACACGACTAAATTTCTAATAAGAGTGGTCCAGAGCAGCAGGAAAGACCTTACTTCTGGCAGTCCAAAGTGGGGATCAAAGCGACCAAAGGCAGCCCAACAAAGTCAGGCTGAGCATCAAACCACCCAAAGTCCCAGAGACCCCTAAGGACTAGTCTTAACCTGTTAGCTTTCTGTACAGGGCAGAGGGGAAAAGATTAATGTGAGGAAAATCAGCAAGTTGCAGTCCTTCCTCTCTCCCTGCCATTGATGAAGAGCTGAACCATAACCCCAAAGCCATTTTTTCAATTCAAAAGGCAGCAGAATTACTCAACCTCCAGTATTATATAAAAGAATTGCTTAGGCACAAGTGTTTGAAATTAAACTATTGTGCCCAATGAGGAAGGGTACTGGGAAGAGTCAAAGGGTAACCCCCTTCCTTCTTATGACAAATTTTTATCTAGATATATGAAAATTGGGATCAAGTGAAGTCTGTATTTTCACACAGGCTGAGCCCTACCAATGGTTGGTTTGCACTGAGATGACCTGGGTGCGGCTACCACACTGCTGTAAGGGAGCTGGCACCAAGAAACCACCTCTGCAGGTGCAGAGGTTTCAAAGGGCAAGTGACGCGCGCCTGCGTCCCTTCAGGATCTCATCTCGGTTGAAGCTCTGGACTGGGACCTTACAAGCTTGAAAATCTGATGCTGTTAATGTGCTCCAAGAGGCTTTGCCTCTTCAGAGCCCACTTTCCTTAACCGAGCTCGCAGAGTTGTACAAACCAGAATGCCAGTTTGTTATGCACATTTTCTATCTGCAAGTAGATTTACAAGAGAAACCAAATGATAATCAGAAAGTTTGACAAGAAGCATGGAACCTAAACAAGGGAAGGCAGGAGGACAACCTGAGAGGTCTTCTCTACCATGGGTTACTGAAGGCCTCTGCACATACTGCCCCGGTGGCCTTCATCTAGTTTATTTCTTGTTACCCTTCTGAGCTCAGCTCAAATATCCCCTCCTCAAGGTAGCCTCCCCAACTGCTGGTATAAGTTTCCCCACCCCAGCTTCTACATTTTCATTACACCCTGCATTTTCATTTAAGCACTTACAACAATTTTAGTTAAAAGATTTTATATGCTCTGTTGTTAACTCTCTTTCAGTCCCCTGACAGCAGAAGCTATGCCTGCCTTATTCACTGCTCCACTCCCAATCTCTAGTGTGCATAGTACACAGTAGGTGCTCAAACATTTGTGGAAGGGAGGGAGGGTGAGAAAGATGAGAGCGTGATGGCTGCAAGGCTGCCATGGGAATGGCTTTCCAATGGGACTCGAGTCCCTTAGCCAAGACTCTCTCTCTCCCTAAAAGTGTCAGAAATGGGCACTGCCAAAGTCTGCCCTGCTTACTCTCCCTTTTTCTGTGTTTCTACTGCTAGCCAACCATTCTCTAACACTTGCTCTGGATATGCAATATCTTTGGTCAGGTTACAGTTTAATCAGACTGGCCTATGTGTCTTTCTTCCGCTGAAGCAGCTTTGTATACCTCCGGCCTAACCTATTTTATGGTCACTTATAACTAAATCTTAGGGAGTAGCCTTACTTCCAAGTTCTTGGGGGTTACCACACTCTCAAGCCCCTGCAATCACCACACCACTCCCCAGGGTTAAGGACAGGGATGGTCCAGGATGCACAGAAGTCATGGGAGAAATAAGACAACAGTGTGGCTGAAGCCTGTTCACACTTCATACAGACAGAAGCTAGAGATGACATTCTTACATGCTTCTGCTATTTTCTCAAAGTATGATATTAATTTTGATAATTAAAAACAGAGCAAGCACTGTCCTGGGAGTCTGGGTGAGATCTAGATTGTTTTGATCTTGGCTCTGACGCTAACTTGGCTGTCAGCAAGTCCCATTCGTTGCTGGCTTCCGTTAAATAAAAGAGTTGGACTAGATGACCACTACAGCCCCTTCCAGTCTTGACATTACATTATCCAATGATTATTTTTCATCTAAGAACTAGTTCCCAACTTCATAAGCACCCCAAAGATCAACCCAGCTGCTGGAAATGACTACCACACACTCAAGAGTCTAGGTTAATTAAGCATCTTTAAAGAAATCTCAGCGATATTTTAGGATTTTCATGATTACAAATGAAATCATTCAAGAAACCAAGCAGATGTGCTTGGGGCCTGACATCAGCTAACACAGCAGACTCTCTGGCATATGAATCTTCTTGACACTTGTTAACCACTGGATGGAGGACTGAGATGCCTGGGAAATCTGGCTACGACCCAGCTGGAAGGGACCCTCTTCTTTTGACTTTCCCCAGAAACAGGGTGTTGTGGAAACTATTTTCCATATGTAAAATAGTCAATCATGATAAAATGTTTCCATAAGCATGTAACTTTTACAGTCTTTGCAAGAAGCACTTCTCTTCTCTATTTTTGATACTGGGACTTCAGCTTCCTTCACTTCAGCCCCTTAGTGCACAGCTCTGTGCACAGATCCTGTCGCTGGTGCTCAATTACTCTCTCAAACCAGCGTTCAGCTATAGTGCAAGCAAACTCATTATGAATCTGTTCAAAACCAAAAAATCATCTCAGTTTTAATTAGCTGGTATATTAAATTTAAAGTCATATTTACATTTAAACATTCTATAAACTCTCCTTAGAAAATGGGCATCTCTGATGAGGCCCTTCCCTGTCTGAAAGGAAATTACCAAAAAGAATAAAGACATTGCACTAAGGGGTTTGCACTCCAGAGACACATATTTGTTTCTGCTGCAGCAACTGTGACTAGACTAAGAACAAAAGTGTGAATTCCAAAAGATTTCTTCCATTAGCTCAAATAGGATGTCTACAAAAGAATAAAAACATTTTAAAACCCCTGAGATTGAATGTGAAGATGGGATTAGAAACGCTGTGCTACTTGCCTCGAGTAGTAAGACTCCACCCCCAGGGCCTCCCGCGCACTGGCGACGTGCTGCTCCAGGGCTGAGCTGGTGGCTGGTGGAAGGGTTGCACTGCTACCAGCTTGGAAGTCACCAGAGTTTTCCACTGTGTTATCACCCAGGTAGTGTTCGTGAAACTTCAGAATTCCTGAAACAACACAGGCACAGCCAACATCATACAAAATTGGGGTTGGGGGAGGGAAAGTGGAGGGCAGGGGACAGCAATGCAATCGCTATGTGACCTCTTTGACAAGCATGCCATCCTCCAAACCATGTGAAGAAATCCTGAAATCCGAGGTCTCAAGAGGGCTTTCAGAAGTGTGGTCAGTCCCCTTTTACAACTTTCACCATCAGGTTTGGTGCCTGAAACCAGAGTATTCAAGATAGGGCTTTTGCTTTTGATGATATATTCAGAAGCTCCTGAAATGATGGCTACTTCATATATATATTTCAAAACAGATGCTTCTCAGAAGCACCAACTAGGAAAGTTTCCTTTCAGGAACTGAGCATGAGCATGCCAATGTATATTCTCCCAAGAAACTAAAATCCTGAACAAAAATATAACTAGCCAAGTGGAAACTCAAAGACCTTTCATTTCACTAAAGCAAATCAAGATAAATATGTAGTATAAAGGCCAGATAAAAACATTTTAAGTTATTTTTAAATAAGACTAACTGGTCAATGGTCATTAATGGATTAAAGGAGCAAAAAATGATGGCTGAATGAAACTGAGGCAATCCACAGTGGTTTTCTGGCAATAAACATAAGACATATTCTCAAATGGTAATGAGGTGTGTCAGCCCTGGAAAAGGCTGGCCCTCTCTGATTGGATCAGAGCCCCAGTGAAAGCTTCAGAGTCTCATTAAGAACAAAGAGAATGAAAAGAGAAACAATAGGAGCGACATTATACATGGCTCATTATTACAGGGATTTGGATATACCACCTGTCAAATCATGTCCCCAAAACGTTAACAACCACAGACAGAAAGAGCTTGATACCTCCACCATCAACCGTGTCCTCCTGGGTATTAGCGCCCCTCTGTGGGCTGGGATACACAGGCATTCATTCCACCGTGGCTGACACCACGTCACCATGAACATCACAACTTAAAACCTTTAGCATAAAAAGGTCAGAGGTAAGAATGTTCTTTATGGAAAGCCCATAAAAAATATGGAATTAAGGGGAAAAGATTATAAAAAATAATGCTGAGGTGTAGAATGTATAAGCATGAGTACTCTGAACCCAAGAAGCATCTGAGAGCTGCCATCCAGCCACCAATTTTTTTTTAAATCAAAGGGATAGAAACATAATCAAGAAAATCTTGTCAATTCTCCCTGGAGTTGAACTTTTTGAAATTGGCTTACAGATATTCAAGAAGCCCCATTCTTCAAGATTCCCAATTATAAGATCCACTTCCCCGGTCAATAAACTCTAATTGGATCTGGTGTATCTGCAACATGGTAAAGCCATCAGCATTTTATTATGCAAAAAATATGGCCCTAACAGCTAATTAGTTGTTCTGTATTTAGTGAAACTGTTACAGCCTGAACATTTAATGCCGATTTAATCAAAGGGGATTTTTACTTCTGAAATCGATTTATAACAAAACTGGTTAAAAATGGGTTCTGATAAACTCAGAAATTTCAAGCATAAGACTTCATTTATATACTGTGATAGAATTGCCATTATCATTTTAGTCTCTTTAACTTCACCCTGACAAAAGGTCACAATTATTAGATCACATCTAGAAAGAACACTTTAGGACTTGCAGTCCTCACTTTATTAGCTAATGAACAACAAATAGGGCTGCTGGTGAAATTAATCCTCCTGCTCTCGGTCTTCCTGGATAACTGCTTCCCACTCACCAGCAAGAAACAGTGGTTTCTTGGGGGAATGAGAAAGCTGGGCGGTTTCACTAATTGAATGCCCCACCATGGAATATCCACTGTGGCTGAGGTTTTGCTGAAAGCTGACATCAGCTCCCTAATCTGATCTATGGTAGTGCACCTCTTCCACCTCTATTCATTAGACTTTCACCGTCTAGTGTCTTAATTGCCCTGGGCCCACAGACAGAGATCTTACCTGCCCCAGGAGCAAGCAACCAGCTGTACAGGTAGCCCGCAGCCAGGGAATAGTAAAGCACTAGTCCCCTCTGGCCATTAACCATCTCTAAGATCTGATCGATAGTGACCGGGGAGTAGGGGTCGGAGTCCTGCTGTCCTGTTTGTCGTTCGACCAGAAGATCAGCAAATGCCCTTGTCCGTCCTCTTTCTGCCACAGCCAGGGCTTCATCATGATGGCCTAGGAAACAAAGGGATAGGCTGAGGAGTCCATAGCGAGTGTGCTTACTCAGAGAGGGCCATCAGGTACAAAGATTCTGGGCAAAAACCTCACTGCCTCCGCACTCCAATGTGTGGCAAATTCTTGGTCACACTGTTTAAAATTCAACCCTGTGCCTCAGATGATGGGTGCAGGGTCCACTCATAAACCCCATGTTTTCAGGTTCCACAGCACCCTAAGCATCGGGCCTTCCCCTGTCTTGCAGCCATACCACAAGAGAGCTAACTTTGTTCAGAGCATTCGTCCTCAGCCCTGCCCGTTCTCCATTCCACATCCTGAGTTGCTCCCTGGCCTCCTGGCTTCTGAGCCCATTCACTTGGCTCCTTGGACATGATGTTTTGCTTCCTGGTTTGCTCCTGACCATCTTTCTATTTCTCCTCGATGCAGCCCCTCTATGTATCACACTGTCCACCCCCATTTCCACATTTCCCCCCAAATTATACCTCTGTGCCTTTACACATGCTGGTTCCTCTGCTGGGTGTACCCTTCCCACTTTCATTCAAAAAGAGGGATCCTAATAGTTGTCCTGCCTATGTCAAAGGGCGATGGTAAAGATTAACTGAGGCACTGTAGATGAAGATGCCTGGTAGGCGTTATCCAAATCACCATATATAAAACAGCTGATATTGTTAGTGCTGATACCTCATTCCATTCTGGGCTCCCACACATTTACTTCTCTCTTCTAGTCTCCATGAGCAAGGGCTTTAAAGTTCTGAGGTCTTTAGTTTTTTTAAAGTCCTTCTCTCTTTCAAGCTTTTCCTCAGTCTTTAATCCAATTTCTAATCCCACTTTGTCTAAAAAACTAGTCTGTAATCTAGTTTAAAAGCTAGTGCACAAATATGAGAGCATAAAAAATATAAAGCAACATACTTTCAAGTGAGGATTGTTTAGAAGTGCTGAAGGAACACAATGCAGGGATTTGCTTGTGTCTTAAATATAAACATGGAAAAGTTACTAGAACTAAGGTCCAAAGAGAGAGTGGGCAGAGGCAGGAGACCAGACGCTGCAGCTCCGACACAGCACTTCATGTACGCCTTGCTTCCTGCAGTTCAAGTATCAGTAGAAAGTGGGGATTTACACATGTGTATGCAAATGTCTTCTTTTACTCTATTAAGTTATTAACTGGAACAGCAGGGATGATTTCTGTGCACATTGGAAAACTGGCCCCAAAGTGCTAGACAGACTTAACACTGTGATTATAATAGATAATAAATTGTAATCCCAGGCAATTAGGACATTTAACAGATAGATTTTTCAAGTGGAAGTTTGAGTATTCTTACACATACAACAAAGGACAGGTTATTGACAAGGCCTCAACATTCACCTTCAAAAACATTGTTTGTTCCAATGAATACCTCCCAAATCCAAGTTCTGGGTTGTGGAAAAGGGTCTGCAGAGATGGATAGGCCTGAGGAGAGGTGGAGGACAGGAGAGCTGGAATAAGGTGGCTGCAAGTTAAGGCCCAGGTGAGAGAAGATGCACGCTGCCCCACGTAATGCACCACCACAGGCCTGGGAGAATTATCACTGACTATGCCATACCCTAGAGGGCAGATAGTAAAAATACTTACTAGATAGCAGCATTAAAAGATGCGTGGCAGAGGAAATAGGGAAAAAGCTGGGTGTCTTCTCCGTTACCTCCCCACCCAGGTATTAATGGTGAGAGGGAATCTGGGGAGGAACACCTGGTACAAGCATCTCAGTCTCCGGGACACCTTCCCTGGCTCCTGGCTCTGCCTGCTAAGCCGCTTTGTTTCCACAGCACCTGAGTTTCTTTTACCCTAGTGCCAACCACATCATACTGCACTTGTTGACAGGCTAAGAGCGTCTTGAAGGCAGGAACCAGGCCTTCCTGACTTTAATCCCTAGGGCTCGCACTCGGCACATATAAATATTTGTTGAATGGATGAACGCATGTTCACTGGCTCGACTGTGGTTGTGGCTTCACAGTCCGTTGTAACAACAAATCACGTTTCATCACAGCCATCACTCAACAACCTAGATGCACTGGTGCAAAGTGGGACCCCTAGCTGCTCTCACCTAGGCTGACGAGCACCCGCTGCAAGGCCTGGTAGGATGACGTCTGCAGGTCGAAGAGGGAGAGCTTGTAATCTGTGCTCAGCTGCGCCTCGTGTCGGATCGTTTCAAACAAGGCCGATGCCCTATAGAGCTGCAAGTAGGGGACAAAGAACGCACGTTACCCATTCTCCAGAAACCACCGTCCAGCTGTTCACTGCCTAGAGACAACTTTTGCTCACATCTTGGTACACAACCTAAAAATTGTCTTAAAACGTTTGAAAGGATGGATCTTTATTTCCAAGTAGGTCTTTGTGGACCTCAAAAGGCATCAGATCATACCCAGTAAATTACAGTTTATGTCATCAATTTTTGACAGATAAGGGGATGTAAAAGACAGGAGTTATATACTGAGAGCCTGAAAATTGAAAAAAAAATCAGCTATTAATCCAGCCAAGTGCTGATTTTGATTAAAACAAAAAGCCTCTCCTCATGTCATCAAGCAGCCGTAATTCACCCCCCGCCTCACGGTGCTGAAGGACTGGAGTAAGAACGGGTGTGGCGGAGGCAGGCTGGGGACGGGTGAGGCTGGGGGGACCTGAGAGGAAGGCAGCCGCACTCTCAGGAGGAAGACGGCTTTTCGCAGGTGGTTCAGCCAAACCAAACACTGCCCTCCATAGCGGTGCCCCAGGGGCAGGTCTTTGTAGACAAGCTCCCTAGGAGCCATGTCCACTCCTCCCAGCCACCCATGGGACCGGACACTCGATGTTCCTAAGGAGACACTGTCCGGCTGCTCTCACGGGCTTCTCTATCAGCAAGACCACAAGACTCTTCTCTATTTAAATGCTGGAAATAGTACCAAATTTTAAGTTCATGCAAATTTAAACAATAGAATTCTAAGACTAAGAGACTCAGACTAGGAGAGAGGAATGTATTCCCAGCTCTGCCACTAATGTGCTGTAGGACTTTTGGCAAGATTCAGAGCCTCAGTTTCCTCTTCTCTATACAGGGGATGGTTATCATTCTACCTCACAGGGTTATTTGAGGAATAAATTCAGTGAGTGAAAGCACTTTGAAAATTATAAATTGCTATATCAACACAGATTTTAATTTTTAAAACCAGGAAATTAGTTCTTTAAATTGCCTTTGATAGTTTAAAAAGCACAGTATAATACCTTAAAATTCCAGGCTGCTATGGCACAAATTCAGTCACATCATGTCCTCAGTTCCTGTGAGCACCTGGACAGGAGCCTTGATTCACTTCTCCTCCTCCCCCTTTGCCTAGCACAGTGTCCTCTGCCCTGGTTGCTCACATGCTGCCTAAGTGGGTGAGCGTGTGATTTCAGATGACGCCACCTCACAACTCCCCCAGCCTGACAGAGGAACCCATAACTCCAGGGATCTTTCTAACCTCCAGAGCCAGCATGAGAGCAGGCTTCTCTTCAACTATTTGTATCTATGCAGAAACGTGAACCGTGTGTGTGTGTGTGTGTGTGTGTGTGAGAGAGAGAGAGCGCGCTATCTATTGATATAACTAGAAACCTACAAAGACATTAAATCCAGTAATTGTGAATTCTTGGATTAGTTACTTCTGTCATAAAATGTATGTAGTTTCATATTAAGGTTTAATGAGGAACAGCAGCACATTAATAGTATGAGAACTCCAAAGAAATTACTGAGAAATCTATCACACAAGTGAGCAAGAATTTTACTATGGTTCAATACGTGTGGGCTGGTACAGGCTGGAAATCCTGTATCTTAACCCAAGAGTAGAGGTCAGCACCTTCTGGCGAATGTCATCACTACTAGGATAGTCATCCCAAGGTCTTCTGTACTTCAGAAACAAAATCCACTTGTGACAGGGCTTCTCCTGCTCACCTGATGTTGGGCCTCCTCCAGGTTCCCACTAGCCCAAAGGGAGAGGCCAAGACCGTGGCGAATTTTGGCTTCATCTTCTCTTCGGCCCAGTTGCTCAGCTAACCTTAAACCTGCAACCAGATAGAGAAATTTTAAGGACACATAGAAGACAGACAACTCCATCCTGCCAGGGAGTCCTGGAGGGTAATTCTGCCTCAGGTGTATATGAAGAATGTTAACTACATAGCTAGATAAAATACAGGGCAAAAGTAGAATCAGCCGGGGCAGAGAAAGCATTCTCTTCAAATTCTGTGTTGGTACTGACCTTTTCAGGACACTTCAAGATGTCCCAGCAAGAGCTCAGGTGCTGGCGATCAGCAGGAGACAGGTTTGCAGGGCAGGCAGAAACACTGCAACGAATGGAACCTAACCTGGCCGCCCTGCCAGGTGTGAAATCCCCAGGTTTGCAAATGGAAACTTCTGGCCTATAAATTTATCTAATCCAATCCTTTGGCTGGCAAAAGCTTTTCCTGACAGCTCCATAGTCAAGTACAGAAGCCAAGCTAATAATTTTTCCTGTTTCACGCGTACTGCATCCTATCAGTGTTGCCGGGAGACATCTGATGTCCCCCCGAAAGCAGCATACTCACACTGCCTGGCCTGCCTTTTGCTACTGATGCCACTGACACGTTTCACATCCAGTCTGCTTTTCCTTTAAGGCTGAGACTTTGATGTGCCTCAGCGGGGTTGCAGAACAAGTGCTATTATGAGTCAAAAGCCTTAAATGAGACTGTCCTCATTCTAACAGCCTTCAGATAGGCACCTGCAGTTTGGGTCACTTACCCACAGCAAGCTTCTGGACTTCGGGACACCAGCAACCTCCAGGGCTTTGTGGGAGCCAAATCTGAGGGCAGCCGTTCATTGTACTGGCCACTAAGTAGTTCTCAGCATCACTCTGCTCTCTTTATCGTTCTGTCTGTACATAGGAGTTAGCTTGTGCAGAAGACAGCATGAAGGCTCCCACACTACAGCTGCACACACAAAGGAAGGACTTCTCTTTCTAACCTAATTCCAGGTGGATGGGAACCTGCCTCTGAGCATGCTGGGCCCACGCAATTTCAGACTTTTGGAAAGGAACTGAATCAGTTGAGAGGCTAATAAAAGCGATACTCAGGTTCAAGCTCATAACATATTATGCATTTCAAAATGCACACAACTCAGAAAACTTAGAAATAGCACTGTAAGTTTAAATCATGTCACTGGGTAACAAAAATAATACTTGCAAATTAGTCACATTTTAAAATACCTCACAGAATAGGAACACAAATGAAAGAAGACAATGCTTGGGTGAAAACCAGGATAACCCTCAACGAGCTAACCATATCCATTCTTCAATATAGCTATCCCTGCGAGGTCTGGGTCTGTGAGTCAGAAGTGAAAGTCATTGAGGTAGCCCCCCTACCCGTGCTTTGTTCCCTGTTGGATCCCCAGCATGTAGCACACTCCCTGGCCCATAGTCAGAGGATCAACAACAAAGAGTTAAAAGCCCACTGGACAGACATGGTATCTGTCCTGCCCCAGCTTCTATCGGCTTCCGCCTCTTAGGAATCTGATCCACCTACCCAGCTCTCCTGGAGCCTGGTTTGCCCGAAACTAATTGCAAAACTCTAGGTCAGTCACTAAATTGCTCCAGGATCCCTTTCTTCATTTGCAAAGAGAGAAAACGCTGGATGAGACTAGTGGTTTTAACCAGGGTGTCTATACAAGTCACCTGGTGAGCTTGTTCAAAAGACTCAGACAAGGCCCCACCCGTGAGATTCTTTGCACTGGGCAGAGCGATGCTAACCCTCGGCCTTCTCTGAAAGTCAGCAGAGAGGTCACCGAGGTGGTTTCCAACTGAACTGTTCCCTTATTTCAAGAGGCTGCAGACCCAACTCAGAGCACCCAGAAACGACCTTCCAGGTGTTCTGCACCTATAACAGCCCCTGGGAAGAGGCATCTGGTTTGGTTCATGGGGCACACCAGGCTCTCGGGTGGAGCCCATCCATGAAAGAGGCACCGTGGAGATGCTACAATGAGAATTTAGATCTCTGCAAGACTTAAATTACAAGAAACAATAAAAATGAAATTGAGAGTTTTCCATAAATACAGAAGTGTGTTACAACGTCTCAGGCAAAGCAGCTGCTTCATAGAAACAATATATCAAGAAGTACAAAAGAACACAGCTGAAAGGTCGTAAATAAATTTATGCTGGGCCTAAATTTAATAGTTTTCACAAATTCAACTGAAAATCACCCCCAGTCTGTTGGAATTTTACCACAGTCAAGTTTCAGGAAACCAAAAGCCAACTCTCATATTTAATACATTGAGGCAGAGCTCCCGTTGAGGGGGAGCCAAATAAGGTCTGGGAAGTGGCTCCCAGCCTCTCAGCAACCTCTCAGCCTGCAGGCCAGAGCAATTCCTGGTCTGTGCAAAGGAGGACAGCGAACCATCAGCCCCCGGCCCATTCTCTACTTTGCTTCCTGCTTCTCTCTCTCCCGGCTTCCCAGCTGGGGCTCAGGAGTAATAGGGATACGACTGCCCCAACCTTGCTCTGTTCCTGCAAGATTAGAAACAACTCCACACAGGGCCTTGAGTGGTTCCTGGGGTCAGAAAACCTGGGCTGAGCCTCACTCCACCACGGACCGACCACACGGTCAGGATCAAGCTACTGTATTCTCTGAGCCTCAGGTCACTTAGCTGCCAATGGGACTAGAAAGATACACCTCTCAAGGCTACTGTGAGAATTAAATCCAATTAAATAAACTATATATGCAAAAACCCTGGAAACTATAAATGAGAGTTTTTGCATGAAATCAGCAACCATTTCCTTTCACTAGTGAGCCTAGAACATCACATCTGCCGTTTTTCCCTCCCAGGATGGGAGGATGCAATGTGCCCATGTGAGGGGAAGTGCTTTCCAGAGTAGAAAGCCCCATCCCAGTGTCAAGAGGTGGAAGGTAAACACGTCTGCTTCACGAGGAAGGAAGCATCCCAGGACTGACTGTGCTGAACCTGATGGAGGAGGGGGAGGAGGAGAGGAGGGGGAGGAGGAGAGGAGGGGGAGGAGGAGAGGAGGGGGAGGAGGAGAGGAGGGGGAGGAGCAGTCACTTTCTGGGCCTGCCTGGAACAAGACGACTGTGGCACCAGCCCAAGCACTGTGGGTAACAAGCACTGGGAAGGAAGCCTGGTCAACTGCTTGAATGACCCTCAGACTGACGCTTCTGGATTAGACCTCAGCTGCCACATCAAAATTGATTTCTACATAGTTTTGACACAGTTTAGATATTTTCTGGGGGGCTTGGAACAGATGGTCATTTCCCTCTGATTCAGGCCCTTAAATTTGATATGATCAGATCTTACTTGATTCATCGTGTGTGAGAATGTGTTATTCACTTAGCAGAGGGCTCTGAAAAGCAAGGATGACATCAGCTCTCTGGGCAGCTGGCTAGCAGAGTAAGAACCTGGGTAATGCATTCTGGACAATGGAACACCTTTGTACTATTAAGGAACACCCAGTGGGGGACACCATGGTTTTGGAGTTGAACTGATGATGTGACCTCTGAGATCCTCACTCCAAGCAGAGGTGGCTGCTCAACCTGTGCCTGATTTCTTCTGTGTAGACTCTGTGAGAACTCCATCTCAGAGCCGACTGAGAGACCATGACAGACCTTTTCACTTACCTTCCTGTAAGTACATGACTGCCTGGGAATAGTTCTGCAAAGCATGATGGGTCCTTCCAAGGCTACTGTATGACACCGTCTTGGCCACCAAGTCATTCATCTGTGCAGCAATGCTTAAGTGCTGTTCTTGATAGACCACAGCCCTCTCAAAGGTGCCCAGGGATTCATATGTCAGGCCCAGGTTCCCATAGGCTCGGCCCTGGCATGTGGGGTTGTTGGTTTCCTCTGCTATCTGAAGATCGAGCTGGTGATATTGCAGGGCTGTATCATATTCCCCCATCTGCTGGTAAACGCCTCCTAGGCCACAGGCCGCATCACTTTCCAGAGCTCGGTCTTTCATGTCTCGAGCGATGTTCAGCTGGCGTTCAAGGCAGGAAATGGCTTGTTCGTAATTCCCTAATTGGCTGTGCAGACTTCCCAGCTCTCCATAGGCCTGGGCTTTATTAAAGGCCTCCCCAAGTTCATGAGCGACCACGAGCCTCTTTTCAAAGCACACCAGGGCTTGCTGCAAGCTCCCCATTGCCCTGTGGGGATGTAGACAGAAAAGCAATGATATTATTTTGTGCAGGTGCAGACATGCTAAAGCCCCTGAGAAAATGAAAAGCATTTGTCACTGTCACTTACTATAGAAGCTCTTAACTCCTCTTCTAGCTAAAATCTATCATGTGCCCTTAGAGTGAGATGCAGGGGAATTTCATAATCTGGAAAGCAATTCAAAAGTCATCCCTTAGTGACCTTCCCAAGAGTTTGAGATTCAATGGGATATACACCCCAGAGGAAACATAAAATATATTAATAGGCACAATGATAGCAAGTGAACTGTTTGGTTCTTCGGGCCTCCCAATTTCCACTACCGCTTAGACTATGTTTTTGAAATCACTTTACAATGGCCATAAATCTTTCACCCTCAGCTTCTCAGAGCACTCTGTGGGTGATGATTTAGTTTGACCCTTGCCCTTCCTCCACTCCAGGAGCCCTAATCCCCTGCCTATCTGGAGAGGCCATATATTCTGCAGACGCAGACACAGACACCTTCTTGGGTTCCCCACATTCAGAAGGGAAGCATCACCTTGGCCAACAGTGTGTCTTTTTGTGCTGCCAAGAGATGGCATGATAAAAGTGGGAAGAGCATGGATTTTGGCAGAAGACCAAACCAGTTGTGTGGGGCACATGAATTCCTTTCCCTGAGCCTCAGTGTCTGGATGACAATAAATCCCACATCCCATAGCAGACGATAACAAAGGTAGAGTAATACAGCATTGCTACACATATTAAGCAAGATACCTACGCAGGGTGCCTAGCATGATGATAGTATGTTTCTTTACTCTGGTCTTTATCAGGTGGCTTTCCCTAAATGGGGTCCAAGTAATTGGTGGATACGGACATTGTATTAATAAACACATTCATATAACGTGGGAGGCATTCAGAAAAGATCAGTTAAATTGATACACTCATCTTTCCCATTCCTATTGTTTATCCTGCTCATTATGAAATAGTCAAAAAGGCATTGCTCTTGGAGTCAGAGAGCCCTGGGTTTGACCCTCAGCTGTGTGATCTTGGACATTAACATAACCTCTCTGGGCCTTAGTGTCTTCCTCCACAACATAAGGGTAATAATACCCCCTGCTAAATTCACAGAATCATTGGAGGAACCAAATAAGATATGTATGAAAATGCTTCGTAGTTAATAAGCTGCCATGCAGACATTAAGTTGCAATACTGTCACAGCTGCTCTTTGTGCAAGTTTATCAACCACATTTATCCTCTGTCATTTTTACCTGTGTCCATTTCCCAGGCCCCGGTAAGCCTTGGCTTGGTCTTGCATGCGATTCAGACTCTGGGCAACAGATAAATATTGTTCATAGTACTTGATAGCTTCCTCATAGTCACCCAGGGCCTCGTAGCAATCCCCCAGGTTGCCGTAGGCCCGGCCCCTGTCAAGCACAGACTCGTTTCCACTTAGCTGTTGCAGCATGGCCAACTGCTGTTCAAAGTAGCCAATGGCTTCTTCCATCACATTCATGTTCATCTTTGTGATGCCCATGTTGCCATAGACCTGGGCTTCTAGACTTGGATCCTTCAGCTTCTGCCCTAGATCCAGCTGCTCTTCATAACATTTGAATGCCATCGTATATTTGCCAAGGGCCATGTAGACAGCAGCCAGGTGCCCGTGAGCTCTGCACTCCCCTGGCAAGTCACTCAGCTCCTGATATACCTCCAGTTCCTGCGTGTGATAACCTAAGGCCTTGTCATATTTCTGGATCATTCGGTATGCGGTGCCCAGGGCTGCATAGGCACTGGCCTCCAGTCTTCTGTCCTTTACATGGTGAGCTAAGCCCAGCTGCTGCTCATAGAATTTTATTGCACCATTTATATCTTTTTTACAGACGAATATATCACCCAGGTTCCCTAGGGCTCGAAATTTAGCCTGGGAATTATTCAGGGACTGGGCTAGGGACAGTAGGTACTTCTGACACTCTTCAGCTTTGTTGAAATTCAGCAGAGCCTTGAATGCTAGGCCCAAGTTGCAGTAAGCTTTCGCTTGGCTCAATTTGTCATGAAGGTCTTTGGCCAGTGCCAGATCCTGCTCATAGTACTTCACTGCCTCCTGGTAATTCCCAAGGCAGTAATGGGCATAGCCAAGATTGTGGCAGACCTTCCCTTCTCCCTCCATGTCTTGAAGGTCAGGGGCAAGCCGGAGGTACTGTTCATAATAGGGGGCAGCCTGGACATACTCCGCACGAGAGCAGTGGAAGTTGCCCAGGTTGCTGAGGGCCCGGGCCTCACTCTGGATGTCACGCAGCTCCCGGGCGATGTTCAGGTGGTTCTGATAGTGCTGCAGGGCCCGGTCATGGGCACCCAGGGCCTGGTAGGCCACGGCAAGGTTTCCATGTGTGGATGCCTGCGAGGCGCGGTCATTCACTTCCATGGAGATCTGCAGCTCCTGCCGGTGGTACTTGACTGCCTGGTCGTACATGCCCAGAGCATTGTAGGCATTGCCCATATTCCCATAGGCACGGCCCTGGGCGGCGTAGTCACTCAGCTCCTGGGCGATGCACAGGTGGGTCTTGTGGAGCTTCAGGGCAGTCTCGTAATCGCCTCTCATCTGGTGTATGATTCCTGAGAAAGAGAATAAAAGAACAAAACAAGGTTTGAGTAACTGATTAGCAATTTGGAAAAAATGTAATTTGCAACTCAATTTATACTCAAATACAATCCAGATGAATTAAAGAATTTAAAATAACAGAATGTAGAATTAAATATTTATCAGCTCTCCAGAGGGGGGATAGCTTTCTAAGCTTTGAAGCAACAGAAAAAAAACACTGACAGATTTGAATACAAAAATAAGAAGTTTTGCACTACAAATATATATCTAAAATTAAAAGGCAAACACAATACTGGAAAATATATGAAACAATTCAATCGCTATTGTGTGTAAAGATTTCACTCGGTTTGCTTTAAAAAAATCAAGACCCCAATTTACTGAAATAGGCAGAGAACAGGAAGCGTGAGCAGACAACTCGTGCAAGGAAATACAAAGAGTAACCACAGGGGAAATGCTAATTTCTTTTAATAATCAAAGAAATGCAAAATAAAACAACCCTGAAGTACCATTTTACTTCTACTAAATTAGCAAGCAAAAAATTTAAACACCACCCTACACTGACGAGGTTGCCCTGAAATTGATGAAGACATCAACTGCTGGACAGAGACTGGAGGAGCCTTTGAAGAAGCAGCAGGGCAAGACCCACAAACACGGTCCTGCTCAGACCCTGCAGCCCTACTCACGGGAATGTATTCTAAGGAAATCTGTCAACAGATGCAAAAGCTTTACACATAATAACTTCACTGCAGCATGATGGGTTAGTGGAAAATCAGAAACATCATAAATGGCAAACGCTAGGGGACTGTATGAGCACATTTTGGTACATCAACTCAGAGGATTATGCAGTCATTAAAAAGATAATTATGAAGTTTATGCAGAAAAATGGGGGAAAAAAAGCTTCTTACAATAATGTTAAGTGGGAGAAGCAGAAAACAATGCTGCATGCTCCCTGTGAAAACAACTAGGAAAATAAATGTGTGCACATGGACAAGACCTTGAAGGGATTATGCAAAAATAAAAATAAGTTGCCTTGTTAGGTGATGGGATTTGAATGATTTTTCTACCAGAATTTCTTATAATTCTACTATACATCTTTTACTGTCAACAATAATAGCACTTCAAACAACCCTCATAAACTATGGTATAGCTGCTAAGCTGTTGTTTTTACAAGCAGTTTAAAGTGAGATATATCATAAATATCAAGTAGTTCCAAATGAGGGATATCATAAAAGTAACTTGGGAGGTGCCTTTGGGGAGAGCCTGGTTCACCCCACTTGGGGCTGGGGCGGAGGGCACTGGAGAAGGCAGAGGGAATCTAGCCTACAGACAGGTTTCTCCTTGCTCTGGGTTTTGAACACGCTTTTCCATGCCTCAATATGTGAGCTTTGCAGTAGTGACCAAAACCTGCAGAAGTACAAAAACTCAAAAACACCAACATGGGTTCTTGTTAAAATGTCTGAACTGAAAATAGAGTCATTGAGAAAGAAAGTTGTCAAAATCCTGCCTCCACAATTTGCTTATCTCTATGACACCTTTCATTCATCCATTCATTCATTCATCCATCCATTCACTTACACACTGACCCAGCAAACATTAACTGAGTAGTTATTGTGTACTAAGCCTTGTGGTGGGCAGCAGTGGTAGAGAGAAGAATGAAGACACAAATCTGCCCTCAGAAAGCACACAGGGTCATAAGGAAGAGAGTCACGAAACGAATAATTTTAGTACACATAACAGACGCTGATGTGGGGTGGGGAGAGAGGAGCATGTCAGGGCTGATCTTTTGGTCCCAACTTTCTCCCACTCCCTGCGGTGGAGGTGTGTCCCGCCACAGGAGTCTCTGGGCCCAGCCAACTCTGACATTAATGGGACTTAGGGTACTGGATAAACTATTTAGCTTCTCTGAGATTTTTTCAGTTCATCTATAAAATGAGGAAAGTAATAATCGTGATACCAACCTTAGAGGGTAGTAGTGAGGATCAAATGAAATAATGTATGTGCAAGTGCACTGTAAATTGTAAAGTGAAATTCAAATATTAGTGACTGAAATTACTATATGATTCCAGGAAAGGGAATTCTCGAGGTGGTAAAGATTAAATAAACTATGGTAAATTCTTTTGTGTATTTTCTCTATGAGGAAACTATTTCATAATTTAAAAATAACTAAGTAAAGCATGGTACTCTGTACAATGGAATAACATGGTGCCATTAAAAATGGTGAAGTAGAAGTTTATATATTGACATGGGAAAAATTATAATATATTTGTGGGATATATGTCATAAAGCAGTACATCTTAATAAAAACATTAATAGGATGTGTGTATATACATATATGTTTACATCTGTACACACATAGAGCATAAAATTTATTTAAATATTAACAGTAGTAATCTTTGGGTAGTGGAATTACAGGTTTTTTTTTTTTTGCTTATCCGTATTTTAAGTGTTTTTTCTATGGTGAATACATAACACTTGGTTTAAAAATTACTGAAAGTATTTTTGAAACTCTGATCCAAAAAGGGAAGTAATATTCCTGGGGATTGGGTCTAGTCACTTCCCTGGGTTGGAGATGCCACCGGCATCCTAGCTGGAAGGATCAGAGTTTTTCAGAATCTGTCTCAAGGTTAGAAACTCTAAGCTGCCCAAGAGGCAATACCTTAGCATCAGCTGGAACCCTTTTACTGGTGAAAAATTATTAGTGACAGAAACATTTTAGTTCTAAAGACCTGAATTTGGCCTGTATCCCTAAACTGCTTTTATCTTAAGAGAAAACTTTTAGATTTAAATTTTCCAGGTATCCTTAGAGGAAATGAATCATTTGCTCCCTCTCTCCTCAGCTTCTGCATTTCTAAAATGAGGGTCAAAATATCTGCCCAGCCATGAGTCCATAGTCATGAACAGAGCCAGAGCTGGGGAGGATAGCAGGAGTGCCCGCATCTCTCTCTGAGAACTTTCTCCCACAGTGATGCCTTTGCATTGATTTTTCCCCACAGCTTTTGGATTTCATTGCAATGATTTTTAAGCCAATATAATCACTAGTCTGTTGCTAAGATGATGTTAAGAGGAAGCAAGCAGTGTGAGATCTTTAGAGAAGGCAATTGAGAAAGCTCAGGTTTTTTTGCATGCTCCCTACCACCAAGACACAGGTCTCCTTGCTAGCCTCCCACCCTCCCCACTTATACCCCATCCTACAGGAAGCTGGCTAAGTATCTGGAAGGCACACTGTAATGGAAAAGGCACTTTAAGTCAGAAGTCCTGTTTTACAGGACTGGCTTCCACCTCATTCAGCTGAGTATCTTTGAGACAATCACTTTATGTCTCTGAGCCTTTCTTTTTTTTTAATTGAAAACTTTTTGGTGTTTTTTTGTTTTCTTATTAATAAGGTCAGGTTATAATCATCTCAAAGAAATAGTATGAGAAACATAATAATGTATATCAATAAGCTTTGTAAACTATAGCATGCTCTCTAAACATGGTATGAGCAGTATTTAGAGAGTGAGAGAAAGGAAAAGGAATTCTCTGTCTCTTACTCTCATGGCCTTAAGAGTCTGGCCTAGTTAACAGTGAGCAGTTGGGATGATAATGGCTACCCAGGGTTCAGTCTGTGAAAGATTTGCGAAAGAAACTGCCTGCTGGTTATGGCAAAATGATCTGACCTCCAGCCAGCTCACCCACGCACTCCCCTTTTCTCCTGCTCTTCCTCCTTGTCTGACACTTCCAAGGGTCTATAAAGAATCATAGGAAGATTCTCAAAACAAAGACTTCTGGACACAGGCAAGGGTAAGAGGGGATGGGGCTGGCTGAGATGGGAATTTTCTCATCTGCCCTGTGTCTCTACTGTCCCAGCCGCTACCAGCCTGGAGGATTCTACGGAACATTACACACTCTTGGCAGCCTTTCTCTTTGTTGAGGCAACATAAAAGCGGCCCTGAGAGCTGCCAGCAGAGTGACTGCACATGCTGAGGAGATAATCTGCAGATCCTCCTTCCCTTTCGAGACCACAGCTTGATTTCCCAGGGCCGTCACTCAGATGAAGACTTACAGAGGGGCTGTCAGCAGGGGCGTGTGAGGTGACAACGTGCTGCAGGGAGGGGAATTAAATGAAGATTAGTGGGGCAGAAGACCCTCACAAAGCTGAGTTCTCACAAGGGTGTGCAGAGAAAGAACACATGGTTATGAATTTATACATCACCACGGTAGGCCTCCACCTATGCATCAGGAATGGTTGCTGCCATGGAAATAATAATACCTACTTCAAAGAGCTGTTGTGAGGGCCAAGGAGATCAGGCTTATGAGAAGCTGGCACAAGTGCCTGGGACATAATAAATGCTCAATACATTTGCTTTTATTATTAACCATTACCAGCAAAGACCAAGGGAGGTGTGAACAGGACAAGCCAAGCAGAAGAATTTCTCCTGAAACTAGAACATTTAGCATTTTAGCAATGAATTCTGGCTGCTTTTTCTTTGTGAATTCTCTGAAAGTAAGGCCTCAGTGTACCTCCATAAACAATGGAAGTGCTCTTCTCATTTACTGAAAATGTTGTTCTGATTATTAATAGTGCATGATCCAAATGAGGCTTTAAGAGCTCATCTATTCTTTCCTGCTGCTTTCAAACAGGTTGAGTTCTGCTCCATCCTAGCCAAATCACCAGCTATTCTCAGAAGAAACGTAAGATTTGGGAACTGGAAGAGGCTCACTTTATAAATGACATGACCCAGGCCCAGTGAGAGGAAGTGAGTTAATGGCAGAGCCAAAGGAGGGAATTTCGACCCTGTACCAGCCCATCTGCTTTCAAGATATGCAGGAGACATGAAGGGACTATTACTAGTCTCACTAGGTGTGACATGGGATAGTAGCTGTGCTTTAAGAAGTTCTCATCTGTTAGAAATACACATGGAAGTATTTACAGATGAAATGACATGGTGTCTATAGTTTGCTTTAAAAATACTCCAGCAGAGGGAAAAAAGATAAGCACGTGTATGTTTATGAAAACAGATGAAACAAGATTAGCAAAATGTTGATAATTGGGTTACAAGTACATGGAGGTTCATTATACCATTATGTGTGTGTGTGTGTGTGTGTGTGTGTGTGTGAGAGAGAGAGAGTAAAAATTTCCATAACAGAAAGTTAATCAAATAATAAAGACACACAGAGAGATCTGTACTGCACATTCTTCTATAGCCCCTTCTGGATCAGGAAACTCTTCCTCAGAGCTAAGTCCTGATGTGGATGTTTAAGTTCATTTTTCTGTCTTCAGGACCTCAGTAGAAAAAGAAATCAGCTGGTTACCAGCCTCCCTATCCTTCTCCAGGCTGGAGGACATGTGTAGACTGAAAACAGCACAGTGCTTTGTCCCATTGCTTTGATTTATTTATAGCCATGACATTTAGTTTTACCTTTAATTTCAAGTGATCTTAAAGGATAGGATGATATCTTGTCTACCAAACAGGCGGGGGGGGGGGTGATGGTAAAAACAGCTGAGAAAGCCTGCTCCACAGAAACAGCACTGCATGTTCTCAACTGCTCTTCCCAGTCCTCCTCCTCAGCAGGGAAGTGGCCCCAGCTTCTCTGGGGGACCCATTATTCCCAGTTGAGACATCTTTAGGCTCCCTGGATCCTCTCCTTCTCAAGTTTCCACATAGAGTTCTTCTACACTGTACCTAAAATATCTCCAAGCTTGGGGTGGGGAGGACCGGACAGACCTGGTTAGTAAACAGATGACTGGAATCAAGGGCAAGAGAGCAATCTGCTCTGTGTTATAAATGCAACCTACTGGATGTTTCATCTAACTCATTTTCAGGTTACTGTTTATGTACCTGGAGACAAGTCTCCGTTATATTTGCCAGTGGAGGACAGCAAAGATATAGATATTTTTAAATGGCAGATAATTCCAAAATTACTTATCATATGATTTCAGCTACAAGCACCTTCCTGGTAGGTAAATTTTTCTGAGAACTTTTGCCGGCTGTCTACTTGATGATCTTAGTCACACCTCAAAACAATCCTGCGAGGTCAATGTTTGGTCT
The DNA here is from genome assembly GCA_031878705.1 of Tapirus indicus. Lineage (NCBI taxonomy): Eukaryota > Metazoa > Chordata > Mammalia > Perissodactyla > Tapiridae > Tapirus > Tapirus indicus. The sequence continues at coordinate 22,131,038 of CM062938.1, forward strand.
CAGAGATCCAGAAGTTTCAAGAACTTACTCGAGCCCACACAGCTTTAAGTGGCAGGACTGACACTGGAACCTAGGTTCTTTCAACTCAAGAGTCCATGCTCCCCTTCTGAAATGAAGCTGGAACGCCTTCTAGTGAAAGGTGGTTGTGATTTTGTACCCATTTCTTCCCTATTAACATTAGTATACTGTTGTGGCAAACCAACCTGGTGGAACCTATATAAGAACAGACTGAGGGTCTGGCTAAACTTGTATCTAGAGCAGAGAAGTACTCATTAGAGACCAGAAAATCCTAAGAGACTCAGGAGTGTAGGAGGAGGAGGCAGATGTAATCACCTGTGTGGGCGTCACCTCTGGAGAACTCGGGCCATCACGTGTTTCTTCTGCCATCATTTATCTTAATTACACCTGTCTACTTTTTCTACCAAACCCACCAGGCTCTTCCTGTTCCTCCAAAGGATAAGTGAAGTTAAGAGCTTGTTATCTTCTTTCACTTCAACAGCAATTTAGGATGTCTTCAGTGACATTGAGAGTTCAGTGGCACTTCTGTCCCAGATCCCAATTGCCCTTCCCTTCTGTTTCAGTTCTGAGGAGCCTGCTGTAATAAGGTCAAGGAAATGCCTGCACATGCCACCTCTCCCTCCCACAAACACACTCCAGTGGAAACTACCTGTCTTCCCTCCCCCCCAGCTTAACTGAGGTAATATTGACTAATAAAATTGTATATAATTTAAAGCATACAGTGTGATGATTTGATATATATATATATATACACACATATATATATATATATATAGTGAAATGATTACCATGAGCAAGTTAATTAACACATCCATCACCTTTTCGTGGTGAGAATGCTTAAGATCTACTCTGTTAATAAATTTCAAGTGTCTAACAAGCATTACTAACTACAGCTACCATGCTGTCCATTAGATCCCCAGAACTTATTCATCTTATAACCAAACCTAGAGGAAATAAAATGCAGTTGAAAGAGAAACAGAGAGGCCCTAATTGCTAATCCATGACCCGCAAACCTCCCCTTAGGCTAAACAGAGCAGAGTCAGTTCCTCTGTAGTCCCCTCCTGCCACAGTCCCAAAGGCCTGAGCTAACTGATAGTGACAAGAAGCCAGCCTGGAACCCACTGGAGCCCACAGATATTCACGGCCTTCATACAAGGCCCCACTTCCTACTTCCCTCAGATAGTTAAAAACTGAGACTGCAGGTGAATAGCTCAGAAATTCCCTGGGCCTGTACGGCTGTAAATCCTGAGGCAGTGGGGAAGATTAATTGGTCCATGAAGTAGGGGAAGCAATAATTAAAACTATTAAAAAGAAGGTGGCTGGAGAGGGGCGCTCCAGAGATGGATGACAAGGTAGGAAGTGCTAGGCACAGTCATCCCTAATGACTGTGGCCAGGCCACTGTGGGAGAACTTGGTGGGAAGCCCAGAGCAGAGTGAAAAATATGCTGGGCCTGCCTGGCCAAGCCCCGCCATTAGTCACTGTTTGGAAAAGGTAAAGTGTGCCTGGTTTTCATTCTGGATCTCAATGAGAGGTGAGAGGCACCCTCATAAGTTAGCAATGCAGAGAATGTTACAGGGAGTTAGTTTCAATACGAAACAAATATTTCTTTTGTTTCAAGGCCTGGGGTAGAATCACTGAAATGCAGAGATAGCTGCTTCTGCCCCACCCCACCCCGAGCTGAACCCCTAAAAACTGGACCAGTGTCATCTCCCTAGAGCACCTTCTGAGGGTCCCTCTGGCCTGAAGAGCAAAGTGTAGACCGTTAAAATGGCATTTACAAGCTTCCTAGATCCAGCTCCAACCCAGCCGTTCCTGTCCCATGCTCCCTACGCTATGCCAGCCACGAAGCCACCCTTCCGCCCAATCCCACCCTCCTTGTATGCCTGACTTTGTCATCCCACTCACTTGGCTTGGATTGCCTTTCTGCCCCATCTGTGGTAGACTTTACTCATGTTCCCTACTCTCTGGTTCTCTTCCAGATCCAGACATGTACTTCCCTGCTCAGGAGAAGTTAGATGTGGCCAAGTGACTTGCTTTGCCCAATGAAACGTGAGTAAAGCAATGCGTTACTTCCAGACAGAAACGTTGAAGAGCTGGAGTACAATATTCCGTGCTCTCTCTTCCCCTGCGTCATTGACTGCAGGAGCTGTGTGTTCTACATGGTGCCGTGATAGCAAGATGGACCCATGGCAGGCCCGGATTAGTGAGTTGTCTCTGAGGGTTACACGAACCTGTGATAGGCTGTGGAGGAATATAATATTTCATTATTTGGGGCCACTAAGATTTGTGGGCTGCTGTTACTGCACCAGACCCTAGTACATCCTGATGAATGAACCATCCAATATCAACACTCTAAGCCCTTGTCATAACCTACAATTTTGAACTGTCTTAACAAAGCCCATGTGAGAGGAGAGATGTCTATTAATAGAAGTTTCTGGAGGGGATTTTGAGTCATCCACACCTCTGGATGTTCTAAATTCTAGCTCTGGATCAAGAGAGACAATTAAAATCTATAAACTTAAACCAAATTACCTTGGACCCACACAGAATAGACTTCAGTGAATTGAAGTTTAATCTTAATGCCCTAGGATTAGTTGATTTGTTTTTGATTCAAGTTTGCTATTAGAAAAAGCACACTGAAATCTATTATCTTTGCTCTTAAAATTTTATTAATACTATAAATTTTGTTATCAGAATCCCTTATATAAAATCTCTCTTGAGAAATTTCTTTTAGAATTCGGCTTTCTTTCCCCAGAGGAATTCTATGTTCTCATCTTTTGGGTAATGAGAATTATGTGTTTCTCTTTTTGCTTTGGCCACCAGGAAGCTCTGACTCAAATATGAAACTCTATAATAACAACTATGTTAGCCTTTAAGGGTTGCATGTCTGGGCTCTTTTCCCTGATCTTGGTTTCCTACTTTTATTTTTATTTCTCTGATCTTGACTTTCTATTTCTATTGTATAATCATTTGATATTGTAAGCTAAGTAAAATCCTTTATGGAATGAAACAAGTTAGCAATCAAAAACCCCTTTTACATCTGTTGCATGCTTAGCTGACTTTGCCTCAGTAATCTGCCTAACCCTTTAGCCTGCCACTTCTCGACTTTGCTGCAATTTGTTTTGTGGGCGCTATTCTACCGGCTTTAATAACCCAGAAGCGCTAGTTACGTTGAGATAGTGCTTTACGGTGGAAAGGCACTGTAACCAGAATTGGAAGTTCCCTATTCCTGGCTCAGTGAAGGGGTAACTTCACTATCTCATGCTCTTAGGAAAGTTACTACTTCTCCTGGCCTCAAGTTTCCATCGATCTCAGACAGCTTTTCTGAAGATCAGATAAAGCAATGAATGCGAAGATGTGATTCTCCACTTTCTAGGGTATTGCTACTATTCCAAACAGCTTCAATTACCATAGTCCTCAATATTACAAAATCAAAATATGCCACTCTCTCTAGCATTATTTTACTACAGAGCATAATTCACTCTAAATCTTAGATGCCTTCATATTTTCAAAGTGAGTACACCAAAGGGAACTTAATACCAGATCATCTCATCTAAGGAGAGTGCAAAATTATGGGCTCTGAAAATATTATAACCAACGTCTGCATGTGATGTGAGAATGGGGCCCATTTCCTTAAGGGTCTCTGTGTGTGCACATGGGAGAGGAGGCCCTTCAAAGGCATTTGGAAATGCGGTGGGGCATTTTTGGTTGTCAAACAATCTGAGGGCTCACACTGGCAAGTTGTAGGTGGGGTCAGGGGTATCAAACAGCCTGCACCATGTGGGAAAGTCTTGTACAATGAAGAAGCCACCCCCAAATGCCAATGGACCACGCTGAGAAACACTGGATGCTCTAAGGTGATTTTATACCCTGTCACTAATTAATAATCTGAAAAAAAGTTTCATTTCTGTACTGTCACCCAGTTGAAGTTGTTTGAGATAAATCATCAAACCTAATTAATTGGGAAGTCTTTGGGCTGGTATCCAATAATTTAAGCAAAAGATTGAGAAACAGGAGACCTTAATTTTAAAATTTGGCTCACTGACTGATCTCCTCCACCAGTTTCTTACCTGTGAAATGTAATTCGTTCATTAAGATAAATTAAAAACCACCTATATATGGGCTTCCTCCCAATTTCATTGTGATAATAAGGGAGAGGGGAACCCTTCCTAAATAATAAAAATAGTAACAGCAGTAACAATAATGACAATAATATACAAAATTCTCCTTTGTAATCTCATTCAACACCATGACACCAAGAACCAACAATGTGATTCCCAAATATGTAATTCCAGCTCAGAGATCTCTCCAAAATGTCAGTCTCGTAAATCTAACTACCTAGTGGATATACCTCAGATAACCTAAAGCTCAATGTTTCCAAAAAAGTTTGTTGAATTGTTGAGTAGAATTAAATTTGACAATTTATGGCAGTTGTCAGTTATCAAAGTCCTCAGGCCTCCATTATCTTGTCTGACTCTAGGACAAAGGCAGGGTGGCTGGGTCTGCATTTGAAGACACTCACAAAAGCCACATGGTCACTAAGTTACAGAGCGAGGACCTGAACTCAGGCCCACTGCCTCCCAGCCCAGCACTTTTCCCCTGGGTTACTTTGCCCCTCTGAGGGTCTGAAGCAGCAATTGCTGCAGAATTCAGCTGTGCAATTTGGGGTAAGGACAAAGCCCATCCCCCAGGGCCGCATCATTCCATCAGCCCAGAGAGGATGAGAGGATGGCACGGTCTGCCCAGACCAACAGGGAGCCCTGGAAACAGACAGGGAAAGGCAAGAGGAGCAGAAGAGCTGGCCAAAAGAACAGCCTGTCAAAATGATTTCACTTTGCAAATTCAATTGCAAAGCAGATGGATTTTCCAGCAAGACTGGAGAGCAAATTATGAAATCTGCTTTCCCAAGGCAATCGGGTCTGAAAAGCTTCCTTTTAAAAATTCACACTGGATAGAAAACTCAAATGCTATGATTGTGTGAAGTGTTCTAGCTAGATTAAGCATAATGCTATTAAAACAAGTGATATTCTGCTCATTTTTCTATTAGTACAAGGACCTTTGGTTAGGGCAATTTCAAAATCATGGAAAAGAACAAAATGGGATTGAAACTGTGAATCTATTTCCTGCTTTCAGTTCTTCTTCCCTTTCTGTTTAATTGAGAGGGATTTACTTAGGAAATTAGAGGCTCCTGAGGCTGGCTCACTGAGGCACATCACAGAGATTATGTTTAAACACGTCTTCCTAGAAGGCTCTTGTGAACAGCTTTATATCTGAAACCTCATTTACCTCCTTTATTCAAGTGGCACACTCATAGGATCAGAGAAACCTGTAGAAATCACTTAAACTTGGGCTTCCCAAAACACTTGTTGGTTCTTGACACACCTCAACCCTGCTACATCAGGAATGGGTGGATTCCTGTCTGTCTGTCCTGCCAGACCAGTCACCTGTCCATCTATACTCCTGTCTCCAGCCAACCACTTCTTCCATGTACATATAAATCAAGGAACCACCCAATCTCTCCCCTTCTGATCACACACAGGAATGCTAGTGCAGAATACCATTAGTGTCAAGACCCAGAGCAGACAACGTGAATGCTTCTGTGGTTTTCTTTTTGTCCTTTTGGTGTGCATATTTTTACATTATTGAGATTCTACAATAGATCAAAATTGAACACAACAATCTCAAAAACATTTTTTCAACTATAAAAATAATACATGTTAAAAAATGCTTCTGGCAGACAGCAGAGTTCAGCTTAGCCAACATTCATTTCCAACTTCCTCCTTCTCCCTTTCTGCCTCTGGCTGTGGGGCTGAAAAGTTAACTATTCACTTTCCCAGTCTCCCTTGAAGCCAGGGTTAGTTGAGACACTATGTGCTCAGTGGACAAAAACAGAAGTCTGCTGGCATTTTAGCAAAAGCTCTTGCTTTTCTGATAAATGGATACAGAAGCAGCTGGCTCAGCATCTCCTGCTTCTCCTGATTTGAACAAGTCATGATGCCTGGAGCTGCAGCAACCATAGTGTGACCATGAGGCATAAAGCACTAGCATGAGAAAAAGGCCAAGAGAATTGCAGAGTAATAGACCCTGTTATCCATAACCTCTGAACCAAGGTCTTATGTGTGACACATATTGTTTTATGAGAAAAATAAGCCCCTATTTGTTTAAGCCACTATAAATCAGATTTTGTTTCTTAGCCAAAGGATTACCATTACTATATTCAATGTGGAAAATATGAAACACGGAAAATCTCTATCTTACTTCATTGCTGTCAGAGATAATCATTGCTAACATTTTAGTTCCTGACAATCTGTTTCTGTGCTGGTGTGGTTTGTTTTGTTTACATGATTGAGATATTATATGTATTGATTTTTAAACATAATTAAAACAAGACCAGGTTCTTAAAGGAAGATAGTAATAAAAAGGATTTGATGATAGATATCTGCCATTAGGTCTTTGCTTAGAATTAGATCATTCAATATGGCTTTAAAGACTGTAGACAATCATTTCTCAAGTTTCCTGGTAATGAAACTCTGCTTTGTAGAATAAAAAAATGTTTTTAGTTCAGTAACTCTTCTGATAGTGTTTTCACAATGTAAAGTAACTAAGCCATTCTTAGGATGTGCTGGGACAGAACCACATCAGTTATGGCCTTCAGGGGGTATCACACTGGACAAGAGATTCCATTCGAAATGGGGGCGGGGTGTGAAGGAAGTGGCAAAAGAAACACATTTTCTGGTACTGGTCAAGGGGACAAAGAAGGGCAGCTGACAGGTACATATGGCAGGTTAAAGCTTCTCTTGGTAGCAGAAGCCACTTTACAACACATCAGCCAACTGAAATGTGGGAGCAAGACAAGAAAAAGAAGACCCTTAAACACTATACTAACACTTCCTAATTCTTGTCTTCTTCTCTGTCCTTTTCCTCTATATTCTAACAGAGCTTATTCTCCATTTCATGGATTCAGTTTCCCCTGTATCAGCTGTGCTCCGTTCTACCTCTATTGCAGATTTTACATTTTTAGGTTCCTTTCAATTGTTCCTTCTATCCCCCATCTTCTTTCTCATCTGATCCCTTTTTCCCATATCAACCTGCTTTCTCTTTATGATTTTCCACTCCTATTTCATGTCTTTTTGCATCTACTAAGGATGCCAAACTTGAGTAAACTTTTCTCTTAGTTCCTACAGTAAATAATTTTTTTCTTACTTTCTGAGAATCAATGCTGCCTCTCCCTTATTCTGCAGCAATTTTTCATTTATCTCTATTTTTTTCCTGTTGACCTTCAAATAAAGCAAAGTGTACCTAATATTTACTCATAAGTAAAGTACATGGTTTGTGCTCCAATGGAGTTGGCCCCATTCTCCATGTGCTGGGGCACTGGCCAAATCCCGGTCTCAGATCTATAGCTAGATGACAGAATGATGATGTATATGGTGTCTAGCTCCATTTCTGGTGTATAATAATATCCATTTTAATAGCTAAAATTATTGAGGACATACTATGTGCCAGGCACTCTTCTAGGCTTTTTACATGTGTTAATGTAATTCTCACAGGAACATGTGAGTTAAGTACTATAGTTATCCTCATGTCCCAGATGAGTCACAGAGAGGGTAAGGAACTTGCCCAAGGTCACACAACTAGAAAGTAGCAAGCTGGGATTTGAACTGAGGCAGTCTGATTCTAAAGTTCAAGCTCTTAACCAGTATATTTGATAGCATTTAATGGCATCTGGGCAGTAAGCCAAGGCTTCTGTGAGCAGGATGTAGATAGAGAAAGTGGAATTTGCGGGGGCACTATCTATGCCCAATGACTTTCTCTGTGTGTGTGTGTGAGGAAGATTAGCCCTGAGCTAACAGGCTAACATCCGTTGAAATTCCCCTCTTTCTGCTGAGGAAGACTGGCCCTGGGCTAACATCCGTGCCCATCTTCCTTTACTTTATACGGAATGCCGCCACAGCATGGCTTCACAAGCAGTGTGTCTGTCTGCGCCCGGGATCTGAACCTGTGAATCCCAGGCTGCCAAAGCGGAGAGCACAAACTTAACCAATATGCCACCGGGCCGGCCCCTCCCAGTGACTTTTAAATCATCTCTAGATTGCTCACCTGAGACCTAGTCATGGGTTTCCAGCTGTCTCAGGCTTTCACTTCATCAACTTGAAATGGGGGTGGGGGGAGGTAATTCTTCAGGACAAAGTCCCATAGGTTCCCCAATACTGAAAAGATGGATTCTAAACTGGGTGGAATCTAAACCGCTTAACCAACTTCATCTTCCATGTCTCAGCAACATAAAACCCTCCACTCCAGCTAGCTCTCCTCTGTGTTCCTCAAAGGAGTAAACTGAATACATTACACACCCTAGAGAAATAATAACAGTGGCAATTACAATGACTGAGTGTTACATAGATCACTCCTCCAAAGAGCTCACCATCTCTCTCTTCCCTTTATCTTTACAGTATTACTCAGAGGGATGCAAAGTTATTAATCATTCATTTTCCAGATGGAGAAACTGAAGTGCAAAGAAGGGGAGCAACCTACCTAAAGTCAGACAGCTGGTTACTGTTAGTATGTACCTGTTTCCTACCTCATCTCCTCAGGATCAGGTCCTGTGAGCCCTCCAGAGTGAAAAATACCTTGATTTACTAATCTCTGTTGGCTCGGACATAATTTGCTAAAATGCCTTTATCATTCTTTCAGCAAACATTTACTGTGGTGCTGAAGTGGGCACCGGGAATAAGAGATGATGAGCACCACGTCCCTGCTCATGACTTGGGGGAGGTGCAATCACAGCACAGGGAAACAGCTGTAGGAATGGGGGCGCTGGAGATATGCAAAGGCCTTTGCTGCTAGGTGCTCACTCTAATGACTACTGGTGCTGCCAAAGGCTCTATTAAGTGGGGGAAAAAAAGAATAAAGAATGCTTTTACACCCTGAACTTTGGTAACACAAAACAGTACGGATCAATACTGCAGAGAATAACAGCAGAGGATTCATATTCCTTTTTACGATGTGCTTCTATCTGCAATAGTTCATAAAGGTCTGTTTGAAAAAAGAATTATCACCAATCATTAGTAAGGCAGGTTAATTGGCCTAACGGTGATTTTTTAAAAAATCATTAATAAAATTTATTTGGTATAAAAATACATTAGTAAATAATTCACAAATGCTTTAAACATACTCCTCCATTAAATTTAAAAAATGTTGCAAAGTTCATTACAAAAAACCGGTAAGAGACAAAAGGATGAGTTTTCTCTTATGAGGCATCTGCATAAATTAGGTGGAAAAAAAATGCCACACTGGGGCTTAGAGACTGCACATACTCATCTACAATCCTTAGAGGATCTGGGGAAACGGAAATTAGGAAGCAGCAAAGTCACTATATTCTCTATTACTGAAAGACAGTGTACCCCTGAGGCAAAAAACAACACATGAAACAAGAGAGAATCCTTTGGTCCTAAAGTGGAACGGAGAAGAGTGGAGAGAATGAGTTTGGCTCTCTGTCCAAGCAGATATGAAATGATTTACTGCAGCATTGAGTGGTTTCCACATTAACCAGAGTCCCGCAGTTTCTGAAGTAATGAACATCTTATCCTGATAACGGTTCCTAAACTACATGGTGCCAGGGGTTGCCAGTGAAGGACAAGCATGGTTCCCCAAAAGAACAAGTGGCCTTTCCTTAATACAATGAAATAAACTAATCATGAAATTGTTTAATCTAATTACTGGGATGGACCCTGGATTTATCATTCAGATTGATCAAAACCACAAATGTAACTATAGTTGGGCTTGACCATGGAGGACTATGGGTTTCCAGCGTTTTATAACCCAGTGTTGGGCAGCAGTTCCAGCCTCTCATGGTATTTGAGGTTAATCCATGCTCCACACTCCTCTTCAAATCCCACTCTCTACAATGGTTCACTTAAATACAGTGATTCCAGTCTAAGGAGGTACACAGACAGTATTTCCACAGAAATAATGCCAGTTCTCAAGATCTGTTGGCTCAAAGAGTCAGTCACTCTCTAATCTATACTATGTACATTTAGATTGGAAAAGGAGAGGTACTATGCCTTACCCTTCTAGTGGGAAAGGCTGCCATTATGTAAACATAGGGTCATAGCAAAATAATCATCAAGTTCTGTTTTCCAAACCTTGCTCCATAGGCAGCTATGTCCCATGAGAGGCTAACAGATGTCTTGAGACACATGTGTCTTCCATGGTCAAGTGAGTGTGAAACACTGGGTTAAACAAAGTTAATACAGGACTTCTCAGAATGTTTCATATGCTAATGTGCAGGATGAATTTCCTGGAGCGGGATTTAGTATCCCAAATGATTTGATCACAGAAAGATAGCCTTATCCACATCTCCTAGAAGAGGGGTTCTATAGACCAGTTTGTGATCTAGTCAGTTTTAAAATATTCTAATAAAATGAAATACTTATTTTTTAGATTGAGTCTTAAAAGGTTTGATGTAACCATAATCATTACAAAGTCAATCCCTATTAAAAACATCTGTTCCTGACAGGAGAAACCAGTGGGTCACCAGGCCTGGGAGACACAGGTAACTTTTCTCTAGGCTGGGCTAGGAAACATTCTCTGTCAAGAGTTGAAATCAGTCATTTTGCTAAAATTTTGATACATAAGAGCATTTACAACTGAGGGTCTCTAAGAAGCATACTGCATTATTTCCCTGAGCGCAGAGACACAGCCTAAGTAATACAGCATCACACTTACCCCAGTGTAAGTAGAAAATGGAAGCAATAAACCACCAATCTCCCCTAACTCCTGCTCCTCCAAGAACAACCAAGATAGGCTTTCCTCAGCGTTTTTCTAGATGTGTACTGTCCAGGATGGGAGCCACTGGCCACATGTGGCTGGCTACTGAGCACTAGAACTGTGGCTAGTCCAAATTGAGATGTGCTGTAATACAAAATACACTCAGGACTTCGAAGACTTAGTATGAAAAAAAGAATGTAAAATATGTCATTAATTTTCATACTGACTACATGTTAAAATGATATTTTTTTGTATCGAGTTAAATAAAATATATTATTAAAATTAATTTCACCTTTACCTTTTAAACTGTGGCCACTAGAAAAATTTAAATGACATATGTGGCCCGCATCATCTTTCTGTTGGACAGCGCTGCTCTACTCATTTGTCTGCCTGTCAAGACTGTGAACTCCATGAGGCAAAAGACCTTACTTCTTCATGTCTAGAGCCCTGGAACTGAGCTCAGTGTCTGGTTCACATCAGAGCCTCCAAAAGTCTTTGTTGAACTAACGTGAATTCCCAGGGATTGACTCTCTAAGGCTAGACCCTCCTTCTTATTAGAGAGTGTGGCAAAGAGAAAAGAACATGGGCTGTTTGGCGTTATTTAGAGTTGAATCGCAGCTCCAGTAAATTGCTTACTTTCTCTGAACCTCAGTTTGCGCACCTGAGAAACAGAGTAAGGTGAGGATTAAATGAAATACTTATGTAAAGCACACAGCCAATTCCTGTCACCAAATGATGAGGCAGGATTAAAACTCTGGTATCTATTTTTAACATTTCTGTGCCCTATACTGAGACCCACTTGCAGACCTACACACAAGATGTTAAGTAAATGGTGCTTGGAGATGAGGACGAGGCTGCGTGAGGAGTAAGATAAGAGAACTGTACTCATCAGAAAGACTGCAAAAGATGTCTATCTGCCTTTAGACATTTAGCCAGATCTGGGTGGCCATAATCAATTTCTCTCTCCTTGAACACATCGCAATTGTTGCATGTAACAATACACCAAATGATTTAGGTATTTATGCCACTACTCTAGTATTGTCAGTGCCAGCAATCTCGAACTCTATTGAGTGAACAGAGGCAGATGGGCTATTCCTGATGGAGGTCCTGTTAACAGTGTCAAACAGGCATTTAGCCAGTCTGTAAACCAGTGGGTCTCAATCTTGGGGTACACTTTAGAATCATCCTGGGAGCTTTTAAAAATCCAGTGCCAGGCCCAGTTCCCAGACCAATTAAATCAGAATCTCTGAGGGTGGGTGCTATGGTCTGAATGTATCCCCACAACATTCATATGTTGAAATCCTAACCCCCAAAGGTGATGATATTAGTAGGTGGGGCATTTGGGAGGTGATTAGGTCATAAGGGTAGAGCCCTCATGAATGGGATTAGTGCTTTAATAAAAGAGGCCCCAGAGATATCTAGCCCCTTCTGCCACGATCTGGAAGAGGGTCACCCAACCTTATCCAACCAGGCTGGCACCCTCATCTCAGACTTTCAGCCTCCAAGAACTGTAAGCAATACATTTCTGCTATTTATAAGCCACCCTGTCTGTGGTGTTTTGTTGTAGCAGCCCGAACACACTAAGACAGTGGCTATCAGCGTTTTGTAATTCTCCTCAGGCAATTCTAAAATGTAGCCAAGGATGAAGTCCCTTTCTTATTCTAGCATGTTCTTGAATACTTGAAAAGAACAGAGGCTCTGAGATCAGGGAACTATCCAGGATCTAGCATTTCTTGGCTGTGCGATCTTGGGTGAGTTATTTACCCTCTTGAGCTTCATTTTCCTCAACTGTAAAATGGAGCTAATAATACCTCCCTCATGAGATGTGGTGAGGATAAAGTGAATATGATCAATGTGCAGAGTGACTGGTGCACAGTGGCTATCATTATCAGTATTTCCCTCACCTCAGGGGAAACGATTCTTGCCTGTGGGAAGGTCAATATCACTTTCTCCTGTGTTCATGCTACACTTACAAGGGAGATGATGCACATAGAAGTACTTCGCAGGCCAAGGCTTCTCAAACCTTAATGTGCATAAGAATCACAGGGGACCTTGTTAACAAACAGAAGCTGATTTCCTAGGTCTGACGTGGGGCTGAGAGTCTGCGTTTCTAATAAGCTCCAGGAGATGAGACGCTACTGACCCGTGGCCCACGCTGTGAGTACCAAGACTATAAATGGTAAAGCTCTTAACAGAGGTAAAGCACTACTAATATTTCCTTAACATACTTTTGAGAAATATCATCATATCATCTACTCTCTTGAATCTTCAAAATGTTTTTATTTTGAGAGACTTTATAGCAAGTTTAAGACCTATAAAGAAACCAGTCTAAATCAGAGATCTTATATGAAAAATTTGAAGCTTTAAGTTCATTGTTTTTCACTTTATAGTCTTTTCCTTTTTGCCATTAGTCAATATCTGATTCAACTTAATGAACACACATCTGAATCACAAGAATATGGAAAGCCCAATTGCCCTCCTTTTCCCCAAGAATTAAAGATATTTCTCCCTTTGTTTGCTCCTGACGAAAAGCAGACGATCCATTACAACCTACAAGGAGCTTTGGGCCTCTTTCTCTACTTTAGGAAAATAACATTAAACTGCCTCTTTGATGCTTCAGACAATTCCCTAGTTTTATCTTCAAATGGCAGTGGTGTTTCTCAATAACATCAAAAGTTTTGTTTTAGCATGATAATCTTAGTCCTGTGTGTACCCTATCAGAATGATAATGCAATTTTTGTTTTATACATATGTATCCAGCTTTACACCTAAATAATGTCCTTTAAAAAATTGGGCATGAAAAACTTCTGGGTGAATTAAACCCTATTTTAGATGCAGAAAGACAGCTGGCTAGTTAAGGTTTCTATGCAAGATAATTTTGAAAACCATCCTTGAAAGTCTACTTTGTCTTTTGGAAAATCTGGATTTCCATTTTGCTACATGAATGGATTTGATCACCTCAATTAGTGATCACTTCTACAGAGGTTCCTCCAGCCCTATGGATTCTGTTTTCCTGCTTTCTTGGGGGACACAACTTCATCTGTCACCAGGGAGCAGGCCTCTGGGTGCTTTTGGATAACAATAGCAATAGCCAGGACGCCCAACAAACACTGGTGGTGCCTGCTACATAAATATGTAACTCGGTGCGAGGTGCTGGAGGTGTTCAGGCAAGGACTGTGAGTAAAAAAATCCAATAAGACCTATTTTATTTGAAAGATTTATCAGATAATTGGATATTATGTTGAGAGGCTTGCATCTAAGCTAAAAAAAGGTTTTCTAAGGTAAATATTTTTTGGCTGAAGGTCAGTTCCCTGATCAATCATATGAGATATATATATCTACCATGTGCTAACTCTGTGACCTTCAGTAAATTGCTTACCCCCTCTAAGCCTCAGTTTCCTCATATAAAATGATGATAACACCTACTACAAAAAGCTCCAAGGATTAAGAGCTTAGCATAGTGCCTAGTATAGAATCACTGTTCAATAAATGGCAGCTATTATAATTTTTAGTATATAGCACGAAATATTCAATTGCTAGTTCTGATTATTTTCTTCCGTCTCTGGACTAATCCCTAAAACAGCACTGGGGGAAGATATTATTCATTATTTAAAAGATTGGGAAATTTTTATTTCAGAAATTTGTGGCCATTGTGCCAAGTAAGCTAGAGGCAAACCATTAGTGTTGTGACATCTCAGTGACCACAGCCTTCAAGGGTCACACTCTAGAGAAAAGGAAAAATGTTCGGCTATGTGTAATAAAAAAACAAAAGAAGGAAACGAGAAGATGTGAAAAAATCAGCTGCAAAAGTTGGGCTCTTGGAGGCCAATATGTGAATGCTACAGATGTATATCCCCAAGGGTAGCATGGTAGAAGACATCACATGCTATCAGATTTGCTGCGCCATAGAATTACACATTTTAATAAGGCAACCCTTTGGAGATGGAAATATCGAACGGCGAGAGGTGTTCACAACCACTCATCCAGTGGTCTCAAGATACTTTATAAGCACAATTCTCGGCCTGGTGACTTCAACAGGACCCTCTTTATAGCACAGAAACAGACTAACAGCCAGGAGAAATGTGTTTTCCTTTTGGCTCAGCCATGAATCTGTTGTGTGATCTCAGGTTAGGCAATAAATCTCCCAAAACATAAGTTTTCTTATCAGTAAAGTGAAGGAGTTAGACTGAATAGTATTTTATAAAAAGCTTTTCCAATTTTAACATTCCATGGTTCTAAGATCCTTTTAATGCTGGGATACACTAATAATCTGATTTTCTAACATGACTCTGACAATGCTTGGAAGTTCCCCACTGACAGCTTGATTCAGGTCACAAGCTAACTGCACCAAAGGGCAGAGGCTGTCTCAAACTCTTCAGCAATTACAAATGCAGTGAACTATAGAACATACCAGTGATTCTTAAAAATGGCTCCAAATGCTTCTGGAAGTCAAGTAGGTAGAAGAATTAGAGGAGTTCACCTGTTTTGGCATCCAGATTTGGCATTTTGAGATTGCAAGAGCAAAATCAGTTAGTTTCTTGAGGGTTCAGAACGGTAACCAGGCTTTTGATAAGAGCAAAAAGACCTTGTTCTCAGTCCTGGCCCTGACCTTAGCTGGCTCTGTGATCTCTCTCTCTCTTTTTTTAATCTCTTACTTTGAAATAGTTCTACTTTCATAGGAAGTTGCAAAGATAATATGGAGACTTTATTTCCCTAGGGTAAATACCTAGAAGTGGGATTGCTGGGTCACAGGATGAGTCTATGTTTTTCAGAGTGGCTGTACCATTTTGCATTCCCACCAGCAAAGTATGAAAGTTCCGATTGCTCTGCATCCTCATCAGCACATGGTATTGTTAGATATTTGTCATGTGATTTTTCTTCTCAAGCCTGTTAATATGGTGGCTTACATTGACTGATTTCAAATACCAAGTCAGTCTTGCATTCCTCGTATAAACTCCTCTGGTCATGGCGTATAATTCTTTTTATATGTTGATGAATTCTATTGGTTGATATTTGTTAATAGTTTTGCATCTATATTCATTATATATATCTGTTTATATACACACACACATATATAAATTTTTTTAAAATGTCTTTGCACAACCCACCAGCTGGGAGAAAATATTCGCAAATCATTTACCCGACAAGGGATTAATCTCTGTAATATATAAAGAACTCATACAACTGAGCAACAAAAAAACAAACAACCTGATCAAAAAATGGGCAGAGGATATGAACAGACATTTTTCCAAGGAAGAGATACAGATGGCCAATAGACACATGAAAAGATGTTCAACATCACTAATCATCAGGGAAATGTAAACCAAAACTACACTAAGATATCACCTGACACCCGTTAGAATGGCTATAGTCACCAAGACAAAAAACAACAAACGCTGGAGAGGTTGTGGAGAAACGGGAACCCTCATTCACTGCTGGTGGGAATGCAAACTGGTGCAGCCTCTATGGAAAACAGTATGGAGAGTCCTCAAAAAATAAAAACTAGAAATACCCTATGATCCAGCAATCCCACTCCTGGGCATCTACCCAATGGACATGAAATTAACCATCACAAGAGGCTTATGCACCCCTATGTTCATTGCAGCATTATTCACTATAGCCAAGAAGTGGAAGCAACCCAAGTGTCCCATGACTGATGATTGGTTAAAGAAGATGTGGTATATACATACAATGGAATACTACTCAGCCATAAGAAAAGACAGAATTGTCCCATTTGCAACAACATGGATGGACCTAGAGGGTATTATGTTAAGTGAAATAAGCCAGAGAGAGAAGGACAGACACTGCCTGAATTCACTCATATATGGAATATAAATGAACACACGGACAGAGAGAACTGATTGGTGGTTACCAAGGGGAAGGGGGGTGGGGGGTGGGCACAAGGGGTGAAGGGATGCATCTACATGGTGATGGTCAAACAATAATGTACAACTAAAACCCCACAGTGTTATAAAATATTAAGACATCAATAAAAAAAAATGTCTTTGCCTGGTTTGGTATCAAGGTAAAAGTGGCTTCATAGAATGATTTGGGAAGTGTTCCCTCCTCTTTCATTTTCTGGAAGAGATGGCAGAATTGGTGTTAATTCTTTTTTAAATGTTTGGTAGAGCCCTCCAGTGAAACCACCTAGGCTTGGAGATTTCTTTTTGGGAAGGTTTTTAATGAAGAATTCAATTTCCTTAGTAGTTATAGGACTATTTGAATTATCTAGTACACATTGGGTAAGGGTGGTAGTTTGTACTTTTCATGGAATTAGTCCATTTTATGTAAGTTGTCAAATTTATGTGTGTAGTTGTTTATAGTATTTCCTTATCCTTTTAATGGATCCTTTTGACGTTTGCAGGGTCTATAATGATATTCCCTGTTTCATTCCCAATATTAGTAATTTGTGTCTTCTATTTTTCTCTATCAGTGTTGCTACAAGCTTGCCAATTTTACTGATCTTTTTAAACAAGCAGCTGTTGGTTTTATTGATTTTCTCCATTGTTATTATTTTCAATTTCATTGATTTCTGCTCTTACCTTTATTTCCTTCCTTTGGCTTTTTGGGTTTATCTTGCTTTTCTTTTTCTAGGTTCTTCATGTAGGAGCTTAGATTATTGATTTGAGATTTTTTTCTCTCGTCTAATGTAAGCATTTAGTGCTATAAATTTCCCTCTCAGCAGTATTTTAGTTAATTCCCACAAACAAATTCCCATTTCAGTTCAATATATTTTCTCATTTTCCTTAAGACTCTCTCTTTAACCTACTTGTCATTTAAAAGTGTGTTTAGGGGCTGGCCCTGTAGCTTAGTGGTTAAGATCAGCACACTCCACTTCAGTGGCCTGGGTTTGGTTCCCAGGTGTGGACCTATACTACTTGGCGGCAGCCATGCTGTGGCAGCAACTCACACACAAAATAGAGGAAGATTGGCATAGATGTTAGCTCAGGGTGAATCTCCCTCAAGACAAAAAGAGGAAGATTGGCAACAGATGTTAGCTCAGGGTGAATCTTCCTCAGAAAAAAAAAAACCCAAAAAAAAAACGTGTGGTTAGTTTCCAAGTGTTTGGAGATTTTCTACTTATCTTTCTGTTATTGATTTCTAGTTTGATGCCATTATGGTCAGAGAACATACTCTGATTTCAATTATTTTACGTTTGTTGAAGTTTGTTTTATAATCCAGGATATGGTCTACTTTGATCTATGTTCTGTGGGAACTTGAAAAGAATGTGTATTCTGCTGTTGTTGGGTGGGATGTTCCATAAATGTTAATTAGATCCTGTTGGCTGATGGTGTTGAGTTCCTCTATTCTTGCTGGTAGGAGAGTCCATTGTATTTACCTATACCTTTGCTCTTACTATGTTCTTCCTTCCGGCTATTACAAAATTCCTTCTTTTAGCATTTCCTTTTTGTTAAGAACACTTCCTTTAGCCATTCTTTTAGATTAGGTCTGCTGGCAACAAATTCTCTCAGTTTTCCTTCAAGTGAGAATGTATTAATTTCAATTCTCACTGGTTATAGAATTCTGGGTTGAAATAATTCTTTCAGGATTTGAAAAATGTTGTGCCACTTCCTCTGGCCTCTGTGGTTTCTGACGATAATTCCATTGTCACTCAAATTGTGTTTCCCCTATAAGTAATGCATTGTTTCTCTCTGGTTGCTTTCAAGATTTTTTTCTTTGTCTTTAGTTTTCTGAAGTTTGACTATAATGTGTCTTGGTGTAGATTTCTTGGGGTTTTCCCTATTGGAGTTTGCTCAGCTTCTTGAATCTGTAGGTTTATGTTTCTTGCCAGTTTGGG
This sequence comes from Tapirus indicus, assembly GCA_031878705.1. Lineage (NCBI taxonomy): Eukaryota > Metazoa > Chordata > Mammalia > Perissodactyla > Tapiridae > Tapirus > Tapirus indicus. Next base: position 22,149,622 of record CM062938.1, read on the forward strand.
GGAAATGTTTAGCCACTATTTCTTCATATTCTTTTTAGCCCTTTTCTCCTCTTTCTAGGATGCAAACAACACAAATGTGGGATCTTTTATTATAGTCCCAGATGTCCCCAAGGCTCTATTCATTTTTTCCCAGTCTATTTTCTCTCTGTTGCTCAGATTGAATAATTTCTATTGTTCTATTTTCAAGTTCATTGATTCTTTCCTTTGTCCTCTCCATTCTGCTGTTGAGCCCATCTGTTGAGCTTTTCATTTCGGTTATTGTATTTTTTAGTTCTAAAATTTCCATTTGGTTCTTCTTTATACTTTCTATTTCTTTGCTGAGGCTTTTCATTTTTTTCCCACTTGTTTCAAGTGTGTTCATAATTACTCTTTAATTTTGTGATGTTTGGTTTAAAATCTTTCTTGGATAATTCTAACATCTGTGTTGTCTTGATGTTAGCATCTACTGATTGTCTTCTCTCATTAAGTTTGAGATCTTCCCGGTTCTTGGTATGATGAGTGAGTTTCAATTGAAACCTGGTCTTTTTGGATATTACATTATAAGATTCTGGATCTTTTTAAATCTTGTATGTTAGCAGGTCTCCTCTGACATCACTCTGGTGGGTGAAGGGAGGGTACCACCTTGTCACTGCCAGGTGGGGTGGAAGTCCAGGCCTCTCCAAATAGTCTCTGTCAAGGGAACTCACTACCAGGGAGCTCATTACCATGTCATTCTTTAGGCCCTGAAGTCCCTAGCTGGTCTATTTTCTCTCTATCTTTCTGAGTATTTTTATTTTTGTTATATATAATGCCCAGGATTTTTAGTTGTACTTGAGGGTATGGAGGAGGCATTTCTTATTTGCTGGGTGGGGGTGGAAGTTCAGGCCTCCACTGATATCACCCTGGCTGGGAGGGATAGGGTCACCTCATTACTGCTCCCCACATGGTCTCCACCGACGCCATGGGAGGGGGTGGCCTTGTTACTATTGAGAGATGGTGAAAGTCCTGACTTTCCAACAAGCCTTTGGAGAGGAGATGGAAGGGGTACGTCAGCACTGCTGGGTGGGGGTAGAAGTCCAGGCTCATTATGTGTTCCCCACTGACATGGGGTGCAGAGTTAATGGCCTCATTCCCACTGATTGGTGATGAAAGTCTTGACTCTCCTCTATGTCTCTTCAGGTAGCAGCCAAGAAAGGAGGGGAAAGAGTGCACTGTTACCACCAGGTGAGGGTGGAGGTCTAGGCTCCCCAAGTGATTTCCACTGCTACAGAGTTGAGCGGGTGAAAGTTTCACCTGGCAGGAATAAAAGTTCTAGCTTTTCACTTGGCCTTCTCTGGCACTGCCCTAGCAGGTGGGTTGGGGTGCCTCATTACAGGCTGGCAAGGGTAAAAAAGTTTATGCTCTCCACTCAGCCTTTGCTGGTGGAGGTGGGGCCTCAATTCTTTCTGTGGCGTTTGGCTGGAGTAGAGCAGATTGTCTAAAAGATTTCTGTCTTGGTAGACTGATCGTTTGGATAGATAGTAAGTTTTTCTTGGGACTTTTTTTTTCCCCTGGTCTGCACGCATTGGCATTTCCAGGTTGCTGGCTTTTCCAATGTCCAGTCTGGGGTACATGAAGCAAAAAGAAGACCCAGGGAACTCACCATCACATTGTTTTTTGGGTCCTGAGGTTCCTACCTATCTGCCTTCTTCTACCTTTCTGAGTCTTCTTATATTTGTTCTATATATAATGACTAGAGTTTTCAGTTGTACTTTAGTGAGAAATAGGGAAAGTACGTCTATTCCATTTTTCTAGAAGCAGAAGTTGGTGATGCAATCTTGAGCAAACCATTTCACCTCTCTAACAAAGAATTAAAATGCCCAGTGCTTAACCAACTGAAAGCACTCAGTAAATGATGACTGAAATAAATTAAATGAAATTGAAATGTCTTAAAGTGAAGACATAGATTCTTAATGCTTTGGGGTGAAGAGAAATTAAGAGTGAATCAGCTCACGTTACTCTGTGTGTGTTTGATTTTCAGGATTATTTTCTTTAAAAAAATGTAATAAAAACCCAACACCTTTTATAACTAAGAAAACGCTTACTCACGTTATAAAAGGGTTCTTTACAAAATAGACACAATGGTTCATTAAATCCATCAATGAACTAAATTTCAAAAGTTTTACCCTCCTAATGATTTATATGCAGTTTTTGCTAAGCAGAGTTGTTGAGAAGTAAAGCCTCAGGGCTAAAAGGAGCTCTAGAAGCCAAGTGAAGGAGGAACTCCAGGAAGGGTGTCAGGAGTAAGCAGACAGGATGGGGAGTTCAAGTAAATGAAGTATAAGGAGAGGCTGACAGATCTGACATTTAGAAGATCACTGGAGACTTCAGCAAAAGAAATTTAAAAGAGTGGTGGCAGAAGAAGCCAGATTTATGTTGGGTGAGAAGTAAATGGGAGCTGAGGAAGCAGAACCTGAGAGGAAGAGTAATGAAGAGATGGGGCCAAGTTTAAAAGTGAAGGGAGGAAATACGGGCATTTACATCTGATGGCTTCTGATATTACAACCGTAATTGTTATTACGTTAGAGTCATTTCAAAAGAAAGGTCAAGAAGCCTGAGAAACGGAATGGATATATGGAATAAGAAGAAATAATTCCAAGTTGATTACTCTTTTAACTATATCTAAGATTGATCTGAATATACTATAAAGTAGTGTTTCTCAAACTATCTTGGTGAAGGGCCAGTTGGGGTATTTTTGCTTTTTACAATCTATTGCAAACTAATACTATTGTAAAATCCAATAAAATATCACAGCAATGTCCAATTTATATAAAGTTTGGAAATGCTTACCCTTGCTTTCTCTTCTTATTTTTTCATGGAATAGATAGTTCATAGACTAGCACGGCCCACGCTTAGAGCAGCACTTCTGTCTAAAGCTGGACTCAGGCTGCACAGACCTCAAATTCAAAGCCTGACTTCTCAACAGAGCTCCAGATGTCCAGGGAAACATCTAACATGAGGGCATTCCATTTCCGTGCCCCTGCTTGTATTAATCAGGGTAGGCTGGGTTATGCTGTCACAAAGAACTCTCTAGTCTCAGAGGTTTACCACATGTCTGTTTCTTGCTCACTCTGCATGTCCAAGGTGAGTCAGCAGGAGGCTCTGTTCTGCATACCCACCACCTCAGTGGCTGTGGCAGGAAAACAGACACTGGAGAACTACATGTGTGCTTTCCATGGCCTCACATTTTATTGGTTAGAAGTAGTAACACATCCTTGCCAAGGAAGATGGGAAACTTAGGTTGCTTAACCATAAGCACACAGAGGAAGGTCTGTCAAAGTTCTACTGAAAAACAACTAGTAGAGAACTACTTCTCTCTTCCCCTCACTCCTCCAGTATATTCGCCTAGGGGGCATGGAAAGGGACAGGTGACTCTTAACCAGTATTCTCTTGACTACTGCTGGCTTTTTGTCCAAGATCAGCTACTGATGCTGCCTTTAAGCTGGCATCCAAATGCTGGCCCCATTTGTGAGGGTTTTGCATAAGTTCTTTGGAACCCCTGGGGGGAGATCTACCCACTGCACAATTCCCTGACGTGGGAACCCTCTTTTAGATCCCATCCATAGAGTTACACTCCACAGCCTTGTGCTGCTGGGGTTCCTCACCCAGAGGCAGCACTCTTGGAAAGGGTTCTGGAGAGTTGTCTCAAGCCAACTTCCACACTCTTTGGTCCACAGAAATTCGTGCACGCTCGACTTACCAAATAGGGAAGTGCCTGTTCTCCGCTACTAGCCCTTGTCTTCACCTTTCTCCTCTCCCTCTCAGGAGCTATAGGGAGCAGAACACCAAGTTCACTACATAATCAGACATTTGCCTGAAGAATGTGACTCCCATTCCTGAAGGTACCTCAAACGCTATGAGCAGTTCTCTTGGAGGCCCTCTCTTGGTTTGGAGGGGGAATACCCATTTCTAACCTCCATTGAGAGGTTAAATTGGAGCATTCTTACAAGATGGCAGTTGACTTCCCCCAGAGTGAGTGATACGAGAGGGAGAGAGCCAAGCAGAAACTGTATACTTTTTATGACTTTGACTCAGAAGTCACACAGCATCATTTCTGTCATATTCTATTGGTTAGAAGGGAATCACTGAGTCTGGCCCACATTCAAGGGAAGGAGAATTAGGCTCTACTTTTTAAATGGAGGCATGTCAATGAATTTGTGGACGTATTTTAAAACCACTACACTCCTTAAATACTTTCTAACTCAGTTTGTGGAATGAACTACAGTATTAACAAGCCAGAGTCTAAAGCAAACAAATGTCTGACACAAAAATCATTATAATTGCAAGTATTGTCAAAAGCTGTTAGAACTCTTTGCTTTTATAAATGTTTAATAATGGGTAAAGGGATGTACTGTTAGACTCTCGGGGAATGAGATCCAAAAATCTTCAAATGCTCCAATAAATCTTTCTGCCACAAATTTTTGAAAACCCTAAGCAAATGTTTGCAAGTATTTGCACAAGGGAAGCTTTAATAACTAATAAAATAAGAGAGTTGAAAGTGTGAGATTCTGTATCTTTCCTCCTACCCAGTATCGCCATCAAGATGCCTATCTGGCAGAAGCCCATGTCTCCATCTGCATGGATGAGTGAAAAAAGAAAACAATCCAGGAACATGTTGCTGTTTAGAATTGTAATGATACTGATTTGGTCAATGCAGCTCTGGCTTTAATAGTTTGGGAAAATCCTGAGGCTTATCAAGGCTAAACAACCGGCCTAGAGATAACCCCATAGGCGGGATATGAGACACTGTGCCCCTCTGACTCCACAGCCTGAGCTCTTAATCACCAGGCGGTGTTGCCTCTCTGAAACACCAAAACTTAACTCAATATGTAGGAAAGATCTGAGGTGGCTTCTATTCCACTAAAAGGAAATCAATATCGTTGAACTGAACTCAAAGATACAAACAAAAACAGAGGACAGTTCAGATGAACAAAGAATAACAATGACCGCTAGTTCTCAAAACACAGATACTTAAAAAGACAAACACGAGCATGAATCACGAGACTCCAGATTCTCCTGTCTGTTAACTATTAGGATTACAGAACAACTGCTTTCATCGTGAGCTTGGGGGATGGGTAAGGAAGGAGATAGGGTGGAGTTGAGGGGATTGAAGGAGAGGCAGGGTAAACATGCTACCAAAACAAACACATTTAATGAATGCCTTCTGAGGGTTATACATTGTGCTAGGGGATGCAATCCACAGACTCAAAGGCCTGATGCCAGGCCTTCAAGGAGCTCACAGCCTAGACGGGAGGACAGACATAGACAGAAATAAGAACAACACATTGTGATATATGAAACAACAGAAAATAGAACACCATTATATGAAATGAGCAATTGCCTCCAGTATCCAGTGAGCTCTGTTTCTGGAGTACATTGACAAATCAAGGAGATGATGGTAAGGAGGATAAAGTCACAGTACCAAGGATAGGATGGCCTTAATCAGTGTCCTTATTTCAACTAAAGACATTTAAATCAAGACTGCTTTTAGGAACCATGAGCAATAGATGAACAATTCTAAAATATGAAACTGTCAAAAATTAAAGGGCTTTCTATGGCAGGAAGGAAATTAAGGAGAGTAAGCCTGATACAAGGAAGGAAAATACTAAGAAACCTGTTTGCCTGGACATTAGAAGCATTAGGCTCTCACACTGCTTGGCCATGAACCAGCTCTGTGATTTAAATCCCTCAACTTCTCTGAGCTGTGGTTTTTGTTTTGTTTTTCTAAACATTAAGGGGATTGTATTATACAATCACTACACCCCTCTCTAGCTCTAAAATCTGTGACCCTAATGTTCCACGGAAAGGCTCTTTCCCCTCTTAGGTGCCATCTCTCCCTGCATGGTTCTCTTTGGCTTCAGGCCCTGAGCCAAATCTCCTTTCTCTCCTCTCCTGGCTTATCTCATACAAATGACCAGGATCACAGCACCAACTATAACCACCCAGATGATTTCTGTGGAAGGATCTGCCACAGGTCAGCAGCTCTCATGCTAAGGAAAGTAGTCCTTCCCAGGATGGTGGCCCAGGGGAAACTTGCTCATGGGCTTGGGTCTGGGTGCAGTCCTGGCTTCCTGGGTCATCTTGGACATGTGAACTCCTCGCCCATCAGGTCAAGAGGGTCTGCCCTGACTATCTGCAGGGTTGTTAATGGGGACAAAACGAAATGATTCATAAAGTACTGTACAAATACAGAGTATTACAATGATGACCATGATGACTGAATGCTCTGGAATCAGGGGCTCCTTTAGCGGGAAGTCTTGCCAGGACAGAGCTGTGTGCTGTATTGCTCCCTGAGAAGAACTTGATGTAAAACAGACACAGCCTTGAGGCTGCTGTGCCTGTGAAGCTCTCCCCAGAGCAGCTAGTGGCTCCAGAACTAATAAGGCCCCAGCGGACTCTTTCTCTAAAGAAGCTTTTAATGTTACTGTGAACTGACAGTAACGCTCTCCACATCAATCCCACTCAGATCACAGTCTCCGGAACACACCACATTAGAAACTCTAACTGTAGAACTTTTCTGTCACTTCCCACTTAGGTCAACATTCATGCCACCCACTGTCCTATGTAAAGTCCCAAGAAGTTAAGATCTCTATCTGTTAAAATTGACTTCTGGACTCCCCAAAAGAGTTTTACAAGACTGCAAGCATTTACCATAGTTAAGGTATCCATGGGCCTGAACTTTCTAGAAATGGCCAATTTCATGTAATCTTCTTCTCTTAATAAAGGCAAAGATTAATTAAATGTATAATTATAACTAATTTTTATAACTTCCTTGGATATTTATTCATATAAATAAATTCATAAATCAGAAATAAGTATGTTTCTCAGATCAGATTTTTGAGTCTTACATATTTATGTGGAAAACACAGTTAATGTAAATATTGTAAACTCTGGGTTTAACCAGCATGGTCAGAGACTATAAAGCTGTATTTAATTTTTAAATGCAAAAGAAAAAGAAGGGGGTGGGAGGAAGAACATCAATAAACACCAAATACATTCACGCAAGCAAGGTTTTATTAACTGCACTTTAACAGAAGATGAAACTGATTCAGAGAGGTCCAACAGCAAGTAAGTTACAACGATGGAATTCGAACCCAAGTTTGGCTCACTCTGAAGTTCACTCTGTGCTTCATTCAGGTCTCTGCTCAAAGTTACCTCCTCACGGAGGCCTTCCTTGACCTCACCAGCTAAAATATCCCAGCCAGCTCCCTGACTCCCTCCTTCCTCTCCATCTACTCACTGTCCTTTTCTATCCCTTCTCCAGCTTTATTTTCCTTCCTAGCACTTATTTGTTTGCTTGTTTAAAAACATGTCTCCTGTACTAGAATGTAAATGAAGTAGTGATTTTGTTTTTTTCACTGCTTTATCTCCCATGCCTAGGAGAGCACCCAAGACATGATGCTCACTAAATATTAAATAAACAAATGCATAAAAAGTCCTACGTGTTTTCATCACTTCTCACTGGAGGGTACAGTAAGAAAGCAGAGACACACATACGTACATACTTATACATTCTAGCTCAGCATCTTGTCTGTGTTCCAGGTGGTGTGATCACAGAGTAAAGCTTCAAATTGTGGAGACAACTCATCAATATTTTTACTAAGAGAAAAGAGCAGCTGTGTCCTAGAACTTGGAGGACACCCGTACAACAGTAGCAGCATGCTCTTGTCCACACTGCATTTGTGTCATTTCTATCAGCTCTATTACAAGAATTAATACACAGGACTCTGTTCATGAAGAGTCCAAGAATTTGGTGAGACGATTTTTACCTTATTTTTGCCATACAAAGGACAATTGAATACCAGACAAACTGCCCAGATCCTTAACGCAGTTAATTCCACAACCATTAACCTCTTCTGACTCATCAACAAAAGCCACGTCAACATGGGAGCAAGGATTCATTTATTACACCAAAACAGTCTCTTTGGTACTTCTGAAGAAACTGCAATTTTTGGTCACTTAAATGATCTTGCATTTAAAGTAGGCTCTATTTCCAGATCTTTCTGAAACTGTTGTGAGATATACCTAATAAAAATGCATTTCAACAATATGAAATTAAACAGATTATGGGGCTTTTGGGTCATCCGGGTTTATGTGAGACTTATTCACTACCACATCAGGCATTCACTCCTGGAAATAAAACTTAAAAAATAAGTGATTGCCTCCAAGGGTGTATCATGAGAGCACCACTGATTTTATTCAGGCAGCATAAGTGTCCAATAAATGTTGTTTCACCAATCATATATACCTTTCACATAACAGATCTAAACCACATACCGAATATCCAGCAACGTGGCCTAGAATAGAGGGTGAACCACGTCTGCGGGAGGGTGGTAGGCTGGGGGGATTTACTCTTCTTCCTGGTGCCCATAAGCAGAATACTGTTGCACAGACCCGTTTTGTGTTTTTATAATTACCCAAATTCTCTTCTTTTGTCAAAATTCATTCTCAGTAACAGCTTGAGCAATGCAGCAATCGTGCTCTGAAATGACTTGTAAACCACACACACAAACATTTGGGCCAAGAATGTGAAATCCATTGCTGTCACATTCCATTATTTCTGGTGGAGCAATTCACTAACATTTTGGAATCTAGATCATAAATTATGCAGAGCCTCAGCAAAAGAGCTGAGGACACAAACTGCTATAATAAAATTCCTGTTACTGGAGCCGTAAAAACAGAACAAAGGAAAAGCAAAGAAGAAAAATCAGGGTTGGACTTTTCTGACATTCCTTGTCCACCATTGTTAATGGTTTCACAAAATGAAAATGTAACATTTCGGGACACCATCAGACAAGCCAAAATTTATACGATGGGCATACTGTCATTCATAACCACCACCAGCACCATGCGATTCCCCAGAATAAACAGCGTTTTGAAGAAAGTTTGAATGCTGACATAAATTAGAGCGCCTAAATGTACAACGGGGCCATCTGTACATTTTTCATGACTCTCAAGGGTGTGAAATGTCCTTCAACCATGGCACCCGGGGAGTGGTTGAATTTTCTGTTGGGATGTATTATAAAATGTCAGAGGGAGAAAGAGCTCTGCATCACCATGTATCCGGAGTAAGTCATTTCTCCTCTCTGTGGAAACTGAGTTAATGGCAGAGCTGGAACTAAAACCCCCATCTCTTGACTCCCAACACACTGAGTTTTGTCTTACAGAATGATGCCTCATTGTAGGTGTTCAAATGTTATTTGATAGACAGATGGATGGACAAATGGGTGGAAGAATGGGTAAATGGATAAATGGACTAATGAATGAAATAATAAAACCATCTTCTGTGGGTCAAGGCTCATAGTCAGAAAAGGTCAAAGAGAACACACCATTGGAATAATTTAGAAATAAAATAAAACTGAAAAGTCAGATGGACCATCCTTAGCAACTATACCCAGTTTGACTCCAAGAATTCTTTCTTTTCAAGTATAACTTTGTGTTGGAGAGCATTGATATGTACATATATATGTACATATGTATGTATGTATGTGTGTATATACACATATCCCAAAAGGAATAATGAGTGTGAGAACAAACATAGGTAAACATGTTTCTTAAACATGATTGCTATTACTTGACAACATTTAGTATGACTCCCTTCTTCCTAAATGAGGGCAAACAGAGAAGGTGAAGGGAGGAAGGCCCTAGCACAGAGATGGACTAAAAGTCAGGCATGTACTTTATGAGCACACCACTGCTTCTGCAATTATTACAAACATATTTGGAAGAAAACAAAATGCTTTTCAAGATCACATAGAAGGTCTAAAATGTTAAAACAGGAAAAAGGGGTTCAGTACAAGTTAAAACCATATAAGGGAAGAAAGTTATTTTTTCACTAGCATAGGAGGAAACGTTTCTTCTAGCAAATCCCACAGCACAAGAGGAACTAGCTGCAATCATCTGTCTAGGTCAGGAATCTTCAAGTTTTCTACAAAGAAGAACTTCTTCAAATTTCCCCAGAGCTTTGACATCAACTCAGAGGAGGAGGGAAAGGGAGTACAGAAGAAGGAAAAGAGCCTCATGGTGCCAGCAGTGCCCCAAGGCCGCGGGAGGTCTCGGTGCAATACCAGCCACGATTTCCTGAGTCTGTACTATGTGCCAGGCATCATGCAAAGTGCTGCACATACATTGTCTCATTTAATCCTCACAAGAGCTGCACCCTCACACCCACCCCGGAAGGTCTATTCTTTTTTTTGTTTTGTTTTATTTTTTGTGAGGAAGACCAGCCCTGAGCTAACATCCATTGCTAATCCTCCTCTTTTTGCTGAGGAAGACTGGCCCTGGGCTAACATCCGTGCCCATCTTCCTCTACTTTATATGGGACGCCGCCACGGCGTGGCTGACAGGCAGTGCATCGGCGGGCGCCCGGGATCCGAACCTGCGAACCCCAGGCTGCCAAGCGCGGACTAAACCGCTGCGCCACCGGGCGGCCCCCCGGAAGGTCTATTCTTAACTCCATTTTACAGATGAGGAAATTGAAGTTTGAAGAGTTTATATAACTTTTCCAAGGCCACACAGTTCACAAATGGCAGAGCTATGCTTCAAACCCAGGCCTGTCTGACATCAAGGGTCAGGTTTTTCCCGTCTCCTGGCTGCCACAGTCTCCCTCTCTCTGAGAACCCCAGGAAGCTGTGGCTCTACCAGCTTAATAGAGGAAGACGATTTGGAAATCTACCAGGTATACCTTCAAGTTCTCTCAAGACTATAATCTGAGATCTCTGGTAAGAGTTTCAACAATCTGGGTTTACCATTACAAAACAAGTGGCAGTTTTTGTCTTTCTTTGGCAAAAACCTGCTGGAAAGCCAAAATTGCTGTGCTATGGTCATTCCTTACCCAAGTCTGCATTTTAACATCCAGCTAATTGAGATGAGTGGAGACATCTGTAAGCCTATTTTTAAAAGAGACAAATCTCTCAGAGCATAATAACAGCAGTACCATTTACTGAGTGCTTGCTATGTGCTAAGCACGACTCATCAATTCACTTGGCATCAAAGATTAACAAGCAGAGCACTAAGCACTAGGAATACAAATGCATCAGATGGGGAGCCTGCAGCTTCTCCCGGGGCTTGCAGCCTGAAGGGAGAGACAAACAAGGAAGCCAACCACACAGGGCAGTAAGAAACGTGCTCCCTGCCTGTCAAACACAGAGCACTGCAAGAGTGCAGAAGAGCGCCTTTTAGAGGAGTGGGTGTCTCCTCATAACACCTCAGGATGGAACCCGAGGATCAGAAAGGTTAAGTAATGCACAGGTACACAGCTATGAAGTGGACTGAGTCCAGGTTCCCCTCACTTCAAAGCCATGTTCTGCTCATCACTTGCTGTGGCCTCACAGGAAAATATCCTCCTGAAAGTTTCTGCTACAGGATTACCTTTATCTTACAGGGGAAAAATTAAACAAAAAACACACTAACTTCTAGGTTCTCAGTAGAGTCATATCGATGTGACTGTTACCTGTTTAGTACCTAAAAGTCATCAAAGCATTTTCACATTCTCACTTTAAGCCTAATAACCATCTTGTAAAATAGAAATATATTATATGGTGGGTTTTTTTTTGTTTTTGGCATGTCAGAAAACTGAGGCCCAGGAAGGGAAAGTGACTTGCAAAAGGCAAGGTTCAGGGTTCAGTTTGGGGCCCTTGAATGTCTAACTTCCAGTCCAGCCATCTCTGAGCCACAGAACATTAGCTATCCTACCTGTTTGAGTTTTTCCTTTCTTGGTCTCCAAAACTGAGTGCCTTACTCCAACGATCAGTGAACAGTGGTGGCAGAGTTAGAGTCTGGGGTGAGTTCTTCCTGGCTGATGTTTTGATTTGGATATTTTTTTGTGAGTCTCTCTCATTTGAAATGTTTCTTGTTAGAAGGCTGTCAGCCAGTGACAACAGAGAGTTTGTCAGTAAGAACGAAGTGGTCAGAAGCAGGAGTGACATCACCAAGATGCTGGAGTAGGACACCAACCTCTGTTCCCCACGAGGATCAACAATTAGCTTTCCATGAATAAAAACAGCTCTGGGAGAGCTCTGCAGTTCCCTTAAGAAATTTCAGCAATGTATTGGAACAAAAAACTTGAGAATAATCACAAAAAAAGGGAAGAACAGCTTTAATTTGCCTGCATCATCCCATTTCCCAAGCCAGCATTGCTCAGTGGTAAGGGGCAACTCTCTAGCTAGAAAAAAGTTTCCTTTGCTGAGAACAAAAAAGTGGAGTGAGCAACTAGCTTCCCTAGCCTTTTGGTGCACCACATGAAAGATCTGCTTCAGTTTCACTGATCTGCATTCACTGAAACACGAAAGGTTTCAGTTTCATGCAACCTACCAGAGACCGGCAAAGCTGAGATGTACAAAGAAAGCTAGGAACAAGGAAGAAAAGCAGGGGCTACCAGTATCAGCCATGCAGCGTCCATGGTTCCCAGTGACCTACTCTGTAGACAACTCCAGTGCTTTCACCACTGAAGAGACCAATGGCCAGCACAGCTACTGCAGACCCTGCAGGTTTCACCGGCTTTCACCCCACAGGTATTTGTTTGCTAATGCCACCCACCTGAGTGCCTCCCCGCTCCCTCACTGGAGCCTGGGAACTGCAAAGGAAGGAAGCCCAGGTCTCTGCAGCAGTGCAAGTTCGACGCCAGCCTAGACCCCTGCAGCTGACCCCCACCACTGTTTGCATGCCTAGGGCTAGCCCCTCCAGCTGTCTACCAGGATGTCCCTAGGCTGATCCCCATCATTGGCCTCCACTTCCATGCACACAACTGAGAGAGACTGTGCAGCCATGGGAGAACATGCCAAAATATAAATGGATGAAAGTCTCCAATCAAAAGGCATAGACTGCTTGAAGGGTTAAATGAAAAACAAGACCAACTATCTGCTGCCTATAAAAGACTCACTTCAGCTTCAAGGACACATTTAGGCTCAAAGTGAAGGGATGGAAAAAGATATTTCACATAAATGGAAACCAAAAGATGGCAGGGGTAGCTATACTTATATCAAACAAATAGACTTTAAGTTAAAAAACTGTAACAAGAGACAAAGAAGGTCATTATATAATGATAAAGGGGTCAATTCATCAAGAGGATATAACGGATGTAAATACACATGGACCCAACATAGAAGCACCTTAATAATAAATACTAACAGATCTGAAGAGAGTAATAGACAATGATACAATAAAAGTAGGGGATTCAAATATCCCACTTTCAACAATGGATAGATCATCTAGACTAGAAATCAATAAGAAAAGTTTTGATAAAACTTTTTGACTTAAATAAAACTTTAGACCAAACGGACTTAACAGACCTATACAGAACATTCCATCCAACAGCAGCAGAATACCCATTCTTCTCAAGCACACATAAAACATTCTCCAAAACAGATCATATATTAGGTCACAAAACAAGTCTCAGCAAATTTAAAAGACTGAAATTACACCAAGTATCTTTTCTGACCACAGTGGTATGAAACTAAAAAATCAATAACAGGAGGAAAACTGGAAAATTCATAAATATGTGGAAATTAAACAACACACTCCTGAAAAAACCAACTGGTCAAAGAAGAAATCAAAAGGAAAATTTAAAAAATATCTTGAAACAAATGAAAATGCAACACAACATACCAAAACCTATGGAACCCTGCAAAAGCAGTTCTAAGAGGGAAGTTTATAGTGATAAGCACCTACATTAAGAAAAAAAGAAAGATTTCAAATAAACAACCTAAGAACAAACTAAGACCAAGTTAAACTAAGTTAGCAGAAGGAAGGAGATAACCAAGATCAGAGGAGAAACAAATCAAATAGAAAACAGAAAAACAATAGAAAAGATCAGCAAAACTAAGAGTTGGTTTTTTGAAAAGATAAAGAAAATTGACAGACCTTTAACTACACTTATCAAGAAAACAGGGAGAGGATCCATAAATAAAATTATTATAAATAAAAAGGAGACATCACAACTGATACCACAGAAATACAAAAGATCATGAGAGGCTACTATGAACAACTATACGCCAACAAATTGGACAACCTAGAAGAAACGAATAGATTCCTAGAAACATGCAACCTACCAAGACTGAATCATGAAGAAATAGAAAGTTTGAACAGAAGAATAACAAGTAAGGATACTGACTCAGTAATCAAAAACCTCCCAATAAAGAAAAACCCAGGACCAGAAGCCTTCACTGGTCAATTCTATCAAAGATTTAAAGGAGAATTAATGCCAGTTCTTCTCAAACTCTTCCAGAAAATTGAAGAGGAGGGAACACTCCCAAACTCATTTTACAAAGTCAGCATTACTCTGATACCAAAACCAGGTAAGGATACTACAAGAAAAGAACACTACAGGCCAATATCCCTGAGGAACACTGATGCAAAAATTCTCAACAAAATACTAGCAAACCAAATCCGACGGCGCATTATAAAGGACCATACAACATGATCAAGTGGGACATATCTCCAGGATGCAAGGATGGTTCAACATACGCAAATCAATAAATGTGACATTAATAGAATGAAAGACAAAAATCATAAGATCACCTCAGTAGAAGCAGAAACAGCATTTGACAAAATTCAACATCCTTTCATGATTAAAAACTCCCAACAAATTGGACACAGTATTCCCTCCTTATCCATGTTTGCTTTCTGTGATTTCACCCAGGGTCAACCATAGTCTGAGAATATTAAACGGAAAATTCCAGAAATAAACAATTCATAAGTTTTAAATTGCACACCATTCTGAGTAGCATGATGAAATCTTGCACTGTCCCCTCGTCCCCCGCAAGACATGAATCATCCCTTTGTCCAACATATCCATGCTACATATGCTATCTGTCCATTAGTCACTTAGTAGCTGTCCAGGTCATCAAATCAACTGTTATGGTATCACAGTGCTTGTCTTCAAGTAACCCTTATTTTACTTAATAATGACCCCAAAGCGCAGGAGTAGTGATACTGGCAATTTGGATACGCCAGAGAAGCCATAAAGTACTTCCTTTAAGTGAAAAGGTGAAAGTTCTCAACTTAATAAGGAAAGAAAAAAAGTCATTGAGGTTGCTAAGATCTATCATAACTTTTACTACAGTACACTGTTATAATTGTCCTATTTTATTATTAGTTATTGTTGTTAATCTCTTACTCTGCCCAATTTATAAATTAAACTTTATCATGGGTATGTATGTATAAGAAAAAAACATAGTATATATATGGTTCGGTACTATCCATAGTTTCAGGCATCCACTGGGAGTCTTGGAACATATTCCCTGCAGATAAGAGGGGAGTATTGTATAGAAGGAACATACTTGAACATAATAAAGACCATATATGATAAGCCCACAACTAACATCAGACTCAATGGTGAAAGGTTGAAAGCTTTCCCTCTGAGATCAGGAACAAGACAATGGTGCCCACTCTCACCACTCCTATTCAACATAGTCCTGGCCAGAGCAATTAGGCAAGAAGAAGAAATAAAAGGCATCCAAATCAGAAAAAAGAAGTAAAATTGTGTGTGTTTCCTGATGACATGATCTTGTATATGGAAAATCCTAAGGACTCCACCAAAACACTGTTAGAGCTAATAAACAAATTCAGTATAGTTTCAGGACACAAAATCAACATGCAAAAATCAGTTGCATTTCTACACACAAACAATGAACTATTTGAAAAAGAAATAAAGAAAACAATCCCATTTACAATCGCATCAAAAACAATAAAATACCGGGCCTGCCTGGTGGCGCAGCGGTTTAGTTCGTGCTTGGCAGCCCGGGGTTCGCCAGTTCGGATCCCGGGTGCCTGCTGACGCACTGCTTGTCAGCCATGCCGTGGCGGCATCCCATATAAAGTAGAGGAAGACGGGCACGGATGTTAGCCCAGGGCCAGTCTTCCTCAGCAAAAAGAGGAAGATTAGCAACGGATGTTAGCTCAGAGCTGGTCTTCCTCACACACACACAAAAAAACAAACAAACAAAAAAACACAATAAAATACTGAGGAATAAATTTAACCAAGGACATGAAAGATATATACACTGAAAACTATAAAACACGGATAAAAGAAATGGAAGAAGACACAAATAAATGGAAAAATATCATGTGCTCATGGATTGAAAGAGTTAATATTGTTAAAAATGTCCATACTATGAAGGCAATCTATGCCTTCTATGAAGCCATCTATGAAGGCAATGTAATCCCTATCAAAATTCAAATGACATTTTTCACAGATATAGAAAAAACATTCCTAAAATTCACATGGAACCACAAAAAACAAAACAAAACAAAAAAACAAACCAATAGCCAAAGCAATCTTGAGAAAAAAACAAAGTGGGAGACATCACACTTTCTGATTTCAAACTATATTACAAAGCTATAGTAACCAAAATAGTATGATACTGGCATGAAAACAGACACATAGACCAATGGAACAGAATCAAGAGACCAGAAATAAACCCACGCATATATGGGCAACTAATATTTGACAAGGGAACCAAGAGGACTCAGCGGGAAAGGATGGTTTCTTCAATAAATGGTGCTGGGAAAACCAGATATTCACATGTAAAAAAATGAAATTGGACCCCTATCTTACATTACTTACAAAAATTAAGTGGAAATGGATTAAGGATTTAAATGTAAGATCAGAAACTGTAAAACTCCTAAAAAAAATAGGGAAAAACTCCTTGACATCAGTCTTGGCAATGATTTTTTTTTGGATATGACACTAAAAGCATAAACAACAAAAGCAAAAATCAACAAATGGTATTACATCAACTTAACAAACTTCTACACAGCAAAAGAAACAATGAACAAAATGAAAAGGCAACCTATGGAATGGGAAAAAATATTTGCAAACCATATATCTGATAAGAGGTTAATATCCAAAATATATAAAGAACTGATACAACTCAATAGCAAAGAAACAAACAATTTTGTTTGTTGTTAAAAAGTGGGCAGAGGACTTGAATAGACATTTTTCCAAAGAAGACATACAAATGACCAACAAATACATGAAAAGTGCTCAATATCACTAATCATCAGAGAAACGCAAATCAAAACCACAATGAGATACCATCTCACACCTCTTAGAATGACTATTATCAAAAGGACAAGAGATAACAAATGCTGGCAAGGATGTGGAGAAAAGGGGGACCCTGGTGCACCATTGGTGGGAATATAAATTGGTACAGCCACTATGGAAAACAGTATGGAAGTTCCTCAAAAAGTTAAAAATAGAAATACCATATGATCCAGAAATCCCACTTCTGGGTATATCTGAAGAAGATGAAATTACTATCTCAAAGAGATATCTGCACTCCCATGTTCACTGCAGCATTATTCACAATAGCCAAGACATGGAATAATCTAAGTGTCCACTGATGGATGAATGGATAAAGAAAATGTTTTACACACACACACACACACACACACACGTGCACACAATGGAATGTTATTCAGCCATAAAAAAGAAGGAAATTCTGCCATTTGCAACAACATGGAATGGATCTTGAGGGGAAATGTCAGAGAGAGAAAGATAAGTACAGTATAATCACACTCATATGTGGACTCTAAAAACATCAAACTCATAGAAACAGAGAATATAATGGTGGTTGCCAGGGGCTGAGGGGTGGAGGAAATGGGAAGGTGCTGGTCAAAGGGTACAGACTTTCAGTTATAAGATGAATAAGTTCGGGGGATCTAACGTACAACATGGTGACTATAATTAACAATTCTGTACTGTATACTTGAAACTTGCTTTGAGAGTAGGGCTTTAATGATCTCACCATAACAACAACAACAAAATGGTAATTATGTGAGGTGACGGAGGTGTTAACTAACCTTATTGTGGTAAAGCATTTTGCAATATATACATATATCAAATAATCACGTAGTACACCTCAAACTTACACAATGTTCTATGTCAATTATATCTCAATAAAGCTGGGGGAAAAAAGAGATGAAAAGATCAAATAACAACATGTACTGCTGACCCTGATAACCATTTTCAACTTTCAATGGATCAGAATATTCTGAAGGGTAAGAAATGTTATGTATATCAGTAGCATTTTCATCTTTCTTTTAGCATCTTAGTTTTGCATTAACAAATGCTATACTCTTCCCACATATGATGTAAAACTATGATGATGATAGTGATTAAAACACTTTTGAGGTTTATCATGTGCCAGGCATTGTTCTAATGGCTTTACACATAGTAACTCACTCAATCCTCACAGTCATCTTGTGAGATGGGTGTTAAAATTATGCCCATTTCACAGATGAAGAAACTGAGGTAGAGAGCAATTAAGCACCTTGTCCAAGGTCACAAAGCCAGTAAGTGGCATAGCTGGGATCCAAAGCCAGGCCACCTGACTGCAGCAGTCAGGTTCTTCACAAGTGTGCTAGATGTAGCGTGACTCTATATCCTATATCCTGGTGGTGCCTGGGACTGTCCTAGTGATAAATTACATAGTCACCTGAGCTATACAATACTGTAAAAGCCCAGAACACTGGCAGTGAAGGTGAGCTATTTGTTGAATGGGGCTTCTTAGTGATCAAAATGGAGAGATATCAGCACATGATCTGAGTGGTTTCTACAGTACCAGGAGAAGGAAAAAGAACCGTCCAACAGAACTCTAATGCAGAATGCCACAGCCCCTGAGGACAGCAAGGGAGTAGGAGAGAAAGATCATGAAAGTGTTCAGTAAAGGATTTAGCGCATAGGTGCTTCTTATCCCCTTTGTCACACACGGAGTAGTGTGAGTTCTTCACTGATGACAAAGAGGATGTCTTTCTCCATCAGGCATTTAAGAAGTACCAGTAGTTGTCAAAGCAGACATGCCAGCTCGCCGGATGGTGCCGCGGACTGGAGAACACCATCTGTTTTGTTAAGGTTGACAGTCTGAAATTTCTGGTTAAACTCCAGATCTCCTTGTTGCGAAGGGCTTGATAACTTTTAGTCCATTACCTTCTGCTTACTGAGTCACAGAGCATATTATATTTCCCTCCAGAGCACTCCAACAGCTGGGCCATGTTATAAGCTGTCTTTGTCCTATTCAGTATTAGATAATAGATTTGAAGGGACCTTCCATTTGATTCAGGGAAACGCAATTACAGAATTGCTGTTGTTTCAAATAAGTGGCCAACTCTGACATTCTGGCTCAAGAACACAAATCTGTTACTTCTTTGCCACTAGGGCTATTCTGATGAGGGCTTGCTTTACAAGCACATTGGACACATAACAACAAAGCATTTACTTCACTTTTTAATTGTTATTGGCAACATTTTAAATGGCAGCAATGCAATTTTTACGAGAAAATGAAAGTGTTCACTTCCCAGAGTAACTTAACTCTTCAAAGGAAGGCAGAAAGGACCACTTTTTGAAATCCATTGAAGACTGAGAGCTTGTATTCAGGAGCTAACAAAGCTGTGTGAAAGTCAAGTGGGGACAGGCTGAGTCAGCAATACCAAATAAAAGCTGCATTCCAGCTTTAACCCAATTCAATAAAAGCATTTTCTGCTGTGTCAGAGAGAGCTGTGAGAAGAATTTCTGGAACAACATGCTGAAAATGGTTCTTGGTGAAAGCTACTTCTTGAAGGCACCATGAAATTACTAATTATGCTGAAGAGAGTCTTAAATACTTGAGCCTCTTGTGAATTTCATTCTGGAAAACAGGGGAGAGTTCAGGTTGCGGCGTAAGAGCAGCCCCGCTTCTGCCCTCATTCAGTCTGTACGGTATTTATGTGTACCCACCATGAAACGGGGATGAGTGGATGAGAATGAAAAGAAGCTGGGGTAAAAAGAAATGCTCAAATCCCAGTTTTTTCCAGTTACAATGTCAAATTGTCCTACTTACTTAAAAATGTAAGAGCTTTAGCTCTTTTCTAAATAATGTTAGCCATTGTCTTTAGAAAGGCAGTGTGACAAGTATAAAGAGCATTGACTTTAGATTGAGACAGCTCTGGGCTCAAACCCCAGCTCTGCCACACACTTGCTGTGGGACCTTTGACAACTTAACCTCTCTGTTCTTTAGGTTCTTCATTTCTAAATGGGAATAATAAGTCCTATCTTTCTGAATTTTTAAATGATAATGAAACACTGCATAAGAAGCTACACCAAGTATAGTGTTAGCACACTGGAGGCATTCCATAAGCGTCATTCCTTTTATCATGACTTCTATGCCACTTCAAAGGTGTACTGGAGAGATTACAAAGGCCCTTTCAAATATCCTGTATGGAACCTGTTATTTAAATACCTAAAAAGTGAAGCTAGCATCAGTTTCCAAAGGCTAGATGTTAAATGCAGAGGAGAATAGACTATTAAGTTCATGTACTTTAAAGAAGAAACAGTGTGATACCCTAGTGATTTTCTTGTCCCAAAGTAATAAATATTAGGGTTCTTCAAACCCGCACAAAGGGCCTCATTTTAGCCATGCTTTGTAAACTTCTTGGATAAAGATCCAAAAAAGTTAATACATTATTTAGTTAGCCTGCTAATCAGCCTGCCTCATTTAGCTATAGGGCAAAGGACTATGCAAAAGAAGGAGAAAAAATCTGCTCCATTCAGTATTCTGACTAACTGTAAGGAGTAAAATTAAAACAGCATCATAAAACCTAATCACCGCCTGAAGGTTTTAACTATTTTTCAAGCTGATTATATTTTTGGTTCATTTAAAAGACTTTAAGAATCAAGTTTCAGCTTCTATATACATTGTCTTTCCATGGAAAAATAGAATTTCGGTATAGTAGTCAAGAGTTTTAGAGATCAATTACACCAATGAGAATGAGAGGGTCCAATATAAAATGTACAGAAACTGCCGTTGTTCCCCAGAATTAGTCTCCCGGGGCTACAGGATTAGAAGCAGCAGGAATGATACCTGGGCTTAAAGAAAGTAGTAAGGCATAAATGGATGAACACAGTAAACATAAAAGAGGTAAGTAATTATTTTAACTTTAGACTCCAGTCATTAGTTCCTGGCATTTTCCATGGTGCTGGCTCTTATCACCCTTCATCCATTCAAGATACATACACATACGGTGTTCCCACTGTGGACCAAGCATTACCCACTAGGTAATAAGGCCACAGAAAAGCTAAGATACATATCCTGCCCATTCTTGGCATTTATGATGTAGTTGGTAAATAATTATAAAACTTAATAAGTGCCACGTACAAAATGTTAGGGGACACAGATGAACACTAAATTTCCTGGAGAAGGCTGAGAGGCTTAAGGGTAACGTGACATTTGATAGAAGTGTGAACAAATAAGTAAGACTTCACAGACTTGACAGAAGGAGAAAGATATTCAGGGCAGAAGAAATGGCATGCAGAAAGCCCCGGAGGAGTAAAAGAGCTCAGAGGTTTGGAAAACAGGGAGTGTGAGGAATGAGAGTGGCAGAAGGGGGCATTAGGAAGATAAACTGAGGCCAGTTCCTTGGAGAAGAGTCGTCTGACACCCTCCCTCAATTAAAATTATACTCCATGTAATACTTTCTGAAATCACTAAGTACATTTCCATCAAGCACTTAAAATGCCTGTTTTGTCTACCAAACAGTCACCGGCTTAGTCTCTGGCACATAGTAGGTGCTCAACAAACACTTTTTGAACCTTGAGGGTTGTTGAAAAATATACATATCATGTGTAAAGAAAAGAAAAGAAAAACCCAGTTCTTCCCTACTGTGTTTCTCTCCTGTGAGTCTTGTCACTCACGTAGAACACTTCACTTCTGACACTTCTGGTCACCGAATGTATGTGGGGTTTTCCCCACAATAACAAGCAAGTCTCTGACACCAGCTGGGTGTCCTACAATTCAACTCAATTCTTCCACTGTCGACCCAGAGATAGCGTCAGATCCCACAGGTAAGGGCTCAGTCCCACGAGACTGCCACCCTCACACTTCAGATGCCAGTTGCAAGCTCAGGTTATCACCTGTGCTTCTGACTGACTGGCTAGATTGGAGGTTCCCATGACCCCCTTCTCAGGTTTGATCACTTTGCTAGAGCAGCTCACAGAGCTCAGGAGGGATGCACAGGAGCTTCTGTCCCCATGCAGTTGGGGTGTATCTCCCTCCCAGTGTGGATGTGTTCACCCGTCTGGAAGCTCTCCAAACCCCCTAGCACTGGGATTTTATGGAGGCTTCCTCACATAGGCATGATGGATTATTAACTCCATTTCCAGCCCCTCTCTCCTCTTTGGAGGATGAGGGGTGGGGCTGAAAATCCCAAGTGTCTAATCATGGCTTGGTCTTTCTGGTGACCAGCCCCCATCCAGGAGCCATCCACGGGTCCACCCAGAGTCGCCTCATGAAAATAAAACATGGTTCTAGTGCTCTTATCACTTAGGAATTTACAAGGGTTTTAGGAGCCATGTGTCAGGGATGTCGTCAAAGACGAATATTAGAACAAGAGATGCTCCTAGCATTCTTATCACTTAGGAAATTACAAGGGTTGTAGGAGCTTTGTGCCAGGAACTGGGGGCAGAAACCACTGTATTTATTTTCTATTATCTCACACCAGGCCAAGGATTTTGGACTTCATCCTGAAGGTAATAGGGAACTACTGCAGGGTTTTAAGTACAGAAATGATATGACAGTTGGGGTTTCAAGAGGGTTCCCATAGAAGCAATGTAGAAAATAAACTGAAGGAGAAGCTGAGAGACCAGTAAGGAGGGAGCTATTGCAATAATCCAGGTAAGAGATGATGGGAGGCTGAAAACACAGCCCTGCAGAGAACTTGCTTACAGAGGCAGAATTCTCAGGACTTTTGACCAACTAGGTCTGGGCTGTGAGGGAAGGGGTTAGGGATCCCAGGATAACATTGAGATTTCTAGGCTGGGCACTGAGATTGTCTTGCCATTCTCAGAAATAGGGAATACACAATGTGAAATCACAGACTTGGAGAGAGGCCTATTTGGGGCAGATGGAGGTATCTAGGAAGCAGGAGTAGATAGATGTCTCAGTAGGAAGTGAGGTCTGCGTTTGGGGAGCTGGTGCTTGATGGTGAAAGCCATGGGCATGGATGGGATCAAGAAAGGTGTACCATTCCAATTCTACTCTGCCCCCAGAGTGCAATGTATTTTTAAAATAAGTCTTTAATTAAAGTATAACATGTGGTCAGAAAGGTATAAAATCTTAAGCATACAATTCAATGAATTTTCACAAAGTAAGCACAATGTAACTACCACTCAGATCAAAAAGTAGAACATTACCAGAATCCCTGCAATGCATTTACCATCAAAGGCAGTTACTGCCACAATCATGCTGGTGGCTTAGAGACCTGGAATCTTCACCCCTAACAATAAGCCGTGTTCAAACAGAACTCGCCATGAAGGAGAACCACAGAGGTGATCTGAGTAATCACTTGCTATATCATCTCCAAACGTCTATCTAAGAGACCTGATTCTAATGCTCTACATTTTCTGCTGTTATTCTGATTTTCTCAAAAAATCAGTCAAAAGTAAATTCCCCCAAGTCACCCCAAAACCTTAAGGAATGAACATGAGACGAAAAGCAGAGCCAAATGATTCTGGAAGAAAGACCCCAAAGCTCATTGCAGTCACAGGCATAGGTCCAGTACGCAGTGTCCAGCACAGATGGCAGGACCCAGGGTCACATCTGTACCCACCATTGCTGGCAAAACAAAGGACTACACAGGAGCTGCTACAGATGGAAAGACTTAGGGACAGGCAGGTGTGGGAGGTGCCAGTGCCAGGTGTGGGTGGCAGGAGCCAACGACTAACATCACTGTGAGGCTCCCTTGCTCACTGCATGGTGCCAGGTAGCACTTCTCACAGAAAAGAGCCACAGAGGAGGGGCTGAAGGTAGGGTGAGTGTCAAAGTGGCAGTACCCCCAGCAGGCAGTGCCCATCCAAGTCTGGGAAAACAAAATTGTGTTCAGAAGTCAATGTTCTCCCCAGTGATCACTCAAATGCTCCTTTCTGAAGTCCTAACAGAAGTGTTATCAATGCTCAGGACCGGGCCGCCTAATGGGAAATGCCCCCATGGGGGCTTTTGACTCATAAACCTATTCAGCCTCACATGTTCATAATCATTTGTGTAAAGAAGAAAAAACCTCCAGGCACTAATTAGAAAGACAGAGCTGTTGTATTTTCCTCCTGATCACCTTATCTTCTTTATTCAGTTCTTGAAGACTCAGCTATTAAAAGAAATTAAGTAATTCATCAAGCCCATTTCAATTACCTGCTGCTGATAACATCAGATTACAATTAGCATCTACAAATGAACCAAGTGCCAACTGCCAAGCTGAAACATAAGCTAATTTACTGCTAGACTCTGCCTGCTGGAGACAGAACTCTGGGATCTGGCAGCAAGCAACCACTTCATTATTCCAAAAACAGTTTTGCAGCCTCTCCTGCAACAGTCCAAAGTGCAGCTCTGACCAAGATTTACTGCCCCGTCTGCCTCTGCTCGCGTGTTTACAGACACGCTCTATCTATAAGCAAATCATAGCTCCTTTTAAATAGCAATGTCTAGACAAGCAGGGTGACAAATCTTGACCTAAAGGAAAGAATAAATATTATTAATATTTATTAGGCACTGATAGGTGTGGGGCACAGCACAGGATGTGCATGTCATAACCTTAATGAGGGTCTGAATCATTTTCTGCAAGTCCTCTGGTGCTTGATCAGAAACATCTCCTGCTTTGGTTGATGCTCTCCATTTCTCATTTCTCCTTTCAAACAGGAAAAGCACATTCTTCTTACTTTCTTTTAGATGTCTAGAAAAAGCTCTTTCAAGCTCTGGGACACATTTCTTTTTTGTATTTATATTTTCATGACCCTTAATAGGAACGGCTTTGAATGAAAAGCAGAGGTATGTGGTTTGGCTTCCTCTATCATGGACATTATTAGACTTTCACAATCTGTGTAGTCTTGTCTATGCTTCTCAAGCAGAAGAACTAACTGTTCAATAAATGTGTAGGGCTCATAGGAGCCTGTGAGCTGTAGTAGAAGAGAGCATGCAGACCTGGGTTTGGATCTTGACTCTGCTGCTTATAAACTGTATAAATTTGGGCCAGTACCTTTACTACTATGCCTACCACATAGCTTTGTAGTGAGGATGGAATGAAATAATGTATGCAAAATGTCTAGATCAATGCAAGTAATCAACAGACAATAGCTTCTCTAGGAAAAGAGAAGAAAGGGCTGTTCCGTCATGATGGTGCCTACACTTCTCTAGAATGCTTGCTGTCTTGTACCGGGGCACAAGCAGGGACCACCATTCAAGGTGGCCTATAACCCTTTTAGGGGTGCTTCCTCTTTTTCATCTTCCTGTGTATGGAGGTTGCAGGGGTGGATACAGAAGAAGTATCATCTTTGGCTTTTAGCCCTAGGCCAGGTAACCCTAGCATGGCTCCCACTGGAACCCACCATTCTAGAGGGAATTTTCCCTCATGGAAGGATCTGTGGACATGGAATCAGAAACCTGAAGTCTAGCCTCATCTCTGCCTCTTACTCTATAATCTTGGGTGCGTCACAAACATTCATTAATCTCTGAATCCTCATTGTGGAAAGGAATAATAATAGTTTACCTCATAGGAATATTAGAAGGATGAACAAGTACTATAAAACACAAGTATAATGGAATCACACTGCCATACCAAGAACTTCTATGTGAGGTCCCATAGACCCTTTGACATCTTGAATGGTTATTTTGAATACAGTCCTATAAATCATACTGTGGATTTCCAAAGAAAAACACCCAATTAGTGTAAATTAATTACTACTTACAATTATTACAAACATTTTACCTATAAAGCCAGGCCTCTCTCCATCTAAAGAAAATCCAACATATAAAAATTGAAATGTGAAAAACTGATAAAAGAGAGTGATTGCCATATTATAGAATTTTTTTCTCTTACAAAAGAAATTTATTATAAGATTTTTTTAAGATACTGACTTTTATATGTGTTCATAGTAATGATTAACTTTATAAAATCTATTCAGGAATAATATATAATTCAGAAGCAATATGTGTGTGTATTGTATAGATAATATGTAATATTATTCCACCTTTTCTTGGGAATTCAAATTTTTTGGATTCAGACTGCCAGAATTTAACTTTTAAATATGACTTTTATAAAAGCTATTTAGGTGACATTTCTTAAATCCTAGACTTAGAACAGCTAAGAGTCACCATTTCTGGTGACTATCATTTTGCTGCACTGTAAATAAGAGGAAAGATGTATACCCACCAAAATTGCTACCAAACTTTTACGCCTTCACGTGACTCCCAGAATGGTTTGAAAACATGGAAAAAAAGAGGCCAAGCATAATTTTATGAGATCTTGATGAGTCTTTTATGCTCTGGGTCTCCTGAGACTAAATGGATCAAGTTTTTTTTAACCTACCTAGGCCATGATTTTCTCATATGTAAAATTAATGACTATTTTTGACCTCATAGGTTTGTGGAGAATTAAATATGAACACGAATATAAACATGTGGCACAGAGTAGGTCTCGATATACGCTTGTTAAATGAAAACCCATAAGCTCCATGGGGGCAGGAACTACACTGGTTTTGGTTTTATTCATCAAAAGATAGTGCAGTGCCTATCACATAATTAATATTCAATAAATATTTGTTGAGCAAAAAAATAAATACGTGAAGAAATCAATTAATGAACGATAGTCCCATTTCCCTTTCTTTCCCAAATACACTACTTTCTAGATATAAAATGTCTTTTAACTAAAACGGGACAGCTATTTTTAAGATTTCAGTTATTTTCCATGGATGGATTATTAGACCCAGGCCTTGGTGGGAAGCACTTTCTATCTCTCATATTTGACCCAATACTAGAAATAGAACCAACTTGACACTGTTGTATGTGGGAAATGGATCCTGAAATGTGTTCATCTTTGTATGTATTCCAGGGGCATAGTGGCAAGCTAAGTAGTCACCTTGGAAGGAAGGAAGGAAGGAAGGAAGGGAGGGAGGGTGGGAGGAAAGGAGGGAAGAGGGAGGGAGGGAGACAGAGAGAGGAAAAAAAGGGAGAGAGAAAGAAAGAGTGAAAGAATGAAAGAAAGAGAAAGAGAGAGAGAGACAAGAAAGGAAGAAAGGAAGGAAGTAAACTAGCCATCCTTCTAATTGTCTCCCTTCTCAGTTTCCTAATTGCAGTTTATCTCAAAGTAAGATGAGAGACAATTCTACCTGGCTCCCCAGGGAATCAGAAGATTTGTGATCATCAGAGTGAAAGGACTTTAACTGAGGCTTTACTCTAGTAACCTAACTCTGCAGCCTAACTGAGGTTTGTACTCCAAACTGCCTAAGTTAGAACCATAAAGAAGGCCACGAAAAAACCAGAGTCTGCAGAAATACCGTCATGCAGCTACAGTTGTTTTGGGCATACAAGAAAAGAAGGACCTTTTCCAAGCCAAAATTTACATTAACATTATTTTCACAAGTAGGACACGCTTAGAAAACAGCTAGGCTACTCTTTGTTGTTCATAAGAAATCTGAAGAGTCTAAATCATTTCTACATGTTTTATTTTAAAGCAGATAAAAGGTGGATAATAACTATTAGTACATGCTGATCACCAAAGGACAAAGATTTCTTGTCATCTCCACCTTCTCTTTCTCTCCATCTCCACAGGTTCTACCCAATTCCCCCTCAGATGTGCACAGGAAGCTTCTATTGTCAAAAAGCCTTCTTACTGACTCCAATCTCATTCTCCTTGGCTTCTCTGGTATAAGTGATACGCCCTCCACACCCTGAAGCTCTCTTCTCCCTGAGGTCTACCCGGATCACTTCCCCCTCTGTGCTCCTGACTCAGTCTCACTGGCTGACTCTCCTCCCTTATCTCATAGGTGTCATTAGGATGATGCCGTCTTAATACACGTTTCCGGTTCTCTTTGCTCATGTTACATTAAGTGAGAGAAATACATATTGGGCATGTACAAAATCAGATTTACCACATGCTTCCCCAAACTAGTTCCTCCTCGCAGCTTTCCTGTTTCTTTCCAAAGGCACCACTATTCTTCCAATCACCTGGGCACACCACCTTGGTACAAGCTTTGACTTATTTAATTTAACCATATAAACATTAATGAATACCCACTATGTGTAAGGGGTTATATTCAGTGACACAGAGACTATAGAGTAGAATGTTGTTCATCCTTCTAATAAGTTTTAAGCCAGTAGAGGTAACTATACAAGTATACAAATAACCATAATTTATGATCAAATATAAATAGAATAAAAGAAATTTTAAAAGTGTAACTACAGCTCAGGAAAGGTAAGGAACTTATCTTGCTATCAAGAGAGACTTCAAGTAGTGAACAGTATTTGGGATAATCCTGAAAAGATAGGTAAACTTTAGACAAGCAAGATAGGGACACAGAAGTTCTAAATGGAAGAAATAGCTTGAGGAAATATATTAAAGCAAGAAAGCCTAGCCAATGTGGTAAGATTAGGGAAGATGAAAAAGCCCAGTTTCAGGTAAAGTAAAGAGTATGTACAGAGCAGTAGGAGAATTAAAGACTGGAAATCACGACGGGCCCCATTTTTAGGCAAGGACTCTGACCATAATGTGGTATGAGATGTGCAGCAACTGCCTAGAACACAGCTTTAGGAAGATCAGTCTAATACT
Source organism: Tapirus indicus (assembly GCA_031878705.1). Taxonomy (NCBI): domain Eukaryota; kingdom Metazoa; phylum Chordata; class Mammalia; order Perissodactyla; family Tapiridae; genus Tapirus; species Tapirus indicus. Next base: position 22,178,203 of record CM062938.1, read on the forward strand.
GATGTATGGGAGGAGGAGGGGAGGGAGGGAATGGTGGTGAGGAAAACCCAACCAGTAGGTTAATGCAACAGACTGGGCAACTAGGAAGGGGCAATGAAAGAAAGGAAGCTTATGAGAATACCTATTTGACAACTGTTAGATTGAGAGTCAGCTGAAAAAAAAAGAGAGAGAGAAAGAAAAGAAATCAATGATGACTTTAGATTCCTAAGTTAGGATGGTACAATAGGCTGAATAGTGGCCCCCCAAATACGTCCACGTCCTAATCCCCAGAACCTGTTAATGTTACTTTACATGGCAAAAGGGACTTTGCAGCTGTGATTAAATTAAGGATCTTGAAATGAGGAGATTATTCTGGATTATTCGGGTAGGCCTGATGTAATCACAACAGTCTTTATAAGAAGCATGCAAGAGGAGTCAGGGCAGAAGAGAAGGCAATGTGATGACAGAAGCAGAGATTGGAGTGATGCACTCTGAAGATGGGGGAAAAGGCCACAAGCCAAGGAACACAGGCAGCCACTAGAAGCTGATTCTTCCCTAGAGCCTGCAGCCAGACTTGCTGACATCTTGACTTTAGCCTGGTGAAATTGATTTCAGACTCCCGATCTCCAGATCTGTAAGAGAATAAATTTGTGTTGTGTTAAGCCACAAAGTTTCTGGCAATTTGTTACAGTAGCAATAGAAAATTAATACAGATAGCTAGAGGGTTTGGTCTGTCATAAACAGAATTAGGAAAGCTAGAAGAAGCAGTTAATTTAGGAGAAAGATATTTCATGTTTGGACTCACTAACTTCGACAAGTCAGCATGAAAATCAGATGGAGTATCCACTAGGTAGTTGGAAATATGAAAATGATGCTCAGGCAGGAGGTCAGAGCTGATAAATATATATTTAGAAACAATGTACACTGAAGTAGTGGTTGAAGGTATGATGGTAAAAATAATAAAGGGAGATATACAAAAAAGAACAGAAAAAAATCCAGGAACAAAACACAAGAATGTCCACATTTAACAAATGGTAATACAATGGAAAGGAGCCATTAAAAATAATGTAGGATATCTGAATAATGACACAGAGGAAAGCCTAAGAGAGAAGGTGGAATAGAAAAGAGCAGGCTGTAGAAAAGTATATATATATATATATATATGTATGTTATGATCCAAGTTTGGAAAAAAGGAACAAGCTGTACACACATGTGTATATTAAATATATCATTGTACTGCCATGTGTTTATGTACATAGTAAAAAGGTCTGGAAAGATTCTAACCAAACTGTTAACAGTAGTTAACTCTGAGGAGTGGGACACTTTTCTACTGTAGAATTTTTTTACAAAAGTAAGTACTCCTTTTGTAACTTTTTTAAATTGCTCGTTTTTTTTTTTTTTTTAAAAAGGGGGACAATGAAAGCCAATGAAGAAGGCACAGAAATAATAGCCAAGAAGAAAATCAGGACAGTGGTGCTTCACAGAAACTAGAAGAGGAGAGAATTTCAAGGAAAAGTTAGTAGAACATACCAAATGCTGCATATTGATTAGGGAAATTTAGAACTGTCAAAAGATCTCTCAACTCAGACACGACTGATCTTTGTCAGGAGACAAAAGGTGCAAGTCAAATTGCAATGGTTTAAAAATGAATAGGAGGAGTTCTACTTCCAGTAATGGAGGTGTAGCTCCTTTCAGACCAACCCTCCAATAGATAACAACTATAAAGTCTGGCAGTGGGGAGGGGGCAGGCAGGTGGGTGGGCATGGAAGAGGCAAGGAGAGGATTCTGCCTAAAAGCACTAGAATGCAACCAAAAGCAGTGAGAAACTGTAGGGAGGCTGGAGTTGACTCTTCAAAGAAGGGAATGTCATTGGGCAAGTTTCCCATTTTTGAAATGCTACAGGGCATTTTTTTAGGGAGGGGGGAAGGGGATAAGCTCCAATTAGTGCCATGTGGTGAGGCTAAAACTCAGGTGGAAACAGAGCAGATTATTAGCTTGAAGAACCAGAGGAAAAATCCCAGAGAGAGCCACAGTGGGCAGCCTTGAATTCTGAGTATAAATTCTACCCAAATCTCTGTCTAACTCCTGAAATATGCATGTGCAAGGCCAAATCTATGTAGCCCAGTTAAAGCTAAAAGACCTGAACAGAGATTTCAGCTGCCACCCACACAGGGAAGACTGAATTTGTAGCTTGAATTAAGCCAAATTAACTGGTAAAACAACAACAACAACAAAATCAATAGTATTAAGAGAAATATATTGGAATCCAGAGTCTCTATAAAGTATCACTCACAATGTTGGATATAATTCCATATTACCGGATATACAAAGAAACATTAAAATGTGACTAATACTCAAAACAAATGGCAATCAATGAAAAACTCTGTGACTATACTAAAAATCACTGAATTATACACTTTAAATGGGTAAATTGTATGGTATATAAATTCTATCTCAATCAAGCTGTTACAAAACAACAATATCAACAACAGGTAATCAATATGGTCTCACTCTGAGATGATCCACATGGAATTAGCAGACAAGGTTTTAAAAGTTTTTGTAATAACTAGGCCCAGCTATGTAAAGGAAAATATACACGTAATGAATAAACACATAAATCTTAGCAGAAAAATTTAAATGCTAATTTAAAAAATCAAATGGAAATTCTAGAGCTAAAAAATACAATATATATCTGAAATAAAAAATTCACTTATGTAGTAAAGAATTAACCTTGCCCAAAGAGAGGTCTGGCATTTGCCCTTGGCTCTGAGAGGCAATCTCTAAGCCCTCAGAATGTTCTGCTAAGAGTGTCTTCAGTTACTTGAGGGTATTGGCCATGCCAGACAGTTGATGCTAACGATGTGATTTATGGTGGGGGCTTTAAGTTCAACCTCCAGAGGGGCTGGAAACTAAGGTCACTCATGCAGGTGGTCAACGATATCTATGTAACCAAAGTCCAATAAAAATTTTGGACACCAAGCCTCACGTGAGTCTCTCTGGTTGACAATACTCTGTGATACTGTCACACATCATTGCTTGGAGGAGTTAGCACTGTCCATGAACTACACTGGGAGAAGATAACGGGAAGCTTCATGCTTAAAACTCTCCTGGACTCTACCTCATATGCCTCTTCCCTTGGATGACTTTAATCTGTATCCTTTCATTGTAGTAAACCATAACCGTAAGTATAACAGCTTTCAGTGAATTCTGTGAGTCCTTCTAGTGAACTATTAAATCTAAGGGTGGTTTTGGGGACCCCTGCTTGCAGTTGATGTCAGAAGTGAGAGTAGTCTTGGGGAATCCCAAATTCAGCATCACTGGATGGGTTTAACAGCAGATTGGAGATGACAGAAGGAAGAGTTAGTGAACGTGAAGATAGATTAACAGAAATTTTCAAATCTGAAGAACACAGAGAAAAAAAGAAGAAAAACATGAACAGAGCCTCAGTAATATATAGGACAATATTAAAAAGTCTAAAATAATGCAGAGTCTCATAAATAGAGGAGAGAGGGAATGGACAAGAAGAAATATTTGAAAAAGATAGTTGGTAAAAATTTCCTAAATTTGGGGAAAGATATCTGCAGATTCAAAAGCTCAAAGTCCCAGAGGAAGGAAAAATACAAAGAAAGCCATATTTAGGCATATCAGTTAAACTGTTAGAAACCAAAGTTAGAGAAAATCTTGAAAGCAGTCAAGAAAAAATTAGCACATGCCATGCAGATCATTAATTTCACTGACTTCTTATCAGAAATAATGGGGGCCAAAAAACATTGGAAAAACTATTTTTAACTGCCAAAAGAAAAAAAATAACAACAACATCTATCAACCTAGAGTTCTGTATCCAGCAAAAATATCCTTCAAGAATGAAGGTGAAATAAAGACATTTTAAAGTAAACAAAAATGAAGAGAATTTATCACTAGCAGACCTACATTACAAGAAATGCTACATGAATTTAAAGGGCTGAAAGGAAATGATACCAGATGGACACTCAGAGCTTTAGGAATGAATGCAAGTACCAGAAATGATAAATAAGTGGATAAACAGAAAACAATATTTTTTCCTCCTAATTCTTTAAGTTGACTGTATAAAACAACAACAAAAAATAACACTGTATTGTGGAAATTAAAAAGAATATAGGTGAAGCAATACACGGAATAACTACAGCATAAAGTACAGGGAGTGGGGTGTAAACAGATCTATAATGTTGTAAGGTACTTATATTTTACAGGAAGTGGTACAATATTAGCTTAAAGTAGACTGTAAAAAATTAAAAATATATAATATAATCCTTAGAGCAACCACTAAAAAATAATGCAAAAAGGTAGAACTAAAAAGCAAATGGACAAATCTATATGATTAAATTAACCCACAGAAGGCAGGAAAGGAAGAACAGAGAAGAAAATATAAATGGGACAAACAGAAAACCAACAGTAAAATGATAGACCTAAATTCAACAACAAAAACGGACAAAATTCTCTAATTAAAAGGCCATAATTGTCAAAATCAATAAAGAAGCAAGACATAACTAGATGTTATCTGCAGTTAACAAACTTTAAATATAAAGACACAGAGAGATAGAAAGTAAATAGACAGAAAAAGATGGACTGCACAAACAGTAAGCATAAGAAGGTAGGAGTGGTTATATTGGTATCAAAGTAGACTTCAAGACAAAAAGATACAATCAATGATAAAAAAGGGACATTTCAGAATGATAAAAAGGGCCAATCTGTCAGGAAGACAAAACAATCATAAGTGAATATTCACCCAATGAGAAAGCTTCAAAGTACATGAAGACATGCTTCACAGAATTAAATGGAAAAACAGACAAGTCCACAGTAATAGTTGGAGATTTTAACAACCTCATTCTTAGCAACTGACAAAGCATATAGACCAAAAAAATCAAAAAAGACAAAGATGATCTGAACAACACCATTAACTACCTTGACCTAATTGACATCTATAGAGCATTACATCTGTTAAAATCCTACAAAGTATGTTCTCTGATCACAATGAAATTAAACTAGAATTTGATAACAATAAACTATCTAGGAAAATCCCAAATATTTTAAAATTAAACACTTCTAAACAACACAGGGGTTAAAGGGAAATCACAAATGATTTTAGAAAATATTTTAAATTCAATGAAGGTAAAAACATAATACATCAAAAATTATTGGATGCAGCTAAAGCAGTATTTAGAGGAAATTTTATATTTTTAAATGCTTATATTAGAAAAAAGAAAGGTCTAAAACCAATGACCAAGGTTCAACTTTGAGAAGCTAGAAAGAGGACCCAAAGTAGATAGCAAGAAGAAAATGATAAAAATGAGATCAGAAATAAATGAAATAGAAAACAGAGACACAATAGAAAAAATTAATGAAAACAAAAGTTGTTTCTTTAAAAAGATCAAGAAAATTGATAAATCTCTAGCTAGAATGATCCAGAAAGGGGGCTGGGGGGGTTACAAGTGCAAAAGACAAACTACCAATAACAGAAATGAAAGAGGGCATACATATCACCATACATCCCACAAGCATTAAAAGGAAAATAAGGAAATATTATTAACAACTTTATGCCAATAAATTCAATAACTTAGATGAAATGAACCAAGTCTTTAGAAAATACAACTTATCAAACTGACACAAGATTATAGAGATAATCTGAACAGTCCAATATGCATAGCCTTCTAAACCCCAGGCTCCAAGCCCTCGAATCTATTTTATGTGCCACTGCTTGACTTGTCTAAATATCTAGTCTATCTTCCTACCCCTACATTTCAAAACCTTCGGGAGTCCCTGTTCATTTGCATATCCCTTGCCTAGTTTTCATACTAATCTTCTACCATCCTCTAGCACATTCCTGAAGGCTAATCATACCACCATCTCTCAGATATGCCAACCTATTGCATCTCATACCTTCTTTCACATATTTCTGGACAAATCTCATTATTCTTTGAGGTCCACCTGGGTCTAATGTCCTCCAAGAAGCTTTCCAGGCTATTCCCAGCCCTCAGGGTCTCCCTTCTAGGAATTTCATGGCAACACGACAGCATGAACACTGTCTTATAGGGAAGCCACTGTTGTCCTATGTATTAGTCTTATTTTCCCAACTAAATTATAAACTCTTTAAGGTTAAGGATTTTTTTTTAACTTCTCTATCCCTTAAGGCAACTATTCCAGGATTTAGCACATAGTAATGAGTCAATAAATACTTATAATCTGTTGAATGAATACATAATGCAAAGAGCTTATTTCTACGGTTCTTATCAGACTCTCTAGACTCTCATTCTGATCTCAATACCATCTTCAGAGTCACCTCCAGGGATTTGGCAGACTTTTTCTAACAACCATATTCACAAAACATATGGTTACAATAAGCAGAAGTAGAGGGGAGGGAAGAGTAGAGCTCAAATTATATAAATAGAGATGGGGGTGCCTTGGTTTTGTAGATCATATAAGAAAAGGGGGCTAAGTTTTACATTCTGCTGTTACTAATATCTGATAAGCATATACTAAGACCAATGAAGTCACCTTCTCCTGTCCTTTCCCCACCCCAAGTCCCCGTGGACACGGAGCAAACCATGGGGCTCCAGGCCTACACTTGCAAACACATCTGTTCCTTGCACTTATTATGTACCCACGTACGTTTGGGTACAGAGACAAGATAACAATACCTTCTAACTGTTAAATACTTTTTATCTCTTACCATTACATATAAATTCCCCCCAATTTATAAATGTCTTAACTGTAACCAAGTACTATCAAAACAGTGACTGCAAATCTATCGTATTTAAATAGATCTTTCAAAAAAGAATTTTGCATTTATATTAAAACTATCAATATCATTTGTGAATACACATACTTTTGAGGAAAAAATACATTTCCTGTGGGGTTAAAGTCAATAAGTAAAGAAAATCCTTTTCAACAAAATCCTCTCAAATGCTCTTCCATTGATGACCTCCTAGCAGCTTCTCTTTCATTTAAAGCAAACAAAGCTTTATATCCTCATTTCAGTCCCCTTCTCTCTAATTAGATAAGTCTGGTCGCTCTTCTCTCTAGACAGATTAGAAGGTTGGGGTGTTTTGTTTTTCCAGTATTTCAGAGTTCTAATCCTTAGAGCACTGTGATGACAGGAAGGACCGTGTGATTTAGAGTAGGCAGGCTCCAAGGATATATATCTGAAGGAAGTGTACAACACACACAATGAGGAGATTCTTTTGAATATAAACACACTGATTCCAGTAAAAGATAGCAGGCTACTCCAGCTCATTTGCAGCCCATGGCATTGACCCTGGATCTTGAAAGCAATCCTGTCCTTACCCAGATTGGAAGATGCTCGTCCCTCTGCAGCCCGGTCCTTGAGATCCTCAGCAATGCCCAGCTGCTGCTCATGGTACTGTTTCGCCCTCTCCAAATCCTGCATGCACCGGGCAGCATGGCCCAGGCCAGCATAGGCCCGCATCTCGATGGCCTTCTCCATCAACTCCTGCGCCAGCTCCAGCACATAGTTGTGGTAAGACATGGCCTTGTCAAAGTTCCTCCTGTAGTGATAAGCACTGCCCAGGTTACTGTAGGCCCGGGCCTCTTCTCGCTTGTTCCCCAGGTCCTTGGCTATCTTCAGATGCTGCTCATGGCACTGCACAGCATTCTCAAAGTCACCCATGGCAATATACACAGCTCCCATGTTGCCAAGTTCTCGGGCTTCAGAAAGCTCATCTTTGGATTGCTTGGCGAGAAGAACACACTGTTTGTGACTGGCCAGTGCGTTGGGGTAGTCTCCAATGGCTGTGTACACGTGGCCCAGACTGCTCAAGGCTGACGAAGCTGCCTGGAGAGGAAGGATAAGGCAGAGAAATGAAAGCACATCAGAATATGGCTTTTGTTTGTTTCAGCAGATGAAATGTTACAGAGTTTGCCTGTAACCATCCAATCCAATTCCTAACGGTGTTTCTATCAGTGGTCTATAGACCTATGCAGAACTGAAAAAGAGCACATCCAAACAGCAAGTTCCTAATAAAAGGCAATGGTAATTTAATCAGTAACTTTCAACACCTAATCTCATAGAAACAGGTTGTGTTCCATAGATCCTTCATGTTAAAGACATTGACATTTCTAATATTATATCTCTTGTAATGGCTATTAATCTCTGGAGTATAAGAAAATGCTGAAGAAAACCAAAATTAATTACTACATATAATATAGCATAGGAAATTCATAGGAGATATCCATGCTTGGCTCTTTGCACTCTTGGGCATTTCTCTAGTCTTGTCTCCTCCCAAAACAAATGGTAAGGGAGATGTTTAGTATGGTGATTGATAACTGTGTGACCCAGGACCCACCAGAGGGTCCTGTTCTCTTATCTTTGTTCCCTCAACGTGACTTCATCAGTGCCGGTTACTGTGGGGAGCTTAGATTTGGATGTTTACAGGAAAACAATAGGTAGTTACTCTGAAAGGAGTGGTCTCCACTGGGCATCACCACCCCTTTCCAGGCCTGAACTGGCTCTCCCAGCTTTGCTGTCTTGCCTAGAGGCGCTTCTGACTCCTGCCTCTGTGCAGAAAGGTGCTGTCTTCCTAGTCCCCTCACACTGCTTGCTACTCATGCATTTCTTGTCTAAGGAAAAGTACACGAGCCCTTTTTTGTCTTAAAGGTTTTAATGAAAATGACTCTATGACAGAAGAGTTAACCAAATAGGGACAACAAAAATAAAAAAGGAGATGTTACATGGGTTCCAGAATCTTACCAAGTGCATGTAGTCTTAGATTCTAGTCTTTCGTTTCTAAATCCTTTGCAGAGAGATAAAAGGGAAGTTACACTAGGCTTTTTCATTCTACAACTTGGAGGCTCGCCTACCCTTCCTCTCCTTCATAGTGTGCCTACAGCTAGAGCCCTGTAGTCCCCTTTCTTCATGATACTCCCTCTTCCTAACATGCACATGTGATCCTGGCAAAACAAAGGGTGTGCTCTGTCACAGTGATCTTCATGAGGGCCTCTGGGCTAGGGAGCAACACCAAGGGAAGGCCGTCCCACCTGGAGAATTTCTTTGTGAGATGTGTTCTATGTTTTTGCATTTCAGAACACTTTTATTAATATTTTACAGATGTGAGTGATTTGCTACCCTATTTCTTTGCCTGTGAAATAGCAGTTCTTGATCAAAGCAACCGAGACACTGACCATCTTTATGATGCTTGCAAACTGTGTATTTGCAAAGGGTTCCATATCATTTTAAGTTGCTTTTTATCATTTCACAGATGTTCCAACAAAAAGATGTAGAAAAATAGAGAGGAAATAAATACGTAGAAGTTTATTTTTTTTTCCTGAGTGGTGGAGAACAGAAACAATTCCATGAAAGTCACAATGCTGTAGCAGTGTGATTCTGGCAGAAGCACCAATGATGCCACCAAAGAACATGCCACTTGGACATGTACTGGCCTCAGGTTCCCACTTTGGGAGGCTCTTCCGGACTGGAGGTTAGGACGTCATGTCAGCACATTGTACATGGCCTCTTTCCCCAGGCCCAGGGCCTCAGCCTCTTTCCCCGGGCTCTGCAGTTGGACCTCCTCACCTCGCTCTCTAGGGTTCTTCTCTGCCAAAGCCTGGCTAGAGAGCAGCGCACAGTCCACAACCCTCCCACCTGCAAACCTTTGTTGCCCTCAAAGTAAAACACATGGCTCTTTCACTATGGAGCCAGTGTAATAGAATCAGACACACTCAGTTCAAAACTGCACTGCCCTTTACTAGCTCTGGGACCTTTAGAAGCTTAACTTCTCTGAGCCTCAGTTTTCCAGATAGATGTGCCAGGCCCCAGCAGTAAGCTAGGAACCGAGTGTTTTCAACTCATCCGTGAGCCTCTGTCAAATGTGTAAACCATAAATAATTCACAGATAATACCATATAACAGATCTGGTTGGGGGCAATGACCCCTCAAACACTGCAGGGGATGGATGTATAAGGTCTGGGGCAGGCGCAACACCCCAGGCGTCACCATCCTTAGGAATTTCTGGTTTATGGCAACTCCAAATGATAGCTCTGGAATCTTCTACTTCTGGTTCTTCATTTCTCTAAATTCCAGGGAGACATAGGAGCTCATTTGCTGAAGCTCTCCAAACATAAGGAAGGGGAGTAGCTCTTCCTGACACCCTCCAGTTACTGGGCAGTGCTGTCAGGCTGGGACTCTTCATGGTGGATATCCTGGAAACCAGCATCTCTAGAAAGGATGACATGATTTATGAAGCACACATCATAGCCTCAGAAATTAGAGAGGCAGCTTGATGTAGTATAAGAATGGAACAGGATTTAGAGTCAGAGGCCCTGGCTATGTAACCCTGATAAGTCATTTCACTTCCTCACCTGTGTTTTCTTTATTTGTAAATTGTGCTGATAAGGATAGTGTACATACTTCCCGGGACTAGGATGGGATCAGATGAAGCAGGGCATATGAGTGTCCTGAGTAGACTGTAACGTCTCTGTGAATGCATCACTAAGGTGTGGATGGACGTTTTATGACTGCAAGCTGGTTGGGCTGAGCTCTGTTACCAAGCAGAAGCCAGTAATGACAACTGAAAACATCAGTCATTATGGCCAAACGTCTATATCGCTACCAGTTGCCACAGGAAATGAAGTCCAGTGTTTTACAGCCCCTGGGCAAATAACATGTGAAGATATTTATCAGCTAAGTGAATTACAAATTAATCACTTGTCTTTGTCCTGTTCCTGTAGAATAAGCTTAGATCTGAAACATGGTTTCAGGCTGTTAACAAGAATCTGAAGACCCACTATCTATGGGGAATCAGAGGCCCCACCCAAGCAGATGCTGCATTTGCCACTAAGGTTCACACTGCCTTTGTATATTAATCTCTTTGAGATTTTTGAGCTAGAATAGCAGCAGCTGCTTCTCACAGTGGAAACATTTTGGAACATGTGTATTTGAATACTAAAATGCACACAAACACTATGCTAACAAACTATCTGGTTGGAATAAGAATACTTTTCTCTTTTTACAAGATATAAATTACTCGTGTTCTTGCCAAAGCATGATTTCCAGCTGCAGACTTAGCACACGGGAGTCATCATCCCTTGCTCTGTGACCCAAATACTTGCAGAAGAACTACATCTGACAAGTCAGTTTCATGGGACGTGGAGCTAGAATAGGAAATCTGCTCATATTTTTTCAGACCACCTTTAAGTGCATTGAGTTTGAGACACAAAATAAAGTTTAAACTACCCAAACTATAACCATGTTGATGACACTACCATTAAACATTATTTGAAGACTTAAACATGTTTTCCTTCACATCTATCGTGTTTTTCCCCTATTGTATGTATTTTTCATAAGAGTTCTATTTTGTGGGAGGATTAAATGTACATATAGAGAATATTCGATATAACTGCTGATTGACTAATTACATGTAGTCTAAAAAAAGGGGAAATGTACCTGTAGCTAGTACCAGAAATATGGCTTTTCTTCTTTACTGCCCAAATCCACATGCACCTTGTATTCCCTGCCAGTTCAGTGCCCACAAACCCAAAGTCCTGGATTAATCACCTAATCCCAAGGGGCAGAGGAATGCAGAAGAATAGGGACAGTCTCTGGAAACAGGCATGCACGGGTTCAAAAGACAGACTGTATGAATTGAGCAAGTGATACAACATCTCTGAGCCTCAGTGTCTTCATCTGTAAAATGGGACTATTAATACCTTATAGTGCCTTGATTAGTACTAAATAAGGCAGTACTTGTAAAGAGCCTGGTTCAGTATTTGGCACACAGAAGACGCTCAAAAATTTTAGATTTTTGTTTCTCTTTCCAGCCCAACAAGATAACAATCACTTAGCTTTATTCATTTCAAAGATGTGGTAGAAGACCAGAAAATAGAACATAAAGTTATGTCACTACAACTAAAAAGACAACACAAGAAGCTTGCCCCACTGATAGTGGGTGAAGTGTTATCATCTTCACATGCTGAAGCATATTACTCTTCTGCAAATGTAGGCATAAGAAAATTCACCCTTTACCCAGGGGCATTTTAGAATCATTGGTATATCCAACACGTAATGTTGGTAAAAGCACTATACTTCAAGTGGTCAAAGCTTACACAGACATTGGGGTGTTTTGGATCTTCTGGTTGATTGGTTCATTTGTTCATTCATTCACGTACTCAAGAAAATTCTCCAGACTCAGACAAACATAGTCAACTAATTTTTGACAATGGAGAAAGGATAGTCTTTTCAACAAATGGTGCTGGAAAAACTGGACATCCACATGCAAAAAAAGTGAATGTAGACACAGATCTTACACCTTTCACACAAATTGACCCAAAATGGATCATAGACCTAAATGTAAAATGCAAAACTTAAAACTCCTAGAAGATAACATAAGAGAAAATCTAGGGGACCTGGGGTTTGGCAATGAGTTTTTAGATATAATACCAAAGGAATGACCCATGAAAGAAAAAATTGATTAAGTTGGACTTCATTAAAATTAAAAACTGTGCTTTGCAAAAGACACTGTGAAGAGAATGAAAAAACAAGCCATAGGGTGGGAGAAAATATATGCGAAACACATATTTGACAAAAGACTTGTATTCAAAATATACAATAAACATCTTAAAACCCAACAATAAGAAAACAACTCAATTTAAAAATGGGCAAAAGATCTGGGCAAAGAAGATATACAGACAAAAAATGGGCAAAGAAGATATACAGACAGCAAATAAGCAGACAAAAAGATGCTCCACATCATATGTCATCAGGGAAATGCAAATTAAAACAACAATGAGATACCACTACACACCTATTAGAATGGCTAAAATCCAAAAAACTGACAACATCAAATTCTGATGAGGACGTGGAGCAGCAGGAACCCTCATTCACTGCTGGTGGAAATGCAGAATGGTGCAGCCACTTTGGAAGATGGTTGGGTAGTTTCTTACAAAACTAAACATATCCTTACCACTTGATCCAGCAATTGTGCTCCCAGATGTTTACCCTAATGAAATGAAAACCTATGTCCACACAAAAACCTGCACACGAATGTTTGTAACACCTTTATTCATCATTGCTAAAAACTAGAAGCAGCCAAGATGTCTTTCAATAGGTGAACGGATAAATAAACATACATCCTTACAATGGAATATTATTCAGCATTAACAAGAAATGATCTATCAAGCCACAAAGAGACAGGAAGGGAACCTTAAATGTATATTGCTTAATGAAAGGAGCCAGTCTGAAAAGGCTACATATTGTATAATTCCAACTATATGACACTCTGGAAAAGGAAAAACTATAGATAAAATAAAAAGATCAGTGGTTGCAGAGGGGGTAAGGATGAATAGGTGCAGCACAGAGGATTTCTAGGGCAGTGAAACTACTCTGCATGATACTATAATGGTGGATATATGACATTACACATCTGTCAAAACCCATAGGCAGTACAACACAAAGAGTGAACTCTAATGTAAACTATGAACTTTAGTTAATAATATATCAATATTGGTTTGTCAATTGCAACAAATGTACCACACTGATACAAAATGTTAATAATAGGGGAAACTGAGTGGGGAAGAGACAGGGTATATGGAACTCTCCAGACTATCTGCTTAATTTACTATAAATCTAAAACTGCTCTAAAAAATGACATCTATTAATTAAAAAATAAATAAATTGGAGTTTTCCGCATTCAGGGAGTGGGAATTCTAGGAAATGGAAACAGCACAAGCAAAGACATGAAGTATGACAGTGTTTAATGATCAGAGAGCAAGTGGCCATTTAGACATGGCAGTAGGGGTAGTGGCTGGAGGGGAGTCTGGAAAGGTAGGTTTAGATAAGTTCTGTCTGTCCATCAATCTGTAAAATCTAATGCATTATCCATGTATGTTGTCTCATTTGATCATTATAACAACCCTCCTAAGTGTGTGTTATTATTATATCCATTTGTGAGATAAACCTAGACTCAAAGAAATAAAGTGACGTGCCTAAAAGTATACAATTAATAGCAAAGCCAGGGTTCAGATCCACATACATCAGACTCTAGCTCTCATGCTCATTTCACTACATTTAGTTTAGCCTCTAATGAAGAATTTAAAATCTACCCAGATGTAATAACAGTCACAGGTGTAAGCAGGGGACCAATATGATCAGATTTGTATTTTCTGGTATTTCCATGAAGTAGATGAAAAGAAGGGAGATCAGCAGTAACAACAAAATGCTTAACTAAAATAATGACTAATTAGAATATAATAAGATACATTTTAAGCACTAATGATATTTAGGGTAGTTTTAGGGATGTTCACAAATACGATGGCTTCTCTCCTTCCAGGCAGGTAAGATCACAGATTCCTGCCTGCAGGAAGTCAGGTGTGAGTGGCTGTATGACCTGCTTTGGCCAACAATGTGATCACGTCCAGGTATGCTTCAACACATCCTCTCTTCTCTTCCCTACACACGGCTCCATCAGCATTGAACTTCAAGTGAGAATTATGGCATTGTGGAATAGAGCCCTGGCTGACCTGTAATAAATATACAGTGGGCACAAAAAATAAACCTTTGTTGTTTTAAGCCACTGAGATTTGGGGATTTATTGCAGCATAACCTAGCCTAGCCTGACCAATACAATACTGAACAAAAATTAATAATCAGAGATTTAGCTAATCTTCAAAAACCTGTTTTAGCACAGATAAAAAGGTCTACCTAGCAGTAATTTATCCAAATTGCAGGCCTATTTAGGGGGAGTCAATCATCATCCAAATATAAACCAGCAGAAACAGAAAAGTGAATCACATTCTGTGAGGTCTATACACTTCCTGCAGTTTTAAATGACATACACTCCCTATTTCATGAGTGTACTATAGCCTGAAAAATCTACCCTTAATCAGCAACTGAGCTAATAAAGTAATTCTGTATTAAAGGTTAGATGATGGTCATGAACATCTAGTCTTGCTCACTCAACAGTCACACAAAACCAACTGGACAAAAATAATCAAAAATATTTATAATCTATATTGTTGAGGACATTGTCCATGATGTCACCCAATGTCATCTTCATAAGGACCAAAAGAAAAATTTCTTTCAGATCTCAATGTTTCTACCAAGCAGCAACTATGGTTTTATCTTAAGAAAAATGTGAATCCTATAAGTGGTCAAATTTACCTTTTTGTTTTGATTACAAGGAAGCTATGGCTTGATGCAGAGCCTCCCTTTAACAGCCAGATAAAATCCCATAATACATGCAAACTCTGCTTTGGCTTCAGCTTATGATATGACCCTAATCCTCTCATTACTCTGATTTCTTCCCTTTTATGTTTTGTTTCCTGCTCCCACAAATCCTTCTTGGAATAAAACAGAGAAAAAACAAATCAACAAAACCCAAACAAAAAATAGTTAAATATTAAAAATCTTGTTGGGAGAAAGTTTCCTGAAATGGGATCTCTAAGAATTGTTAACTCACAGCCTGAAGAAGAGACTTAAATACCACACAAACAGGGAAAATTTTAATTACATGGTGTTTAATAGTCTTAAATCATTTTCATACTGTACATGCTCAATAATTGGTGTCAGGTTTATTATAATCAATCTAATCAGTCTGTCCCAAAGCCTAAACCAAGGGTTGGAGGAATATTTTGCAGTTGCTACAGAAAAGGTAAGAGAGTGATTTGTGCTCATCTGAATTCTTTCTACCATATACTATACCATAGTTGAAAGAGTTGGTTTGAATCTATTACTATGAGCTTAGACAGTGGTTAGTGATAGTTGCAGCTTCTCCATGGCAACCTGTCAGCCTTTTCTAATACTGTGGGCCAGAGGAGCTTTCAGAATAATTATTTTTATCAAAATTATATTAGAGTTGGAAGAATAATACAATGTCAGAAAGATCTATTACCTAGACCTAAGAGTTGCTATCACAGGTGATAAATTATGTATAATGCCCAGCATTAATACAGCAATGTTTTCAAACCAAGAATTTGTAAATGTCCTTTGCAGATGCAAATTAACAGATTAATAAAGAAACAAGCTTTCTTGTATGAGAAGCTGGGATGACAGATTAGCTATTAAGAGCAATTTATAGGTCATAAGATATGAAAATTGGCAAGAAACACTACCTCTACTGGCTCTATAAATAGTAAAACTGCATTTAGTTTCCCAGAGGTATCCTGTTAGACATTTTAATTATACCATAAAAACTGCCAGAATTTATAATGACTTCATTTTTTAAAAAACTTGATGCTCCATGTAAACTTGATGCAATACAACAGGCATCTGTGCTATGTATTGTAACTGCCAAGTTGCAGCCAATGGAGGAGTGCATGCTACTTCCTCGTGAAGGACTGCAAATGGTGAGGTTGATGCTGAACACGGGAGGAAAGAAATGTTACTCCCTAACATCTCCTCCAGGTTATTTAAGGATTCTCCTCCCTCCTTTAAATCCTAACACCTTCCATTGTAGCCACATGCTATTCATCTAGGAAATTTTTCACAAAAAACTCCATTCTACATAGCTCTTTGGCCATAAAAAGATGACCAAGTAAAACTCGTAGATACTTGGTTGTTCTGTTAGGGAGTTGAGTTTGATTGGAAGTAAATTCCCTCACTCACTTTAAATAATGAGTTAAGATTATTTTTGGAAACTTATTTCCCACCCTCAGTTTCACCTACATCTTCGGTTTTATCTGGGGGAGTGGTAGGCAGATAACCGGATCGCAAATGAGTTTTTAATGACATAATTCACTAAAGTTTCTTATGTAATAATTTGACGTGGGTTAGGAGACATATTCTATCATAATGCTGTTTTAGTCCAATCAAAACTGTTCCATCCCACACTTGCCAGCCAACCTGAATTTTAGTGAGCTGTAAAACATTGTTCTAGGGGGTTGGAATGTAGTCAATCATCCTTTGAAGACAGTATTTACACTGAATCATAAAATCTGACTTTGGCTGGGCAGGATATAACAGAGAAATCTGGAGAGGGGGAGAGATAGAAAACACATACGTGTGCAAGTGCACATACAAGAGGCAGAGGAGACATTTCTTGGAAGGAAGAAACCCCCAAAAAAGGACAGCTTACTTGCAGGGGCCAGCAGATAACAATTTAAACAAGAAATCTGTAAATTGGATGGAAAAAAGTCCTCAAGGATCCTGGAGAGACATTAGGAAACTAGGAAGAGAACTTCTGCTATTATCCATGAAGGAACATCATTACTTCACTGTAAAGGACAGGTCCAAACGCGGGCTGAGACCTGAAATTCACGGCTTCTACCTGTTCAGGAATAAATGGCCCACAATCTCAGCTCTCTGTACTTTCACTCATTCTGGCAGAATCAATTTTTAGCCCCATTGGATGATTCCAAACTCAGATTTCAGAATAAGAGATTGAGAATTTTAGAGCTGGAAGAGGCCTTATAGATCACCTAAATTCACCAGTTTTCAAAGTTTGTTTAAACCAAATTACAAACACGTGTGATTAAAAGTGTAGTTGTTTAGGTTAACTTAGACTAGGGTACACTTTTCTCCCCAAGCAACCTTAAGAGAATCTGTGGCACCCTGCAGGATCTTTAGGGCAGAGTTTGAAAACCACTCCTCAATGTCTTTAGCTGTAGAAACTAAGGCCAAGAGATCTCAAGAACCTTGGCCAAAGGTCAACCTGCTAATGAAAAGCAAAGGCAGAACTAGAGCCCAGGTCTTCAGGCCCCCAGCTGGTACCCTCCTCAGTCTGCTTTGCCAACATTCCATTGTGCCATCTCACAGTCACCTCAAACTCAAGCCCTCATTGCCTTTTCCAATTCTCCCTTACTCTTGTGACTTCCAAGATTAATGAAAGAAGTGAATACTATCACTCTTTCCTCTAACAACCAGTCAAAAGCTCAGAATTATCATTGATTTTTTTCCCCTGTCTTTTAGCCCTCATCTTCAGCAGCCACCCAAGATCAGCTTTATTACACTCCTGAAATTATAATTACATTAGTTTTTATTTAATAATCTTTAATGCCAATTATTTATATATGAGATCCACTTAGAATTAATTTCTGGGAGTTTTATTTTAAATATTATCATCTTTAAAATGAATGTGACAATATTAACAGATGAAGTTTGTAATATATTTTAAATACATACTGCTATATATGAGATCCACTTAGAATTAATTTCTGGGAGTTTTATTTTAAATATTATCATCTTTAAAATGAATGTGACAATATTAACAGATGAAGTTTGTAATATATTTTAAATACATACTGCTATATATGAGATCCACTTAGAATTAATTTCTGGGAGTTTTATTTTAAATATTATCATCTTTAAAATGAATGTGACAATATTAACAGATGAAGTTTGTAATATATTTTAAATACATACTGCTTTTGTCTCTAAAATCCAAGCCAGCTATTCAGTGACAAATTCATTGGCAAACCTTAACAACTTTAATAAAACTTTAGTAACTTTTCCAACAGCTACTGATTCTCCTGAATAACAATGGACTTAGGAATTCCAGGATAATACAGTGACTAGAACTGTCCAGGTCTGAATCCTGTCTCTGTTGGCTATGTTCCCTTAAGGAAGTAACGGACTCTCGGTCCTTGTTTCCTTATGTATGAAGTGGGAGTAATAATATCTATCTCACAGGATTGTAATAAGCATACATTTAAAGAGCTTAGAATTGTGCCTGGCACATAGCAAGTATTCATTTACTGCTAGCTGTTACCAGAGATGCTAAATACCAATAAAATTGACTAAATTAAGTAATTTTAAAGTCATATATTTATATTCATTTAATCTGTTTTATACATTTATTTAAAATTTAAATGCACCAAATTAGTGCCTTCCTTCCCCTCTGTCATTATATTAATTAAAAAACCTGAAAATGTCATTTCCCTTGTGTGGCATTTGTCACTGTTCCTTTGGCACAGAAATTATTTGGGCACGCAAGCACATAAACATTCCTTTTTGGGAATCTCCAAAGAAATAAGACATTACACCAAGATCTAAAAAAGGAACAAAATATTTTCACTGAAGAAAAACTAAATTTTTAATTAAGATCCTAAATTATCTTTTAAATATTAGCTTACTATAAAAATATCCAAACTGACATTAAATGTAGGTTACACTGATAGATAAAACTTCTAATTATAAGTATGATCAAATTCTTCATCATGTTAGTTTTTAAATTTGTTTTTCAGTGGTAGGCTTGTTTTGGATGAAAGTGAATACCAGAAAATGTACTGAAGTTTCAAAGGAAATATGTTCTAAAGCAAAAAGAAGTGATTCATATATTTTCTATTAAAGCAACAAGAAAAGATACAAGATATGGGTGAAGAGAAGAGGAGCATAGCATGAGATAATTCAGACTGGGGGCTTCTAGAAGCCAAGAGTTGTCTTATTCATCTCTGTAACCTCAGAGTCTAGCATAATGCCTGCCACATAGCAGGCACTCAAAAAACACTTGAAATACCAAACTGATAGTCATGGGACTGCACAAGGATATAAAGGAAGAAAAGTCCATCCTCCAAGTTAAGAATGCCAGAATGAATGTGCGGTGCCAATACCTCTCAACCTCTAGTTCTCCTGAAGCAAAATTCTGGTGCACTAAAACTTTCCAACAGCTGCAAGAATACGGGATCTATAGACATAGGTGTTTCTTGGTCGCCACTTTGGTGTCTTGTCTGCATAGAACTCATGGCCCCGCACATCTGTTCTTGTTCTTCTACTTGCTGCTCCTCCCTCATCCAATCAGTCACATTCTTGTTGTCTGATGAAATCTACTCCCTTTCACCTTCGCATTGTTCACATGAGACACGAAATAATTAAACAGGAGCCACTATTATTTTTGCTATAAAACTATTTTTTCCTGAGAATTATAATGGTACCCCAAATTAGAGTCTAGGAAAATTAGTAAAATACAGATTCTTTCTGGGTACCATTAAAATCTTTCTTAGAAAAAATATATCATAATAAGTATGACTATTATTCATTGAGAGCCAGGCATACTATATTTCATCAAATCAAGTTGCCATCAATTTAAGAAGCACTTTACAATATGTATCACAAATAAAGGAATAAAAATGTTGCAAATTAAATAATGATAGCATGCTTACTTGTAGGCTTACATTGATTATAAGATCATTCTGATTTCAGAGATATTAAATTGTGAAAAAATGTGCTTCTTAGCGTCAATGAATTATGATATATCAGGTGCTTTATTTACATTATCCCAAATCCCCACCAGGCCCTATGAAGTAGGACTTTTTACCTTCATTTTGCAGATAAGGAAACAGACAATATTAAGCAACTCGTCCAAAGTCAAATAACTAATAAACGGCAAGGTTGAGATTTAAATCCAGGCCTACCTGACTGCAAATCTGAGTATTTCTATCAACAGCATTGCCTCCTCCAGAAATCCCAGACAAAAACGGAGGAAGAAGGCAAGGGCAGTTGCTCTGAAAAGGACTCATTATTATTGCTGTTTACAATTAGGTGCTTAGAATAGCTTAGTGGGCAGGTGTTTCTAATTTGCAGTATTTAATAAAAATGGCTATTGTCAAACTGAATCACAGACTGGATACAGATGCAGAATTTTATTAAGACTGAAGAAGAAAAAACCTGCAACAATCTACACACTGCTGCTTTTTGAGTACGATTTTTTACTCCCTCCCCTAAATATAAAAACTACCTTTGGATGTCTTCAAGTTTGCCAACCTATCCATGAGTCTAAAAAGAGATGTATTTTATTTCATTAATATTATCCTCAGGATTATATAAAAATGCAGAGATTTGAAGTGAAAAGTTCAGAGAATGTGCCAAGTCTAGGAGTGGTTAACGTGACTAGTATGCCTGAAAAATCCCAGAAAGCTGCTCCCAAATGTCTATAATTACAGACATTCAGAAGATAGGTTATGATTCAGGTTTAAGTCTATTCCATTTAGGGATAGAGATGGTTTTCAACAGTGGTATTGGGCTGTGAGTTCAGGCAGGACTGTTTAAATGTACTTTAGCACTGTATGTGTGATGAGAGCTCAACAGGAAGGAAGAATTAGCCCAATTCCTAGAATGGCAGAGTCCATTTCCAGAAGGTTCCATTCAAATTATTATGGTATTAAATAGAAACTGCTGGAAATTGTGTAGTTTTATGGATACTAAAGAAGCCTCTTTCTGAAAAAAATATCTGGGATTAGGAATGGATTGGTTTACCTCACTCCTAGTAAACGGTGAAAGGGGAGGTGATGATTCGGTCACTTAAAGAGAGAAGGCAGTGGGAGGGAGAAGGTGAAGTGGTGAGTGATGACACTTCTGATGATGCCCTCTTCCAGCCAGGGGTGGGAAACAGACTTTTCCTGCTCTGGCTTCTTCCCAAGAAAGTAGTGGCACATTTTCCCCGTAATAAAGTACGTGTTGTATATATCTGATTATACTTAAAGCATATTTTACCTACTTCTATAGTTCAGAGGAGGAGGAGAGAGGAAGTAAATAAAGGAGAATATAGGAAGATAAAGTTTTGCTTCCCGAGTTCTAAGATTACTGGTAGTGATTTCACTCTGCTTGCTTATGTGCCTGGAATCTAAGAAAAATAGGTAGAAATGCTGAATAGAGAGAGTCATTAACTGAGCATAAAGGTTAAGATTAACCTCTTACGTTTAGAAGGGATGCAAAATAAAGAATGGAAGAAGTGAAAAAATAGCACTAAAACATTAATCTATCAGAAACAGTGTTTCATAAATGTGAAAGTGTGACAATTTGAATTTAATTTAAAAGAAACACAGTACCTTGATTTGTATTTGACGAGTTGTCAGAAAGACAGAACTTTGATTTTTTTTTTAAACTACTTTTTAGTGTAACAAAATTAAACTTGCTGAACCAGTAATAAAAGGCAGAGACCACCATCCACAACCCCACTCCAGGCTCCAGTCAGGGATCTGCCAGTCTTTTACAGCAGAATCCAGATGTGCCCAAGTGAGTTACATTTCCCCCTGGGATGCTTCTTCCAATGTCTTC
Organism: Tapirus indicus; assembly: GCA_031878705.1. Classification (NCBI taxonomy): domain Eukaryota; kingdom Metazoa; phylum Chordata; class Mammalia; order Perissodactyla; family Tapiridae; genus Tapirus; species Tapirus indicus. The sequence continues at coordinate 22,200,155 of CM062938.1, forward strand.
TCTCTAACAAGATAAATAGTGGTCCTCACACTTCTCATGGGTGCCATCAGAGGCAAAATCAGAGTAGTACATTAAACGTGCGTTGGGCACTTGAGAGCAATATGGTGATTAAGTCAGCTGGGGGCATCAAGGATGTGCTTCAGGGGGTTGGTAATAAGAGTCTGGGAGATATATTCATCATTGGATACTTAATAAAATCCTCTGCATAACAATGCCCACTGGGAATTCTAAGTAACTCAAGCATACTGTGAATACCAGCTGCATTCAACAGAGGCCCGCCTAGCCACAATGGCAGAACCTAGACTGGCACTGAAGGCACTCTCTTTCAAGAAACATAAAGAAAATGAATGTTTTGCAAAACTAAAAAAGAATAGTTAAAATTTATTTATTCACTTGTTCATTTAACAAACATTTGAGTGCCTACTATGTACTAGGCCCTGGAAATTTAAAGATGAATGAGACCAGGCATCTGCTGCAGAGTCACTCACAGCTTAGAAGGAGACAGATTGGAAAAAAGTAAGTGCAGTAGACCTCTGGGTGACTAGGGCAAATGGAAACCCCCAAGCCTCTCAACTTCTGTCATAAACCCCATTAAAACAACAGTGAAAGAATTTAAAAAGAAAAGAAAAAAAAAACTGTAAGCCCATAAAAACAAAAAGACTGAGTAAGATGCCAGCAATGAGACATGTCCACAAAATTTTGGAAGATGGAAGGCACATGGATGAATGGTAACTGATTTAGTAGGTCAGGGAAAACGGAAACCAAACTGCCTGCAAGGAGGGGTGCTGAGTCCCGCTGAGCCCAGCACAGTGGAAAGAAGCAGGAACTGAGCACTAAGGCTCTGACACTCAGTGGAAGGGGTTCAAGACTAAAACAGAGGATGGGATCTAAGCTTGTATAAGAAGCAATTAGACCCTAGATATGCTCCCCCAAACTGGCAAAAGATGGAAGACTACTTTCTGCAGATGTTTAGGGTGAAGATAGAAATGAAATGCTACACTAAAAATAGGGAGATCAGCGAAAATCTGCATTCTGAATAGTGAGATTCTCCTCACCAGGCACCCCTCTCCACATTACAAGCCCCTTTGCTCTGCTCAGTTTCTACTATGCTGGCAGCTACACATATGTCTTCTGACAGCAGACTGGAAATTTCTGGGGAAATTGGTCCAAAGAAAAGATGTGCACATAGTAACATAAGGGGACCCCCCCCAAAAAAACTGTCTGTTCAACCTGCATTGAAATCCTTCTGTGCACAAGACCCACCCAACCACACAGAGGCTCTAATCAGGTTTTAGTGCTTCACCCCTAATATGAGTAGTTAGCCAAAGATTACCAGACAATTGAGGAAACCTGTAACTTGAAAGACAGTGACCAAAAAGAACAAACAAAAAAAAGGAACTCAAGGGAGAACAAACACAATGAAAGGATGGAAAAAAACACTGTCAAAACATAAAGTCTTCAGGGACATAAAATAATATAACTGCAGCTGTGAAACTTTTGAGTGCCATACAAAAAAAACCCAAAACATTCAGAGAACAAGAGAGAAGTCTTCAAACTTTGAAATGCCAGCAGAAAATAGCACGTGAGGTAGAACAAATTGAAGAAGGCTATTACTTCACAGGAAGTAGGATTAAAAAAAAAAAAAGGAAGAAACAGAAGAGGGAGAACAACAGATAATACAACTAGAGGATCAACCCAAGAAGCCTAACATCTGACTAAGCTGTTAAAATTTTTTTGAAAGAAAAGTTCCCAGAAATTAAACACATGAGATTCCAGACAACAATGTAGAAGAAAAAAGATCCACTGTGAAATTTCAGGACAACAGGGATAAAGAAAAGATCTCAAGATATTCCAGAGAGAAAAATCTGCTAATATACAAATAATTAGGAATCACAGTAGCATTTGGCTTCTCAACAGCAATTGAAAGCTAAAAGACAATGGACCAAACACCGTCCAGATTCTGGGAGAATAGCATTCCAATCTAGATTCTATTTCTAGCCAAACTATCAATCAAGGTTAAGGGTAGAATTAAAGAATTTTGAGACATTCAATTTCTCAAAAACTTTATCTATCATGCATCTTTTCTCAGGGAACTAATGAGGGTGCTCTTTAGCAAAATATGGGTGTAAACCAAAGGAAAAAAAAAAGATGCAATCCAGGAAACACAGGCTACAAGACACAGAAGAGGCAAAGGGAATTCTCAGGATCACAGGGAAGGGAAGTCTCAGAATGGCAGCTGTGCACGGGCCTACAGGACAACTAGTCAAGTTTGGAGCAGGGTACAAAGGCTTGTAAGAAGGATTTCTCCAGAAAAAATAAAAGGTAAAGATTACTTGATATGTTTGGCACTCTAGAAATGAGTTTTATAGTTCGGTTGGAAAGTCCTATGTTAGTGACTGGCATAAAAAAAAGCAAGCAAAACCGTAGCAACAACAAAAACTAAAGTAGTAATTCCAGTTTTGCAACACAGAAAGATCACTGGGGCAGTGTGGAGGATGAACTGTGGCTGGGGCATGACTGGAGGCAAGGGAAATGGGTTAGGAGCTGAGTGACAAAGTATGGAAGAAGTTACAAGGGCCTGAACCAGAGCAACAGTAGTGGGGATGGAGGTGGGACCAACTTAAGGGAATGGAGAGCTGGGAGGGTAACTTCTTCTGAAGCAAACTCAATCTGTAACCTTAACCACAGAGTCTTGCTGATGAAGAGCTAAGGCAAAGGGAGAATTTTAAAAGGGAAGGAAAAAAAAGGGAAAATCATCATAATCACAGTTAATTAACTGGGTGGAGCACTCAGCTTTGCTTTTCTCATTAAGAAGTCTAAGTAGTTTCAAGAGGACTCAACAAATCCAGTTATTACTACACCATTGTGCTGGGCCTTTTATAAGCAACAGAACTAGGATGGTATTGTTATTTCCCATTTTAAAGATGAGGCATAGAGAGGTGAAGTAACGTACCCATGGGCACACAGCTGAACAGTGTCAAGACATTCAAACCCAAGCCAGTTGTGCCCACAACCTATTCTTGTAACTGTAGTGTTCATTCTAATAACTACTTAAAATAGTACTCTGTTAGGCACTGGCCTAAGCATTTCACATATATTAACACATTCAACCCTCATTCACTGGTAAAAGATGAAGTGAGCTGCCCAAGGCCATCCAGTTAGTAAGTCACAGGACTAGGGTTCAAGCCCAGTCATTCCAATTTCAAGAACAAGCTGTGCTATAGTGGCTGCCCCATGTACCACTGGACCACATCACCTTCTCTGAGGTTATCTTGATTCCTTTAAATCTCCTTTTTCCCCTATATCCAATGACGGGCAAGTCCTCCTGAATCTACCTCTGAAGTGTGTCTAATATAACACATGGTGGCCAGCAAACATTTTATTTGGTTTATATAATATATATATTTTTAAATTAGGAAATCTCACATAAAAATCCAGATTTTCAACTTCCCTAGGAACAAAAAAACCAGACCTGACAACACTGATCCATATTCCCACATGGGAAAATCCTCCTAACTAAATAGTGGCTGTCCCCATCAGATAGTATATGCATGCATTTTCAAGTTCCCACAGACCTCACCACCCCCACATACAAACACACTTCATTCATTTGCAATACTGCCTGGCTCCTTTGGGCATCTGCTTTCCGAGACCCCTGTTCTTACTTTAGACCCTTCCCACTCTGGGCCTCTTTATCTCTCATCTGCATTGCGTTAACAAGCTCTTAACAGGTAGTCTGGCCTCTATCCCCTCCATTCTACTACTCTATTAATTTCCCTCAGGCATAGCTCTGATTATGCCATCCCTTTGCTTAAAAACCTTTGATGACTTCCCAATGCATATTAATCCAACCCCTAGGCTTGGCAAGTAATAATTTTCACAATGTGATTCCAACCTTCTTTTTTACTATTATCTCTCTCCTTACAACCCAGACCCCCTGGCATATTTGTTGTTCTCTAAACATCCACTTCATTTTCTGCTTCTAGGCCATGGTTCATATGTGTGTTAAATTTGTAATCATAAGAAATATGTCTGAATGCAAGTTTATTTTTTCAAATTATGCTAAAGGCTTCTTCAAAAATCCTAGTTATAGGATCAATGGAGAAATAAAGGATTATCAAGCAAATGGACATGCAACAATTGGTTAAAAACACACAGTTCTTCAAAATAAATATCAGACAGATACAAGAAAGGTTAAACATAAAAAATGAAACACACAAAACTAGAAGCGAATATAGGTGATTACTTAATCTCTGAATGGGGAAGGACTTTCTAAACCTAAAAACAATAGAAATCACAAAGAATAAAATCAAAAGATATGACTGCATAAAAATTTATTATTTCTTTATATCAAAAACATGGCAAACGTCAAAAGGAAATTAAATGGCAAAAAAAATCCCCCCCCCAAAATTTGCCAAAAATAATAAATAAAATAATAAATAAATTCACCAACAGAATGTAAAAAACCAATCAAACATGAAAAAATTCATCCTCATTAGTAATTAACAGAACACAAAAGAAAACAAGATTCTACTTCAACTTTCAAATAGCAAAGTGTAAAAAAATAATCTAAAAAGCCCTCACCATAGTGGCGAGGCTGGAGTGACACGGGTACTCTCTCGCACTGTTGGTAGGAATGTAAACTGGTGACGCCTTTCTGAAAAGCAACTTGACAGAATAAATCAAAAGTCCTAAAAATGTCCTTTAATGCAGCAGTTTTCCTTCTAGACTCAAGACTTTGGCTCTACTAACCTTTTGAGCTGGACCATTCTCTGCTGTGCCTTGTTAGGATGTTTAGCAGTATCCCTGACCTCAACCCACTATATGCCAGCAGCACCACCCCACCAAGTTCTGACAATCAAACACATCTCCAGACATTGCCAAATGTCTCCTGGGGGGAAAATTCTTTCCCAATTGAGAACCACTGCTCTATACAAACAAAATAAGGAGAAAGTTGATGATTTTTGTAGATAAGTTGTCACAACATTATAACAAAAAATTATAAACATGTTAAATGCTCAGTAATAGCAGAATGGTTAAATAAATTATGGCATAACCATATTATGAGATACCATATAGTTATTTTAAAAGGTGTTTTCAAAACATTCAATGAAACAAAAAAAAAATGTTCACTCTACTAATTAGGATAATGCTAGCTGCTGCAATGAACACCAAACTTTCACTGACTTAACATACAAACAAGTTTATTTCTTGCTCATGAAACAGCCCAAGGTGGTGTCGGATTGGCAGAGGCAGAATGGGGTGGAGACAGGACCCTGTTCCATACAGGCATGCAGAGACCCCAGCTGGCAGCAGCTCTGCCATCTTCACTCTGTAGCTTCCAAAGGTGCCCTTGGTGTCAGTGTCCACCTAGCACTGGAAAAGGAGTGATAATCATAGATAACCATGACTGGGAGTTTTTTATGGGCCAGACCTAGAAGTAGCAAAAATTATTTCCACTCACATTCTATTGCCTAGAACTGAGTCACAGGCCACCACTAATTGCAAAGGAGGCTGGGAAATGTAGTCTAGTCTTGGGTCCAGAAAAAAGAGAAAATAGATTTGATAAATCAATAGTTCAGTGTCTGTCAGAGTCATGATATAAAGTTAAATAAGAAGAGTGGTTTAATACAGTGTATATATAATGCAATCTCAATCTGTTTTTTTTACATATTCCCAGAAACAAGAGTTAACACCTTGCAACCCAGCAATTCTACTTCTAAATACTTCCTCCAGAGAAATACACATAAAGAAACAGATACAAAGATAATAAAAAATATTAGAAATAGCCTAAATAATCATGCAGGGGGCTGATTTAATATGCTATGGCAAACCCATATAATACAATACTATGCACAAAAGAAACAAGGTAGAACTATATAAACTGAGTTGGAGATATCTCTAAGGCATATTGTTAAGAGCAAAAAGCAAGAGGCAGAACAATAAAGCATTACATTAAAAAGCATTACACTTACATTTAAAAAGCATAAAACTAAATTGTGTGTGTATGTGTATATGTGTGGGTATTCATAGAACAAGATCTGGAAGAGGGTTTCTCAACAGTGGCACTACTGACATTTTGGACCGGATAGTCCTTTGGGATGGGGGTGGGGGCTGTCCTATGCCTTGGAGGATGTTTAGCAGCATTCCTGGCCTCTACTCTCTAGATGCCAATACCACCCCCCGCCACCCCCCGCCCATCCCCTTAGGAAGGATACACTTACTAAACAGACAAGTGTTACTTTGGAAGGATGAGGGGGAAGGTTGGGGGAGGAAGAAAGGGTACATTCATTTCACCTGCAATGTTTAAAGAATGTACCATAAGAATCTATCCGTGTATTATTTATATACCTTTTACTTTAAAAAATGCCAGAAATAAAATATACAAAAATATTAACAGTAATTATCTTTGAGTCATGAAACTATCGATGACATTTGTTGTTTTCTATATAACTTGTCTACAAATGTTAATTTAGAAAATTAAAAAATAAAATGAGCCTGTTCTGAAGAAAATAAATACTGAAAAGACTGAAGACTGAAAAGACAGAAAAAAAAATATAAAATGTTAACAGCTCTTGCAGATGGGAAATGAGATGACATCATTTTTGTTTGCCTTTTTGATCATTGCTTTCTAAATTTTCTACAGCAGCATGTACTAATTTACAATTCAAAAAAGTTTTATTGGCTTTTTAAAATCCTAGTCCTATTAACCCTGAATTAAAAAGAACAGTCCCAAAGAAATAAATTCGGACCAAATGGGGTTAGAGATAGTGTTGGTACCTGGCTCCCCTTTACAAGGCAGTTCAAACTCCTAGCCACAGAGATCAGACACCAGGATTGGGAAAGAACAGTTTAGAACTGGGTTTAGCATTGCAGGGCCAGGAAGACAGATCCTCTGAGAATTTAAGAGCCACAGGAGACAGTTAGGGCCCAGAATGGGGAACAAACAAATGGTATAATGCAGTCTTGAACACTCCATCTCCAACTAGCAATTAAGGAGCAATATAAACAGAGTTGCTGTTTAGAAGGCTGGAAATGGCCTAGGGCTGCCACTAGGTAGGAGAAAGATCACAAACTCTGCTGAGATAAGCAGTTGATAATAGGTTCTCAGAGATTTGCTTCACTTGATTTACAAGTACAAAGTTATATTTACATTACTATATATGTAAGTAATATTTTTTGTTTTTATTTTTTAAAAGTACAGTTATATTTCTTGGAAAATCTCCATCTTTTGACTTATCTATTTATGAGAGAAAAATAGTATTCATTCAGCACCCACTATGTGCCATGCAGTCTATGTACATTGGTTCACTTGCAACTCACAACACACTACAGTTGGATGGTGTTATCTCACTTCATAGGTTAGAAAACTGAGTGTCAGTCAGGTCATTTAACCAAGAGCACACAGTGAGTAAAGTACAGGAGCCGTATTTGATCAATCTCAAAATTCATTCATTTAAATAATCAAATCAACATTTTTTGAGCACCTATTACCTGCCAGCTAGGCTGGGGATATAACAATGACCATGATACATTCTGCTTTCATGAAGAGTGAGAGGCTAGCATAGAGCATACACTTCAAACAAGAAATCACAATACAGTGTTTGATGAAGACTGGGGAAGTGCAGGAGGTGAGGTGAAAACAGCAAGACTTAACTTTGGGTAGGGATCAGCAAAGGTCTCCCAGAGAAACTGAGATTTAAAATAAAGCCTGGCCAACAGGTACATGAAAAGGTGCTCAACGTCACTAATCAACAGGGAAATGTAAATCAAAACCTCAATGAGATATCACCTCACACCTGTTAGAATGGCTATTCTCAAAAAGACAAGAAATAACAGTTGGCAAGGATGTGGAGAAAAGAGAATGCTTGTGCACTGTTGGTGGAAATGTAAATTGATGCAGCCACTATGGAAAACACTATGGAGTTTCCTCAAAAAATGAAAAATAGAACTACCATATGATCTAGCAATTCCACTTCTGGGTATTCATCCAAAAAACCAAAACCACTAACTCAAAAAGATATATGCACCCCCATGTTCATTGCAGCATTATTTACAATAGCCAAGATAAGGAAACAACCTAAGTGTCCATTGATGGATGAATAGATAAAGAAAATGTGATATGTGTGTATACATACACACATTGTGTATGTATATAAATACACACACACAATGGAATATTATTCAGCCATAAAAAAGAGGGAAATCTTGCCATTTGCAACAATATGAATGGACCTTGAAGGTTTTATGCTAAGTGAAATGTCAGACTGAGAAAGACAAATACTGTATGATCTCACTTATATGTGGAATCTAAAAAAAAAACCCAACAAAACCGAGGTCATAGATACAGAGAACAGATTGGTGGTTGCCAGAGGTGGGCGGAGGAGTGGGGAGTAAAATGGGTGAAGGGAGCCACAAAGTACAAACTTCCAGTTATAAAATAAGTCCTGGAATAAGTAATGTACAGCATGGTGACTATAGTTAATAATACTATATTGCATATTTGAAAGTTACTAAGAGAGTAGATCTTAAAAGTTCTCAACACAAGAAAAAAATCTTGTTAACTATGTGTGGCAATGGATGTTAACTAGACTTATTGTGGTGATCATTTCACAAAATATAGAAATATTGAATCATTACATTGTACACCTGAAACAAATATAGTGTTATATGTCAATTATATCTCAAAAAAAAAAAAAAAAAAAAGATGAGGGAATGAAGCCTGAAGAATGCATTAAGAATTAAAAAGGATGGAGTCGACCTGGTGGCGCAGCAGTTTAGTTCGCTCTTTGGCAGCCTGGGGGTTGGCGGGTTTGGATCCCGAGCGCCGTTCAACACACTGCTTGTCAGCCATGCATGGCGGCGTCCCATATAAAGGGTTATATGGGCCCCAGGCCCAGTCTTCCTCAGCAAAAAAAGAGGAGGATTGGCAATGGATGTTAGCTCAGGGCTGGTCTTCTTCACACACACAAAAAAAGAATTACAAAGGTGAGGTGGGGCGAGGTGCAGCAAGGTGCAGAGGGAGGAGGACAAGAAGCAAGAAGCAAGAGAGAGTACAGAATTTTCAAGTTACTGAAAAAACTCAGTATGGGTGAATCATGGAATGCAACTGAGAGCAGTGAGAAAGAAGATGAAAGAGGCTGGGACAGCCCGGGAAGCCTGGGGAGCACCAAACAGGGAGCATGAAAGGCTGAAATAAGCAAGGAAAGGTGTGGTCTGATTTGGGTTTCTGAAAGACCTGACTACTGGGAAGCAAAAACTTGGAGGGGAATCAGCACCGACACAGATGATCAGTTAAGAGGCTGTTTATCAAGTCCAGGTGAGACATGAATGTAGCTGGAACAGGGGTGATGGCCCTGGGATTAGAGAGAAGTGAGCAGAAAACGAGAAATATTTAGGACATATAACTGAATGGAATTAGTATTTGTATAGAGCTTCAGAGGCCAAATGAAATAACCTACTATGAGTACCTATTATGTGCTCAACTCTTTTACACATGTCATCTCTAACTCCCATAACAATGCTATGAGGTCGTGTTTTCCTCATTTCACAGAATAAGAGGTTCCGAGAGGTTTACTAACTTGTCCTCAGTCTCACGGTTGTCAAGTGGCAGGGCTGGGATTCAGACCGTGGTCAGTCTGACTTCACAGAGCCCTGGCTCTTTTCAAAATACCATATTGCACCTGAATCAATTCACGAACTTCAAAATCCTGCTTTTATTCACCAGTTTAAAAACGAGAGAAATAAGGACAGGTAAGAAGAATTTTCTTTGCATCGTCATTTGCATCTTAGATTTAGAAAGCTGTAAGGATGTCCAACTAGCAGGGACCTTGGTCATCAGAGAACCACAGAGTTTTACAGCTGTCAGAGGTTCATGCATTGTCTAGCTTTTCCCTCCTTCCAAGTAGAGTGCCACCAAAGCTTTCTATGTGGTAATTTAGGACTGGTTTTCTTTTTGTTTTTAATTTTTTGAAATTTTCAAACAGAGAAAAGTACAAAAAAAAAAAAATGTAATGAATACCCTTGACCCAGTTTTAACAAATCTTAACATTCTCCCATATTTGCCTCAGATTTTTTCTTTTCTTTTTTAAGGAAAATAAACATTACAAATAAAGCTTACCCACTCCTTCTCTTTTCAGAGTAACCATTATCTTGAATCTGGTGTTTACCATTCCCATGCACATTTAATACTATTACTGTATATTATGAATCCATAAAAATTATGGTTTTGTATATTTTCAAATTTTATATAAATGGTAACACATTGCACATATCATTCTGCAGATTTGATTTTCTACACTGATTTGCACATATTTGTATTCTGGGTGGAAGACGACATGGTAAAGAGGCAAGCACGGACTTGGGCACTGCAGCTTTTTCACTTAGGCCCTCAGGCAAGTTACGAACCTTCCAGAGCTCCAGCTTCTTGATTTGTAAAATGGGGATGCAGAGCTCCCTTGCAGGGTTATTGGGAGGTGTAAGATAATACCCATCTTTAGGCCTGGCATTAAGCAAATACTCAATAAATGTTAACCATTATTTGTCACAATAAAATAGTATACACTCAATGAACGGTAGCTATTTTTATTGTAACCCATAAAAGTTCTTCACATTTGTTCAGGAATCCTGTCTTAGAACGGCTCAAGGTCCCCAGCGCCTGACTGTGCTCTTATAACAGGCGGTGTGATAATTTCCAGGTCAAGTCTCTGTAAATTTTTATGTATTCCCCTTTCCAGCTGAGTTTGGCTTATTTGTTTTTACTGCTAATTCTTGGATCTTAATGAATGCCATTCTATATGACTGTGATCAGGAGTCCAACTTGCACAAGTCTTTTAAAGCCTAATCCTGTTCCCCACCCTACTCCCACCTCCCTGTGGATTAACCCATCTCACTACAATTCTGTGTTATCCAGAAATTTAATGAGCATTCATCTGTGTTTTCAATAAACATGCTCGGGCTCAGGACTGACACCAGCAGAAGCACTGCTGTTTATGTCATCTCTGCCTCACCTGTCACAAGGAGATTGATATTATGCCTTCAAAAGCTCTTCTGATTATGTTATTGCTCCACACAAAAAAAGAAAAAAATACGTTTATTCATTGCCTTATTTTTAATACCTTGAGCCCGCTTCTCATAGCTACTGCTGCCTGTCAAAACTTCACCCATTCTTCATGATTTCTCTCAACTACCAACCCTTTCATGAAATCTATCCTGACTTACCCCTCCCACAAAGGGGTAATCTCTCTCTCTTCTGAAGGCCAGAGCATGTGCCTGTTGCACAGAACTCAGCAAGTAGCTAGCCCTATGTAGCCCTGATTAAACTGCAAGCTCCTCCAGGGAAAGACATCTTACTCACTTCTCTCATAGGATTCAGAAGTGCTCATTAAAAATGGCTGAATTGAACTCAATAACTATTAGGACTTGGTACACTGTGATGGGACATTAGTCAATATGCAAACCAGCACTACCGCTGCAAGCAGGCCAACTGGCTTATACTGATGTCCACAGGAACTCAATATCTCTGTCTAAAGGATATAAGTAATAGCTAACATCAGGAGCCTCTGCCACGCCTGTTCCTTTATATGCATTAGTTCCATTCTCGTATTAACCCTGCAGGAGAAGTGGAATTGTCCCCATTTTCCAGAATGCAGTAGAACTATAACTCAAATCCAAGTCTGTGTAATTCTGAAGCCCATGCTCTACCCACTCCATGTGTCCAACATAAAAAATACTTAGCCTGACTCTCATCACTCTTCAAAATGACTACCCCACCACCCAGAACTGAGCTTGAGGCAAGAACACAATGAATAAGTAAATCAGGATGCCCGCAGACACAGCCAAACGGTAACTCATAAAAAAAACACTTAATCTCTCCCAAGATTCCTAGGCCTCTAGTCCTTCCATCCCCCCAGAGAAAATCCCAATCCATCTGGGATATTAATTATGACTAAAGTTTATTAAATACTCATAAATTCTAGACACTACAGGGAACACTAGAAAAACACAGCTATGTATCTATGCTCTTATTCAGAGAAAATTAAGTGTCTAAATGATGAGGACTCCTGGTAGCTGTAAATACTACTTTATTACTTACATTTTCCCTACTCCTTCTCTTAAAACTGTTTATTATTTATTTAGTCTCTCGGATTTCAGATCAAATGCCAAAAACTAATATGTGTTCCAGGTAAAATATGATCTTAGTGGAGAGCATACAACCAACTCATGATCAGCCTTATCTTATCACAAGGATCCTTGTGAAATACAACCTGTAGTGTTTTATGTTTCTTTGCTCCTTCTTAGACTGAAACAGGACATAAAAAGGGCTTAACCCTTTTCAAGAATACAGTGAAGATGAAGAGATGCTCTTCTACTTTAATGCTAGAAACACACACACACACACATCCACACAGAGAAATGACTCTAATCAATCTCATTTACTTCTCCATAGTAGATCTGGATATTTCCTTATAAATATCCTCACATTTCCAAGACTCATTTTTCTCAGACTCTCTGTTCAAGGTGGTACAGCATAGTAATTAATACATGTGACAAGACCAAAAAAATCATATGCACCTGAAGTCCAGACTAGAACTTACCCCTGATGATAATTCTGCCCAGCTGCCCACACTCCAGGGTCAAGTTGATATTAAATTTTAATAAAATGATACTTCCATCTAGTGGTTTCCAAAGGACTGAGGGAATTGAGATTAACATAGGAAAATATCAGACAGGTGAATGATTGACCTATTTGGCTGATACAAATTAAATGAGAATTTTCAATGATGAAGATGTTAAATGAACAATGGAATAAAACATCTGATGGGATAAAAACATTCAAATTAAACTTTTGAGAGCAGGGCCAAATGTGAAATGAAGGTATGATTTCCTAGATCAGGGAAGGGGCCCACATAAGTCCAAATCTTCTTCCTTTCCCCATGCAAGAATTCTTTTAACAAACCACAAAATAATTTATTTCACCATTAGAGATCAGGCTTAAATGGAAATAACCCCTTGGAAGAAGTAGCACATTGATTTTCATGAAATAACATTGATTTTCCCCTCACTTATTCATGCTAAGGTTTAAGTATCTGATGAGTAGAAGAGGGTTACTGCAGACTCTTTCTGCACAAACCCCTAAATATCCATGGGATGTCAAAAAAGAGGGGGACGTTACTGGAAATTGGGAAAGGGAGAGGTTCGAGTCCCAGGATCTAAAGCAACAACATTAAAATTCCACCTAAGTCCCTTGGAAGCCAGCTTGCAAAATCTACTCCCATGATTTGTCTAATTATGCATTGGGTCAGCTGTGAGATACTCTGCAGTAATCGCTAACTGAAACACAAAAACCCATGATCACAGACTGGTAAGTGATGATAAATATATGCATTTACAGAAGGGAAAAATCTAAGAAGATTTTGGTTAACAAATGCTCTACCCTCCTCAGATTTCTTTGTATAAAATATTTGTTCACTGTGAGCTCTGACACAAGTTATGGTCACACTGCACCTCTAGATCCTTTGTTGTTTAATTCTATGGAGAAGTAATAAAACGTGTCCACTTTCTAATCATCTTTCAACTTTAATAACATTAGATGCTAATTACAGTATTTGTGCTAGCCCAAGCAGCAGTTAAGTGTCCAGAGCCGGTGCAAGAGAACCTAGTTCATCATATTGCTCAGACGTTAGGCCATAAAAGAAAATTTAGCCTACTCTGCTGATGTAGAAATCTGGTTAATAAGTCCCTTGCAGTAGATGAGTGCTGGTTAGTATTTTCTCTGTTAAATCACTTAATACCTGGGAGCTGCATTTTCCCTTAAATAGCACTACGGCCTCATAAACAAAAGAGATGGGTCCTCTAATCAGGGGTTTGAAAAGTCACTGAATTTTGGCTATGGGGAAACCAGAAAAAGAAAGCCAATACATTTCTACCCTGGGAGCCACACTACATCCTAGTTGCCAACCTCATTAATACTTTACTCTGCACTATTGCAAGAAATAGCCACTCAAAAGTAATTTAAGTGCAACCGACTCATGTTGCTAGAGATAATGGGGAAAAGTCTGTACTCTGGGCAGAAAAGGGGGAGAGGCAAAGACAACAAAACCTGAAGGGCAAAGAGAAGGACTAGTCGGGACAAGTAATTCATTCTAACATTTCAACACTGGATAATATAAAATGTTATTAGGAAGGTGAATTTGGGACAATCCTCCAAATGTAAATGTTATTTAGATTGTCCCAGTCGGGGATTTTCTATTACTGAGGTTATGTATAAGTGGAATGTAGTATCCTTAAGGAGAAAATTCTGAATGCAAATAACTAACAAGTCACTAAGCCCTTTGAAGAGGATGCCACTTGATTTCGTGGGGGCTGAGTAGCTGTAAAAAGGGGCACAAAAAATAGGCCTTCAATAAATAGTTCTTTACTGCTGTGATATAGTATAATCACTATGGGTTAATTCACCTAAAATCACTGTAGCGTTCCACTAGAGGAACACAAAAGGACTCAACAATCATCAATCCCAAAACAGTATCCTTGGCTATATGGCATACTAAAAAGGACAAAGGGCCAACTTTGGAGTCAGAAAGATGTGGAAATGAATCTTGGCTCTACTCCTTAATATGTATGACCTTGGGCAAGTTACTTATCCCCTTGGGCCTCAGTTTATTCAGGCTATAAAATGTGGCCAACAATACCTGCTCTTGTAGATTCTTAACTATGTAAACCCATAGCAGAGCGCCTAGAACACAGTAGGTGTACAGAAGAAAAACAGTTTTCTAAACTCAACATTAGAACCATCAATATCAACATCAAAGGGTGGATTTCAGAGACATTGAAAAGCTGAAGGCAGAGATATGGTTCAGGGACACATAGGAATGTTCTCTATTTTCTCTCTATCAAGGCCTTGCTCACACTGAGCCTGCTGGAGGACCCAGGAGCACCCTATGTTTGCAAATATGTACTTAAACGAAGCACATATACTGTAAGTAGAAGCTCTTCTAGAACAGTGAGGAAACCCTGAAAATAAAAGGATGTGACTCATCGAGTTGTGTACATTAAATATGTACAGCTTCGTGTATGTCAATCGTACCTCAATAAAGTCGTTTAATATATATATAGATGATAGATAGATAGGTAGATAAAGTATGATAGTGAAAAAAAAAAAGGGAATGTGGAGTAGGAGTACACAACCTGGCAGAATTTGATGTGTGTGGAGATTGTCTTGGGAAGCCGTGTACCCTGTAGACAACTAAGGAGCAAGAGAAACACTATGCTGCACCCATGACTACTCTGTGTAGCCACCTTGCTTCTACAAGTCCTTCTACGGGACGCAATACATTAAGAACTTATAGTAGGTGTGTGACTACGTGTATGTGCAGTCTCTTCCCTCCATTCTGTAACCTGCCTAAAACACTACAGGGTGCTTAAATATTTGCTAAATGAATAAAGGACCCATGGATTTCCCAAGAAGCACTCACTGACATCCACAGATCCTAATTTCTTAATGACTGAAGACAAAGTAACTTAGTATTAGTCAAGCCTAATGGTGCTTTGCTGTGGTTCTCATTATCCTCCTTCACCAGCCCTGGTCACAAAAGTCCACACTACACTAGGCTCTTCATCCATATAACATGTGACTAAAACAAAGAAATAGCAGAGACTGCTGGAATTGCTGCACACTTACAGGATAGGTTGGGGAAAAGATCACCACACTAGAGGAATCAGAAGAACCAGGTTCAAGTCCCATCTTGGATTCTGAACTTCTAACTTCTCTGTGTCACAAGCCAGAAAACAAAGAAGTTCAAAGATTCTAGAAATCCAGGAATAAAAATAGCCACACACACACATATGACCTCCTCTAGTTTACCAGGCATAGCTATAGTCCACACTTACACAATGGTAACTTGCCTTTTTATACATAAATTAACATCCTATGAATTCAAGTTATAGTAATCACTGGTCTACTAAAACATAGTATTTTAACCTCTAACCAAAACAAAATTTTTTTTCAAACCTTCAAAGAGGCAGAAAGGCTGTAGTCAACACCTGGAACTCACTCTAAGAGTTGACAGACCCGAAACCAATTTCAGGCTCAGGGAAAAGGTCTGTCAAAAAATTGTGTGCTCAAATTTTAGACTGAAGGTGCTTATCGTCTACATAGTAAAGGGTCAATCTTCAATCATTCAGAAGAGCAATTGCTCATTAGAATCATCTGGGACCTGCCAAGGAACATTACATCATAGACACTGACTCAAAACAGGTCAGTTGAATTAAAAGGTTTTTCAGACATACAGCCCTATTAAACAGACTTAGCATACACCAAGAGACCACTGCCTTCCTAGTTTCATATTTTCACACCAAGTGATCTGTAGGTTGGCTACCACTAAACTAGCTGAGAGACTTTAGATAAGTCATTTCACTTCTCTGTACTTCAGTCTCCTTAGCTGTAAAAAGGGAGACTGAATCAGATGGTCTACACGGTGCCTTCTAATACTGAAATACTGTGCTCATTCATGACTGCTACCACTGCGCTACCACTTCACATGCTACAAAAGGAAGCTAAAGTTTCCAATGATGGATCACATTAATTGGGTTTTGCTCCCCTGCCCTTTTTGTTCCTGTCTCCTTATTAGGAGATTAATTTTATTCCCTACAATAGTGGCCTCATTATGGACTTTATCTCTAAAGAAATAAAAGCAAGGCCATCTCAAGCTGACAAATCACTAAAATGATTTTAAAGTATGCATGTGTGTGTGAGGATATGTCTGTGAGTGTAGGTATGTCGGGGTTGAATTAAAAGACTAGGATCCTAGTGACTACACGCAAAATAGGAATAAAACCATCTTCTCTACTTATTCTAGGGATACTATAAGAATCAAATGAAATAAGCAGTACAGTCAGCCCTCCTTATTTGTAGGTTCCGCATCTGCAGATTCAACCAACCACGGATCAAAGGCCTACGATGGCTGTGTCTGTACTGAACGTGTACAGACTTGTTTTCTTGTCCTTATTCCCTAAACAATACAGTATAACACCTATTTATATAGCATTTACATTGTATTAGGTATGATAAGTAATCTGGAGATAATTTAAAGTATATGAGAGGATGTGTGTAGGTTATATGCAAATACTATGCCATTTTGTCTAAGGGACTCAAGCACCCGTGGATTTTGGTATTGCAGGGGTCCTGGAACCAATCCCCTTCAGATACTGAGGGACGACTGTATGGAAGAAGATTTGTTAATCACTAGATACAGTGCAAATATAAGACATGTTTTTATTAACTTTTTTTACTCTTACATACAAAAAGTACCTTGGAATCAGAGGGGAAAAAACCCAGACTTGTGCAAAGTAAAGGCTCATTAAATTTTGACTGGCTAAAAACTTAAATACCAGAAAAGACTAAGAATGAAAAGCATCGTACCGTTCAACAGACATTTTTTGCTAAGCCCTTACTATATAGCACACCCTATGGGGCGAGGTGCTGGGGACACACATGGCTAAGTCCTGAGAGGAGAGGCACTTTGGGTCACTGCTGCACCCGGCACAGCAACTGTAACAGAGAGAGGCACTCAACATTTGTAGAATGAATGAATGAGACATGGTCCCTGTTGCTGAAGAGTTTGGAGTATAGTGTGGAGAGCTGGCACATAAGAAGTGCAGCATAATAATTATCATAGCTGATTTGGAAAAAAAGTTCAGATAGTCAGGACATACAGGAAGGAATAATCAATTCAACTTGGACCAGGTTCAGTGAGTGTGGGTGAAGAGAAAGTCAGAAAAGCCTTCAGAGAGGAGGTGAGCCTGGACTGAGCCTTCGGTGCATAAACTCATCAATGAGTCTAAGTCTCCTTTAACCATAAGGTATTTGCAGTGAGAATGTGGTAAGACATGAGTTATGTGTTATAAAGTGGGGTGTAGCAAGGAATAGACTGTGTTTATGTCATCTTTGCCATGCATAATCCTACTGAGGTGAATGTGTATGCCTTACATGGTCTCATTTACATATGAGGGAAAGGTAAAAAACAAACAAACAAAAAAACAAAGCAGGACAGGAGGCAGTCACTGAGGAAGAAAGAGTATTGGCAGCTTCCACAAAGGTCCGGCAACGCCACAGTTATTGATCCTGAGGTCCACTAAAGATGTTGAAGCCAGTAAGTATTATTTTCAATAATAAACTTCAGGTGATGAAAACATTTAGCTCAAGTGTGGAGAAAATACTAAACACCCTCAGATATAGGCAAGAGATTTGCTGTAGTCAGTTCTAGCATATTCATTAGGTGTCATTAAATGGTCCAAGTCAGAGAACTCATTGCTTCTAACAGCCAAGGGTTAATGACTACACAAGATACACATTGTCCCCAAGCTGTGGTCCCAAGAATCACTCTACTGCACAAGAAAGATAGAAGAGGAGTAATTAACAACCCCAGTTTATATTGCTTCCAGACTGCAAGGCTAAGGAATTATTTCAATGGCAAGTTTGATTGCAACCTACATAAATTGGTCAGTAAAACAGTCTACAGTTTTGTACCATTAAAAGTGAGTGTAACTTGCCAGAAAAATCCACAAATGACTTAACAATAAATTCAGACATGAATATAAAACGAGTTTCACCACACACCTATTTATATCAGTTCAGCCAAGTCATGTCTAATTTATGGATTCCATTTAGTAAAAAAAGGAAAGTGGTAGTTGTATGTAATCTCCTAATATCATCAGGAGATTTCTTTCTCAACAGCAAAATCAAGGCTAATAACTAGAATAAAGGTGAAACAGGCTCATCATAATCGGTGACAGGACTATGCATCTTTAAAGTGGCTTAGTTAGTGCCAAGTCAGTCTGCTTATAACACTTCATTTAGTTACAGAATAGACATGTAAGTATAGGAAACAACACAGTATAAAGCATCAGTTCTAAAAACACTTTTCAGTCTCAGGACCCCTTCATAGGCTTAACAAGTACAACACTAAGGAGCTTTTGTTTATCTGGGTTTTACATATAAATATTTACTATATGAGAAATCAAAATTATGAAAAGTTTTAAATATTTATTAACCATTAAAAATTATAAACGCATTATACGTTAATATAACATTTTTTATGAAAAGCAATTGTATCTTCTAAAACAACAACAAAATAAAGAGTGGCATCATTTTTATATTTTTAAAAATCTTTAATATTTGCTTAATAGAAGACAGCTGGATTTTTGTATCTTTTCTATAGTCAATCTGTTGTAATATGTTGTTTGGATTGAAATACAGGAATAAAATCCAGCCTCACACAGATATGTAATTGGAAAAGGGATAATTGTGGATATTATTCCTTAATACCATAGCAAAACTTGACAAGTGATAATTTTTCAAAGGTTAGCTGCAATGTGGAATCTGAGACTATATCAACGAACTTTTGGTACTCTGTTACATTAAAATACATTGGTCTATCTTGCACTTTGAATGGCTCTTTTACCTACTCATGACTTTGTAGCATCATGCATTGGTTACTTGGAAAATATTGTTCACTGAGCCTATAGATCTTCCAAATGTTGACACATTTCATCAAAAACTCACCACCAATCTCATCAGAAAAATCTTTTAAGTATTGGGTAGTTGTCAAGTTCACAGTCACTCACTGGTAAATATGAATTTTCCAAAATTCTAACTTTTCCTTGAAACCTTGAATTGGCAACAAATACTGTTTTCCTTGAAGTGACAGCCTCACTCATTCATTTTTTTTTTTCACTCACTCATTTTTGATAAATTCTCTCCAGATACTCAAGCCCGGATAACCACAGCTTTTCTGTCAGTCATTCTTTCAAGTAAACATTGCGTTCCATGAGAAAACAGCGACTCCGCTCACCACTCAAACAGCTGCACAGTGCTCTCCTCTGAGACATCACAGTACTTGGGCTGGTTCGCCGCAGAGGTGATTCACACACACCACCCATTTAGTCACACAGAATATTAAAAAGACATGAACTCAAGGGTTGAGTTTCATTAAAATTAATGTTTTTCATTGCTTCATTGAGGACATTCTTAAGTGAAACTGGCTTTTTAAAAATTTTCTTTTAACTGCAAGTTTATGGCCGTGAAGTATAGAATGACTTCTAGTATAGTTTGGTGCTACTGCCCGGATTCATGCTAAGGTGCCAGCAGTTTTTCCCACCATTGCTGTTGTACCATCAGTACAAATTTCAGCACAATAAAAAAACCCACACACACACATACACATAAATAACATTTTAGTATTATTATGAAAATAATTTTGACCTCATTGATTCCCTGAAAGGATATCAGGGAATATCCTAATATCAGGGGGTCCACAGACCAGGCTTTGAGAACTCCTGGTGTAGAGGAAAGACAGTACTGAAGTCACTAGGATTTAACTTCTGTCTCTGAGACTTACTAGCTGTGTGCTCTTGGGCATATTACTTAACCTCTCTGGCCTTAGTTTGCTCAGTAAACATAATGAAGATTTAAAAATAATACCACTTCACAGACCTGCTGTGAAGATCAAATGAGATGTGAAATGAGTAGCAAAATATTCAGTAGGTATTCACAAAATGTTATTTTTAAGTCTCTTTCCTCTACATAAAATGAAGATTATCCCATTTTTGCACATATGCAAAAGCCAAGAGAGGTTAAATGATTGAAGATCAGAAGAGTGAACGATAAATGGGAAAATTCCTATGGGAATGATGCATAAATAACAGATCAATCTAACACTATTCTGAGACAAAGAGATTTTAAAATGCTTTGGACAAATATTAATATTTTCCGCCAGTAAACATTTGCAAACTTTCCCAATTTCAAAAGTGATGGTAAATCCTCATCCTGAACCATTTATGACTGCACTTCAGACACTACTGACACCTTCCCCAACACTTCCAGGAAAATCTTTAAGAACTCATTTGTTTTTTCTTTGTTTTCTGCTGCACACAAGATTGCACTCAACATAATCTCTGTGACTTTAGTTTTCCTACTCCAGCTGCTGGATCCCATCTGGTGTCCTTTATCTAGGACACCTGTTTCAAGAATGAGACAATTAAGGTGATGAACCAGTTCCTTGTAGAAAATAAAAATTTCCCATTTCCTTACGAATGTTAGGAAAGAAAAAAATGTTTAATAAAGCACAATTAAACATCTAGTTACCAGATGGCAAGCATTTAACCAGAACAGATACTCTAATTGCTGTATCTTGTTCTGCTCCGCTGAGACACTGTATTAGTTATCTACTGCTACATAACAAAATTCCCACAGACTCCGTAGCTTAAAATAATACACATTTACTGTCACACAGTCCTGGGAGGCAAGAGCCCAGGCACAGCTTGGCTGGTCCCCTGCAAGCCTGCAGTCAGGGTGCCCACCAGGCCTGGGTTCTCATTTGGAGGTCAGCTGGGGAAGGATCTGCTTCCTCGTTCCTGTGGTTGTTGGCAGCGTTCAGTCTGCTGTGGTTGTAAGACTGAGAGCTTCAGTTTTTGGTTGGCTGTCAGTGAGACTGCCCTCAGCTCCTCAACACCACCTGCAGTTCCTTGCCACATGGAGTTCCCCTACATGGCTACTTGCTTCCTCATAGCCAGCAAGGGAGAGATTCCAGCAAGACAGGTGCTACGATCTTATATAACACAGTCACGTGTACACATAATCACACATATTCTGTCACTTTTACATATCCCATTGGTTAGAAGCAAGTCACAGGTCCTGCCCACACTCAAGGAGAAGGCAATCAGACAAGGGCATGAACACCAGGAAGCAGGAATCATGGGGACCACCTTAACAGTATGTTTACCACAGATATGTTGGAGCATGCAATGTGGCTAGTGGGAATAGGAAGAAGTTGAGAAAAGCCAAGATTAGGGTGGGAAGAATTAATGAGTTTGACAGTTTGGGAGAAGGAGGGGTATAGGCCTATTAGGAATATAAATTTATATTCATAGATGTGAAATAAATCCAGATGAGAAACTGAGATAATACTGCTGTGTAAGAAGGTCTGATTTGATGGGTTCGATACAACTGTAAGAGTTAACAGGCACTCACCATAAGTAGGCGACAATGGTGTGGCTCCAGGAAAGCTGTTAGTTGGAGCAAGATCCCAGTGAGCAGCTAGATTATGGGAAGAAAAATCTAGGCTTGAGAAGGAGGACTGATAAGAGATAGACTCAGTGTCTGGGCTCTAGCCAAGGAAGCAGAAGCCTGAAGCAAGCTCTAGTTCTGGGATTTGGAAAACTAATTAGGAAACCAAGCAAAAGCCCAGTCACAAGCACCGGGTGAACAAGAATACAGGATGGGTCCAGTTACAGAGCTCAGGGAGCTTGTGAGTGTCTGGGCGTACCACAGATTAGCAGCAAGACTAATTCTAGATTCCATTGGCTAATACCGCAGAACCACCTTTGCTCTAGAGACTGACTTGGTCAGGGACTGACTGGTGAGGTTGAACTTTAAGGTAACAGTATTGGGAGCTAAGCAAGAGAAAGCAGGAACTGGCTCTCATACTTTGCCATTGCTTAGCACACTGGGTAGAGTCTACAACCATAGTATGGTATGAACGCCATAGTCCAGCCTCAATCTGCACATCTAGTTTTGTCTCCCTTTCATGTTGACACTCCTTAGATTGAAACCACTGGAACAGCCTGCCGTGTCCTGAAAGTAGCATGAACTTGCATGCCTCTGAGACTTCTCTTCTGTTTACTCTGCCTCAAGTGCCCTATCTCCTCCATCTCCATCTGGGGAATTCCTTACCTTTCAGGATCTAGTTCAAATGTTACTTTCTCTGTGAAATTTGCCCACTGTCCAGGCCTCTACTGTAGCACTTATCCAGTTATGATCGTTTACTGGGTGTGTCTTTACCCTAATAGACTATGGGTATGAGAGGGAAAAGGCTCCATCTATCCATTCAACTTTGTATCCTTTGCATCTGGAATAGTGGCTGGCATCTCGTGGTTATTCAACAAAAATTATTGAAACAACAAACCCAGGAAGCAATTAAATCATGCTTTATTGATCTTCCCTTAGGAGCCTAATTCTGTTCTCTCACCCTCACTGACACCCCCTCACCCCCCTGCTACACGCCCACTTCTTGCAATATTGATGGGAGCTCTGTGTATATGCCTGGGTTCACATAACTGCTGCTCTTTAATGAGCATTAATGCAGTTGAAGCCTGACATAGAGGGCTGAAAAAACAGCACTAAATCTTTTACGGACAAACTGCAAATCTGCGTGCACAGTCAGACATTTCCCCTACTGACCCTGAGCTCTGATCACCAGATGTGAGAGGTAAAGCAGAACAAAACACCCACATGTTTTCAAAAGAGAGAAAATCCCAAGCGAAGTTCACGGCTGCCACTGTGGGTAACCCAGAAAATCCACATGATCCGAAGGTGATTTTAAGTCCCTCTCTTATTGCTGACAAGAAAAACAT
Source organism: Tapirus indicus (assembly GCA_031878705.1). Lineage (NCBI taxonomy): Eukaryota > Metazoa > Chordata > Mammalia > Perissodactyla > Tapiridae > Tapirus > Tapirus indicus. The sequence goes on from CM062938.1 coordinate 22,223,564, forward strand.
AAGCCTTGGCACTTGGTATCTTTAGTGTCTGAAGCTACAGTGAAAGCATTTTCTCTTCAGAATTCATTCTGCATGTGAGAATGTCTTCCTTCTGCCGTTGCATGTGAGATTTTAATGACTAAACCTAATGTACAAGCACAAAGCTGGATCGCAGACACAGGAATGACTATTTCTGAGGCTGGCTATTGAGTTCAACACTAAGAAATGTTCTGAAGCTACCTACCTTCTATTGGGCAAGAAAAGGGCTATTCATCATCCTCAGACATCCACGACAGTATCAGTCAATTCTTTTCTATGACAAAAGATTTTAAGTTGAAATGAATCCTTCAAATCTGATTGTTAATGCTCAAGATGACCCCAACAGGGAGTGGCTGGAAATAAGGTCTCAGCTAATCTGCATGATCCCTTTACAGCCTCTTAATATGAATATTAAACCCTGGAAATGGGAACAAATTATGCACATATCTTTTCATTTTATTTTAAAATATGCATAGATCCATATTTTTAAAATGGCCCTTTGGCCTACAACAATGAAAGAACTCCATTCATAATGAGAGACAAGCATTAGATATGCTGACAGAAAAAGAACTAATTTGCTTAATATGTCCTTAGACTCAGACCTGTGGAGAGAACACGTCCAGGAACAGGAAGGCCCTTCTGTCAAGATGCTCTCAGCACGACACTGAACACAGCAGGTGCATTCCATGGAGAGAGTTGGCAAGAACCAGCATCTTCTGTACCATCACGGCTTGTCTGCTTGCTCTTTGGTCCTTCTTTCCTTCCATTTCAAAAATGTTTATTGAGAGCTTGCTCAATGCCATTACTACAATAGACTGCTTCCTCCAAGAACAAAATTTATATAGTAGTATAAGTAAGAAATTAAGGATGTGAAAAAAGGAAGTTTTAAACCGCATTAGGTGAAGCCAACAAAGTCCCTTTGGAAAGCATGCTTGGCTTACTTCTTCAAAAAAAGAAATTGAAATTGAGAAAATATTTACTTCCACTGTTCATTGTTAAAAGTTTAAGGAAAACTACTATAATGATTTTGGCTTTTATGATCCATTTCCATGAGCTTCAAACATCTGTGCATTAGAACTTAATTCTTTGAACTGGATTTGATCTGTTTTTAAATCTCCACAGTTGGCCACAGCAGTGGAACTTCCTGAATGGTTAGAGCTTGAACTTCCCGAAGAGATTTCTTCAAAAAAATCTCACTGTTAAATGACAAGAGGTATTTTATAGAAAACAAATACAATTAAACAAGTGGCTAAGTTCATGATTTATGTGCACATGATATCTATGTAAACAGACATTTTACCACTATGTCAGAAAAAGGGAAAATGAAAAGAAATGGCTTTCTAAATTAATGCAGTGTACAAGAATGTCACAAAATCTAACTTTATGAAGAAACAAAAATTCACCAAAATCCTGATATTAAATCTACCCTTTTACATGGCCTTTGGCTTTTGAAGGGCAAATCCTACCAGACTGACTAATATTTATACAGATATTAATAGTCTATAAAACACTTTTCATGTTATTTCTTTTAATCCTCTATAGCAGTGGTTCTCATCCAGGGTGATATTCCTCCAGGGCACATTGGCAATGTCTGGAAACATGTTGGGTTGTCAGCTGGGGTAGGGGTGGAGGCTGCTATTGGTAACTAGTGGGTAGAGGTCAAGGGTGCTGCTAAACAACCTAAAAGGCATGGGAAAGCCTCCCACCACAAAGAATGATCCAGCCCCACCTCAATGCCGAGGTGGAGAAATCCTGCTCTAAGCAGTCCTTCTTGAGTGTGCACGTGCATCACCTGAGGTCATGTTAAAATGCAGTGTCTGGGGCAGGGCCTGAGATTCTGCATTTCTCACCAGCTCCAAGGGGATGCTGATGTTGCTGGTCCATGGAGTACCAAGGTTCTGTAGCACAGGTAGTATTCAACATGCCTGTCTTAGGTAGCCTTTCTCAATAATCTGTTTTCAAAGCCCCTAGTGAGTGGGCTACATGACTCCACCTTCCAGCCATGGCTCATTATACCTCAATGGACCCCAGAACCCAGCTGAGCCAGTCAGATGATCTCTTCTGAGAATCTGTTATCAGGCCTCAGGGACTCTAGAGAGTTTCTGCTGAAAACTAGGAGTTAGCAATCAATTCTAGGAGCTAGAAAATAATGTAGTGCTAGGTTCAGGATGGCTGTGTGTCTGGCCAACATGCACAGAAAAACAGAAAGTTCTGAACTAGGGAGGGAGGGAGAGAGCAAGAGGGAGAAGGAGAGAGAGAGGGAAAGCCTGATGAGAGGCAAATATGAGAGAGTGACCTCATCTTGGTTCCAGTCCCTCCTGGGGCTTCAGCTGAACTTTCTGCCCCAGAATTCCTTAGATACCTCTATATCCTGTGATTACATTCCCTTTTTTGCTTAAACTAGTTTAAGGGGGTTTCTTCACTTAAAACAATTGATTCCTGATTAAAATGTGTTCACAATTGCCCTCAATCTTTCAATGTATAACTATGGCTCAGAGGTTAACAAACTTACCCAATGTTAGTAAGAACCAGTAAATGGCAAAGCACAAGCTCTTTGCCTCCAAACCCCATGCCCCTTAAACTACACAGTCTACCCATTACTGATCCCATAATAAACCTCACAACTACACCATATCTCACAGAAAACAAGAATGCCTCAAATTTTCATTCCATAATCTCAAGTTACTCATTCCTGCTTCTACCTGGGGAAATGTCTCCAATCAACTCTTCAAATTGAGATAAACTAACTTTTCTGCTATGGATGAACAATAACATAAATACGAAAAGAAAATATAATAATGATCTGAAGAATGGTAGAATTGCACAGATAATTCAAAATAGCAATTTACTTACTGAGGTAATTGACATAAAATAAATAGCATATATCTGAAATGTACAAATTGATAAGTTTTGACATATGCATACACCCGTGAAACCGCCATGACAGGGAATATGGTGAACACATCACATTACCTCCAAAAGTGTCCTCGTCTTCCTCTGTAATCCCTACCTTATCCCTGCCCCATTTGCCCCCATCCCTAGGCAACTACTGATTTGCTTTCTGGAGTTTCATGTAAGTGGAATCATATACTCTTTGGGGGCTGGAGGGTTCTTCACTCAACATAATTGTTTTGAGATTCATTCATGTTGTTGCATGTATCAATAGTTTGTTCCTTTTTATTAGTGAGAAGAATTCCATTGTTTTAATATAACCACAATTTGTTTATCCATTCACCTGTTGATGGACATTTGGGTTACTTCCAGTTTTTTGGCTATTACCCATAAAGCTGCTATGACTGTTCATGTCCAGGTCTTTGTGTGGACATACGCTTTCTTTTCTTTAGGGTAAATACCTAGGAGTAAAATGGTTAGGTCATATGATATGTATGTATTTAAATTTTCAGGAAACTGCCAAACTGTTTTCCAAAGTGGTGGTACAGTTTTACATTCTCAGCAGCAGTGTACAGAAGTTCTAGTTCTTCCACATCTTCACCAAAACTTGGCATAGTCAGTCTTTTTAATTTTAGCCATTCTAATAGGTATGTAGGGTTGTTTGTTGTGGTTTAAATTAGCATTTCCCTAAAAACTACTGATGTTGAGCATCTTTTTGTGTTGTTTCTACCATTCATTGCCATTCTTTGATTAAGTGTCTGTTCAACTCTTTTTCCAATTTTTAAATTGTGTTGTTTGTTTTCTTTTTATCCTCTCTATGGTGTCTTTTAAAGAGCAGAAGTTCTCATCTTGATGAGGTCCAATTTATCAATTCTACTTCTTTAGTAAATACAGGCCTATCCTGGTCATCTATTAATTCTTTTGTTGTGTGTGAGGAAGACCAGCCCTGAGTTAACATCTGCTGCCAACCCTCCTCTTTTTTTTTTTTTGATGAGGAAGACTGGCCCTAGGCTAACATTCGTGCCCGTCTTCCTCCACTTTATAAGGAATGCCACTACAGCATAGCTTGACAGCAGTACGTCTGTCTGCACCCAGGATCCAAACCTGTGAACCCTCGGCCACAGAAGTGGAGCGCGCAAACTTAACCACTATGCCACCGGGCATATTTATTCTTGAGTGAGATTTGACAGTTTTTGTCTTTCAAGGAATTTGTCTATTCCATCTAAATTGTCAAATTTATTGGCATAAATTGACATAAATCATAATATCTCCTTATTATTTTTTAATATTTGTAGTGATATCCACTATTTCATTCCTGATATTGGTAATTTGTGTCTTCACTGTTTTTTCCTGATCAGTCTGCCTAGAGTATAAATTTTCTTGATTTTCTCAAAGTACTAGCTTTGGGGTTTATTGATTTTCTGTATTTTTTTTCTATTTCATTGATTTCTGATCTGATCTTTATTATTTCCTTTCTTCTGCTTACTTTGGGTTTAATTTGTTCTTCTTTTTCTCGTTTCTTAAGGTGGAAGCTGAAGTCATTGATTTGAGGCCTTTCTCCTTTGATAATGTAGCCACTGACTGCTATGAATGTCCCTTTAAGTGCTGCTTTAGCAGCATCCTACAAATTTTGATATGCTGTATTTTCATTCAGTTCAGAATACTTACTAATTTCCGTTTTGAATTCTTTTTTGACTCATGTCAGAAAGGCTCAATGACTGACCCAGGGACACAGAGTGAAGAAGCAGAGGAGCTGGAATTTAAATCCAAATATACCTAATTCCAAAGCCCACGTTCTTAATGACTATGTAGTTACCCAACATGGCAAACCTTTTTACGCCTCCACATCATCATATTTGGAGCTATTTCTGCCAAAACACTCTTCTTTCACCTAGCTTCTAGTTGGCATTAAAACATGCTTCAAGCCTTATCTATTTAGGAAAAACAGTGAAATAAAAAAAAATTTTTTTTTTTTTGGTGAGGGAGATTAGCCCTGAGCTAACCTCTGTTGCCAATCCTCCTCCTTCTCCTGAGGAAGATTGGCCCTGAGCTAAATCTGTGCCCATCTTCCTCTATTTTTTATATGTGGGATGCCTGCCACAGCATGGCTCAATAAGTGGTGCGTAGGTCCATGCATGGGATCCAAACCTGTGAACCCTGGGCTGCTGAAGCAGAGCGCGTGAACTTAACCACTACATCACCGAGCCAGCCCCGAAATAAAAATTTTTTAAATAAACAGAATGAATGCTAATATTTGCTAAGGGGTTACTAACTTCCAGGTAGTATACACTATCAGGTAGTTATCTCATTTAACCCTTACAACAACCCTGTATGATCGATAGTGTAATTCCCATTTTAATGCTGAGGAAATGTCCATAAGTCAGTAAATGGTTAACTGGCAGAAATGAAATTTAAACCACTTCTAGTTCCAAATCTTACTGGGGAGTTTGAGAAGACCTAGGAATAGGGTGCCTAACCAAAGACAGGCATCAGAACTCTCTAAAAAGCTTTTTTAAAATGTACATGCTCAAACCAGTTGCATTACTATACACTAACAATGAACAATCTGAAAAGGAAATCAAATAAACAATTCCATTTATAACAGTATCAAAAAGAATAAAAAGAACTTTAAAAATGATAAATATAAATTGAATAAATGAACAAATTTAACCAAGGAGACAAAAGACTTATACACTGAAAACTAAACAATATTGCTGAAAGAAATTAAAGAAGACATAAATAAAAGGAAAGACATCCCACGTTCATGGATTGGAAGACATAACATTGTTAAGACAATAATACTACCCAAAATGAGCTGCAGATTCAACGCAATTCCTACAAAACCTCAATGGCACTTTTTAGGTACCTATAATATTGAAAAGGAAAAACAAAGTTGGAGAAGTCATACCTCCTAATTGCAAAACTTACTATGAAGATACAGTAATCAAAACAGTGTGGTACTGGCATGAAGACAGGTATGTAGACCAATGGAATAGAACAGAGAGCCCAAAAATAAACCCTCACATATATGGCCAATAGATTTTCCACAAGAGTGCCAAAATCATTCTATGGGAGAAATGACAAGTCTTTTCAACAAATAGTGCTAGGAAACTGTACATCCACATGCAAAAGAATGAAGTTGCACCCTTACATTACACCATATACAAAATTCACTCAAAATGGATCAAAGACCTAAATCAAAGAGCTAAAACTATAAACCTCTTAGAAGAAAACATAGGGAAAAATCTTCATGACTTTGTATTTGGCAGTGGTTTCTTAAATATGACACCAAAAGCACAAGCAACAAAAGAAAAAATAGAAAAACTGAACTTCATCAAAATTAAAAACTTTTGTGCAAAGAACACTATCAAAAGAGTGAAAAGACAACACAGAATGGAAGAAAATATTTGCAAATAATATATCTGATATGGGATTGATATTCAGAATACATAAAGAACTCCTACAACTCAACAACAACACAAAGCAATCCAATTCAAAAATAGGCAAAGGACCTGAACAGACATTTCTCCAAAGAAGATATATAAATGACAAATAAGTACATGAAAAGATGCTCAACATCACTAGTCATTAGGGAAATTCAAATCAAAATCACGATGAGATACCACTTCATATCCATCACAAGGCTATTATGTGTTTAAAAAAATAAGAAAGAAAGAAAACAAGTGTTGGTGAAGATGCAGAGAAACTGAACCCTTGTACACTGCTAGTGGGAATGTAAAACAGTGCAGCAGCCGTGGAAAACAGTACAGATGGTCCCCGACTTACACTGGCTCAACTTATGATTTTTTGACTTTATGATGGTGCAAAAGTGATATGCATTCAGGAGAAACCATACTTCGAATGTCGAATTTTGGTCTTTTCCTAAGCTAGCAATTTGCAGTAAGATCCTCTCTCATGACGCTGGGCAGCAGCAGTGAGCTGCAGCTTTCAGTCAGCCATGTGACCACAAGGGTAAACAACTGATACACTTACAATTATGCTGTACCCAGACAACCATTCTGTTTTTCACTTTCAGTACAGTATTCAATAAATTACATGAGATAGTCAACACTTTATTATAAAATAGGCTTTGTGTTAGATGATTTTGCCCAACTGTAGGCTAATGTAAGTGTTCTGAGCATGTTTAAGGTAGGCTACAATAAGCTATGATGTTCAGTGGGTTAGTTGCATTAAACACATTTTCGATTTATGGTGGGTTTATCAGGACATAACCCCATTCTAAGTCAAGGAAGATCTGTATGGAGAGTCCTCAAAAAATTAAACACAGAATTACCACGACCCAGCAATTCTGCTTCTGGGTATATATCCCTCTACTTCTGGGTATATACCCCAAAAGAACTGAAAGCAGGAACCCAAATAAATATTCGTATAGCCATGTTCATTGTAGCATTAGTAAACAGCCAAAAGATAGAAGCAACCCAGTGTCCATCACAGATAAAAGGATAAATAAAATGTGGTATATACATATAATGGAATATTATTCTGACTTAAAAAGAAAGGAAATTCTGACACATGCTACTACATGGATTAATCCTGAAGACATGCTATGTGAAAAAAGGCAGACACAAAAAAACAAATATTACATGATTCTCTTATAAGAGATACCTAGAGTAGTCAAATTTATGGAGACAGAAAGTAGAATGGTGGTCACCAGGGGCTGAGAGAGTGGTGGGGAGGGGAATGAAGAGTTAATGTTTAAAGGGTACTGAGTTTAAGTTGGGAAGATGAAAAAGTTCTGGAGATGGATGGTGGTGACGGTTGCACAGCAACGTGAATGTACTTAATGCCACTGTCCACTTAACAATGGTTAAAATGGTATCTTTTGTTATGTTTTACCACAATAAAAAATAAATTTTAAAAAGTATCCATGCTCAGACTGCACCTCAGATCTGAAAAGAGTAACACTAAGATAGTGAAGTCCCCTCTATTGGTAGAAAAGATTTTTTAAATTTTATTTAAATCAACAAATGGAATGTAAATATTCTCCAGATTCTTTAAAAATAAAAACAATAAACAAGTGGGACCTATCAGACTAAAGAGCTTCTGCAAGGCAAAGGAAACCAGAACAAAATGAAAAGACAACCCACCAACTGGGAGAAAATATTTGCGAATCATATATCCGAACAAGGGGTTAATCTCCAAAATATATGAACTCACACAATTCAACAACAAAAAGCAAACAACCAGATCAAAAATGGGCAGAGGATATGAACAGACATTTCTCCAAAGAAGACAGACAGATGGCCAATAGGCACATGAAAAGATATACAACACCACTAAATCATCAGGGAAATGCAAACCAAAGCTACCCTAAGATATCACTTTACACCCGTTAGAATGGCTATAATCACCAAGACAAAAAATAACTAATGTTAGAGAGGATGTGGAGAAAAAGGAACCCTCATACATTGCTGGTGGGAATGTAAACTGGTGCAGCCACTATGAAAAACAGTATGGAGATTTCTCAAAAAATTAAAAATAGAAATACCATACAACCTAGCTATCCCACTACTGGGTATTTATCCAAAGAGCTTGAAGTCAACAATTCAAAGAGACTTATGCACCCCTATGTTCATTGCAGCATTATTCACAATAGCCAAGACATGGAAGCAACCCAAGTGCCCATCAACTGATGATGTGGTATATATATACAATGGAATACTACTCAGCCATAAAAAAGACAAAATCGTCCCATTTGCAACAACATGGATGGACCTTGATGGCATTATGTTAAGCAAAATAAGCTAGACAAACACCATATGATTTCACTCATATATGAAAGATAAACTAACACACGGGCAAAGAGAACAGATTAGTGGTTACCAGAGGGGAAGGGGGTTGGGGGGTGGGCATAAGGAGTAAAGGGGCACATTTATATGGTGACTGACAAATAATAATGTACAACTGAAATTTCACAATGTTATAAACTATTATGACCTCAATAAAATTAAAAAAAATAAAAAGTAAAAAAAAATAAACACAATCCCCCAATAAGATAATAAAGTTAGTTTCAAAGGAAAAAAATAGCTAATCTTGTATCTCGTGAATAGATTATCTACTGCCTTTAAAAATTACACAAAAAACAAATAAGCCTACCATTTGGCTTTAAAACACAAAAACAAAAAATTAAGTTAAGCTAGCTAAAATGTGAGAGGACAAAGTGGATCAAGATGATGATTAACTTTTAACAGCTACCATAATGAACTACTATCAACTGTTCCCAGCAAAGGCCAACTTTAAAACTATTCAATCCTACCTGGTAGTCCTATTCTAATGTAGACAAACAAAATGTGGAACCAACTAGCTTATTTGAATACTCCAGATTCAACTAATTCCACTATTTTCTTATTCTCCTAACCATTTATTTGTGATTGCATAACTAAAGTCAAGGGGTCCTCCAAACAATGTTATAGGTTAGTAGGGTGGAAGGCAAAAAGTCCTTTCTGAAGGGCTGCTAGTCCTGCAAGCTTATTCCCACCAGCCCATTCCATTCTACAAGTATATGAATCAGGAGTTAAGGGTGATCATCCAGGGTGGAGAGCAATAACTCTGAAGCCTCATTCTGAGCTCTCTGGGTTAGAATCAGCATGACTTCTCAAAAATTTCCTCTTCGACCAGATATAAATGATGATGTTTTCCCTTCTGAAGAGAGGATTTTGAGAAGTACAGTTCTCTAAAACATTGTGAGATGCTTAAAGTTTTTAAAAACTCTAAAAACGGGCAAAATTCTATTTCTAACGACTGCCTCATGATGTGGTAATAAACAGGATGCACGTACACAATGTTTCTGGGCTCCAGACAGACTATTCAAAGAGTGGGAACCTGCTCTCCAGCCTGGTCACCAGCTGACACCAGTTGGAAATGAAAAAATGGAAAAAGCCATTGTGGCAGTAGCCTGCATCCTGCAACAGCAGATTCTGATTGGCGTCACTTCTGCTGTGAAAGGTAACAGAACCTGACAAAGAAAAATGCAGGCTCTTTTTCTACTTGCAATGGTCACATCAGCCCAAGTGGCAGGATGATGTACAAGAGAGACAGCCAAAGAGTGAAAGCAAATATTCCTGGCCACAAAAAGCCAAGGCAGAATTTCTTTGGGATAGGCAGCAGTATGCATAGAATTCTGTTGGCTGTAAAGGGCTTATTGATCCTGCTGAAGCTTTCTGCAGGTTATTAAACCTAAGTCAAGAGATCCAGGCAAGACTTATTACAATCCATTCACAGGTGACTGCAACATAAGACTGCACCTTCACACCAGGGGGAAGTTCTTTGTCTTTTCATTGCTCAGAAAAGCAAACAATCCTCTTATTCTTAAGTGTCACCTGGACATCACAGAAGATTGTTCAAAGGATATTCTTCCACAGCATTTCCTTCACAAGCCATGACAGATTCATCCAGGGGCTTTTCTCATATTACACTAATGTTCTGGGACACAGAGAGACGCTGGGAAGGTTCAGCAGAAATGGGATATCTTCCCTTGGAAGTATACCCTATAGTGCCAGCTGGGAAGGGTCTGAACATTAAGTTAAGATTGAGTTCAACCAAAATTTTTTCTTTATGGGCAGGAAAAGTTTCCCATAGCTGTAAACTATTGAGCTCTCATTCATCCCAATCCTAGGACTCTAATCCCCTCAGCCAAGAGGAATGACCTAATAGGAAGTCTAACCTCATTATTCAATTCTTTGTGTGAGTTTTAGGCAAAAATGTTTAAGTAAGAGAGATGTGTGTGCCTACATGGGAAGCCCATATTGGTAAAATATGTATCAAGTATTTTACAGGGTGATCCTTCTATTTGCACTTATTTAGGTATGTTCTAAAGTTAATATCTCTAGCTTTTCTTTCAACAACCTGTTTATGCCACAAATGCTGACTACAGAACCTGGCATGTATATTATTGTGCTAGAGACAGGTAGGAGGGTGAGAGGTGGGGAGGAGAATGCACAGATGAATTAAACATGGTCTCTGCACTTGAGGAACCAACACTCTATAGGAGGAGATAGATATGTAAAACAAATGGCCATTTAAAATGATAAGTGCTTTCATACACGAGCTAAGGAAACTCAAAGAGAAGATCATAACATCTGAATCTGGGTTTTGAACACAAGGCAGGAGAATGAGCCTAGAGTCCTTTTGCTAAATTTTAATTCCAAATCCCTGCAGAGGTCAAAACGCACAGCTTATATCTATAACTCTTCTAACTCCTCCTAGAATCACAAGATAAGCCCAATACAAGCGAGGCTGGTGTCTGTAGATCACAACTGGGAACAGCTCCGCGTTCTGTTTGGTTTACGAGTCCTGTGGGGGTCATGGAATGTGAGCAGTTTCCACACGGCTGATGGAGAGAGGCTAAGCAAGAGCCGTCAGGAACTCAGCTCTAACAGACCAGGCATGGCCATTAGGAAAGTCCATAAAAATACATGTCTGGAAGGAAGATATTTGTTGTTTCAAGGAATCAAAGAAGTCAACCATCAGGTACCTTTTACCCTTCTAACCATATATTAATCCCAGCTTTGATAATAGCAAAGAAATAATGGAAAATGGCTTAATTTATTCATATGAAACAAAATATCAATCAACACCTTGAAAATTTAAGGAAAGTTTTCTTTCTGATGTCATGCAAGGCTTAAATACTTATCCTAGACTCATGCACCTAGGGCCCACAGTAGTTCATAATGTCTGAGAAAGGATCCAGCAGAGAACTGGGAGCCATGAACAATTTTTTTAAGTATTAACCTATAACCACGTAAGTCAGGTATTAGTTTCCTTATATCAGATGACCCAATGATGGGGAATGCCAGCCACAAGTCCTTTTTAAGGGAAAGTGCTTCTTCATCCCAGCCACTGCTGAGAGCCATAGCTGGCCATGTTGAGTACCACAGTATTTCAACCACCCCATCATAGCTGATTGAACCAGGCATGGGCATCTGACTGAAAGGCAGCCAATCAACTGGATTAATTCACTTTCAGGAATTTAAACAAATAAATATTAAGAGAATGAGGAAGTTAAGAGTAAAGCTAAAGCTGAAAGGATGCAAAAACAGAGAGGTCTCATGAGGCAGCCTTGAGGGCCTGGGCGCTCACAGCAAGGCCAAATGATGACAGAACGATTCTGAGAGAATTAGAGACACTAATCGGCCCACTGGACAGAGAAAGCTGGTGGTCCTTACTGGAGTTTACATTCCAGGGCACATGTATCCTCATAATAAGCCCCCTTTCTCTTAATGTGCTTTTCACAATTTGTGTTTCTTGACATCACAAGAACCCGAGCACAGTCTTCATGATACAAATGAAGAAGCTGAGACTCGCGGAATCGAGTCATCCGCTGAGTGGTAGAGCTGGGACTGGTTCCCGCACGTGGCTCGAGATAGAAAAGCAGTGTGAACAGATAACATGATTTGACTAATGCTTCTTCCAGATTTACGACTAACTGTTTTCTCTTTCTTTCATTTAGGGTTCCTTTGATGACATTACAAAGTTTATGTAGTTTTTTTTAAATTTCCATTTTAATTTTGAATTGTATTTCCTTTATCACCTTAAAATAATTAATAATACAATATTAACTGAGCTTTAAAATTCTGGATTTTTTTCAGTGATAATTTGGAGAAAATCAAGTACATTGGTAAAAGAGTAGTCTAAAGTGCTCCCAATTAATTTATATTTGAATTTCAGATAATTTTTATCATACTTTACTGCTTTTAAATTGTACCACATATATCACATAATTATGCTTATATTTTAATTTTCCTTCATTATAAGGAGCTGTCTCTATACCTCACAAAATGCACACATTTTTATTAATGTACTATTTATACACTATTCTAGAATATTGCCATATTGTTTTAATATGTGAATATTTGTCCATTATATAACTAGTGAAATAGTGAAAAATAAAATGATAACAGAAAACAACCCAGGGGTTCATTCCCTAGTTGAACATATGTATGCCAAGTATCATTCAGACATTAAAAATTCACCAGCAATACATCACACCAGTCCAAGCCATGTGCTGTATTTGTTACAAGAGCACAAGGAGCCATAAACTAATGTGCATTCTACAGCCTAATACATCACTGGCTCAACGACAATGGAAGAATTTGCCAAAATTGTTAGGGAAAAGGGAATTCACCAGAACCCCAAACTCCATTTTCTATTATGCTAGCCTCATCTTCTAATTTAAAGACTATACAGAATTAGGGAGAGGCTGAAATCCCTTGAAGTGTTTATTCATACATAGTGAAACAAAGGAGTGAATAAATAAAATCCTTGAACTCTAAGAGACATGCTAGGAAAGCACCAAAAAAATACAATTTACTTCTAAATTAGAACTACAATGCTGAACTGTTCCAGTGGAGTTGTGAACTTACACACAATAAGCTCTTAAAACATACTCACTGATAGACAATCAGCCAGTGATTAATTCCAACTTGAATTGTGATCTTTTACGTTATCTCCAAGGAAGGGGCTAATACGTACTACAAGTGCTTCTTCTCTGAGCCTTTTTGGATACACAGTATTATAAGGTTTAGTCATATTAGAAAAGACTGTTTGAGGTGTTTAATCTGGCCCACTCATATGGCAGATGGGAAATCAAAACCCAGAGAGATGAAGCAACTTTCCCAGAGTCACAGAGTCAGTGTTAAAGCCACCATCCATCCCCAGATCACTTCCTTTTAGTCCAGACTTTTCTGTTCCTCCAGTCATCCTCATGATGTGCTCACTGGTTTTTTTGTGGTGGTTATTTTTTTGGTTCTAAAATAGGCAAAATCAAGAGACGAGGGAAGGAAGTAACATTTGTACTAGCATTTGATGTCTGGTCTATTGCCTTCACTCAACTCCATACAGGAAAGAAGCTTCACCCCCACTGAAACCCCACAGTAATCAGGGACAAAATTAATTGGCCTCTAAATCTCAAATTTCTCCTTTCCATTAATAATTCCTAATATTCAAGGTGAAACACTGATTTAAGTGAGGTTCTAACTAAAGTGAGATAAGAGCAGCATTTAAATGTGGGCTTTCAAGCTATAAAGGAAGACTAGCCCTATCAGATATGAAAACATAGTAAAAGTCTCTAGGATAAGACAATGTGGTAATGGCACCTGAATAGACAAATGGACAATGGAACAGAACACAAAGTCCAGAACAGATGCAAATACATAAGGAAATTTATAATATGGTACAGGTAGTATTTCAAGGCACTGAGGCAGAGATGCACTTTTTAATTAATGTTGATGGGGAAAACTGGATAGCCTTTGGAAAAAGATAAAATTAGATCCATACCTCAGACCATACACAAGAATAAACTCAAAATGGATCATAGGTAAAAATGTGAAAAATGAAACAATTTGATTCCTCCATTGTTAACTTGGTTAAGCTCGGAACTACATTTTCTAGAATCCCCTTCCTTGTATGATTTCAGGTTAGATAGAGTAGGCCAAAAAAGGAAGCTGTGAGAAATTTGGGAGGTGGAAGTGAAGCAGCAGCTATTACTCTCTGAGAGTTTTCATGGTCTAATATGATGGTGAACAGATAGAGAGGTGTGCCTAGTATGTTTCAGCTTGTCTTCTGCTGTTCCACATCCAGGTTTTCTTCCTAACTGCTGGTCTTGTTGACCAACAGCAGTCCCTGGTCTATCCCCAGATGCCTGTCAGTAGTTAAACAGAGGCAAGAGCTTCCCCACAGACCCCTCCATGAACTCCCCCTTCACAATTCAACTCCAGCAGCTGAACATGCTCAACTTCTTAGATTTCTCTGCAAGCTCCAACTTGTCCACCTGTGCCAGTGCTTCAGGGGCACAGATTAGTGATTTTTTTCCACTGATCCTCCAAACTCCCTTCTAGACTTTCATTTCCTTAGCTACTCCTGCATTTGTGTAAGGTCTAATTTCTATATTAAATCCCTTATCTGCTAACACTCATAGTGGATTTGCTTGCACGACTGATAAAACTATTGGTCTTGGAAATGGAGTTCCAAGAAAATCTAGAATTGGTTCTCTGATCTGGCTATCCTTAAAGGTATTAGTGATTCTGTTGCCAATGTTAACTGAGATACTGATAGTGCATGGCATATAGTAGCAAAACAGATTATAAAAGTATTACCTAGGGGCTGGCCCAGTGGCATATTGATTAAGTTTGTGCATTCCGTTTCAGTGGCCCTGGGTTCGCCAGTTCGGATCCTGGGCACGGACCTACTCACTGCTCCTCAAGCCATCCCGAGGCAGCATCCCACATAGAAGAGCAACAACTCTACAACTATGATACACAACTATGTACTGGGGCTTTGCGAAGAATAAAGCAAAAAGAGGAAAATTGGCAATGGATGTTAGCACAGGGCCAAGCTTCCTCAAAAAAAAAGAAAAAGTATTACCTACAGTCACCTGAAGTCAAGTGCCAATAAATGGCAAGACTTTGGGTGACTGAGAAGCTGCTACCGTGGTACACATTAGTGGAAATAGAATATCAAGACTGTACGCTTGGTTGATTGCTTCTACGCATAGTGGAGAACTTGAAGAAAGGAAATTATGAGCTCAGCACTTTAAATTCCCAGCCCAAGGTCAGGATAAGGAACCATAAAGCTTCTATGACTGTTCTGAAAGAAGCCCCTATTTTCTGAAGCCAGGTTTAAGATTTCTGAAAACTAATTATGGCATTGACTGGGAAGGAATTGGACCCTGAAAAAAAGGATAAAGACAAATGGGGATATTCTGATGAAACTGAAGACCTCAGACTCCCAAGGGTTAGTCTTCCCTTTCCTGACAACCTATAATAAATAGCCTTTCCTGAAGCAATTGCCTTGAAGAAGATGCTATTCTTCCTTGAGACCTGGTTCCACCCCCACCACCTCCACTGCTTCTAAACTAGGGCTTCTCAATCGTGGCACTATTAACATTTTGGGCTGAATAATTGTTTGTTGTGTGGGAATGTCCTGTGCACTGTGGGATGTTTAGCAGCATTCCTGGCTTCTATCCACTAGATTCCAGTAGCACCCCACCCCTAGTTGTGACAACCGAAAATGTCTCCAGACATGGCCAAATGTCCCTTTGGGGGCAAAACTGCCTCCAGTTGAGAACAACTGTTCTAGGCCAATAACTAGTTTCAAGTCTTGGCAGCTCCAAGGGGTCAGATAGAAAAGTATGACATGTGAGGAGGTACCAAACATCAGTAGAATGACAAGATTTTATAATCCATATCAACAGAAACCTGAGGACTATTTATAAGAATTGATCTTAATGATGTTAAGGTGAAAGGAGGATAATGCAGGGCAAATTTAATCATGGAAGTTCACGGAGCTCAAGCAACTGGGAGTGGCTCTGACAATTTGGATGATTGACTAAAACCTGGAACTTCCACCTCTCCTTTGTTCCTTTTTTCCCCCTTTTTATCCTGCTTTCTTCTGGACCAAGAGAGCAGTTTTTAGAATTTCATTTTATCTCTTCTATTGGCTTTAGTTATCTCCCTCTCCCTCTCCCACCTTCCCCCTTTCCCAGTGGTTGCTCTCATAGCCCTCTTCAACTGGGTGGGATTCCATTGCAGAATTAAGCCCTGATGCCCTAAGGCACCAACCGTATGTAATGATTTAACTTTTCTCCTATGCATCATAGAATGGCACTAATTACCTTCCATCCTTAGGAGAATTGAGACAACAGTCAGTCAAATAATTTTCTGTGTTCTGTAGTTGAGATGAGGAACTCCAGTTGAGAAAGACTGCTAGGGTTTATAGTATACATCTTTAACTTACTACAGTCTACCTTTAAACAATATTACACTGTTTCATGTATAATGTAAGAACTTGACAACACTATACTTTCATTTCCCCCTTTTGTCTTCTGAGCTATTATTGTAATACGTTTTACTTCAACATGTTATAAGTTCCATAATACACTGCTATTATTTCTGCTTTAGAGTCAATTATCTTTTTAAAAAATGAAAAAATGAGAGAAAGAATCATTTATATTTATACACATATTTGCATTTTAAGCTTTCCTCTTTCCGTTGTGTAGATCCAAGCTTCTCTCTGGTATCATTTTCCTTCCACCTGAAAAACTTCCTGTAACGCTTCTCTAGTGCAAGTCTGTTGGCAACAGTTTTTCTCAGCTTCTGTTTGTCTGAAAATGTCTTTATCTTCACATTTGACATATATTATTGTTACATATAGAATTCTAAGGTGACTGTTTTTTCTCTTAACACTTCAAAGATGTCATTCTATTTTTTTGTGTGTGTGTGGCTTGTATTGCTTCTGATGAGAAGTCAGCAATCATTCTTATCTTTGTTCCTTGTATACAATGTCTTTTTCTCTGGCTGCTCTTCAGACATTCTCTTGATCATTTGTTTTCAACAGTGTGATTATGGTGTACCTTGGTGTGGTTTACTTTATGTTTATCTTGCATGGATGGGGTTCATTGATTTCCTGGCTGTATAATTTTCAAACTATTAGGAAAGTCCTTGGTAATTATTTCTTCAATATTTGTATGCTCTATTCTGGGAATTCAGTTATACATATGATAGGCCACTTGACATGTCCAAAGGACCTCTGAGGTTCTATTCATTTTCTTTGGCCTTTTTTCCTTTTCTTCAGTTTGGATGGATTGTATTGTTCCATCTTCAGGTTCTTTGATCTCCTCTTCAGCTGTGTCTAATCTGTTATTAAGTCCATCTAGTAATTTTTCATTTTCAATATTGTATTTTTCCAATATAGAAGTTTCATCTGGTTCTTTCTAATAGCTTCCATTTCTCATTTCATTATATCAAATGTTTTCTTTTAAATCCTGAACATACTTATAATATCTGTTTGAAAGTAATTGTTTGTTAATTCCATCACCTGCATCACTTACTTGTAGATCCATTTATTTTGAGACTTCTCTTTAAGTTTGTTAAGATGGATCTGGCATAGCCTTTACCAGGAATGTTTTAGTCCTACTCCCAGTCTTTTTAGGGTCTCTGCTAAACTCCCTGGGTGTTCACAAGGTCCTTCCAGTTCGGCCCTGTGGTAACTCTGCTGGTTGTTCAATACAGCTCCCAAGCAGTTGTTTTTGTCCCAGTAATTACTTTTGTCTGGCTTCATGGAAACCAACCTTATGCAAATACAGCTTAGTATTCATCCAAAGACTCAAGGGGATCCATATGTTCCCTTAATTTCTGGAGGTCTTTCTCTCGGTCACCCCTTCCTGTCTCTGCTCCACAAATTCTACACACTTAGGACTCCTCAAACCATAATCTATTTTTCACCTACTCAGTGAGACCACTGTGTTCTGCTTGAGTTCCACTCCTTGTACCATGACCTGTAAAGTGCCTCCAGGTAGAACCAGGGTAACTGTAAGACTCAATTCTCTTATTTCCTGTCTCTCAGGCTTCACAGGCTTGTACTCTTTGTTCAATGTCTGAAAATAGTTTTTTTCATGTATATTGGCCAGTGTTCTGGTTGTTTACAGTGGAAGGTCTAGTCTATTCCTAGTTATTCCATTGTGACCAAAGCAGAATTTTCATTCTTTTTCTTTCCTTTTTGTCTCTCCAATTTCCCTTCTATTTAACACAATCCTGTACAATAGAACTTTCTGCAATGATAGAAATATTCTACAATCTTTTCTGTCCAATATGGTAGCCAATAGCTACATGTGGCTATTGAGAACTTAAAATGTGGCTAGTGACTTCTGATTTCAGCTCAGAAATGTAGAAAATTGGAAAGTATATCACTGAATCCTACAATAAGAAAAAACTGGATAAAGTACGAATTAATGTCTTTTCCTGAACTGATCAGACAATAGAAGTCACAGGGCAGACAACTAATCTGAAATCCAGAGAGAGACAAGCAACTGCAGAGAGAAACAGGACCTGAGCATTTGTTTACCCGAGACAGATGCTGCCAAACACCCTAAACCCAGTAAGAAGATTAAACTAAAATTTTTTAACAAACTGCTAAAAGCCTACTATGGTCTAGCATAATAGCATAAAGCTCCTAGGGAACATAGACATAGAGGGATTACCCTCATGCAGGTTTTCCTCCAAGCATTCTACCAGGCTCTCATAGGTAAGATCAAGGAAAAAAGGAATGGGACCCTGAAAAAAAGGATGGAGACACCTGGGCATATTCTGATGAAGATGAGGACCTTAAGACCCCAAGGGTAAAGTCTCCCCTTGCTTGAGAGCCTATAATAGCCTCTCCAGGAGTAATTGCCTTTAAGGAGAGGCTAATCTTCCTGAGACCTACCCCCATGCCCCTCATCACCTCTCCCAGCTCATAGAACAGAATTTCTCAACCTTGGCACATTGACTATTGACATTCACAGATAAATAACTGTTTGTTGGGGGCTATCCTGTATTTTGTAGGATGTTTAGCAGCATCCCTGAACTCAATTCACTATATGACAGAAACAAATAAATCTAACTGTATTTCAAATGAATAACATAATTACATTAAAGAATGGGAACTAACCCAAAAAACTTGTGAATCAAACTTTCGGATTTTTGATTATGTGCCCTCAGGCAAGGACAATAAAATACTCTAAACAAATATTGAACTCCAGTTAGGGAGTCTGTTTTTCATAGTGGTATGGATTAGTACTTCTGAAACAACTTTCTGTATATTAAAGGACTGAGGAAATATATTGAGGATAATAAAAGTCAGGTTTCTCACTGTTGAAGAAGGGAGGTACAAATATGGAAAGAAGGAAGACTAGAATGAACTCTGTTATGGTTTGGACTGGAACTGGGGATATCTGTAGGCACTTGTGATTTTTAATACATGATTTTTTAAAACAGTTAAATGGAGAAATAGCTATACATGTATATGTGTATATTATATATGTATATATACACATATATATGTGCATATATAACATATAAGTATACATCTTTATACACACAAACGTACATATAGATATAGATATTATATACACACACATTTTTTCCCCAAGTTTAGTTTTCAGAGAGGAATATTGATAACTCATTTGCAATGTGCAAGACTAGAGCTGAGATCTTGATTTCTAAAATGATTCCTCTCTAAAAGGAACCAGGGATGGGGCCGCCCGGTGGCGCAGCGGTTTAGTTTGCGCTTGGCAGCCAGGGGTTCGCAAGTTTGGATCCCAGGCGCCCACCGACGCACGGCCTGTCAGCCATGCTGTGGCGGCGTCCCATATAAAGTGGAGGAAGATGGGCACGGATGTTAGCCCAGGGTCAGTCTTCCTCGGCAAAAAGGGGAGGATTGGCAACAGATGTTAGCTCAGGGCTGGTCTTCCCCACAAAAAAAAAAAAGGAACCAGGGATAATTGGAGAAATGGTTGATTCTGGTACTTGGGCTGGGAAAGTAGATCACAAGCCTGGAATATCTTGTTGCATCAGAAAGTAAAAAAAATACTCAGAGAATAATGGAGACATGTCAAAAGGACATACGAATCAGCTTAAAAAGGCTCCCAAATCTGGGACAATTTGAGCATCAAATCAAATTAAATAACAATAGAAACAGACTTTTAACCATTTAGCAAATTAAAATATAAGAATCCAAGAGACCATACTGATATAAATGAATAAATAAAGAGTGGAAAAGGGAAAGCTCTTCTTTCTGGTAAAATGTCAACTAACAAAAATAGAAGGAATTAACAGGAAATATACATAGTCTAGTCTCAAAGTGTCTCCTTACAAATTACCTAGAAATTACAAAGAGAAAAGTAACTTCACAGGGGAGAAACCTGGCAGACCCCACCTGAACCAAGTGATGGGAGTTCACCTGCCCAGGAATGAGGCACCCAACACCATGCGGCTCCTGAGAGGATGCACTGAGAAGAACCAGCCCCAATTCTGGGGGACTCCTGCCCCCAAAATGCATAGCCGGAATCTAATCACGAGGAAACATCATACAAACCCAAACTGAAGGAAATTCTACAAAAGAAATGGCCTGTACTCTTCGAAAGTGTGAAGGTCATGACAGACAAAGAAAGACTGAGGAAGCATTCAGATTAAAGGAGGACTCAGGAGACATGAAAACTAAATGCAATGTATAATCCTGGACTTGATTCGGGACCACAGGAAAAACAGCCAGATGAAATACTATTGGGACAACTGACAAAATTAGAGTACGAGCTGTGGATTTCATAATAGTACTGAATCAATGTAAATTTTCTGAATTTGATAAAAGCACTATGGTTGAGTGAAAAAAATGCCCTTATTCTCAGTAAATATAAAGTGTTTAGGGATAAAAGATAAAAATGTCTGTAATTTGCTCTCAAAAGTTTTAAGATAAAAAAATATATGGAAAGAGAAAATATGATAAACCAAGTGGGTCAAAACAATGATTGAACCCGGGTAAAGGGCACACGAGAGTTCTTTGTACTACTCTTACAACTTTTTTGTAAGTTTGGAATTACATAAAAATAAAAAGTTACAAAATATGGACTTTCTCTCCTCATGTTTCAGGCACAGGACTCAGAGCAATTTGCTTATAACAACGTAAGAAAGTGATCATGAAACTAGACAAAGGGAAATAAAATAATCAAAGGATTGGGATGTGTCATGTGGTTATACACTGAAGAAACCAGGCTCTTTTGTCAGTAAAAAAAGCTAAGTGAGGATATGAATGAAGCATTTATAATCATAAATAGGACGGCTGAAAACAGATTCATTCAACAGAATTCTAGAAGTACCAGTAGAAGCTTAAAAGTGGTACTCTGAAGATAAAAAAGATAGTATTGATCAATAAAATGGCATAGCAGAAATTATTTTTAGGGATCTTCATACCGACGCACAGATTAGCTCCTGCTTTCCGTTCCCTCTGTAGAGCACACTGGGCAGTACCACAGCACATCGCTCACCTCTGACTGCCGTCTGCTCTCCAGTATTCCCTGGCACCTTTGCTCCTTCTAATGGAGTGGTACACTTACCAAGAGTCTGTTACAACTGCTCCCAAACCAGTTTATGTCACATTTATTTGTTACAGTAATTAAGAAATTAAGTAAGGTAAACTGGTGAACTATGAGCACAAAAACAAAGCTCTTGCTTCTCAAAAAACAACATTGAATACTTTAGAAAGACGAATTTGAAGTGAATTCAATAAAAGTAAAATAACTATAAAATATTTTTAAAAATCTAAAGGGGTTCTGCATTCAGATTTCTCTGTATACGATGCACTCAATTCTTTCATCTCTTTGAAGAAACTGAAATTGTAAATGGGTATGGTTTATGTAAAAACAACTCAGCTGAACTCTAAGGCCTGCATTAAAGAAAAGGCATTGGTTCTACATCTTAAGGTTGCTGGGTCAGTGTTTTTTCCTGTTTGTTTTAGTTGAAATAATATCTCTGGACATGTACATATCCTTGTTATGATTTCTATTCTAAATGACTTTTTCCATTAACCAATCAATTACTGGTGCTGACTGGGTTAGGTAAGTTTCAACTTTACTTAACATTTCTTCTTATTATTATAAAAAGTTATAATAAGCATATTCATTTTAGATGACATGATAAAATTGAACTGACATCAAATTTGGCAACCATGACCTTACAGTGCTTCTCTAACTGGTCCATAGGTGCTGATCTGCAAACTGTTTGCTACTAGTCTGCAATGAGATATGTAAAGAAATTGAGAATAAGTATTTAGAAATATTTTTACCAATTTGGCAGAGTAATTTTATGTCTATTTAATCTAATAATTAAAAAATTGGGGCTTGTAGATCTGTCTTTTTAAAATTTTATTTTAGTTTTCTGTTTTGTTTTCACTTTCTTTTTTGTATTTTACAAATGTGTCAGTTTGTGATGGATTGAAAATTTATGACTGATTCTTAGCCACAGAGAGTTTGAAAAGCACTGCCCTCATCCAGTGTGAGTTCAGATGCTCCTATCACAACTACGGATTACAGTCTATAGACTACGGAGCTAGACAAAGTAAGATCTGAGCCAGCAGGGAAATTCTTAAGAGTTTTAGGCTTGACTTGTATGGAATGGGGAACAGATATCCACTGTACACCCCAGCTCAGTGCTTTAGTAACCTCACAAGCTATATAAGGTGGGATGGGGGCCAAGTAAAATGAGTGTCCTTTGGCACAGAAAAGATAAGCAGGCTAAGATAAAGGTAAATAGGAGGGTGGGGATAAGATAAGGACAGAAGAGTAAATGTAGAATAGTTTTCCCCCCAAATCCCTTGAACCTAGATAGTTCATTCATTTCATTCAACAAATATGTACAGAGCACCCATTATATGACAGGCACTGTTACAGGCACTGGAGATACAGGATGCAAAACATAAACAGAAATCTTGGCCCTCATGGAGCTTACATTCTAGAAGTAAGAAAAAGACAAAGAAAATAAACTAACATACATATTTATTTTTCAGAATCTAAGGTATCATTGATTATTAGATATATCCCAATTTCAAAGATGTTAAAATGTGAAATATATACATGCCAAGAAGCAATAAACATGGCAATAAGTTAGTGATAAGTTCTGAGGGGAAAATACAGCAGGGAAGGCAGATAGGCAGGGTTGGGGTAGGTTTAAGTAAAAGCCTGGAGGAGGTGAGAAAGTGAGCTAAGTGGGCAACTGGGAGAAGAGTAAAGGGAAAGCAGAAAGGCTAGATGGAGACCAGCCCCTGCTTTCTCAGGCGGAATGCTTTCACAAGGATGCCATGGATTCCACTCAGAGAAATCTCTTCCAACCACTACATTTACAGTTACCTTTCACCTCCTTTCAAATATAGGGGAAAGATTTTACTAAGAAATAATTTATCTCAATTTTCTAATCAAAAGGTCGGCAAAGAATGATTTAACCGTGGAGAGAAAAAAGACGGAAACACACCACTGCACCTAAATCAGTGAACAGACAGGTAAGTGCTACTGGGTGGCTTCGTTGATTGTAAGATTGTCCTCTTGCTAGCAGGGTATAAAGAAGGCAAATGAAAATCTGCAAAAGCTTCAAAAGAGAAACCTAAAGCTCTACATTTTCTTTTCCCCAAGTACTAAATGCCTGCTCTGAATTCTCAGCACCTCTGCTTCCAGGGGCTCTTGATACATTATTCAATGTTTTTAATTCACGACAAATTACATCTAAATTTCCTCACTTATGTTCATTTATGGGACATTTTAATCTTGTCATCTTTTTTCATGCAAGCAAGAAGAGAACATCCAGCACAACATACCCCTCAGAAAAAAGCTAATGGCACAATTTGGTGTCAATTTCACAGCTCAGTGAAGTGAAAGTGATCTCGCTGGCCATCCACATACACCTAGAAGGAGGTCTACTGAGAGTCCCCAGCCTCGATGTTGCTTGTGTCATGCCTACAAGCAAGATAAGTTCAAGTGGAGACATTACGTATTAAGAGAGAAAGCAGTTATCATTCAGATGCCCTTAGAGCTCACTAGAACAGAATGAAGAGAGAAAAAGCAGCCCAGGTGTTCATTTATATATTGTGGAAAGTTGTTTTTCAAAAGTCATGCTTACATTCACAAATGGCAGGGAACAGTAACTTCCCTTTGGGGTTTTGATAAGGTTTAGAAGCAGAAATTTTCTTTAACAGATGCATGAGAACTGAATAACTGTTTTAACAGTTTCCTATGCTTCATGATGGGGAAAAAAATCACAGACTTCCAGCTATATATTTAATATAAAACCAAAATGCAGTAGGAAGATTATGTAGCTCCTATTAACAATTATAGTAATACCAATACCATTATCTGCTAGCACACAGTTATGACTCCATTTCATCCTTGGATCACTTCTGTAAAGTAAAGGGGTACATATTAATGATTTTCCCTGTTTTATAGATAAGGAAGCTGAATCTGAGGTGATACAGTCAATAAATGATAAAGTCAGCACTTAAACTCTGTTTTTGGGGGAGGATTAGACTAGATAGTCTCTAAGGCTCTTTTCCGGTCTTTAACATTCTGTGATTCTTTGAGGAGCTAACCTTGCCACTTTTCATATAATATCTTATATTGCCACTTACTTGTTTCACGTGTCAGTGTTTTATATCCCACAAAGACCCTAGCATAGCTGCATGTGGGAATGATCACAGTGACCAAGTATTTATACTTTATATGTATAAATTACCTCATTGACTCCTCCCACCAACCTAATGACATAGGAACTACCCTCATTTTCAAATGAGAAAACTAAGGCTCAAAGGGGTTAAGCCATGGGCCAATCACAATTTAGTAGTGGTGAAGTCCAGCTCTCACCCCAGGTCTCGGACTTCAAAACTCCTGCTATTCCCATCATGCTATGTGGCCTCCTGAAGAAATGACAAGAAGGAAGACCAAGCATGACAACTAGTAAAAATAATAAGATGGAATAAAAGGCGAGGATATGCTATACTTCGGTGAAAACGGTTTTTAAACTGTTCTGCACACATCCCAGCACCTGGTTAGGAAGAAAATGCATTTCTTTAAAGTAAACATATGCAATCATACACTGAAGCAGTGAGAAACTTGACTAGAGTCCTGGCTGAGGACAAGGTCTGTCTGACTCTGCGCAGCTATGCCAAATCAAACAGGGGGATGATTAAGATCATCAAGATACCAGGCACTCTAAGATACTACTTTTCTCCAAAGCATAAACAATAGATGATGCGGCTGTTAGGTGCCTGCTAGGACTGCCAGGGACAACACTCAATAAAGAACGTCCCTAGTGACAACACTCACGAAGGAAAACAGATTGTACGGTTTGTATATCTGGACTCTTCAATCACGGAAAACTGAGGGAGTCACACTGCCGGCCAGTTCTTCAGTGTGAACTTCCTCACAGTGCGGGTGTGTGAGGCACCAGGATAAGGAACATAATGAGAATCATATGTGACTCTGCCTGAGTGAAGCTCAGAGTTGCTTACAAGGCAGTTCAGCTCAGTTCAAGAATCACAGTGGCTGCCCCTGCGCTGCTCAGGGCGCTGGGCCGCGCACCTGAGGCTGGGTGAGAAAACAGACACGAGCCAGCCTTCAGGCTGATCACATCATGAGACAGGGACAGAAATACTGTTTCAGTACAGTGAGATAAGAGCTACCTATGACAGATGACATCCCACCACTCTCTGAACACACAGAGGGGGATGCCAAATTCAGACTGGGGGAAGAGAAATAGGGAAGGCTTGCTGAGGGAGGTGATCTGACCTAAGTCTTATAAAATGAGAATGATTTACCTTGACAAAGAAGGCAGAGAAAGGCCTTGTCAACAAAAGGAACAAAGAAGCAGATGTCAAGATAAGAGCAAAAACTGTATGATACATGTGGAGAGCTAACAACAGTTCAGCCTTCTAGACGTAATCGAAGGGGATGAGGCTGCAGAGAAGGCGGAACCAGTCCTGAATGCTTTTGACTATCATGAGTTGTTGAAAGGTTTAAGCAAGGTAGATACATGGTCAGATTTGCATTTTAAATACATTCCCCTCTAGAAGCAGCTACTGAAATTCATTCTTTGCAAATGAATTTGTGAATTATTAAGAAATAATACCATTGTATGATAAACATTCTTAAAGAACTAAGTCACACTGTCATACTGCTTATTTCTACAGCAGGGCCTGAGCGCCAGTCAGTATCAGTAAGTGGCCTATGATAAATGACCCATTCAACTCTGCAGTGAGGCTGGGGACAGAGAGGGGTCTGAAGTGTCCCTAATGGAAACAGCATGTGTTCTTGTATTTGTATTCACTGAACACACCACATGTGGTGCCCACACATGGCTGAAAACTCCAGGAAACCTTAGAGCCCCCATCTATCTCCCTGACAGTTCTCATGTAGCCAGCCTGGAAACCAGGGGCCAGCCTGGGGGTTGAATTTACTTTAATCTCTACTACTTTCTCAGGCTCTTATTCACCATGGAAAAATGAGAGTTAATTCCAGAGGTGCTCTTTAATTACGGAGGACATTAGAATTTAGAACAAAACACAATTCTCAACACTGCCAACTATTAAAATATTGTGAAGATAATCAATATATACCCTACTATATGCACCACGCAAATAAATAGGTAATTTTTTTTTCATTTCAATATTAGTAAACAGGAAGAAAGACTTGGACTATGATTCCACTTTTCTAGTTGCAGCTCTGTCCTTAGTAATACACTCCCCAAAGCCACACTAGAGTTTGCTCTCCACTGATGTTTACTTAGGGAGAGAGAAAGAATCCTATCCAAACTGCCTTGTAAACCTATAGGGCTTCCAGTCCACGGGGCCAAGAATAAAGGTCCACACTCTTATTTCAAATCAGAGTTCTCTTGCAGATTTGTTTCCTAACTCTTTCCATGAGTGCTTGCTAATTTCCTAGTCTAGCTTCTCGCCTCTTCCACATTGCAAGAATAAACTAAAACTTACAGCAGTATGGGGTATTCAGCAAAGGGAGAAAATGCACAACTACACCACTGTTTCCTTTTGTACCAGCTTTACCATGTCAGTAAATACTGTATGTCCTTCCAACCATAAATACTGTCCATGTTAATTAATAATAGGTAGGACTCATAGAATAACATCAATTCCTTAATCCTCCAAATCCTTCAATCTGCACTATAGTACGTAATTCTTTATATAGCCTAATAATTTATTCCAAGAAGAAAAACACAATAAGAGGACAGACTAAGTACCATAACTGAGTACTTACACAGCTTTTGAAATGAGACAAATCCAGGTTTTAAATCCCAGCTCCACCATTTGGGAGGCGTAACCCTGGGTTTTCTCACTTGTAAAATGAGGACAAGAACAGTATCTGCCCCATCAGGTAGCTGTGAGAATTAAAACAGTGAATGCATAGAAAGTTTTTACTTCGGTATCCGGCACACAGAAAATGCTCAATATATATAAGCTCTAATTATCTTTATCATCATTACTTCTCATAGGGCAGCAACGTGACTCACCATCCCTGCAGATCTTAGGAGCAGGTAGAACAACATCTCCCACAGGTAATTTTTTAGAAAGAATACATCTTTAAAACTAATTTTGAATTATACAAGTAGTACATGAAGACATTCTCCTGTGCCAGAGATAATTTAAGTGACCTCCTACTTGGAGTCAGAGGGTTGGATGACATAACGTCTTGCAATCTCTAGTAGCTCTAGGAACTGATGAATTTCCCAAGGACAAGGGCAAAAGGGCAGCACCTCCACCAGGACTTGTAATGCGACTGGGATTCAGCCAAGCCTCACTTCCCTCTGTGGCAGGGTTGCATGCCCTCCACGGCCACCTTGAGCCCTCACTGAGACAGGCAGACCCTTAATGGTAAACACACTGTCCAGCAAAATAAGAGGATGGATGTGTTTCCAGCTCAGGAAACTTAATAAAAATTCTTTATCTCTTTTATTGAAAACTCAGTTCTGAGACATTACCTCAGAGGTCACGCCTAAAAACCAGCCACTCACTTGCTATTTCATGTTGAGATCAATTCACTGTTCCTCAGAGCAGCATCTTTGAGGTTTCACTCCTCTTGTCATGATTAAAATGAGGACGCTCAGCCACTTAAACATAACATTTCAATTAACACTCAACTAAGAAGTTAATTCTGCACATAAGAGAGGTGCCTATTGTAAGTAACTGGCAAATCATGGTTCTGGAAGACAGTCGTGGAGGTTCATAAACCATTTTCAGTATTTCAAAAGCCTCTAGGAAGCTGTAAACTGTGCAATCTAACTAAAATGTCACGTTTCTTTGCTGTGCCTGGAATTGCATCAGCATAGTACAGTCACAATGATCACTCATACCGATCACTTCAGTGTGAGGTTTTCTTTTTAATGTCCTAGAAGACATAAACAGAAAAGACTATTCATGCATTCTTTTGTTTATTTATCCACTTGTTATATTTCAAAATTCAAAATTCTCCTTCACTCTTAAGATTTCAAGCTTAGTTTTCTTATTATTCTCTTTAATTCGTCACTTTTAAAGAGAGACTATTATAACATTAACTTAAACTCACTTAAATGCTTTAAACTACATTTATAAGTTTAATATACTTAGTTCTCTTTTTTAAGTTTTCTAGTTATGTGACTGATAAACAAGCCCTTTCAAAGAATGTATGTAATTCTTACAAATAAATGTTCAAATATGATCATTCTTGGGCTCTCTAAAATATTCCAATATTGTTTACAAATTTAGAGTTCTAACTCCAAAATCATAAATCTAATCAATTACTCAATTACATACATTAAATATCACAAGGCTGACCCACTAATCTAACAGGTCAAATTCTCTTAAACTTTAAAAGTACATATTCTCTAACACAAAAATATTAATACTTGGGTTTGAATCACTTCTATATTTCCATACAAAATTCTAAAAGGAAGCTTACCCACTAAGGAAATGATTATGCCATCCAAACAATATTGAGGGTTATCTTTGGAAGCAATTTTTGGGGTTAAGTTAGTTGGATGAGGCTGCATAGAGACTGAGAGACCGGCTGGGATGAAAGCCTACAGGTATAGACATCAGGGGATTAGTCCCCAAACCCGACGGCAAGGTGGGCCCTTTCTGTGAGTGGCATGTAACAGACGACAGAAGCTAAAGAAAGAGGTAGTCAATTAACCCAGGGCTTGAGTGATATTATTCTCTAACTTTCAAGTCATCATCTAGGTGGCTGTGCCCTTGACAGGAAGTTAGACTCTGGGTATCACAAGGCAATACTGACTCAATGGTCACAGGTTTTAAGAAACATGGCCATAAAAAAAGAAAAGAAGAAAAAGAAACATGGCCATGACAGGTTTTGATTGGCATTAATTTAAAAATGAGAGGCGAATTCATTATTATTCAACATTGAGTTTGTTTGAAAGCCCAACTTTCAAAACATGGGGGACTGGAAGGAGTCACAGATGGGAACCATA
This sequence comes from Tapirus indicus, assembly GCA_031878705.1. Lineage (NCBI taxonomy): Eukaryota > Metazoa > Chordata > Mammalia > Perissodactyla > Tapiridae > Tapirus > Tapirus indicus. The sequence continues at coordinate 22,253,257 of CM062938.1, forward strand.
AAAGGCACTTTAGTAAGAAGAAGTTTAGAAGCTACTGGTTTAGAGAAAGGGTTGGCCAAATCCCACCCGCCACCTATTTTTGTAAATAAAGTTTTATTGGAACACAGCCATGCCCATTCATTTATTATCTACAGTTGTTTTCATGCTACAATGGCAGAGTTGCATAATTGCAACTGTCTGGCCCAAAAAACCGAAAGTATTTACCATCTGGCTCTTTAATGAAAAAGTTTCTCAACACCAGGTTTAGACGAATAGCCACAGAACTGGAAATGAGAGAGCTGGATTCCATACCTGACTCTGACACAAAAAATATAACATGGGAGAAACAAAAAATATAACATGTATGAATTACTAACTAAAATGAAAAGTGATTTACAAATGTATGGTGGCATATGGTTAGTAATTAATTGAGCAATCTTAACCAGTTAATTTAACTTATTTTGAGCCGTGTTTCACAGTCTAATGTATGGAATGGTAATAGTTATCCTAACAAATGATATGAAAATATGAGAAAATGTATGCTTTGAAACATTAAAAGGGCTATGAGATAGGGTAGTTCCATTCCACTATTCATTAAAAAAAATCCTAGATCGGAAACTTTCTCCCTCTTTCTTTTTTTCAGTATTCCATATGTGATGTGATTAAAAGCAAAACAAACACACACCAGGACCATGAGCATTTATCCTAGATCCCCAAGACAACTGGTTATTAGCCATGTCAGCTAGCTATAAGACATTCTCCACTCAGTTACCAATTTTTTGGGTTTTTTTTGTTTTTTTTTTTTTTGCTGAGGAAGACTGGCCCTGGGCTAACATCTGTGCCCATCTTCCTCTACTTTATATAGGACGCCGCCACGGCATGGCTGCCAAGCAGTACATCGGCGGGCGCCCAGGATCCGAACCCGCGAACCCAGGGCTGCCTAGCGTGAACTAAACCGCTGCACCACCAGACCAGCCCCTACCAATTTTTTTTAGAAGAGAAAATTAAATTGTATTATATGCAGTGAGGACACACTGCACAAAATAGCCACAAAAGTATTTAGTATCATAATTTGTGCATACGAGAGGGCTACATGGTAACATGCTACAAATCTCTTTCCAGAACAGCCCTGGGCCAATATGCAGTAATTTCATTTCTATCTTTTGCTCCAACTCATTTGATAGGGCAATTTCAACAGATTTTCAACATCTCCTGTCCCATTATCCAGGAGTAGCGACAGCCATTGGTTAACATCAGCTACAACTCCCTAACAAAAACAGAGCTCCAGTATATCACTGTGAGAAATAAGATGAACTACTGAACTATGTACTGAGTTGAGAATGGCCGCAAGATCAAGACAGGAGGGGAAGAGGCAGATGATGGTGGCATATATTTCTACAAAACTCAAGCCAGACAGTTAAGCTGTAACTGCCATGATTAAACCCATAAATGCAAATGGTGTTGTCTCATCTTCCTAGAAGCATTTATCTAAATGAAACAGCTGAAACCAGAGAGAAGCTGTTCATTTGCAATAAGTTGGATACTGGGATCTTTTTTTCTCATTTCAGACTGCCAGGCTCATCTCCATTGTTGCTGCTGGAGTCTTTTAAAGATGTGGACACTAGGAGAAAGACTCAGGTTTGTGTTCAAAGGCTACAAAAGCCCTGGCACCATCCTCTTGCAGAACGTGCCTATGGGGACAGATGCAATGGTAATTAACTCACCCAGCAAGCCCAGATCAATGTTCTGTCCCTCCCTAACATGAGTTATTAATTACATGGTTCAGCTACTGGTTTTAGAAACATGTTGACAGATTCATCACCAACAGGAGCAAGCCAAAGAACAGCATAATGTGGGTATAAAGATACCCAAATATACACCCTTCCTGTTAAATGCCAAGACAGGATTTGAGTACTCCACTGCTCACTCACTCAATAGTTAAAGCTTATTGTTATTTTTGTTTTCTGAAAAAAGTCATATAATTTTAAAGACACCTACAAAAAGTTTAAATAGATATTTCAGAGAATGGACTAAAAACCAAAATATTAAATGAAAAGTAAATTATAAATACTCTTGAGAGGGAGTATATATTTCTACTTCTAAGAAATTTTCTAAATACAGCCTAAAGAAAAAGCCACCATATAAAATAACATATTTATATAATCAAATGATTTTTTAAAGGAACATGTTTCAATAAAGTAATGGAAACAATTATTTAGACTTCCCAAGTACTTTAAGTAAGTTTATGTTTTGCATATCTAAAACTCAGAGAAATAGTCATAGTATGACATGTTCTTGTACTTACTTTAATTATAGATTGAATCTTCAATATTTTCTTCATATTCTAAAAAACTAAAGCTGCAAATTACCTAAATCACCACTAGGTAACAATAGAATATCATTGCAATGCAATTACTTATTGCTCTCTAACATCCTATTATATATTATATAGTTATTTGTTCACTATCTCCTACATGTGAATAAAAGCTCCACAGGGCAGGAACTTTGCTGTCTCAGCCAACACTGTGACCACAGCACCTGGCACACAGTACCTGGCACATAGTAGGCATCCAATATATACTTGTTGTATGAACAAATGAATGAATAAAGAGGACCTTAACTACATATGGTAATAGAGATAGAGAGGAGAATACCGATTTTTAAAATATTTAGGAGCTAAAACAGCAATTCTTGGTATCTGACTAGATGAGGGGTTGGAGAAGAGGAGGAATCGAGGATGAAAGGCCAAGGTTCCTGTTTGAGTGACCAGGAAAATGATAGTATCAAGAGGTGATATTAAGAATTCATGGAGAGAAATGAGTTTGGAGGGGAAAGTAACGAGTCTAGGTTTAGATAAGCTTAGTTTGGGGCATCTAAATGCATATGTCCAGCAGGCCACTGAATATATGAGGAAAGGAAAAGGTAAAGCTGGGAATACACTTTTGGTAATAGTGATAATCATGAAAATATATGGGATCATACAAAGACAGAATGTAGAGAAAAATAAACTTGAAGAACATCAACATTTGGTGAGCAGATATATTTGGGAAAGCCCAGGAATGAAAGTGAAGAAATATTCACAAAGTCCTAAGAGGATCAGAAGAGAAAGCCAAGGAAGAAGAGCATTTCAAAAAGAGTGCTTATTCGGGAACGCTGAATATGCAGAAAAAGTCTGGTAAGATAAGAGGCTGAAAAGTACCCCTGGGATTTGATAAAATGGAAGTCAGTCAGGAGCCACTGAAAAAGAGATTGAGTTTCTTAGGGGAAGGAAAGACATACTATAATAGTTGAAGAGTGACTGAAGCCTGGATGTGAACCTCCTTCCATTAAAACACATAGAAATGTCAGATATAATGACTTGTTGAAATCCCCCAGGTGCTAGAAACAGAAGGAACTCAAAACCAAAATATTAAGTATAGGAGCCAATAGAGTGGTGGCCTAGGGGCATTGGATGAGGAACAACACTTGAATGGGGAGGAGGAAACCCGGCCTTAGGTTCACAGAAGGCAGACAACCAGAACTGATACTCTTGTACAAAGCAAGGACCTAAAAAGGCCTTCTCCCTCCATGAAAAGGGGACTAGAAAAACTATTCCTGGAAGACACAAGAAACCTTGTCATCTGTCTTCTGTATAGAAGCACTGTATCCAGTGACAAATTAAAACCTCAGGCCTGTGTGACACATAGCTGTGGAGTCTGAATTTAAACCTCTCAAATTAAATGGAATCTCAAAGCAAGAAACGAACATTAAGAACAAGTCTTAGATGAGGGAAACTCCTGAGTTTCTTCAGCAGAAGCAAATGCAAAGCCAATCTGTAGGAACTCTTCCATAATCACTCCCAATAAAGATTATCTCACAATTTGTAAAATGCATAGAGCACACAAGAAAGTCATTCACCAAAAAAGAGTCACAAAACAATAAATTTGAGAATTAGCACCCCAAAATGTGACATAATATAACTGCAGTTGTCATTAGTGCTAACACCAAACATTTCCAGCCCTTTGCCTTCTGGGCACATGAAATTGCACCTCTTGGTCCACTTGTAGGTGAGCAACACGTGTCAGTTCTAGTGTAAGATCTTTTTCACTCGGATATGGCAACCAGTGATGCTCTAGACAGTGGCTAATCTCTCCCTCTGGGTCTCTAAGTGACTACAATGAACAGAGACTCTCTGATGACCTACAAGTAACACACAGTGTAAACAAAATATGCACATTTGTTGTTCTAAACCACTGAGATTTTTTTGATTGGTTCTTATTGCAGGATAACCTAGCCTGTCCTGTCTGAAATGAAAATAATTTAGAAAAGTGTATAAAATTAATATTTTCAAATGATTTTAAAAAAAGGAAAAGTCACCAGAAAGTCATGAAGTCTCAGTACTAGGTGTAGATTATGTTTCTGAGAAACGTGTCTCACATTGGTGATATCAATGTGATGTGTATCACATTGGTGATAAAGAAACAGCACAGCAGCTAAAAAGGGACACAAGGTCAGAGGAATTTTTTTTCTGAGATAGGAGAGACCTGAAGATATTCATAAGGCTGATGGTGAAGAGACAGACGTTAACATAAGTGCTAAAGACAGAAAAGAAGAACTACATATCATTTGTTCACCTTCCTAAGCTCTTCAAGCAAATCTTATAGAAAGTCTTAGTTGACTTTTACCCCCACTGTCCTCATAGAAATCCTACTTCCTTTCTTTATACTAATTAAAAACCACTGAGTAAAAGGCTCCCAAAATTTTCACCAAATAATATACTTGCCCTCTATACTCTTTTTTAGTCCTGCTGTCATCCACTTTCATTAGCAGAAACCAAATATAATTTTATAAACCTACTATATTTGGAATGAGTTGATGCCCTAAAGTGGTGGACGTTACTTAGCAATGTCCTTATAGCTGGTTCCTCAGACAGAGCTGTGCCCTACTTTTGGTGGGTTATTTGTTCTTGAAAATGTGAACAAAGGCTGAATGGGCACAGGTCAAACAATGGAATTTCATGTTATAGGGGAAGTTCTTGTTCTACAATTACATCCAAGCTGATAAATAGATCTTCAAAGATATATTTTCAGCATTTTACATATGTTCTTTAGTCTTATTCTTTTCTTTCATTTGCCAGAAGTCAAAGAAACTCAAATTTAAGATAAAGATGTACTATTTTGGACAGGGCCAATAACTTTTCATCTTTATCTCAACTGAATTAGTTTATGAAACCTACATATCTTTTTCCTGGTATTAGCAGTTTCATATTTAGATTTCCCACTCATTTTTATAAAATAAGAGCAAAATGCATAAAATATACAAATAATTACACAACTCACAACAAGGATAGCAATAAGAGAAGATATTTGCAATGTCTAAAATTGGCAAGTGATCTGAACTCTAGAGCATATGAAAAATGCCTGCAAATCAACAGGACAGAACCCCAGCAACAACAACAATGGCTAACAATTTATAGAAGAGGTAACTCAAAGTCTAACAAGAATATAAGTAGATGCTCAAATGTGTTAGTAACGAAAGAAATGCAAATTAAAACAACAACGAGGAAGCATGGTACATTTCTTAGACCAACAAAAATTAGAACGTTGAAGAATGTCAAGTATTGACTGAGATGTGGGACATAAAAACACATTTGTGGAGCTACAGACTGATACATCCACACCAGGAAAGAATCTGGCAGTTTTTGGTTAAATCAAGTATATGTATATCCTACGACCTAAAACTTCCACCCTTGAGTATATATTCCAAAGAAATTCTCACACAGGTCCAGAAGGGAACAAAGGTGATCTTCAAAGCAGTGCTGTGGTGGTGGGAAGCGGAAGGCAATCTGGTTGTCCATTATTGGGGGAGTCAATTGGTAAAATGTAAAAGATGTGCACATATCATGGACATGCAATAGCTCTTTAGAAGCGATTTATTATTGCTGTGATTTCCCTTTACCTTTCTTTCTGGAGTGTGAGCTCTTCAAAGGCAGGGATTGAATCTTGTTCATCTTTGTACTGCAGTCATCATACACTGTGCCTAGCCCATAATAGGTGCTCATTAAATATTGAGTGAATGGATAAAAATGGATTTAATAAAACTTTTAAGATGCAAAAACAAACAGTATATACAAAGTCTGAGAAGACAATTTTCACTTCTACATAAAACAATTAGACAGTAACTGCAATAATGGTGATAATTTGAACATCTTGTTTTTTTCAGTCTGGACTCAGAGCACGAGAGATAACAAAGTAATTGATGTTAGTTCAGAAATACTTAGGTCACAAAACTATGAAAAATGGCTGCATCTCTAAAACATAAGATAAATGCTAGAAAAATCTAGTCTCGACTATTGTAGATATCCTTAGCTCAAATCACATTTCTAAGAAAAAAAATGTGTTGCATGTTCAATGGATGGAGCATCAAATATGAAAAGACAGCTCAATGGGTTTGCATCATGATTTTTTTAAAAAAAGAATCAGCTAGCCACCTTTATGTATGATGTCTAGAATCCACTAAGAGCAGCTATAATGGAAATGTCAGATGAAACTACTCCACTATTTGCCTTTAAAAGTGTTGTGCTGCATTTTAAAGACACTTAGATATTTGACATTAAAAACTGTGGTGACAGGGTCACATGATTTCCCTCAGAGGAAATTGCAAGGACAGGGGAAAAGGGCAGAAGGAGACACTGTCTGGCAATAGAGGCAGAAAGTCAGTTTTCAGCCCCAAACCCTGTACTCCTGAGGTTTTCCTCTAATCACAACAAATCAACTGTCAATGCATTTATCAGAAAAATGCCTTCCCACGATTCTGGTATTTTCAGTTAACGCTGTGTTCTTGTGGATGAATGCTTCAGAGAAAAGACAGGAACTGATGTGGAAGACATAATAATTTAGTAGGAACCAGTGAAGCCTGTGCCTTGTTTAGGGCAATAGCATGTCCTACAGCAGAATCTCACGGGACAGAAACATACCTCTAAACAATCCTCTTTTTATGAAGCAGGAGTGCAAGAAGTGGAAAACTAGTAGTTGTGATTTTGTACTATAAAATTTTGTATTAAAGGGCACAAATTTTGGACTAACTGTCCAGGACACTACTGTACCCGTTCTTTTTAACTAATGGAAGAGAAGTGGTATATTTTACCCATCTGGGAAAGAATGGGGTTTAACATTTTTCTCTTATTTCCTTTTGACAAATATACAATAGTAAAAAGGAATCCAAACAAGCCAGATAGCTGAAAAATAAAACTTCTATTTCTTTGGGGCAAGAACTAGAATTATCATTAGAGTATCAAGTCTCCAACCTAGCCCTCTATTGTATGTTTGAAAGACAAAAAAGGAACTCATTTTTAACATGACAGATTTAGAAAATAAAAGGTGAAATAATCAAAATCCAGAAAGCAAATGAACAAGCTTTGCGAAAACAAAACAAAACAACAACAAAATCTGTCACTGGAAAAACAGCATCTCCAAAATGGATCTTTTTCTGTATAACTTGTTTGGCATGATTTGGCATCCTGTAAATATGTGCTTAATGAATTACAGATCAGTGTTTCCTGGACTGAGGACCAGCTCAGCTCTAGACTAAGGGTTCACTGTCAGGCCACGCCAGAGGGCTGCCCTTGTCGTTTCATGTGACACTGGTTGTAATTACAGGAGAGTATAGCACAGTAAGATGAGCACCGTCACCTACTCCTATTTCAGAAGTATCATTCCTAATTTCCTCCTATGTCCCCTTCTCACCCTTGGTCTTGAGAAGGAAACTGTCACCACATTCACTGTACAAGATCATAATATGACTCCTCTTTCCTCTACAGAGACTTTCTAGAGGGGATCCTCCCGCTCTGCTTGTGCCTCTGCTCCCCTGCCTGGCCCACTCGGGATGGAGGCAGATTAAAAATCTGTACCTTTGTTCCTAGCCTCAGGAATATCACCCTAATTTAGACTCTTGATTTCTCCCAAAGACAATTAGCTCATTCAACAAATAGTTACTGAATATCTACTATGTATAAAGCAGTATTCTAGAGGCTGGGGATACAACAGAGAACAAAATACACAAAAAATTCTATCATAGAATAACATTCTAGTAGGAGGAAACAGATGATAAAAAAACTAAATAAAGCAATGATATAGTTAGTATAGTAAAAGACATTGTGTGCTACGGAGAAAAATAGAGCAGGAAGGGGGATAGGGAATACTGGCAACAGGATGATCGGAGCAGGCCTCACTGAGAGAGTCCAGTGTGCCTGGAGCAGGATAGTGGGTAGCAAGAGAGGAGGTTAGAGAGAGACAGGAGATCAGGCCTTGAAGGGTCTTGAAAGACACTGTAAGGATCCTGGCTTTTATTCAGTGTGAGAAGGAACCTATTTTGATGATTTTGAGCAGCAAAGAGGCATACTCTGTCTTACTATTTTAACTGGATCCTCCTGATAGATGTTAGTAGGTGTTCACATAAAAAGAATTCAAATAAATTTGAGTCACCCTCCCTACTTAATCCCTTTATTATTAACAAAGTACCTTAGCACATTTAAAGCTCTGAGTACTCCTGCAGAAGGAAGCCTACTAAGGTTACTTTTTAACCTTGGATATCATATACTAGCCAGTCCTTGTGGTCTAATGGTTAAGATTTGGCACTCTCACTACCACAGCCCGGGTTTGTTTCCCTATCAGGGAACCACACCACCCATCTGTCATCTGTCAGTTGTCATGCTGTGGCAGCTGCATGTTGCTGCAATGCTGAAAGCTATGCCACTGGTATTTCAAATACCAGCACGGACACCCATGGTGGACAGGTTTCAGCAGAGCTTCCAGACTAAGACTAGGAAGAAGGACCTGGCCACCCACTTCTGAAAAAATTGGCTATGAAAACCCTATGAATGGCAGCAGAGCATTGTCTGATATAGCTGCGGAAGATGAGAGGATGGCACAACAAAAGACCAGGCAGGGTTCCACTCTGCTATACAAAGAGTCACTAGGAGTTGGAATTGACTCAGTGGCACTAACAAGAAAATCATACACCTACTATATAGAACCCTTTATTATTGGAACACCTTCTAACATCTTACAGAATACAGTTCAGAACCCAGTCCAGAAAACACTGAGCTAGATGATCTTTAAGGTCCATTGAGATCTAATATTCTATGATTCTGTATCAGAAACATTTTTTATTCAGGTTACATTGGTTTATAACATTATATAAATTTCAGGTGTACATCATTCTATTTCAACTTCTGTATAGACTACATCGTTTTCACCATCAAAAGTCTAGTTGCCATCTGTCATCATACAAATATTTTAATAGAAGACTCCTAACTAAACTGATATTACAGAAGGTCAACAAAATTTGTTATGAAAAACAGAGGAAACAACTTCAGGCTTTGATGTCTATCCTTTCTCTCTTGCTACAGTGAAAGAATAACAAAGAGAAGGAAATTAGGAGTACTTGGAAGCAAAATCAGGTCTAAAATCTCCCTAAACATATAGCGATACTAGGCAAAATCAAAGTAAGGTCATCAGTTCGAGCAGAGACTCCTCAGTGGCTCTTGTTTGTCACATAAGAGTAGTCCTACAGCTTGAACTATCACAACAAACACAACCCTGCAGCCATTTGTATCTGACACAAATGTTTACCTCAGCTACCGACTTTGTAAATTAGACTTTATGCAAACAATCGTTCTGAGCCACTAAACTAGAAAAATAGGGTTTTCCATACCACAGCAGGGCTAAATTAAAGTTATATTTTTCAAAGCAATATATTCATTATCCAATTTGTTTCTTTGATCTTGTCTTATTCACATCAAAGTATCTCAAATAAGTCTTGTATGTCCACAATACCTCTTAGTCACTGAAATTAAATATAAGCGAAGAGCCTATTTCTATAGCTTCATCTCTGATACAATGAACTATGAGATTTCCCTCTTAAAGGTAAAAAATATGTATAAAATAAAATCAATCTTAATGAAGGGACCAAGACTGTCAAATCTAGGCATAAGATTGCTATTTGCTAAGGATTCCGAGGAGTCATGTATTATATACAAATCATTCAGTTAAGCCCTAAGGCAGGGATTGGCCAAATATTAGCCTGAGGGGTCTGATTTTTCTGTCCTAAGGGCAGGTAAAGATGACAAGTCTGTCATCCCACAAGCCCCAACTGGCAATGAAGAACCAGGGCTTTCCTCATGAGGGGTTGTTCATGAGACCTGAGAATGACCACCAGAAGTCAGCTCCTCCTGAGACCACTAGAGGTCAAATGTAGTTGACAAGTGAACACAGTGGGGGCAGGGCAGGAGCCAAACTACAGAGCCTAAATAAGGGGTGGAAGGCAGGGGTGGGTCAGGAGTTAGGACTGGCAAAGACAAGGAAGAGGAGGGCAGGCAGGCAGAGAAGGTGGTCTGGAAGAATTCCCGAATCAGGGTTAAGATGTACAAAGTGGTTTTTAAGGAAGTCACAGAATAGGCTTTCATGGTGAAGCTTTATGTTAGATGTTGAATGAGTTGAAGAAGAGATAAATAAGAGTTTCTGGCATCAAGAGATAATAATAAGGCTAACATCTATTACATCCTTACTATGTACTATGCATGATGTTAATGTGTTACGTGCATTTAATCTCTTTAATATCCCTGAGAAGTATTTTCTGTTTTTATCCTCATTTTACAGATGAGTAAACAAAGGTTTAGAGAGGTTGAGCAGCTAACTCAAGTTTTTTTAAATAATAAAACTCTACTCATACAACTCAATAGCAGAAAAAAAAATCCAATTTAAAAATGGGCAGAATATCTAAATAGACATTTTTCCAAAGAAGATATACAGATGGCCAAAAGGTACATGAAAAGATGCTCAACATCACTAATCATCAGGGAAATGCAAATCAAAATCACAATGAGATATCACCTCACACCTGTTAGAATGGCTATCATCAAAAGGACAAGAAACAACGTATTGGTGAGCATGTGGAGAAAAGGGAATCTTTGTGCACTGTTGGTAGGAATGTAAATTGCTATAGCCACTATAGTAAACAGTATAGAGGTTTCCTAAAAAATTAAAAATAGAACTACCTATGATCCAGCAATTCCACTTCTGGGTATTTATCTGAATATGAAAACCCTAATTTGAAAAGATATGAAAACAACCCAAGTATCCACCAATGAATGAATGGATAAACAAGATGTGGTATATGTATACACACACACACACACACACACACACACACACTGGACTATTATTCAGTCATAAAAAAGAATGAAATCTTACCATTTGTGACAATATGAATGGACATTGAGGGCATTATGCTAAGTGAAATAAGTCAGACAGAGAAAGACAAATACCATATGATCTCATTTGTATGTGGAATCTAAAATTAAAAAGAGGTCAGAGATACAGAGAACAGATTGGTGGTTGCCAGAGGCGGGGGGTGGTGGGACAGGTAAAATGGTATAAACTTCCAGTTATAAAATAAGTCCTGGGGATATAATGTACAGCATGACAACTATAGTTAATAATACTGATAGCACATTTGAAAGTTGCTAAGAGAGTAAATCTTAAAAGTTCTCATCACAAGAAAAAAAATTTGTAACTATATGGTGGTAGATGTTAACTAGACTTAGTGTGGTGATCATTTCACAATATAAACAAATACTGAAGCATTATGTTATACACCCGAAACTAATATAATGTTATATGTCAATTATACCTCAATAAAAAAATTTTTAATAATAAAACTCTATTACATTTGTGCTTCACAAATTACAATTCATTGTATACAATAGTCCAAAATAAACATCTCATGCCTAGTTACACAAAAATGAATAGCAAGCTAAAAAAAAAAAAATCAGCAATATGTACATTACTTTTTCTTTAATAATAAATGTTCAATTCTGAACTGGGACAATTTCATAACAGATGTAGTCTGCCTTTTATTTCATCTAGTCATCCTACTTTCCTATATCTACAATATTCAACAGGTTCCTGTGTCAATTCTTATATACAGTTGGCGCAAAACAAATGAATGTAGTGCTCTGTATTCCTAATGGGGTGATGTTGATAGATTAGTGAACCTGGGGTGTATAACGTTCTTTCATTAAACCTTCCTTGGAGTCTACCTGGCAAGAAATTATGTTGACGCAGCATTTAGGGAAGTCTGACCAGAGAGGATGAAGCTTGATCTAAAGTTTGATGTCAGGACAAAAGGAGTAGGAGGTTAGCCAGGCTAGTGGATAAGATCCACAAACAGAGTGGTAGTAAATGATAGTGGAAAGGTAATTAGGAGCTGCATCACAAAGGGCCAGGGCTAATGAGTTTAGACTTTGATTTGTGAGCTATGGAGAGTCACGGTCGGATTTGATACAGGGGAATGCTGTGTTTAGATTTGCACTTGGAAATTCTGCTCTGAAGTCTTAGGAAGAATAGGTCAAAAGGAGGGAGTGGGGATGCAGAAAGACCAACTCAGAGATTGGTGTCCCTTCCATCATTTGTGGAACAACACGGCACACATTTTAAATGTGTTCAGGGGAAGATGATGAGGGTCTCCATGAGGGTCTCCTGGGAAAAAGAAGAAAGGATATTTAAAAGAGATAGATACATATATCTCATATATCACATATCTATGACACATATAAGCACATATGTGTGTGTTTGTCAGCTTGGATAGGGCCTGAAGACTGCCTTGGCTGTGGAGAATGTGTGTCGCTAGCATGATTGCCAGGTTTCTGCACTGGGCATCAGGGGAGCCAGGAGAATCAGAGAGACCACATGGGAGGGAGAGGAGATGAAGAGCTTGGGTTTAGACAGGATGAACTGAAGATGCTTGTGACACACACTGGTCGAGCTGTAAGGAAGCAAGTCTGAAATATGGGTTTGAAGTTTAAGAGCGAGGTCTAGGATAAGGATATAACTCTAGTGATTTCTGAGTGATTCCTCATTTTCCCTTGCAGATAATGGTACTGAATACTAGATTAAACCATATGAAACTACCAATATTCTATTTTTTTTTCAATCTACAATAATGGCAATTTCAACAAGATAATCTGCTTTCTCCATGAGCTCCTTGGAAATAAGGCAATATGTAAACATATAGTATTTGTAAATTAGAATCTGCAACAGATATTTCACAAAGAGCCTGGAAAAAATAAAGTGATTAACATATATTTACGTATCCTGTGCCCCACTGTTTTTTTCTAACGTGGTTTGGAGAAATTATTATTATCAGCAACCTGCACAAATTACACAATCAATGGAACTGTAAGACTGATGGATCGCTCAATTGTAATTTCAAGCAAATGTCTTTTGTGGGGTCATGAATACCATGCATCTGTCCTGTGATTTTCTGCTTAAGTGAGGAACTAGTAACTATAGTTTCAAATGGCTAATCAGTGCTCATTAATTCACTCCCTCCCAATCAGTCTTTGTGGAAGGAAGAAATGAGAAGAGGTGGGTACCAGATCACCTGCTGAAATGTTTCCTCAAAGGCACCTCAGTTTCCACATCTGCAAAGCGGAGATAATATTCCCTACTTCTGTGGCTTAGTGTAAGGATTAGAGGAGATACTGCATGTATCCCACAGGACCCAAGAAAGGCTTAATAAATAGTAGCTATTGTTATTATACCACAGTTTTGCCAAACGACTAGCAGCACTACTCAAAAATCATCTTCTGTGCTAGGTTGATGATGACTGACTGATACCAACTTATTTATATACTTAAAATTCATGGGACAAGACAAATATTAGAGAGAGTAACAGTGAAACAAAAAAATCAAAGTCATTTGGCCAAGATAACATAGTAAATGAGACATATACTCAGAAAAACTATGCAGTAACTACTGAATCATAAAAATCTTAGGGTAGAAAATGGCCTTTAAAAGTTATCTCATCAACATTCCTTCAGCAGCACCCATATATCCTTCAACAGCACCGAGATAGAAGTGAGAAAGCCCAAATATTTCAGGGACAGCAATAATTATTAGAGTTATTAAAAGAGTTTGTCTCGTAGGTTTTTGTGGGGATTAAATGGAAAAAAATATGAAAATGCCGGGTAAACTGATTCTAGTCATCCTTTGTCCTGTTCTTCCTTCTGAAGACATGGACAATAGGTTTATTACTTCCTCAAAAGGAATAACATTGAAAACAACACATATTAAGGTTTTTGTAACCTGGGTGTATCGTTTTCAGTTGCACTCATTTATGAGATAATTAAGCCACCACAACTGCACTGACAGAAAGTTCGTCACTGCTCCCATTGAGGACGTGGTGTTGACTCTGCACTCAGTCAAGTTCACTTGCTTAGGCCAATATGACGTTAGCCAATGTGATACAACAGACACTTGTAAAGCACTTGCTCCTCTGCCTTCATCATAAGAGCATGCACAGAGTGACCCGATGGAGGATGAGAAACACGGAACAGAGCCTGCTCAGCACAGTTGTCCCAGGGGAAGTCTCATATATGTGACAGAGGCTGGGCAAGATCAGAGAAGCTACCTAGCTACTGCCCAGTTGACTTCAGCTGACCGCAGACTTGTAAATAAGCCCCGCTGAACCTAGCTCTGATCAGAGATATGTAAGCAGAAATAAATGTATTGTTTTATGCCACTGAGGTTTTGTGGTTGTTTTGTCATATGGCATTACTATTGCAACAGAAAACTGATATACATGGTTATTAAGCATGTGAAAATTGTTTACTCACTAACCCTATAAAAGACCAGACTCCATCAGAATGATTACCTGACAGCACCTCAACAATGACATGAGTCTTGTGTGTCTGAATGAGGGTTTGGGAAATTACTGTTCTTCAGATGTTTGTAAACAGATTTTAATACAGAGTTGCATCAGATATGGGACCTTTCTTATTATACTACTTTTAAACTCAAAATCAGAAGGCACCAAGGATATTGAGTTGCTAAGATTATATCCATTTGAGAAAATTATCTTGTATATTAGTTGACTTCCTAGGTGCCCATGGGTACTGTACAAAACACTGGGCTAAATGACCTACAGTATTTTCCTATTCCCAATTTCTGTGATTTCTTATTCTATACTTTGAAAGAAGCCAGTTGCCTCACTACACAGAAGCACTGGTTTCCAGTGAGAAGACAAAGCAGGTGAATTTCTATTTCTATTTCCTGGACAGGCTTCTTCAGTATTCAAGAGTCTAATCTTGGCATATCAATCTAGAAGAAACTTTGTAAGCTGGGAAATCCATTCCTTTTAATAGCCACTCAGGACACTAAAACAGCCAGGTGCCAGGGCAAATCTCACTTAGCAAATGGGAACAGGGCAAGTCAAAATATCTGTTTCCGAAATCTGGTGGGAGGAGGACCCAAGTCACTGCTTTCTTGTGATCCTTTACCTATGCCCAATTCTTTCTGCAACCAACAGAAGTAAAGTAGAACCAGAATAAAACATGGATGTCTGAGAGTCAAAGTACTGAATGTGCTAAGACATATAAAATATTTTGAATTCCTCAGAGGAAGATCATCATATAAATGAACCCAGTAGTATTAATCCTCTTGTCCAATCACCACATATGAATTAAACCTGTAGTTCCTAATCAGAAGTGGGCATTCTATAGACATATTAAGGCCAGTAACGTCAATTGGAGTGTTTCTAAATTCAGATGTCTTTGCTCAAGGTTTTAGTAATTGTTTTTGCAATATCTCTAAAATGATTTATATCCTACACTCCTATACCATAGTACAGGATAGAAATCAAGTCCATTGAGACTGGAGCTGGTCAGCTGCAGTGAAATCCTTTTAGTGACATTTTCAAAGTTTAATGTTAGTATTTTATCTTATTTAAACCTAAAGGGCATGTCGAAGCCTAGTGTGCCATGAAGAATAGGCTCTTTTTTGTCCATTTAGAATGTAGATGCATACTCTGCACACTCAAGAGAGGAAAAGCAAATGGAGTATATGAACCAGATTAATGGTCTGGCCCCTGCAGCCTTAGTAAAGAGTTTACTTAAAATGGAAGCTTTGGACACTGATCTGACTTTTCAGATTTAACCAAGCTTCTCACTGGAATAGCCCTTGTAACAGTCTTAGTAGTGAAATCCTCCAATTCATTCTTTCCAAGGCTGCTAGAAACAAGAATATTGCAGAGAAACGTGATTCAGACTACTGCCTGAAGTGGTTGCAGGAAAGGAGTACTGCAAGTTCAGCAGCAGAGACAGGGTGGGGCGTATGCCAATAAAAGTCCTTTTAAAAGACTCATTCACGAGGTTAGCTAAAAATCTTTCATCCAGGTCACTGAAACACATCCTTGAAGGCAGACTGACTTCAAGACTCATCTATGTTAATGATATATATGGGAATGAAAGCCAATTGCCACGGTAATGCACACTTAGTAGCAAGAACCACTGAACCAGAACAGGCTCTGTAACATACTGGTTTGAAAATATCTGATTCTGAGAGAGAATCAGTTTTCCTTTCAAGATGTAATGAGAATTCCAGATCTTCTACAAGTATGCGTTTAATGGGAAATGTAATCATCCTCACTGTACCTTCACGTCTAATTCCTACTTTTTCCCCCTTTTACAGATAGATGAAGAGTTAGTTTTTTGTTAGCGGTAACGGTGTTCCTTATCTAGACATCTAGTTTCTTAGATGTTAGCTCTTATACACCCTTCACTTAATCAGTCTTTTTGAGAAAAGCAGTAACATTTCTCCTTCAGTCAAAGTTATTTAATTTCTACTTCTTATTTTGGTAAGAAGAGTAACACATTTATTTATAATGACAATCTATTTTTTTCTGATCCATTTTTCTACTACTTAAAAAAAAACCTCTTTACACTCATGATCATGAAGAAAAGACACTCTATCTTTAATAAAGCGCCTAATTTGGGTCTCAACATGCTGGCCAGCAAATGCTTGAATACTGCCAACACCCAGCGGCCTTCTGGCAGCACTGGGCCTTCTAAAAGCTGTTCTCTGGCAATAGTCTTCCACGCAAGCACTAATTTTATTATAGCTAGTTTATGATTTTCCCTTATTGCCCTGCTTTTTTAAATGTGGAGCTGTAATAGGAGGCGTCTAGAGGCCTAGGAGATGAAGGAACCATTACACACTATTGGGTCTCTGTGGTTATCAGTGGCCTTTAGAAGCTAAGGATTCAAATGCAATGTCAGGGAGTATTTGAATACAGGATCCCTCAGGGGAACTCTGCCCAATGAGAAACACATTGCTTTTCTCTCTTCATTTTCCTTTTAATTTCTTCTTTCAAGTCCTTGTGGTCTCTCAACACTCTTCCCAGTTTTGTTCTTTAAAGTTATTTTTGTACATTGCCCATTCTAGCCAGACATGGTTAGCTACACTTAACGCTGTCTTGGGGAATGAGTTTTTGACTTCTTGCATCGTGTACCAATATTGATTTCTGTAACACAATAAAACAGCTCATGATGTGAACAAGACCTTGAATGAAGAAATGCCAAATTTACCTGATGTCATTCTACATATAACTTTGGGATACAAGATTTCAGAAGACTGGCTCTGAATTTATGCTAATCAGAAAAAAAGTTCAGAGAAGCAGAGTAGTTTTCAAGGATGGTTTATTGGGATAAAGAAAGACATTTATGAAATGGGGTGGGGGAACCATGTGCTTTTCTTAGAAGCTTACTTTTAATAACCGCTCTCACAGAGGAAAGTGAGCTCTCACAGAGGAAAGTGAGAACTAAATGCCCTGGACCCAACCTGTACTACCCCAATCAATCTCTATAATCAGAAAATGGGAAAAAAGCCCAAGATACAGCCCAAGCTGCACAAAATATCAAGGCACCCTGACTTTAAGTTGGGAGAAAACACATGCGGAAGAGTAGGGACCGATGGTTAGAACATTGAGTTGGGAGTCAGAACGCCTGCAGACTAGTTGCAAATCTACTCCTAATCAACTACGTAGACAACCTATGCACCTTGGTTTCTTCATCTATAAAATGAGAAGAGTGCTATAGATGATCTCCCTAAGTCCTTTCCACCTCTAAAATTCTTATGTTTCGAGAACTCCTATGTGTCCCCGGGGGTGGATTCAAAGGAATCCCTGATTCATTTCCTGTTCCTTACCTTAACTATCTTCGTTCATTATTCCTTTAATTCTCGTGGAAAAGGCAAAAGCCAAAAAGAGACACATTGAGGAAGCATCTGAAGCCTAAAACTGCATAAAAAAGGAAGCAAATATTGGAAATGTTACTCTTCAGAGTCACATTCATTCTGAAACAAAATAGAGAGAGATGAGAAAAGTTACAAGCACATAAAATTATGGCTCTGGCAATACTATTAAATAGTAATAATCCATGGATCAGACATTGTCTAACAAATGTACTTTGTCTGGAGAAGCTGAGAGCCCATAGCAACACTAGAATTCTTTTCCAGACTGTCATCAAGCGCAGATTACACTCTGTCATTTAAAAAAAAAAAAACTTTAAAGTAGCTTTTATATGTACAGAGGTCAGATGCTAAGCAATATTTATTCCCCATCAATGTCCTTTTCTATTTACCTATTTCCATTACCTGTGTTTCACTTTTCCCAACATAAAAACTACAGGGCAAATAGACAGGCAACCCAGATGCTACTTTATACGTCCTTGAACAGCATGAGAAACCAGCTACATTACCACAAAGCCACTGTCGATGGCGCTTCTGTGGGGTCCATAAACCAGATCCAACTCTTTAGCCAGAGTCAGCTCCATTCATTCTACAGTGTATCCTCTCAATTTACAAATAAGGTTACCCCTTGTAAGAGAAGCTATCAACTTGACTGATAAAAGAAGTAAGGTTAAGATTATCCAAACATTCTGAAAGCAAATTGCAAAAGTCCAAGACACTATTCTTTGGTTTAGCACCCTTTGATTGTATGTGATTCCACAGTCATGTATAGCTTATTCTCCTCTGGCACACCCGCTGAGCTGAGCTACTGTAGTTAATAAATATGTCTCTATAGCACTTCAGATGGGCATAATCTGGTAATGTTCTTTATGAATTATCCTCTCTAGAATGAAAAAAACCTCATTTTACATGTAGAATCTAACAAAAAGGGGAAAAAAAGAACTTCAGAATCTTAAATGTGGGCACATTAAATAGTATAGATAGGACTTTACAGAAGTGCCTGCAATTTCACAGTATTATCACAACTTCAAAATGTAAGCTCTTTTCTCATAATATGAAGTCCATCAGAGCACTCTTATCACTCAATCAAGTCAAGGTTGAGTTAATTTTATAGAATGCTGGTTAGACATGGTTTATGATCTCAGTAAGTGAGTAGAAGACACAAATACTACATTACCAGTAATGCAGTATAAAACCCAATTGACTACAAGTTGGGAGTCCCTGACATGAGAACAGCCACTAATGGGCTATGTGTCCTTTGGTAGGTCTCTCTGTCTCAGGGCCCTCACGGTCGCACTTATAAAATGAGGGCAAGGTGCTCTTTAAGAACATTATCTGACCCAAAAGTTGTGATTCTAAATAAATAAACATCAGGAGTCAAAATATTCATTAGTAAAAAGCACATAATAAACTACTTCCAGCTATGACAAATTAGTTTGTAGCAGAAGAACTTATTTGCCAAGAGCAACTAGAAAAAAATTGGATTTTTTAAAAAAATGCACTTAAAGGCACTGGAGTGGTATCAAGGCACTCAAGACTTAAGGGACCAAGATCCTGGACAAAGAGAAACTCATTGAGGTAGGCCTGACATCCGCTGGAGAAAATTTTCCAATTTGAAAGGGTCATGGGAAAAAGGTTAAGAGATCAAGCATAACTGTACTATGAAGCACAGAAACTTAGCAGAGCTTCCAGCAATTACATGGGACTAGGGAGATACAACCTGAAGCTAAGGACTACCAAGTAGCTCCGAATTTCACGAATATTACAGAAAAGTGAGCTCAAGAGCCTGAGCCATCTTTACTGTCCAGATAGTCACCATTTTCTAACTAGCACATACCTAGAAGAGGAGGAGAGAAGTAGAAAGTAACTGCAACACATCTTGTTAATGGCATTCCCATGGTACTGTAAGATAAAAACTGAAACTCAGAGCCCACGACAGTGGTGGGGCCTGGTAAGTACCTCAGGTTTAAAGTCAGGACTATTGAAGTTGAACCAGAAACTAGTCAGACTGAAACCCAGCTCTGAAATACCTAATTCTTGACTGGATTAAGATGATCTACTCCTGCTCTAAATGCCTACCATACATTCAAGAAAACTCTGTCTGGAGGAAGATAATATCATTGAGATCTCTTAATATCTTCATAAACAATGGTGAGCACTCAATAAAAAAATTGAACCAGGAACAACAAAAATAGGACCAAGAGAAGAAATAGAAACAAACCCATGAATTATTAGACATGTAATTTAAAATAATCATGATTAATATGTTCAAGAAAAGATGATAAGGAGAATTTCAACAGAGAAGTAGAATCTATAAAAAATCAAATTGATATTCTGGAAAAATAAAATGACTGAAATTAAGAATGTGATATATGCGCTTAATAGAAAGACATAGCTAAAGAGAGAATATTTGTGATCTAAAAATAAGATAGTAAAAAATATCTAGGCTGAAATACACAGAGATAAAAAGAATGGAAAATACAGTGTAAAGCATTAAGAGACAAAGGGAACATGGTGAAAAGCCATAATTTACATGCAATTGGAGTCCTAGAATAGGAGGACAGAAAAAATGGAGTAGAAGCAATATTTGAAGAGATGATAGCTGAGAATGCTCCAATATTGATGAAAGCATCAAGCCACAAGTTTTAAGAAGCTCAGCAAACCTCACACAGAATAAATTCAATGCAAACCACACCTAGGCAACTTCATAGTAAAAGTGCTAAAAACCGAAGACAAAAAGAAAAAGCAAAAAGAGGGGGGAAAGATATCTTCAAAGGATCAACAATAACACTGAGACAGAGTTTCAATAGAAAAAATGAAAACAACCAAAATGAATAAACAGTTTATATTTTCATATAATAGAATACTATAGAGAAATGAGCGTACATGAAACACTGCTACAGGCTTCAACAATAAAAATCTAAAAAATATAATGTTGAGCAAAAGAAACCAAGCACAAATGAGGATATCCATTCGTATAAAGTTCCAAAATAGGAAAAACTAACCTACACCATTATAAGGCAGAAGAGTGGTTATCCTTTGGGAGTGGTTGATACTGGAAGGAGACAAGAACCAGACTGGGTTGCTGGTAACATTCTAATTCCTGATCTGAGTAGAGGCTAGATAGGTATGTTCACCTGGTGAAAATTCATTTGTTAAAATGATTTGCAGGAGTGACATCAGCATCATGGTGGAGTGAGCTTTCCCCTTTAGACTCTCCCCCACAAGACACAACAAAAAGGACATTCAAATACCAACAGAGGACATTCAAACAACACAAAAGACGTCTGAGAGACCCACACAGCCTTACATCTGAAGGTGGTGGTGCTGGTACCTCTGGAGGAAGTAGAGGGAGGTAAAGAGAACTCCTCTCCTTGCCTAATGACAGCAACCCTGGGAACAGGACTGCACAGTTCTCTGAGGGGGGTGGGGTGGCCCTCCACAGGAAAACTGTCCCTCTCCAGGTTATCTCACAGCCTGTGGGAAATTCCCATACAGAAGGGACTGAACTATTGTGGGGGTGCCTTCATCAAGCTAGCACCCCAGGAGAGCAGATAGCAAGGGAAGAGTGAGAAACCCCTGGAATTTGGTAGGCAAAACAAAGGCCCCTCACCCAGCCCAGAGCACCATCACAGCTAGTCGACCAGAGCACCCACAGACCGTGGTGGTCTCAGAATACACAGCTTTTAACCCCCACCCAGTGGCAGCAGGTGGAAGCTGCAACAAGATATCTTCAGAATGAGGAAAAATAACCCCACACCCTTAAGCACTATGCAAAAATACATTAAATCTCCATACCAGAAGGGAAATGACAAGCACCCAGAAATCAATCCTGAAGGCACAGAAATTTACAACCTAAATGACAGAGAATTCAAAATAGCTATCATAAAAAAGCTCAATGAACTACAAGAAAATACAGGTAGACAATTCAATGAAATCAGGAACTTCTTCACAAAAGAAATTGAAACTATAAAGAAAAACCAATCAGAAACGTTGGAGATGAAAAACACAATGGAGGAGATAAAGAAAAATCTGGAATCTTAAAGAAGAGAGCTGACAATATGGAAGAAAGAATTAGCAATATTGAGGACAGGAATGCAGAAATACTCCAGATGGAGGAGGAGAGAGAACTAAGACTAAAAAGAAATGAAGAAAATCTCTAAGAAATATCTGACTCAGTTGGGAAATGCAACATAAGAATTATAGGTATTCCAGAGGGAGAAGAGAGGGAAAAAGCAGCAGAGAGCTTGTTCAAAGAAATAACAGCTGAGAACTTCCAAACCTGGGGAAGGAACTGGAAATACAAGTGAATGAAATCAATAGATCTCATAAATATATCAATACAAAAAAACTCTCTTCAAGGCATATAGTGGTAAACCTGGCAAAAGTCAATGATAAAGAAAAAATATTAAGGGCAGCAAGACAAAAAAAAGAAAAAAAAGAAACATACAAAGGAATTCCTATCAGGCTTTCAGCCAATTTCATGGCATAAACTTTACAGGCTAGGAGAGAGTGGAGTGATATTTTCAAAATTCTGAAAGACAAAAACTTTCAGCAAAGAATACTCTATCCAGCAAAAATATCTTTCAGATATGATGGAGAAATAATAACTTTCCCAGATAAACAAAACCTAAGGGAGTTCATTGCCATAAGACCTCCACTGCAAGAAATGCTCAAGAAGGCCCTCATGCCTGGAAAAAAAAGAGAAAGGGGATATAAAGCTTTGAGCAAGGAGAAAAATAGGAAGACACAATCAGAAAAATTGCAGCTCTCTAGCAGAATAGGTTATCAAACACTTAATTATAACACCAAAGGTTAAGGGAAGGAAAACAATAAAAATAAATATAACCTCATCACTTGAAACACAAACTCACAACACAAGACGGAATAAGTTGTGACAATAATAACTTAGAAGGGGAAGAAGAAAGGGAAGGAATCGACTTAGTCTAAGGAAATAAGAGGGTGTCGATAATGGACTATCTCATCTGTGAGGCATTTTATCAAACCTCATGGTAACCACTAAACAAATAATCAGAACAGAAACACATAAGATAAATAAACAGAAAACTAAGAAAACCATCACACAGAACTACTAAACTAAATTGGTAGCCTGAAACACATGGGACGAGAAACAAAGGAAATGCAAAAGAACTGGAAAATGAGTGATAAAATAGCAACATTAAAGCCTCACATATCAATAATCACTCTAAATGTAAGTGGATTGAATTCTCCAGTCAAAAGACACAGAGTGGCAGGATAGATTAAAAAACAAGATCCAACAATATGCTGCCTCCAGGAAACACATCTCAGGTCTAAAGATAAACACAGGCTCAGAGTGAAAAGGATGGAAGACAATACTCCAAGCTAATGGCAAACAAAAGAAAGCAGGTGTTGCCACACTTATATCAGACAAAATAGACTTCAAGATAAAACAGGTAATGAGAGACAAAGAGGGGCAATATATAATGATAAAAGGGACACTCCACCAAAAAGACATATCACTTATAAATACATATGCACCCAACATAGGAGCACCAAAGTACATAAAGCAACTATTAACAAACCTAAAAGGAAATATTAACAACAACACAATAATAGTAAGGGATCTGAACACCCCACTTAAATCAATGGATAGATCATCCAGACAAAAAGTCAATAAGGAAATAGTGGACTTAAACGAAAAACTAGACAAGATGGACTTAATAGATATATATTCAGCACTCAGTCCAAACAAGGCAGATTACACATTCTTCTCAAATGCGCATGGAACATGCTCAAGGGTAGACCATATGTTGGGAAACAAGGCAAGCCTCTATAAATTTAAGAAGACTGAAATCATAATAAGTGTCTTCCCCAACCATAAGGCTATAAAACTAGAAATCAACTACAGGATAAAACCTGGGAAAGTGACAAAGATGTGGAGACTAAACACCATGCTACTGAACAACCAATGGATCATTGAAGAAATTAAAGAGAAATCAAAAAACATCTGGAGACAAATGAAACTGAAAATACACCATACCAACTCATATGGGATACAGCAAAAGCGGTCCTGAGAGGGAAACTCATAGCATTACAGGCCCACCTTAACAAATAAGAAAAATCCCAAATAAGCAACCTTAAACTACACCTAAAAGAATTAGAAAAAGAAGGACAAAGAAAGCCCAAAGTCAGCAGAAGGAGGGAAATAATAAAAATTAGAGCAGAAATAAATGAAATTGAAACCAAAAAGACAGTAGAAAGGATCAGTTGAACAAAATTGATAAACCCTTAGCCAAACTCACTAAGAAAAAAAAGAGAGAAGGCTCAAATAAATAAAATTAGAAATGAAAGAGGAGAAATCACAATGGACACCACAGAAATACAAAGGATTATAAGAGAATACCATGAAAAACTATATGCCAACAAATTGGACAATCTAGAAGAAATGGTAAATTCTTTGAATCATACAACCTCCCAAAATTGAATCAAAAAGAAATAGAGAATCTGAACAGACCAATCACAAGTAAAGAGATTGAAACAGTAATCAAAAACCTCCCCCAAATAAAAGTCCAGGACCAGATGGCTTCTCTGGAGAATTTTACCAAACATTCAAAGAAGATTTAATATCTATCCTTCTCAAACTATTCCAAGAAATAGAGGAAGACAGAACACTTCCTAACATAACAAGGCCAAGATCATTCTTAGACCAAAGCCAGACAAGAACAATGCAAAAAAGGAAAATTACAGGCCAATATCACTGATGAACATAGATGCAAAAATCCTCAACGAAATATTGGCAAATCAAATACAGCAATACATTAAAATGATCATACACCATGATCAAGTGGGATTTATACCAGGGACACAGGGATGGTTCAACATCCGCAAATCAAGCAATGTGATACACCACATTAACAGAATGAGGAGTAAAAACCACATGATCATCTCAAGAGATGCAGAGAAAGCATTTGACAAGGTCCAACATCCATTTATTTTATGATAAAAACTCTCAACAAAATGTGTAGAGAAGGAAAGTACCTCAACATAATAAAGGCCATATATGACAAACCCACAGCCAACATCATACTCAACAGGGAAAAACTGAAAGCCATTTCTCTGAGAACAGGACTAAGACAAGGGTGCCCACTCTCACCACTCTAATTCACCATAGTACTGGAGGTCTTGGCCAGCGCAATTAGGCAAGAGAAAGGAATAAAAGGAATCCAAATAGACAGCAAAGAACTCTCACTCTTTGCAGACGACATGATTTTATATATAGAAAATCTATATATAGATTTTCTATATAGAAAACCCTAAAGAATCCATTGGAAAACTATTAGAAATAATCAACAACTATAGCAAAGTAGCAGCGTACAAAATCAACTTACAAAAATCAGTTGCATTTCTATACTCTAATAACAAACTAACAGAAAGAGAACTCAAGAAGACAATCCCATTGACAATCACAACAAAAAGAATAAAATATCTAGGAATAAATTTAACCAAGGAGATGAAAGACCTATTCAAGGAAAACTTAAGACATTATTGAAAGAAATCGATGATGACATAAAGAAATAGAAAGATATCCCGTGCACATGGATTGGAAGAATAAACATAGTTAAAATGTCCATACTACCTAAAGCAATCTACAGATTCAATACAATCCCAATCAGAATCTCAATGACGTTCTTCATGGAAATAGAACGATGAATACTAAAATTCATATAGGGCAACAAAAGACCCCGAATAGCTAAAGCAATCCTGAGAAAAAAGAACAAAGTCGGAGGCATCACAATCCCTGACTTCAAAATACACTACAAAGCTATAATAATTATAATACCATGGTACTAATACAAAAACAGACACAGAGACCAATGGAACAGAATTGAAAGCCCAGAAATAAAACCACACACCTACAGACAGCTAACCTTTGACAAAGGAGCTAAGAACATACAATGGAGAAAGGAAAGTCTCTTCAATAAATGGTGCTGGGAAAACTGGACAGCCACATGCAAAATAATGAAAGTAGACTATTTTCTTTCGCCATACACAAAAATTAACTCAAAATGGATCAAAGACTTGAAAGTAAGACTTGAAACTATAAAACTTCTGGAAGAGAACATAGGCAGTACACTCTTTGACATCAGTCATAGAAGGATCTTTTCAAATTCCATGTCTACTCAGACAAGGGAAACAAAAGAAAAAATAAACAAGTGGGAATTCCTCAGACTAAAGAGCTTCTGCAACATGAAGGAAACCAGGATCAAAATGAAAAGACAACCCACCAGCTGGGAGAAGATATTTGCAAATCATATATCCGACAAGGGGTTAATCTATAACATATAAAGAATTCACACAATTGAACAACAAAAAAACAAACAACCTGATCAAAAAATGGGCAGAGGATATGAACAGACATTTTTCCAAGGAAGATATACAGATGGCCAACAGGCACATGAAAAGATGTTCAACATCACTAATCATTAGCAAAGTGCAAATCAAAACTACACTAAGATATCACCTTATCCCCGTTAGAATGGCTATAATCACCAAGACAAAAAATAACAAATGTTGGAGAGGTTGTGGAGAAACGCGAACCCTAATTCACTGCTAGTGGGAATGCAGACTGGTGCAGCCTCTATGGAAAACAGTATGGAGATTCCCCCAAAAATTAAAAATAGAGATATCTTATGATACATCTATCCCACTATTGGGTATTTATCCAAAGATCCTGAAATCAACAATCCAAAGAGGCTTATGCACCCCTATGTTCATTGCAGCATTATTCACTATAGCCAAGAAGTGGAAGCAACCCAAGTGTCCCTCAACTGATGACTGGATAAAGAATACTACTGGATAAAGAATACTGGAATACTACTCAGCCATAAAAAAAAGACAAAATTGTCCCATTTGCAACAACATGGATGGACCTGGAGGGTATTATGTTAAGCGAAATAAGCCAGACAGAGAAAGACAAACACCACATGATTTCACTCATATGTGGAAGATAAACTAACACATGGACAGAGAGAACAGTTTGCTGGTTACCAGGGGGAAGGGGTTGGAGGGTGGGCACAAGGGATGAAGGGACACATTTACATGGTGACTGACAAACAATAATGTCCAACAAAAATTTCACAATGTTATAAACTATTATGAAATCAATAAAAAATGATTTGTACACTTTTCTGTATGTTATACGTTAAAAGTTTATTTAAACATACACATACGTTAATGTATAACAGCAGTCCTTAAATCGCAAATTCATTTCACAAATGATCCATACACAACTTCTTTCCTCCTTTCGACTCACTGCTCAATATATCTTCCAGCTACCTCTTCTCTGGGTTCAAAAGACTCTCGGGAACGAGATAGTCTCAGATTAGGAGCTTAAACTTATAGTTCATCTATAGATTATGAACTAACTAAGGTACAGAGGGCCAGGGTGGAAACTTGATCACATAAGACATTTGTTTCTATGAGGAACCAATTTTAAAGATAAGCAAAACAAAAAGAATCTAAGACAAGAGGGAAAGAATTGTTTATTAAGAGTAACAACAACAACAATAGAGTATGGTTTGCAGGAAAGATGCTAGTAAGGATGCTTTAGGAAATGAGTAATTTGATAGGATGAATCAAGAAAATAAATACAGTACCTTGAACCTCACAGTCGGGATCCATTTGTGAAAGAGTGAACATTTAGCAATCACTGGAAGAAATGAGAACTTTAAAATAGGATGGACTATTCAGGCTGCATTACATACGTTGTTATAAGAAATTCTACATTTTTAAAGCAACTTTCAGAAAATCCATCAGTCTGTTGTAAAGGCTTTATAGCAAAGCCCTTTCCTATCTCATGCATATTTTGCTTGGAACAAAGAGAGGGCCCTTAACGTAAATTCCCACCACCACCACCATGAGTTTGCCTAAAACAATAAAATCAGCACATGGTTTGTGACACAGACCGTTAATAAAGCAATCTTATTGATTTGGCAGTTGTTTTTTCCTAATCATTTTCTTACAGGATCTCATATGCAGTGAAGGTGGCTTTAAAACTGAACAACATTAGGGACCAGAAACCAAGATCAGGCTCTACAGGTATTGGATGTTCTTCCATCTCAGTAACTTAGTAAAGGAAACTCCTATCAGACTCTGCTGAGCCTTGACAAAGACTGCCACTGGTAGAAATATATGAAAATGCCCTATTCGTCCTCTCTTTTATGGAAGAAGACATTCCAGCTGCTTTTTTTGGAGAGAGTAAAGCTATTCTGCAGTAGAGGAAAGTAATGGGTATTTAACCTATTGTGGGAGAAGAGAAAGTTAAAAAAAATTTTTGTTTTTTCAAACTACTCTGTCTACCACTCCACTTCACTATAATATTGAGATGGTGAGGACACCGAATCAGTAGATAGGGTAAAGGTGGGAGCTGGCAGGTTTGGTTCAGAAAGGCTGGCCAAGTGATTCTGATGCCCCAGTTGAAGCAGCCTTGGACTATAACAAGTAAAGTAATTGATATACAGAAAGTGACAGGCTTTAGAGGACGGTTTTATAGATAGCTAAGAGATCAACAAAATAGGGACTGTCACTACTATTTTTATTATAGGGATACTTCAAATGTATCAACACTCAAACTTAGCTAGGCTAAGCCACTGGGATCAAGTAATAGAGTAAAATTATATATCAAAAGAAAAATAAGTACCTCACTGATTTGGATTCATGAGAGAGGGGGATCCGAATTAGTAATAAACAGGTGGAGTTATGATACTGTCAAGTATACATGGTAACTAGTTTCTCTAATAGCTTTCAAGCCTAGAGGAGGATGACGAACATGATAAGGATGGAGGCAGCAACTCCCGTGGCAGCTAACATTTACCAACCAACAACATGCTCTATACTAAACGCTGTGCTGAATACCTTTTTGCATATTACCCCTGTTTTATGGATTATGAGACTGAGGCTTAAAGAAGTTTAAGCAACTTACTCAAGGTCACATAACTAGATAAGTGTCAGAATGAGGACTCTAGCAGGGTCTATTTGATCTTAACCACATTCTGCTTATCAATTCTGATCAGCATAGTTAATTCTTCATATGCCTAATATTTCTGGAGAATTGGGAATGCTTATTGTCTTGATGATTTTTATTCATTTTGTAATCATTTTAGCTTCTTGGTTTGCCTAGTAAAACCTCCTAAAAGATAAGTTAAAAGGTAAAAATTTAGGCCTAACCAATGATGGCAAATTCTAAATAGAATCAGTTTAATTAACTGATTAATTACTGAAGTATTATCAGAGACTGAAATGGTAAAAAAATTTAGAAGATTCTTGGCACACTCAACCTCTTATCTTCTGGGAAAGCCTCAAAGACATGCTCTAACATACCTCCAGAAACCAGTGGACACCTGGTTAGTGAATCTGCAGAAGAATGTGAATTAAGGAATAAAAGCAATAAGCAATTCAATTCAGTGGTGATTTCTTTGGGATGTGATTTCTCTGTAGACAAGGAGAACTTTGAGATTCATACGTGTTTTATGGTAATTAGAGGAAAGTGCTTTTATTCAGGGAGAATAAAAGATTCTGATTACTGCTTTGAAAACAGACTTTTTTTCCCGATAGTGAACTAAAACTGAAAATAAGAAAGGATTCCTAATTTGGATCATCTGTAGCAGTGGATGGGAAGTGCATTGTTCTTACAATCTATTCTCATCAGATTTTAATTGTTCTAACCCACAATGACATAAAATTAAACCAATCTCAGTGATGTTCTTACAAAATTAGAACGGACTATAGGAAATTATGGTTTTTGTTTTGGAAATTATCTTTTTAAAAACTGGACACACAGGATAGATTTCATTTCAGCAAGGATTAATGATTTGTACCAAAAATTCTATTCCAGGTAGCTAGCAGAATGTATTTTATATTGTTTTCCAAAATCATGATTCTAACACTTATTAGCTGTGTAGCCTAAAGAAAAATCACCCATCCTCGTTAAGCCTTTATTTTCTCATCTATAAAACAGAAATAATATGACTAATTGGCTTCAGTTTCTCCAAGTTTCCACGGTCCCCGGAATAGATAAATCCCAAGTTAAAATCAAGGAAGTGCAAGTTAATCCAGCAGCTGTTCTGTTGGGGCAGGCTGCCACCCATCATACTGGAATGACAGCATGTTAGCATCACAGATTGTCATCAGTACCCTTAGCAACAATAGCACTCAAACTCCTCTCTGTCCTTGGATGATGCTGCAGTCTCCAATATGTCAGATTCTGTTTCTGAGTCCTTTAATTTGGACTCTTTAAACTCACATCTCTTAGCTCTTGGTTCAGTTCACAGTCCCTAATATGGGCAGCACATGCAAAACCAAGCAAAAAGCTTTTGGTACAGCCCTGGGAAGCTGTCTCTCTGGGAAATTACTGAATTATACCGAACTATACAAAAATCCATTCCTGAAATCCAAATGCATGCTCTAGGTTTTTGTAAAAATAACATGAAATAATCTATAAGAAAATAATAAATTTGTAAATGGTAAACATTAATCACATACATATAATAATTCATTATCAGTGATAAACACTATTTTAAATGACTAGGACTCAGTTAACATTCTACAAATTGTATCACTACAGAGAAAATACTTGATTAATTTAGGATCTTTAGAAGTAAAGTGCCACACTAATGGCATAAGAAAATTATTCTTAAATATAACTAATTGAAGCAATTCACTGTTGATCATGGGCAAGTCACTTCATTTCTACAAGCTTCCTATTATTAGGATAAAATGAGAGGCTTAGCTCTGGTGATTTCTATTAAATTGCATAAAGTACTTTTTCCATGGGACCTATATCTTACTCCCTGCCCCATTCTACCACCTTCTTGCAAGGAAGAGGTGGCTCCCCACAGCCAATGCTATAAGAAAATGCCACTGGCCATGCAATTAAGGTGAGAACTCCCACCTTCACTAAAGCAGAGAATATGAGACTGCCACTCCCTCCTTCCACTCATACCACCGAAACTGCCCTACAAGGCTCATGAGCAATTCATCAATTTCTGACATTTAGTTGAACCTGGTTTCACCGGTAAATGAACATTTTGTTGGATGTCATTCCAGGATATGCTGTGTACGTACAGCCAGGAAGGAAAAGGGGAGTTATGGTGTGGTTTTGTTTTCTTGGCATGGAGGGGGCAGTGACAGGGGTATCCAGTGAAATTTATTCCACATGGGTCAGCTCCCACCAAGAGGTCTGATCAGTAGGATTATTGCTCATCCCTCTTTCACCAACAAATCCTCTATTCTTTGTTTTTTCTAACATTTTATGTTGAAAAATTACAAAGACACAGAAAATGTGAAAGAATTATACAGTGAATACCTATATACTCACATTAAGATTCTGCAATTACTAATATTTTATTAAATGTGCTTTTGCTAATATGCTTTATTACACATCCATACATCTTTTCATCAATCCATCTGTTTTTTGACACAATTTAAAGTTTCAGACATTAGTATACTTTCCCCCTCAATACTACAACATGCGTATCACTAACTAGAGTTCAATATTTACTTTTTTATAAAAACATTACATATAGTGAAATGCATAAGTTTTAAGTGTTACTATTTGATGAGTTTTGACAAATGCATACACCCAGGTAACCCAAATGTATATTAAGAGACAAAACACTCCCATCACCCTAGAAAGTCCATTCACATCCCTTCCCAGTCAATCCCTGCCCCTACTTCTGCTCCCAAAGGCATTTCATCCATTGATCTCACTGTTTTCACCACAGATTAGTTTGCTTGTTCTAGAACTTGTTGGTAATGGAATCATAAAATACATTTTCTTTTGTGTTTGACTTCTTTCACACAATTTTATGTTTTTGAGATTTATTCATGCTGCTGCATGTATTTTACAACTATACAGCAGTTTATATATCCACTCTTCCACTGAGGAACACTTGGGCTATTCTCACATTTTGCTATTACGAATAAAACTGCTGTGAACATTCTTGTACAAGTCATTTTGCAGACTTATGTTTTCAGTTCTCTGGGGTAAATACCTAGGAGTGGACTTGCTAGACCACAGGGTCAGTGACCTTTTTCTAAAGTGATTGTACCATTTCACATTTCCAACAACAATATACGAGAATCAAATATATTACATCCATGTATGCTATATATCCTATAAGTTAATGTTATAATTTTTGCTTTAAGCAGTCATAATGCTTAAAGAATGCATGAAGAAATAAGAGGAAAAACGTAAAAGTAGTCTTTTATATTTACTAACATATTTATCATTTCTGGTGCTAGTCCTCTTTCCCTGAAGGTATGAGTTTCCATTTGATATCATTGTCAATCAGCCTGAAAATCTTCCCTTAGCATTTAGTGCAGGTCTGTTGATAATTTTTTCAGTTTTCATTTATCTGAAATTGTCTTTATTTTACTTTCATTCTTAAAAATTATTTTTGCTGGTTATTAAATTCTGGGTTGCCAGCCTTATTTTTTCTTTCAGCACTTTGATAATTTTGTTTCACTGTTTTCTGGACTCCATTATTTCTCATAAGAAATCAGCCATAATTTGTATTGCTGTTTCTTCTCGTTATAATGTGTCATTTTTCCCTGGTTACTTTCAAGATTTTCTCTTTATAAGTAATTTACAGCAGTTTGACTATAAAGTGCACAGGTGAGGTTTCCTTTGCATTTGTTCTACTTGAGGTTAGCTGGACTTTTAGAATCTGTAAATTTATATATTTATTTTTACTAAATTTAGATAAATTTTAGCCACTATTTCTACAAATATTCTTTTTTCCATTATTTTCTTTATCTTGTCTTTCTGCAACACATATATAATAGTACATATGTAAGACCCTTTGATATTATCTCACAAGACACTGAGGCTCTGCTAATTCTTTTCAAACTATTTTCTCTCTGATTCTCAGATTAGATCACTTCCATTGACCTCTCTTCAAGTTCATGCCTCTTTCCCTGTCATCTCCAATATTCTATTAAAACTATCCAGTGAACATTTTTATTTCAGATATTATATTTCTAGTGCAAAAATTTCCATTTTACTTTCTGATGGTTTCTATTTCTCTGTTGAGATTTTCTATCTATTCATTCATTATGAGCATATTTTACTTTCCATATTTGAACATAGTTATAACAACTGTTTAAAAACCCCTATCTATTAATTCCAACCTCTGGGTCATCCTGGGTTTGGTCTCATTGAATGCCTTTTTCTTCAGGAATCATATTTTCCTGTTTCTTCATGTGTCTAATAATTTTCTATTATATCCAGGACATTGTGAATGATACATTGTAGACACTTGGGACATTGTTTATTATTCTACAGACTATCAAATTTTTTGTTATTGCAGGCAGTTAACTCTGATGAACTCAAATACCACACTGTTACCCCTGAAGTGAGCAGCAGCTGAAATCTCTGTTCAGTTCTTTCAGCCTTAGCTGAGTTGCTTGGAATCTGCCCTCACATGCTTACATCAGGGGTTACCCAGAGATATGGTCAGAATTTATACACAGATTTTGGGATTCTTCTATGTAACTCTCTCCTTTCCAAGATTTCCTCCTCACTTTCTGGTTGCTGTTGTGAGCCCAAACTCTGTCCTCTGATTGCACAACCAATAAGACTACAGGTTTCTAAATAAGTTTTAGTAGCACTATGGGGCTGATGCTGGCAAAAAAAAAGACATTTAAAAATAGCAAATTCATCTAGTGTTATTCCTTTCTTCCAAATGTTAATTCTCCCCAATTTCTGCCTGCTTTTGGTCATTCTCCAGTACCTTGACATAGCTGTTTGTTTTACATTTTTGCCCAGAGTTTATAATTATTATATGTGGCTAGGCTGATATAAGCTACTTTGCCATTGTTGGAAGCAGAATCTTCCCTCTTTCCCTGTGTATTTACAGAGAATACAGACGATTCTACTATAAACAGCAGGTACTATGGAAAAATGAAGGTGTTCTATGATTCATACTGATGTACTTTTTGTCTTCTGATTAATTTAAAGATTAGAGCTATAAGAGGTTCTAGTAGCACTATTCAACAGAACTTTCTAAGATAATAGAAAATTTATCTTGGCTGTCCAGTATGGTAGCCGCTAGGCACATAGGCTATTGAGCACTTAAAAATGTGGTTATTGTGACTGGGGAACTGACTTTTTTACTTTAATTCTAATTAATTTAATTTAAAATAACTACATGCAGCTAATGGCTACTTTGTTGGGCAGTATGGCTCTAAAGATCATCTGACCTGGTCTTTCTGTTTACAGATGGTAAACCAGCAACCAAGAGAGCTTCCAGAAGAGATCTGCCCACCATATATGGCCACTGATGGTAAAACCAGGATTCAAATTTAGATCTTCCAATTCTTAGTCTGAAGTTCCTTTTACTTTGCAGAGGAAGAGACTGTAAAATGCTACGGCTGGAAGAGGACAAACAAAAATATCATAGGTGGAGTGATGATAAATTAGAACTTGAAAAAATACAGTTGGAAAAAATGGAATAGCTGAGGGCAGAATGATTTGCAAACATATCATACATTACACACACATACACACATATTCACTGGGTGTGCAATTTCTTTTGAGGTAATAACTATTTTACCAGTAGGAGAAAAAGAGCTTTTTATAACTCATTACAGGCTCAAAAGGTCTGGCTCAGCTGATTTATAATACAACGTACAAAGAGCACGATCAAGAAATTGATGTCCTTTCACCATTCTTTGTAAGTGTCTACTTTCCAAGTCCTACAAACTTCAGTGATTTGAAGAGTTACAGCTTAACAATCTTATTTGTTTCTCAAAAGCCTGTAAGATACACATGACTGAAAAGGTTGCCAAGCATTCCCCTCCCGAACTTAATACTCCCACTGAGGATATAGCTCTCTGCTAAAATGGAATGTTTTTTACCTTTTAACCCACTCTCCTATAGTACTGGAAGTAAAATAATTACCTCACTACATTCCTTCTCTCTGTCTCTGTCTCTCTCCCCCTCTCTCTCTCACACATACACACACCCCACAAACCTTTGTGTGGACTTCATATTAGCACTAGTAATATACTAACACACACGGTGTAGAAAACGTCT
This sequence comes from Tapirus indicus, assembly GCA_031878705.1. NCBI lineage: Eukaryota > Metazoa > Chordata > Mammalia > Perissodactyla > Tapiridae > Tapirus > Tapirus indicus. The sequence continues at coordinate 22,288,378 of CM062938.1, forward strand.
GCAAAAAGGTCCAAGAAAAATAGCATTGTTTTCAGAGAAAGTACTGTGGTCAGGATGATGTCATCAAATATCATCTAATTAATTTCCTGTAGCTACATCCTAAAGGAAATCCAGAAGGCTCAATTTTCTCGCAAAATCAAGTAGCCTTTCTTGGAGGTCAGTAACTTCCTGTAAACCCACAGGTGTCATAAATTGATAATGATTATGATTTATCTTTAATCTTCAAAATCACAAAGAACAAAATTTCATTTTAAAAGAACTTTCATGTGGGAGGCATTATCAGAATATAAAAAAATACCCTATTGAATGTGAATTTTAGAGTTTAGTTACTGAAAGCAAAATAATTGCAGAAAAGATGAGTAAACTTAGTTGGCATTTACTACTGGGCTTCATAAGGCTTCTTCTCCAGCTCTAAGTAAAACAAAGACCACCATTCAAAAGAACTAAGGAGAGGAGAGCACTCTTTACCTACTGTAACCCTCAATGTTTTTCCTCCAAGCGATAAGCTTTTACCAACACTGGACTAGAACACTACAGGAGGTTTGCCAGAAGATTTGAGCTCCTGGAGGGTAAGAACAATGGCATGTTTATCTTCATACCCAAAGGCATTATAGCACCCAGCACATAGTAAGCACCAAGTAAACATGTGTTGAGTGAATGAATGAATGAATGAATGAGATTATCAATATAAATAAGCTATTCTCCTTTCCCTCCAGATGCTGCCAGTTATACAGTGGGGAGAAGATCATCATTACAAACAAATAAATGATAAGTGCTATAAGTGAGGTATCACTAAGGTCTACGGTTTGCCAATCAATTTGAAAAGGAATCTAAAAAATAGATATCAAGTGCTTATCGTGAGCAATTTGGGCAAATCTTTTAATTTGAAATGTGTATAATACCTGCTGACCCAGTGATCCCACTTGTCAGATACTACTCTAGTCCTAAATGTATACAAAGAGACTTATACAAGGTCTTTTTTGCTGCAACTATGTTTGTAAAAGGAAAAAAACACCTCCCTGAACATTCCATCAGCAGATGAATAGTATATCCTTAATACACATCCAATGCAGAAGTTCAAAAGAATGTGGTTGATCTGTATTGCTAACATGAAAAGATGTTCAAAACTAATACGTGAAAAAAAATTTGAAAAACAATATCATATTTCTACTTATGAAAAATAAAACCATAATATAAAATGGGCTAGAGCCATGCTAACACAAATATAATAATTTAAACTTTCTAGTAACCACATAAAATTGAAAAACAAGAAACGCGAAATTAATTTTAATAACATATTTCATTTAATCCAATGTATCCAAAATAATGTCATCAAAATGTAATCAATATACAAACTTAGTAATGAGATACTTCACATTCTTTTTTCATTCTAAGTCCTCGAAGTCCAGTGTGTATTTTAGATTTACAGCACATCTCAATTCAAACTACTCATATTTTAAATGATCAACAGCCACATGTGGTAGTGGCTGCCATAGTGGACAACGTAGGTTTAGAAGGATACACTTCAAACTGGTTAACAGTGGTTACTTCTGGAAAGGTAGTCTTTTAATCTTTTACATCAATAACTAACTCATATTACTTATGGAATAGTAAAAATACAACAATAAAAATAGTAGTATGGGAATACAGATGGCTGAGCAAATAAACCTATTCCAAGGGTTGTTGAATATCTGGGTAGAGGAGGAGGACTAGGAAAACATAAAATTTTAAAATACCATTTACAATAGCACACGCATATGTGCATGCACACACACACACACACACACACACAGAAACCTAAGGATAAAATTAAAGAAAGATATGCAATAGTTCTACATTAAAAACTATAAAACATTGCTGGAAGAGATTTTACAAGGTCTAAACAAATGGAGAAATATACCATGTTCTTGGATTATAAGATTCAAATATATTTATAGATTCAATGCTATCCCCACCAAAATTCCCAAAAGATGTTTGCAGGAAGGAAGGGGAAATTATAAGCTAAGTCTAAAACATATATATGTTTCTTATATATGTTCATATATATTTACATATAAATGAATATAAAGAACCTGGAACAGCCAAAGCAATCTTGAAGAAAAACAAAGCTACAAGAATTACATGATCAGATTTCTAGACTCATTAAAAAGCTACAGTACTTAGGCAATATGCTGTTGGCATAAAAATAGACAAACAGATCAAAAGCACAGAATAGAGAGTCCTTATATACCTAATACTTGACTTATGACAAAAGAAGCACACAGGGCAGTCTTGTGAATATATGGTGCTGGGTCAACTGGGTATTCACACAGAGAAAAAAACTGAACTTTGATACCTACCCCAGACCAAACACAAAAGTAAATCTCAAGTGGCAGTAGACCTAAATGCAAAAGGTAAAACAATAAAGTCTCATAGAAGAATATCTTCATGACCTTGGCACACACAAATGTTTTCTCAAAGAGGACAAAAAAGGTACTAACCATTAAAAAAAAAAAAAGGATCAGTAAATTAGGCTTCACCAACATTTGTATGATATTGAGTAGAAAAGATAGAAATTGAGAAAGAGAGCTTTAGTGAGGCAGAGATGATTCAACTAAACCTGAATAAGGAAAACATTGCTGAGGGGTCAAAGACAGGGCCTTCTATGCAGAAGAACCAGATGAGTAAAGATACAGAGGGTAAAGTATGGAGCATGTTTAACAAAGTATGGCAAGTAAACTTGTATGAACAGATTATAAGGTGTATGACATACAGAGTAGTTAAAGAAAAGTAATGGGAAAAGGTTATGAAGGGGGTTGGACTTAATCCTGGAGGCAACAGAAAGCTGCCAAAGGCTTTTAAGCAGGAAAATAACATGATCAGAACTAAATTTTAGAAGGATAACTCAAAGAGCTCTGTAGGCAATGGATTGAATCAAGAAGAAACTAGAATCAGGGCAGAGTTAAAACAGATTTCACAAATTAGAATATGTACATACTCCAATGTGACAAGAGGTATGCAAAGATATCCAACAAAATGAACAGCACTTTTTCTAGGAGTGTCCAGTTTACTCGAATATCTGGGGGAGAACAATTTTACACTAAAATAAACACTGATATTACATAAGCACATGCAACATACATGTGAATCATTTAAATGACAATGACAATGATAATGCCAATAATAATAGTAGTACCTTTTTTTGAATCCTTATTATGTCTAGGCACTATGCTAAGCAAGTATTTTATATGAACTAACTCATTTAATTTTCACAACAATAAACAAAGTAGTTACTGTTAGAATCACTTCCTCCATGTAACAATAAACAAAATAATTACTATTAGAATCACTTCCTCCATGTAACTACACATACAGAGTTATTTACAGAGACATTTGTTTTTCATATACCTCTTTTTTTTACTTCTTATTTATTTCTTACTAAGGTTTAATAATCCCTTACATTGCTGATGATATAACTTGGTATAACTACTTTGGAAAGCTGATAAAAATCTAATAATCTAAACATATGCATGACCAAACACTTAACAGATATAAGTGTTGCTGTTTACCAAAAGATATATATACAAGAATGTTTATAGCAGCATTTTCATAACAGCCAAAAATTGGAAACAACTCACATGTCCATCACACTTAGATGAGTTACGTAATTTTCAGGGTCACGTGGTAATAAGTGACAAAGCTAAAGTTCAAGCTCAAGTTTGTCTAATATCTAAATTCACACTCTCAACCAGTACACTATACGTGAAAGAAATTATCTACTTACGGCAGCAACTTCAGGCTATACTCACAGATCCAAGTAATAGACATCCTCTCTCCTTTGCTTGCAGGAGAGTGTCTGTCAAAAACTGTGCAAAGTTGTGAGACGAGGCTACTGCAACAGTCCTGGCAAAAGACAGTACCTCAGAAGGGAGAAGCCAGAAAAGTAATTTCTACTATAGAAAGAAGAGAACGCAGTAACAAACCAAACATGAGAGTGAGGTGGCTTGGGCAATAGTACATATGTTAAATGCAGAAATAGGCATAGATTGAGGGCTAAGTCAGGCACACTGGGTGTCTAGGAGGCAATTGGATAAAAAAATATGAAGCTCAGGGGAGAAATCAGACTGATAAAAAAACTTCAGAGTCATCAGCATATTTGCATATCAGATTCCCTGAATAGAGAACAACATCTCTAATACAATATAATTTATGCACTCTTCTGTCAATTAATATCAGCTCACAGGAAGGTCTCTGTGGGCACCCGAAATTAATTTTAAAACCATTAAAGCAGACAGAAGGTTAGTTAGAATGAAAAATCCCGTGGAGAAGGTATCACCTCCCCTAGTATCTGAAAGTAATCGTATAAAAGAAAAACTTATTGCTTTGTAAGGTAAGTGGACAAAGGGGTTTCAGGCTGCTATCTTGCTACTTGGGACAATCTTAAAATGTATACATAGCCAAAGATGTAAGAGGCAGAAAGACACAGCTTGGTATCCTCACCAGTCATAGCATTAACAGTGGTTAATTTTTGCTTCAAAAGACCGTTTCCTATATTTTATTTCAATATCAAAATAATACAAGAGGGAAACCAAGGTACAATTTGAGGTCACAGATACAATGAAAGAGTAGGATAATCATAAAAAAGTACATTCTCTGAACTTTTTATACTGAAGAGGGTATGACTGCTTTTGGGGAGAATTCTCAAAGTTCTAACCAGTGCAATAATTAAGAGATTTAAAAAAGTAGGGGTATAATATAAGGAAAGAAGTGCACAAAATTATCATTATTTGCATAAAATTTGCATTGCAAAGAAATCAACAAAAAATTATGAGCTACAATGAAAAAAGTTTCACGTGGCCAGCTACAAAACAAGCAAAATAAACATCTTTCCTATATGCCACCCATAACTAGTTTAAAACACACACACACACAATAGAAAAAATATCCCATTTCCAATGAGAAACATTAAATATCTAGGAAAAAAATCTCCCCCAAAGTGTCGATCAGTGAGAGGCATAAAAGAGTAAATGGAGGAACAGACCAGGCTCCTGCATAGAAGATCAACTATTGAAAAGACATAAATTTATCCATAATTAATATGTAAATTTAATACACTTCCAATAAAAACCCCAACGGAAGAGTCTTCAAAATTTGGCAAAATGATTTTAAAGTTCATTTTCGGGGGAGGGGGAAACAAGAATATCCTAGATATTTTTAAAAAGAATAATGATATGGGACTTGTAGCAGATATAAAATGTATTATAAAGCAACAATGATTAAAACTATGTATTAGAACACAACAGCTGAGTGGGAAGATAAGGCAATGCCCAGAATCAGATCAATATAAAATAACCAACATCACAATAGAAAAAAAATAGGTTGAGTATTAAAGCTCTTTATAAAAGAAATATGAGCATAAAGCTCATTACAAAAGAAACTGTAAAAAGCAGTCAACTCCAACAGTGATCAAAGAAATGCAAATTAAAACAACGATACCACTTTTTTTTTTACTTATTAAATTGACTTTTTAGTTTTAATAGTAATGCCTAGTGTTAGCCAGTGCAAGGAAATGAAACCTTTGATATATTGCTGGCAGGACTGAAAACAGATAGTCTTTCTGAGAGCAATTTAGCAATAAGTATCAGAAGCCTATTAATGTTTTTTCCAAACAAGCCCACTTCTAATAATTTAACCAAAAGAAGGATGAAAGATACGTTCAAAGATTTATCTACAAAGATATTTTTCCAGATTTTATAATACCAAAAATTTTGAAACAAATTAACTGTAAAACGGTAGGGGGATAGATGAAATAAATTTTGATAAAGTCATAAGGCTTTCAGTAGAACATTTAATAAAATGAAGAAATGTTTAAAAATTGAGTGGAACAATATTAATGAAAAAACAAGTTATAAAACAGAATTACAAAAGGATTTCAATTTTTGTTTGAATAAAGAATTATAATTGCACATAAGACCAAAAGATTATACCCCAAAATATTAACAGGATGGTAGGCTTACGGTTGGTTATTTTCATGTATTTTTTATACAATTGGATAAAACTAATAACTATTACCTTTTAAATAAACCAAGAGTCTGTGAGTATACCGTATAGGATGGTAGAAAATATCTAATCTTTGCTAACGGCATGAACTATCTTATCACTCAGCAAAACATGACTCATGTTGACCAGGTTGTAGAACCCCAGACACCAATTTCAACATCTGACTCAGGGGCCAGCTTGAGGTCGACCTGTTTCCTGAAGCTTCCTCAAGTTTATACCAGTCTCTGTCTCCTCTGGAATTCCAGAATCTTGGCGGTGATTAAAAGAACAATTATCATTTATTGCTCAAACAGTGTTTTAATATGTTTGTTGTGTTAAAACTCTGTCTCAAAGAGAGCACAAGCCCCTCAAGGAGAGTGAGCCCACATCCACTGCCTACACCGTGAAGCCTCAGCCAGTGCTCTGCAAACCTTATGTGCTTCGTGAGCAGACATCACACTTCACTGAATTAAACTTCAGAAGACTGGCCAACTAAAACTTTGAACCTAAATGAAATACATATTACTGCAATAGTTCCCTTTAGACATTTTGTATACAGTCACGTGCCACGTAACGATGTTTCAGTGACGACAAACTACAGAGACGACAGTGGTCCCATAAGATTAGTACCATATAGTCTAGATATGTAGTAGGCTGTGCCATTTAGGTTTGTGTAAGTACACTCTGTGATGTTCACACAATGACGAAATCACCTAATGATGCATTTCTAGAATGTATTCCCATCGTTAAGTGACTCACGACTGTATTCCCTTAAGTTCTAAACCAATATTAACTCCAGTCTTAACAATTGGTGGCTGGTTTCAGGGATGTGGGAGTAACGATTTCCAGTTAACTGCAGGCAGTCAAGAAGCAGCACTGAAATACAACCTTAAAATTAAGAGAAATGGTAAAAAAAAATAAATAAATTTCTCAAGAAAATGAATGGTACGTTAGAATTCCAGAGGTCAAGACAACAGAAGAGACACACTGTGAGAGAAAGGGGAAATTCTATCGGTCAATCTAGAAATCAGGTAAATATGCTTCAGCAACACAGAGCAGGAGCATGGGCTAGTCAGCAGAACACCCCAGAATGAGGCTTCTGCTGTGGTCAAGCTATGACTAATGAGCAACAAGAGTGGGCCAGAGCGAAAGGGGAATAGCCAGAAAAGGGTTGTAAAAATTACTCAAGTTTTGATAATCAGAAACTTTGAGGAGAAAATGAATGAGATTTTTCAGTTTAGAAAAAGAGAGGCCACAGACCATTAATTATGGTAGCTGGACATTCTCTGTCTACCCCCAGAGAGGAAGAAGAAAATAGGTTTAAAAATCAGTCTCGGGGTCTGTCACTTATACAAAAGGAGGATTTCCCAACAGGCAAGCTTGCGAACTACTACAGTAGTGGTTAAGAAGAGGCCAATGGAAGGGGGAGAGAGGGTGTCTGCAGTAGGGGTCAACTCTAAGATGGGAAGGTTTTGGGGAAGGACCCAGTACCAGCATTATCTCAAGGTCCCTTCTAACCTTATAATTCAATGATTTCTTAATAACTTATTATACTGAAAAGGTTTATAAAATCCAGATAACACAGCCTATAGAAAATTACACTATTAAGAAGAAGGAATGCAGAAAAATTTCACTTCTCCTTTTTAATACATGTGACAATCCTATACCCCTAATTAAAAGTCCTTCTACCCTATCCACTAATTGTATAACATATACACCCCAAAGACTAGGGAAATAGAGTATAAATGCAGCTCTTGACATATTTATAGCTTATCTGTCCCTTCACTAAATGGCCCTATCTAGACAACTGTTCTGTTTTAGTTCTTAAACCCGGATCTCACTTCTTAATGCCATCAATATCTCTGCCTCTAGAAATCTGATCCCTCTTTTCATTTTCTTAACATCAAGAAATCAGATCATCTGGCCTATAAGAATTGTTTGTAGGGGCCAGCCTGGTGGCATAGTGGTTGGATTCGCACACTCCACCTCGGCAGCCCAGGGTTTGCAGGTTCGGGTCCTGGGCGCAGACCTACACACCATTCATCAAGCCATGCTCTGGTGGCGTCCCACATACAAAATAGAGGAAGATTGCCACAGATATTAGCTCAGGGACAATCTTCCTCAAGCAAAAAGAGGAAGACTGGCAACAGATGTTAGCTCAGGGCCAATCTTCCCCCCACACACACACACACAAAAACCACCTCACAAAGAACAAGAATTGTTTGTAAACTAAGAGTAGATAGGCAAAGAGAAAGTGTTTAGGCAACTCTCTTGAGAATAAAATTGCCAAAAGTCTATGACCCTTGAATGGCCTATTTTGGTAGTTTTCAAAGGCTTTTTTCTGACACCCATGGATGAGAGAGACTTTGTAGAAGTCCAGCCTTCCAAAGGGGAGATTCTAGCACGTCACTGGAGCAAAGGCTTTTTTCTTCCTCAATTCCTTCCTAGTGCCTGACCATGTTCTAGAGAATTGACGATGCTGGATCATTTAAATAATATAATTAATCTCTACAATGTTCTATAGTGAAATTCTGAGATGTAAATGTAACTAAACATATTTCCCAACACATAGATTGATTCATAAATTTATTGTCGCCTCTGCTATTAACCTTCCCTTCTTTACTAATAATACTATGTTAAAAGCTACCATTTATGGAATTCCAAGTACCATACTAGGTACTCTACATACATTATTTCTAACTCTATCACAACTGTATATGGAATAAACAGAATCATCATATTCTGAATAAGAAAACAGAGACAAAGAGGAGTTAAGTAATAACTTTCCCAAGATCCCAGAGCTAGGAAATACTGGAGCAGAGATTCAAATTTGGGTCTTTCTCACTCCAAATGCCACATTCTTTCCACTCTGCAGACACTTTCTCATCATGCCACATCTACTGGATATCAAGTTTCTGAGAATATTACATTTCATTTCTCTCATAAGGACTATGATAATATTTCTTTATCATTATAATTCAGGTCTCTCAATCAGACTTAATATGCTTCTACCACCCAAGTTAAAAATCCACCAAACAAACAATGTGAAGGGTTTGAGGTAATAACACTCCATCTCAAATAAAACATAAAGTGTGCTTCTTTATTTTAATAAATATATCATGACAATATAGCTTTTTGCTAATTTTCCATATGTCAACTCCACAGCACGTTTGAAAAGAATAAGAACAACATATCTGATCAAGCTGTTAGATCCTGAGGTCAGGGACCATGTCTTATTTATCTCTATATCCCCACAACATATATGTGGTAGACATCCAACAGCTGATTGTTGATGGAAGATAGAAGCAATGATTATCAACTCCTGAAAGTAATATTTTAAAGTACCTAAAATATTTTGAACAGCAAAAACAACTCCATGTTTCAAAAAAAAAGTTTTAGGTAGGTAAACTTCCTACCTCTCGATCCTTGAGTTTCATGGCGAGCACCAGCTGATGCCTGTGGTTAGTGAGAGCCTCCCGGTAATTTCCTTTAGAGAAGAATGCAGAGCCCAGATTCCCATGAGCTCGGCATTCTCCTGTCTGGTCACCTGAATCAGATTTTAAAAAAAGAGATAAAACTTCTCTAAGTTATAGCATTATTTATAATACATAACGCCCATCTTAATTTAAGAGCCACAGATTTACTAGCTCAGATTTCACTAGCCTTTTAGAAAAGTATTTTCTTCTCCTACAAGACTCTATGCAGGAAGTTACGGCCAAGAACTTAAATCTCTGGACAACAACTATTGTTGTTATAAAATACAACTGCAGTCAGGGGCATAGGTGTCCTGGAAATGAGAGGTTAAAGACCTTGACACAAACCAGCTGCTGTTTGAATCACCTCACTGCTCTGCTAATGACCTTTGGTTGAGAACAACCATCAGCTTGTTGGTTCAGTCATTTGACTCCATACCTCCTATACCATGTTGCTTTTTTACAGGAATGCTGATGGTAGATTTGCCATATCCCTTCTATTACTGCAATCCTGCAAGTCCTTGAATAATCACTGACAATCATAATAGGATGACAATTGTATCATAATGACAATGACAATCATAATCATAAGCCACACTTATTGTACAAATGAGGGAATGACAGCACAAAGAGGTTAGGCAACTTGCTGACAGTCACACAGCTAGTAAGTGGCAGAGCCTGAATTCTAAACTCAGCAGTCTGGCTCCATAGTCCATGCTTTTAACCACTGCACTGTACTGTCTCCTCTGACAAAATAATGATGCATTCTAAGGTAGGCAAAAATTAAAATTAAGATGAAAGATGAACCCACCAATACTATCATTTGGGATATTAAGTCTGTGAGCCCAAATCTCTGAGGAGGGTAACGAATATGTTAATCCACATCTCTAGGCCTTTTGGGAGCCTTGGTATCTTGTTATATGAAAAGCCCTAAAGAACTGAATATTCCAAAACAGAGAATGTTCTAGAGACACACTCACTTTTCATTGCATATGTTATTCCCATTCATGACAAGTTAATCAGCTTTCTTTATTGCCTTTCTATAGTGAAATAAAGAAGAAAAGCATAACTTTACCTAAGGTCTTGGCTACATCCAAGTCCTGCTGCATGTATCCAGTGCTCTTCTCTGTGTTTCCAAGAGACCAGTAAGCACTGCTCAGGGCAGAGAAAACGGAACCTCTCAGTTTGAGGCTGCAGGTGCCAATCTTCAGAGCGGCTTCTAAGACAACCACAGAGGCCCCATGATGGCCAGCTGTCAGGAGTTCCTGCCCAACCACAGACACAACCACAAAGGGACTCTTGTCCAGTTTCATTTTCTGAAGCTGCTGATAAGTGGGCTCGAGGGAGTCTGAAGAAAAACAAAAGAAAACATGAGACTAGGATGATACACAATCTTTTCTAATACACTCTAGAAAAAAATGTTTATCATACCTTTTTATGGCCTATTTCAAGTACTAACTCTTCAACCTTTAATCCAGCACCACCCTCACTATCCACCTATCCATATGACTCTGTAACACCAACCTCAGTCTAGCAATTTCCTTCTCTTCACTCTCGCATGTGTATGCCACACTCATCCTCCCTTCTGTTCTTTCTTTGATCATGACACACCACTTTCCCTGACTGTTTTTCCCTCCTCTGTCCTGCGCCCTCTCAGAATATTACAATACATCCCTCAAATCTCACCTCTACTGTATAGTATCCCTGGGTTCTCAAGCCCACATTAATCTTTGTATCTAAACTTCTGCTGCATTTTTATTGTTAGTATTGGACCGGAACGATTTTAAAATTGTTCCACATGTGTTAATTTTAAAAATATTTTCTCAGCTAAATCTGAAGACTGCTGTAGGGACTGTTTAATACTTTATTATAACTCCATAGCAATCAGCACAATGTGGGCACAAAAGAAAGAATTTGCCATTGCCACCTAATTGAAAGTCCCTAACACATCTGGCGTTCAATAAATGTTTGTTAAATATGAATCTGAATGATTGATTAATAAACTCTATCCACCTTTTTCCCTAGAATATGCAATAAAAGAAGCTCTCCCAACAAAATACCCGTCATCCTCACTCGCAATCCAGTGTCCATTGCTGCTGCTCAGACCAGTGTGACCAAATAAAAAAATATTATCAATTTTTGTTGTGGTGACAAATAAAACCATAAAGAAATCATCTGAGTTTACTAAGGTAAGATGGAAGACAAAATGAATGTTGATCTCATTTAATTTTCATACGGTATTTAGAAAGGATATAGAGTAGAAGTCAGGAAGCCACAAGGAAGATTCTTCCCATTTGAAGCTAAGTTTGAATGTGGATGACCTCTAAGCTCCTTCTCCCCTTTTTCTCTCTTTTTTAAAAGACAATTGTAGAGCTAATGACTATAACCCTACAATGAGGTAGCACTTATAACACATTTGTTGTTAGCTTTCCTGAAAAACTATTTCACATTAGTTGTTCACTGTGCATATGCAAAAAAAGGTTCATCTCTTTAAATCTTGAATCTCTCAACCAACAGTACTGCATTAAAATGTAACTTTTACAGTTTATGACTTCCAATCTCAACTCTCCACTAAGGAGCTCTCGTCTGCATCAACATTACCACGGAAAGCTCAAAACCTACTGGTGCCTAAAGTATTTTTTCTCTTCAGTCAGATCACCAAACAGAGAACAAAGAACATTTTTACACCTGTCAAGATGCAAGCAGTGCATAGTACCAGTAAACACTAGCTAACCAATAGGGTTAAATACAGGCACAAGAAACCTGTGTAACAGGAATTGCTAGAACAGAGAAGAACAATATCATACTGAAATAACTGTGAGCAGAATTTTTGTGGTACCCACTGATGGGTTTGGCAGCCAATGATGATCCCATTAGCATCCCACTGGCCAATTAGCAGAAGCAAAAATAACAGAATTTTAGAGCTGAAAAGACCTTGAAAATACCCTTATTTTAGTAATGAAGAATCTGAGTATTTAAGTGATTCACCCAAGGTCAGACAGTTTGGGACAGAGCCAAGACAAGAACCCACTGCGGGACTCCAAGTCCAGGCTCCATGATACCACACCAGGCAAAATTCTTAGTTTTCACAAACAAAACCAATCTTGGCTGGTTTTAAGTAGAAAAGAAATGCACTAAGTAGCTACTGGGAAGGGTGGAAAACCAGGCCTCCAGATTCACAGTCAAAATCATGCCACAAAAGCTTCTTGGTGAAAGCAACATGACTGCTTCAACTAAACAGGACACCACAGCTCGCAGTGCTGCCTCCACCACTACTGAGCACCACCTGTGGAAATGAATGTCACTGCTGCCACTCACTGCCACATGAACAAATTTTGTGCTATCCTTTCTTCTTTGAACCTTTAGCTCCTGATTCAAAGGTGGGGTCCCGGCTGCAAAGGAGGATGGGAAAATTAGGATCTGATGTTTTCAGCTTTTCTAGTGGAAGGCAGGAGGCAGAAGCATAAGAGAGGGAATTCCCAAAACACAGGAAGAGTGTTCAGATACTGACAGACCCAAACGACTGATGGCCAGCAAAGATACTATGCTTCAGCTGGTGATTTTTTTTAACCATAGCAAATGAGCCATCTAACTGAACCTCTACAACTACACAACAGAAGAAAGAAGAAAGAACGTTGCCACAGTTAGAGGACTGAAGGAAATACCGGTAAGATTCTCAAAAGAAAAAGAAATCCTCAACTGTACAAATTTTCACTAAATAAAAATGAAATTGAAGGAACAAGAGATAAAAGATCAAATTTCCATCTGTTGTATACAGGAAAGAGAATACAAATACATTAAAAGATAAATTATAAAGCAAGCTAATATACAGTACATGTTATAAGAGTTTGGAAAAGGGAGTGATTATCAAGGGTAATCAGAAAGTGTCATGGAAGCAGAACTGGATTTCTCGAAGAAAGGGTAGGACTTAGACAAGCCTTTGCTTTTTTCCTGAGAGTGGAAGGTATTTTAGGCAGAAGGTCTGTCCTAATCAAAGGTGCCAGGAAAACATAGGTGCATGGAATGATAGGGTATGATGAATGGGCCAGCTTGAACGAACCAAAGAATATTTATAGGGAAGGAAGCTGATGTGGAATAATGAAGAAAATACTAGCTAAGGATACAGAGACCTGGATTTCAAAGCCAAATAAGCCTTGGCCTCCTCACTTTGTCAAATGTATAGACTGTGATTGTGGTGATGGTTATATAAATCTATCTATACATGTTATAGATATGTATATATCTATATTTTTATGTATATATGTATAAATATTATACATGTGCACAGATATATACAGACAAAAGTCCATTTCACTTTATGTAATTAAAAAAAATTTTAATATCAAATTTCTCTGCCTTTGGCTGTAATTATGTTTCACTGGTCCACGCTCACTAATCAGAAGCTCTGATTAGCAGTTGTACACGCTTATGACGAATAAAAGTTGTAGGACAAGTTTTTTTAAATGTATTAAAAATGTATAGGCTGGATTAGGTGATCTCTAAGATTGTTTCCAACTCTACTATTCTATGATTCTAATTCCTATTCTAGAGTAAACTTAGGATGTTAGTAAACGGTCTTATTCTGTGATTTTATCAGGCTAGGTAGAACAGGATTTTGGCAGCCTGTAGCTGTTAACATGTTTTTCTTTCTAGAAACTATGCATAATATATGAAATAGCCAATGTCAAACAAACTCCATAAGAACATAAAGGCCCTTTGCAACATTCATTGAACACCAGTTATAAATGCTTTCAAAATACAAAGACTTTAAGAATTTAAGATGAACAAAGTCACATTTCCTGACACTTGAAGAGCTTGTGGGAATGTAGTAGAGACTAATAATAAACAATCACACTCAGCTAAGAGATATACTATATTTCATCAGTTCTGAGATGCACATCTATTCACATATTAACATCCCCAAATCTGGGATTTAACATCTCTGAACTTGATGGTGCCTCACAATGGTTTGTCACTTCTATGTCGAAATGGGCCTAAAAGAGGTGTTTCAGTTTATATAAAATAAAAAGTTAAGTGATAAGAAAAAATTGTCATCAGTTAATGAACAGAATTTTCTTTTTTCTTAGTAACATATAAAATAATGATACAACTTTCAATCCAGAGTTCTTAGCATTGGTAGGATATGCTATAGGATCCCAAAGGACAAAGGTGCTAACTCTACCCAGGTAGGCCTGGGAATGCTTTCCAGAGGAAGTGACATCTGAATAGAAACTGGAGATATGAGAAACCAGTGTTTTCTGGAAACTGCAGGTAGTTTTAGTTGGGAGTACCTTGGAGATGAGAATAAAAGGGAGGCAAGACCTCTTATACTAAGGAGGTTGGCCTCTATCTGTAGGCAATGGGGAAAATGCAGAACTATGAATAACAGAATGACAAATCAGACTTATTTTTTAGAAAGTTCATTCTGGAAGAAAAGCAAAGCATGGACTGGTTTGGAAGAGATAACGCCAGGAAAACCAGTTAGAGGCAAAGTCTTATATTTGCAATGACAAAACAGATGCAGAACAAGCGATAAATTCCAGAGATATTTAGAATAAAAAAAATTATAGAATTTGAGGAGTAAATGCATTTAACACACACAATGCCTTATTCCAAAGGAATGATACCCTACTGACTGTCTCCTATGGATCACCTTCAAAGTAACTAACATTTTCATGACTTCAATCTGTCTAAGGCACTATGAAGACATTCTGGAGCCTTCCAAGTTATCCTTATAACATTTCTCTAGCATACATGACTAAAAAGGCTTCAACTTTCCTAAAAATTTGGTGATACCACTTCCAACTATTCTTGGATACATCACTAAAATATAGTACTGAACTGCAAATCCAGAAGACTGGGAGAAACAATCCTGGAATGAATCTCCAAAACAGGGATCCAAAGAGGGAATAGCAACTATCGACAAGGTAAAAAGGTAAGCAAAGTATCATGAGGATAAAATAAATGCAAGTACCTCCCCAAAAAACAAATTTAGAGGTAAGGTTCATAACATTTACTTAACTTTATTTTTCACATTTTCTTAGGCTAATTCATTAAAGAGAAAACTAAATTAAAAACCATTCGACTTGTCACAAAAGGACAAATATTGTATAATTCCACTTACATAAGGTACCTAGAATAGTCAAATCCATAGAGACAGAAAATCGCATGGTAGTTGCCAGGAGCAGAGGGGAGGGGAAAATAGGGAGGTTTTGTTTAATGGGGACATAGTGTCAATTTGGGAGGATGAAAAAGCTCTGGAGATGGATGACGGTGATAGCTATACAACATTGCAAATGTACTTAATGCCACTGAATTGTATAACTCAAACGGTTAGGGCCAGCCCCGGTGGCCTAGGCGTTAAGTTTGGTGTGCTCCACTTCAGCAAGCCGGGTTCAGTTCCCAGGTCTGGACCTACACCATTTGTCTGTCAGTGGCCATGCTGCGGTGGCAGCTCACATGCAAAAAGAGGAAGATTGGCAATGGATGTTAGCTCAGGGTGAATCTTCCTCAGCAGAAAAAAAAAAAAGTGGTTAAAAGGGTCAATTTTATGTTACATATATTTTACCATAATTAAAAAAACAAAAACTTTTGGTTTGTACTGAAAGGAAAACTTAATCTTCCTCAGGAAATGAAAATAAAAACAACTGACATGTTTAGCACTTTGTCTAAGCAAATTCACACTTTTCTGGGTTTCTTTGTGTATTTATTTATATCCTAATTCATTCCTTGTATAGAAACAAGGTGGGAAACACAGAAGTCAGAGTGAGTGGAAAGTAAGGGTAAGACAATAAAACTCAACATATAGACAGGCAGACTGTAAGCCTGGCACACTTCCCAAAGGTGGCCAGGACACTGGGCTCTACACTTCATAGAGGACAAAGCAAAAAGATAAAGGATCACTTTAAAAATTCCCAGACCTTTTAGATAAAAATACAACCTTCAGGAGAAATGCAGCTTTTCCCGGCACTGAGGCCTGAGAGAAAGTTCTCCAGTGAGCACTCAGCAAGAGGACCACATGCACTGTGTGGTGTTCATTCCACACCCACAACACCATGCCTGCCATCAACACAAGAGCAGGATTAATACTGCTGCTACTTCTACTCCTCAGTGAGAAGAAAGACCTCACACTGCAGAGAGGAAGGTGTCCTACAAGGGGCCTGCGTTCACATTCTGGTTCTTGATTCTCAGAACAACATTAGGAGGTAGATATTATCATTTCCCTTTTACAGATAAGGACTGAGGCATAGAGAAAGGAAGCAACTTTGTTTAGTCAATAGAACAGCAAATAGCACTAGAATTACAATCCAATCTTTTGGCGGGGGCAGGGCAGGGGGGGAGTCTATTTTTTTTTAACATATCAGAAACAGGCCTCCTGTGAAAAGTGACTGCCACCGAAAAGAGAATCAGAGGGAAACAGCTCACCGAGAATGGACAATTAGGCAAATAAAAGGTAAGCCCCAACTTGACCCTGAGAGAAATCTAATACTACATTCAACAGCCATTTTCCAACAGCACTTCATAAAATCAGCTTCCCTGGATCCTGTGGAGCTGGTAGAAACACCACAACAAGTGATAGCCCATAAATGTAATAGTCTTTAGATTACCGAATTAACGGGAGGAGAGAAAATATACACAAGAGAACCCTCAGCAAGAAGCAGCCCTGGCATCTTTAGAGGCACAGATAAAGGTAAACTCAATCTCACTTTGTAATTATATTATTAAATCTGTGGTTGGCAGTAGTACTATGCTATACCATCCAAATTTGCATACACATTTATAAGATAGAATGAACTGAAATTGCTAAAAGACTATCTAAAATGGAAAATAGTAAAAGGATAACTTAAGGAGTCAAGAAAAAGAGAGTATCATTTTATATTTATACTTATTTTTATATTTTCATTAATGATTTAAAGGAAATACATTACATATAATGATGTAAATATATCCACAGGAGAAGTAGTTTGATATCTGGTTAGTGAGCATGAGTGAAATCATAAAAATAAAGTAAAACAGACTTAATTTGGTTAGCAATATAGGCAACAACAATATAAAAAAATCAAGTAAGTTTCAATGTAGATAAATATAACATATTTACTTGGGACCAACGGTATATTAATATAGATTGGCCCTACCTTTAAAAACAAATGAAATCTTGAAACTTTCAAAAAAGGTCAAACCACAGGATCACTGTGCACATCATGGGAGCTTTGTTTACAGACGCACCTGGACTAGGGAGCTTTGTCTGTTGCAGTTAAGAATTACAAAACAAAAACAACTGACATAATAGATCAGACCTATATGTAAAATGACACAGACTGCATAGCTACGCAACAATGGCAGAAACTTAGAAAGCTGCAGGAGGCTAAAATAAACAGTGGGGAAAAAATGGGCAGCAAATGGTGACAGATTTTGTGAATTACTACCATATGACAAAAAGCAAGGTCATTAAGATGTGAGATGATGCACAGAACAACACCGTGCAAAACAACAGTCTCTCTATAAAATGTCAATAAGAAAAGCCCACCTGGAATAGATACAGCAGTAAAGGCAATGCTAAAAATAAACGAGATAAATTAAATTGCCTTAAGGACAGAGAAGAAAATATTGAAGTGCTCCAGGCACCTGCAAGATGCAGCTTTCTTCAGGGTCAGCCTTAGGTCACTCAGTATAAGATGGGAAAGAACATGGCACAGAAAAACCTAAGAGTGACAGCAGCACTGAGCTATTTGTTGCAGGGCAGGGAAGATTTCCTTATATTTATCTAAACAAATTGCTTCAAAGGCATAACGGTAAGTATGATTCTGCTGATCTCAACACATTCACTCCAATATTCTAAGGCAGCAGCAGAAACATCTCAGAATAAAGAAGTGATATCTTCATGAACTAAACAAGAAATGTTCCATGTAAATTACTTGTGGAGGGGTATACGGAAAGAGCGAGAAAATACTAGAAAAATGGAAAGGAGAGACAGATTGATTTTTCTTGTTGTCCATTTTCCCCCCCATGCCCTGGAGCTCCAAAGCGCATCTGCTCTAAGTCAGAGTTTATTAACAGCAAGTTCCCCAGTGGGAGAAGCCATTAGGTTCCTGCAGCAAAGACTCAGCTTTGTGTGGGATTCTAAAATCACAGGGAGAGAGGTTTCCTTACCACTTTGTTTCTAAAACGTGAAATCTTTGACTTTCAGGAAAATTTTTTTTTTTTTTTTTTTGTGAGGAAGACCAGCCCTGAGCTAACATCTGTTGCCAATCTTCCCCTTTTTGCTGAGGAAGACTGGCCCTGGGCTAACATCTGTGCCCATCTTCCTCCACTTTATATGGGACGCTGCCACGGCGTGGCTGACAGGCAGTGCGTCCGCGGGCGCCCAGGATCCGAACTCGCGAACCCCGGGCTGCCAAGCGCGGACTAAACCGCTGCGCCACCAGGCGGCCCCAGGAAAATATTTTTTATAGCTATGAATTGCCCAGAGATCATGTGAGTATCATTTAGTTCATCAAACTTTTACTTAGCATATATTTTGAGCCAAGTACCATACTAGCCAGTATATTAAAACTATCTAATGCTACAAATATTTTCAAAACTAGATAAATGTCTCATGATACTGCCATCAAAATTTTTAGGTTCATTCAAAAAGGTACCATTTCAGAGACAAAAATAGAGTTCTGCTTGACATAATCTAATTAATCCAGCACATTATTAACTGTCTACTATTTGCCATCAATCTGCCTTAGTGTCTCCATCACTCTGCAAAGATGACAATCGGTGTACACTTTCAGCCCTATCTTCCCAAGAGCTCATTGCTCAAAAATCAATGTTCCTCAAAGTGAAACCAATCTCTTTTGGGCCTTAGAACTCCTCCAACCTCCACAGTACTAGTTTCAATCCACTGTTTTTTCCAGAATACCAACTGGTATAAAATAGAAGTATAACAGGAGAAAACCATGTAAACTAGTATGTCTGTTTCTCTCTTTACTTTTAATTCAACATAATCTTTTAATGCTCCTCTGAAAATGTTAGACACAGCCTACAGTTAGATCTATGTTTACTTTTATGAAATTAGAATGTCTAATATCTTCTCTTATTTCATAATTTCTAGATGGCATATTGGTCCAACTGAGCAAATCAGTTTACTACTTGAGGTGTTGTGGTCTAGAGGCACAGAGTCTTAGAACTACAAACAACATAAGGATTCTTTAGATAACCCTAAAATCCAGAGAAGTCAATTCATTTACCCACGGTCATACAGTTAGTTGACGAAAAATTCCAAAATATAATCTAGGTCCACAAACTTCCAGGCCAGTGGTCTTACCACCATCCTATTCCACCTCATTAACATCAGCTATTGACAGTGATTCTTCATCTTCCTTTGTCTAAAAGATCCAATCTTACCAAATCTGATAACCTATCAGTTCTCAAGGCCTGAATCTGAAGTCTTCGAAGGCTAGAAATGTTGTACTTTAAATTAGCGTTGGACCAAACACTTTTATCATATTTACCTCTCATGGGAGATTTCATGGCAGCTTCTACCATCCCCACCAGAAGCTGGAGACTCTTGGGGTCCTGAGCCAGTCCAGATGCAAAGGCTGCCAAGGCATCGGCATGACGTCCGAGGTACTGGAGGGCAACACCCTGTCGGAAGTATGCCTGGAAATAAAGAAAAGATAATGCATGTTTTACTTATACACTATGCTCCACAAGGCTGATAGTGACTCTGTATTAGAACAACAGGTCAGCAAACTAAGATTGAGATGGTCTTGGTACAAAAACCTAGTAAATAGTTCAAATTTGATTTCTTCCAACATCATAAAATGTAAGCCTACTTCTTTCAGGCAAATTATATTTAAAACTTTCACTCTCTTCACTTCTAGACCACATATTAATTTTATTACATTCTTTGGCATTTATTCACATATTGCATTTATTGTCTTTTGATGACTTTTAAGATATTTTAATCTAACCTTTAATAGTATAAGCTTCTTAAGGACAAGGGTTTGAAGATTTCTTTGCATCTCACCAAAGTATCTGGTACTGTGCAAGAAAAATGAGAGACAAATTCCACTTATTTTATATTTTCCCCTTTTATATAATTAAAGGGAAAATCAGTATGTGATTATTATTAAGATAATTTTAATAATGAGTAACATAACACGGCTACCTTTAATGTGGTGTTTCAGACATAATATTTAAAAGCTGTTATCTAAAATATGTGTGCTTTGCTTAGAAACAAAATAAGATTGTTGTCCTTTGTATTCTTTAATTGGATTAATTTAAAAACTAGTATTAGCTGTGATTATAGGAAAACACCCTTCCTTCCAGCCAATTGAAGAAAAGGCCAGAAAATTAACAAAACATTTAAGTTTAAGAATAGTTTAAAGGGCCAGCCCAGTGGTGTAGTGGTTAAGTTCGTGTGCTCTGCTTTGGCGGCCCAGGGTTCGCAGGTTCGGATCCCAGGCGTGGACCTACACACCACTTATCAAGCCATGCTGTGGCAGGCATCCCACATATAAAGTAGAGGAAGATGGGCATGGATGTTAGCCCAGGGCCAATCTTCCTCAGCAAAAAGAGGAGGATTGGCAATGGATGATAGCTCAGGGCTAATCTTCCTCACCAAAAAAAAAAAAGAATAGTCTTAAGAACATGCAGTTTGTTTTCAAGCACTCAGAGCAAAAACAAGTAAATGAACAAAGTGTCACTAGTACATAACCAGCAACGGACCTTGCACCTGATTAAATAATACATAAAAATGACATATTAATGCATTCACTGCTTATATGACAACATCTGCTCCTGAAATACCTGGCCTCCTATTTAACTTAAATACTCTTACAATATTATATGTTTATAACACAAATTCAACTTTTCCAATCCAATATACTTTGAAATTGTCAAAAATTCTATTCATGGGATCTAAATGAGATTTCAAACAACTCCTCAAACTACTACTCAATAACCTTAATAATTTTATATTACACACACATACACCCACAGAGAGAGTGAGAGACAGCACCTTTCGTGTTTACAAAACATATTTACTTACCTTATCTTATTTTATTTTTATAACTACCCTTTGAGGTAATTTAAGGAAGGCCATACTATTCAGTGTTTCAATTAAGAAACAATCCATAAACAGAATGAATACTCATACTATTATGGGCTCTTCAGACTTATATTAGTTTAAATTACCAGCAGCTGTTAAAACTCAGACCCCAGTAAGACAATAACCTGTAAATGCACTTTCATTACTAATTCATAAGATCACTTCCTTTCACTGGACTCAGCCACTGTTTTAATCTTTAATGTGTTTATAGACATCTTTCACTACCCTTTTCATTCCACATTTTAGGTGATTTCTATAATCCAGAGGCAATATATAACACATCTAACTAAAAATAATTATAGTTTACATAATTCTAGAAATGCTATATTAAAGCTAAACTAAAAAAATTTATATTTATTTATACACATATATATTTATATACATTGTATATAAATGTATACATATTTTTATATATGTATTAAATTTATACACACATATTTACATATAAATATGCTAAATACGTATAAACTATAATTATTATATATGGAGAGACACAAAAAATATCTGTAGTTATTGATTTCAAGTATATATTTTAAGAAACAAAAATCTATTGTGGTAATCATTTCACAATATATGTAAGTCAAATTATTATGCTGTATACCTTAAACTTATACAGTACTGTATGTCAATTACATCTCAATAAAACTGGGGGGAAAAACACTAAAATCTTAAATTAGTCTCAATGAATTTTGATAACTTCCTGCACATTTAAAGCAAAACTTTATCATTCATTACTTCACTGAGAGAACCACTGATTTCCCTGTCTGCCAAATGAAATCACTGAAAAGTATGATTTATCTACTCCTGAGCAGGGAGGGAAAGTCCACTGTTAAATGCAAGTTATGGTATTAAGTTCACAAAGCAGTTCAAAAAGAATGTGCGTGTTTTGTTTTCTTAGGGCACTCAGAAATTAGACGAGAAAAGTACGACTGAACCATGCCGCCCACGATCTTGGCTTCCTTTTTTTCAGAAGAAGAGTTCGAAAAGAGGTATGGGAGAGAAGTCTCAAAATCTCCCTTGGTCCTCCCTTATCCCTTCCAGAATTCCTGATCCAACTTTATAAGATTTTCTCAGTTCAAAGCTTAGAGTCGTATCCCTGTCAAGCATAATGAGTTAAGCTCTGACAAACCCTGTTCCAAACTCACAGAGTAGGGTTCTCCCGACTTTTTTCCATGCAATATTCATTGCATGTACAAATAGCTGTTGAATAAAAATTAGTTATCTTTACTTCTCTGAGAGATATGCCACTATGGAGTTCAAGTTGATGATGACAAAACCTAGATTGTGGGTTACTGTGATAGAATAAAAACAATTCAGCATAGTTCCAGACATAGAGTAAGTATTCAATAAAATTAGCTATTTTGTTAATGAGAAAAGAATCATAGCAAGAACACATAATTACAGACTAACAGAATATAAGGGGAGTCTAGTAAATATTTTATTATTCAATATAATATTATTCAATTCCTATCACTGCTTCATTCACTCCTCCCCTTGCTCCACAAAAGACTACTGACAACTGGGAAACTCACTGCTGTCAGGCTCCCAGACAAAATCAGAACCACTTGACTAAAAGAAATTGTTATTATCAAGTCTTAGGAGATGTAGCAGCCACCCATAAGACCTCCTGCCAGCCTCTTTCAAAGTAAAGGTCAAGATGTGCTGAGATTCACAGCTGTTTACCAAGGATTCTAGAAAATCGATGTGATCTGCTGTAGCGGACCTGTTTCTTCCCTTCTGGTTCCTGCTACTAATTTTTCTCTTACTGACCATTACAGGTTTCACAGGAAGTTGCTTCATCTGGGAAAGGGGCAAATTTTGATCACTTAGGATTGAGTAGAGGTAGTGTATGTGCAGCATGCCAAGGGAAGGTGGGGCCTATGAAGAAATGTTGAACACTTGGTGCCCAGACAACCTCAAATATTGTATCCCCCCGCCTGAGCACACCCCCATACATACACCACATTCTGGTCACTGGTTATGAAGCAGACAAAGAAGGAAGGGCAACATGGATTGATTATTGAGAGCACCTATACCTTGAGAACCAGGGTTTTAACCTGAAGCTTTAGCCAAGAAGAGAAACTTATAGAGAGCTAGTTAATACACTGGACTAAAGGTGGGATGCCTAGATTTTCAAATGTTGCAGAGTCATTCATTTCTTTTTTCTTGTTCACCATAAAGAGCCCTCAGTGATTATTCCACACATGCTACTAAATAACCTCACAAATAACAGAAATACAAGTGGGTTACAAGAATAAGTTTTCATTCCTTCCTTCCTTCAATTAACATTCTCTAAAATCTCCAGCACCAGGCACTGTGATGCGCACCACAAATAAAAAGAAAGAAAGACAGGACTCGTATCCTCGGGGTGCTCACAGTCTAGAGGGAAGAATATAAAAAGTTATAAATGTCTTGAGAAAGACAAATACTGTATGACTTCACTCATATGTGGAAGATAAACAGATAAAGAGAACAGATTAGTGGTTAACAGAGGGGAAGGGGGTGGGAGGAGGACAAAAGGGGTAAAAGGGCACATATGTATGGTGACAGATAAAAACTAGATTATTGGTGGTGAACACAATGCAGTCTATACAGAAACTGAAATATAATAATGTACATCTGAAATTTACACAATATTATAAGCCAATATCACCTCAATAAAATAATTTTTTTTTAAAGCTTTAAATGTCTCGACCTGCAGTAACTGCTTACTAATACTAAGGGTTTGTAATAGTTCTGCAGTAATAAAAATGTAACCAATTACCAAAGTATTTTATGCTCTGTTGCTAAAATTGTTAGTATTTGCCCTTTACTAAGTGGCCATTCCTCTCACCTCAGAGAGTTTGCTGTAGACTCAATGTTTGTGTCCCTCCAAAATTAATACGTTGAAACCTAATCCCCAATGTGATAGTATCTGGAGGTGGGGCTTTGGGGAGGTGATTAGGTCATGAGAGTGAAGCCCTCGTGAATGGGATTAGTGCCCTTATAAAAGAGACCCCAGAGAGCTCCCTCCTCCCTTCTCCCATGTGAGGACACAGCAAGAAGACAGCCATCTGTTAACCAGGACCTCACCAAACACCAAATCTGCTGTCACCTTGATCTTGGACTTCCCAGCCTCCAGAACTTTGAGAAATAAAAGTTTAAGCCACACAGTCTGTGGTATTTTCTTATAGTCCAAACAGACTAAGATAGGGTTAAAGCAAAAACACTCAAAAGACTAAACATGTGAAACAGTAAGCTATCCCAAGCACCTCTGGAAGAAATGAAGGACCTTTAAGCACTTCATTCCTGGTTCATGACTCGAAAACATTACTGAACCCAATAATAACCTCACATCCTACTCTCCCGTGGCTCAAATGAGTGATGAAGTAAACTACTATGCTCATAGGTACACGTGTATATTTATAACATAAAATATAGAACAAATATAAGTAACATGTAAAATTAAGATTGTTTACTTATATGCACAATGCATAATCCATTACTTAGTTCAAGCATTCACAAATATTCTGCCTTCTATTTAATCTGTACCTTCAAATGTCATATTTTAATGTTCCTAACCTGTCTTTCACTGTTTGGATTTGAACTTTTTTACATCTTCTGAAGAATAAACGTCTCTAACTATAAATGGTGATACACCTGCTAGTCAGTCATACCACCTGCTACCACATCATCACCATCTTTTTCAATAATGTTTGTAAATTACATAACTATTTTACTGAATTTTCCTTTATTATTTTATTTTAAAATGAGTAGAAATGGGGAAAATAGAAATGCTGATTCTACTTCTTAAAAAGCAGCAGCATTAATCTATAATTTAACACAGTTGGGTCAAAAGTAAAAATGATTACAGGATGCCAATAGTAGAAAAACTTTAACATCACTGAATGTACACAAAACAACAATGTTCAGTTGTGATGGAAAAGGACAAAATTAGAGAATATATAAAAAACGAATTCTAAACGGAAAGGCATGATTTGAGAATCTATTTTTCAGTTCTTGTCAATCTTTTGTTTAATACATTCATATTTGATATTTTACATATTTGGCTTTCATATAGTTTTTCAGGAATGCATCGTATGGGAAAATAAAAGACTGCTTGTGTTACTTAAAACATATATCCATCACAAGACCAAAATGTAAATACTATACACATATTCCCTACTATAAAATTTATTACATATTATAAATTATACAATAGGTCACAGACATAAACATGAAGGCACAGGACACATGTCCTCAATAAGTTTTCACCTTCTTGCATCTAACAGGCACTTGTATGGATACATACATGCAAATTATTTTTGTTATGTATTTGTTATATATGTTTCATTTAGAACAAGAGAGAAATTAATAGAACTTTCTGCAATGATGGAACTGTTCTCTGCACTGTCTAATAACAGTAGCCTCTAGTCAGCCACATGTGGCCATCGAGCACTTAAAATGTGGTTAGTGTGACTAAAAAAGTAAACTTTAAACTTTATTTCATTTTAATTAGTTTAAATTTAAATAGCCACAGTGGCTAGTAGCTACTTTATTGGACAATACAGTTCTAAAGTTGGTCTTCCTCTAACAACAAACGTCCAAACACAAATCTAAATTGGAAAGTGAAAGGTGATATACTAAGCAAGTGAAATAACTACTACAAAAGCTCTGAACTGAAGCAGTGTGCCTTACTCCCAAGACCGCTGACACAGAAAAGAAAGGACTCATGAGGCAGACACTGGAATCCTGCCCTGGTTACTTTTTAGCTGTGTGCTTTTGGCCAAGACACTTCACTTTACCAAACTTCATGTTCCATTTCCACTTATAGAGAGGATGATAACGATAACCTCGAAGGGCTGTAACAATGGTTGCTAATGATATCACATACGAAATATAAAACATAGAGTAGGTACTTTCTAAAAAATTGAACAGAGTGAATTTCTCACTAACCATGTTACTCTCAATTTGGCACTTGCAATTTAACCAAGTGGCTCATCTGCTTCACCAGCTCACAGACTAGAAATCACCTTTGGTAGGTGAGGGGCTAATGAAAATTAGGCACAAAACAAAAATTAATGATCACCTTGAGTTATTAAGGAAATAGTTAACTTATGTTTGGCATCTTCTCTTTCAAAAGCCTGTAAAGTAGGTAATACATTTGAGGGAAATTTTTAAATCAAAATTGGTTTTAAAAATGTTCATACTTTGGCAGTTGATTGAGTAAGCTTCAATTATCTAGTAAATTCATTATTTGGGAAAAACATCATATGCAGGTTAAATAAGGTCCTTTGGCCTAGGTGGAAAAGAAGAAAGAGTGGCAGAAAATAGATGACCAAAAATCTGTCTGTAGAAACATGAAACTGTCCTTCCTCTCAGAGACTTCATCCTGATACACTGATTATTAGAATTACTACAAGATGTTCTGAGGCCCAAGGCTGACACCTAGAATTTGACATTTAGAATTAACAAGAGCCCATTCTGACCATATCAGTCCTGCCTCTATAAGTTATTTTAAGTTTTACTGCATATATGTAGGTGTTTTATTTTCCAAAACCTTTTCTAGTCACCATTTGTTGAACCGCTACTTTGTGCCGGACATCGTGCTCAGTGCTTTCCATAGTTTATCACTAACCTTCACAATACCTGCAAGAAATTCTTATAACACCTATGGTATAAAACAGGTGGTTACGGAACCTGCCCCAAATCATACAGCTACAAAGTGAGACAAACCTGCTACCAAACTCTTTCTCTTTCTGCTATTCCACACTACCTCTTTGATAAAAGAATTAATGGTGTGCAATTAACCTCTAAATCAAGCTTTTTGTCTGAGAGCTCTTCTACTTGCAAAATTCAACCTATGGAGGCAGAAACGAAGGAAAATCAGAAATGACACAGAAAATTTATGAACATGAATATTTAATTTCTATTCCATTAGCAACCGTTGATTTTAGAACAATTTTTAATTAATTGGATGGAGGGAAAATTCATTCCATTAACCTTTCATATAAATGTATTATTATTGAACCAAACAGGCCACTGTACTTGCAACTCAGTTCGATGTTAATTAGATTACAGGCATGAAGCTTTAAATCAAAGAGAAACAAAAGGAGCCATCAGCAAGCTTCTTAGCTAATGCTTGTATGTTTGCTGGCTAAAATGGACTTTTACCTGCAATACAATTTGCTACTCTTCTTTTATTTTCTGACATTTTCAAGTGAATTTTCTCTTGCTTCTATTTGCTGATACGTTATATTAAAAATAAAAATAAATAAAACCTTGAAAATCAGCAAAGAACACATTCTTCATGAAGCAATGTGTTTTACCTGCTCAGCTGGGAGTAATCATTCCTATCTCTCCAGAAAATGACACTTCTATTTTTTTACTAGTCTGTCTTATTGTATGCTGAAAGCACATGCAAGAGATTGGAGGCTATTTTAGAAAACACCATTATTTAGTTTGCAACCCCGAGTCAGAGGCCCAAATGGCCTAAACATAATGTTCTAACCAAATCTGCAGCTGTGAATTATTCTTCTCTCCCACGTTGGCTTTTGGTACGTTTAATATCAGTTTCTAAAGGAATCTGCTCTCAATCCTGATTGTTTCATATCACATCAGCTATTTATTGTCCCAAAATTAACTGTAAACTAATTATATCAAAAGTGTTAAGGTACCATATTTTAAAAAAAAAATTAGAAATTTGATAAGAAGATAAAGAAAAGATGAAATGATAACCAGGAGTTAAATAACTAATAGGTGTCACTTTCTAGTACTGATGGGATCCAATGTTAAAGTGTATGTCAGATTATAAAATGTGTATACCATCACCTGGAGTTTCTCTTCCAAGATTTAAAAATAAACAGTGAAGAAAGTCTGAAGTTCTCTAGAGCAATGATTCTGAAGTTTCTATATCTTGTGCCTTCACTCTATGGGTGTGGCATAGGAGTAGTATAAAGTCATACAAAGTAGAAAACCAGGGAATTTCCTGAACATTCTCCAAGAAATCATCTGGCTTCAGCATAAGTTCTACGCCCCTGCCCTACCAGTCCTCCCCTCATCCTCGAACACAGAGCACGTGTGCCTTCACACATGGCCTGGTCCTGGAGAATGTGGTAAGACCAGAAGCAAAATGGAAAAAAATAACCGTGGGCAGAGACAATGGTGGATTTGGAAAAACACCGAAGCCAATAATGTGGGAATTAAAGGGTTCTGAATTCTCACTAATTATTGAAGAAAACACTTAGCATCTTGTTTACTATTATGCAGCTATACCCAAACCATGCCAGATTAATGGGAATCTACTCTCTCCAGAAAGCAGTCTATCAGAAATTATTGCCATAAATGCTATATATTGGAATATAGGAGTTCTACATAAGGTTTCCTTGAGAAGAAATGCCATCATTAGTGACTCACTCCTTGATCTTTCTCATCCTTCTGATCTATCAACTCTTGCTTTTCTCATCAAATTACAATTCAAATGGGAGTTCATAGCATTATACTATGGAGAAGGGCAAAGCCATACAATAACATAACACACCTCCTGAAATGTCAAATTTATTTTAAGTTTATGAAAGAGAACTTTTTTAAATTAATAAACTATTTTGAGAGCAGTTCTAGATTTACAGCAAAATTGAGTGAAAAGTACAGAGAATTCCCATATAACCATTGTTCTGACAAATGCACAACCTCCCCCACTATCAACATCCTGTACCACAGTGGTACTTTTTTATAATCAATGGAGAATTATTTTTATATGAAAAACTATAGAAGAAAATGAATAGTTCACACAATTTTTTTAAAAAGAAAACACAGAATCAGCTCTGATGGCCTAGCGGTTAAAGTCTGGCGCTCTCCACTTCAGCAGCCCGGGTTCGGTTCCCGGGCACAGAACCATAGTACTCATCTGTCAGTAGCCATTGCTGTGGCGGCAGCTCACATACAAAAAGTAGAAGGACTTACAACTAGAATACACAAAAATGTACTGGGACTTTGGGAAGGGGGGAAAAAGAGGAAGATTGGCAACAGATGTTAGCTCAGGGAGAATCTTTCCAAGTAAAAAGAAAACATAAAGAAATGCCCATCTCCACTCCACCTATAGCCCCAATCCTTAGAATAGTCCCTCTCTTCTGACTTTAAGTATTGAAGAAAGCAAAGTTTGATTTGGAAATACTGCCTAAACCACTGACAACCTATACCTTTGTCAACTGCTTCAATTGCTGCTAGCAGTAAGAGTCTCTAGAAAAGAATATGTTTTAAGGAGACCGACACGAATAGGGTGACATGAGCAAGTGGTGAGAGCAGGGCTGAAAGGCAAGAATATATGCCCCCAAAACACTTGCACAAATGCTTCATACATGTTTGTCTAAAAATAACTTCATGGCCTACTTTCCCCTTCCTGTGTTATGTAATCTTTCCACACTGGCACATATATGTTAGGGTGCCACATATCACAATGAAAAACAAGAAAAAGAAAAATGTTTGCCTTTCAATTCTTACCGGAACAAAAATATAACAAAAATACACTTTATAGCTTTTCAAAAGAGAAGGGGTTCCATTTCTAGGCAAGATGAAGTAAGCATGCAATCTTTCCTGCTGAATACAACCATGCCCTGGAAAGACTTCATGGAACAGCTCTCTGAGGACTCTGAATAGTAAATGGTAGCAGATGAATTGAGGGAGGAGACCAGAATTCAAAGTAGTACCAAACCAGCAATAGGTTTCATGTTTGTTTTGTTTATCCTTCCCATCTGGTTGTCACCCAGCTTGGATTCAAAAGCAGTTCAAAATGAGGAAGTACTCACTGGGTGCAAACAGAAAGCATTCCAAGAAAAGTCCTCTTCTTCTGGTCAGAGAAGCAAGAAAGAACTCCTAAGGGTCAGAAAGAGTGAAGAAAATCCTGTTTTTCAAATCTTCTTTCCATTCTTGCCCAGTCCACAACCCAGGCAAGCCAGCAATGGCAGGGATGGCAATAGCAGTGGCTGCTGGGCAGGCATCTAAAATTCTGAGAAAGGGGACCTTTCTATCTGATCACAGGAGCCATGGTCCCAAGAGTGCAGGATGAGCCCCAATGCTTTTTTTTCTCTCTCTCTCTCTGCTCCCTCACTATTTGATGCCTCATATAGACATAATTACAGGATATGCATGGCAGAGCAGGGAAACTGAAGTCCTAGTTTTTGGCTAAAGAATAGGAAGGGAGGGGGCAGCCAGAGAGCTGGAAAATGTTGGGTAGATCAGATACAGGAGGGAGCTTATGAGAGCTATCCCATAAAGAGGTGTATGGATCTGACCCTAAATACCATACCAAAGGCTTTGAGAACTAAACCATAGGATAGACTACCAACAAGTTTTCAGACTGGCCATTGGGTGACACATACAAAAGAAAGGCCCTAGTAGAACTACAAAGGCTTTGAAAACTTAACTGACATTGAAACCAAAGTCTACATAATGTGGGTTGAGACTTATAGCCTGAACCTAACCAGGTAAACTGTTCATTAAAACAAAAAAAGAAAACCAATAGAAAATTATATTCTTCTTAAAATGTAAATAAGATAAAAAATAATACCAAAACATCCAGGATATAAACAAAATTATGTGGCCTATGAAGAACCAGAAAAATCTCCACTCATAAGAAAATAAGGCAATCAAGAGATGCCAACTCCGAGATGACACAGAAGTTAAAATTATCAGACTTTAAGGTAGCTGTTATATCCACATTGCAAGAAGTAAGGACAAACACTCTTGCAACAAACGGAAAAACAGACACTCTCAGCAAAGAAATAAAAGATATAAAGAAAAACCAAATAAAAAATTTAAAACATAAAAATATAATAACTGAAGTTAAATTACTTAGGAATGGGCTCAATAGTAAAAGTGAGATGACAGAGAAAAAAATCAGTGAATTTAAAGATAGATCAATAGAAAGTACCCAGTCTGAACTACAGAGA
This sequence comes from Tapirus indicus, assembly GCA_031878705.1. NCBI lineage: Eukaryota > Metazoa > Chordata > Mammalia > Perissodactyla > Tapiridae > Tapirus > Tapirus indicus. The sequence continues at coordinate 22,319,892 of CM062938.1, forward strand.
GAAAAATAATTGAAAGACAAAAATAAACAGAGCCTCAGGGATATGTTGGGCAATAACAAAAGGTTTAACATTCATGTAATGGGAATCCCAGTAGGAGAAAATAAAAGAGTGTGAAGCAGAAAGAAAAAAAAAAAAAAACTTGAACAAATAACAATTGAGAATTTCCCATGTTTTCTGAAAGACATAAGCCTACAGAATCAAGAAGGTCAACAAACCTCAAACAAGGTTAATCCAAAGAAATCCTTGCCTAGAAACATCATAATCAAACTACTGAAAACTAAAGACAAAGGAAAAGATCTTGAAAGTAGCCAGAGAAAAGTGCCATAATGCACACAGGGAAACAATCCAAATGACTGCAGATTTCTCATCACAAACCACGGAGGCCAGAAGACAGTGGAAAGACATTTTAAAATGCTAAAAGAAAAGAACTGTAAACTCAGAACTCTGTAATCCTTCAGGAAAATATCCTTCTGGAATGATGCTGAAATAAAGACACTGTCAGATAAAGGAAAACTAAAGGAGAATGTGTTATAGTAGACCTAAAAGAAATGATAAAGGAAGTTCTTCAGAGACAAGAGAAATAATATTAGAGGGAAAGGTGGCAGTGCAATATGTCTAAATAAATAAATAGATAGATGGCAAACAAATTGGAAAAGAAGAAATAAAATTGTTCCTATAAGAAGTCAATATGATTATCTATATAAACAATCCCAAGGAATATACAAAAAAGCTCCTATAACTAATCAACGAATTTAGTAAGGTCAATGAATACAAGGTTAACAGGCAAAAATCAAATTTCCTAACAGCAAATAATAACCAGAAATTGAACTTTTAAAGATAATATAATTGACAATAGCTCCAAAAAGTAAAATATTTAGATGTAAATCTAACTATATGTAAGATGAGTATGCTGAAAACTACAAAATGCTCATAAAAGAAATCAGTGAAGAGCAATATATGAAGAAACACACCATGTTCATGAATTGGAAGATTAAATATAGTTACAGTGTCAACTCTCCCCAAATTGAACCAACACAAATAGATTTAATGCAATTTCAATTAAAATCAAACAAGATTTTTTTGTACATATAAACAGCTGAGTCTAAAAATTTATACAGAAGGGTAAAGGAACTAAAAGAGCCAAAACAATTTTGAAAAAGAAAAAGTTGGAGGTCTCATAGAATCCAATTTTAAAATTTTCTCTGAAATTACAGTAATCAGTACAGTGTAATATTGCTGAAAGAATAGACACACACCAAGAGAATAGAATAGAGAGCCCAGAAACACATGCACAGAAATATGGACAATTAATTTTTTACAAAGTTGGGAAGGGAATTAAAAAAGAAAGGATTCAACACATGGTGTTGGAACAATTGGGCATTCATATGCAGAAAAATGAACCTCAACCTATACAAAAATTACCACAAATTGGACCACAGACCTAAATGTGAAAAAGTAAAACTATAAAACTTTCAGATGAAAACATTTGTGATATAAGGGTAGACAAAAAGTTCTTAAATACAACACTAAGAAAGAACCAGAGCAAAAATGGCAGAGTGGTAGCTTCAAGGGCCCATCCCTCTAAAGAAACATTGAAAACTCAAGGAAAACTATCATGATTAACTTTGTCAGAATTTTGGAACACAATCACAGGTTTACACCAACAAAACAAATGCTGAACCAAGAAAAAGGCAACTTAAAAATGATAGGAAAGATTTGTGACATTTTAACATGGCCTTGCCCCACCCTCCTCCCTGGCTCGGTGACAGTCTTGAATCCAGCAGCCCACATTTCCACTGTGGGAACCAGTTCCCTGGCTCTGGAGTGATCAGAGCAGACCTTATTTTCAAATAATTATATCTGTCTGTTCTAATCTGTCTAAGGTCTACCTGAAGGACTAATGCAAGGTACACGCCTTTGTTTCACCTAACTTGGAATTCTCTTAGGGCAGAAAAGTGGCAGGCATTCCTCAAAAACATTTTAATGCAAACGAACAACTCCCAGTCACCTGGGACCAAAGATTACAGTTGAGGCATACAATGGAGCACCAAAAATCTGGAAGGAAAAGCTGGGGAAAGAGTTTTTTTGAAACATTAGGGCATTAAAAAGTACCCATGTATACTGGGAAATTCAGAAAGCCATGCACACGCCCAGGGCAGAATACATACTCAGAAGACCTGAGAAGACCCTAAGCTTTCATCTCTGACTAATCTCTAGGCTCTGTGCGAGCAAGAAGTGAAGGCTAAGGCAGAGCTGTGAGTGACCTAGCTAAGAACTGAAGGAGTCCCCCACACAGAGCCAATCTGCAAAATCTTGAAGAGGGTTTTTTTCATTGATTCTTTTCTTTTCTTCCTTTGCCTTTTTTTCTTACTCTCTCCCCACTCTCCCTCTTTCTTTTATTATAGTATCCATTACATACAAAAAACTATGAAAAATTAAAAGTTAGAAAATAAAGAACCCAATAAAAAATGGGCAATAGATTTGAAGACACACTTCAACAAAGAGGATATTTAGATGGCAAATAAACACATGCAAAAATGTTCAACATCATTAGCCATTAAGGAAATGTAAAGTAAACCACTGTACACCTATTTGAATAGCAAAAAACAAACAACAATATCAAGTGCTAGTGAGGATACAGAACAAGTGGAACTCAAACATTGCAGGTGAAATGCAAACTTCTGGAAAATAGTTTTCCAGTTTCTTAAAAAGTGAAATACAGATTTACTGTATGATCCAGCAATCCTACTTCTAGGTATTTATCCTAGAGAAGTAACACATGTTTACATAAAACCTGTACACGAATGTTTACTGCCCCTCTATTCACAATTTCCCCAAACTGGAAATAATCCAAATGTCATTCAATGGTTGAGTGGATAACTTTCTATTTTTCAAGCCTGATTTGTATTACTAGCATTTAGCCCATTAGCCAGTTTCTCTAAACTGGGTCAAACAACAACCCGGATAAAGTCAAGGGATAAATCTATAAAGATCAATTCAGGGTGTGAGCCCTGTGGATGATTTAAAAAATTTTAAAGGCATTTTTAAAAGTAATAGCTGCTTTGGGCATCTCTATGAAAAGCATGTACAAACACACACACACAACACACACTGCAAGCCCGACTGTAAAACAAAAAGAATAGGTAAAAATGAAATGTGCATTGTATAAAACAAACAACAAAACTACCATGGAAGAAAAGTTATTTATACAAATATTATATTTATGTAAATGTCTTTTATTTAACGAAAAGCTATAACCACAGGCCCATTTAGAGCCAGTAAGAACAGACCCCATCGCTGATCAACAAAGTGATTAAAGATTGTCTTTCAGAAAAACTGCAAAGTCACATAGCCAGGGCATGCACCAAAGGAGAATCATGACCTGAAACAACTTCAGACCCAAAGATCCTCCTTCCCATGGAAGCCAAGGACAGGGACACGACCAGAACTTGAAAGTCTGACTCTTATCAGAAGCGAGGGGTCCCTCATTCAGGAAGATCTGGTGTTAAAATTCCTTCCCCACCTCATCATAAATGTTTAGAACCCTGTCATAAATGTTTAAAACCTTACCATAACTGCTTGAAGCCCATCAATCAAAACCTGTTCTACCGGCATTGCCGTGTGCCAGCCTGTTCTTCCTAACCTCTTAAATTTTGCCCCAAATCCTGAATTGGGGAGACAGATCTGAGGACAGACACCACCTGTTCTCCCTGCAGATCAATCTCAGAATAAAAGTAGACCTCTTTTCCCAAAGGCTGATGCCATAACTAATTGCCATTTTTTATGCACATCGGGTGGAGAACCCCAATTTTGTGCAGTAACAAAGCCCCCAAAATTGAGATTAAATATAAATAATAGATAGCAATATGTACAGTTGATCTCTTTATTCATGGATTCCATATTTGTGAATTTATCTATTTACTAAAATTTATTTGTAACCCCAAAATCAATACTTCATGTTCATCCAAGGATATGTGCAGAGGAGTGAAAAATTTAAGTCGCCCAATCCACATGTTCCCGCCCAATCCCATGTTCCTGCCCAATCCACATGTTCCCGCCCAATCCCATGTTCCCGGCTGAGGTAAAACATGTTGACACTTTCCCTTCTTGTTCCAGCTCTCATATGGAAACAAGTATCCTTTTCATTGGTGATTTTGCTGTTTCAAATGTTCCCTAGGTGTAATGCTGAAGTGTTCCTAAGCACAAGAAGGCTGTGATGTGACTTACAGAGAAAATACATGGGTTAGATAAGCTTTGTTCAGGCATGATTTATAGTGCTGTTGGCCATAAATTCATTGTTAATGAATCAATAATACATATAATTCAGGTATATTTAAACAGAAGCACACATAAAACAAGGTCATTTGTCGATCCCTTGATGAAAATGTTGTGACCAGAAACTTGCAGTATTTTTCCTAGGAGCAATGGTTCAGTATTTGCTAATCAATATTCGCTCAACTTTATATAACATAACTACCATGAATAACAAGAACTGATTGTGTGTGTTAATTAGAGGAAAAGGACACCATTTTCCCTGTTGGCTCTGACACCCAGTGAAGAGGCAAATGTACAGGTGCTCTATTGTTCATTACCTCTCCTGGAGCTCTAAGACTAGAAGCAGAGAAAGAGTGGACACCCATGTCTATAAGTAGAGGGACAATTATTAACAATAACCATAATAGCTACTCTTCATAAAGTGCCTCCTAATTTGCCAATACCCTTTCAGGTGCTTCACATTCACTCACTCATTCTTTTTTTTTGTTTTTTTTGTGAGGAAGACCAGCACTGAGCTAACATCTGTTGCCAATCCTCCTCTTTTTGCTGAGGAAGACTGGCCCTGGGCTAACATCCGTGCCCATCTTCCTCTACTTTATATGGGACGCCGCCACAGCATGGCTGACAAGCAGTGTGTCGGCAGGCGCCCGGGATCCGAACCCGTGAACCCCAGGCTGCCGAGCGCAAACTAAACCGCTGCGCCACTGGGCCGGCCCCCATTCACTCATTCTTTAAACAAATATTTGCATGATTAGCTCTGTGCTAGGCAATGTGCTAGTAAAATTCTGGGGAGAGCAGATAGACACTGACCCTGCCATCCCAAAGTTCGTATCTAGTGCAAGAGATAGGCAGTAAACAAATACACAATAAAAAGTAAAATAAATTGTAAAAGTGCAATCAAGAAACAGAACATGTATAGTAATAACGAATAACTGGTGGGGAAGAGATACCTTATTTAAAAATATGCCAGAGGGGCCGGCCCAGTGGCATAGTGGTTAAGTTCGTGTGCTCCACTTCGGCAGCCTGGGGTTTTGTGGGTTCAGATCCCAGGCGCAGACCTACACACCACTCATCAAGCCATGCTGTGGAGGCGTTCCACATACAAAGTAGAGGAAGACAGGCATGGATGTTAGCTCAGGGACAATCTTCCTCAAGCAAAAAGGGGAGGATTGGCTGCAGATGTTAGGTCAGGGCCAATCTTCCTCACCAAAAAAAGAAAAAACCCACAAAAAAACAAAACAAACAAAAAAGAAACCAAAATAAAAATATGCCAGATAAGGTACCATTTAAGCTGAGCATTAAGGATGGTAAGAAGCCAGCTAAGGAAAGAGCACTGCACGAAGGAGTGCAAAGGCCTGCGACTGGAAAGAGGGTCGTATGCTCGTAGAATTCAAAGAAGGCCACTACATTGGGAAAGAATGGCATGAGATGAGTCATTTAGCTCCCATAACAACTTTGAAAAGGAGGCATTATTATCCCATTTTTAAAATGAGGAACCTGAGTTCAGAGAAGCAAAGAAACTTGCTCAAGTTGTACAGCGAGTGGGCAAAATTCAATCAGGGTGGATTGACGCCAAAATTCATGCTCTTTCACCTCGGTCATGCTGCCTCCCACTTTCTTCCTGCTGTCCTCTGACTCACTTGCAAAGATTCTCCTGTCTCACTAAGGTAGATCTCTCTCTCTTAAAAAAAAATAATTAAATCACAGAAACAAAATGAATAGGACTTCATGACAAGTGCAGTTGATATACGCTGCTTCTCTGTCTGTGTACATCCTGGGATCTTATGCACTTCTAAATAGTCACAACATACTGCTGACACATGTTCAGTAATTACATTATCACCCTCATTACATCTCTATAACCCCTTGATGCCAGGGCTTTCTCTCAGTCATGAGCTAATCTAGCTTTCCCCTATGAGACATGTAAAGAAAATGGCTTTTATTTTATAGACGAAAAAACTGAGGTAAAGGGAGGTTAAAGTTTAGAACGTCTTCCTCTTAGCACATTCCAGTTGTCCTAAACAGGCAGTTCTGTTTGGCACATACTATTTACAGGGACTTTAATCCTGAAAGGATCTATGCCAGAGATTCAGGTTTCCCATTTTCTTTCTCTGTTTTTGTTTTCTTAGGTAGTTATTTATGTGACTGTCCTCCTAACTAAATGGACCAATCTGGGCATAAACCATTTTCTCATTTTCTCTGCTTATAGAAAGGAATGGTTTATTTCAGCACTGCAGATAACATCTTGAGGTCTCAGGAGGATGACAAATTGAAACAGTCTCTTTCTTGCCTAACATTTCTTACCCAAGAGTCAAATGATGATGTTAAGGAACAAATCTCTCTTCTCCTGACAATTTTCACTTATTTTCTTAATAGCCCTGCTAAGATTCAGTGAATTAAAGTTTGCTTAGAGCCTACTTAATGCCTGCCAACAGGCCCAGGAAGCTTCCATTCATCAGCATAATAGTCCTATTGGTGATGCATTCCTATGAAATTATGGCAGCAATTCCAAAAAAGAAACAGGAGAGATGGGGCAAATGAATTCTCTTCAAAAAAGCCACCAGAATAACATAGCAGTTCCTACATAACTAGAAACTTAAAAAATTATTTTGATTGAGAAATGTTCAAAAATTTTATTCAGGTATAATATCAATGTGTTAAAATTATCTATTCTCTAGGATTGTCTATATTTTACAAAATCATTTAAAAACAAGTGCAACCACCAAACACAACTGCATTACTATTAAAATGTCTAGGTCTTGGTAACCGTGCATCAAGAGTAATATTCACAGACAATTAGTGCCTTGATTGGCTAAATACTTCCAGATTAATGCTCTTCTTTGACATGGTAGGGTCTCTTGCACCATGCAGTTCTGGTGTGTGATTTGACAGGCACCTTTTGCGCAGCAGTGATGTGACCCCACACCTCTCCCAAAGATCTCAGATTGCTCACGCTGTTCCATCATTTAAGCTCTCTTTCTATAAAACTTTTAAACAGAAATGTTTTCTAGTATTATTTGTTGACGAGTTTTAAATTGCAGTATCAAATTGATTTCATATTTTTAATTAAATTCATCTTCGGCATTTTTTTCTGTAACTGTTTCACCTTTCATCAAGAGTGTGTTCTTTACCTACTGTGTACAAATGTATTCAGTGCTACAGGGGTGTATAAGAAGAGAAAATTAATCTCAGCTTTCAAAAGGCATATAATCAAACTGGGGAGATATATAAAAGCTGCACATTAAATAATTAAAGAATCGTTTCAAAGCAACATATGAACAAGTACACATAAAAATTGAATATGGGTCCTCCCCAATTTACAAAGGAATCATTTTCTAAAAGAGTTCATTTTCAAGTCAGTTGTTCAGAATGTTTTAAGCTTTTTTTTTCCATAAAATAAAAAATTACGCTGTAAAGAAAGTTTGGTTATACTATCCAGCCAGTTCACAATGACCTAGTTCATACAAAATGTCACTGGATTACAGGACTAGCAATATCACGGAAAGAAAAAGAAATGGAACTGATATTTGTTAGTATGTGACAAGCACTTTCATAGAAGTAATGTTATTTAGTCTTAATAATCCTGCAAAGTAAATTATCATGTCTTCCTTTAAAGATGAGGACCCTGAGACTAGGAAAGGTTAAGTAATTTGCCCAAGATAATAACTTATAAGTGACAGAACAGAGATTCAAACTCAGAACTCTCTGGATCTGAAGCTAGGTCTCCACTCCTACAGCATACAGCTGTTCTTTAAAACTACATTTATAAGGGAATACTTTTTCCGTATTCCAAGTGGGAGTATCAGAAATATGTTTCACGGCCCGAAAGCTCCTGAAGTATAGAGACAATGCCTCTTCATCTTTGTTTCTCCAGGGTGGTGTTTGACACAAAGCAGGTACCCAGTGATTACTGAATGAACAAATGAACGAACGAATTAACAAAAAACCACTTCTTCAAAGGCAAGTCATTGTTTATTCATATCTATACACATATAGCCTACCACAGACATATAATCTATCCATCAATAAATGTTTATTAACTAAAGAATTCCATCCCACTAGCACACCTTCTCTCATTGTGCTTTCCCTAAATTTGCAATCCTGACCACTTCCAAATTCATTCTTTGAATTCAGTGTCCTTCAAAATTTTAGTTCTCTCCTCCTTCCTTTCCTTAGACACTGAAATCCAGAGAGACCAAATCCATATTTACATCTTTTATGTTGCTCAGCATGTTCCCCAGCCAGGACAGACAGGAGTTTAACCTAGGAAGCTTGACCCATAATGCTCTTGGATCTCTGAGTTTGAAAAAGATGCACTGCCCCTTGGGGAGAAATTATCCAAACTAATATCAATGAAGTGGATTTATCCTGTCCAGAGGAAATGCAAATGAACTTGGCTGCATCAACTTTCTGAAACTACACTTCTAAAGCAAATTAAGAAACCCAGTTCAAGTTGTTTGAAAGAAATGTTGGCTGACACTTGCAAATGAGTCTTCTACAGTGATAGCTCTAATTCTGCAGCTTATCATTTCAAGTGGTCTTAGAGATGAATATTCAGATCCCACATCAATTTTTAATGTAATAGATAGAATCCCAAAAGCTTAAAAACTAGGTTCCACTTCATAACCTGTCATTCTCTCTACCTTCTTTCAGGATACATTAATTTTTTAATAAGTTCTTATAACTAGCTTCTATGACACATTTTTAACCACCACAAGTTCAAAAACGATGCACAAAAGCCCCTAATTTGATATCCTGTGTAAAGAATTCTTGTTAATTATAAAACTGTGACTATGATTAAATAAAAATATAGAAGTGACGGAAATACAGGTTCTGAAATTCTCACATTAAAAGTCCTTGAAAAAAAGACAAATCATTTTCTTATGCTCCCAAATGAGTACATTTAATATCTTATACCAACCATGTTGATTATTTTCAAAATTATCCTGAATATTATTAATGGCAAATGTTAAACTACCAAATATCCTGTAATATTGGTAAGTACTGTCTGAAGACATGGCTCAGCAATTTCAGCATATACACTTTGTGAAACAAGAGAACCAGCAGTACTTTCAAGAAAAAACAAAATCTTTATTCCCTTCAGCACAATTGGCTCAGAGCAATGAAACAGAAATACTTGTTTTTAAAATATACTTTATATCCCCATTTAAATGCCTAATTAATCCTAATAATTAAATGCAACCACTAACCACTTTCTTTGCAAGATCTCTTTTTTATTTCCATAAACTCGGGAATTTAATGGAAATCATTGTGTCATTATGGCCAGGGTAGTAAATGCCTATTGGTCAATAAGCTCTGAACTTTAACAGGCAGTTAACCAATTCAGTTGGAAATAAGACCAATAGTTCTAATGGCCTCTAATTTCACTGTAAGAGTCCAGCCTTATGAACTATAGATGGTTTTCATGAGCTCTTCCTATAGCAGAGAACAGCAATTTAAATGGAAAGAAACATGCATTTGAAATTCAAGTGCTTAAACTGATTTCATTTGCCATAGAGAGCACAGATCTGAAGAGGTCCTTCCTGAAGAAATATCTAAGTGTAATAAGCAGAGCCAATGCAAACAAAAATAAAACAATTTTAAATTATAAGAGCTTAATTTAGTCTATTTGAAAATCATTCAACTTTTCTTTTGCTTATTTCCAACAATCTGAATAATTTTTTTAAGCTGGACAAAAGTAACAACTGTAAAAACACCTTGCAGGGCCAGCCTGGTGGCATAGTGGTTAAGTTCACCCACTCCGCTTCGGCGGCCGGGGGTTCACAGGTTCGGATCCCGAGAGTGGACCTACGCACCGCGTATCAAGCCATGCTGTGGCGGCGTCCCATATAAATAGAGGAAGATGGGCCCTGGACTAACATCCAGGGCCCATCTTCCTTAGCAAAATGAGGACTGGCAGCGGATGTTAGCTCAGGGCTAATCTTCCTCTCACACACACACACACACACACACACACACACACACAAACCACCTTGCAATAAAAACAAAAAGGGAGGCTTAGAAAGTTGATCACTTCCTGCTGTCTTACTTATCCTCCCCTGAGAGTGAAGGCCTCTAGATTTCAAAATAAATACATATAACTTAGTATACAGATATCAGTATACTTGAAATCAAAATAGTCTGAGACATCAGTACCCACTCAAAACGTGATCCTTTCAGCTGTTTGTCTCACATTGCAACAGCAGAGAAAGCATTTCAAGCAATGAGGTAAGAATGCCCCTTTGCCCTATGATGCTAGGGGGTGACTTCTATACGAAAATGAACTAGGTTATGTTCTTTGTTCTGCCAGTGTTCGATTCTGACATGATCATTTAGCGCCTCTATCCACACTTCTGGAGTAACTACACCTACTTCCAGGAAAATGTCTTAAGTTACATATTTGGGCTCCTTATTCCAGATGACATTTAATTTAAAAATCATTTATATGCCAAATTTAAAAATTTGTATACTTATTCATCACTTACTATGTTAATTATGGTGAAAGAAGTTAAATTAAAGTCCTGTGGCATAATTTTGTAACCAGCTTTTGAGAAACCTAAAGAAATAGTCGCTGTATTTTCTAGCCTCTAGTTTAATCATAATCACAACTCCTGCAAAACATTTGGACTAGGTTAATCTTCCAGACAGCATAGTAATTAAGACAGTAGCAATATATGGTAGTGAACTAGAATACTGGACATGGAGTGAAAAAACCTTGGGCTCATCCTAGCCTTGTTACTGACCCGCTCCGTGAATTTCAATTACTTTCCCTCTCCAGGCCTCAATTCCACCATTTCTAAAATGAGGGGTTGGGTTAAGTGATTTCTTAAGGTTCTTTACAACCGTAACATTCTACAATCCTATTCTATGAAATGCTACCTTCTTTAATTATTTATAGAGTGGTTAACTGCTGAGGCATCCCAAATTTCTCCTTATTACTTCCACATTCACTGTCATTTGGAGCCTTATGATTACCATACTTAGTTTCATTTCAATGTCTCCTTTTCAAACATCGTTTTCCTAAAAAGAAAACCTAACATAAGAGTTTTGGATAAGAAATATGCCAATACCATCCCCCCACAAAGCAGGGTAAGCTTTTCCTTTTAACAAAAACACTTGCAATTGGCAAGTAGGGTGTGAGCCAGTCTATTTCTTTCCATGTGTTAATGAACCACCTACTGCCAAATGGAACTCTTTCCTTAATTCCAGACCAGTCAAACACCATTTTCTGATGATGTAAAATGACAAAGTACTAATTAGAAGGAACTTCATCTGAAGTCACAATTCTCATTAATTGGAAGTTACTACAGTAATTATTAACAAGTCACATTATCATTAAACCAAAGAAAACATCAAAAGAGATTTATGCACTCAGGAGTCTCTAATAAACAGGGTCTACATTCAAGGTCCTCCCTATAAAATGACCAGAATAGAGAATGTAACCTTTTACAGGTTAACGAATGCTCTGAAAATATCACATTTTTTATTACTCAGATGCCTTTTCCAGCATTAAATATACCCTGAAATATTGAATTAAACTAGTTGACTAGGAAGAGAAAGTACTTTGAAGTCTCCAAAGAGTACAACATGTAGCACCTTTAAGACGCCTAAGACAATCCCAGTGATGACTAATGCCCTGAGGACCCTAAGACGCATCTCTCTCTAAGGTCGGAAGAGCACTGCCTTTGTCAGCTGGCTGATTAAGATGAATTTAAAATAAATGCTAACAAAACTGTGGGCATTTGGAGACCAATACGTCAAAACAAGAGGAAGAAAAAAAGCTGCTCAATTAATTGCAAAGTCTTAATAACATGCGTAAATTTCATGTTTCTTTTGGAATTTGTCAAACTTCCTGATTCTTTTCTTATGGGACTTTGCAATTTTGAACTAGCTCAGCTTATATCATAAAGACATTTTAATGTTAGCAAATCTTGGTATGAATTTGTACTCTGGACATACTTAAAAACTCTGTAATAAAAAGTAATCTATCTTTGGTTTATAAGAGCTAAAATTGTTTTTGTGTTAAATTTCCTAATTGCTGCATACAGTCTGGGTTTAAAAACAATGTTCTCAGAGCATAATTAACATGTTAATGTGATGGTGAAATAAAAAGGTAAAATTACTCAAAAATTATTTTACAGTTAAGTTTGCAATTTCGACTCAAGTTCTGTATGCTAATATATTTATTGCATTATTAATCAAATAAGACATATTTCTCAACTAAAAGGTAGAACAAATAAGTTTAAAATGTTTCAGAGAAATTTAAACTACATTTATTTTATTTTAAAAATTTATATTATTCTAATTAAAGAATATATGTTCATTCTAGAAAATTTAAGAAAAAATACAAAGCAACTTCTGTAAAAAGTAAACTCATCCTTTAATCCCATCACCCAGAGATCATTACTTTCATTTTAGCTCATATATTGCCAATATTTTTCTATTCAGACATATATTATTTTACAAAATTTGAAATTTCTCTAACTTTTTCTTATGGCTTAAAATAGTCATTTGGTTACATAATCTTCATAGACAAAAGTGGACAAAACAAGATTAAGTTAATTTACAAGACACGATTTTATATATGTATGTATGTATGACACACACAAAAGTGTGTATAAAATTACACGTGTATGTATATAAAGTCTTGTGTTAGGAACTTATCTTTCATACAGATCCAATCAAATATATATTTCAGAGCTGAAGTTAAACCATAATTTTATCAAATAAATGTATCCATGCAGCATGTCTAATTTGTAGAGCCAACTATTGATCATATTCTGACTATACAGAGGAGACTAACCAGATAAGAGAAACTAGAATAGCTTAAAGCATAAAGTAGTTTTCAAACAAATGTGAGAAATTATTATACACACACTCAGACCTAGACTAAAATTTTTATTAGACCCATGAGAGGAAATTCCAAACACCTTTTAATTCACAGCGTCTCTACTAGAGAACCAGGCTATTCTCACAAAAAAAGTTAAGCAAACAGAAATATTTGCACTATAACAACTTCTAGATGGTGGCAGAAGGGCACATATATACACATGTACACATAATGAAAAAATACAATACCTTATGAATAATGTATACAAAATTTATAGATTTGCCTAACAGTAAGAACTATCTCCAAAATGTATAATCCACAAAGTTGTTTAAATTTAGAATAAAATAAAATACAATAGAGATTAGACGGAAAAACCTTGATGGGAAAAATCATGTGTGTCTTGAAAAGTTTCTGATACAAAAGAACAAGAATGCCCTCAGTCTAATTCAAGAATTCCAAAGGATTACTTTTTTGGAGCACAGGTAAGTTCTTTTTGTGAGATTTGTAGAATGTGGCACTGAAGATGAATATAATTTAATTTGGAACATGTGCAAACACCTATAAACATCTATTGGAGCCCGTTCTGTTTCCAGTGACATTTTCACTGAGTTATGTATTCTGCACACCAGTACAGGTGCTCTACAGCTTTCAAATACTGATATAAAACTAGCTTCTACCTATTTAAAAAATTACATGAACAGTAAAAACTTGGATTAACCCAGTGTTCTGGTATTTTTAATTTCCTTGGGAGCTTACAGAAAGAACAAAGAAAAGGATTCTTTACTTTAAGATTAAATATATGCTATTGTTTATACATGAAGATAAGCATTTATGTATATAAATCCTCTATTACTCTTTAGCTATGTTATAAAATTCAATAGAAACAAATAGCATTTACTATTTTAAAACAGCCTTAGTCATTCTACTAGTCTTTTGGAGTCTGGTCTATGCCTGTGAAAGAATGTGCTAACCACACATATACCAATCCCGTGATCACTGGTCCAGCAATCTAGTGTGGTGTCTCACAACACAACTCAGAAATCAGACTATATTCAAAACAACTGCCTTCAAGCTGTGTCTTGAAGAAGAGACACTGACCAGAGAGAATAATGAAACATATACTCCCTGAAGCAACATTACCAAGAAAATAACAGCAAATTCAACCATGCTTTCTTTAAAATAATCTCAACTCAAAATTTCTTTAGCTTTCCTTCCTGATCCAAAGACTCTAATATCAAGATCTTTCTGACATATGCTGAAGAGTTACATGTGACAAATACCTTGTTGCTAGTACTGAACCATGATACCACCTGCCAAACCCAAGAATCTGACAGCGTTAAGGAAATTGTAGAAATGAGCCTCTAACATACTGAAAGATCTAGAATGTTTAAAGGAAATATAACCGAAAATAATAAATCCATTCTTCTGACTGGTATTATTAGTGATGAGAATTATTACAATGAACAACCACACAGGCATTCCATTTATGTCCCAATCTCAAAGTTATTTTATAATCATCCTAATTCTATAATCTGCATGAAATAAGATACAGCTCACCATTGGGACAGGGAAGTTTCCCAAAGTGGTGAGGAAATGAATCTCCCTGACCTCAATAAGGAGGAGGAAGGGAGGGTTTTTCTCTCTTTCATCTACAAAAGAGCTGGTAAGTCTCTGGCCCCATTTAAAATCATTTTTTAATGAATAAGAAGTAGAAAAGGAAGAAGAAAGGAGAGTACTAACATGGGCAGATCTTTACATATAGGACACTTTACATAAATTAATGCTCTCAACCACCCTGAAATATAAGAATTATTAATTCCTTTTTTCCAGTGAGGGAGAGGAGGCTCTGAGAGTCTGAGCAGCTTGCCCTGTGTCACACACATTCCTTAAGCAATTGAGTTGGGATTCAAACTCAGATCTAACTTTCAAAGCTCCTGCTCTTTCCATTATAGTATGCCACCTCCCTGACTGAAGTTTTATTCAGCATGGTTTAGTCATGATACCTTTCTGTTCAAAATAAATAACGTTAACCAGTTGGTCTTAATATCACAGGAACTGAAATTAAAAAGAAAAACCCACAACAGCCACAAATATTTGGAACCACAAAGGAATATGTCATACTACAGCCAATAAAGTGCTGGTTAACAGAACTTCCAAAGCTAGACCCCCGAAATAAAAACTAACAGGAAGGAAAAAAAATAACTGCTGCCAAAATGCTAATAATCACTCCCTAAAAATCCTTATACAGTACATGGGACTATTGAATCCTCAAGTCCAGAACCATCTCCTTTCCCAGCCCTCCTGTTCTCCTGTTTCTCTCAGTCCCACTTTTCTCAGAGAGCTAAGGACACCGAGTTAGCTGAGGTGCCTGCAATGACCTTTTATGGATCTGCCGAGCTTGCGCACAGAGCCCAAGGCAAAGCAACTTTGAGAGTTTGGCAAAGAAACTCGTTTTTAGTTGTTTTTATTTTTAAGAGAAAACATCATCACAAAAACATTAATGCTCCGGTTACATAAACAAGGAAAAATTCCTATGAAGCTCACTCTTTTTTTAAAAGACTTTCACTGCATAGAAATCAGAACCTAAAACCCAGAAAGGCATATTATATTGGTCTTTCAAAAACAACAAAGAATCATAAAACTACAGGGCTTGAAGGGATCTTAAATAGTTACCTAGTCCATCATCTTCACTTCAAACAAAATTATCTGAAAGTGTTTAAAATAATTGGGAATTCATTCAATGTTAAAACCTTCTCCTGGAAAAAAGTCAGCATTCACAGGCAAAAAATTATTTCGTATAACTAACCTGAATCACTCATTCTGCCTTATAAACCTATAAGTTCTTATTAAATCTTCAGGGTAAGATATGGTGGTAGGGATGGTTTGTGTGAACAACAGGAAAACAAACTTAAATGTCAGGCACTACCCTGGATGCTATGCATATATGATATCTTTAATCTCTACAACAATCTGTGGAATAGGCACTATTAGACCATTTTACTGGGCAGAAATTAAGGTTTAGAAGGCTAAATAAATTGCCCAAAGCCATAAGGTAATAGGTGGCAGATTTGGAACATGAACTCAGGTCTGTCTAACTCTCCATATGTCAGTTCATAGTTCACCATTCTTTATACCAGACATCAGCAACCTCGTCAAAATGAGGCACCAAAGTTGTACATTGCTTTCATTCTAACGTGTCAGATTGGATTAGGAACAACTTGAATAGCCGAGGATGAAGACATGTGCTAACCAATGGTTCTTATTTGAAACTGGGTCTACTATATGCTCACTGGAAACTTCTAAAAGCCAGGAGGGGCAACACCAGCTCCAAACTCTCTCACCAGAGTCTGAAAACAGAGGATCCAAGCTGGCTGACAATGGGCCACAGAATATTGGAGAAAGATCAAAAAGCTACCCCTTGTTAGGGCAGGTGGCTGATATATAATAGCCCTTGCAAGTGACAAGAAGTGGGACTTGTAGACCTAACCTCCTTGAGTATCCATGAAAACTGCTTAACAGCCACCCTCGGTACACACTTTGTAGAGCGCCAATCTCTGGAACATACAGGACTTTTTACATACAGACAATGCAGATACTTATAGAGAAAGAAGTGCAGGAAGAGAATAGGATAAAATAAAGATGCCCAATCCATTGTTCCAGGAGATGGGGTAGGAGCAGGGAGAGAGCACTGGACAAGCACACTGCATAGCACAGGAACAAAGACAGCAATTTAAATCTAAAGAAAACAAAAACACTTAAAAGCCAAGAAACAAACAAGCAAAAAACCCAAAAAATATTCACTGAGGTAATCAGGGTAGAAACAAACTAAAGATTTTATTTATTTATTTTTTGTGTATGAGGAAGACCAGCCCTGAGCTAACATCCATTGCCAATCCTCCTCCTTTTGCTGAGGAAGACTGGCCCTAGGCTAACATCCGTGCCCATCTTCCTCTACTTCGTATGGGACACCGCCACGGCATGGCTTGACAAGCGGTGCGTCAGTCTGCGCCCGGGATCCAAACCTGCGAAGCTCGGGCCACGAAGCCCCGCGCATGAACTTAACCACGCCACCGGGCAGGCCCCCAAACTAAAGATTTTAAAGAAAAAGCTCTTGAAATTCACTGCCCTTTTCTGTGCAGTCCATGCTCCTTCAGTTCCTTCTACTTAACCACTCTTCTCCATTTATAGTGCACTCCATTCAATCTCATATGTCATCTCTAGAGTTTCGTTAATAGAGTTTCACCACAGGTAGCTTGAGAAGCAACACTACATGCATAAAGCACCTAATGCCCCAGACCTTCAAATTTACTCCTAACTCATTTGGGGCGGATAAGGCCCACTGAGAAGGGCAGCAGGAAGAATAGCACCTATCCCATCTCACACGTTTTGAGAGAGGGACTTAAAGCAATGAGGTTTTGACACCTCCCTTCAGAACTATCAGATTGGTATCAACCAATCAAAATCAAGAGCAGTCTTGCCATTCAAGTATGAAGCCACCAGGAAAGAGCTAGGTACATGCCTTTCCACTATTCCAAGTTAGTCTAGAACCTGTACCTTGCTTCCGACGGCCCACCTAGTACTTGAGGGATGTGATAGGAGAAGATTCCCTCTCGGGTAAAATTTATAAAAGAAAACAACTATTACTCCCTAGACACTAGAAATAACTGCAGAACTCAGAGATGTGGTCTCAGGTTGTCAAACGAAAATATGAAAGCAGTAGATGCACCTCCAGCCCTTGCCCACAAGCACAGTGGCCCTCAAATCCTCTCACATGCCTCCCAACCTTGAAAGGTGGAATGTAGCTTAGGGGCCAAGGGAAAGAGATTATATTCAGGACTCACTGGGGCTCCCAGAGGGTACCAGGTACAGGCCTAGCCTAACAGGCCTCCAGAGGTTATCTGAGCCCAAGATAAAGCCCACAGATTTCCTAAAGTCCTTGGAATTATCTCTCCTCTGAGAGGCGGTGAGGCTTCCCTAAAGTCTAGTAGAACTAGACAAACTTCCCCATGTTTGAATCAGAACAGGACACTCTCCACAGGCTGTAGATATACCCAACTGTTTGGGGGCTGACTTCCAAACATGTGGCGCTTTCATCCATGATCGAATGCTACTTAAGAGTTATAGACTACTGCTAACCAATCGATGGCTTCTGATCCCATATTCCCTGCTCAAGTGAACACGGAGAAATGAAATGCCACGTTCTTTAAACATGCCAACTGGAAATCAAAGTGAAATGCTGAAGGAGAAGTGACAGCTCAGTGTTTCTCTCTAGTATAAATTCCCTGATGTTCACTCTTAAAAGAATTGTCCCAATCCTTTCCTGTTTGACATTTCCTTCCTAGCTCAAGCTAAAGTGGGCCCTGTGCATAATCACTGATGAAGTGAATGCCCACAAGACCACCTCAAGTGACACACACAGTGCCCTGACACAAAAAACAAAATCAATAATCTGCTGCTCTATGTCACATGGAAATCCTGACTGTTGTCAGCAGACAGGAGGAGGAGGCTTGGGGGTTGCAGTAAAGACAATTAGAGCCCTTGGAAAAGCAAAGCAGAAAGTAATGAAACCTCCCCAAGTCCATCAGTTACACACACACACACACACACACACGAAATGAAATGAAAAGGCCACGCAGCCAGAGGTCATATTTTTCCAGCCTGCTAAATTAAAGTGACTGAAAACCTCTGTAATTACATAGAAACAGATGAAATTGTTATCTTAACTAAATTGTAAATGCACTTTAAATGTCATAAGTTTTGATGCAATTTAATATTTTAAATGGACATTGCTCAGTATAGTCACTGATTTTCTACCAAGCAGATGGGGACATAATCCATGTCCATTACCAAGACTGAACAAACGCCCATCCATCTGCCTGAGCAATACAAAAGGATACTGCAGAGAAAGCAAAGAGCAACCCTCTTTGACTGGAGTTACAGAAAAAAGCCCTGGAAAAAAGCCAAGAGGCCTGAGTTTCCATCTCAACTTTACGATTTACTTGCTCTGTGACCTTAGGCAAGCCACAACCTCTCTGGGCCTCAGTTTCCTCTTCTGTGAAACAGAGATAAATAATCCCTGACATATCTGTGTCACAAGTTACTGTGAGGATAAAATGAGATCAAATAAGCAAAAATGTTCTATAAACAGTTAGATACAAATGTAAGCAATTATTATAATTTATGCCATTATGTATTTGGGGCAAAATATGAAAACAAATATTTCTTACAGTAACCCAGAAAAGATTTGAATTAACTTGCCATGAGCAAGTTGATTTTTTAAAAAAGTGGACAAATGACATGATCCCAGTGCATTACTTTAATCCTCCAGAGCGCCCAACACTTCTAAAACATTAACCCCAAATTAGGTAACATTGAAGATGAGATAGTAACATTATCTTCATGTACAAAACCAGCATACCTGTCCAACATGTATCTAGAAGGTTGGAAGAGTAAAAACCATACTTCTTTCCACATCTAACTTATTAGCAGAGAGTGACATAAGCACTGGAGAGAAACAGATCCATTATCTCTCACCTTTCTTTGTCCCTTCCTACACACACTGTATATAAAATAGCAGCTAAAGAAGGCTATCAGAGCAGTACCAAAGTGGAAGTTTAAACATTAACCACATTCCAAATCAAATACAATTTTCTCATAGCTATTTCAGTTTATTTTCCTATTATACATTCTATTCATCTAGCAGATTTACCAGCAATTTTAGGAATTGAATGTATTGTGTGTATGAATTAATGCTGTAAGAAAATCTGGATCATTATTCTTAGTTTCTAGGTCTTTTTAAAGTACTAATAGTATTAGTTATCTGTTCATCAAAAAAATTTTTGTTTTTTTCATGGTTTAATGTGTTTTACTCAAACTCTCCAAAAAATTTGCTTTGGGGTTAATCACAAGAATGGAAAGTTTTAGCTTTGATGGAATATTTTTTGAGGTCTGGATTAGGTTAAACTGGAAGATATTTCACACTTTGAGCTGCACAGGACTTCACGGATGGAAGTGTATTTCTATAATCAGTCCTTTTTGTAAATATGTGCTCCAGCAGACTGTTAGGGGGTCCATCACACACACGCGCTGAAGAATCCCTGAGTTAGTGGGAAGCCATCACAACAGTGCCATCAGAAACAGAGAGGGCCGGAGGAAACGCACTGGTAGTGGAGAAACAGAAAATGATGCAAGACATATTTAGGAGACCCCCTTGCTTGACTTTAAATTTTAATGAGCCACTCTATGCACATACAGGAAACTGATAATTTTTTTATAGTAAATGAAGCTTGAGAATTACTGTTACAGTCCTCAAGAAACATTTCTCCAGAGCTGTCAGGAAAGGACCAGCAACACTGCACATAGAGAGTGTCTCCTGACAACCTGTGTTCTGCAAACAAAAGAGCTCACTCTCATAACAAACAGATCTCAATTTTATATGTGTAGAGAAAGGGTTATTTAGTCCACCTAAAAAGAAAAATACTACCAAAACAAAAAGGAGAACATCAAGTCTTAATATTGTCTTCCATCGTTTCAGCCTTGGGCTCACTTGATCTGAAGAAACCCATATATGCTTTGAGAGGTGAAAAGCCTTTGTTAATAATTGAAGACAAAATAATGAAACGCTAGAATGTCAGCGACATAATATAGTTTTGTAGAATTCATCATGGAGCTTTTAAATTCCCAAATACTACATGCTGAATAATTTATTCCTCTGTCAATATGGGGCCAGCAGATGTTCATTCAGAGCCAGCATTAACCCTCTTCAAGCTGAAGAGCAGGAAAAGAGGCTCTGCCTGAGATGGAAGGAGGCACTTAGTTTAAGTGAGATTATCTTGATATTTATGAGGAAATTAAAGCAGCTTTGGAAGTCAAGAAAAAACACACTACTTAGGCAGCAATCTTTTATCAAAGTCTGCTTATAAAGATAAGGAGGTGAATTTCAAGAAAAAACACAAATGGTTGATACAAGGGGAGCTGATAACACTGCTCTCTCCTTTCAGAAGGGTCCCTGGGGGCTTTTCACTGATTCTAAGAATATCTTACAGTGGCTTATTGATATTTACCTCCCTCTTTGGATCACTAGTTCCTGATACAGTTTTGAACTCTCAACTGTGTTTTAGTTTCTGGGTATTCTCCCCTCCATGACCCACCCCCTAATTCAGTTTGCCTTAATTAAAATAGGTTATGTCTTTCATTTAAAAAGAGAAAAAGGCAGAAGAAAACAAAAATTAAGCAACAATAAAGTTTAAATTTTCACTAATGGTCTATTAAACTTCAAAACTGGAAACTAATGCCTTAGATCTTATTAATTCATTCACTCATTCAACAGCTAGTTACTGAGCACCAACTATATACAAAGTACTATGTGAGGGCTGAAAAAAGGGGAGATGTTTAATCAAAGATTCTAAAGACATATAAGACAGGGAGACATACATGTACATGTCTAGATATCTGCAGAGGCTTCCAGTCAATATAGCAAAAATGGTGTACTGGGCTACTGTGGAAAGACACAGTTCCTAATCTGAAAATACAGAATGGGTAGAATATATGAAAATAATTTTAGGCTACATGCCCAAGCTTGAATCCAAGCAAGGGAAACCCCCCAAAAGCTATAAAAAAAGAGGAAATAAAGACAAAGTGGTGAGTAGGAGCTGAAGCCAATAAAGCTCCCAGGAAGAGTGAGCACTGGAATCAGTCACAGGCTTCAGCCACTGGAGGGACGCACTGATGCCGCCTCAGTGAGACGTGCCCAAGGCTGCAGGCCTCATGCAGGCTGCCCAGTGGACAGGAACAAACTGAATAAAACCAAGAGTTGCCACTGTCTGCTCATGAAATAGGGACTGGAAAAATTCCATCAGCCACCCAGAGTGGTGATGTAGATGGGAGAATTTGCACCATAAGAGTTAGGCATCATTCAACAGACTAAAAGAAACATTAAAATGATATTTAAAATGTTGAAGGAGCTAAAGAAAGGAAAAGAAGTAATAAGGTAGAAAAAAGGACAGTATGAAAAATGACCAGGCAGATTTGAAAAAGAATCAAATAGAAACTCTAGAAATAAAAAAGTGGGGGGGACCATCTTAGGGGAGAAAGACCTCAGTAGGTAGCCTGAACAATACACAACCAATAATTAGTGACTAAGAAGTTTGATCCCAGGAAATCATCCAAACTACAAGACAGACAAGGAGATAAAAACAGAGGAAAAAGAAGTTGAGATAAGGAAGATAGAATAAGTTATTGCAAAATACATCTAACAAGGGTTCCAGAGAGAATAGAGAGAAAAATGAGAGAAAGACATAACTGAAGAGTTATGGCTAGAAGAGACCTTATTTTACAAATGAGAAAATCTCAGCCCAGAATTGTCTTCAATCATATCGCTTGTTAGAGGCAAAGCTGGCAGAACACAGATCACCAGCTGCCCACTCTTCCATTATCAAACATCTACCCAAAAGGAGAACCCCATTTAAAAGAAAGCACATTAGCCCGAAATATTTTTAGCTATCTTTTTTGTGTGTGTGTGAGGAAGACCAGCCCTGAGCTAAGGTCCTTTGCCAATCCTCCTCTTTTTAGCTGAGGAAGACTGGCCCTGGGCTAACATCCGTGCCCATCTTCCTCACTTTGTACGGGACGCCACTACAGTATGTCTGACAAGCAGTGCGTCGGCAGGCGCCCGGGATCCGAACCCACGATCCCCGGGCTGCCCAAGTTCGAACTAAACCGCTGTGCGCCACCGAGCCAGCCCCTAGCTATATTTGACATTGTGCTAAAAATCCTTGTTATGTTATTACATTTAATTTTCAAAATGACCCTATTATTATTTTCATTTTACAGATAAGGAAACTGAGGCTCAAAGAGAAGTAATTTGCCCAAAGTCATACAAGTAGTGAATAGCAGAGCCAGGATCAAAGCAAAGGTGTGTCTGATTCCAAAAGCCATACTCTTAATCACTATACAACAATGCCTCTATATTGATATATTGATAGCTTTAAAATAATAAGGCATCCCTAAAAGTTATAAACAAAGATTAATTTCATTACATCACAGTCTCACTGTACACTGAGAGTATGATTTTTTTTAAAGTATTATAGATCAATTTATTTTGCATTGCCTTATATGTTAGCAACTACAGGAAGCCTTAAGGACTCTATTTTTTGGAGTACTCACAAATTTTTTCAATCTGCTCTTTTTAAAATTTAAATGAATGAATGAATTGTACTAAAAGTAGATAGAACAAAATCCCTTCCTAAAATTCATACGGAATTTCAAGGGACCCAAGTAGCCAAAAAAATCTGGTAAAAGAAGAACAAAGTTGGAGGACTCATACTTCCTGATTTCAAAACTTACTACAAAGCTACAGTAATCAAAACAGTGTTATAATGGCATAGGGACAGACACACTATACTAATGGAATAGAATACAGATCCCAGAAATAAACCTTTGCATATATGGTCAATTGATTTTCAACAAGGGTGCCAAGACCATTCAATGGGAAAAGGAAAAAGCCTTTTCAACAAATGGTGCTGGGAAAACTGGATATCCACAAGCAAAAGAATGAAGTTAGACTCTTACCTTATACCACAGACAAAAATTAACTCGAAATGGGTCAAAGACCTAAACTTAAGACCTAAAAGTATAAAACTCTTAAAAGAAAACAAAGGGGAAGACTTCATGACATTGAATTTGGCAGTGTTTTCGTGGATATGACACCAAAAGCATAGGCAACAAAAGAAAAAAAATACAGAAATTGGATATCATCAAAACTAAACATTTTTATGTAACAAAAGACACTACCAAGAGAATGAAAAGACAACCTACAGAATAGGAGAAAATATTTGCAAATCATATATCTGATAAGGGATTAATATCCAGAATATATGTAACTCCTATAATCAACAAGAAAAAAACAAACAATCCAATATTAGAATGTGCCAAGGACTTGAATGCAGCTGCTGTGGAAAACATTTTGGCAGTACTTCAAAAAGTTAAACATTGAGTTACCATATGATCCAGCGATTCCACTTCCAGGTATATACCCCAAAAAATGGAAAGCAGGGACTCAAACAGATACTTGTATGCCAATGTTCATAGCAGCACTATTCACAATAGCCAACAGGTAGAAATAATCCAACAGATGAATGGATAAACAAAATGTGGTACATACATACAATGGAATGTTATTTAGCCATACAAAGAAATAAAATTCTGACACATGTTATATCAGGGCTAAACCTTGAAAATATTATGCTAAATGAAATAAGCCAGACACAAAAAGACAAATATTGTACTATCTCACTTAAATGATGTACCTGGAAGAGGCAAATTCATAAAGACAGACAGTAGAATAGAGGCTACCAGGGGCCAGCATAAGGAGGAATGAGTGAAACCGGCCAACAGCCATTTGATGATTAAGCAGCTAGTGACAGGCGGGGGGATTGGAATTGGCCACCCCAAAATATATCTCTGCTGGAAAGACGGTTTAACTCCCCCACCCCCAGTAAGTGACCAAAAGAGTTTGGGATGGGAGGCCTGCCCCCAGAACGGGCCATCACCATAGACATCTCCGGATATCAGGGGTTCCTTGCTAAGTCCATTCTTAGTTCTGGTTACCCTTTGTAAGAGACATTTACATTTGCAAAGGAAATCTCCATTTGCAAAGGTATCTTCTTCCCTGTACTAGGAAGAAGGGTGGGGAAGGCCTAACCTAGAAACATGTCAGAATGGAAGGCAAGGACTTAAATTTGCATGATAAACTTACCCATTGTTAATTGTGTTGTTTGGGCAGTATGCTATCTGACTCCCACTAGGTTCCTATAGACAACATCTCCCTGGGGCCTGGGTCACCATGGTAATGGGTTTTTCAGCAGCTGCCATTCTGTGGACATGCCTCCTAAGAAGAGGCCTGAAGCCTGACTACGCTTGCGCAGATCATCAATTACCTAATTTCTCCCCACCTCCAATCATTTCAGACCACCTTGCCCATAAATATCCTTGAGTCCCTGTTTTCCATGAAGCGGATTTGAGATTCATTCTCCCATTTCCTCACTCGGCTGCCTTGTGATTAAACTCTCTCTCTGCTGCAATCTCACCTTCTCAGTGTTTGGCTTTCTGGGCAGCGGGCAAAAACGGACCTGGCCAGTAACACGGGGAGTTAGTGTTGAATGAGTACAAAGTTTCTCTCTGTGGTGATGAAAAAGTTCTGGAACTAGAAAGTGGTAATGTTTGCACATTGCAAATGGACTTAATGCCACTGGATTGTACACTTAAAAATGGTTAAAATGATAAATGTATATTTTACCACAACAAATAAACAGAATTGGCATATGACTCAGTATGCCTCTTCCTAATATTATTGACATATACTAACATCTTAAACGTCTTTTAAAACAAAGAATCAATACTACTTTACTATCGCAAATAAGTATAAATAAAAGCATAGGATCCTTAAATAATCTCAAAATAATATGCAGTTGAAGAAAATAATAATTATGGCTAACATTTGTTGAGCACTTAAAATGTGCTAGCCATCATTCTCGAATAAACTTCATAGCAACACTATGTTATGTGTTATTGTTATCCTGACTTTACAGATAAGAAAAGAGAGATCCACAGAGGTTAAAATCTACTTGCCTTTATTTAAATAAACACTATAGAGGAAAATCTTTTAAAAAAATTAACTGGAGATATTTTCTTTACAAAAATGTTTTTCCCCCTTTGGAAAAGGAATTATCACTGAAAGCTTTCTTACAATAGAAATTTCACCCGACATAGTTAAACATTTTAAATTGAGTTTGCACATAATTTTTGTGACTACCTCTATTGCATCAAGAAAAGTATATCCAGAAAAGACTTAATCTAAAAAAAAAAGAGAAATGAAGAAGGAAACTAATATTTGTCAAGCACCTATTCATGTGCCAGAAACTGTCCTAAGCATTTTACATCTTATCTCATTTAATTCTTGCAACAATTCGTGAGGCAGGGATTATTACTTTCATTTTACTGAAAAAGAAACAAAAATATAGTAATCCAAAATACTTCTATTCACTACTTTCAAATTCTGATAAATATTCTATTCAAGTAGGAGCCAATTAATTCCAATTCCCTAGGGAGTCAAAGAATAGTAGTCACTGCCAAAAGCTATCCCAGATACCTGAAGGAGCCAATATGACAGCTGCCCCCAGCATGTTGCGTAGCTGAGTATTCAAAATCCCAACAGATCTCACACCCAAACACAGTGTGCAAGGGCAGAAGATCACCCTGCTGTACTACTGAGTCCAGAAAAACGGATTGTGTGGCCTTCTGCTCCAGCACCAGCCCGCGACAGCTGAAAAGACAGCCAAATATGGATGGCCCTGAGCCACATTAAGGGGGCTCACACTGCCCTCCCCTATTTGGATATGAAGAATAGCATCTAAGGCGCCTTCTGTCGCTTTGGAAAACAAAAAGTTTTGAACTCTGGTTCAAGAATGTACAGCAAAAACGATATAATCAATTTTCAGTAAATATTTTGGAAATGATTATAATTCACTTTTCCCTCTCGACTAATTTCATCTTACCGACATTTAAAGATGCTCAGTTCTCTTTAAAAAACAAAGAACCCTTCCCTCTATTTTATCTCCCACTCCAGCTACCACTCTCTTCCCTACTCTTTAAGGCCAGTCTTTTGAACAAACTTGTTTCAGTTGCTGTCTACACCCTCACCTTTCACTCACTCCTCTGTACACTCCTATCTGGCTACTCCCTACTCCACCCCTAGCAAACTGCTCTGGCCAAAGTCACTGTTACCTATCCCATGGGGGCTTTGAAGGGACCCAGTGAAATCTCTAGGGTTCTGAAAGGCAGAGTTTGAAAATTACTATACTTGGGCCCAGTTACATATTTTGTGGGGCAGCCACAAATTATGGTTACAAGGCCAGTGCAAAATGAAAATGTGGGGTCTCTTGTTTAAAAGCCAGAAAAAGAGCTTTTTCCTTTTTTTCCGTGATCTCTCTCTAAACAAGTTATGGCGTATTTTTATTTGCAACTTAATATTATACTCCCTAGGGCATGAAGATGTTCGTGGGACAATGCAGATTCTCACAGGCACCCAGGCACCACCCACAACTTGGTGTATAGGGTACACACCAAATCCCACTCCTCCTGTGCCCATACCCAAGTTCCTGACAGGGGTGGAGGTTGGCGGTAGTCTCTGGGCAGGAGCAGGGGAGTGGACAGCTAAGAATTTGTCTCAGGGAGGTGACAAGTGATACCAGCTCAACACAAGGTTGACATAAGGGAAGACACATTGTAGAAAAGAAACCATAGTGTAACTTTGAATGACCTCTGATTAACTAACCCAGACATGCTCTGTGGATTAAATGGCCCCTCCCAGCAGCAATAAGTCGATAACTTAGTTCTTTTGAGTTCCTTAGGAATGTGATGACGCCCTGGGCAAAGAGTCTATGCTGATAGCCATCATCAATGACAACTAAGAGATCAGGGTGTAGGGCATTGCTCCAGTCTCTGATGCATATTCAGTAAAACAAAAGACCATCAGGAACTAAGACTAGACGTCTGCCTCCAAGCAGAGATCAGATGGACGCCCCACCCTGAGACCAGATGCCTCCCCACCTGGAGACCAGCCCCCTACCCCATAAATATCCCTGAGTCCCCATTATCGGAAGGCGGATTTGAGATTTGTTCTCCCATTTTCCTCACTTGGCTGCCTTGTGATTAAACCCTCTCTCTGCTGCAATCATCATCGTGGTGTTTGGCTTTCTGGGCAATGGGCAAAAACAAACCTGGTTCAGTAACAGAAGTGGCAAAAGGTTGGATCCTGGCCCCAGCTCCATGCCCCCAGCACATGCTCCATGGTCCCATCTGACTTCACTTACATAATACAAATCCAAAGATACAATTATTCAGATTTTCAAGACAGTGACCACATAGCATTAAATTCCAAGCACAGGACCCCCTCTGAGCATGAGATCTCATGTAACCGCACTAGTTGCATGCCCATGAAGCTGGTCCTGGCTACACTACATAATAATCATGACAATACCACCTAACATCTGCATAAAACATCAGAGGTCACAAAATAGTTTTAATTCCAATCTATTCTCACAATAAACCTATAAATAGAGATGAAGAGGTATCCTCATTTTATAGACCAGAAAACTGACTCAGAAGGTGAAATATGTCAAGGCACGGAAAATGGGTGTTAAACCCATGCCTCCTGACTCCAAGTCCAGGATTCTTTCCAGTGTAACGTGCTTCCTAAACAAAGGGCAGATGGGAGGGGACTGGCACAGTGACCATTTCTCTACATGAGCCACTGCTTTAATCATTAGGTGGAAATTATTTGTCAATTCCAGTCAGATTTTTTAAAACTCAATTGACCTTTTATATTCTAGAATTCAATGACTTTATATAAACATGTAGTCTAAAGAAAAGAAAAGAAAAAATAACAGGTGTAAAGTTCATTTTTTTCCCAATGTACCACATCCAATATGCGCCTTGACTCACCAGTCTGGACCCTCCTTCCCCTCAGTCACCAGTAGTCAGTCACAAAGGATTCCAGAGCCAGCAGGTGAGACCATGTTACCCTGGGATACAATATACTTTCACTACAGGAGAGCTGATTCCTTGATTTCGTTGGGAGAAAGTTCATCAAAATGCCAGATAGATAGTAACAGGGATGATGAGGAAGTACTTAGCTAGGAGATACCAAAATCAAGAAGGGAGCCATTTTCTTCAACCTGACTCTTCCTTACCCTCATTCCACGTACTTTATATAATTCAGTCTTTCCAGACAGTGAAATTGCTGCTAAACTTCCTCATGTTAACAAAAAAGTACTTTATTTCGAGAATTGAACTCTCAACTCATTTGTTTCCTAGTTCAGTTACTCAAAATACTCCCCTGAAAGCAAGAAGAGAGCATTTTTTGTTGTTGTTGTACTAATATGCATTTGTTACAACCATTTGCAGTGTCAACCCTTCACACTGGCTGATCACTCAGAAAATACCCAAGGAAAAAGAAGTGTAGCTGAATGTTAGATCCAAATAGCACAATCTCTCAGCTCACTAGAGCAGAATCTCTCTCTAATACACTGGTCACGGGCTATATTACTAGCTCTTTTTATCCTATCTCTAGGTAGAAAAGCTATAATTTAAACTGACAGTATTACTTGTCATGAAGTCTGTGGGTTTACAATTTCTAAATGTCAGTTTGAACTTCTGACTAGTTCCTTAGAGCACTACTGTTTGTTTCTAAATGAGGCAACTTGTCAGCTCTGCATACATAAAAGCAGTTAATCAGCAATTTGCAGTGCAACACAAGAGGAATCAGCTTGGTATGCTAATAGTGAGCCCATAAAGCACCTTCAATTAGGAAAGAAAGCCTTGTCCTAAGCCAATACTATCCTCATATATCACAAAATTCATTCTCCTACTCAGTAGATGAAACACTTCATGCCAAAGAACTTATTATTTTGAAGTAATTGTCTGCCTCCAGCCTGAGGTATCACTGTTCCCACTCGCCTATAACGGAGGGGCTACAGGCAGTGAGTGAACGAAGACCACTAGGATTCCTGATCCTCCTCGCTTGTGGCTTCTATTCAGTTCCCAATGGATTCTTATTCTTGACTCCGTCCTTGTTTACTATTCTGCTCTCCCCTTTTCTATGTGGCCTTCACATCTCCTGTCTTCAGCTCTGTAAGTAATATGGAATGGGATCTAACCTGCGAAGTACCCTGGTTCCTCTAACCTTCTAGAAAATTACTGAACTATATAACAAAATCAATTCCAAAGATAGCAATAATAATAAGTCTAATAATCAGATTATTTCATTAATAAGAACACCCACTACAAGGGTAATTTTAACTACTAACAGGTTTGAGCCTATGGGCTGGATTCTAGAATATGGATTATAATGTCCAAAATTAAATACTAAGTAAAGAAGTCTAAAAGACTTTAAAAAAAAATCTCTTCCATTATCCCTAGTGGCTATCTTAGATGTCATATCAGGATTATATCAAGGAAAAAAATGGCTTGTATGACTGTAATCATGTACCTCATGCATTCACAACCTTCGTCTGTGATAGCCTGTCAAATCAGATCTTGAATTGATCAAGCAAATTTGGTTTAGTGATTGGGTCAAGGAAAAGAGCTACCCAGCCAGGATCTAATAATCCATTTTTCCTCATATGAGACATATTTTACTGGAGTTAGAGAATAAGTGCATCTGTATACACTTCAGAGTTTTTCTTAGTGCCTGAGACATTTGGGGGGGGGTGGGAATCCTTTTTGGATCCAATGGCACTCACCTGCCTGTCAAGTAACTGGCAGTATATGGGCAAATCCCAAGAAACAGAACCTGGCTCATGGTAAGCCCATGTGCCACCTGCCAACTGTCAAGCAGATGCACGTTGGTAGCCAGAGAAGCTATGTTTATAGATCACAATAGGCTAGCCTACCGGGTGCCATTCAGCACAAAAGGAAATTCTGAGACACTGGAATGGCCTCTTATCAATGTCAGGCTTTGATGTCTCTTCATGAGACCATGTGGCATGGGGGTGTAAGACTGGCAGGGCCAGGGCAGAGAGCTCTGACCTGCATATGCTCAGGCTGCCCCTATCGTGAGCAATATACAGGATATTACAGAGATATTATATACCTTGAGATCATCTACTTCAAACCCTCTCTCGCCCCATTTAGAGAAGAGAAAACCAAGGCCCAGAAGTCATTTGCCCAAGATGATACAGAACTAGCAGAGTCAGGTCTTATTCAGAAACATCTGATCCCTGATCCAAAACATTTACTTCTCCTCCTCCTTCTCCTTCTCCTCTTCTCTCTCCCTCCTCCTCCTCCTCCTCCTCCTCCTCTTCTCTTCTTCCTCCCCCCTCCCTCTCTATCTACATTATCATCCTCATCATCATCATCACCATCATCATTCCGAAGCAGCCAATATCTTTCTTCCTTCAAGCAAAATCTTAACAAGAAGTCCAATATATAAAACAGATTAAAAAGGGCCTGCTTAGATGCAAACAGAGAAGGGAGACGAAGCATATGTTCTAGAATCCTACCTGCTTAACTGAGCCTGCAGCCTCCTCTGGGATCCTGGGCAGAACACTGTGAACAAAGTGCCTGATATCATGTGAACTTCTTCCTTGATAGCTTACAATAAAGCTAGTTTCAAACACTAATTAAGATCGTATTATTTTTACATAAAATTGGTATTTTCTGAAACACTGGTAAAATATACCTTGGGACGGCACTGCTTAAAAAAATGTTATTTTCTTGTGTGTTTGGGTTTTTCTCAAAGATTTTTTTAGAGCAGTTTCAGGTTCACAGCAAAATTGAGAGGAAGGTACAGAGATTTCCCAGACACCCCCACACATACACAGCTTCCCCATTATCAACATCCTCTACCAGAGAGGTACACTTGTTGCAACTGATGGACCTACACATCATTATCACCCAAAGTCCATAGTTTACCTTAGGGTTTACTCTTGGTGTTATATATTCTGTGGGTTTGGACAACTGTATAATAACATGTATCTACCGTTATAATGTCATACAGAGGAGTTTCACTGCCCTAAAAAACCTCTGAACTACATCTATTTTTTTTTTTTTTAATTTTTTTTTTTTTTTTTTTTTTTTTTTGTGGGGAAGACCAGCCCTGAGCTAACATCTGTTGCCAATCCTCCCATTTTTGCTGAGGAAGACTGGCCCTGGGCTAACATCCGTGCCCATCTTCCTCTACTTTATATGGGACGCCGCCACAGCATGGCTGACAGGCAGTGCATCCGCGGGCGCCCGGGATCCGAACTCGCGAACCCTGGGCTGCCAAGCGCGGACTAAACCGCTGCGCCACCGGGCTGCCCCTACATCTATTTTTTTTTTTTTTCTTTGTTTTAAAACAAAGTCCAATATTCTCAAAGCTAGGTACAAGGGTCTCCTTCTCACTAAGACATCAATATTAAATCCGAAACTCAGAAACAGTAATTTTCTTTCAATACCATCAGCACACATGAACAACTCTGATGTGACAGATTTATTTAGGTGATATTCAAAATTAGGAAATTCAAATCATGAAATGATTAACAGTAATGAAATGTAAGTGTTATTCCTAACAGCTTAGCTACTAGGAAAAGGGCACATGAATCTGAAAATACAAAAGCAAGCTTTGAGAAACTATTTGTAGCAGAAAACATACATGCGGTTACCACATGCAAACACAAGACATCCATCTTATTCCCTTGAGTGACTCTTTTCGTTAGTGCTAATGGGCTCAGGGCTTCTGTTTAGAGGCTCTTTCTGCAAATGCTAGAAGAACACACTCTTGTTTTTTTTTGGTGAAGTCCATTCTCATAAACAGGAAAAAAAATGAAATCTATGTGTTGATATTAACACATGTACACATGCATATTTGTATGTGTATTACTTCTAATCACTTCTCCCTTTAATTTGAATTTATTAGTCTATTAGAAATCCTGCCAAATATTACTGAGTAATACAATGTGAAAATAGTACCAAAATTAGATCCCTCTGACATTTCTAATTAGATCACTTGCATCAGGATTAAGAATCTTTAAAAACTATGTGTAAAAAGGCAGTAGCATTGAATGTCATTCACAATTGGCTTAAAAGCAATAACAAAATATGGCAAATATCAATCATATATTTGTTAAACACCAATCAATTTGTACGTAATTAAGTGCTACACACTATGTAAACTTGAACCCAAAAGGAAAGAATGTGCCACAATTCAACAGCTGTTAGTTCAACAACTTCTTTCCTCTTCCTTTGCATGTATATATGTTGAAAATACCATTCTCAACATACCGTTCTTGATTACTGTCTTCTGTTATTTTCCTCTGTCATTTACTAACTGCATTTAACTGTGTAAAGAAACAATAGAAAATTTCAACCGAGAAGCCTGTGAAGAAACCCATGAACAAATATGCAGTCCTATCTAAAATTTCCTATAGCCCATATCACATTTTGCCCAAAAAGGCAAACCAAATCTAAATACAATGTATTGTCTTTTCAACAAGTTTTTCTCTTAAAATATTCACTTCTAAATTCTTCTCTCTTCTCTCAATCACCCATTCTTTTAACATTTTCTAACTTAGTGAATTCTAGCCACTGGGATACAAAGATGAACTAGTCATGATCCCTGTCTCTGTGTTCTTAGGAGCTCATAGTGTGTTAGGAAAGACAGATAATCACAATAGAAAATAATAAGTACTCAACAGAGGTCTGTCTACAGTGCTTTGGTGATATAAAGGAGGGATCAGTTAACTTAGGCAATGAGAGGTTTCTAAGAGGTAGCATTTGGATGGACTCTTAACAAAGGAGTTGATGCTTCACTGGGGAAAGGATATCTTAGGTAGAGGGAAGAGCTTGTGGAAAAGCACAGAGGCATGAAAGCCAACAACAAGTCAGGAAACTGAGAACAACTGCACACAGTCAGGGAATCGAGAACAATTCCACACAGTAAAACAGGAGGAAGGGCTGGCCTGGTGGCCTAGTGGTTAAGTTTGCATGCCCTGCTTTGGCAGCCCAGGGTTCGCAGGTTCGGATCCCGGGCACAGACTGACGCACTGCTTGTCAGCCATGCTGTGGCGGCGTCCCAAATAAAGTAGAGGAAGATGGGCACGGATGTTAGCCCAGGGCCAGTCTTCCTCAGCAAAAAGAGAAGGATTGGCAACGGACGTTAGCTCAGGGCTAATCTTCCACACACAAAAAAACAACAGGAGGAGATGGGAAGAGACTAGTTGTGGTAGGAGATGAACAAGGAGAGTTAAACTGGGGCCAGATTATTAAAGGTCTTGTTTATTTTCCAAAGAGTCTGGTCTTTATCTGTTCTCCCTTAGTTTTCACAGTGCTGAACAATACAGCAGAAAAGCAGAAGAGCACAGTAAGAAAAATCCACTGTTTTAGACAAAGGCACAAAGGCAAGGCAGTGGAGAAAGGATAGCCTTTTCAACAGAGGGAGCTGCAACAACTGAATATCCACATGCCAAAAAAAAAAAAAAGAGAGAGAATGTGGATCTCTACTTCACACCATATACAAAAATCAACTAAAAATCAACCATAGACTGAGATATAAAATCTAAAAGTATAAAACATCTAGGAGAAAATCTTTGTGACTCTGGAGTAAGCAAAGATTTCTTACATATGCACTGAAAGCACAATCTATGAAATAACAAATTGAAAAAACGGACTTCACCAAAATTAAAAACTGTTGCTCCTCAAAAGACAATACAAGAATAAAAAGTTAAGCCAGAGACTGAAAGAAAATCTTTGCAAAGCATATATCTGATAAAAGACTTATATTCAGGGCAAAAAGAGCTCTCAAAATTCAGCAATAAGAAAACAATTCAATTAAAAAATTGGTTGACCACAGAAGATATATGGAGGGCAAAAAACACATGAAAAGATGTTCAACAAATTAAAACCATAATGAGATACTACTATGCACCTATTAAAATGACTAAAATTAAAAAGACTGACCACACATACCAAGTGTTGTCAAGGATGTGGAGAAACTAGAACTCTCATAAACTGACAATGGGAATGTAAAATGATACAACCATTTTTGAAAACAGTTTGGCAGTTTCTTAAAAAGTTAAACATACCCCTACCATACGATCCAGCCATTCCACTCCTAGGTATTCATCCAAGAGGAAATGACATATATATCCATACAAAGACTTGTACACAAATTCTTATAGCGCCCTTACTTATAATAGCCAAAAACTGGAAACAACCTAAATGTCATTAACAGGTGACTGGATAAATATATTGTGGTATATCCATACAATGGAATACTACTCCACAGTAAAAAGGAATGAACTATTGATAAATGCAACAACTCGGATAACTCTCAAAATAATTATGCTGTGTGAAAGAAGCCAGACACAAAAGAGTACATACTGTATGATTCCATTTATATAAAAATCTACAAAATGCAAACACTAATTTATAGAAAGGATACTGGTTGTTGCCTGGGGACGGCACTGCTAGGAGGAATTACAAAGGGCACACACAAGGAAATGTGTTTTGGGGGATGGATATATTCACTATCTTGATTGTGATGATGATTTCATGGCAGACACATATGTCAAAACATCAAATTGCACTTTAAATATGTGCAGTTTATTGTATGTCAATTATATCTCAATAAAGCTGCTTTTTAAAAAGCATAAAAGGGTTATGTTCAAGCATTAACAATCATTTTATTTCTACCTTGCTTTCACTCTTCTTTGCAAAAGAACTGAATATATGAGACAGCACAACAAAGGCACTATCTGAGGTTTGCATTTTCAGGTAGGTTTCCATATTTGTGACAAGATTACATATGATAAAGTGAATAAAGTAGACAAGGATGGAATATGTAAGTTGGTAGAGACCAAACTTTTCAGGTACCTCCATAAGAAATCTGATATCTATAAAGTAGCTGATTTTCCTTATTTTGTTTTCCCTTAAACTACCCAAACAATTTATTTGGTTCCTTATTTTTTTCCATGACTGCAAAAGATTAGTGATACACAATAGTCTTATTTTTAAATTTCTTGACTATAATAATGAAAAACTACAAAGAATGCTTCTATCCTGTCATGGTAACAAGATGCTGCAATATTACTGTGAAAGCACATTTGAATATGTACACTATAACATGTAAACAGTTATATAACATGTAACAGTAAGATGAGTACTTAAACCGATAGAACAGTGGGTGGTGCAGAAAGAACGTGCAAAAACATTTAAAAGAGTGAGAAGACTTTAAAATTTTCAATAACACCCATTTCAAGAGCTTATAAAAATAACACCAACAAAATAAATATCCTTCAATACTTCAGCTTTTTCACCTATGTGCCCTGAAGAAAATATATGTTCTAAAAAAGATAACTTTTAAACAATATTAGAAGGGAAAGAGATCCAACAGTCTAGAATGAAGTCATGTCCTGGCTAGGGTGCATACACTTGAAGTTACTTTCTCAAACTACAGTGGTAAGCCAATGTACTTAAGATCTGAATCAAGAACTTAAAAGGTTGTCTGGCTTTTCAAGGAGTCACTACTTAGAGTATGCACTGCTTTTTTTCTGTCCGAAATCACTTTTGCAAAAGAAAAAAAAAACCCAAAAAGAGAAAACATCCAGGTCTTTTCTTAAAAGTCTAGATTTGAAAAGCCAATACTAGAATAGTATTATACTCTAAAGAGCATGATGACCAGGGACTAGAAATGAACCAGGGTAGCACGAGGCAAATGAACCAATAGGGCAATGTATCTGGCCCCATTATCAGGGCCAGGGTATTACTTATCAGGGGTAGCTCTCTGAGTAGACAGTGCAAGGGAGACTAGCAAGGCTAGAGAACTCGCATATCTTGAACACAAAAGGGCTGCATTCAAGGGCAGGCTGAAGCACTTATTTGTTTGTAAATGTACTAAAAAGTTGTTGGTTTTTGTTGTTGTTTTGTTTGTTTCTAACATAGAACTTTCTTATTCAAGAGATAGGGTCTCACAGCACTGGATGTAACCCTGATGGGTCACAAATAAAACTGGGCTTGTAAACCTCCAGAAAGGTAGAAGGTGATGGGGAGATCCAAGTTCTATCATGAAGGTACATCGACTACAGATATATTTGAAAAAGGTTATTCTCTGTGCAATCAGTTGTAACAACTATTACAATTAGATTAGTGACACATCACTCAAAAGAAAAAATGGGCTGCTAAAATAGAAAGAATCTTTTCTTGATACAGTCCATTACATCAAGAACTAGTCACGCTTTAAAAATGAACTGGCAGGTTCTTCAAAAATTCATGTTTAATTTAAAGTCTCTCTCATCGGCTTCAAAAGAAAATGTCAACATGACCAACTACCATGTCTCCTTTTCTTAAGTATAATATTTACAGAAGTAAACAAAATCTATAGAACAAGTTGATTTTGGCTTTTGGCATTTATATGGAACTCCTTCTTCATAAGGTATTCACAAGGCATAGTGAAAATTATTGTTTGTAAAAAGTTGAAAGGATAAAAATATATTCATAAGATTAACAGGAATATATAGTAAGCATGAGATGAAATCATAGATATGCTTCAATTTACATTAAGGCTGAATTCTATCTGTAAATCAAAATGTATCCTTCCTGTGCTGATTACTCTGTCGTCCCTCTCTCCCCTTATTTGCACCCTGCCTTGTCAGCTCCCTCTGTCCACCAGGAGGCCAACTCTATGGACAACTCCCCACCACTACATCACCCTTGCTACCAGTTTTTTTTCACAGTACGTTCACATCTAAGAAGTTAATAATACAACCATTTGTTTCCATAGAAATTTTCTTTCAAGAGTTCAGAAAACAGGAAACCTTCAAGACTGACACATGATGGATTTAATCAGGTAACTGTGAATTGATCATTCATAGTCGGAAAATTTCTGAGCAGTTGTTACTAAAAACATCTAATTTCCTTTTCTAAAAAATTTAAGATGTAGCACCCATCCCATGATGACACATGTATTTAAGATATTCTGCATTTTAGATACAGAGTAAATATATAGTAATTTCACTACAGGATGTTTTTGTTAAATAGCCAAGCACATAATTACAGGATTTTCAGTGTAAAATTACTGCCGCTTTGAAACTCCAGCATTTCACTCACCCACATGGCAATGTTTTTTCTCCCTAAGTCCCAGCCATACTCCCTGAACACTCTGCCAGCTGCTACTTTCTCTCCCCACCTCACTATTGTTCATTCCTATTTATCATTTTTTTAAAAAGGGAAGAAGATAAGTATAAGACACTGACATCTATTTTTTCCCAAGATTATGCTCTTTGTTCTCTGCACAAGGTAGAAACTATAACTGTTCCCAACAGAAAGGCCAGGATGGGGATTCTCGGGCGCTGATAGTCAGCTTTTCCTTCTCCTTTTCCCTTCTCCCTCTCGATCAATCTCAGTGACTCCTCATCCTGCCAACATGTCCCAGCTAGCAAATATGTAAAGTGGGAAAAGCAGCAAGATTTGTTCAATAGAGAAGCAAACACCGAAGTCAGAAGAACAGAGCTACAGACCTCACTGACTGACCAAATGAACTTGTACAAGCCATTTCTACACTTAGGAATGCCTCCATCAGTAAAATATGGGTAGCTAAGTTACTTCAAGAACAAACAGTCTATGTTTCTAGCTGAAGTTTGCATTTAGCTGAACCCCTCTTTTGCTCTAATATATATCAGAGGGTTGAGGGGTGAAGAATACCACAAGAGGAGGGTAGAAGAGCACAGAGAGCAATAAAAGAGAGAGTATGAGAACACTGGATATTGGTGAGCTCACCCCTAAAGATAACTTTATACTTTGGAAGTACTTTCACATTATTTACTGGATCCCTTCACTTATTCAAATAACAAATATTTATCAAGCACCCACTATATGCCAGGTTCTGTGCCAGATGTCCACATATAGAAAAGATCAAAATATAAGGCAAGTTTTATTCCTATTTTACAAATTAAAAAAAGAAAAGGACCTTGGAGTTTGACTTCCATTTTAACTTCTTCAGCTTTTTTTTGAAGCCCTTCCTTCATATGATACACAAAGGTTTAACTGCTTATAGGCATCCAATGTTTTGTAAAAGATGAGCAAATCAAGAGGATCCCAAAGGCTCAGGCTGCTTTACCTACATAGTAATACTTAGCATCATAGGGCAGTACAGGGCTATTAACAAAATCCTTCCATTGGAGACGAGAGAATGAAGAAAATGAGAGTCCATAGATCCCAATCATATCTTCAGACACACCACTGTTTAACATCTGCACTTACTAGATATTTTAATTATGAAAGTGAGGAATATAGATTTATCATCTAGAGTAATGTGCTTTGTTAAAAAAAACAAAAAGCTTGTTTTATAGGTAATTATGAAGAATATAACCAGTAGCTAAGGAAATACATAAGACTACTACCAAAAAACCATACTAAGTTTATGGGACGATTTGACCAAAACCAGTTCTGAAAATGACAACAATCCCCTGTCAAACCCAGAAGCAGTATAGATAAAGGAGCAAAAATTGGTCAGAATAGGCTCCTAAAAAGAACACAACTATTCTAACACTAGGGAAGCAAAGGGGGAAAAAATAATCAATTACCATGAATCGGCCATGATAATTAACATATAATTAACTGCCCCAAAGAAAATTCTCTCTGTAAGGATACTACAGTGTAGTCAACAACCATGAAATAAAAGTTGAAAGTGTTTTTTGTTTTTTTCTGAAAGCAAATGTGGAGGAACACAGACATTTTTCAAAATAAAGACTATTTTTCAAAAGAAACAATTGGAAACGTCCATCATTTGAAACATCCTGCATCTCTTCTTTGCTTTAAATTCCATATAAGTTATTTTGAGCTTATTGCTTTGATCAGATTTAGCTGTAAGTAATTATATTTAGTCATAGACATTTGATCTATAAATGGAATCTTCTAAAGGAATTACTATAACTTCCATGAAATTGGCAAATAGCAGCTCCATTTGATGTAATTTTAGAAAAGCTTTATCCTGAAAAGAAAATGCAGTAAATTTACCTCCATAGAGGATATTTGCTTCAAAATTAAAATTTCTCAAGAGTATAGTTATACATCTACATTTTGAAGAAAGAATTATCATTTAACAGTCTCCTACATAAGTATGTATTAATTACTCAATACTCATTCTCATTTTGGGGAAGTAAAAAATAAAAGAAAAATTATGTTTTTCTTTTCAGAGATATCATGTAAATAGTATCTATACATTGAATGCTGGTCACTAAGCAAAATAAAGAGTAAGACTCCTCATGACCCTTGCCCTGAAAGAATATAAATCCATTGTTGATGACACAGTACATAAATCTAGACACAAATAAAATGTTTCACTAGGATGCAACATGGATAGTGCAAAGAACACTTAAACAGGAGTTCTATAATCACTGACCTAGTTGTGGCTCTGTCATTTACTAGCTGCCTGACCTTAAGTTCATTGCTTATCTTCTCTGAGTCTCAGGTTTCTCACTGGAAAACAGAGACAAAGATTCAAGCATCAAATAAGATAATGTATGTGAACACATTCCGTAAACTATAAAGTGATAAACAAAGATTATTAAGTAAGTTGTACGTGAAAAAGAAAAGACCACTAGAAGGAATGGTTTCCATAGCCTAGAAAGTTGGAGTTAGATACAGCCATTTCAGTTTTAGATCTCTGGTGTGAACTTTTGTCAACTTTACTACTAGCACAGCTAATAGCCACCATTTATTAAGTCCTAAGTATGTGACAGGCACTGCTAAGGGGCTTTATGTACATTAACATTTAATTCTCCATATGAAGTATGTGGTATTGCCCCATTTTACAAACAAGGCAACTGAGGATTAGGCAGGCAGAACAACTTTGCTACAGATTAGAAAAAGGGGAAGCAAAGACTTCAACCCAAGTCTGACTCTACAGACTGTGCTCCTATTCACTATACTATTTTGAGTTTGGGCAAAAAAATGGTTTCAGAGAAAATTACTATATCTACATTGATTAGGGTATTAAGAATGATGTTTTAGGCCTGATAAAAGACAAATACACAGAGGAGGAGATGGGGGGGGGGAAGGAAGGGGAAGGAGGAAAACACTTCCACTAATAGCTTTTACTTTTTAGTACTTATAATTCAGAGAAAGTGAGTCAGAACAAAAAAGACTGGTTCATGATCCTCGCTCCCCAGACTGGTTCAAGCCATCCTTTCCCCTTTTTGGTGCCAATAATAATAACAACTAACATTTACTGAGTGCTTAGTATGTGCCAGGAACTGTACTAAGTGCTTTATATATATTATCTTATTCAATCCTTCCCAAATCCATAAATATTATCTTCATTTTATAGAGGAGTAAACTAGAGCATAAGGCGATTAAACAACTTGCTCAAATTCTGCCTCCAGGCAAGATGGAGTAACAGGGACGAGAATTATCTACCTAATTACTTAAACAACTAAAAAACTGTGGGAAAAATATATAAGAAATAACAATTTTCAGACATTGGCCAAGAGGCAGCAAAGGACAATGACCCCTAAGAGAGGACAAAGAAAGAGGTAAGCCCTATGATTACCCAGGCCCACTGCTAGAGAGTTTTAGGCTGCAGCTCTGGAAAGGGGAAGCCAAGAAGAGCGCAGTAGGTGCCCCTAATTGAGAAGACAGAGTGGGGGGCTCCAAGAGGCTATGGTGGGCAGAATACTGGAGAGCAGAGAGCTGCACTGACAGAAACCTGTGGACATCTTCAGATGGTCCCCCCACCCTCAGTCTTCATCTGAGAACTGATCAGCACATCTATGTGAGAAAATTATCCAAGGCTGGGGAAAGAACCACCCGAAAGAAGCAGGTAGAACACTCTCCAGAGTTCACAGAAGGCCAGGAATAGTCTTTTCACCAGCTAGAGTGAAAAAAAAAACCTCACAATACATGGGACATGAAGTCTATTCTAATAGACTAAAGGCTACTCTGGTCCCACATAACAAATGTTAAAAGCCTCGAAACGATCAAACCATTTCCAAGCAACTTAACAGCAACAAAACTCCACAACAAAGTTAAAAAATATTTTGTAAATACAAGACTACCTAGCATCCAAGAAAGTAAAATTCACAATGTCTGACATCCAACCAAAAATTATCAGGCATGCAAATACAGGAAATACAGGAAAATACAACTTATAACGAGGAGAAGAATAAATTAACTAAAACCAAACCAGAAATGACACAGATTAGTTGGTAAGGATATTAAAAGAGTTATTATAACAATATTCTATATGTTCAGGAAAATAGAGAAAAACATGATCATGTTGAAGAGAGACCTAGAAGATATTTTTGAAAAGACACAAATCAGAGGTCTAGAGATAAAAACATAATGTCTCAGATTTTAAAAATACAGAGAATGGGATTAACAGCAAATTAGAAACTAAAGAAAAGATTAGTAAATTTGAAGACATACCGATTGAAACAACTGAAAATGAAACACTGTGTGTCAAGAGCATCAGTGAGCTGTGCACAACTCCAAGCAGCCCAATGTATGTGTAACTGGAGTCTCCAAAGGAGAAGAGAGACAGGAGAGGGCAGAAAAACATGTTTGTGGAAATAAGAACTGAAAAAGTTCCAGGTTTAGTAAAAACTATTATTTAAAATAAAAACTACTAAATAAAAACTACAACAAGGCACATCAGGATCAATTTTCTTAAACATTAATAAAGAAAAAAATCTTAAAAGCAGCCAGAGAAAACAAAGATTTTACATAGAAACCAAGCTAAGAATGACAGCAGACTTCTCACTGGAAACAATACAAGAGAGACAAGTGGAGCAACATCTTTAAATCTTTGAAAGAAATCTCTAGACTTAGTGAAAATATCTTTCAAACATCATTGGAAAAAAGAGACATTTTCAGAAATATAAAAGCTGATATGAAAAACAGTTATGACAGTTCCTCAAAAAATTAAAAAGAGAATTACCTATCATCCACTTCTAGGTATATACCCAAAAGAACTAAAAGCAAGGACTCAAACAGATATTTGTACACCAGTGTCATAGCAGCATTATTCACAATAATCAAAAGGTGGAAGCAACCCAAGTTTCTATTGATAGATGAATGGATAAACAAAATGTGGTATATACATACAATGGAATATTATTCTGCCCTAAAAAGAAAGGA
Organism: Tapirus indicus; assembly: GCA_031878705.1. Taxonomy (NCBI): domain Eukaryota; kingdom Metazoa; phylum Chordata; class Mammalia; order Perissodactyla; family Tapiridae; genus Tapirus; species Tapirus indicus. Next base: position 22,362,667 of record CM062938.1, read on the forward strand.
AGCACTGAAACTTAGATACACGGTTCATGCTAAAACAAAGATGAACCTTGAGGACATTATGCTAACTGAAATAAACCTGTCACAAAAAGATAAATATGATATGATTCCACTTACATGAATTACCTAGAGCAGGTAAATTCATAGAGACAGAAAGTAGAATGGTAGCTGGCAGGCAATGGGGGAAGGCAGGAATGGGGGGTTGTTGTTTAATAGGTATACAGTATCAGTTTTACAAGATAAAAAAATTTCTGGAGATTGATTTCACAACAATGTGAATCCACTCAACACTATGGAACTGTACACTTAAAAATGGTTAAGATGGTGAATTTTATGTTATGTATATTTTACTACAATTAAAAATAAATAAAATAAAAAGATTTTTTTTAAAGCTGAAAGAATTCATCAGCAACAGACCTGCATTATAAAAAATGTTAAAGAAAAGACTGACAAAGATAAAATGGACAAGTCACATATTATAGGTGACTTAAGGAGACAGGCAGTTAAGTAAAATGTGCGATCCTGGATTGTATCCTAGAACAGAACAAGGACATTAGTGAAAAAACTGGTGAAATTTATATGGGCTGCAATTTAGTTAATAGTATTGTACCTGTATTAATTTATTAGTTTTGATAATTATACTATGCTTATTCAAAATTTTAACATTAAAGAAAGCTACATGAAGGGTATATAGGAACTCTTGTTTTATTTTTGCAACTTTACTGTAAGTCTAAAATTACTTCAAAATAAAGAGTTTAAAAAAAAGCATGGTTAGCACATCACTTCCAACATAGTTAAAAGTTTCACTGTTAATATAGGTGAATAAAGTCCAGAGTGAGCACATTTTAGGACTAATTTAGAGGAGAGAGAAGCAATTTTGCTTTGTCTGTTTGTTTTAAACAGGAGTATACAGGACAATGAGGTCATCAAACACTGCTGGAACAGCATAAAAATCATGGTCTACATATAACAAAATAAAAATGCCCCCTTCCCAAAGCTGTGATACATATGACAGTAAAACAATCCCAAAACTAACCCAACAAATGTGGGGATCTAAGTACATGAGGAACGTAGGAGGAGCTAAGAATAAGGAACAAGCTTAAAAGGATTGGTTTGTGTAACTCTGTATGCTACATGAAATCCAATCACTTATAATCAATCCCTTCTGCTAAAAAGTAATCATTTATTGGTTAAATTTCCATAAGAAAGAGTATGTTTTTTCCTCTACTGTTCCTGTCCATGAGATACACATATTAAATTCTCGACCTTCTTACCCCCTTCAATCTAGACAGGCAGTTTTATGGTGTAGAAAAAGCATGAAACTGAAACTAGTATATTTGGATCAGCTACTCTGTGCCAGGTACTACTGTTCTAAATACTTTACACATGGATTGTCTGATAATCCATTTAATCCTCACAACAAGCCTAAGAAGAATGTACTATTATCCCCATTTTTATAGATGAGTGTTCCAGTCCTGGCTTTTCCAGTATGTCACTGGGAAAGTTTACATGAATCACAACTTCTGTGAGCCCTCAGAAATCAACACTTGTTAAATGTCACTGCTAGCATTTGTTTCATGCCTGCCTTACCTATCCTACTCTGAACTCCTACAGGGTGGGACAGTATTCACCTTGGTATTAGGGGCATACATTGTTGAAAGAGAGAATGTTAGATGAGAAGGCTGAGCTAACTGGAAAAATGAACCACTGAAGTTTCTTACAGCTCTACCATCACATTCTCCAGAAAAAATATCAGGAGACCCAATGGAAGGAATAGACCAGGAATAAGGAATTTAGTGACTGCTCCCAGCTTCACCACTGATTGGCTATGTGGCCTTAGGCAACTCACAAACCTCTCTCTATCTAAGATTCCAAACCAGTGCAACAGAAATTATAATATCTGCTCTTGTTGATTCAGCAGATTTTTGCGAGGAATGAATGAACCTACTTTAAAGGCTTACTGTTAACCTAAGAGAGATAAAATATGTAAAGCTCCTGGTACAAGAACAGTGCCCAAAGATATCAGTTCCCTCCCTTCCAACACAAGGATTCAGGATGAAGCTGCCTTATTGGAAGATGGTGCCTTCCTGTCTGCTGCATTTTAGTAACCTGGCATTTTCAGTCTGACAATATTTTTTGTGGTATCTTACAAATGTTGGTACAGAGAGTGATTCATCATCAAGCAGTAAACTAAAATCACTGCTTGCAACTAAATGCAAACTGCAAATTACAGGGAGAACAGAGCTTTAAAAATGTACTTAAAAATAATAAAAACTCAAGTGAAGTCACTTAATCCAATATTTCATTGGAAATTGGACCACTTCCAATTCTCTTAAGGGTACCACAGTTTGGTAACCAGATGTTAATACTGTTCTTCTGCCAAGAAAACTGCAAGATTTAAAGACTATTTTTTTCTTACAAAATTATATTCTATTTATATTTCTAAACATGTATTTCTCTGATACCTCAATAGATTGGATTAAAAACTAAGTATCCCTTAGATCTCCATGCTACTCTAAGACACATCTGACGTGCACTGGCAGGAGGCACTGGAAGAAGAAGTGCCTAATCTTTATTATTTGGCTAAAGAATAAAATGGACAGCTGTAGATAGCTAGCCCAACATTCAGATTTACAGCTAAAAGGTAAGCATTGGGGAAGCAGTCCAGACCCAATAGAAGAACTTAATTATTCTATTGTAACTAGGAACATGAGCCTTATTAAGGGATGGGTGCAGTAGTCATGAAAGAACGTGACTGCTGGTATTATCCAAGCTATCAAAAAAAATATAGCAAACCATCATCCAATCCAACCAAATGTCAAATTAAAGTAACTTCTCTGCATTTTCCCTCAAGATACAAATATGAATATACTAATCTACAGTATCATAGTAGCAATTATGACAACCATACCAAGTCATTTTATTACTCTCTATTAGACTTGGCAAGGGCTCTGAGCTACTTTCTCCACATCATCAGATGAATATTCCCTGAACCACAAAGCTGTTTCTGACATAAATGAGGCATAGCAAATATAATATTCACCTCGTGCCATCTTCAAAGTATAGATAACAGAGTGGATTTAATTCTTTGACAGGATTGTCCATGGACCTGACCTTTGGTAACTGTTCCTAAATTCATCAGCTATCCAACACAAGTAAATAAGCAAATGCACAGGAGAGCCAGAATGTATAACTTTAGACCTAACTCATATCACTGTGCAAATACCTTCAACTTAATTATCAAATGAATATGGGAGCTAACTAGACCAAATCAATATTGAAGTGGCTATAGCAAATGGCTATATTAATACCAGATAAAGTAGACTTCAAAACAAACAATAGAACTAGAGATAAAGAGGAACATTTTATAATTATAAAAGGGCAAATTCATCAGAAAGATATTATCATCATAAATGTGTATGCACCTAATAACAGAACTTCAAAACGCAGGAAGCTATTCTTTCTGTCACTACTCTTTCTCCCATTTTCCTAAACCCTCTCCACCAAAACTTCTCTAAGCAAGATCACCGATGACCTCTGTGCTGTCGAATCCATTGATCAATTCTCAACCTCATCTCTCTTGAGCTATCATTTCTTCATCCTGGAACATTTTTCTCTTTTGGCCTTAAGGACTCCATTCTCTTTCCATTCTTCTAAAGTCCATCATCTTTCCAGTTAGGAAGTGTATTAGACAAGAGATTAGATGCAGAAAGAGCAGTTGTAGTCATTCATTCACTGGCCATTTCTTCTTGGTTTCCTATCCCGGTTTCTGACCCTATCTTCTTTTCTAAATATTCAAGTCCGCAATATGTGGTCTTCAGACTTCTTCTCTATTATGTCTATTGCTTTATCATGTGCTTTCTTTGATGAAAATGACACTGTTGAGTTTGAGACACTTTCTTCTGCCCCGAGTAGTGATGTGTTTAGCCCAAATTGTCCACACCCCCTCACCTATCTCCATTTATGGTTTGTGATTTCAGGGTAACTGACGGTAGTTATAACCAACAACTCTCAAATTTATATCTCCATTGAATTCCAAATATGTACTCAAATCTCCACTTAATGTCTAACAGGCATCAAAAAAACAAACTCTTAATTCCAACTCCCTTCCCCTAAAACCTCCTTCGTCTACATTCTCCCCCTTTTTCAGTAGATGACAACTCCACTCCACCAGTAGCTCAGGTCAAATAACTCGGCTCCATTCCTTCTCTCTTACCCCATATCCAATCCTTCAGCAAGTCCAGTTAGTCCTGCTTTCCAAAAATACCCAGAACTCAACTACTTCTCACCACTCTATCACCCTATCACCTTGGTCCATGCCATCATTTTCTCTTGCCCACACTACAACAAGGGTTTCCCAGTTGGTCTCATGACCCCCCATTAGAGTAAAATCCGAAGTCCTTTCCATGGCCTTCAAACCCTACATGATCTGCCCTCCTCCCAACAACCTCTTTGACCTCATCCTCTACCATTATGCCCTCCATTCCCTCCAGTCCAGCCAAATAGTTCTCCTTCCTATTCTGTGAGTACAGCAAGCACATTCCCTCCCATGGGCCTTTACTCTTGATGGTCCCTCTGCCTGGACTACTCTTTTCTTTCCAGAAGCCACATGGTTTTTTCCCTTACTTCCTGTAGGTATCTGCTCATACAGCACTTCTTAAGAAATGCCTTTCTATTCTATCCAAGATAAATTTGTATCCCATCCCAACATATTTATGTACTGTCTTTCTCTCTCATGCTAGAATATAAACTCCATGAAAGCAGGAACTTTGTTTTGTTCAGTGCTGTATCCCCATTGCCTAAATCAGTATCAGGTGTACAGTAGATGTGATTAAATATTTGGCAACCAAATGAAGATACTCTCCCAGTTGTATCTTCAATACTTCCTCTCCCTTATTACCCTCATCCTATTAGTCTCGAAGTTCTTTCAAAGCTACATCCATAACACTTCTTTATATCTCTTCATTTCTATTATCACTGCCAGTTCAGCTCCCCATCATCTAACTTCTGCAACAGGCTTACGATTGCTCTTTCTGCATCCAACCTCTTATTTATTGCACTTCCTAAGTGGAAAGATGACAGACTTTAAAAATTAGACAGGTATAGACTTTCCTTGAGCAGTCATTTACCAGCTATGTGACCTTGAACAAATCATTTGAAATTTTCAGGGTTTCAGTTTGCTCATCAGTAAAATGGAGATAATAAAACCTACTTTAAAAAAAATTTATAGGGCCAGCCCCAGTGGCCTAGTGGTTAAGTTCGGCGTTCTCTGCTTTGGCAGCCCAGATTCGGTTCCCAGGCACAGACCTATACCACTGGTCAATGGCCATGCTGTGGTGGTGGCCTACATACAAAATAGAGGAAGATTTGCCACAGATTTTAGCTCAGGGTGAATCTTCCTCAGCAAAAAAAAGAAAAAAAAATTGATAGACTTTATTTTTTAAAACAGTTTTACGTTCACAGCAAAACTGAGTAGAAGGGGGGCCGGCCTGGTGGCATAGTGGTTAAGTTTGCACACTCTGCTTCAGTGGCCAGGAGTTTCACAGGTTCGGATCCTGGGCATGGACAGATGCACCGCTTGTCAAGTCACGGCAGTGTCCCATATAAAGTAGAGGAAGATGGGCACGGATGTTAGCCCAGGGCCAGTCTTCTTCAGAAAAAAAAAAAAAAAAGAGGAGGATTGGCAACAGATGTTAGCTCAGGGCTAGTCTTCCTCACAAAAAAAAGAAAACTGAGTAGAAGGTACAGAGAGTTCTCACATACTCCCTCCATACATATAACACCTACTTTTCAGGACTATTATGAGGAGTAATTAAAATAAGAATATAAAGCATATGATGTTAGTGGCAGTGTATATAGTAGGCACTCAACTATTATGAGGTCTTTTTCCTTTCCAAAATCTGATCATGTATTTCTGGCTCAAAACTTTAACTGGCTTATCACTATATACAGAATAAATCAAATTTTTCAGCCTGGTATCCAAAGACTTCCACAACTTGGCTCCAACCTAGTTTTCCAACTTTATCTTTTACTAAAAACTCCCATCCACTAGCCCCCACGCAAACTTTACTCCACCCACAACTCTACTCACTATTTCTCATCACATTCAGCATTTTTCTATGTCTGTTCTTTGCTCCACCTCTGCCAAAAATACTTTTCTCCTCCAGTATGTCTGCCAAAATCTTGCAATCCTTCTAAGCCCAGCTCAAATCCCATTTTTTACAAGAAGACAACCACAGTTTTACCAGTTAGCACTGATCTCTCTTTCTCCTATACTTTCATGTTACTTTATTTATGCCTCTTTTCCTACTCTCTCCTGATGGGTAGGGACCACACCTTATTCAGCAATTAGCACAGTGCTATGCAATACCTGGCATTCAAAAGAACTCTGTTTAATTGAATTGAACTTCCTGTCTATACAATCACAAATTACTCAACACTAGAATAGAAAGCTAACGAGCCATCCCTAATATATTTATCTTTCAATGGGTACTCAGTCAGATATAAGTATTCTTTCTATACTATGACTCCATAAAGTTTTCTACTTTGAGAGCTTTTTAAAAAATGCCTTGGGGTGAAAGAGAAGAAGGGAAGAAGTATGAGGGCGAAAGAACACTAAATATCTAACAGCTATAGACTCTTAAGAACTGTGTAACTCCTCAGAAGGATTAAGTTGAATGTTTTTATTTAGCTTCACCCAGAAAGTTAGAGGGTTAGAAAAAGAAACTAAAATCAATGATCCACCTTGTCCTAAACTGTCCTCAACCATTCCTTTCTGAAGAGCTCTTCCCCCACCTCTAAATTCCTAGAGAAATTACATTTATATTAATCATACGATAATCACACACTGCATTTTGTCATGTCTTGCAGTAATTCCTTGAGCCATTTTTAAACCTTTCATAATTTAACTTTATTTCTCATATTCTGAACTAGATGATCAACTCTGTGTAGGTAGACTTCACATCTTGCACTTTTACAGTCTGTTCTGCTACAACATGTGTTTCTGTAGCACCACTTACGTCAATAGAACATGGAAGTCATATTGGTTCATATGTGATTTTTTTCTTAGGCAAGAGGAGCTGGAATAGTAGAATAGAATTATAACTTTCAGAAGGAAAAGTAAAATGGCTTCAGCTAGGCTGCTACACAGACAAGGCCTTTTGCTCTGTTTAAGGAAAATGAAAATGAAAAGTGAATGCCTGTACACAAAGCTAAGAGAGGCGTCATTTCTGGTTCTCATCCCAGGGCAAGTCTTACCTACCCACCTTAATGGCAACCCCATTGGCTCAGGGCTCTACTTTCAAATGTATTATCTCACGTTTCTGCAAGTCAGCATTTTTTACTCTCTTTCAGTATTTTTAATATCTATGGCAACTTCCACCCATGCTGAGCTGCCTGCCTAGGCTGTCCAAGCTATTGTTTTTTTGGTTCCATGGTTCAGGTTGCATAGATTTTGAGTAATCAACACCTAGCCCTATTTTTTCCCATAAGCCCAATTTTTAGTGCACAATTTTGTAGACCATACATATATCATGTACATATATCACTAAAATGCCTGATTATCCAAAGTTACTAGCACAGTGCCTTGAATATATCACTTAAAGCTTATTGCATTTAATTTTGAAAACATTTTATTTTTCCATTGTTCCCACAATCTTAAATTTAAATCCAAATTCTGGGATTCCTAAAAACCCACAGTCCCACATAAGCAGTCCTTCCCTGAAGGTTTCTATTCATCACACCAAAATCATTACTTAAATTAAACAGCCTCTGCTGATACAAGATTCAACTTACTGTTATAAAAAGATCTAATCTGCAACGATATCGGTCTGACTCTCAAACCCCAGTAAGCATGTGACCTCTCTGCTTGGTGATACTGAACTTCTGGACAAAATGAATGGAAAAGCCGAGAAAAAACAGGGACAGTTTTCCTGTTCACTTTCACAGCTGCTTGGGCTACTGCCCAATATCCTTAATAAGGGTGGTCGCTTGCTTTGTTTTTGTGAAACCTGTAGCATATAGAACACACAGCATTTCAATAGTGCAGCCTTCAGGATATTATGTTGTATCTGGTTGCTCAATATTTTGTCTCTCTCCTTCTCAGAATAGTCAGAAACACATTGGAGCTGTAACAGTAACTATGACTCCTACCAAACCAGCTTAAATGATCTCCTTATTGTCAACAAGATAAATAACCAACATACCATTTTAAGTGAAAGCCTCCACACTTTATCTTTAATTTCAAGTCCTCGAGCAGGGACTTGAGTTTCAATTCAAAAACTTGGAGATCAGAAGTACATTATACTATATCACCAGTTAGGTTTGATGATGCTCCTTTAACCCAATTTAGAGATGTGCACACGTATGTGCATATTTTCATGGATACGGCAAGATGATTTGTTTTTAACACACACAAATATCTGCCATGCACAATTTTTTTTTTAAAGAGCAAATCAATCTTCCTTATCCCCTTCCTCTTTCTCTCTTTCGTCTTGAGGGAGGTGGGCGTGGTGCCAGAAAACATTTTCCTTTATAAAACAGCAACAATCCCAATATTCATTGTTATTGTGTATTTATATAAACTCTGTGTAAACAACTCTCATGTCCTTGTAGGGCTATTTCATCCCTGACATATGCTGTTCAACCAAATTATTTACATTACAAAATATACTCAAACAAAAGCAACATTTTGAAATACCATGCACCCAAGACCTAATCACCATTTGGATATGAACTGTGGCTTCTCTTTCATCAAAGCAGGGAAAAATCAGGGAAGGCAACGATAAATTTCATATTCCTTAGAATCTGAAAAATATTCACAACTATGGCTAATACAGACAAATAATACAGTACCTTTGAGTTATGCTTATAGGCACTAAATCCTAGAATTCTAAAATCCTAGAATTCTAAAATATCACCTTGAAGGTAGTTTAAAGATCAGATATCCCAACCACCTCATTTTCACATGAGAAAATTAAATCCCATAGTGAGGAAGTGACAGGTCTAAGGTCACCATGTCTGCTGATTCTTGAGTGCCTCTTCTCACAGCTTAAAAAAATGATTTTAAAACAGATTTTGAAATAAATGGAAGCATGGCAGAATATCATTGATTGGAACTTTTTGCAGGTTTCTGAAACGTATATTAATTTAGCAACTGTATTTGGTTTAATTAACTCTCTATTTTCTTCTTATAAATTATTCCATATTTGTAACACCAAGATGACATTCCCCTGCAACTCCAAACAATTTTGGCAGTCTTTTCCCTCTATAGGTATGTGCTCAGAAAATACATGCTATATTAAATATTTATTGAAGTAGAACCATTAGGGAAGCAAACTCATTGGGAAAACAACAAATTAATAATAACACTTATTAAGTACTTAAGTATCAGGCACTGTAATAAGTGCTCTACATTTATTATGTAATTCAACCTTTACCAACCCTAGAAGATAGGCATCATTAATATCACTATTTTATTGATGAGGAAACTGAAGCATGGAGATTAAATAATAGCCAAGATCAACTATCAACTAGTAAACTGCAGAACAAGGATTCCATCCCAGACATTCTAGCTCCATAGCCCATGCTCTTAACCACTACACTACAGGACCTCTCTACGAGGAAATCATAAATTCCAAAAGAAAATCGATTTTTTTTTTGATTAGCTGAAGGTTGAAAGATTAACTAGATTACAGTTTATTTCATAGAATGATACAATTTCCAAGCTCAAAGAAACTCAGAAGTCATTAATCCAAGTCCTTCACTTTAAACACAAAGGAATTGATGCTCAGAGAGGTTAAGTGATTTGTCCAAGGTTACACAGCTGTTTGGTGGCAGAACCTATTTGTCATTACAGTCTAATGTTCTTCCCATTATTCCTCATTGCTCTCCTCTGCTAATAGACAAGCTAGAGAAGGTACTATTTAAAGTAGCAATACTAGGTATCAGATAAATCGTCTGAAAGGAAAACCTGACTTTGGGTAAGCAGAATTTCTAAAGAGTGACAAAGCAAAGAACAAAGTTTGTGTGTAATTTGGTGATTACATGTTCCACAAACAGGCAGAGAAGAGATTTCATTAGCTCAAAGAAAGCCAAAGCCAAAGCCAAAGGTTACATTCTCCCCTAGAAAATAAGAGATATTTTGCTAGAATTGATTGGCCCTAACTGAACATGGCCCAAAATGACGTCTGGCAGTAAAAGCAGTCTGTCCACTGGCTGGCTGTTCATACTTGGCCACATAGCTAAACTTGTAAAGGCTGTAATTCTGAGTTATCAGTTTGTGGATGCAAGTGTTAAACAAAGCCTACAGCAGCAGCCCAGATCATTTCCTCCTCCCCCCCTTTTTTAATGAAGCCACAGATTCAGTGGAGTCTGGAGATTTAAATTCTAATCATTTTCCCTTTGCCCTTTAACATCGGTGCTCCCAAGAGAACCTTTACTTCCAAGCATTACTATTCTAGGCCCCTGAATCAATAACCCACAGCTCTAAAAGGCAACAATGCCAAGTAAATGCTGTTCTCTCTCTCCCTCCCCATCCCAATTAAAGAAAATGATATATATAAGGCTGTGGAAGAGCCTCCAATAGACATACTATAATAGTAAAAACCACTCAGAACACCTCAAACCAGACTAAACAAAATGCTGCACTCTACTTGCACACAGCAGCCATGCGATAGTCCAGCTGACTACGTTTAGGAAAAATGCTTCTCACAAGAGGGCATCTAAATCTCTGATTGTCCTTTTGTCCCTGCTCCCCATCCAAACCCGCCAGAAGTGCCAAACACTCACCTTGTTCCTCTGTACACAGGATGAGATCTACCAGTCCACAGCTGGGTCTCTGCATTACTGACACCACTTTGCAGAGAGGAAGTTGGCTGTGTGGCAAACCAATCCACCATTCTTTATATTAAGAATAAAAATAACTTTAAATTTTAATTTATTGAATATTTATTGGCTATATTTTATATGCCAAACATTGAGCCACATGCTGGGAACAAAGTAAAGAAAAAAAACCCCGTCCCTAGTCCCAACAATCTTACTGTCTAGTAAGGCAAAGAGACAAGCAGACAAACAAAAATCCCTTACGGTTCTATAACCCTTCATAACTTCATAAAAGTGTTATAAAACTTTTGCATCCTTTATAGCTCTCTGAGCCTCATAACAGTCCCAAGGCAGGTAAGACAGTTCTTACTAACCCCTCTTAACAGATGAAAGCACAAATTCAGAGAACAGAATTGCTATGAATGAGAGGCAAGAGGAGTAACACACCACAAAGGCAGTGTCAAACAAAGAGTGTATTTAATGAAACCACAAATACTTTGCATCATAATTATAAAAGAAAGCACAGTCAGGCAGTGAACAGCTCTAACACCAAAACAGTGCTGAAAGAGTGATCAAGTAAATACTATACCAACCAAGGATGCTTTTACAGGTGCCAAGACTCTGTGATACTCTAATTGTAACTCTACTGAACTGTTACTGATTTGTTTAGTGCTGTTTGAGATTTTACTCCCTTCAATTATGCCACCAAAGCTCTATCAGAAAATGTGCCACAAACATAAAAAGATGAGAAATATTGACCTAAAAACATAAAGCAAATAAGAGGTGGTATGGAACCAAGTTTTCTCTCTCATTCAGTGCTCTTTCTACTATAAAATATAGCCCCCAGACTGTACAAAGGAAATCCAGGTCACTTTGGAAAAGACTCCTTTAACATTCCATAAAGCTTTCAGTCCAGGATCCCTGCGTATATCCCAAGTTCAGGTAGCCTCCAAATTAATCCCTAGAATCCCACACATCCTCAGAATTTGTGAGCCAGGTCTGAATATCTCAAAGACACCTAGACTAGACTGGATGCCCTAAGAGCCAAGTTCAGACTCAATCTTCAAGGTGTCACCAGTTGCCCCAGGACTAAATGGCTCCAGAAACACAGGTATTTTAAGGTGTACTATAAATCTTGTCAGGCTAAAGCACCGCCTCCCCAGCCTATTCCAAACCAAAGAGCATCTGGTAAATGCCTAAAATGGTCATCTAGAGAACTATGGCGCCCAAGTGGTTACAGTGACCCTACGTGTGTGCTCAGGAGAGGTGGAGAGAGGTGATGAATGTGCTCTCCCTTCAGTCAGCCTCAGTTTCTATGAGTTTCTCATGGCGGGCACACTTGGCCATGCTGAGGGTGGTTCTAGTGTATAAAGCATTACTTTTCCCTACACATCACAGCCCATAAATGCAAGCCAAGTATATCTGGGGCTCAACAAAAGAAATATTGGAGGGAAATCTGCTGTATTGAATTTACTGATCTCTAACATGGAATTCTTCAAGGTAATTTTGACTATTCTATTTTTCACTTTAGGTACTGACTTTAGAACCTACCACCCATGTAGGGTGCAGCTTCATAATATTTTTCTCAGGGTAAACATGACCTCCCTACCACCCGAGTATCTCCAGCCTTTTGCCATTATACCTTCTTCTAATTTCCCGTTTATTATTTCTACATCTTTCTTCCCACTCCATCTTAGAAAACAGGACTGCAATAGCTGGTTCAAATATAATGAGATTTTTTTAAGCTTAAATATGGACTAAAGAAACCAAAACAGACTTTTTTTCTTAAATTTCTAACTTTGGTGATTTAGCAATGAAAATTCATTGCATTGCTGATGATCCTAATATATAATGCACCTCAACTCTGCCAGACTTTTTCATTTTCCAGCCAACTGTCTCCTGTCAGCCTTTGTTTGAAATTTCTTAACTCTTAGGGATTTCTGCCAAACTCTTAATACCATGAACTCTGCATTATCTCTGTAAAATTTAAATCCCAGACTGGCTTCCCCAGCCACCCAGCTCATTTCTGAGCTCTTTCCACTACAATATGTGCATAATCTGAGAATAAGAACTAATTTTATTATCACTCAAATATAATTAGGAAGGTAAATTTCTCATAATCCCACAAGTTGATAAATTTATCTTAAATACTATCAGTTAAAAGATAAGTGGTTTTTTTATTCTTGATGTTTTGCATTATCAAATCACCGTATTGAAGCCTTCAAGGCACTTGGCCCCTTGTCGTAGCCTCATCTGGACCTACACCAACAGCCATCCTCATCTACAACCAAAAGGAAACTCTACTAAATATTCCTTTTCAACAGCCAATTTTCAAAGCCATCTTCTATAATAATAATAATAGAAGTATGTGCATTGTAGAAAATTAGAAAATACAGATGAGCAAAAAATTTTTAAATAAACATTTCCATTCCCATCATCCAGAGATCAGCACTGTTAATATCTTGATATATATCCTATTAGGTCTTTCCCTTTGCCCCATATACACATATTCATACACATGTTTTTATCAGAATAACATTATATTCTACATACTCTTCTGCAACATGATTTTTAAAGCCTTCACCTTTCCATTTCAATAAGTTTTCATCTCATCTAACACCCAGACCAAATTCAGATATCCCAGATGGACCCCAACTGGTTTGTTCAAATTAGTATCAAATCTAGAATCATCATCAACCAATTTTTACTTTAAGCTATCTCTCCCAGGCCAGGTATGACCTGCCTTCTTCCCTGTGCCAATCTGCATAGCTCAAGTCCTTCTCTTCAATGTCTCCAAAAATGCCAGGACTTGTCCCCTAAGCCCCAATATATACATAGTCACATATAGTAGTAATAATAGTAGCAGCAGCAGCAATAATATCATCACCTTACACTTGGAAACATTTCCTTATCATACACATACAAAGCTTAATGCAAAGCAAAAATCTTTGCGTTCGTAAGCAGCTCATCCTCAATCTGGAAAAAAATAGAACCTTCAAATTAGAGGCCATATTATCCAGACTGATTGAGAAGATCTAAATGAATTTGTGACAATGCATAAATATTGGCTAAAATATTTAGGATAGCCCAGATGGTAACAGCAATTGTACAAACTCCCTAGGCCACTTATTAATATATTTCTAGTATTACTACTTCAGCCTTCTATATTCTAAACAAGTATGTGTACATAAGAAATCCAACAAAACCCAATTTAATTTCTTCAACTCAGGCTCTGAAACATTTAAAAAAATACAAATACACATTCATCAAACATTGAAGAAGCAGAAGTTTTATTCTTATTTTAAATTAGTGTTTCGGCTTCTTTAATTCTTGTTTATATTTGAGTTGAGAAAGAAGATAGGGGTAGTAAGGGCAGGAAAATTGGGGATCAGGGAGGTATGATGAGAAAGATAACAGAATAGTTTACAGTCTAAAAAGGAAGCAGAAAGTTAGATTGGTAGAGGGCCAGATAGAAGGGGAAACAAAGGGAAAATTCAAAGGCATTATAGCCAACCAAGGAACCAATGAAAGAAAAGCAAATATATAATTGCTGAATTGGCCCTTACACTAAAGGGATCTCCTTAGATTAGCAGCTGTTAATAGGGTTATTGCTCACTAAGTGATTATTCAAGTCATATGGCCAAAATAAAAATAAAAAACAAAGCTTTTAAACATGCTTAAAAGAAATTCAGAGAAGTCAAATTCAGAAATACATTTGTACTCCTTCATTCATTCCCAAGTATTTGTTGAAACCTCAATGTGGAAAGCACTATGCTGAGCGATAAACATGCATATGTCACACAACCCTAATGTCGAGATAATTATTATCAAATTAATGTTGTCTCTTTATTAGCGTATCAATAGGATTTTTGAATCATAAAATGTACTTAAGACAAAAAGAAGTAGTAGTAGTAGTAGTAGAAGAAGAAAGAGAAGGAGAAGGAAGATGAAAGATGCAAGGGAGGAAGGGAGGAAGGGAGGAAGGGAGGGAGGAAGGGAGGAAGGGAGGGAGGAAGGGAGGCAAGGAAGGAGGAAGAAGAGGAGGAGGAGGAAGAATCACCACTACCACCACTACTAACTTATCACTTTACCCAGCTCAAATAATATTCTCAATGGCTCCATGAGCTGAAGTCTCCCAATGAAGATCAGTACCATCCATTAACCAACTAAACCACTAGACTCATGGCAGAACATAGACATAATCAATTAATTTACTGATCCATAACATCAAACCTAAATACCAACTTGTTGGAAAAAATCTGTGCATTTCATTCATAGCTGCTTTGTTTCAGACACAAGATTTTTTAATTGACCCTTTTCTTGGGAAAAAAAATACCAATGTCTCCCACCCATCTGCTTACTGGTCAAGTTCCCCTATGCTTAGTCCAAATTTAAAGTCTGATTTCAGTACTAATTACCCCTAAATATGGGCTCCCAAAGAGTACACCTATGTAGAAATGCTGATGCACTGGAGACTGAAGTCTTCTGTTTAACCCTTGAAATGGTGGAATAGGAAGAGCAAACACAATACCACCACTTTATATGAGCTTGTCGGAGGAAGTATTGGGATGGTAGGCTTAGGGGAACATCTGTTTTCCAGTAGCAGTGGTAGACAGATGAAGGAGAAAAACAAGTTCCTGCCTGGTGCCTGCACTGAATAATGCCTAATGTGGAGGTAGGAGACACGAGGCTTACAAGCATTGTCATTTTTAAAGCAGAGAAAATCAGTTCATTAAAATCCTGCAGTGGCACATGCAAAAATAAGAGCTATTAATACTTTCCTTTACCTGAAATTACCTCGGAGTGTTAGTTAAGTAACTCACTCCATAATTCATTCTGATCATCACATGTTGTTGGTTTGTGATCTTTGATAACAAGTTGAAAGCTCTGCTTTCTAAGCTTCTATGCCTTAGAATTTTTGTCACTACTTCTTTGTAGGCCTGTCTGTAATTTTTTTTCTGCTTAAAGCACGCAACTATAGAAACTGTGCAGTATACCTGTGTCAGACGGATCCAGGTTCAAATCCCAGATCATTGCTTACTAAATCCATGACTGTCAGTAAGTCACTGACCCATTCTTAGACTCGGTTTCCTCCCCTGTAAAACAGTCATTTTAAAACCGTCTTGTGGTATTGTTAGGATATGAAGTAGGTAATGACGTCAGCATAGTGCCTAGCATGCAGGAGGCACTCAGTAAATGGTAGCTATTATTATTATTAGGCCTGACAACTTTTCTCTATCTGCGAAACTGGAAAAGAATTTCAGTTTTATCTCCCATCATGCTCTTAAAACCAAGATTTCAGATGTTCTTTTCATTATAAGTCTAATTATTTTTGAGTCACAGACTAGAAAGAGGTCTATACAACTTCCATACAATCTCCCACTCTCCAGAAGGTAATTTAACCTAGGGAAGTAGTTAATCTCAAAGGTTACAGATATTGTGCTTATATATCTTTTAACTGTACATCAATCTGTTCAATAAGCAAACCAAGAGACATACACAAAAGATTACCACTGCACTCATGCCAAACATACCAGAAGCAGCACAGAATACAATCATTGCTCTTTGCTACTGGCACTAGATCCCCAACATGACTACTACAAGGCTAATGCATGGAAAAACAACTGGCCCAAAACATTTTATTTTAGCCACAGACCATCTTGTTACGAACAAAGCTGTTACCTACTTATAACATTAGTGTTACTAAGGTCCAAAAGGGGACGCGGCAGTGAATGGGCAGGTGGATTCCACAGTGACAGTTCGACTCATTAAGTGGACAATTGTCCTGATCCCTGTTAAACTTGACACCAGGTTCTAAAGTCAAAGCTTGGCTAACATTTGTTCATGTTACCTCCTATTTTAGGCCCTTTATACAGATACTCTCCTGAGTCATCCGTCTCCATTAAGGCCCATTTTGCCCTTTCTCCAGCTACCTTACCCAAGTGCTTCAGGAGAAACATTAAAATCGGGGCCTCTTTACTCCCAACATACCTGGCAGCCAATCAAAGCTGTCTCTTGACTGTAAATAGCATCCTGCATCACAATTGCCACATTTCTTCTGCTTCACATATAGCAAAGGTATAAGAGGCTACAGAATAGCATTATACAGGTTTTACTTGGCTTCTTGCCATCAGAGGTAAACAGCTTTGTGTGGTTCAAAGCAGTGGCGGGTCTCATTTTGTCATGAAAACAATCTGTACAGCCATTTACACCACAGGTCTGAGGAGGTCAGTCAGAACTGGAAAGGCAATGGGGAAGACAGACATATTTTGTTAAGTAAACAAACATCTGCCCAAAAAACTGAAGTAACAAGCATCCATCTTCATGTGACTGGCTTGGCTTTTGATCTCTTTGCTTCTAACATGACAGGCTTCAGAAGCAAAAGACACACAAACACTAACAAAAGACATCCTGAATATTAATAAGATGGAAAAAAACTAGAATATATGCATTGTTTTAAAGACATACACACAAAAAGGAAATGATGTTACTGGCAGATGTGGACCGTTGGTCTCCTACACACACTTGTCATCCTCTCCAAGGCACTGGCCTACCTGTCAGCCTGTCCTGTTCTCTCCTCGGCTGCTTCTCACTCACAGCCTGCATCCCAGCACCTAACCTCTAGTTCCCGCCCTCTCTCCAGTCACTCTCTCTATCATCTCTCTCTTATCCATCCCTGATTTTCTTTCTCACTATCTTCCCAGGTGTCCCTATATGACTCCTTACTAGGATCATTAACAATAGCATTATCATTAGCTGCCAAAATCTTAATGTTTGTTTTATGAGAATTATCTAGGGAGAGCAGAGCTTTAAGGAAGATGGGGTCTGGGGAAGTGAGGATGATAATGATCACCACCAAGGGTCAGAAAGTATCAGACAGTAGTGGCAGAATTTGTTTTCAGAGTCATCCAGGGCTGGGAATGACCAACGACTGATGGAAGCAGGGCTTGATTAAATGTTTGACTTTCTAATACCTCCTCAAAGGCATGGTGGTTTTCTTCTGTTTGCCCATTAGTTTACCATTTAATAGTGTGTGTTGTCAAGCCAGGACACTTTAGTGATAGCTCTGAACTCTGTACAATTAAAAGAATTCTATCTTCATACAGGGTCTTCTTGAAGAAGGCTTGATACACTCACTCGGTGTTCAGTCTGCAAGATTTTGTTGATTCTAAGAGGATCATATGTCAGTTTCTTCTCATATAAAATTCAGCATGCAAAAGTCTTTTAATAATTTTGACAGTGTTTTTGAGATTTAAAAATAAAAACATCCCGGGGCCAGCCGGTGGCATAGTGGTTAAGTTCGCATGCTCTGCTTTGGTGGCCCAGGGTTCACAGGTTCAGATCCCAGGCTTGGACCTACGCACCACTCATCAAGCCATGCTGTGGTGGTATTCCCACATACAAAAAAAATAGAGGAAGATGGGCACAGATTTAAGCTCAGGGACAATCTTCCTCAAGCAAAAAGGGGAAGATTGGCAACAGATGTTAGCTCAGGGCCAATCTTCCTCAACAAAAAAAAAATAAATAAATAAATAAAAACATCCCTATATACCTAAGAACTGGTTCTAAGTCTCTTCTCAAGACTTAGAATATAATTATATAAAATAGATTAGAGTCTATGGTAAAATGTTACTTCCTTCTATTGGTCAATCATTCAACAAACATTACTGAGTACACCATAATGTGCGAGCCACTGGCACTAGGTTCCACAGGAGACAAGAGAGTAGTCAGTCATAGAACCTGCATTCAAGGAGAAGCATTTATGCAACATATGTATATAAATAGCTACAACAGAAAGTAGAAAGTACCATAAGAAGGATATAGATAAAGCACTCTGGGAGTTCAGATGAGAAAGAGATCAATTTCAGTTGAG
The DNA here is from genome assembly GCA_031878705.1 of Tapirus indicus. Lineage (NCBI taxonomy): Eukaryota > Metazoa > Chordata > Mammalia > Perissodactyla > Tapiridae > Tapirus > Tapirus indicus. The sequence continues at coordinate 22,381,358 of CM062938.1, forward strand.
GGACTCATGGAAAAGACAGTGATAGGGGATAGTTCAGACAAGAGGCTAACTATTTCACCATGTACTAGCATTTCAATTTCTGTGAACTTCTCTGGGTAGCTAAATTTCCTGTGTAATTTATAGGTACTACATCTGTTGTTAGTATTTCTGTCCCTAACATTTTTCATTCACTGAAATGAAAATATGAGAAAAAACATAAGGATTTAAACCCTTAAATTACAATGAAATTGGTAAAGGGACTGGAATACAAGCTAAATTCACTCGCTAGGCCTCACACCCTTTGTATTTGATAGCAATAATCCCATAGCAACTAGAAAACACACTTATCTTATTAACGAGGCTGGAATTATTTTAATTAGGTATCTCCACATGCACCGTTAGAAATCAGACTGTTTTGAAACAGTTGTTAATGACTTAACACGGCAAACGTTTTCCTGAATTTCAAGGGGAAATCTATGATTGAGACAGATGGGGAAGAGCTTGGCCCTGCTGTGTAGCAGAGGAACAGCCTTGTGGGCCTAGAAATGCATTTTCCACTGGGATCCAGTAAAACAATCCTAGAGATACCCAGAAAGACAATCAGAAATTTTGGTAACATCTGCTATATTAAAAGTTCAAAATCTGGCACTAGTAAACATCTAATTATGGGAAGAAATGCTTTATCTCAGAAAACAAGTCTTTCAGTTTCAAAGTCTCATAACACCAAATGAGAACATCGGGAGTCCAAGGTCTAACCCTAGTCTTCTGGTTAACCTGGGTGAGTCTACGCTCTACCTCTACTAGACCCTTCCCTTAGACAGGAATCAGGACTCATAATGGAGTTCCATTCTATGCTTCAGCTCCTGTCAGAAATAAGGTTGTTTTCAGCTTATTAATTCATGGAAATGCTTTAAACCTTTGAAAAGTCTGTTAACAAATTTACAGAAATATTTACAGGGTCAGTTTTGGTCCTCTGAGGAGGCACATGCCCTAGAAATTCTAACCTGTGTTAAAAAGGTATGTAGGTGGCCTGCCTGAAGCAAGATGGAGATGTGTTAAAAACCAACAACTAAAAAGGAACATATTTTATGTTTTAGCAACCAGGTAAGTACTATCCTTCTTGGTACTTCATGATTGAGTCTGGACCTGCCTATTGAGAGCAAACACATCAAAAAATGACATACTAGTGTAAATTCATTTGTTCTAACTTATTTTCTGGGATAATTAGGAAGAAAAGTAATACAGTTCTCTTTTGGTCTGTCTAGTCTTTTCCCAGACCTGGGACAAAGATACTTATTGAGAAAGTAGAAGGAAGGAAAGCAAACACAGGCACAGCAATGCTAATTTCCAAGGTTTATGGTATTCTGTGCCTGGTATTTCTCCAAGGCTGTGATGAACAAAAGCCTTTTCCAACATACCTGTCCAGCATGCCCAGGCTCCCTGGGCTCCAAGGTTTGGTAATATGACATAATTGTTATGTACACACACACAGAGAGAGAAGCAGCGTTTTACACAAGGTTTTGGTGTCTGGACAAGACAGAATGTCTTTTGATTCTCTCTAAGGCTGAAGTTCAAGGTAGGTGTGTCTTGGTAATCCACTTAACTGCTTCACTGATTAAATTTTTCAGAGCTCTAATCTTATTTTACAAGAAAGAAAAACTTACAGTTGTTACAAGGTACAATAACCTCTTTAGTCTAAGTATTCTTGCACTACAATATGTATTGTGATTTGCACATACAATGAATACAAGGACTGAATCACCCTGGTGACAAATTTCTTATCTCCTCTATTTTTCTAGTTCTCATGCAGCAATCACTTCTACTGGTGCTTAATGACCAAAGGGCCAGTCTACTGGATCTGGCACAATGCCAAGTACACAAACCAATGCCACTGAGTCAACACCCTCTCTAAGGAAAGTGAATTGGATAGAGAAGTTAAGGCCACAGGGTGTCAATTAACTCTTAGGGGATGACAGGTAGGGGTATACCTGGTTCTATTTAATAATTGTCTTCCAGAAAAGATGTTTGTGAATTCTTAGTAATCTCTTTTATATTTTAGTAATCTCTCATATTTTGGTTACATTATGGAAGAATTACTATAAACTTAGCTACAGTTTCTGTTGTTCCTTTTTTGTAAACACATTTTTAAAGAGTAGACTTAATTAATAAGATGCTAGGAAGCAGACTTCCTAAAAGTTACAAAGGATTAAAAAACTAATAAAGAAGGTTTTAAAACATCACTATTGTATGTGGCAAACATACAACTTTCCAGTTATCATTTTCCAATGGGTTGTTTAAGTTCCTCAGGAGGAACAGGAGATTGGATCAGGTATCTTCTAAGGTATTTTCTACCTAGAAGATTCCATTATTCTCAAGGTAATGTTTCATTTCATAATACACACAATCAGCAAAGACTTTGAGGAAAAAGTCCCAACTTTTATTTTAAAAGCTCAGTCTTAAAGCCAGTACTTTTCTACATCTGCTCTCCAGTGACCACGGGCCACCAACATGTGTTGGAAATTAACCTGCAATTAAAATGAGCTTTTCAAGTGAATCCTGAACTATCACCTCAAACTCTGAAAGAGAAGGCAAATAAGGAGAGCTGCTTTTCATGTAGAGCAGAAGGTATAGTTACTAGAAGTCACATAAGAACCAGGCAACAGAATATTTCTTGCATAGAATTTCTTCAGATCGTGTTTCATTATTCATTAAACTTGGAGCTGAATCCTTTCTGAGCTACTGCAGGGTAAAGGAATCAGTTCCAAGCTTCCAGCTGCAATTTATGACTCTTATCCTTGCTTCCTTGTCCTCCTTGCAATGTTATACAATATCCGCCTTCAAGATGTGGGAGTTTCACTCCACCCTTCTCCTGCTGTGAAAAATTGGTGATAATCATGGGGAAAAAAATAACAATTGTTAAATGATATGGTTCTAAACTTAAAACTAAAAGAATGTCTATTGTTGACTGAGCCCTATATTATTAAGGAGCTGAGAAAAGTGCATCTTTCAGAATCAAAGAAATCCAGCGTAGAGGTCATCTAATTCAACCTCCTACCTGATGCCTAAATCTCATCAACAGCAGCCCCATAGCACATAGTTGAGAACGTCCATTAACAGAAAACTCACTACTTCCAGAGGAAGAGCTTCATATTTGAGACTATTCTAACTATTTGAAGTTTCTCCCTTAAATGAAACAAGCCAAAACATATTCCTGTCATTTCCAACAACTGCTCCTTGTACTACTTTTTTAAAAAAATACAATTCATATACCATAAAATTTACCCCTCACACACCTTTTAAGACAAAGTGGAACATGGCTAATTCCTCTTCCACGCGATAATCCTGCAAATACTTGAGGACATTATTGTATGCCCCTTCCCGCTACCTGTCGTTCCTCACTTGAAATAGTTTAAAAGACACCCCTGTCATTCACTGTCTTGGCTGTGGTGGCTATCCTGAGCATACTCCAGTTTATCTATATTCATCTTAAAGTTCCTTATGCTTTATCATAAACATGCTACATGAGTAAAAATAAATTATGAAACTTGAGTAAACATTTCATTGTGAGAAGGAACATAAATTGTATTAATGTGAGAAAGAAGAGGAAATTGTCACTTCTAAACATAGACCTTAGTAATCAACAGATGATGTCTGGGATTCAGAAAGAACGAAGTCATTCAAAAAGAGATAGTAGCCAAGTAGACTGGAAGGAGCCCAAGAGAAGCTAAAGCAGTATGAGGATAACAAAACTGGTATGTAGTGAGATACAATCAGGAGAGTGTTTAAATGAAGATACACTTGTTTAGGATACACTTATGAGGATAAAAAGATAAAATACCTACAAATAGAGAAAAATAATAATTTAGTGAAGTGGCAAATAAAGTGAATATATAGGGTAGAATTCTTTTTCAATCTTTTTGAAAGAAAAGAATTCCATCTTTAATGATGAAACTTTAATTTACAGGTTTTTTTCAATAATAATTCTCACTGTGGACAGAATTAAAACAAAACACAAAAGATAACCTGAACAACTGTTTCTAAAACAGTAATTTGAGTATGCTAGGAATAAGATGTAATTTTCACTCAGTTCCTTTATTTTCAAGTTTGTTTAAAAAAAAATTATGGACTAAATACTCTTGCTTTACAAGTAAATTTTTATCTATTCTAATAAATATCTGTTAAGAAGGTATTAGTGCTTTTTTTACATATCAAGCAAAACTCCAGATCAAATTCTTCTAACAGATTTTACATAAAAGTATTATATTTTTATGTTTTATCACCCTTAAAACTTTCTCTCGAGTCCAGCTGCAGAGTCAATGACAGCCACACTTGCAGATCCCAGGTGTGTGGAGCCAGGACGAGCAACTGCAGTTATTCAACTCTGAAGGGAAGGCATTCCCACTCACAGTTCAACCATGTTTATCATATTTAATAATCTAAAAGCAAGCTTTTCCCAATAGTCCATTCCCAAAATATAGTCTTAGAAAAGAATTTAGATTCAGATCATTCTTATCCATCCCCAGAACCTCAAAAAGAGCTTCTGCAAAAAACAGTGTCCCTCCTGCAAAAGTTCATCAGAAAGCAGTGCTTGTAAGATAGCACCATGTTCCTTGACAACTAAATGAGAACTATAACCTTTCCAAAAAGGCATAGGATTAAATGATGCCTGCAGGAGAGTACTAGTTTCCCAGCAACAGTTATAATGTCAGTTTAATGGCCTTCACTGTTGATGATCTCCATGGTTGCAAAGGCAGTCAAAGTAGTGCCTTAAAAAACGAATAGTTCCAACCACTGTAGGAATTATAACTACTACTAGGTAGCAGTATACAAGCAGAAATAAATGTAAGACCTGAGTCATTTAAGTTTTCCTTAAAAGAGATATGAGAAACAACCAAAACCAAAGTTCTTGGTTGTGAGTCTGAGATCTGGAAAACAGAATCATAACACACACGTTTCTGCTCTCCAAAGGTTCTAGAGCCTGCTGGAGCTTCCTAAAATAAAGACCCTACATCAATGTTATTTCAAAATAACCAAATATTTTAAAGCATTGTAATTTCCAAGTAATAAGTATAGTACAGTTGCATACAAGTTATGAAAAGTAAGGCAAGTTCTACAAGTAGGTTGACAAGTCACTGACCCTTATACCCTGTTCTAGTAGGAGAAGGAAGCTGGGACTTCACAAGTTCCTCAAACATATGCCTTGCTAAAGGACACAAAACTGCCTTCAGACGTCTGAAGATCTGTCAAGTAAAAGATCAATGAAGGCTGTGCCAGATGGTCAGGATCAATAACTTAGTCCAGCTTTGTTACCCCTTGATTAGAACTATTGCCAAGTGCCTCAGCTAGTTAGCAGGTCTTCCTTATATCCCTTCTCCAAAGCTACTCCTTTCCTTCATCTTCCACCATGCAGCAGAGAAAGAGAGACAAAGAGAAAAAATGATCATGGTTCTCTGCCAAGTTTGGAAAATGTTTCTTGGATACTCACCGGCTCCTAAAAAAACCCCAAACTCTTAATCTTGGTATACAAGGCCTTCACAATATGACCCAATCTATCTTTCCTGCCTTGCCACCTTATAACTTCCCACCAAATTCATTAAGATCCTGCCACAGTGATCTTCTCCACCTACCAGGAATGCCAGGTGTTTTCACAATTCTGTGCCAGATATATCCTTCCCCCAACCTTCCTCCACCTGACAAAATTTTACTGCTCCTTTAGTGCCAGCTCTGCTCTCAGAGTTAAAGCTTGTTACTCTACTGTTCTTCCGTTCATTTCACAGTTTCAGCACGACCTGTGTTTTCCTACAATACTCTCTGTATTTAGGAATGGTGATACTTGGTAACAGAACAGGCAGGAAATGGGGCAGGTGGGCTGCAAGAAGACAGGAAAACAAAACAGTTGTAGGCAAACTTTCTCAACTTAAAATATTTTATCTAGACCCTTGCTTGTCAGCTTTTTAAAAAATCTTCTCACCTGCTGCATTATTTAGATCTCTAATGCCTGGGAGCACATTCAGGTGGGCTTCTATGAAGAATCCAGGCACCAACATGCTTAATGACTCCTTTAAGATCAGACTATTTCTGGCCATGTAATGTATTATTGAAAAATGATGTGAATTGGATTTTATTTTCATGAACTACTGAGAGATAAAAGCTGAAATGCTACAATGAACACTAGTACTTATACTGATACCAGAAGCAGCCTGGAAGGCTGCTACAAGGGTTAAGGAGAATCAATTTTGTTATAGGAAAACATTTTAAATGTATAATGCAGGAGGAATCCCCTATACTTCAAAATACTTTGTCAAAATTAGTTAGAATGCTAAAGAAACAAATCTATGTTTTCAGAAAATTTTAACTAAGATTGAAGTTTCAAAAAAACTGGGTAACTTCCCCCCACCATTCCCATGAGCTGTGGTCCATACCACTTACGGTGAAACTAACAAGAGAATAAATGAAGGACTATTTGCTTTGGGGTGTTCAAAAGCAAAGTACAATGACAGCCAAATGACATAAAACCCAACAGAGAGGTGAAAAACAACATTATCCTTAAGCTTTGAAGGAGATATTATAAAAATTAGGAGAAGAATACACTACTGACTAATTCAAACTCAAACAATTCTCTGTTTAAGTCACTATGAAACCTAGACACATGTCAAAGCTTAGGTGAGCTTAAATATTCTTCTTATTTTCACCTATTTCTGTCTGTCAATCATTAATATGTCACATCATCATCTAATTTTGTGGGCTAAGCAGCACATCTAAATGGAGCCTTAATTTCTCTTCCAAGTAAAATGAGTACACAAGAGAAAAAAGGCTGTACTCTGGCTTGATCTCCTTTGGTTGGAATTCACACCAGGAAATGACCTTTCCGAAACAAACACCCTGCACAGATGCAGCATAGCTCTCTAGAGAGCAACAGTAAATCTGAAGTTGATCAGACTGTATCTGGGGAGTGCCTGCAGGAAGGAATATTTGAAACATCTGGGATGCTAACTGCAGCCCTCTAAAATAATGTGAGGGGATGGAGAGTGTGGGGAGAGTCCAATGTGTTATGTTCTTGTCAAACTAAGACGAATCTCAGCATTGAGAAGTCGGTTCTGAGTTGAAAACTGTGGCAGAGTTGGCCTATGGTGGAAAAAGCATTCTCACTGGAGACAAACCACCCAGAGGCGTGTGATTCGGAGAGGAAGGGGCAATGTAGACACTCAGGATGGAACAGGAACAAGTATCTCAAAAGCCAAGGTTGTCTGTCCAAACATTTATATTAGTGGGTGGGGCGGGGGAAAGAATTGAAGAGAGAAGGACAGGACAGGGATGTAAGCTAGTCCCTGAGGGAGGAAAAATGAAATATGCAATGATCTAAGCAGCAAAGGTAGAGCAAAATTCTGCTAATTGTCCAATAAATTCACAATCTGTATAGTTCAACTTCCAATTTTGTATAGAGACTTCAAGAAATATCTTCCTTTGAAATAAATGGGGTAATAGGCAATAATCAGCACAATATTTACAACTTTTAAAAAACTTGTAATCAGGTTGGACAGACTTGACCGATTCACTTTTAATATTTTAATTGCATAATTTGTTGAATTATGGCAAAACCAATGATCTAACACTGTACTCTAGTAAAATATCTGAGACAAGTTCTCAGAGTCTAATTCACAAGCTTAATTAAAATTGGCCTAATATGAGCACTGCCAGATGGATTGAAAAGTGGCTCTGAGATCACATAGGAAAATGATAAAGGAAAATATGTTAAATGGGAGGAGGGTCTGCTGCATGTGCCAGGGTTGGTATTGGGTCTGAGTTTAATTAACACATTTCTTAAATGACAAGAGAAAAAAATAAGATAATATCAGATAAATGAAATTCCCTTCAGATAAATAAGAGAAATTTTAAATGAAGAAACCATTATAGAAAAGAGGAGACTATCCTTTGGGTACATACAGATAAGCAATTATAATTTTATTAGAAAAAAATATATAGTACAGATTCAAGGGAAAATATCATTTTATTGAATCAGAATAAAACATATGTTCAATGTGACTCTGGAACTATGGTGAAACCTCATTTTGAAATTAATAAAAAGAAGTTTAAATACACATTTACTTATAATGGACCATAGAGACCAAAAGGTAAATACGATTTGAAACTCCCTTTCACAGAAATCATAATAATGTATTGCTTTACAGTTTCCCAAATGCTTTCACATATATTATCCCTTGAGATTCTCATGACAGCCCTCTGAGACAGCAAAGTTCCTTACCCAATTTTACAGGTAATGAAGCCTGAGGCTCTGAATGGGTACATAATGTGCCTATGATCACACAGCTAGGACATAGAAGAAATGCCACCAAACCTCAGTTTGCTGACTTCTATTCCAATGAAAGGAAAAGGATCACAGCACTGGAAAAAAAGCTTATGCTACTACAGTTGTAAATCTTCCTTCAGGGCTTTATCAGGCACTTCAACCTCTAAACTGGGCAAAATCCAAATAATGATGCAACTTATTAAAAGCGCCAAGATAATTTTGAAAAAGTTTTAAAAACACCAAACGCATATATTTTCCACATTTTGCAACCTTCAATAAAAAGTTTAAGAATGTATATATTTACAAAGGTCATAGAATTTCTGGAAAATTCCTTGAGTGAGGAAAAGGACTTAAAAGCTTTCTTTTAAAGAAGTTCCAATATTTCAACATTAAAATTTTAATTTTCCTAAATATCTCCATATCTATGAAAGAAAACTCTATAAAATTGCCTGACTTTTCTTTGTGCAAGTATACAGAATGCTAAAAAACATATTAGAGAAGTCAATCTCAATAGTCATAAGGAGTACATTCAATAGTCTTATTCTCTATCTCTGGGTCCATTAATTTCAGCATACTAGATCACAATATTCGATGAACTGATTATTTTTCCTTTACCCTGTGAAAGATTTCCTCTTAGCAAAAATATTTATTAATTGAAAGGATATTAGAGGAAAAATATCATACTAATACAGTCACAATTTCCTATAGAATTCTGAACAGTCTCAGCAGGCGCTGCTCCTCCATGTGTCAATCTGAAGTAATGGAAATTATTTGAATATTATGTGGTAATTACATACTGAATACAATCCCTCCCACCTCTGTGCCCAAAGAACTTTTACTTTGCTGGAGACAAACCAGAGGAAGATTTGCCAGGCTGTAAAACAGAACTTGTTGTTGTTGCTTTACTCCTAGAATATTCTTTTCTTATGTCCATCAATCTTACTGCTTCAATAAAACATGACAAGTTAGGGTGAGCTCCAGTAACGTGGCTTGGCTCAGTTTCATTACTCCAAGGTTTTAAGTTACCCCTACCAATCCTCACGAGCCATTTGGGAAAGCACAGCACACAACACTGAAACAAAAGGCTGGATGAGATAGTAACATGCTCTGCAAAGAGAGCTGGGAACATTTGAACTAAACAGGAAGACTGCAGTGAAAGAAAAGATTTAGAACTCCTATGATAAAACTTCATTTCATTCATTCGATCAACAATATTCACTGAGCACCTTCTCTCTATATAAAGAACACATTCATAGAAAATGGCACATCCACAGCACAGCCATAATATTAATAACATTCCATAAAGCAATTTTTCAAAGGAGTTTCTTTTAACATAGTCATTTTTCCCCAGTTTGGACAAAATTCAGAAACAGACATTTGCTTGCACAATTCCAATGAGAAGTGCCTTATGTTGACATGGACCTTAGGAAAAAGAATGAAATCACTGTGTTCTATGTTGGAAAGAAATTCTAAAAAGGCAGACGACATATGGCTGACTTAGATGACTCAGGAATTTACAAGATTTAGATTCTACCTACCTACCAAACGCTGTGGTAGACATGTTCACATAGTTTTATTACCAAGGCATATGCACATGCATTTTCATTACATTAGTAAGTTATAATACCCCAAGTCAAGCTTCCTGACAGAAAAATGGCACAACATTTGATTAGTAGTCTACATATCAGGCAAAGCTATGGAAACCCTAATAGCTCTGAGCCTAAAACCTCAAGTCCTCCCACTACGTAGATGAGGACAGTTAGTATGAGTATTAACCCAGGAATTACTGTGGCTTTGAAAATATTAGCTATCTCTTACTCTGAATGGTACTACTCTATGGTTTCTCTAAAATACAATCAACTTCTTACAGTACTCCCAAAACATAAAATACAGATCTTTTACCTTTTCTCTGACTATAAGAAAAATCCATTTTAAACAGCACACAAGTATAATCTACAATGGAGGCAACCTTTCAAGATTTAAGCAAAGAAGAATTAAGAGGGAAAATCTTGAGAAGACAGTAATTGGGCCATTGGAGTTTCTTCTCACTAATTATCCCAGAGTGGCCATTAGCTATGTAACCAAGGAGGAAAGTGTGTCAGACTTCAGCAAAGCTGTGTCTTCAGCATCTTACGGAATGCACCCTAAAGCCACTGTGTAATTAACTGCCAGGAAAATGCTGAGCGAGTAGAATCAAGAAGCTATAACAAATCAAATATACTACACAGTTCAACCCCCAATGACAGCAGTTGAACTGTTTAGAACTTCAAAATACTCATCAGTATACATTCCCTTTGCAGAATCTCTAGAAAACAGATTTTTGGTTGAATGAAGAAGCAAAAATACAGGCTACAAAAAAGGCTTAAAATTACAGAAATTGTCAGCAATATAACTTGCTTTATCTAGCTGCCCTTCATAATGTTATAGGAACCCAGCTATCAGTGATGTTCACAACATGGGCCACAAGGAGCTGATGGGGAGAAAGAGCATTCTCTACCCACTCTGGGTGCTTTCTGGCTGGGCTACAAGTTAAATTGACATGAGGCCGAGTAGCAGGAGAAAATCAAACAAAGCTTTATGAAACATGTACATGGGAGAGACCAGGGAGTGCCTCTCAACAAAATGGTGGAGATTCTCCTCTTATACAGAGGAACAAGGATTCTGGGGGGGGGGAGGGCTTGGGAGTGTCAGCCACGAGGGGTTGCAAGAAAAGCACAATAAAGTTATGCAGATTTAAGGCCTCTCCTTCCACACTTGACCAGTTTCTAGAGATGAGGTCATCCACCTCTCTTCCCCCTACAAAGAAGGAGATATCTTTACAACTGGAGATTTCCCTTACAAATGTAAATGTATGGTAAACAGAACTTTGATAAGAATGGATGTAGCAAAGACCCTCCTGGTTTATGATACCCAGAGTCTTCCAAGGTGAGGCCTGTCCTTGGGCCCATCCCAAATTCCTTTAGACAATTGGGAGGGGGGGAGGTCAAATGTCCTTAGAGCAAGGTAGAGGGAGACACATCTTGAGGTGGCCAATTCTGATCCCCCCACAGGGGCTTTTCCAAAAATCTAAGAGCATTATACACTGTGATCAAACACAGAGAGAACAGAACAAAAACAAGGGTGAGTCCCTTAAAAGAATTTATTATGGGGTACTCTCCAATACAACCTTAAGATTTTTAGTACATTTTTATCTGTTCAACAAATATTTTTGAGTACCTATGTCCCTGTAGCTAATAATAAACTCCAATTCCACTTGAACATTGAAATTTCAAGGATCAAATATTAAGCATAGACTAAAACATGTCCATTTGTTTTGTTTTGGTTTGGGAATTTAGGAATGAGAGGAGGAAGGTTGTGGTGAGCAATGCAAGCCCATGAGGAAGGTTATCTTCCAAACCTGCTGGGACAGAACCACAGAGAACTTCAAGTCAGAATCTTGAACCCTGCCCAAGATTTACTGAGACAGACTCTAGGAGCAGAATCCAGAAACATGTAGTTTTTAAGATTCCTAGGCCTAGATGATTATAATGACCCGCCAAGTTTAGGAATCACCATTCTACTGAATATTTTGTCTTTCTTAAGAAACTAAAAGCTAAATAACCCCTATTAAACATGGAATCATAACTGAGAATTCTGTATAACAATCTGAAGCCATAATTTCTCGTTGTATCAACATTCCCTCTTTCAAACTCATTACTTGAAAAAAATATCATTATTTTTAAATTCTTTCACCCCTCATATCCACTTGTTGAAATTCCACCCATTTTTCATGACAAATTAAAATGGTATTTCTTCCAAGAAGCCTTATCTGATAGCTCAGCAGGAATTGTTCCCTCCCCTGTGTTGCATAGCACTTTATATGTTTCCTCTATTCTGTCTTGTATTACATTAGGTTTGCACTGGTCCCCCAACAAGAAGTTAACGTCTTTAATAGCTAGAACCTCGCCTATTGAATCTTTGTATCTATTCCAGCATCTAATTCCTTGCTCAAAGTAGATGTTCCACATGTATTTGTTTAATTGAACTAAACTTACAAACCGGAAGAGAATTTTAGTCTTTTCTTACTGTCTGAGGGCATTATTAAGAAACACTGCTGATTTAGGACTCTTCCTGAAAACATGATGCTAAACAGCAAATCAACAATCTAAATAAGAAAACAACCACCTTCTAGGCACGGTATGTTGGCATTCTGGTTAAACCAGAGCACTCAATTATGAGCAAACTGACCATGACAAAAGAAACTGTTTATTTCACTTTAAAATTTCAGTCATTCTCTAAGTGTAACACTGTTCATTTTCTCTCTGTTTCGCTTCTTACAAGTATAAATATCCAGATAGCTTAGAACGCTCTTTTCCTAGTAGCAGCTCTAAAATGAGAGTGAGACTCAATGCATTTTCCATAAAAAGAGCTACAGATGATTATAAGTAAGAAGAATATCTCCCAAAATCCATACTACAGGATATTAATTTATAGAAGTTAAGCAACCGAGTTACCAATCTTATCATGAAAGGCTGATTTATTTCATATTAGGCAAGCTTGATTCTGAAAAGTTACATCTTTGATTCTTTGGCAGCTGCTACTGGTGTTTGTACAGCCCCTGTCATCACCCCAGATGACTGCTGATCGACAGGACTAATAGATTCTGTTTTAACTGTAAAAGAAGACAGATGAAATCTTTTGGCTGGATGACTAACTGCTCATCTTGGAGTAGTAAACATGTCTATTTCTCTTCCTCCACATTAAAAATCTATTTTTAATTCACTATTAACTAATAAGTACGGTTGCAGTAAAAAAAAAAAAAAAAAAAAGCCTGAATATATTAGAAAAGCTCAAATATATCTCTCAGAAAAAAGAGGGTTCTTTTTAACTTTGATATCAATTAGAAATGACTAAACACAAACACCAGGTGAAAGTTACATACTTTCCTGGTGGTTTCTCTTCTCTGCAGTGGCAGTAATTCTCAAAATCACACTTAAAAATAGAGAGATTGAGAGAGAGCACGCACCCCCTAACTATTTGACCTCTTGGTTATCTCTTTTTTCTCCCCCAGCAGTTGAAAGAAAGCAACTCTAATTCTGTTTTTATAGTCACAAAACCAAGAAACACAACTAGCCCTGAGCTAACATCCGCTGCCAATCCTCCTCTTTTTGCTGAAGAAGACTGGACCTGGGCTGACATCGTGCCGGTCTTCCTCTACTTTATATGGGACGCCACCACAGCATGGCTTGACAAGAGGTGCGTCCGTCTGCGCCCAGCATCTGAACCTGTGAACCCCGGACCACTGAAGCGGAGCGCCTGCGAACTTAACCACTATGCCACAGGGCGGACCCCCCAGTGATTATTTTTAAGAGGAAGGGAGAGGAGTAAATGAATATAAGTATCTCTGTTAAGTCAGCAAAGCACAAAATGTTATACTCGACACAATAATAGTAATAATGTAATGCTCAAAAACATGAAAAGAAAGCTGTCTTCCTCTCACTTTATATTTGAATGGCCTCCCTGTTAAATGGCTTTGATGAACAGTAAGAGATTCTACATATAAATGGGCAGCTGTATAGATGGGTTTCAGAGGTTAATGGTCAAAAGCGTTTTTTGGAACCACATAACACACCACCACAAACACTGATCCTTGCATCTTTTCACTTGTGACTTAAAACCTCATATACCTCTAAATTCTATATAGTCTGCATCTTTTGCCATTCAATAACATTAAATAAGTTAAAATTTATCCATGCTTCTATAAGAAACTTAAAAGCATTTTAAAACTCAGACAGAAACCCTTATTTCATAAACACTTAAAGTCTAATTTTTACTTTAAAAAATCAATGACATATTTTTTAAAATGTACTGTTAACATTATTAACAATTCCTATCAATGAACAATACAAATTACAATTTTCTTATTTCCAGTCACCTACTTCTTCACTCAAAATAGTGAAAGCATAGTTCAGGTTTTTTAATGAAGCAATACAGATATTACATACCATGTATCTGAGGTGAAAAAGATTCCAGATTAATAGTCAAAAACTTAAAAACTGCCATAGATCCCTGACATTCCTAAAGACCTCTGGATCATTCTAACTCCCCAAATTTGCAAAAGATACCATAGCATATAGCTTCCCCCACAAAACTCACTAAAATATAACTGAAAATTTTCGGTAACCCTTTTCAGACCCTCAATAGTTCTATAAATGATGGGAAAGTAATTTATGATGCCATTAAAATAAATTCTGCCATGCAAATACTCTAAAGTCCATTAAGGTACATCATTACAGCAGCTACATTAACCTAATCTGTCTGTGCCAAACCAGAGCAATGCTCCTTCCAAGAGCTGATGATGGTCACTGTACAAGCACATAGGCCATCAAGATAAGGAACGGCATGTGGACACTGCATAGCAGGGAGAAGTCAGATTCCACTAGCAGTAACCCAAATGTACTTATATTTATAAAAGGGCTCAGCATGAGGTTGCTGGGTAGGCCAGCTATACTCACTCATTAGCTAAGCAACTCACAGGTGGCACAAGATCACAAATTTCTACATCCCTCTTTGGGATCACTAGATCAATTTAAATCTTGAATGTCGCATCTGGAAATTCCAGGTTCTTTGGTATACTTAACTCATGTAAAATTAACCTTATGAAATAACTTGGAAGAACACCTAATAAAATAACTGCACATAAAAAGATGCAATGAAAGGTCCTTTCACTCATATAACAGATGGTGCATTAAACATTAGGAAATTGTTTTAAAAACCAGAGAAATCCATTTTCCCGATTATTTATCATTTTTTGGTACTATTTATATCAAGGAATACAGGAAACTAGGCTCTTAGTAATTACTTGCCTGTCACACTTTACACTCTCACAATAAACAAATGTGTTCTACTGTTTCAAATCTTCTTGCCTTTGCCCATGGTGATGCCCTGCCTGAAACAACCCCTCTATGCCTCCCTCAAGTGTGAGAAATCTTCACTATTTCCCTCACATTCCTTTCTCAGTTCCCATGATCTGAAGTACATACTTCCATTAGAATACTTAGAACGCTGTATTATAATTGAATATTAATATATGGTTCCCAACTATACCCTGGCAGGAATTGTGCCTTTTAAGTTAATTTTGAAGTATTATCTCCTGAATAGTCAGGCCATAGTATAAATCTGATAACTACTTCCTTTGAATATAGTCTCAGATAAAAGCATTGCATACTTAATTCGGTGTTTGTGTCATAGCCGTTTCCAGTAAAGTCCTTTCTCTCCACTTGGCTTTGATATGAGGTTATTTCTCACCTCTGGGCTTTACCATACCAAAATATAACCGCGTTTAGTCAAACATTTAGATCTTTGCTAATTTCCAGTTAGCCCCTATCCATATGTTCCCTTTTCACAAACCTCCTGGATTACATCAGTAAGGAATAGCTGCTGGCAGCTGTTTGCCATTCAATTTTGCTACCACTAAAGCATGTGAATATTTCATTGTTTAGGCGTTGCAGAGACTCTCCGCAAACATTTACTCTGGGTTCTTGGATTAGAAGGACATTTGTGGTAGGCAAAAGGTAAATAATAAACCACAATGCTACTCAACCAGTGACCTAAAAGCCTTTTGACATCTGACTCTATTGCTTACTAAATCATCGTGCATATAAACAAAGATCCAATCCTTTATTTCTACTACAAATTATATTTCTAAAACATAGTTCTTTAGTTATTTGGTTTATTTAAAATAAGCTAAAGTAAGGCATAATAGTTCAGTGGCTTGCAAACTAACATAAAAAGTATCAGAATGTGAACTCATCTGTTAACTGACTTACTAAATACAGCTGGATGTGTCACTTAATATAAGCTGTCAGAACTCTGGTTTCCTCCAATATAAGCCTATTATACAGATTTCAGCTACAATGGAGCAATATCCATGAATCTTCAGTTCTGCATGTCAGATACAAAAACAAATTCAGTATATTCAAAGGCACTTGCTGAATGCCTTGTTCAGTCAGGCACTACGCTGGGCACACAGGAGAGGATGAATAAGAGCCATCACTGCTCTTTAGGGGTTTAAGATCTAGTGGGAGAAACCGACATAAACAAGCAATAAGCAATGCACAATTAGCTCACTGAAAATAAGGATGGAGTCTTACTCATCAGCCCCCTCTCTGAGATGTTGAATGGCTGATATATTGTGTGTAACAAACACATGTTGAACAAATGAACTAATCAATCAATTAATTGATCAAATTACAATAATTGCTCCAATAAGGGTAAAACAGTGCAGGGAAAGAAGGGATTAATTCCATTTGGTGGATCTCAAAGAGCCTCATGGATAGGAGGACTTGAGTAAGGTCTCAAAGAATGAGTTCAATGTGGGCAAGTTGAGATGAGACAGAAAACTTTGGAGACAGTCAGGGAAACTTCCTCATTAAAACAACAGAGCCCAACAATATCTCTTCAGTCTCATTTTTCCCTGGAGTCTGTTCACTTTGACAGTGGCTGCCACCCATCTCACTGGCACCAAGGGGTGTATTGCTTTCCTCATCAAAATTCATAGGCAATTGGTAAATATTTGTTCAATGAATTATCCAACCTAGTGGGAGTGGAGGAAAACAACAACAAAATCCTCCTTTGGTTCTCTTCAGTACAGCTGACGACATTTTCAAAAAGACTTAAAATGCCAAGGTTAAAAACACCAAGCAGAGATTAATTAATTAATTAATCAAATTAAAAGTCCAGTTTACACAGTCGGTTTTCTGAATCTATCTTCCTATAATTAGTTGGTTTGCCCCAGGAGTTATATCAGGCAATTCTAATTCCTAAAATAGCTACATTCTAACCCCAAAGGGTCTCTACAATTTCCTGTTTCTTACTTTCTACTTCCTAAGGCTGCTTTGATGTAAGGGGACCACTTGGTGATGCACCATGGAAGAGCTAACTAGAATATTTTGACAAGACTTAGAGCATGCTCCTCCCAACTCAATTCCTGTTCTAAGCTATCTGGCAAGAACAGAGTGGACAGATTCAATGGCCTTCCCTGACCTCCCCTTTATCAAGTTCAGAAATGGCCTTTTATCCCAGTAAAGGTCCAAAAGAATAATAGCACTTGAAGGGGAGAAAGAGCATTCTCTACCTACTCTGGGTCCTTTCTGGCTGGGCTATAAATTAAGTTGACATGAGGCCGAATAGCAGGAGAAAATCAAACAAAGCTTTATAACATGTATACATGGGAGAGACCCAGGGAAACAGTCTCTCTCGACAGAATGGTGGAGGTTCTCCTCTTAAATAGACAAAAGAAGATTTTGGGGGTTGGGGGTGTCAGCCATGAGGGATTACAAGAAAAGCACAGTAAACAAAAGTACGCAGATTTCAGTCTTCGCCTTCTGCATTGAGATTTTCTACAGATATGGTCATGCCCCCTTCTTCCTGGTATAGAGAGGGAGATACCTTTACAAATGGAGATTTCCCTTACAAATGTCAATGTCTGGTAAACAGAACTTTGATAAGAATGGGGCCAGCAAAGACCCTCCCAGTCTACGGATACACAGAGTTATCCATGGTGACGGCCTATCCCAGGGACAGGCCCTCCATCCCAAATCCCTTCAGACAGTTAGTGGGGGCAAGAAAAGTCAAAGCCTCCTTCAGTGAAAATAATCAAGGTAGAGAGACACATATTGAGGTGGCCAATTCTGGTCCCCACACACTCCATCAAAAAAGTAACCGAACAATTGAACAATTCATACTTTCATTCAAGACTTAAAATGTTCTACTACAGTTCACACTCTCACAGTCAGCATCACACTTAGAGATTCCTTTCATACCACCTCAAACTTAGCTGCCCTTAAAAAGCCAGGAAGGAAAAATGTTTTCCCAATTGTGAAATTCACCAAAGGAACTACACCCTCTTATCTAACTTATATTGTTAAAAATTTTAGTCCTTTAATAATGAAGTGAAACCCTCATAATATTTTTCAGGAAAAACAGTAGGGAAATGTTTTAAGCACTGTAAAAAATTAAATGTGAGAAAAATACTTTGGCACTTAGTAATATTTTCATATCTCTGGGGAAATATTAAATCCAGGAACCCGATAAATGGATTTCACTATGTCACATTTTCATAACATTTTACAAGATAAGTTTTCTTTTTCCCTTTCTACTGCTACCAATATTTCTCTCTCACATCTCTCTACCTATAGTCTTCTCATTTTCTTGCCTTCTCTTATCTTCTTTCTTCTGTTATTTCCTTCTGATTAATTTCAGCCATAAGAAGAAAAGAATATTTCCATATTGATTATGTATATGAATTCTTATATCTAATCTAAAAACAAAGATATGTTAAGAAAGCAGTTCCCAAAATACATATATTTTCATATTATTAAAAAAAGAGGGGCCAGCCCAGCGGCATAGCAGTTAAGTTCACGTGCCCTGCTTTGGCGGCCTAGGTTCACGGGTTCATTTTCTGGGTGCGGACCTACGCACTGCTCATCAAGCCATGCTGAGGCGGCATCCCACATAGAGCAACAAGAAGGACGTATAACTATGCCATACTATCTACTGGGGCTTCAGGGAGAAAAAAGGAGGAAGATTGGCAAGATGTTAGCTCAGGGCCAATCTTCCTCAAAAAAAAAAAGAGGTCATATTTGGGAAATATTTGGTTGAATAAAGATAAAGAAGTCTCTCTTCTCCTTGTCTCTTTTCTTCCTTTTGAAATTGTAGGACTTCTCAGAACTCTCAAAGCCAAATGTATCTCCAAAAGGGAGACAGTGTGTACACCTCTTCTAAATTTATTTAACCATAGAATTTTTTCCTCCTCAGTGAATCTAATAAAATATACTTTAAGAACTGCTTTCCTAAATTAAAAAGAAAAAAGTTAAGGAAAAAAATTCATATGGTTATAATGCATTCAAAAGGTCTGTATATTGAACTATTGGGGGGAAAAGGACATTATGCCTTAAGGCAAAAAAAAAAAAAAGGCTAGAGGTAGCACTCATTTTATTAAGAATCCAATGGTGAAAACTAATCTAATTGGAGGTGAGTATGTAGGAAACGCACATTTAGCTTCCAAAAGTATTTAAGTGGAAATCAAGCTATGAACAACAATATGATAACGTGGAAATAGTAAATGAAATCAGAATGGTGAGGAATGGTGAGCACTTTTAAAATTAGCTTACTTTAGTTACTTTTGAAAATCACTGTAAAAAAATTGAAAGAATAAGTGGGGAGAAAGTCTATACTATAGAAATACATGGTAGTTATTAACCTAGACAACTTCTACACATAGTTCAATGCTTAGCTCACATCAACTCCTCCTCCTTCTTTCTCCTGCTTTTCAATGTTCCCACAGCACCCTGTATGTGGTACCATTGTTATCACACTGTAGTGCAATAATTTATTTTCTCATCTGACCTCCTGTCTAGACTGTAAGCTTGTTGAGAATGGGGATCATATTATATCTAAATCTGCACCCCCAAGGTCTAACATGTCATAAATTCTGAGAGTACTTATAGTTTAAATTAGTTGGTTCTCTCAAATTCAGTAATTACTTACGTAGCAAATATTCATAAGGATAAACTGAACTATCCTAAATTTTGAAATAACGGAGTCACCATTAAGCATTATTCATTTTTCTTCCTCATGATATAAATAGCCAGCATCTGGTACATAATAGGCCCTCAATAAATGCATACAGAAATAATTATTCAATCGATTCACCCAACTTTGACTACAAGTTTAGGCCTTAGTAGAAGGAGCAGGACACTTCAAAATCAAAGAAAACTCTTGAGTCACTTGTGGCTTTTGCATCTCACTAGCCCTGCCTGATCCTACCTAAAAGCTGCTACACTCAAGCATGGCTTCTGATTGCTGCCGAGTGTTGTACCTGGCATCGAGGGAGACAGAAGTTTTAGCACTAGGGCACCAGCCTCAACTCACTGCAGCCAAAAGAAATTCTTACATAACGTGAAGAAATAGGGGCTAATTGAAAAACTCAGAATTTTTTTTAGCCACCCCAGCAGCTCTGAAGACTGAAATCACTTATTTTTGTAGATAATCATAGCCTAACAGTGAGTTAACTTTCCATATTTAGCATCTTTGTCACCTATGTAGACATATGTCCATCATTTCTTTTTCGATATTCTTTCCAATTAATTATATTCTAGTGTAAACCCATTCCTCCCACACCATTTTCTCTCTGTCTTAACTACATGCAAGTTATCTTTCCCAGATGGTATAATTAAATACTTAAAAATTTTTAAAGTAGTCAGAATTTTGTCTTCATAAAAATGCCCAGACACACAGTATTCCTTTCAAGCCATAGCAATTACCCTTCAGCCTAAAGGCCATCTAAATTTTAAAATCTTCAGGGAATAGCACGATAGGAGAATGCTCCAAGTATGAGTTAAAGACTGTTTTCACCATCCAGACTATGACTTCTTTGGAAGTTTATTCTCTTAGTAGAGATGTACTATTCTTTCACAATTTCCTGATGATGGGCACATCAGTTCTCTCCAACAAGGGCTCTGGAATACGATTTTTTTAAAGTAAGGATTGCATTTAACAGAAATTCAAACAGAAACATGAATTAAAGGGGTAATTTCAGATGTAGTGAAAAGCTGTAATGTCCATTCAAAGTAATGAAGGCACACAGCACTAATCTAAAAAGATTCAAATGCTATGGGTAGAGCAATTCTATTTCTTAGTAGGAACAAATTAAGATGATGTCCCTTACAGAAATTGCCATAATTATCTTGTATTCTCTAAATTTACCACTATAGCACATCCTGCAAATATCATTCCCTTCAAATATTTTATTTGGAAATAACAAGAGAGATTGTTGCTTTGTGAATTGTGCTACAAACCTCAAACTGATTATTCAACAGTACTACATAGTATGTGTAGTAAAGAGATGACATTCTGAAGTTGGAAGCACTTGGAATTCCAAATTTATGATATTCCTATCATCAGGTAACTAATACTACCCAAAGGAGTACAAACAAAATGAAAATGGCAAACATTCAAAGATAAACTTGAGTCAAATGTGGACTTATGCATGAAACAATGAGGAGAATCATTCTGATATGCATAGGGCAATCATGAAAAACACGTAAACAGCTGCTGTAGTATTTATAAAAATCCTTGCAGAGCCAACTAAAATCCCATCATTTGTGATCTACTCAGTTTTTCATTTTCCTTTAATAAGAAAGTGTGAGAAAAACCAGTTACTCATTGAGCATTAGGAGAAGAAGCATGTGAAAACCTAATTTCACCATTTTGGGGGCCAATTAACGTCTGGATTTCAGCTGGCATTTGAAGTCTATTCTCCAGCCAAACTGGGATTCCTGACCATGTTGTAAAAACATGCTCAGAGCTTGCCTTTTCCTACATTATTCTTATTGCTTGGAATGGCCTCTTCATCTTCGTTTGGTAAAAATCAGCCCACCAAGTCTAGCTGAAATGCCATTCCACCATGCAGACTCTTGGTCTACTTCCTATCCCGAAATCCAAACTCTTCCCCTTCTTCCACCAACTCGGCAGTAACCTCTCCTTTCATCCACTCTCTCTGGTGATACTTAACAAATACCACCTCACATTTCAGGTATTTGTGCACTTGTCTTATCTTCCCTTCTAGAGAAGATGTATTTTATTCATATTTGCATCTCCAACAGCTTTAGTAACTGTTTAATAATTTGATCATTTAAAAGAAATTTGATTTTTAAAATCATTCCCATTTACAAGCATATCATTGAAATAGGCTCTAAAATGGTTACAGAATCCATTAAGAAATTATATATATTTTAAACTCTGAACAAATATCTGGTTCTATTTAACCAAAAATTGTACATTTCTGTATTAGTGTTTAAAACTCATCCATGGTGAGATTATAACTTTTGTGCTTATTAATCTTCCCTAGTTTATTTGATCAGTATAAATGTTAATTATACTTGCATATGTAATTACACATAATCAATAACCTATAATTTAAGATCCTTCCTTTAACTTGTAGCTTTTAAAATTAGAATTTTTACATTTAAATTTTAAACAAAAAGGTAAATCTACTCACTTTCTCCACATTTTTATCCTATTTTAATCAACTTCTAAATATCAGCAGTATATTCTATAGATTGATAATAATTTAAAAATTAGCTGTGGGAATTTTACATTCTCATTCATCCTTAATTCAGTATGATGCAATGCAAAGATATATTATGGATTCACTTTAAAAAATAATGTCAGAGAGTTCTGTTCAAATTAACAGATAATTTACACACAGTCATAGTTATTTAATGGAGACACTGGTTCCATAATAGCCCAGTTCTTCTAAATTGTTTCATGACCACTATAAATGGGATTGCATTTATACGGTTCATTAAAATTTCTCGAGGCCCATGGCTATCATTAGAGTAGTGACAAGTACATTGCAATTGGTTTACTTATCAATGACATCTATTTAGTATTTGTGTAAACCTACATAAACTGTTTACTTTTCAGATGTTATTCTATCTTTATTGATAGTAGTCATTAATTTTTCTTCCCTT
Organism: Tapirus indicus; assembly: GCA_031878705.1. Lineage (NCBI taxonomy): Eukaryota > Metazoa > Chordata > Mammalia > Perissodactyla > Tapiridae > Tapirus > Tapirus indicus. The sequence continues at coordinate 22,404,161 of CM062938.1, forward strand.
ACTGTTGATCCTTTTGTGTCACCTACTCTGACCTAGAGCTCGTCCTCCCTTAAATTTATGAAGTATGTGAAGTTTGTGGTCAACACCCTCTATTTCCACTCTTAACTCTTTTTCCCCTGTCCCCCAAAACAGACCTCTTAATGCTGCTTCTTGTCTACTCAGGTTCTCCATCAAAGTGACCTCATCCTTCATCTCAAACCAGGCTTTTCAGTGACTATGGTCCTGATTTTTCATGAATCCCTCCCTACAGCTACATCAAGAGGTTATAAGGATCCCATTTCTGCATGTCTTGCTAGGTGACAGACCAACAAAGCTAACAAAGAGCAAACAAATGCTATTATCATAATTGCATTTTACCATGAATTTTTAAAGCATTAGCACAAAGGAAGTTTTAGGAAAATAAGTCACAGAGGAGGTATCTGAAAGTAAATAAATTTCTTGTCTTTAAAATATACCATCTATATAACCACCTGGTTTTTTTTACGTATCAGCCCAACCCTAAATTCCCAGCTCCTAGAGAAGAAGTGGAAGCACTACAACCCAGTGGGTATGGCCCTCTCCTTAGAAGACCCAGGTGTAGGGCCAGGCTCTGAATAGCTACATGATTCTGAGGGAGCCAGTTTACCCGACTGGTACTCTGCTTCCTAATCTGTACAATTAAATGCTTCTTAAGGTTCCTTTCATTTCTAAAAATGTCTTAGTCTCAGTATCGTAAATATTGTCTAGCAAGAATCTAAGCTAAAACAAAAAAGGTTGTTTAAAATAAATAACATTTGTGTCACTAAAAAAAAATAATGTTTTGGTTAATTAACATTTAACTAATATTTAAAGCAATCCCACATTCCTTAGTTGTTTCTTCTCAAAGGCATTCACATATACACCCTGGGATATGCAATTCTATCTTTCACATAATCTACTAATACTAATAATATCTCCACCATAGTTTTTCATTGTGTGTATGTTTTTTAACAAGTTATTGAAAAGAATGCCAAGCCAGATACACCAAAGCAAAGTCAGAAAAGGGAAAACTATAGTGGTATTTATCAAATCATTCAAAATCTCAGTCCCTATGACAATGCATCCTCAAATATATCGAACTGTTGGTAATCAATAGCATAATAAATATCTCACTTATCAAAAGGCCACTTATTTAACTACTTCAACTATCCAAAACCAGAAAGAAAGTATTAAAAAAAAAACCTCTAAGCAGTCAAAAAAGAAAGCCACAGTTCACACTCTAAAGTTCATACACTCATAAAAGAAGCCTCATTCAGAGTCTACTTACTTTAATCTCAGTCACAAGCTAAGGCTCAGTTAGCTGTGTTTCTTACCCACCACAGATGGGAAACGAGTATACAAAACAAGAGTTGCAAGAAGTAGGCACACGACAGCAGCATTACTTTGGGCAACATGGAAAGAAAGATAAAAACTGTACAAAGAAAGCATAAAAGTACTTTAAAAGAAACAAAAAAGCAATCTGGGGTCATTCAGTATAGGAACAAATAATTCTACATTCCTTAAAAGCTCCTATAGTATTGCTATATTATAGCAAAGTAGAATAATCCATGTTTGTGATAATAATCCTGAGTAATAGTTTAAATCACGCTTAGTACCTTTTGTTTAAGAAGGCAGAAAATGTGTAATATATTTTAGAAAATTTCACATCAAAAAAATGGTTGAAATTTAACAAATGCTGGCAGTTAATGAATTAAGTTTGAATTAAGAGGAAATTCACAAGAACACCACAGATAAATTAAATATTAGTGTAAGGATTTTCCATGGAAACCATGGTGACTATGGAATATTAAAATTCATAAATAATCCCCCAAATACATTTTAGTCTTAATTTCAATATTTATCACCACCATTCCTAACTCCTCAAATATTAATTGAACCATAGTAAATTTCTATTTTTGTAGGTAAAAGATGGTCAAATAGCAGCAATTTCACATGGTTCAACCTAATATCTTTACCAAAATTATTAACAATAAAATAAAGTAGTTTGCATTTTATCTTTTCTTTCTCCAACTCACGGTCTGTTGGAAAAAACTATTAAGTAATAAAGACCCAAAGTCCACCAAAATGATCACAGGTCCACCATCACTTACTATGACACTTTCTTTCTACTTCTCAAAAGCATAACAATCTGATTTATGCCTGAGAATCTCAACTCCACAAACACAGCTCTAAAAACATCTGATTGATATGGGCTTAAGCATTACACCTTTTCACAGATACTACAATTTAGCATAATCCTGAAAATGTGTGTGCATTCCTCCTACATTCATTTATAAACACTAAAAAATAGGGGCCGGCCCCGTGGCCTAGTTGTTAAGTTCGGTGCACTATGCTTCAGCGGCCCAGGTTCGGTTCCTGGGCATGGACCTACACCACTTGGTGGCAGCCATGCTGTGGTGGAGACCCACATACAAAATAGAGGAAGATTGGCACAGATGTTAGCTCAGGGAAAATCTTCCTTAGCAAAAAAAAAAAATATATATATATATATATATATGCTCAACAATATACGATCAGAGCAATGAAGTCATGATCCAGATAAACACAATGGACATTCCAGGTTTTTAGTTATATAAAACAAGTTGGTATTCAATCTGTTTTCCCATTCAAAATATTGTATTTTGATTTTCCTTAAAACAAGGAACATCTACATTGGACAAGTCAAAATAAGAAATCATTTATCAATTTAAAAAAAACTATTTCTAATCTAATAAGGGTTGTTATGCCAACATAGAATATAGCAAAGTTATTCTAGGACGTGCAACAACATTTCCTTGTGGGTTTCTTCCTTCCCTACTCCCTACTATTACCTTTCTAGGTTCAAGTCTATGTATATTGCATGTTTGGGAGAGTGTGTATCCAAACACAGTGAGTTCCCACAATGACTTCCCACTTTGACCCTATTCCAAAACGTTAACTGCTCTCTAACTCAGAATTGCTTCAATATCTGTGCTTCCACAAGTCTCAGTCCCCCAACATGACGTAAATCCAAAACACTACCTCCCACAAATTAAATAATGCTGGAAATATGGGTACATTCATGAATGGACATTGGCTTACATAACCAGATATAAGCTAGAGAAATTTCAGTCCTTTAATAGTCCAAACTGACAGACATCTATCAGCAAAGCTTACGTGCAGCTTCGACAATTGCCATCAAACTTATTTCATGTACCTTTTCTAGAAATGCTAAGCTTATTACACCGAAGGTGTAAGCCAAAGGACACAATTTTGTTTTTCCTTAAAATATATGTTAAAACGATGGAATACTCAAAATAAAGACAGAACGCTTTAACAGAATAAATAACTAAGTATGCTGAAAAAGGAATATAGTTAAAGGGCTCCATCATATGAGAAAACTCCTCTTAGCTACAATAACCTAAAAGGGGGGACTAATAAGAAAGTTCAGGACAAAAGCTTCATATAAGTACTAAAAATGTCAGTTAAATGATATAATTTTTATAGCTTTCAATAAAACTACATGGTTTTAGCGCATCAATAAAAGCAAAGTCTTAAAGCTGAGACATACATTGTTATTAATGATAAAATGAATTCACTGTGGAAGCTAAAACTGACAGGGCCAGCCAGGATTTCAGGTTTTCTCTGGCTTCCCTGTGCCTTTCATAGCATGTCATCGCTGTGACTGACTAGCAAAGTGAAGGTTGCTGTTGGCGCCTTTTCTTGAAGTTGGACCGATTAAACTCTGTAGCCTCTCACACTGGTGATGTTTACTGGCTAGCTCCTGAACAGTAAAGGTGCCAAATCAGATTTCCTCATTGCTGACTTCCTTCACTTCTTATCAGGTCTATCAACCATTCCCAGCTTCTCAAACGTTCCCAGAAGTAGTTTTCCATAGATGACCATTCCCCACCAATTTTACAAAATCAAAAATATTTAGGACTGAAGGGAATATTTACTCTGGTGGTTTATAACCATGGTGTTGCTGCACTGATGCTTTGTGATAGTTGTGAGATGTGTTACAAATATAACTATAAGTTTTCCCCCTTTTTTCAATTGAGGTGAATTCATACAACATAAAATTAACGAATTTCAAATGTACAATTCAGTTGCATTTAGGGCATGCACAATGTTGTACAACCACCACTTCATAACTGTGACTTTAGCCGTAACAGGTGCATAGTTAGGATTATCTCTTTAATGAATCACCCTCAGTCATAGTCAATATGATGTTCTGAGTTGCTGAGAAATGGTTAGAGACAAATTTGCAATTTAGGCATTTCCAATAACTTGCAAGTCAGAGAATCTTGCCAACTGGTTGAAAATCATTGACCACATCATTCCATAAATACATTACATTTTCTCAAACATTCACTCGTTCAGTTCCTACTCTGTGCCTATGCCTTTAAATCCTTACACTGGTAGAGATGGACATACTGACAGTTACAGTACAGGGCTATGACTGTGGCCCATACAAGTATGGTCAAATGAGGGTGTGGCCAACTATGCCCAGCAATTATAGGATTCGCTAAGGAGGAGAAGTTTAAGTTAGTTCTTAAGCTATGACCAGTGACAAAAGGAAGGCAAGTTAAGAAGAGTATGAGAAGAAGGCATTCTAGGCAAAGGAAGGAGCATGTGCAAATGCACAGAAGCCTGGTGAGCCATGTCCAGCCGGATTGTAGGGTACAATCATACTAACAGGAAAAACGCTGTAAGCACATTTTATGTGCCAGGCACTCCTTGTAAGTATATTATATTCTCAAAGTCACACCAAGGGCTAGGTGCCATTCACATTAAATAGATGAGACATCTGAAGTACAGAGAGGTTAAAGTAACTTGGCTACACAACTAAAGAGAGGCTGAGCTGGAATTCAAACCCAGGGAATCTAGCTTCAAAACCCATCCTCTTCATCACTATACAACCTACACTACATTATTCTTTTTTCTTCTTCTTCTCTTTAATAAAATCAGTCTTTATTATAGCAACTACAGTATACCGCCACACACTGCAGGTGAACAAATGACTGACATGAACAATGAGTAGGCACCACTAAGAACCCGATATGACCTCTGAACAAATGAGGGTGCAAGTGGCAAACCATATTGAAAGATTAGTAAAGCTTAATTTATTTCTTATTCTTTTAGGTTAAAAAATAGATAAAAACAGAAGTTCTCATATTTTCCCTATAACCCAGTCATTTTCTTACACACCCCCTAGCCCAAGGTGTGCTTACCCCACTTTGGAGACCTCTACTAGACAATGGAGAGACATGGCAGGGTTTTAAGAAGGTGAGTAATGTGAGTGGATATGTGTTTTTTAAACAGTTACTCTAGAAGGAATAAGAAGGAAAAATTGGAGAAAAAAAGAGACCAGAAAAAGAAAAATCATTAGGATGCCACTTGCAATACATCTAGCAAGTGATAACGAGGCGCTAAACTATAACAGTGGGGAGTCAGATGTGAAAGACTGAATGACATGCCCAAGGACACAAGTCATGAGAACTGCCAGAACCAAAATCTGGGTATCTAGGTTGCACTGATCTGGGAATGGTGTATAGAACGGACTTGCAGGAAGACCTTTACCATGAAACGTCTAAGACTTCTCTTTATGACTACTTTTGTCCACAATGCTTGATTATTTTTAAGTCTAATTTTATACTATCAAACTGTGGCCCAAAATGAATAACATATCAACTAGTACAGCATTCCGGCAGGTAACTAAGTAATTTAGTATAGCTGTATTAAAATTTGAGACTTACTTTCTAATCCAGAAACAAAATACTTTATCAGAGAGAAACTGCAGGGATTTAAAATACACTCTTTTGTACTCCAAGATACAAATTTACAGGACAAATCCTTACAAGTGAGCTTCCAAACAAGCTTTTTAAGTGAAGCTCCATCAGAGAAGTCATTTAAGAAGCCAGATTCACATTATATTAATGTGACAAGTATAACAAGATAAATATATCATATGATTCTCAAATGACATAATTAATGTAGCTTATGTGACATATTCCTATTAATGATCTTTTATTATGTGTGAACAGTAAAATAACATTAGATAAGCAATGAAAAAATCCAATCAGCAGCAGCTTTCCTGAAGGTTTTGACTGCAGTCTTATTTACACAGTGTTATCTGATACTAATCCTTGGATTTTAAAGAGCAGAAATCACTTCAGAATTGTAAACAAACATGTTCCTATGAGATGAGCACTTTAATTACTATCATTTCTGCAAATACAAGACAAAAATAATGTGCTGCATAATAGCCTCTCAACGTGAAAACAGGGGAAAGTATATTTTGCCAGGCCAATAAGGTTACGTTAATAAAGGGATCGTGACATTGGATCAAGAGCCTGGTCCGTGGAACCTGGTAGTATGTCTTAACAACGACTGCCATGGAGATTTCGTGGAAAGTATAGCTGTCCCCTCCCTGATATTGTCTACAAAAGATTAGAAGTGAGTGGCAAAATATTCTGGTTCTCAATAATCCACTACAGTCAAATATCTATGAATCAACTGAAATATTTTGAACACTTTCTCATTTAAAGTTCATACCACTTCTTAGAATAAGAAAGTCTAAAAATACAAGTTTGACAAACTAACAGTTCTAGTTTATGTACATCAAATAATTATTGAGCAACTATATTATCTTTGGCATCAAAAAAGAGGTGTGAGACATGGTTCCTGAACTCAAGAAGCTTGAAGTGTAATTGAGAAGCAGGATTTATACATAAAGAGATAAAAATATATACTTTAAGAGATAGAAAAGGTTACTATCAATAAAAGACAATCAGACTAAAAGGGCATAGATTCTGAACGCTCTAAGAATTCAGAGGTAGATAAAATCACTATTCTTCTTCAAGAAGGGGAGGGAAGAAGAGGATCTTGGTGCTAATATCCAGAGTAAGGGAGAAAAGCTACGGCTAACCTTCATATACTCGGATCATCTCAGCTCTCAGGCTTTATCTTTCTTAGATAAAGAGCCCTAGTCATCAAAATTCCCAAGTATGGTGTCGAACACCCCTCTTGAAGTAAATAAGGCCTGGTCCAATTTTAGTTCTGATCCTGCCATGCTATGTGACCCTGGATAGCTCATTTAACCTCTCTAAACCTGTTTCCTTATCTGTAAAATGCAAATTGTAACACCTACCACCTTATTGGATAAGAAAAAAATGAATGAATGTAGAGCAAATAGAGATGCCTAGCCTAGAGAAGGTGCTTAAAAAATGGTAGTTGCTATTTGCATGATATTAAATGCCATTCCTACCATGATGCGATCACAACTGCACAGAATCTTGCTTTTTAGGGGAATTACAGGGCTCTTGGTGAGAGGCCTACTGTGCTCTGGAAGACTGGGTCCTAAGTTCCTCACTGGTCCTGAGGGCAGAAAATGATTAATCATGTTCTGGTGGTTTCTTTGTGAAAAGGTAGCAGATTCTAATTGAATACTCCAGAGGCCACATCTTGAATTTTAGTATTTAGTGTAACCCAGCAAGCTAGCAGAGAAAAGAGGAGTAAGGAACTCTCCTTCAATCATGTACCCCAGCTGCACGCTCAGAAACAAAGAAACCTAGAACCTATCATCATTCTCTTAACAGTGAGCCCAGAGTTTACAAAAGCCAACACTGGTAGTGGCTGACAGGGCATTTGATAGCAAGTTACCAACCAATCCCAGTCATGAAGCCCAGCTATAGACAAATGCTGCTTGGGGCAGCATTCTACGGATGATCTTCCTAGCTTTGTTAAAATCACATCAATGCAGTATCACTTTTCATCTGTAGTGTAAATGGTTTTTATGAAATAGTTTAGCAAAACACATGGCATGTGACTGTACCACTATAATTGTGTTAGCAGACCCAGCCAGAAACCATGGCAATGATCTGATCATGTGAGTATTCTTGCAAGAGTAAGAAAATAAACTTAATCTTTGTAAAGACTTACTGGTGCCCTATCAGAGTTGAATACTGAGTCTCTCTAAGGAAGCTTCCATTTCCAATGTAGAAGAGGCAAGAATTGTTCTCAAGCCACCACCAAATAATCATACAGTATTCGATGGCTCAGCTTATTTTTCAATCTTCTATGAACTCTACAGAATTATATCTGGATCCTTATCACATGAGATTTGGGATTATGAATACAGTGAATAAACACAACCTTCTGGTATAGCAATTTAAGCATCACAGAGTGAGTAAATACTGCAGAGTGAATCCTAACACTTGAAACAGAATCTTTTAGAGTCCAGAAATCCACCTGACTGCCAAGAATAATACTTCCGTGGTTCAAGAAATACCCGTACCCAGAGGGGTTTCCACAGACATAACCACATGAGTTACTGCATATTGGGTAAAATAGAAAAAACAGACATTTATGAATGTACAGTTTGCAGACATCTTAAAAGGACTCATAAATATGCAATTTACAAATATAGAAGAAATGGGAGGGGGGCTTTAGGAATCCATAGTATTGTTTTAAATTGCTTAATTATATGGTTTTTTCATTGGTTTTCCTCATTCTAACTGATTTTTATTGGGTAGGGGGGAGATACATGGATCTCAACTAAAATAAATAAACCAATCTCACTGAAAGAAGCTCTACAAAGAGAACTAATATATGAGAGATTCTGACTTCAGGATGAGGTAGAAATGACTTAGTGTCAGAGATCAAAATTGTATCAATTAAATATCAAAGAAAACCTTTCAATTCACCAGGCTATACTGAAGCAGGGTTTGTTAGATTCTCTAGCAATAAAACAAATGCATAAGATCTTCTCATGCATTTCATACACGATTTCTATTTCAGCTCTGATGTAAAACACGGTATCACACATTATGCCACAAAGAAAGAGTCAGTTTAGCTAGTTCAAGTAGAACACCAGGCAGCTGCTAACAGAGACAGGTCACGGCTGGGGAGGGGCACAGCATATTCAGTTCGCTATGTTTTCCTGCAGAAGAATGTCAATAAAAACCACGGCCAAATTAGGTATTTGAAGGGGGGTGGGGGGAGGAAGTCCTGCCATGCATTGAACCACTGGGTTCACCTAACAGTTAGCGCCAGTCAGACAAGTTAGTAAAAGGGAGCCCTAGCCAAACCTACAGCCACCAACAACATGAAGAAAGCTTTCTTTCTCCCCGAACGTCCTGGCGTAGCGACCAGTCCCACATTTAGAAACGTTATTTCTGGGACCAATAGCAATTTATTTTGATAGAACCACTGGACTTTTTTTTCTTGAGTTCTCAACAAAGGAGCCATATTAGGAAATAATCTCGCAAAAAGCAAAGTGCCCCCTCCCCCTCTTCCCCACGATCGATGCACAAACGCCGTGCCCGCTGACACGCACAGACACACACCCGTGCACAATGGCCGGCGCGCGCACTCGCGCGAGCCCACGCAGCAGCCCGGGAGCCCCGCGGGCATGAGGCGCAGCCCAGGCCCTGCCCCAGGCCCTGGGGAAGGAGGCCCCGCGGCCCTGCTGCCCGGGAACCAGCGGCTGGGCCGTTGTGCTGGGGATGCTCGCCCCCCAGCGGGGCCCTGGGGAAGCGGCTGCCAGCGGCTGGGAGCCTATTAACCCCTTGGGGAAGTAAGTGCTACAACGCCCACCTGCGGGACACTGGAATGTGTCGGGATGCATCCTCAAATGCCTCCCCACCCCAAGACGGGGCGCCACCTAGTCCGTGGACCCTGGCAGCTCTTGGTTGGCTCCTGCAATGCTAATCATGTCACTGGCTCTACAGGGCTTCTAAAGCAAACGGGTGTTTCTGAGCTGTCACCCCTGAGAGTCCAGGCATACCAAGAAGGAAAAACTTAAGAGGGCAGTGGACGCCGACCAGACTTGGTAACTCATCTCTACGGGACTGGTGCAAGTCCCTAAGGGGACAGAGCTGCTTGGACCGGCCGGCCCAGCAAACTACGGAAGGGGTGGAGGGACCTTCCCTGGGTCGAGCATCAGGGCCCCGTCCCCACTCCGGGACACTTACCTTCTTCCGGGGCTGCCATTTCATCATATTTGTACAGCAGATACGTGGAACATCAAGATGCTGGCTCGGGGCTGGGGGCAGATGCAGGGCAGCAGCGACTGCAAGTCATGCTGCCTCCCTCCCACCCCCTAATTCTTTCCCATATTTACTACGAAGGGAAAAAGCCCAGAAGAGTCCAGTCTTTTCTCCTCCAGTTCAATGAAAAGTATCCCCAAACCGCGAACACACTTCCCACCGGGCTAGGAAGTCCCAGCAGCAACCAGCATACTCCTGCCAGAGCGGGGCATTTTCCCTTCCAGCCAGCGCCTGCAAAAGGAGCCTGCAGCAGGGGGTCTCCAAGCCGGCTGCAGAGACCCTTCCTCAGAGAAGAGACTGAGAACACGAGCTGCTGTAGAAACCCAGCCGGGCTCCTGCCATCCAAACCCCTTTTGGCGAATTCTCCTCTTCTCAAAAAAAGATTAGACAAGCAATCAAACCCTCACGCGCAGCCTGGAGCAATTCCCAAAATTCTGGGTGTATTTCTCGTTTGTAAAATTTAGCAAAGAAAATTCCACAGATCTGTAATCAGAGCTTCTTTACGCTGTTTTCTCTTCCTTCTTGGAACTTGGGGAAAGGATCTGTCCTTCCCGAAATGTCTACCTTCCCTGAATACTGTAAATAGGAAAACTTGGTTTGTGTGTTCAGATTTTTTTTTTTTAATTCCCAAGAACCTTAGTGGGAAAAGGCTGGAAGGAAATCCTGCAAGAACCCAACTCCACAGCTCAGTCTGCACTAATGACTTCCTTCCCTTCAGTGTGAGCACAGCCTGCCCAGCTCCAGCCACATAGAGCAAATGGTTTCTGGGTCTTAGTGCCACGACATCTGCACCAAAGCAAAAAGTAAATACAGTTTCTGAGGCACCCACCAGCTCCTAAGGAATCAAAGCCAGAAGAGATCTACAAAATCAGGAAACCATCTCAAAAGAGGCACTTAAATTAGTGAGTTATATCGAGAGAAAAAAAGGAAAAGGAAAGGACTCGAGCCAAAAGAATACAAAATCTTAATGTGTAATTTGAAGAAAAAAGATGTGAGGTATCTGACAGGATAAAAAATTTAATCAAGAATAGACTGCTTCTCTAAATTTAGCACTAATTTTATCACTATAAAAATTTCTATGGAGATTGAGTTTCATTCATCTTCTGTAAAATGATTCCATCCTATTTAAGGAGATATATCTCCAAATACAAAATACTTTGGAATTCTACTATTATTTGTCATCCAACATGTCTATCAACTCCTATTCCATGAGGCTATTTTGATAGCTGGGAATATAATAGATAGTATAAGCTACTAGAATACTAATTGATGTACATAATAATAGTAACTGATGTACTATGAGTCCAATATTCCAACAATGTTTAACTTATTACTCTCAGAGGTCTATATGCATTGGCAGGATTGGCTGATGTGGGTGATTATATGCAGATTGGACACTAACTATATCAGATTATAAATGTCATTAAAATACCCAAAACAGTTAACTGAAGTGGTTTACTTTTGAGATCTTTTCTAAGCCTGAGTCTGAAATTCAATGATGAAAGTGTTATCTTTTTAATAATAATATTAACAATTATAGCTGCATGAATAGGTACTATTTCTTAACCCACTACTCTGTGCCAGGACCTATGCCTACCTTCATTATCTCACAGCCCTGCAAGGAATATTTTATTGTTCCATTTTCCAGATGAGAACACTGAGATTCAGAGGGGTCACTTGCTCAACCAAGACCACAACACATAGAAGGTGGTGGGGCTGGAATTCAGACCCACGATGACCTGACTCCAGAGCCTATGCCCTTTCCATGATGTGCATCATAGCTACACGTCAACCTTCCCTCTCATCTCAATAAAATTATTCAGTGCCTATGACTTATGCATCTATTATTCACCAGCCCCTGTTCTAGGCACTACAAATATAAGTAAGAGGCTGTCCCTGCTCTTGAAATTACCTACTGCAGGCAGCAGTCACAAATAATACCAATACTCTGTATATGTTCTGACATATCCAAATCACTCTGCACAGCTTAACCTGGATATCCTACTAGCATGGAAAGTTCAATAAATTCCAAACCAAATTCATCAATCTACCCCCAAATCAGTTTCTCCTCCCAAATTTCCTTTATCTGCCCATAGCACTGTTATTCTTCCGGGATCAAAAACTAAAACCTTAACATCATTCCTTATGTCTAATCTATCACAGAGTCCTTTCACTTCCTTCTCAGACATGGCTTTCAAATTCCTACTGCTGACATCTGAGGCCAGAGTCTCACAAAACAAACATACATTAAGTACCAACTAGGTGCAAAGCATCATGTAAGATAAAAAGGTATAAGACCAAGTCCCTATGCTAGATGAAGTTACAACGAAGTTAGGACAGAACAGAAGACCTATAAGAAGACAACCAAGCATTGCCTTCGTCAGTTAAGCAAAAAATGAATTATGTAGTCAATAGGTATTCCAGGAATCAGAAGGAGAAATCATTGTAAACAGGGATGGTCAAGGAAGATTTCACAAAGGAATATGAAGTAAAAATTTAGAGGAGATACAATTCATTTAGAGCCAAAAGCCAAGGTGCTTACTATGGCCAGTAATGCCATTCAGGATCTGGACCCCTCTACCTTTCGGAACTGATTTCATAGCCCTCTCCCGCTCCCCTTCTCAGCCCCTGCCATCTTGACCACCTCACTGTCCCTTGAACACGTCAAGCACACACTGTTGCACAGTCTGCATGAATCACTCTTCCATCAGATATCCTCTTGGCTCCTTCCCTCAGTTCCTTCAGGACTCCGTTAAAATATCATATTACAAAGGCTGTCTGGGTCATCCTTTCTAAAATAATAGGACCATGACCTGCATACTGTTACCTTCTATCTTCCTTACCCTGTTACATTTTACTTCATAGCCCTAATGACATATATTTTGTTTATTTATTTAAGGTCTTTTTCATCTCACAAGAACATAAATTACAAGGAAGCAGGGACTTTGCTCTGTTATAATACCAACACCCAGTGAACAGTGCTTGACACAATAAGCAATCAATAAATATTTGCTGAATGAAACAATGAAAGAGAAAAGGGAGAATAGTGTAAGGAGGCAAACATATGTAAGAGGTAGTCAAGATACAAAATACTGACCCACCTAAAATATAAGGCTTAAGTATGAATGTTAGAGGCAGAGACTTTGTCCTGTTCAGCTTTGTAATCCCCAGTGCCCAGAATAGTGCCTGGCACAGCAGAGGTGCGTGATATTTATGGGATAAAAGAATGAATGGTGGGGTGGAAAAAAAGAATGAATAGTGAATGAGTGAAATTCCATTCCATTCCATACAAAGTAAAAGATACTCTGGCAAGGTATGTTGGAACCAAATGGTAGGGAACACTGTAAGGCAAAGAAATTTGTACTTTATCCTGTAGAAGGCAGGGCATTGAAAGTATTAACAGTAGGCAAAGGGCATGGTTGAAGCAGCATTTTTAAGCAATCTAATATATAACAAAATATTAACTATGACTTTATGAGGCTGTTTTTTATATGACTTTAGATTTTTTTTAAACTATGTGCATGATTAAAATGCTTATTAAGACCATTTGACAGATATCAAAACTGAAATTCAGAGGGGTTAAGTGACCTGATCAATGCCATATAGCAAGTCAATGGCAAATGGAAGGGTTAGAACCCAGGGCTTATAAACCAATGCCTAAGTGATGCGGGCAGGAACCTCCCATGCTTAGGGGCCCAAGAGAAAAGATTCTACTTTCTACTCTGCCTCTGACTTGCTAGACAACAAAAATTTTCAGAAGGGCAAGGCAGGTGACATGAATAAATGAAACAGAGACAGGTTTAAGACAAAAGGGAATTGTGAGGACTGTAAACCTGGCGCTACATGAATCATGCAAAACAGGTAGCCACTATGTAACTCTAGTCAATTGTTGTCATGCAGGAATATAAGTCTAATGGTGCCAGATTCTCTAAATTTTCATAAGAAGCCAAAAATTTCCTGATTTTTAACTGTTTGCTCAAAAATTTTAAAGCATCCTAACAGGCCAAACAAAACATGCCTATAGGTCTAAATTCCATCTGCAAGTCGTAACATGTGACTGCTGACTTAAACCACTCAAGGCTTCACTTTCCCATATGTAAATTAAGGGACCTACGTGGTTCCTAATCTGTGGTTTTCTGAAGGCATCTGTGAATCCATATGCATAGGATGCATGGTCTGTGGACTGAAGAGCAATCTCTCATGCTCAGATGTTGTTGGACTTAACAAAAGACAAAGTTATTTAAATTGCAGGAGAAGGGGTCTGAAAACAGTGGACTGTATCAGGAAAGGAGAGAGAAAATATATTTATGTTTCTATAGAAAGAATCAATCTGAAATTTCAAAGTGATACAAAGCTTTAAACTGGTTTTCAATTTTTTAGGTGTATCCTTTGGGTCACTTATTTGTATGGCATTTCTTCCCCTGCTGTCTGGTGAGTGTTTCAACTTTCACTTAATAGGTACCACTCGATAAAAGACCATTACCTAGAAACATTTAAATAACAACACTCTCTTAAAATCACCTTATATTTTTTCTTTGTGTATTTATTTATTTATTTTGCTTTATCCAAATTGAATCGGTAATTATACCTGAAATATTTATAGAATTACCATTATACTGATATACTTTCTCCATTAGGAATTATTTATATAGAGCTACCAAGCTAACACAGTTTAAAATGTTGTAATTTAGTTTATTGTTTCAAAGATCCAACATCAAACAGTAAGAACACAATTTCTCAGATCTGCAGCTACTAAAAGGCATTTTTACAACTCCATTTTTAACATATAGCACTTTGCACATTACTTCCCTAAAAGCAGATACTGTAAAACACTCTATTAAAATAGTATTTTCCTCATTAACTACTTGTCTATTCAAATCTGAACAAAAGCAAGAAAGAGGAAATGAATGGAGAAAACATACCTTTTTTCATTGCTGTGAATTTCTTCAAGATTTCCTAAGAAGTGATATGTCTGACATTGATCACAGGGTAAATGCCTGAAAAAGCTAGCCTTGTACGTATTTACATTTATTGTGTTTTAGAAGTAGAATATTAAACTCAATGTGAAACAGTATTTGGAAACTATATTAATTTTCCTAAAGACTTCTAAATTATTTTCAAGTGTCTAAAGAGGTGTTAGGAAAGTAAATGGACAAAGGTAGAAGTATATTTGAGACCAAAAAATTTTGCCTCATTAGTGATATTTCACACAATTGGGCGCTTTCAGAATATAAAGGCCTTGCTTTGCTAAAAAAAAAAAAAAAAACCAACCTAAAATAACTTGTTACAGTAAGAGTTCTGACACACAGCCAATTTGATGCAGAACTATGCTCCCATTCCTCGAGAGGGAAACTGCTCCACAACCTCTAGAGAGGGTCACCTCTAACCTTACCCACTTCACTCCCTTCCACTATCAGGCAGCTTCAGAGAGACTGAAGCCCAACCCTTTAAATTCAATACACATTGACTAAGTACTCATTATATTCAAGGGACTGTACTAGGCACTGTGAGATGAGACAAAAATCAGATGATTTTTGCCCTTGGGGAGATAGCGATCTGGTGGAGTTTGAAGGAGAAGACAGGTACACAACTAATAAAAATAACAATAACAATAGCAGCTAACACTTACTGATCTTGCTATTCATCTGATTCTTAAGAGTCCAGGCTCTTAGCACAAGCTAAGTGCTAGAAGAATGGAATAACTAATGGCATATTCTCTCATTAAGATTATGGAAACCCTAAAGAGCAATGAATTCTGACCGTGGTAACTGAGAAAGGTTTTACAAGAGAAGTGGCACAATATCCTTTCAACAAGTAGAGAAAGGGTTTGGGGAGGAGTGTTCCAGATTGAAGGAACAGAGCATGAGACAAAACCTAGAAATATGACAATGTGGGCCACATTAGCAAGTCATCAAATAGATCTGAAACCTATAATGCAAAGCAAGGTGTAGTGGAGTTAAGGTTAGAAGGCTGTGAATGTTATCCTAACAATAATAATAATAACCATCATTTATTGATTATGTGCCAAGCATTTAGGTATTTATATATTTTTTATTTCCTTGATTCTTCCTAACACCTTTATGAGGAGGAACTATTATTATGTCTATTTTACAGATGAGGAAATTATAGCTAAAGAATTAAGTAAATTCCCAAAGTATCATGGCTAGAAAGTAGTTGAAAGGAAATTCAAATCCATTACACTCCAAAGCCTTGTTAACTCCTGACTTAGAATACAATGATGAACACACAGGATTTTAATCAAATCTGTTTGAGTTTTATGCTAACTCTGGAAGTACTATGAAAGATAGAAAGAATAGGAGAAAAAAGACAGAAAGGCCAAATAAGCTTCTGTTGCAATAGATCAAGAAGGGATGAAGAGGCCTTGAATTAGGGCAGCAGAAACAGAAAAAGGACCTTTTTGAGCAACATTTCACAAGTAAAACAGGTCCTAAGAAATTGTTACATGAAAGGGACAGAGAGAGAAGGATTTAAGACGATTCCAAAATTTTTCATCATCTTTTAGAAAAAGAGACACCCCACTGAGGTATGGATCACAGAAAGAACAGATAGATACTAAATTCACTTTGAGACTTATAGAGTCTGAGGTAGAGATAAGAGATACCCAGAGATGTGGAGTAGGTGGGTGGAGGTATAGTCTGGAGCTAAGGATATATAGCTATAGCTATAAAGAGATTTGGGGGTCATTCACATAAAGATGATAACTTTTGGTTAAAAAAAAAAACAAGATTCCCTCAGGGATGGAACTTGCTGCAAGAAAATAAAAAAGAGAAAGAGAGGGGGAGGGAACAGAATTGAATCCTGAGCAATGCTTTACTTCTAAAAACAACATAATTCACTTCATGGTTGGGATGGGTAGGAGACCTACCAGTTTCCTGAGACAGCAATTTTCTTTTCTTTTTTTTTTTTTTTTTGTGAGGAAGGCCAGCCCTGAGCTAACATCCGTTGCCAGTCCTCCTCTTTTTGCTGAGGAAGACTGGCCCTGGGCTAACATCCGTGCCCATCTTCCTCTACTTTACATGGGACGCCGCCACGGCATGGCTGACGAGCAGTGTGTTGGCGGGCACCGGGGATCCGAAGCCACCCTGGGCTGCGAAGCGCGGACTAAACCGCCGCGCCACTGGGTCGGCCCCGGTGAGACAGCAATTTTCATTTGGCCAACACTGCCTGGTTCAAAGCTTAGATCCACCACACACTAGCTGTGTGACCTTGTGTTACTTCATTTTTCTGGACCTCAATTTCCAACCCTGTTAAATGGAGATAATAATAGCACCTACCTAAATATGGTTGTTGGGAAGATTAAATTATGTAATTATACACACACATAATATATCCTGTACATAATGCTATCTGCTTAGTGTTGTTGTTTTACTGTGCTGTGATTTTTTTTTTTCTCTTTCTTCAAAATACCATGGATTTGTGTTGATTATATTTTAAGGGCCACAAACTGCCAGGAACTAATGCTCATGTGTTTCAGTGATATAATCATTTTTTTCTCACTGGATTTCTGTTCATGACAGAGCAACTGGGACCAGGCTTACTCTCCCGACATAACTAGAAAACTGGATAAAACACGGGGAAAATACTGTTTTCATACTGTTTCAGACAATAGGCAACACAGTACTAGGAACCTTGAGAGAAGCAAAACAACCCTATGATCACCCTGGCTTTCTGCCTGGAGGCACTTTCCGGACCACAGGGCAGGAAGGGGATCCCAAGCAAAGCTTAATGGTCTTGCTGAGTTGAGGCGACAGATATCAGAGTTTGAGGAGAACAAAGTAGCTGGAACATTCAGGGTAGACAAATGGAGAAGATGAACTCTAGGGGGCTATACAAACAAAGTGCTCCAGAAATCAACACAGAGGTCTCCTTGAGTTTTGGCTGAATACAAAGTTGCCCAATATAGGGTGAAAAAGGAAGCTATAAACTGAACAACTGCCACAGCTCACCAGGGACGCAAGACTTTCAAGTTCCAACCAGCTAGAGTGGAGGGAACACCAGGGACATTCAGTAGAGACCTCAGAGAAGTCATGACTTTTTTTTTAAAAATTATTTTATTAGGGTCATATTGGTTTACAACACTGTGTGAATTTCAGGTGTACATCATGATATTTCAGTTTCTGTATAGAATGCATCGTGTTCACCACCACTAGTCTAGTTTTTATCCGTGACCATACATATGTGCCCCTTTACCCCTTTCACCCACACCCCCAACCCCCTTCTCTGCTGGTAACCACTAATCTGTTGTTCTTATCTATGTGTTTATCTTCCACATATGAGTGAAATCATACGGTATTTGTCTTTCTCTGTCTGACTTACTTTGCTCAGCATAATACACTCAAGGTCCATCCATGTTATCACAAATGGCACAATTTTGGATTTTTTTATGGCCGAATAGCATTCCATTGTGTGTGTGTGTGTGCGCGCGTGCGCACATGTATACAAAATATATATATATAAAAACATATATATTTATATAACACATCTTCTTTATCCATTCATCCATTGATGGGCACTTGTGTTGCTTCCATGTCTAGGCTATTGAAAATAATGCTGCGATGAACATAAGGGGTGCGTATGCCTTTTTGAATTATTGATTTCATGTTCCTTGGATAAAAACCCAGTAGTGAAACAGCTGGATAATATAGTATTTCTATTATAAATTTTTTAAAAAATCTCCATACTGTTTTCCATAGTGGCTGCACCAGTTTGCATTCCCACCAGCAATGTATGAGGGTTCCCTTTTCTTCACATCCTCTCCAACACTTATTTCTTATCTTGTTACCACATTGTAGTTTTGATTTGCGTTTCCCTAATAATTAGGGATGTTGGACATCTTTTCAGGTGCCTGTTGGCCATCTGTATATCTTCTTTGGAAAAATGTGTACTCATATCCTCTGCCCATTTTTTTCATCAGGTTGTTCATTTTTTTGTTATTGAGTTGTATAAGTTCTTTATATATTTTGGAAATTAATCCCTTGTTGGAAATATGACTTGCAAATATTTTCACAAAGGTGATAGGTTGTCTTTTTATTTTGTTGATGGTTTCCTTTGCCTTGCAGAAGCCTTGTAGTCTGATGTAGTCCCATTTGTTTATTTTTTCTTTTGTTTCCCTTGCCTGAGTAGACATGGTATTCAAAAAGACACTGCTAAGACTGATGTCAAACAGGGTACTGCCTGTATTTTCTTCTAGGAGTTTTATGGTTTCAGATCTTACATCCAAGTCTTTAATCCATTTTGAGTTAATTTTTGTGTATGGTGTAAGATGGTCTACTTTCATTCTTTTGCACGTGACTATCCAGTTTTCCCAATACCATTTATTGAAGAGAATTTCCTTTCTCCATTGTATGTTCTTGGCTCCTTTGTTGAAGATTAGCTGTCCACAGATGTGTGGTTTTATTTCTGGGCTTTCAATTCTGTCCTATTATCTGTGTGTCTGTTTTTCTGCCACTACCATGCTGTTTTGATTACTATAGCTTTGTACTATATTTTGAAGTCAGGGAGTATGATACCTCCAGCTTTGGTCTTTTTTCTCAGGATTGCTTTGACTAGTCGGGACTTTTGTTGTTCCAAATAAATTTTAGGATTCTTTGTTCTATTTCTATGAAGAATGTCATTGGGATTCTGATTGGGATTGCATTGAATCTGTAGATTGCTCTAGGTAATATGAACATTTCAACTATCTTTATTCTTCCAATCTATGAGCATGGAATATCTTTCCATTTCTTTACATCTTCTTCAATTTCTTTCAATAATGTCTTCTAGTTTTCCGTATATAGGGCTTTCATCTCCTACTAAATTGATTAAATTATTCCTAGGTATTTTAGTCTTTTACTTGCAATTGTAAATGGAATTGTATTCTTGATTTCTCTTTCTGCTAGTTCATCATTATTGTATAGAAATGCAACTGATTTTTGTATGTTGATTTTTGTACTCTGCAACTCCACCGTATTGTTGATTATTTCTAATAGATTTTTGGTGGATTCTTTAGAGTTTTCCATATATAGAATCATGTCCACAAAACAATGATAGTTTTACTTCTTCCTTTCCTATTTGGATCCCTTTTATTTCTTTTTCTTGCCCAATTGCTCTGTCTAAAACTTCCGGTACTATGTTGAATAAGAGTGGCAAGAGTGAGAAACCTTGTCTTGTTCCTGTTCTCAGAGGAACAGCTTTCAGTTTCTCACCATTGAGTATGATGTTGGCTGTGGGTTTGTCACATATGGCCTTTATTGTGTTGACATACATTCGGTCTATACCCATTTTACTGAGAGTTTTTATCATAAATGGATGTTGGATCTTGTCAAATGCTTTCCCTGCATCTATTGAGATTACTGTGTGATTTTTATTCTTTATTTTGTTAATGTGGTGTATCACAATTATTGCTTTGTGGATGTTGAACCATCCCTGTATCCCTGGAATAAATCCCACTTGATCGTGGTGTATAATCCTTTTAATGTATTGTTGTATTTGATTTGCTAATATTTTGTTGAGGATTTTTGCATCTATGTTCATCTGCGATATTGGCCTGTAATTTTCCTTTTTTGTGTTGTCCTTGTCTGGTTTTGGTATAAGGGTAATGTTGGCCTCATAGAATGAGTTAGGAAGCTACCTGTCCTCTTCAATATTTTGGAATAGCTTGAGAAGGATAGGTATTATCCTATCCTTCTTTGAATGTTTGGTAGAATTCACCAGAGAAGCCATCTGGTCCTGGACTTTTGTACTTAGGAGGTTTTTGATTACTGTTTCAATCTCTTTACATGTGATTGGTCTCTTCAGATTCTCTGTTTCTTCTTGATTCAGTTTTGGGAGGTTGTATGAGTCTAAGGATTTATCCATTTCTTCTAGTTCATCCAATTTGTTGGCATACAGCTTTTTGTAGTATTCTTTTATAATCCTTTGTATTTCTGTGGTATCCATTGTAATTTCCCCTCTTTCATTTCTGATTTTATTTATTTGAGTCTTCTCTCTTTTGTTTCTTAGTGACTCTGGCTAAGAGTTTATCAATTTTGTTTATCTTCTCAAAGAGCCAGCTCTTAGTTTCATGGATCCTTTCTATTGTTTTTTCAGTCTCTACTTCTTTTATTCATGCTCTGATCCTTATTATTTCCTTCCTCCTACTGACTTTGGACTTTGTTCTTTTTCTAGTTCTTTTAGGTATAATGCAAGATTGCTTATTTGAGATTTTTCTTGTTTCTTGAGGTGTGCCTGTATTGCTATAAATTTCCCTCTTAGTACCGCTTTTACTGCAACCCATAACAGTTGGTATGTTGTGTTTTCATTTTCATTTGCCTTTAGGTATTTTTTGATTTCTCCTTTGATTACTTCACTGATGCAATGGTTGTTCAGTAGCATGTTGTTTAGTCTCCACATATTTATGACTTTCCCAGCTTTTGTCTTGTAGTTCATTTCTGGTTTCCTACTATTATGATTGGAAAAAATGCTTGATATGATTTCAATCTTAAATTTATAGAGGCTTGCTTTGTTCCCCAACATATGGTCTATCTTTGAGAATGTTCCATGTGCACTTGAGAAGAATGTGTATTCTGCTGTTTCGGGGTAGAATGCCCTCTCTGTATATATATCTATTAAGTCCATCTGGTCTAGTGTTTCATTTAAGTCCACTGTTTCCTTGTTGACTTTCTGTCTGGATGATCTATCCACTGACATTAGTGGTGTGTTCAGGTTCCCTACTATTATTGCGTGGCTGTCAGTTTCTCCCTTTAGGTCTGTTAATAGTTGCTTTATATACTTTGGTGCTCCTGTGTTAGGTGAATTTATATATATATTAATAAGTGTTATGTCTTCTTGTTGGAATGTCCATTCTATCATTATATAATGCCCATCTTTGTTTCTTGTTATCTTTTTTGTCTTTAAGTCTGTTTTGTCTGATATAAGTATGGTTACACCCACTTTCTTTTGCTTGCCATTTTCTTGGAGCATCATCTTTCATCCCTTCATTCTGAGCCTGTGTTTGTCTTTAGAGCCTTCTAAGGATATGTGTTTCCTGGAGGCAGCATATTGTTGGGTCTTTTTTTTAATCCATCCAGCCACTCTGTGTCTTTTGATTGGAGAATTCAATTCACTTATATTTAGAGTGATTATTGGTATATGAGGACTTAATACTGTCATTTTATCTCATTTTCTGGTTGTCCTATATTTCCATTGTTTCTTCTTCCTTGTATTTCTGTCTGCCATTTCAGTTTGGTAGTTTTCTGTGAGGTTTTTCTCTATTTTGTCTTTATTTATGCTTTGTGACTCTGCTCTGATTTTTTTCTGTGTGTGGTTACCATGAGGTTTGTAGAAAAGATCTCATAGATCAGACAGTCCTTTTTCTGATAGCCTCTTATCTCAATTAGCCTATGCAGGTTCTATCCCTTTCTTCTTCCCCTTCTATGCTTGTTATCACAAATTCTTTTTTGTGTTGTGAGTTTTTAAGCAAATTGTATTGGTTATAGTTATTTTTGATGCTTTCTTTCCCTGTATTTTTTATGTTATAATTAAGTGTTTACTAACCTATTCTGAGATAGAGCTGCAATTTTCTTATTTTGTCTATTTATCTCCTTGCTCAAGGTTTTGTAAATCTTTGCTTTTTAGTTTCAGATAGGAGGGCTCCTTTCAATATTTCTTGTAAGGCAGGTCTAGTGGCAATGAACTCCCTCAGCTTTTGTTTGTCTGGGAAAGCTTTTATTTCTCCTTCATTTCTGAAGGATAATTTCACTGGAAAGAGTTTTCTTGGCTGATAGTTTTTGTCTTTCAGTATTTTGAATATATCATTCCTCTCTCTCCTAGCCTGTAGGGTTTCTGCTGAAAGCCTGATAGGAGTTCCTTTGTAGGTTATTTTCATCTGCCTTGCTGCCCTTAATATTTTTTCCTTTCTTTTTTTTTAATTGTGGTAACACTGGTTTATAACATTATATAGATTCCGGGTGTCCATCATTATATTTCGATTTCTGTGTAGATTACATCATGTTTACCACCCAAAGACTAATTGCAAGCCACCACCATACACATGTGCCTAATCATGCCTTTCACCCTCCACCATCCCTCCTTCCCCTGTGGTAACCACCAATCTAACCTCTGTCTCTATGTATTTTGTTGTTGTTGTTTTTATCTTCTATTTATGAGTGAGATCATACAGTATTTGACTTTCTCCCCCTTACTTATCTCACTTAGCATAATACCCTCAAGGTCCACCCATGTTGTCACAAATGGCTGGATTTCATCATTTGTTATGGCTGAGTGGTATTCCATTGTGTATATATACCACATCTTCTTTATCCATTCATCCCTTTATAGGCACTTAAGTTGCTTCCAAGTCTTGGCTATTGTGAATAATGCTACAACGAACATAGGGGTGCATGTATCTTTACACGTTCATGTTTTCATGTTCTTTGGATAAATACCCAGCAGTGGAATAGCTGGATTGTATGGTAGTTCTATTCTTAATTTTTTGAGGAATCTCCATACTGTTTTCCATAGTGGCTGCACTAGTTTGCACTCCCACCAGCAGTGTATGAGAGTTCCCTTTCCTCCACATTCTCTCCAACACTTGTTATTTCCTGTCTTGGCTATATTTTTTCTTTGTCATTGACTTTTAACAGTTTTAATATTATATGCCTTGGAGAAGGCCTTGCAGTGAGGTAATTAGGAGTTCTAATAGCTTCATGTACTTGCATGTCCAGTTCATTCCCCAGGTTTGGGAAGTTCTCAGCTATTATTTCTTTGAATAAGCTCTCTGCTCCTTTCTCCTCTCTTCTCCTGGGATATTGACAATCCTTGTTACTTTTCCTAATTGAGTTGGATATTTCTTGAAGAATTTCTTCATTTTTAAAAAATCTTAGTTGTCTCTCCTACACCACCTGACTCATTTCTAGGTTTCTATCCTCAAGCTCACTAATTCTCTCCTCCACATGTTCTGCACTATTTTTTTTTTTTTTTTTTGTGGGGAAGACCAGCCCTGAGCTAACATCTCTTGCCACTCCTCCCCTTTTTGCTGAGGAAGACTGGCCCTGGGCTAACATCGTGCCCATCTTCCTCTACTTTATATGGGACGCCGCCACGGCATGGCTGACAGGCGGTGCGTCGGCAGGCGCCCGGGATCCGAGCTCGCGAACCCCAGGCTGCCAAGTGCGGACTAAACCGCTGCGCCACCGGGCGGCCCCTGTTCTGCACTATTTTTAATGCTTTCTACATTATTTTTCATCTCATTTATTGTGTTCTTCACCTGCAGAATTTCTGTTTGTTTTTTTTTTTCAGAGTTTCAATCTCCTTGGTGAAGTACTCCTTCTCTTCATTAATTTTATTTCTGAGCTCATTGAACAGTCTTTCTGAGTTTTCTTGTAACTCACTGAGTTTCTTTATGACAGCTATTTTGAATTCTCTGTTAGTCAGATTGTAATCTTCTATGACTTTAAGTTTGGTTTCTAAAGAGCTGTCATTCTCCTTCTGTTCTGCCACGTGCCTGCAGTTCTTCACAGTGTTTGATGAATTGATCCTCTACTGGCACATTTGTGGTAGTAACCACCTTTCTTATTTGGGTATGGCTTTGCTTACTTTGGTTCTGTCCTGCTCCTGGTTGTACTTAAGAGCCTACACTTTCCACCCTTTACTGCCTCTGCCTAGGGCATCATCAGTGCCCCCCTTGTGCCACTTGTGCCTCCAGGGTTGCCGGTGCCTTCTCTTTAGTCTCAAGGGTCACCACTGGGGTCACCAGGCTGCAAGCACTTCTACTGTTTCCAGGGTCACCTGGGTCTTGTATTCCTCCACTGGCTCTTCGTGGGTTCTCGATGGGCTCAGATGCTGCTGCCCTGTGCACCACCTGTGCTGCTGCTCCTGGGTTGTCTGGGGTGCTGGCTGCATTGTTGCTGGAGGTGTTGGGTTCATAGGTGTCTCTGTTGCTGCTGGGGGCCTGGGAACTCAGGGAATTGTATGCAGCCCCTGCTGCTGGTAGAGCTGGTGTTGGGGATCCTGCCACTGGGGTCTGGGTCACCGGTTCTGCTGTGGTTCCTAAAGCCTCTGGTCACAGGTTCCAGCTGCCATTGCTAGGGGAGAGTAGGGGCTCAGCAGGGAGAGGTTTTTGTTGTTGCTCACTATGCAACCTCTGGTCTCTGGTGCTAGCCAGTATATTTTGAAAACTCAGGTCAGAGCACCCCACCCCAGCCATGAAAATCCAAGTTTTGTATACTATCTGCACTGTTGGAAAGAGCTGGCCACTGCTGGAGGAGGGGGTGTGCACACTGGATCTGCTGGGAGATGGGCACAGAGTAACCCATCCCACTTTCTCCATCTCTGCCAGGACCGCTCATGGGTGAGCAGGTTGAGTCTGCTGGGAGACAGGTAGGGAGCAAGCCACCCCACCTTCTCCACCCCTGCTGGGACTGATCACGGGCAAGTAGGCTGAGTTGCTGGGGGATGAGCAGGGAGCAAGCCATGCCTGTTTTCTTGCAAGTGTGCGGGCCAGTGTGGGGACCCATGCTCTAGGTGGCTACTGCCAGGGGAGGGGGGAGGGGGCTGCTCCTCTAGTTCCACTGCCTCCTGGGAGTCCAGTCTACCCACCTTCAGCTGTATAGATGCCTGGATCTCTTATGTGTCGTGTTGTGCTCAGTAGGGAATCCTCAGTTGGTCAAAGGATATCTGATTGGTTGTAACTTAGAGGGGAGAGACAAAGGGAACACTCACTGCCATGATGCTGACATCACTCCTCAAAGTCATGTCTTTATAGAAGAGATAAACTAGCCTAGAGTAAAATATACTCTAAACTCACCCTAACAAAGCTTAACAACACAACTTGAAAGAAGTAAACTTAATCTACAAGTAACAACTACCTGCCAGAACAAAGTTCAACACTCTTTGCTGAACAACATCTGCTGAAATTTCTCCCAGATTGATAAATTATATAGCAGCAAAACTATACATGCTCTACGACTATGGCTACCTGGCAGGGAGAAGTAACAAGATTGTAGCCCAAAATATTATAGTCCATTGATCTGACTTATATGAGAAAATCTGTAACACAGTCATAGCATTCTTATGATAGAAGATTAATTGCTTGCTAAAGAGATAATTAAAATATTTCCAGGTTAGCACCCATGTCCTTTAATAAGTGTCATTGGAAAATGATTGAATGCTGGACTTTCTCACTGAGTGCTAGATTTTGTTGGATTTATTAACCTTCCTAAAGAAATCTTGAGTGTGCAATGGTTGTACTGTGTGTGTGTATGTTTTAATATATAAGTTTTACTTAAGAAAGATGCTTGAACTGGGGGCTTGCTTCCTTGTGTGTTTTTAACCAAAAGAGGGTACATTTCTCTATTTTTAAAAGAAACATAGGAAAAGTGGATCTCTTCTCAATCCCAGGGCAGGAAATGGGCTATGAGAAAAGAAAGTCAGTAGAGACAAAATATTATTCTTGAGGTCCATTTGATGCCCCTCTTATCACTTGTTGCCTAACTCTATAATTATAAATTTATAAGCAACTAAATGGATTACATTCGCAAAACCAACACTTTTTAATTTTTTTATTTATTTTTGTGTGTGTGTGAGGAAGATTAACCCTGAGCTAACATCCATCACCAATCCTCCTCCTTTTACTGAGGAAGACTGGCCCCAGGCTAACATCCATGCCTGTCCTTCTCCACTTTACATGGGAGGTCACCACAGCATGGCCTGACAAGCAGCAAGCCAGTCTGCACCCGGGATCCAAACCCACAAACCCCGGGCCACCAGAAGCGGAGCACACGAACCTAACTGCTACACCACTGGGCCGGCCCTGAAAACTGACACTTTTTTATGGTGGTTGTTGAACTGCCTGGTATCTGAACTTCCATCCTCTTTTTGGGGGGAATTCCCCACTATCTGAGTCTTAGTGAAATACAGGAAATACTTCTCATGACAGAAACTGAAAAGGTCAGATAATTACTTTCCACTACCACCTGATAGCTAGGATGAAGAACAACGCCTAGGCTTGGTTCTTTGCCAGAACTTTGAATGTGAAGCAAGTGACACAAAGAATAGTGACAGAGAATTTACTCTGGCAGTAGCCACAGCAACATCCAATTACTATGGTCATCAGTGCCAGTGGAGCTCATCATGGTAACCAATATCCAGCTCCAACAGTGGTGGCTCCAGCTCTGGCACCCAGGGTACAACAGTTGCTGTGCCAGTCTTATTTTATCTCAATTAGTGGCATCTCTATTCATCCAGCAGCTCAGATTTTTACAGTTATGTTTGATTCCTCTCTTTTCCTCACCCTCAACATCTAATCCATTAGCAAGTCCTCAGCTCTCTACCTCAAATTCTAATCCAAATCCTGCCACTTCTCATCACCTCTACCCCTTCTTCTTTAGCCATAGATGTCATTAGTATCAACTGGACTACTACAATAGCTTCCACTTTGCTTCCTGTAATTCAGTCTCTCTGTGTAGTCAGGATGATCTTTCTATCATGTAAATCAGATCATCCATTTCCCTTGTTTAAAACCCACTTAAGGCTTCCCTTTGCATAAAGAATAAAATACAAATCCTTTACCATGGCCTACAAGGCCCTCCATGATCTAGCCTCTAACCTTTCACCCTCATCTCTTACCATACTTTCCCTTAACTGTGCTGAGGTCAGACCTGCTTCTTACGCTTCCTTCATGACCTTGGCGGTTGCAGTTATGTCTGCCTGGAATTCTCTTCCTCCAGAAGAGGTATTTCCTTTTCAATATTCAAATTTCTTTTCAAATAGCAAGGCCTCAGGGAAGCCTCCTGACCAAAATTCGCTCCCCTCCCCCACATTCACTATATATTCTATTACTTTGCTTTGTTTTCTTCAAACTACATATTATAATTTGAAATTGCATTATTTACTTATTTGATCTCTATGTCACCCAACAGAATGTAAGTTCTATGGAGTGGTATCTGTATTGTTCACCACTATAAGTCCAGTACTTAGAACAGCTCCCAGCACATATCAGGTACTCAAAAATTCCCTTACATGAATGAGTAAATTTAATGTCAGTCATATGATAAGATTAAATACATAGAATTTTCTTTTGCAATAAAATTATCAGCACGGCATTTATTCATTTATCAAGGGATACTCATAAATAGCTTCAGTTCTGAAAGATACACTCTCCCAAGTGACACAAAAAGGGACCATTCTCCTTAAATCAGTACTACATCCAGACCTGAGTCTAAAGATGTTCAGTTGAAAGAAATATAAGCTTCTGAAAAATAAGCAATAATTATTCTGAAAAATAATTATAGTCCAATAATGTTTTTTACTGCAAGAACTCTAGTACTATCACTTTCTATTTTTATTTGTATTGGGGGAATCTTACATTACCCCAAAATTGGTAGATAAAATGATCTTTAGACAGTTTAATAAATAAATTTAAAACACTGAAATCCTTAGATGAAGTACAAATCACTTGTCAAAAGTACAATCTCATTTGTCAAAACATGAAAATGAAAAAAAGGGAAGACACAGAAATAACAGGCTCAGAGCTGCCAAACTGACAGGCTGTCTTAAGTGAGATAGTCAAAACATTCATATGCTAATTTTTAAAGTGCTTTCTATCTGGCCATCCATATGAAAACATAAGAGGGCTTTTTCTTCCTATTTCAAAAGTATATGAATGGGTCAGACAGTGGACACCCTGATTACTAAATTAAGCAACAGCCACAAAGATCATAAAGAATTGTCCATTTAAGTTCTGAATGCACATATAAGACAACTACTAACTGACCTGCATGGAGATAATTCAGAAGAACCAACCTCCACAAAAATATTATTATCAATTATTTCCATCTAACAAAATTATTGGCAGCTTTCTGCATATAGAACACAGTGCAAAGATAACTTTCCATGTTAGCAGCTGGATTAACTATATACTGTAAATGGCAAAAATCAAATAGCAAAAAACTACCAAAATATGGTGAAAGATTTAACTAAAATGTACAAATATTATTTTTATTTTCCTTTTTTAAATTGAGTACTGTAAAGGGTTTTCTTGTTCACATTTCTCCTAAGCATTCCTCCCTCTAGCAACACTAATAATTCTAAACAAAAGAACATCTCCTTGAAATGTTCCCCTCATTGGGTTGATGAATTTGCCATCAAATCTACACTTTCAAGTTATCACCCCACTTCCTGGGATGTGAAATCCAGTCTAGCAATAAAACTAAGTTTTGCTCAAATTTGCTTTTGTAAGAATGCTGGTGTTTCCAGACTTGGATTCAGGTATTCTGCTGCTAAAAAAGAAAGTGAACACATATTGAACGATTCCATTTATGTGAAATGTACAGAAAAGGTAAATCCACAGAGACAAAAAGTAAATTAGTAGTTGCCAGGGACTGGGGGATGGGGGAAATAAAGAATGGCTGCTAACGGGTACAGGATTTCTTTCGGGGGAGATTAAAATGTTCTGGAATTGGAGAGTGGTTGCACAACTTTGTGAATATATGAAAAACCACTGAATTGTACACTTTAAAAGGGTAAATTTTATGGTATGTGAATTATATTGCAATAAAGCTGTTATAAAAAAAATGTGGTCAGCTTTCCCCAGTTCACAAAAATATTAATATATAATTTTCTTCTTAAAACTTTTTCCTCTCATAAATTTTTTAAACCTTTGGCATGAGCTACCACTCATCTTCTAGCACCAGACAACAAAAATAAACAATTAGCAAACTAATGTAAGCATGAAAAGTTGAGAAAACAGATCAACATTCTTAGTTGAATGGGTTATTTTATTCATGGACATGCGCTGATGATATAAATTTACTATAAATAGGTACCACAGAATCAATTTCTATAATTATCATTGTCTATAGTGCATTTGAAATTTATAATAAAATATGTCGATATTTCATAGCATTCTACTAAGAACACCATGGCTGTATATGGTATCTTATTTAGACACATTACAGCCAATGAAACAGAACAAAGCTAATAAGGCCAAATAAAGATGAAACTAATCTCTATCTTTACAACAACATATGCTAGCATAACATATCTCATCCATGACTATAAACAAAAAAACCAACAACCTGTACACAAACCTTCTCTCAACATCTCCCCCCAAAAAAGTAGGTGAAAAGGTTGTTTCTTATAATCCTCACCAATTTTAGCACCACCACTTCAAAGATAAAATTTGAAAATTCCAATCCTAAAACACAGTGACTATTCTGTGTCAAAAGCAGTTTCAAGTTAAAAAAAAAAAAAAAAACCCTCCAGGACGCTCCCCTGGCCTAGTGGTTAAGTTTGGCGCATTCCACTCTGGTAGTCCAGGTTCAGATCCCGGGCGCAGACATACACTACCCATCAGCAGCCATGCTGTAGAGGGAGCCCATATACAAAATAGAGGAAGACTGTCACAGATGTTAGCTCGGGGCAAATCTTTCTCAAGCAAAAAGAGGAAGATTGGCAACGGATGTTAGCTCAGGGCGAATCTTCCTCAGCAAAAAGAAAACAAACAAACAAACAAAACCCTCTGCTTCCTAAAGCATAGTCATATCTTAAAGACAAGTAACAGTCACAATTTTCATACCTGAAAATCCAAAACTCATGTTGTCCATAGAAATTTCTAGCTTCTTATCACAATTATTCGTTTTTTGTGTGTGAGGAAGACCAGCCCTGAGCTAACATCCGTTGCCAATCCTCCTCTACTTTATATGGGATGCCGCCTCAGCATGGCTGACAAACGGTGTGTCAGCAGGCGCCTGGGATCCGAACCCGCAAACCCTGGGCTGCCAAGTGCGAACTAAACCACTGCGCCACTGGGCAGGCCCTTATCACAATTATTCTTATGAATAAGTTTTAAATTGTTATAATAATCAAATCAAATAGTATCATACTGTTTTAATTATTGCCTTTTTAAAAGTATGCTTTATGATATTGTAGGATGAATCTACTTTCTTTAGTTTTTCAAAATAATCTTTCATATTCTAATCTATTCATTTTTCCACATAAATTTCAAATTAATCATGTCAAATTTCAAGAAAAATTTAGTTGATATTTTTACTGTTTTCATTACATAAAATCACAGATAGTTCTATTTACATTATTCTTAAGTAATTTTTGGTCTGATAAATGTGCCTCTTTTCTTCCATTATACTTTCTAACTTAGGTGGAATGCCAAGTGGAATATTACTTATTTAATTGAACTCTTATTTCTTCTAGTATCTTAGTCAACTTATTTGGATTTTCTAGGTATAAAAGTTTACTTCAAATAGCCTAGAGTACAATTCAAAATAATAATAAAATACATTTAAATGAATAAGAAAGCCATGTTTGAGAATTTCTAGAGATATGAAAATAAATAAATAAAACAAAGTAACGAATTCATCCAAATGGAAATACAAAATCTAAAAAAGTAGATTTTAGCTTGAAAGTAGTACGGACTTCACTTCAAATTTATATCTAAAAACCACTCTGAAATGGGCGAGACAATTTGAAAAATTCAGATTATCTAAACTTGTTTTTCAATAACTTGCTTGATAATCTCCCCTGAAATAGAAGTTCTAATACAAATCAGGATTTGATAAAGACAGAAACATCAAAATATATGTTTCTGAATAAGAGGCTTAATCTTCTTTTTAAAGTCAGTTTCTGAAAGGTAGTATTAAAATATTTACCAGAATAATAACGGTGTATTCTAGTTTTATCAGATCATTAATGTATCACGCATCCCAGTAAGAGATTATTGAACACAACATCCAAAGCCCAAAAGGTCTCCTAGCTGCAGTTAAGTATGCGTGTGCATGTGTGTGGGTGTGGGTGTGTGTTTTGACAGAGGGGGTGGGAGTGGCAAGTCATTTGCTTTGGGAGTTTTATATTCCTACACCAAAGATCCTAATCTTTTTTCTAATAGAAAGCCTAAAGAAGGTGAATAGAACCTGACAGAAACTGCCTTACTCTCCAACCTTTCTCTCAAAACAGGGTCAAAGTGTTTGCTTCCCTCTTCCAAGTCAGGCCCATCCATACTCCAAGACTAGTTCCTGCTTTTCTGCAGAAAGTATATATTAGCCGTCTCTTTTCTTTCTTGTTACTGCTATTGCTCCATATTAACCATGCAATTATCTTGCCTTTTTCCTCAGTCTCCTAAGTTGAGTCCTGATTCCCTGGTACCCACTCCTTATCCAAGTTTTTTATTCCTTGTCTCTGAATACCCAGAAATCTGAACCAATGCCTGACTCTCGCCCTCAAGAACACCTTGACACATGACCTACTATCTGGCTCTGATCTTTGGTATGTGTCTATTCTGGATTGTTCTCTGCTCTCATACACCCAGGCTTGGCTGTAACTATCAGTTCCAAGGCTGTCCTTTTAGAAAATGTTGCCTGTCCTGAGGAGGACGACTGGGAGGTAGAAGAATACGTTCATTGAGAAAAAGAGTTAAATACAAAGAAATATACAGTTAAAAATGATTATTATGATGGTAAATTTTATGTTACATATATTTTACAATAAAAAAAATGGAAAATAAAACAAATAACAGAAGTGAACCTCAGAGTCTATGAGAAAAGAATAGCTATTTGATGAGACTCTGAAAGGAGAAGCAACTAGGATTATCAGGAGAAAAAGTGAATAAATGGAAGAAGCCAGGTCAGAGTTCAAGTAAACGAACATGAAAGTTTTAGTATTGGGATGTTTGACTCCAGAGATAAAGTTATGGGTAAAGGCTGATTATAGTGAGGTGCTTTTCTGTTTAACTAGTGTTAATTAAAAAGTTAAAATATACTGTGGTAAAAATGCAAATTCATAGAAGAGTATAAAATAAAAACTTGTCCTCCCCATCACTGCCTGAACTCTTCTATGCGTAGAGAAACATTTTTTCCAACTCACATAAGATCATACTTTACATATGGACCTACAACTTGCTTTTCCACCCAAAAGAATATGTAGGACATCTCATGAGCTACCTCCTCTAATTTTAAATGGCTACATTATATTCAAATACATAACTTAATTGACCCAATAACTTAATCCTACCCCGGTGGGATCTATTTACCGACAGTCTGCCTCTTCAAGAGTATCTGGCACACTCTCATGCTTGTTCCTCATTGTGGCCTCCTTGCCTATTGTCACTATTTCACTTTCTATAGTAGTTATCTTCCAGTTGCCCAAAACTTTTTGTTAAAAGCAGGGTCTCTATCATTTCATCTTTATATCTCCACTACCTGCAATGGTGCCTACTACATAGTAATACTAAATACTTTGTTGAATGAATGAATGATCATCGACTTATCTAAAGATAAATGGCTAATAAGTGGCAGAAATAGCATTATAATTCTCAATCTAGCTCTCTCTTTCCATTGGACCATATGGTTCTATTGAGTCTATCTTAAAAACTGATAAACAAAATACCCTGTTACCTACAATGTCAAACCCAATTTTTTCCTTTGGTTTTTGAGGTCCTCCATAATCTGGGCCTACCCTCTCTTGCCAACCCTATCCTCCCTGACTCTAAAATCAGGTCGCCCTAGTCCATAAAAAGTGGTCTCTTCTCTGTCCTTTCCATCAGTTATGCTTACTCCCATCCACATCATGGCTTAATCTGTTGCCCCATTCTAGAACTCCCTCCCTTTTCATGTCCTGCCACCCTAATCACAGTCATCATTCACCACGCAGCTTGTCTCAAAATCTTCTCTTCTCTAAACTCATGTTATAATTATACTTAGAGTATATAGTTTAGTATTAGTTGTTCTCTGATAGTTCCATGTTAGTTAGTATTTCCTCTCCTATCATCTCTTGAAAGTAGAAACTGTATTTTAACAATAACATAATAGCTACAATTTATTAAGCAACTGTGATAGATTGTATTATTTGTCAAAATACTCACTGCTCTTCTCTACCTGACCCATCAAAAAAGAATCCTTCCTTTTGAGATGAGAATACTTCCTGTTCCAGTGATGTCAGGCTTGAACATATGACTAGCTTTGGCCAACAGAATGTGAGTAGAAGTGGCATATACCACATCTGAACAGAATTTTAAGAGCTATCACATGGTTCCATCATGCTTCTTTTTCCTGTGCCATGAGACTGGCATGTCTCAGATAGGGGCTGAGCCCAGTCTGGGTCCTAAAAGAAAAAAGTTGTGGAGCAGACCTGTAACTGACCTGCAGCCAGTGTAAATAAGCAATAAGAGTAAGAACCAAACATCTGTACTTGCAAGCCACTGAGAGTGGGGGATTGTTACCCCAGCATAATAGAGCATAAGCTAATACCCCCACATAATACTCCCCCTGCTCCTGCTTTCCCCACTCCTACCTTTCCAGTTTATAAAATAACAACAACATTAGAAATTCCAAGAAGTTACTTGGGGAGTCCTATGGCTTTCCCTACCCCTAGTCAAAGTGGGGCTGGGGGTTTCCAAGAAAATTAATCATTAAGATTGAGAGTACCCATGGTTAAGAGAAGACTGGCATCTCATTCCCCATTTGGATAATCAGTTAGACCAGCTGTTAGGACATGTTAGAACACAGATCAGTGGGCCCCACCAGGCCCAAGAATTTACATGTCTATCAAATTTCTAGATGATGCTGATACTGCTGGTTTAGGGAGCACACTTTGAGAACTACTAGGGTAAACAATGAATAGTTGATCTGCCCTATTAATTTGAAAGAACTAGCAGAAAGGGGGCAAAGGTAGAATAGTTTAAATTCCCATCATTTGCCATTGCAAAGATGCAAGAATTTCCAAAATTTAGATACCAGAGAAGATGGATGGCTTGAGACATCTTGCTGGTATCCCACCCAAGAGGACTGCCTGGAGGCAAGGGGATTCCAGCAACAAGAGGTTTTAGAGTGTACCACTAGAGGTAGACACTGAGAGAGGTTGAAAGAAACAGAACTGGAACTAGGTCTCTCATATTAAAACACTGCAATTAAGAAGCTTCTAAAGGATCCTTCCAAATATTCATATATGTGCGTCCATAAGAGAACTAGCATGTGGACACCTGCCAATGTTGACCAGAGAAACTGCAACAATCAACAGTGAGTGAGCTACAATCACATCAGTAAAGTGAGAGACATTTAACCTTTTCCATCTCCTTCCTTCTAATACACCACAAGAGCTAGCCACCCAGAAGAGATGGGGAAGAAAAGTTTTCCTGATGAAGCCTAGGCCACTGGCTCTGAAGAAAGGGGAAGGGAAGAACTTTAAATTGGATGTAATATTGGAGCTTTAAATTGGAACAGAATGAATTATTTTTTATTTTATTTATTTATTTTTTGGTGAGGAAGATTAGCCCTGAGCTAACATCTGTTGCCAATCCTCCTCTTTTTGCTGAGGAAGATTGGCCCTGGGCCAACATCCATGCCCGTCTTCCTCTACTTTATATGTGGGATGCCTGCCACAGCATGGCTCGACAAGTGGTGCGTAGGCCCGCGCCCGTGATCCGAACCCGCAAACCCCAGGGTGCCAAAGCAGAGCGTGTGAACTTAACCACTACGCCGCCAGGCTGGCCCCCAGAATGAAGTTTTTAATACCCAAAAGCACACAGAAGGTTATCGAATCTGGAATGTGCCCAGAAAGAGAGATTTGGCAGAGCACAGTTGAAGGAAGTGATTGTAGGAAAATAAAGCCAGGTCATGTTTGTACCCCATAAGATTGGTGAGGAAGCCAGATGCTAATTTATCATATCAGCATCTTTTTTTAATTTTTAAGAAAATTATTTAATGATGTCTTAATAGCTTATAACATTGTGAAGTTTTAGTTGTACATTATTGTTTGTCAATCACCATATAAATGCTTCCCTTCACCCCTTGTGCCCAACCACCCTCCCCCTTGCCCCTGGTGACCACCAAACAGTTCTCTCTGTCTGTGTATTAGTTTATATTCCACATATGAGTGAAATCATGCAGTGTTTGTCTTTCTCTCTCTGGCTTATTTCACTTAACATAATACTCTCCAGGTCCATCCATGTTGTTGCGAATGGGACAATTTTGTCTTTTTTTATGGCTGAGTAGTATTCCATTGTATATATATATATATACCACATCTTCTTTATCCAGTCATCTGTCATGGGACACTTGGGTTGCTTCCACTTCTTGGCTGTAGTGAATAATGCTGCAATAAACATAGGGGTGCATAAGCCTCTTTGGATTGTCGATTTCAGGTTCAATGGATAGATACCCAGTAGTAGGATAGCTGAATCATAAGATATTTCATTTTTAATTTTTTGAGGAATCTCCATACAGTTTTCCATAGAGGTTGCACCAGATTGCATTCCCACCAGCAGTGGATTAGGGATCCTGTTTCTCCACAACCTCTCCAACATTTGTTGTTTTTTGTCTTGGTGATTATGGCCAATCTAACAGGTATAAGATGATATCTCAGTGTAGTTTTGATTTGCATTTCCCTGGTGATTAGTGATGTTGGACATCTTTTCATGTGTCTATTGGCCATCTGTATCTCTTCCTTGGAAAAATGTCTGTTCATATCCTCTGCTCATTTTTTGATCAGGTTGTTTGTTTTTTTGTTGTTCCATAGTGTGAGCTCTTTATATATTATGGAGATTAACCCCTTGTTGGATATATGCTTTGCAAATATTTTCTCCCAGCTAGTGGATTGTCTATTCATTTTGATCCTGGATTCATTTGCCTTGTAGAAGCTCTTTAGTCTGATGAAGTCCCACTTGTTTATTTTTTCTTTTGTTTCCCTTGTCCGAGTAGACATGGAATTTGAAAAGATCCCTTTATGATGAATGACAAATAGTATACTGCCTATATTCTCTTCCAGGAGTTTTATAGTTTCAGCTCTCACTTTCAGGTCTTTGATCCATTTTGAGTTAGTTTTTGTGTATGGCGATAGAAAATGGTCTACTTTCATTCTTTTGCATGTGGCTGTCCAATTTTCCCAGCACCATTTATTGAAGAGACTTTCCTTTCTCCATTGTATGTTCTTGGCTCCTTTGTCAAAGATTAGTTGTCCGGAGATGTGTGGTTTCATTTCTGGGCTTTCAATTCTGTTCCATAGATGTGTGTGTCTATTTTTGTACCAGTACCATGCTGTTTTGATTATTATGGCTTTGTAGTATATTTTCAAGTCAGGATTGTGATGTCTCCAGCTTTGTTCTTTTTTTTCAGGATTGCTTTAGCTATTCGGGGTCTTTTGTTGCCCCAAATGAATTTCAGTATTCTCTGTTCTATTTCCGTGAAGAATGTCATTGGGATTCTTATTGGAATTGCATTGAATCTGTAGATCGCTTTAGGTATTATGGACATTTT
The DNA here is from genome assembly GCA_031878705.1 of Tapirus indicus. NCBI lineage: Eukaryota > Metazoa > Chordata > Mammalia > Perissodactyla > Tapiridae > Tapirus > Tapirus indicus. The sequence goes on from CM062938.1 coordinate 22,441,425, forward strand.
AACTATGTTTATTCTTCCAATCCATGTGCATGGGATATTTTTCCATTTTTTTTATGTCTTCATCAGTTTCCTTCAATAGTGTCTTATAGTTTTCATCATATAGGTCTTTCACCTGCTTGGTTAAATTTACTCCCAAATATTTTATTTTTTTTGTTGCGATTGTAGATGGGATGTCTTTTTGAGCTCCCTTTCTTGGCATATAGAAATGCAACTGATTTTTGTAAGTTGACTTTATATCCTGCAACTTTGTTTTAGTTTTTGATTATTTCTAATAGTTTCCAATGGATTCTTTAGGGTTTTCTATATATAAGATCATGTCATCTGCAAATAGTGAGAGTTTCACTTCTTCGTTGCCTATTTGGAGTCCTTTTATTCCTTTTTTTTGCCTAATTGCTCTGGTCAAAACCTCCAGTACTATGTTGAATAAGAGTGGTGAGAGTGGGCACCCTTGTCTTGTTCCTGTTCTCAGAGGAATGGCTTTCAGTGTTTCCCCGTTGAGTAGGATGTTGGCTGTGGGTTTGTCATATATGACCTTTATTATGCTGAGGTACTTTCCTTCTATACCCATTTTGTTGAGAGTTTTTATCATAAATGGATGTTGGATCTTGTCGAATGCCTTCTCTGCATCAATTGAGATAATCGTGTGGTTTTTATTCTTCATTTTGTTAATGTGGTGTATCACATTGATTGATTTGAAGATGTTGAACCATCCCTGTGTCCCAGGTATAAGTTCCACTTGGTCATGGTGTATGATCTTTTTGATGTATTGCTGTATTCGGTTTACCAATATTTTGTTGAGGACTTTTGCATCTATGTTCATCAGGGATATTGGCCTGTAGTTTTCCTTTTTTGTATTGTCCTTGTCTGGCTTTGGTATCAGGGTGATGTTGGCCTCGTAGAATGTGTTAGGAAGTGTTCCATCTTCCTCTATTTTTTGGAAAAGTTTGAGAAAGATAGGTATTAAGTCTTCTTTGAATGTTTGGTAAAATTCTCCAGGGAAGCCATCTAGTCCTGGACTTTTATTTTTGGGGAGGTTTTTGATTACTGTTTCAATCTCTTTACTTGTGATTGGTCTATTCAAGTTCTCTATTTCTTCTTGATTCAGTTTTGGTAGGTCGTATGAGTCTAGGAATTTATCAACTTCTTCTAGATTGTCGAATTTGTTGGCATATAGTTTTTCATAGTATTCTCTTATAATCCTTTGTATTTCTTATCATATCAGCATCTTTGTTTTCTTCATTACATGTATATATTTTATAATTTCTTGATGATGCTTACTTTTCAATTTTCTTTAGGAAAGGTTTTTCCTATCTATGAAAAAGGCTAAATTAGAGCATGATAAGATTCCATTGGTCTTCACTTGCTCACTTCAGAAGGGAAAAAAATCCTCAACTTGTACCTTCTCTGTAACAGACTTTAAAATGAAATATCCTCTTTCTCTCTCAGTATCACGACTTGTATTTTATCTCTACCTTTTCTACCATCTCTAAGTTTCCCTCCTGTTATCACTTCATTTTCAATATTGGAAGAGATGATACTTACCCAGTGTTGACCCTCCCAGGATGTTTACATCCAGCTAACTGAACTACAGCATTCTTCACTGCTTTAATATCCTCTTCCAGAACAGAAGGAAGAATATCACTTGGAAGTCATCTATATCAAGTCAAATTTCACCTCACAAAAGAATTTGAAATGACCTAATATTGTGGTCTTTTATAGACTTCACACCAGATGCTTTCCATTTTATAAACTCCCCCCAAACTTCAATTTCTTACTGCATTTCCACACTTCTGTGTCCAATGATCATATATAATAAGCAGAACTATAAAACATCATAGATTTACACTTTCTGGTTATTGACTTGGGTTTATAAACTCTGGTTTTTCTCATTTGCGAGAAAACTATTTTCTTCAGCTACCTTTCTGAAACACAATTATTAGGGTGAACTCTACATGTAGGAAAATTGCAGGAATACAATAGGTTAGACATAGATAATAAGAAAACCACAGCTAAATTTTAATTTTTTTTTTTTTTTTTTTTTGGTGAGGAAGACCAGCCCTGAGCTAACATCCGTTGCTAATCCTTCTCTTTTTGCTGAGGAAGACTGGCCCTGGGCTAACATCCGTGCCCATCTTCCTCCACTTTATATGGGACGCCGCCACGGCATGGCTGACAGGCAGTGCGTTGGCGGGCGCCCGGGATCCGAACCAGCGAACCCCGGGCTGCCAAGCGCGGACTAAACCGCTGCGCCACCAGGCCGGCCCTAAATTTTAATTTTTAAAAATATATATCTAAATTCTAGAAACTGTCAATTCTCCAACTTTATAATAGCCACAAAATAAGTCTTATCTTGGGATGATTATACTTATCAGGGTTAGATTTAGCTCTAGGTACTAGATAACTCAAAATAACAGTGGATTAACTAAGAGAAGTTTAATTTTCTCCAATATAAACAAAATCCAAAGACCAAAGTCCAAGGCTGACATATCCTCTCCACTATCATTAAGGATCCATTCCGCAATCATTCCTCCCCCCATCTTCAACACATAGCTTTCAACTACAGTCCAATAGCTACTTAAGTACCAGCAATCATATCCATATTCCAGCCAGTAGGAAGGAGAAAGACAGGAAGAAAAACACATCCCTCCCTATAAAGACATGTCCTAGAAATTGTACTTGACACTTCTGATTACATCTCACTGGCCAGAATTTAGTTTTATGAATAGTTCACCCTAACTGTGAGGTTGGGAAGGGTAGCCTTTATTCTGGGTGGCCAAAGATCCAGTTAATAACTGTCGAGTTTATTGCTACAGAAGAAAAGGAAGTGAATATTAGGAAACAGCTAGCAATTTCCACGACAAGTGATGATCACATTTCATTGTTTCTGAGCACCAGGACTTAAGTTGTGACATCAGGCAAGTCAATTTATATTTTCTCACTCAAAAGTCTTCCACCCTTGGCATGAAGAATATTAACTAGAAAAATGTAGAGAGCACAAACTTCCAGTTATAATATGAATAAGTTCTTATTCTATATGAATAAGTACATTATCACACTAATGTACAGTGTGATGATTATAGCTAATAATACTGTATTTTACAGTTGAAAGTTGGTATAAGAGTAGATCTTAAATGTTCTCACCACAAAAAAATGGTAATTATGTGACGTGATAGAGAGGTTTGCTAACGCCATGGTGGTAATCATTTTGCAATATGTAAGTGTTTTACACAATGTTATATGTCAATCATATCTCAATGAAGCTGGGGGATAAAAAGAAAGAAAAATGCCAGAAAATATAGAGTTCTACTGAGAATGCCAAGAGATTCTTAACTTAGAGACAGCAGTAAATTTACTAAGGATTTTAGGTAGCATTTGAGCAGTGAAAGGAAATAAAATAATGCTGAGTTGATGCTTTCTGTTTCACCTTTCCCTTGAGATCCTTCCTCCGTGTTGCAGGTATAGACATCAAAAAATTCCACTGTAAAGCATTAATGCTGTATAAAAAATGATATACCAAACAAAAGTAATAAATATAAAGAAATCATACAGAGTACCAGGAATGTGAAATGTGATTTGGCACTGGACTAGCAAAGAGCAGCACAGTGAGTGATTAATCCTGCATGGTCACATTTACATCTCTAATTTGCTCATATAAATGCATTAAGCCAGATGGTTTCAGAGACTAGCACTCTGCATATACTCGTGGGTCAGTACCCACATCTTCTGTACTTTATAGGTGCCCAGACTTTAGCAGTATTCACCCCTCACTCTTCATTAGTTTCCTAGAATAACTCCTTTATTCTTATTTTTTCCCCACTTCCCATAATCAGCATTCTCACATCCAATATACCTATGCCAACAGCTGCTGTAACCTTGCTAATTAATATATTAGGAGGACATGAAGAGACAACTATCACTTTAACTTAGAACACATTACGAGGACAATTTTGAAAATGGGCACTTTATTCTATTTGTAAAAAATTAGCACCCCCCCAAAAAAATTAGCATTCCCAAAAATGGGAATCATATATTTTACTAGGATAAATCCTATTCCATCTTTTAAAGAATAATCCACACTTGGGGCCGGCCTGGTGGCGCAGCTGCTTAGTCCGCGCTTGGCAGCCCGGGGTTCGCCGGTTCGGATCCCGGGCGCCCGCCGACGCACTGCCTGTCAGCCATGCCGTGGCGGCATCCCATATAAAGTGGAGGAAGATGGGCACGATGTTAGCCCAGGGCCAGTCTTCCTCAGCAAAAAGGGGAAGATTGGCGACGGATGTTAGCTCAGGGCTGGTCTTCCCCACAAAAAAAAAAAAAGAATAATCCACACTAATAACTGAAATTCTTGAAAAGTCAATAAAAATTACAAAACCAAGACTTCACTTGTTAAATTTTAATATTGATTTCAATTATTATAATAATTCTGTACTTATTGATCTGTTGGCATCTAGCCCCAAGCAGACACATCATGTGAGCCTATTCAGTAAGGCAGCTGTGGTAGCAATTTGTTTCTACACTAACAATATACTGTTGAATATGGTCATTTTCTTCTATCTCAAGTGCCATCAATTAATGGATCCTCAATTAGTCTTCAGTATGGAATTGTAGTGTTAGGAATTATACATGACAAGCAGATATAAAATAAAGACATGCCTCAAGCATTCACAAGCTTAGAATTTTTGTTATATCCTAACATGAAAGAAATCTGAAAGATCCCAGAAAAGACCTGTTTAATTTAGAGAAATAAGGTACAAGTAAGAATGCTATAAAAATATGATCGTGTGTTCAGAAGGAAAACATCCTCAAAGAATGTGAGCATGATTTGGGGGCAACAGACACAGTCCTCTCTGAAAAGCAGCTGAATGGATCCCCCTGGTAAATCTGCAGCTGGTCTACAAATGGTGGGAGGAGTTAAGGGAGGGTATCTTCAGATTCACAGAACAACTAGGAGAGGCCCAGGTTGCAATCCCAAGACCCACGGAGTCTATTTATTATCCCTTTGCTCTCAAAACCAAATGAGAGCCAATCCTACAATTATGACCCTCAATATAGCATCATAAGAGATAAACTCTTATATGTATGAAAGAGGTAGAGGATGAAAGAAATGATAATCCAGATTTAGAAGAGGGATAGGACACATAGACTGAGAATTAAATAGCTATGTGTCTTTAGTGTTTATATTTCCCCTAAGACTGCTGGTTTAAATAGCTTTTACCATCACTCAAATAATCATTAAGGGTCTGTCATTTCTTGTTAGATTCATCCTTCTTGGTACAAGCAAAATACTCCAATTATGATTTTCAAGAACATGTATTTATTCTTGTCTCTAGTTATGACTAAATTAACAACCTCAATTTAGGCCCCCTACCTATCCTTCTTTCTCTGAGAACTGCATCTCCTCAATAGGATTTTGAGTCTGAAGCCATGTTTGTTCTGCATGAATATGTCCCCTGGCCATAGGAAGCTGGAACAGGGTTGGACATGTGACCAAGTTAGGGCTTCAAACTACCTCTTGTAGGAATCTAGAATTGATACTCAATTCTACTGTCTACTATCCTATTAGTCTGGACTATTCTCTTGTGAACCCAGGCCCTAAGGCTGCCATTGTGGGTTAGATATGCTTGGTACCTATATGCCAAAACAGAGAAAGCTAGTCTTCAGAAAAAGAGAGAAGCATGAACAGCTGCAGACAGAGGAGCAGCGATAAGAGACTGGTAAACAGAATGACAGTTCCCAAAGATATCCAGGTCCTAACCTGGAACTTGTGAATGTTACCTTATATGGCAAAAAAGTGCTTTGTAGATGTGATCAAGTAAAGGATCTTGAGACAGGGAGAGTATCCTGGATTATCCAGGCAGGCCCTAAATATAATTACAAGTGCCCTTATAGGAGAGAGGCAGAGGGAAATTTTATTACAGAAAAAGTAGGCAATGTGATGACAAGATGCCATGCTGCTTTGAAGATGGAGGAAGGGGACATGAGCCAAAGAATGCAAGAAATGAAGCTCTGGAAGATGGAAAAGCAAGGAAACAGATTCTCCCCTAGAGCCTCCAGAGGGAACAGGGCCCTGACAACACCTTGATTTGAGCCCAATGAAATTGATTTCTGACTTCTGAGCCTCCACCACTTTAAGAGAATAAATTTATTGTTTAAGCTACTAAGTGTATAGTAATTTGTTACAGCAGCAACAAGAAACTAATACAGAGACCACATGGCCCTAGACAGAGAGACTAAGTGGTTGCCTGAGTTTCTAACTACTTTCTATTTCATTCTTTCAAGTGGCCTGCCTCGCACATCTTGCCACTATGTTCCACAAGATACCAATGTTTCATTACAATAAGTCAACATTTTGCTTAGGCCAACCAGAGTCTTAGCTAGCAAGCCAACAAAGTAAAAGTATAAGAAGCTATGGAGTGTAATTTCAAAAGAACCACAACACATAGTCTCCAGATAAAAATATATTTCCTACTTAAAAATGTACTTGTAAGTTTCCCAAATTTCTACCATAGTTGTCACCCTTGTAGCTTTAGGTATTATCTCTAGAATACCTTGTCTTAAAATGAAACTCTATTTTTACCTGAACGTGGAATTCCCCACTATAATTGCATCAACTGAACACATCAACATGGACTTCTCAACAAAATAATGTAGCAGAGTTTTATATTTAGCCCTAAAGAAATATCACAATGAAAAGGTACATTTGCCAGAAGGAAACTGGAAGAGACTGGAACCTAAAACTGCATCTAAAAAGGCAAAATTCAGTAAGATGACTGTGATACAATAAGAAATATATATTTGGTCTTTGTCCTCAGTTCCTGGCACACAGCTCCTAAAACCCCTGGTATCTCTAGAATGGTTAAGAGTGTCTTTTGTATGCTAATGAGATGACTGGTCACTGGGGGCTAGTCTCCAGGAAGACCAAGGCATGATTAGAAAGTTGGAACTTTTAGCCCCAACCCTCTGACCTCTAGGGAGGGGAAAGGTACTGGAGGTTCAGTTAATCACCAAGGGCCAATGATTTAATCAATCATCCCTACATAATGAAACCTCCATAAAAACCCTAAATGATGAGGTTCCAAGAGCTTCTGGGTTGGTGAATACATTGAGGTACTGGGAGGGTGGTATGCCTAGAAAGGACATGGAAGCTCTGTGCCCCCTCCCCACCTTTCTTGCCCTGTACATCTCTTCCATAAAGTGTTTCCCTGAGTTGTGTGAGCTGTTATAGCAAATTATCAAACCTGAGGAGGGGTCATGAGAATCCCTGATTTATAGTCAGTTGGTCAGAAATGCAAGTGGCAAACTGGGACTTTCGACTGGCACCTGAAGTGACAGCAGTGTCATGGGGCTGAGCCCTTAACCTGTGGGGTCTGTGCTAACTCCAGGCAGTTAGTGTTTGAACTGAAATGAACTGTAGGAGCCCTAGTCGTGTCTGAGGAATCAGAGAACTGATTGTTGGTGTGGGAAAAATCCACACACTAGCAATGAAATAGGAGGAAGTTTCAGCAGGTAGAGAACAATACAAGAGAAATGGGTAACCAGAGAAGGTTCGATTCAAAACCTGGAGATGATATAAGCAGATTTTCCCCACATTTCAGTCCAAGGCCTACAGATTTAGAGGACCAACAGAGAAACCAAAATGTCCTTCACAAAGCAAACCTATCTTAAAAGCTCAATACAGAAATTATACTCTCCCAGCACGAATCACTAGATCTCAGAGGAGTGAGAGAAGCAGTTTTCCATTTTCAATAATGAGAAATGGACAGGCTTACCAATCCTTTCATCTTTCAAAGTTTGAAAAGTTGTACTTTCATGAAAAATTATTAGTCTATCAGTCTTTTATTTGCCTTTTTAATGATATATACGTACAGTTCTTTTTCCAAAAAGTGTTGTCGTTCCTTGTAGTACCTTTATGGGATAGGTCATTATAGTGCTGGAATGCCTAGTGCCTCAATCTTCAATTCACATGAAAAGACAAGATGTCATTAGAAACTGATTACTGATGCAGAAAAAACAAAATCCTAACATAACAGAAACCTAATCCAGGTTGAATACTACAGCTAAAATAATGGGAAATAAAGATATACCTATCTACAAAGGACGCTATGACAAAAAAAAAAAGACCTGGGGGCGGGGGGGTAATGCATGCTTAACATAAATTGGGAAGATATTGTATCATTTGGTGAAGAAAAAGCAGAGTGTCCTGAACAATAGATAACTAATGTGCTCATTTACCACTTGGAAACAACAGAGAGCATGGAAGGTCAGAACCGGGGAGCAATCACCCAAACAGGATTATTCGTGAACTCGAAATGCTTGTCACTAATTACAAATTATCCACTAATACTGTGACATGATCAAATAGGTTAATACAGGATTTGAATTAATCTTCCTGGGTTTAAGATTTTCCTCTAATCCACTGAACCTTGGAATCAGTGAAGTGTGATTTCTGTCTAAGATGAGAAAGAACACTGGGAACATGAACATAATATTCCAATCTCTTACCAGGCCAGTCTCAGATACATCTCTTTTGCTTGGGTAAAAACCTAATGCTTCATGTTCTGACCTTTATTAGGATCTACCTTTTAAAGAAAGGTCCATGTGAAGTCATAGAGCATCTTTAAGCCTCTAAAGGGCAGTGACTGTGCTCAATGCATCTTTGAATCTTCAGTGCTTAAAAAACGATGTCTGGTTGGTTGAAATGAATGACACAAGTTAATATTAAAAACCTTTCTTCAAAGAGTTTGTTTTTCCTATACAGCTACTTAAAGCTACATATATAATACCATACTCTAACAACTAAGAAACACAAAAGACTATTTATATCTACCACTCCTTTATTAATTTACATCATTCATATCTATCTTTAACATTCCAATTCTCCACCCTGGATGATTTTCTTCCTGATGTCCCTCTCACCCTTTTTTTAATACAATGACATTTCTTTGGTTAAATGGCTGCTATTCTCTTTATAAAGAATAATGGTAAAGACTGACTTGTATAGTTACTCTTTTGCCAGTGGGGGTTATGAGCGTCAAGCAGTGAGGAAATAATTCTTGTGGGGGTTGGGAGATAAAAAGGAGAAGATAGGAGAACTGTATTCTATTGCTTGTCCTGGATGGCAGTTTCAAAGATGTCTGCTTAGTGATAAATTATACACCTTGTTTTGTATACCTTTGTGTTTGTAGATTACATTTTGACAAAAAGAAAATGTGTGTATGTGGGTGTGTCCTCAAATATATAAAAAGAGAAACTGCAACCACAATATAAGAACAGGTTACCTTAATAAAAAACACTTCAGAGAATCAAAAAGAACTCTTGGAAATTAAATATATAATAAAAATTAAGAACTCACTAGGAGGATAGTAAGATAAAACTAAGGAAGTCTCTCCAAAAGTAAAATAAAAAGGAAACAATTTTGAAAGCAAGGACAGCTAATCTTCGACAAAGGAGCAAAGAACATACAATGGAGAAAGGGAAGTCTCTTCAATAAATGGTGCTGGGAAAATTGGACAGCAACATGCAAAAGAATGAAAGTAGACCATCTCCCATCGCCATATACAATAATCAATTCAAAATGGATCAAGGACCTGAAAGTGAGACCTGAAACTATAAAACTCCTGGAAGAAAATATAGGCAGTACACTAATTGAGATTGGACATAAAGGGATCCTTTCAGATTCCATGTCTACTCGGACAAGGGAAACAAAAGAAAAAATAAACAAGTGGGACCTCATCAGACTAAAGAGCTTCTACAAGGCAAATGAAACCAGGATCAAAATGAATAGACAACCCACCAGCTGGGAGAAAATATTTGCAAATCGTTTGTCCAACAAGGGATTAATCTCAGTAATATATAAAGATCTCATACAACTGAGCAACAAAAAAACAAACCACCCAATCAAAAAATGGACAGAAGATATGAACAGACATTTTTCCAAGGAAGAGATACAGATGGCCAATAGACACATGAAAAGATGTTCAACATCACTAATCATCAGGGAAATGCAAATCAAAACTACACTAAGATATCACCTTACACCCGTGAGAATGGCTATAATCACAAAAACAAATAACAACAAATGCTGGAAAGGTTGTGGAGAAACGGGGACCCTCATTCACTGCTGGTGGGAATGCAAACTGGTGCAGCCTCTATGGAAAACAGTATGGAGAGCCCTCAAAAAATTAAAAATAGAAATACCGTATGATCCAGCAATCCCAGTCTTGGGCATCTACCCAATGGACACGAAATCAACCATCACAAGAGGCGTATGCACCCCTATGTTCATTGCAGCATTATTCACTATAGCCAAGAAGTGGAAGCAACCCAAGTGTCCCTCGACTGATGATTGGTTAAAGAAGATGTGGTATATACATACAATGGAATACTACTCAGCCATAAGAAAAGACACAAGTGTCCCATTCGCAACAACATGGATGGACTTAGAGGGTATTATGTTAAGTGAAATAAGCCAGAGAAAGAAGGACAGACACTGCATGAAGTCACTCATATATGGAATATAAATGAACACACGGACAGGGAGAACTGATTGGTGGTTACCAAGGGGAAGGGGGCTGGGGGGTGGGCACAAGGGGTGAAGGGTTGCATCCACATGGTGATGGACAAACAATAATGTATAACTAAAACCCCACAGTGTTATAAACTATTAAGACATCAATAAAAAAAATTTTTGAAAGCAAGAGAGAAAAGATCAGGAAACAATATTCAAGGACCTGTCTAAGAGGGCCAATATCTGCGTAGCAAACATTCCAGCAAAAGAGAATAAAGAAAACAGGGAAAAAATCATCAAAGAAATAATTCAAGAAAATTTCAAAGGATATTAATTTTCAGTTTGAAAAAGCCCACTAAGTACCCAATGCAATGGATGAAAGTACACTCACATCAAGACATCATATCAAGAAATTTCAGAACACTGAAAATCTTATAAGCTTCTAGAGAAAGAAGATATTAAAGGGTCATGAAGAAATTATCTGGAATCCCAACACCCTTAGACTTCTCCACAGAAACACTCTAAGCTAATTTGGGTGACTTTCTAATCCTTCCAAAAAAATGGCAAAAGAGCCTTAGCTAAAACATTACTAATCTCATTGAATAAAAAGAGAAAGTGACCCATAATTGTTCTTATAAAAGATTTCTTTACACTATAATGAAATAAAAATGAAAAGGTATGCAGGCTGAAAAATAAGAAAATCAATTCACTTAATAAATGTCAAAAATATTCTTGTTATGGGCTGAATTCATATGTTGAAGTCCTAATGCCCAGTACCTCTGAATGGGACTATATTTGGAGATAAGATCTTTAAAGAGGTAATTAAGGTAAAATGAGGTCATATAGGTGGGTCCCAATCCAGTATGATAAATAAATGAAAAGCAATAGCATATATTGGAGTATAGGAGGAAGCGATTTGGTGTAAAACTAATTAGGCCCGACCTGGTTTTTTCCAAAAGGGCCTGATGTGGTGTGTTGAACATGCATTATATATCTGCTTTAAATATTTACCATGTCCCGAAGACAAGAACAATGCCCTTAAAGATAAGGTTGTAACTTCCCCCATATAGGCATTTCTTCAGGGATAAGCATCTCTCCTTAAACTAAGGATTAATTGCTGACCCGCTGCGCTCACCTTGTGACCACTGACCTGCTGTGTTCACCAAATCGCTGTGCTGGCAAAGCAATCTCATGACTATTCTAAAAAGCACATTCCTACCATACGTGATGTATGTTCTTTGTTCCAAGATGGTATATAACCACTCTGTACACCCTACTTCTTTGGTGCCTACTTCCTTGAGGAAGGAAGGCCCCGGGCTAGTCCTCATATCTAGCTCATGATAAACTCACCCCAATTTTGATTTATAGATTGATTATGGATTACTTGCATCAACCAGTATGACTAGTGTTCTCATAAGAAAGGATTAGGATGCAGACATGCACAGAAGAAAGACCACATGAAGCTAGAAGGAGAAGACAGCCATCAACAAGCCAAGGAGAGAAGCCTCAGAAGAAATCAATCCTGCTGATAGCTTGATCTCAGACTCCTACCCTCCAGAACTGTGAGAAAATAAATTTCTGTTGTTTAAGCCACTCAGTCTGTGGTACTTTGTTATGGCAGCCCTAGCAAGCTAATACAATTCTCTTAATACTCTGCTAAAATAATTAATACTAGTTAAACATGGTGGATTAAACACATGCATTTAGGCCTCCTCTCTTCCAAAATTCCACTAAAATGACATTAAAGGATTTTATAAATAGCATAAATTCATAATGAAAAAAAAAAGATTAGAAGAAGAGGCAAAAACAGCAAAGTTTTAAAAGCTAGAAAGCAGATGGACAAGTGGTAAGTGATTAAGCAAAACCAAAACTTAAGCCACTGAGAAAAGCTGCAAAGCAACCCAATTTATATTGGAGAATCCCTATCAGGCTCAGGAAGTAGCAGCACCACGTACCTCTGAAAGCTGAGATGAAGACAGGCTAGAAACAGGAAGATAGGCTGAAAGTCTAAGAAGCAGTTACACTTCCAGATGACTACTCCTCCCTCTTCTGGCAGAAGCCTGGAGAAAAGAAAACAACGTCTCTGGGCTGGGAGATAATAGGCATGGTTGGAGGGTTCCATACTGAAAACATGTGGATGAATTAAGAGCTTACATGTTTGGCTCTCAGAACACGGACAGGCAGCCAAACGTAAATCCTCAGGCAGAAAAATGGAAGAGTTGGTACTAGAGAATCTGACTACACCCAAGAGGGAAAAAAGACCCAAAGGAATTCTATGGCTCAGCCAGATCACCATGTGATGAAAAGTACAGTCAATCAGTCTCACCCTTGCTTAGAGAGCTTCCATTAAGTTTTATTGCACCGCACTCCTAAACCTAAGCAGAAAAATAAGAATGGTAGACATTTTCTAGAAAACATCTAATATAAAAAGCAGACACCAGGGGCTGGCCCAGTGGCATAGTGGTTAAGTTCATGTGCTCCACGTTGGCAGCCTGGAGTTTGCAGGTTCGGATCCCAGGCACGGACCTATGCACCACTCATCAAGCCATGCTGTGGTGGTGTCCCATATACAAAATAGAGGAAGATGGACACAGATGTTAGCTCAGGGCCAATCTTCCTCAAGCAAAAAGAGGAAGATGGCAACAGACACTAGCTTAGGGCCAATCTTCCAAAAAAGAAACAGCAGACACCAAAGCAAACAGAAAAAAGTAATGTGAGGAAAATAGAGAATATGTACATAGATAAAAAATTTTTTAAGTTATCATGAATACCCTCAAAGATAGTAAGAGAAAATATTGCTTGAATGAAACAAAAACAGGGTGTACTAAAAAAGAATATTCAGGAAAACAAAAGGATGTACATACTACAACATGAGTTGACCTTGAAAACATTATGCTAAGTGAAAGAAGCCAGAAATAAAAGGCCACTTATTATATGATTCCACTTACATGAAATGTCCAGAATAGGCAAATCCATAGAGGCAGAAAGTAGATTAGTGGTTGCCAGGGGTTGGGGAGTAAGGGGAATAGAGAATGACTAAGGAATAAGGGTTTCTTTCTAGAATGATGAAAATGTTCTGGAATTAGATAATGGTGATGGTTGCACAACCTAGTGAGTAAACTAAAAAACACTGTACATTTTTTTAAATGGTGGATTTTATGATATGTGAATTACATCTCAATTTTTTTAAAGGAATTTTTAAAATTAAAAATATGATAGAAGAAATGAAATACTCAACAGAATATTTGAAAGATAAGGTAGAGGAGATGTCCCGGAAAGTAGAGAAAACTGAAAAAGTAATGAAATTAGGGGGGAAAAGTAAGAAAATTAAACAGCAGTTCCATGAGGTTCAAAATCCCAGTAACAAAAGTTCTAGGCAGAGTGATAGAGAAAAGTAGAAAGAGATAAACTACCAAACTCTGTGCCTGTAAGTTCTGTAAAAATTTACCTGAACACAGAGAATCAAAACATCCAAATTAAGGCATGTTGTTGTGAAATTGTAGCATGCTAGGGATAAAGAAAAGACCTTATAAACTTCTAAGGAGAAAGAGAAAAAATCCCAGCTTTCATACAAAGAATCAGGAATCAGAATAGTACCGGACTTCTCAATTGCAACAATGAAAACTAGAAAACAATGAATCAATGTCTTAAGAATTCTGAGGGGAAATAATTTCTAAACTAGAATTAAATTAATTGTGAGAGTAAAATATATCTCTTATGCTCCCTTTCTTAGGAAGATACTGGAGAGCATGCTCTACCAAAATGAAAGAGTAAACCAAAAAAGATGAAGACATGGGATCCAGGGAAAAGAAGTTCCAAAAAAGTGAGAAGCAAATAGATTCCCCAAATGATAATGAAGGGAAACAGCTATGCAGCAGGGATAAAAGGAGGGAGAGGGAAGGGGGGGAGGCGGGGAGAGAGAGAGACAGGCTTAAATTGCAAAGTAAAATACTACTTTTTTTGGTTGGCTCTTGTACATATGAAGAATCAGGCTTAATCAATCCTTCAATAAAGGTTTATTCTTATTTATATTCCAAGCAATAACATTGCTGTAATTAAGGAGATGCCAGCCAAACACTGAATGAATTAATAAATGATGAATTAATGCTATAAATGTACTTTAAGTAAGTTGTTTCCAACTTCCTAAATGCCTATTTAATGGGAATTTGGACCTAAACACTGAAGAAGTATGAATGGGGAATCACTAACCTAAGAACCGTAGTATACGGGATGAGTTGCCAAGCTTGTCCACTCCTGTCAAATACAGTGTTCCCTTCCAAGGAAAAGGCATGAACTAGTTTTTTCCTGCAATGGTTGCAACAGATTCTGCTTTGAATGAAATCAGTCCCTCTTTTGCCTCATTACAATCCATTCTTCTACATAAAAGTCAGAGTAATTGTTTAATTTGTACGATTTTTAAAATATAATATTTGATATACCAAGAGATATACTGAAGATTATACTTAAGTTATAAAGCAATCCAAGACCAGAATATTACCAATAACTTGCATCTACCTCTGCCACTCCATCCACCTGCTTCCTGCCTGAGGAAATACTCTTAATGCTGTTTATCATCTCCTTGCCTTTTTTGACATAGTTTTATCACATTGTGCCTGAACAAAATACTATTTAGTTTTGCTTGTTTATTAACTTTATCAATGATGCATGTAATTGCAGTTCATTCACTTTCCCTAATGTATATCGTAACGTGTGAATATGCACTATTTACCCTTTATCTTGTCAGTGGACACTTGGGTAGCTTCCAGTTTTTTGCTATTATAAACAGTGTTACTCTCAAAATTCTAATGCATAGCTCCTAGTGCACTTGTACAGAAGTTTCTCTACCTAAGAGCGAACTGGCTGGGTTGTAGCATATGAAGTTTCAAGTTCAACTTTCAAAATATTGCCAAACTGTTTTCAAAATCAGTTAACATTCCTACTAGCAAGATATAACAGTTCCTAGTGATAATAGTCCCCCACCTCCATAAATCTATTAGGTGAACATAGTATCTCCCTGTGGTCTTTATTTGCATTTCCTTGATTAGTAATGGGTGGTACAATTTTGAAAAGCAGTTTGACAGTTTCTTATAAAGTTGAAATACACTAAACCATATGATTCAGCAATTCCACTCAAGTATATGCTCAAGTAAAATGAAAACATGTTTACAAAAAGACTTGTTTGTATACAAATGTTCATAGTAACTTTATTCATAATAGTCAAAAAACCGGTAAACAACCCAAATGTCCATCAACAGGTGAGTAAATAAACTGTGGTATAGTCAAACATATTACATGGGGTGGGGTGGAAGTTTCATCATTGAAACTGATGATGAGTATATGATACTCCATTATACTTTCTCTGCGTTTTTCTATGTTTGAAATTTTCCATAATAAAAAGTGGGTTTTTTTATCCACGCCAACCAACCTTAGGGCCTTTGCTCTTGCTACTACTCCTTCGGTCACAGCTCATTGAGGCCTCAGTTAAAATGTAACTTTCTCAGAAAAACAGACCTTCTTCCCAGTCACTCTGTACCACATCACCCTGACTTACTGTCTTCTCAGGACTTATCACCATCTGAAATCACCTTGCTCATTCATCTGTTTATTGTCTGTTTCTCCACCTCCACACTCCCAAAATGTAAACTCCATGAGGCAGGGGCCTTCCTATCTTGCTCACTTCTGATTTCCCAGCACCTAGTATGTATCTGGCTCATTGTAGATGCTCAAAGAATAAAGAAATCAAACCACAGCTGATTGAACTGAGTTTCAAATGCACAAGTTGAGGCAGTGCATATGGCTTCAGTACAAGGGATAAGAAACACCTTCAAGAACCACAGAACCACAACCAAAAGGAGTACTCAATGAAGAGTGGCAAGCTGACCCAATCAGATTGTCTCTCTTTCAAATATACAAACAGACAAATAGTCGATGGAATGAGGACAGCCACTGTGGCTTAGGTTGTTAACCTTTACAAGCAGGCTGGTTTCTCCATAATAACCACTGCATTTCCAGTGTTTGCATCAGAGGTGAGTAAAACCCCATTAGGGTGACTTTCAGTGCTACGAATATATAGCCTCATAACAAACTCTCACACAAAAAGTCATAACTGTTTCTTTTCTTTGACTATAAAGACCTAGCTAATCACAAGAGGATGACAAATCTGACCTTAATATGATTTTATACTAGTCACTGCTGTTGCATCTAAGAATTTCCATTCTAGTAGGCTGCTCTGATTACCTCATTTGAAATGAAACCTCTAATGACTTAAGTATTAGAGCTGATGAATCATAATTAATTAATAAACATTTTCAAAGGACAGTAGGTAACAGGTGATAATCAGAATCTCAAAGCTTAAAGTGACAAGTGTGTAAATTCTCACTGACACTAACCTCAAAATAATCATCTTTGTTCTCCCTCCCCATTTCCCCCATCCCTATATCCGACAACCCCAGTCTCTTCATCTTTGCCATTCTGCCATCCATTCTCAATTTCTCTCTTCCTTTCCCTTTCTCCTCTTTTCCTCCATACCCATTCCAATCTCTTGTCTTATCCTGTCTTTCTTCCCTTCCCCTCCAAGCTTCCATCAAAAGGAACTCATTCATATTTTTAAATATTTATTGAATAACATAAGAACTGAAAAATAAAACTATAAAAAGATACTGTTTTTACCTATCAGACTGAGCATCCCCTTCCTGAGGGAGAGAAAAAGGCAAGCAGCAAGCTCTTATTACAGAAGATGAGGCAAAGCCAAATGGGGGTTATCAATATGCAGATTTTACAAGTCTCCAGATGTGAACTGTCAGTCACAATGATTACCACAGCAATCTCACAAAGGCTATGTATGAGAAACAAGAGTGCTGCTACAAGCATTCATTCTAAAAGCATTTGTTTAATGAGTTGGGAAATTTTTGCAAACATATCCAACAATTTTCTTTCTCTTGTTTTTCAGACACTTGTTTCTCATGTAACTAATCTATACATAGATCCTAAGATTTTATGCCAACTATCTTGCCGTAAAACTAAAATTTTACACTTGTGACCTCACCATCAACTTTCTGGCAGCAATATCAGGACACAGACTCTACAGAGAGACTTAGCAATATAAACTCAGTAGGACTCTTGAAATGTTCAGAAAATTAATTAGTATTTGGCATGCTGTTTAAAAAGCCTTTCATTCTGGTTCTGTCAAAAGCAGTCTGGCACATTTCTCCAGCATACTAACAATCTGATGATTGGTAAACCAATGTTTTATTTAGGTCCTTTCTACAGTTCTTCAGTGTTTCATCTGCATACATACATAAGAACCAAGTCAAAAGCTGAGTTTCTAGAGGAGGAAAGAACATTTCATTCGTAGATTAGCCTACTTTTAATGCTTTTTTATGCTTTTACACTGTTTCCTATCAAATGAGACAACGGTGAGAACAGTTAGGGAGGAAAGCAAACCAAGAAAGAGAAAATGCAGTCAAGTGTTCACAGCTGCAAAAACAGAAGTTACCTTGTGAATTTTCTTATTGTATTTTCAAAATTATTAATTTAAAAGAATAATCACCCCCGGCTATATGTCAGGTCCTATTTTTTTAAAGAGCTTTATACACCAGAGAGATAGGTTGATCATCCTCATTCTATAAATGGATAAACTGAGGATTATTGAAGTTAAATGGCTTCTCCAAGGTCACACAGCCAACAAATTGCAGAGAAGGGACGCAAGTTCAGGTCTGATTCCAAAACCCTGTGCCCGTAATCACTATGCTACTCTGTTATTCTATTCTTTACGATATATTGCATTACATCTATAAAATTACCCAACATAAAAATCTAGCTATTTCAAGACAAGTACTTTTAAAAGAATGAAATGTTTCTTTAACTTTTATTTCTGACACTTACACGACAGGTGACATACCACAAAAATTTTGGTTGTTCATTATTAATTTTCATAGAAAATCAGTTACCACCTACGTTTGAGAATAACCTTAGGCTTACCACTTAGATATTTCCCCCATTTTGAGAGATGCATGTAATAGAGAAACCATTGCTAATAATTAAACACATGGGAATACAAACAGAAAAGGGAACACGGGTAAATTAAGGGGAAAAAAAGCACTTTGTGATTATAGAATATACACAAAAGCCTATATTTTAGTATGGAAAACACCAAGTCTGGACACTTGGTTATAAGTTACAATAATCCAAATTTATCTAGATTCTGATTAGCAAAACGCAGAAAGTCTGCACGTGACAGACAATCATTGTGGAGCCCAACAAAGCTACAGAATGAAACTAAGTGAAAGGATGGGAATAGGAAATTTGTTCTACGTATTTGGAAGAAGGGCAAGCTTTTCTAGCTGTTAGGGTAAAATGACTGGATTCAAATGTTGAGACAGAATTTAGATTAATTTCTTCACACTGTTCTCCTCCTTCATTCCCCTAGGAAGAAAGATTATGTCAGTCAACAGGGATACTTCTAGCCAATTAAAGGGTGGTTTTGGGCTGCAGCGCTTCCACTGCACCTCCAAGCTGGAAAGATTTCAGCTGTAACAGAGGATCCACAATAAGGATAAAGTAAGGAAGAGTAGGTAAAATGAGCTCTGTCATACAGGCAGTTAGTCTCATGGGAAGGAAAGAGCCAAAGAATTAGCATTTCTGAACCTGACAAGTGAACGTCACAGTTACAGAGACTCTATATGCACCAGCAATCTTATTCTGCTCTGTCCCTCATGTTACATCAGGGTTTAGGAATTATTTCTAAGTGTGCTCCAACGTCAACCAAGTATTTTCCTTCTTTCATATAAATCAAAAACTTCTGTAGAATTTTAGTCTAATCATTGCTTGTTCCCACTCTCCCACTTTGCTCAGATTGCAGAACTAGTAATTGGCAGTCTTATACACAATACCCTACACACAGCAGGCACTCAAAACAAACTGACCGCATTCATTATTCAGTAAGCAAGCAAGCATTTTCAAAAATAATTTACTGAGGTGAAATTGACATAACATAAAATTAACCATTTTAAAGTGAACAATTCAGTGGCATTTAGTACGTTTATAATATTGTGTAACCACCACCTCTATCTAGTTCCAAAACACTTCCATCACTCCACAGGAAAACCCCATAACCCATTAAGCAGTTTCTCCCCATTCCCCCACCTCCTTCAGCCCCTAGAAACCATCAATCTGTATTCTGTCTCTATGGATTTATCGAGTGTGAATATTTCATATAAATGGAATCATATAACAGGTCATTGTAACCTTTTGTGTCCAGCTTTTTTCACTTAGCATAATGTTTTTGAGGTTCATCCATGTTGTAATATGCATCAGATCTTCATTTTTTTCATGGCTGAATAATATTTCATTGTATGTATACACCACAATTTTTGATCCATTCATCCATTGATGGGCATTTTCACCTACTGACTACTGTGAATAGTGCTGCTATGAACGTGTATGTACATGTATTTATTTGAGTACTTGTTTTCAATTCTTTCGAGTATACACCTAGGAGTGAATTTGCAGTCACATGGTAATTCTACATTTAACTTGTTGATAAAAAGCCAAACTGTTTTCCACAGCCAAGCAGCATTCCTGAGCACCAACCAAGTACCAGATAAAGTCTCTGCTCTCATGAAGTTTACATTCTAGTGAGAAAGAAAAATAATAAACAAGTTAATCACTAATTACATATGTAAATGTACAACATAAATGTCAGATGGTGGTAAGTGATATGAAAAAAGTAAACAGAGTAGGGGACAGAGAGTTATGGGAGGGTACTATTTTATATAGGGTGGTCAGGAAAGGCCTCTCTGATACATAAACAACATGAAATGAGATCATTAAATACTTTTAGACACCTCAAGAGTCAGTGAAGCATTATTTTTTATGAAACATTATTTCTTATATGATACTTTTCCAAAGTACTTTCATCTTTTTGGCTTGATAATGTTCCCTTTGTGACTTTTTTCTGAATGTTAATTCAAACTAGTAACTTTATATAAAGATTATTGCAATTTATTTTGTGCAACACAAAATAAAACCCATCTGGTGAATTTTGTTCATCACCAGTATGCCCTGTGGCAACAAACCTACATTTCTGATATGATTACAGTTAGAGGTAATTATCAAATAAAATATTGTGGAATGTCAGGACTCTATAATCTCAAACCATCAATTTCTCAAAAGAATGTAACTAGCAAATTATGAATAACTCAGATAAAGTATTAAACCTCAAATGTGGGGCAAATACACTTGGCTAAGGGTTAGGAACCCCAGTTCTACTTCCTGCTCTACTACCTTGGGCAAGTCACTTACCTTTTCTGGATCTCAATTTTCAGAAAGTGTGGGAGCAGGAGGGAGGAGGGAGGATGCCTAAGGTCCCTTCCAGTCTAAAGTTTATAAAACACACTTTGAATAGTATATTTGGAAGCCTCTGAGAGGGAGCTAAAGGAACCCAAACATAGCTGCAATGACATAGTGCCTTGGCTGTCTTTAAGTCAATTTAGTTGGGTGAAAGAAACAGTTATCCATAATCCTACTTTAGAGAATAGCCCCAGTTCAAACAGATGAAGTCAGAAATCAGAAGTTTACACTCCAAACCAAGGATCACCATCTCTCTAGGATCAACATAATGTATATTGAAGGGTAGTAATATACAAAAAGAATTATAAGCTCAGCACAGAATATCAGAAAGCTATCTTTTGAGTTCCTATACATGCCTGGTATAGTTAGGCAAAATATACATTATATATAATATACATGTATATGAATATACAGAGAGAAATAAATATCTAGTATGGATAAGCATCCTTACTCCCATTTTACACAGGAGAAACTAAGAGTTAGAAAGAAAATGTTAAAGATCACACAGATATACATAGTAAAAGTGGGATTCTAACCCAGATAGGACTGAATGACTCAAATTCCAGTATGATAATGAAAGATCTTAACAATATGACTGAAGATAGCATTCTTCACTCAAGTTCTTAATATTTTATTTATACAAATAAACTCATGATATAAACAAAACCCAAAATCTTCGCGAAAATCAAATCAACTTTCTTCATCTAAAAGTTGTCTATTTCTTCAGTCTAAACTCAAAACTACCTTAAACTATTTAATTGACTTTCCTTTTTTTCATAGACAACATATCATTTAGAAAAAAAATTCTCCATTGTAGAAATATACTAGGTCTCAACATATTTTCAATCTACAATCTCTCCCCAGGTGATTTCATTCAATCCTATTATCTATATGCTTATGACTCTCAAATTATATCTTGAGCCTTCCCCCTCTCTACTGAGGTGCAGACTCCTATATCCAATTGTTTCCAAAACGTTTTCAGTTAGATGTTTCAGAGCATCTCAACTTTAACAAAGACAAGACATAATTTTATATGTTCCTTGCCATATCTGTTCCTTTTCTCGTCTTCCTATTACAATAAATAGCATTCTATCCAACTGATCACTCAAGGTTAAAACTTAGGATTCATCCTTGAATCTTATCTTTCCCTGCTCCCATAACCATCCTATCACCTAGTCCTATCAGCTCTGCAACCAAAATATATTTGGAATCTGTCCTTGTCTCTTCTTCTCTGTTGTTCCAGTCATCACCATCACTCACTCAAGCTACTGCAATAGGACTCACCTCCTAACTGATCTCCCTTCCTGACCCTCTATAATCCACACAGCAGCCACAGTAATCTTTCTAAATCACTGATCAGATGATGGCACTTCCAGGCTTAAAACTGTTCAATGTCTTTCCACTGCACTTAAATAAAATACAAACGTTTTGCAATATCCTACTACAAAACCTCATGACCTGGTATATACCAAACTCCCTGACACCATTTCCTACGATAACTCTCAACTCTCTGAACCCCAGCACACTGGTCTTTCTGTACGTCAGATACACCAAGTTCATTTCTGTCTCAGGGTCTTTGTATTTGTTGTTTCCTCTATCAGGAAACTTTGTCCTCAAATCTTTATGCAGCTAACTCCATCTTGTCATTCAGGTTTAAGTTTAAATATTACCTCCTCATGAAACCAAATCACTGTCTATCTCATCAAACACTTTATTTTCTTTAGACCATTATCACTCTCTGGAATGATTTTTCTAGTGTATTTATCACTTGCTTCCTCCCACAAAAATCTAAGTTCTTTGAGAGCAGAAATCTGGTTTATTTTGTTTATTGCTATATCCCAAGTACCTAAACAAAATCCCTATTGCATAGCAGACACTTGATATTTATTAAATTAATGAATAGATGAACAAATGAATCTACAGACATAGTTTTTACAAGTCTAAATTATTCCTACACCATCCCCTACCAATTTGAAGGCAGAATCTATGTCTAATTCATCTTTCAATCTTCAGAGAACTTCTACAGTACCTTGTATATTGTAGGTGCTCAAAAAATGATGATTAAAATTAATGAAGGAAACTTTGTTCTAAAGTGTTTAACATATACTTAATTATGGGGTTGGCCTGGTGGCGTAGTGGTTAAGTTCACATGCTCCGCTTTGGAGGCCCAGGGTTTCGTAGGTTCAGATCCTGGGCGTGGACAGATACACCGTTTGTCAAGCCATGCTGTGGCGGCATCCCATATAAAGTAGAGGAAGATGGGCACGAAGGTTAGCCCAGGGCCAGTCTTCCTCAGCAAAAAAAGAGGAGGATTGGCAACGGATGTTAGTTTAGGGCTAGTCTTCCTTACAGAAAAAAAAAAATATATATATATATACACACACTTAATTATATATACTTGTATTAACATTTATTAAGCATTTAGTATGTACCAGAGTCTATTCTAAACGTTTTGTGTATTATCTCATTTGATACTCCTAACAACTCTATGAGGTAAGAAATATCATTATTCACATCTTACAGATGTAGGACCTAAACAAAAAGAGCTTAAGTAACTTGCCCAATGTAACACAACTAGTAAGTAGTAGAGCTGAAATTTGAACCTAGACATTCCTCCTCAACACAAGCATCTGTATTAGCTAAATGAATATTCTAAGAAAGAGCTTGCCATTTTACCCACTTGAACTCATGATTTTCAGAGAATTTGAGCTTCTTCTAAGCTTAAGTAAGCCAAAAGTTTATTTACGTCATAGTTGTGACATCATCTTACTTAATCATTACTTGGTATCAGAACAGGGTAACCTTCTAGAATAGTTTTCTATGCTATGAGGTCCAGGGAAATGCCAGAAGGATCTTTGAGCAATGAAATTCATTGCTCAAGACAAACTGCATTAATTCATTATCACTAGAGGGAGAAATTGGGTTTATAGCTTACTACTAAGTATATGATCCAACATGAAATTTAACAGGGTACTGAAGAAGTGTGAAAATTTTTGAAATATTTCACCAAACACATACAAAAAAGTAACATGAAATATACTACTTCACAACAGGATTGGTGAATAGTTAATATGAGGTTCTATTTTTTTCATAATATATAATGCAACTTTGTAAAGGCTGATAAGCCTTTTGTCCTTGCTCTTCAAAAGCTCTGCTATAGTCATCACATATCATCCCCAAAGTTTTACTAAAAGCTTTATGATCCCAGCACTTCAGAATGTCAAACTTATTTGTGAAAACAGGCATATCCCATGGTTTGTCATTCTTAATATTTGGAGCTCCTCCAATCCCTCCCTGGAAGCCTCAGAGGTAGACAACCTCAAAAATGTTCCCTATACTCATGCTCTAGATCTCACTCTATAATTATTATCTTCCCCTGCTCCCTAGGTCCTCTACCAAAGCTCTGTCCTGTGGATACTAAACTCATGACAGACTGGGGCCAGAAAGGAAAACCCTCCACAACCCCAACCCCCAAAGAACCTCAAATGACAAAACTATATAGATTTGCATCAAAATAATTCAATGAAAGTATAAATAAGAGGAGTAAGTAAGCAAAAGGTGAACTGAAAAAAAATAGCAGACCAACTTCACAACTATTCTCTGAAATCTGAAGACTCTTCTGGGTTATCCTAGAATCTTTAAACATGATTTATGTGTCTGATCTGTCTTCTCAGCTTGACACTAAGTATATGGAATGGCATAGCATCTGTAAATCTCCCTAATAAAAATATCTGTAAACTGCTCCCCCTAGAATGCCCCTCAAAGTCCAGTATATTTTTACTATCCTGTCAGTTTTCTGCCATGATATTATGACAGGGTTATTTCATTTTAAAGGTTACTATTCCTTCAACTGCCAGATATCAGCTATCACAGAGGCAAATAATGGCATACTATTTCTGTAATCTACATAGAGTCAACATTTTTTAAAAGGTTGTGAGTGGATGAAATGATCCAATAATTCTAAAACCTAGTCTGATGAGAAAATTAGAAAAGACTACCAAATCTTAGGAAAAATAAAATCCTTCATTGTTATACTGGTCATGACTGACTCAAGCCATTTCATTTTCACTTATATGGAAGTCAATATCCTATATATATAATAAAATAATCTGAAAACCAGAATAATCTAAGTGACTTTTATATTGCCTTTATTTAATTTTAATATAAAAATACAAACTGATATCTTAACATGAGGTATTTGCTTAATTCCTAATTAACTTCCACTCCATCCTTTCTTTCCCATATCTTTTCTCATTCGGTCGGCTTTAAATATATTCACGCCAATTCTCCATGTTCTCGCCAGCATGATTAACATTTTTTTATACAACATTGGTATGGTAGATGATTGATAACAATCTTATTTTTTTCAAACTGATGCCTTGCTGGGTCTGTGGAGTGGAAGAAATGTTAAAAGTGATTTAAAAGCTAGATTTTCTGAAATCCCACTTTTTCAGATGAATATCAAAAGAGAAAGAAAATGAGCATGTAGTCATTGTACCTCTAAAATGAGAAGTCCACACTGTGAAAATAGAGAAAAAATGTATTCAAAGAAACTGAGTAACAAACTTGCTCAAGCCATTTCCTGAAAAGAAATTACATTTCTGGGTATAACTATTAAAATTATAGGAAACAACCTCCTATTCTTCAAAAACCACTAAAATATGGCCCCCAAATCATAGGTATTATTTTTTTTAATGCAAAGGAATTAAGAGCAAAATCATGTTGTTAATAAATTTAAGTAATGAGCTGTTGTGCTAGAAGACAATTGTAGTAAGATATACACAATACTAACCCATCTTGCCAAAAAAAGACAAAGAGTTATAAAGACAATTATAAAAGAAAAAGTGATTAAATCACTTTAAAAGAGGTTGATGCCTTTGAAAGTTTTTAGTAAGGAATTTTCTTCCTATGGGATATTGCACAAATGTCTTTGTCTTGTCTAAAGTGTACTAAAATTACAAATATACACTCATACTGAGGAAAATTGCTTTTACTTATCAGGCTGAAAGAAACAAGGAAGTCTTGAAAAACATATATTTCCAGGGAAGAAAAGTAAAGCAGGAAAGTGAAGGTATAATAAAAGGACGATAATCAGAGATATGGGAGGAAGACAAACTGCATTAATTAATTTTCTTTAAGAAATGAGACTAGCTGCATACTGAGATGAATTGTCTCATTTGCCAAGTGTCCCAAGTGGCAAAGTCAAACAAATAACTCTGTAATTCTTCATTAGTATTTCATCAAATTTAACCATTTGCAAACCGCCAAAAAAGCTGTGGGGGTGGGGGGTGGTGATGAAATCATTCAAATCTTATGAGAATTACAACTAATCAACTTTTTATGTGTATTTTTCAATCTTCCTTCACTGAAATAACCAAGTGCCAAATGGAAATGGTATAAACAGAGCAAAACCAAATAAGATAAACAGCAAGAAAGGCCTACTCTTCATGGAGGCCATGCTGGACAGAGCAAACCCTTTCAAATCCTTCAGAACTGAGTTTAAATTCTGAGTCTTCCACTTCTTAGGTAAATGAATTTGCCCCATTATTTAATCTCTCGAGTCTCAATTTTCACAAATGTACAAAATGAAAGATACACCAGCACTGCAGGATTATTGTGAGACTAAAAATGGTTGTGACATTAAATGTCATATATATAAAGTACCTGGCTCTTTTCTCAGTAAATGTTAATTCCTCTAATAAATTACACAAGTCAGGGAAATATTTACTTAAATGTTTGAGATTTACTGTTGAATGATCAAAAATTTGAGCATACTATGTGATCTTCTGAAGGCAAATGACTCTCACTCAATACTTTGTTGAGAAATTTAGAATTCAGTTTTTATGTATTTTCATCACAGAGGTAAGATTTATGGACAGATTCATTGTAAATGTCTTTTTCCTTTGGATATAAGCTTTTTCTTCCTCAGCCCCACTAAAAAAATAAATTTTTAAATTGAAGCCTAGTTTTTATAGCACATGGGGCATTTTTTTTCAAAATGAAAATAGCTTTGTCATTTTTTATAATTATAAAAGTAATCAATTATCCTTATTTTTAAAAACTGGATATTACAAAAATATAAAGAATAAATTTTTAAAAATCACTTGAAATCCTACCACCCAGAGATAATAGTGGATAAGATTTTGATATATAAATAAACACATACACACCTATCTTGGATTTCTTTCTCTGTGCAAATGTATATACAGATTTTAATTAAAACTAGGAGATTAATACACTTTGAATATGTCTTGGATATCTTTTATTAACTGTACAAAATCATAATCATAACACTAGAATAAGATGAAAAAACTTGCACAATTCCAATACCTTAAATCAAATGTTTTTATTTTTGCCTCATCTATTTCTAATGCTTACCCATATGAATATGTAATTGACTTATTTATAACCATAAAAGATACAACTTTATATTCTTTCTTTATCCCTTGTAAGCATGTTCTATGTTGCTGAATGAAAATACTTAAGTATAATACAACAAATGAGATACTTTGCTCTAAGCGCTAATGTCAAAATAGCCTTCCTAATTATGATTTATAAAGTCAATTTCTCATTCTTGGAAATGACTAGTTTCAATAAGAAACATACCTACCTTTGTTTTTAAGGTTTTTATACTTCGTAGCTGTGGAGATTAAATGAGATAGGACATGAAAAGTCTTGGTAAACCTGCATTATATGAATTAACACGTCATTATTATCATTGGAACACAGTACATTATGAATGAACATTGCAGGTATATGTGATGTCTCTCAATGGTTCTAGGAGTGACTTTTCTAGGACTTTTGCTCTTGGCAAACAAAATAAGACTCTTCCACTATTATACAACTAGATCCAGGATATTCTATAAAAAATATATTTTAATATATTTCTGGGTTTACAAGTAAGTAAGTAAGGGAAAGCCCTAAGGGGGAGAAAGGAACAATGAGCTGAAATAGAGTGGGGGACATGGCGGAAGTAAACCTGGACGAACTGAATGAGAATCTCCTGCCCTGAAATTAAGCCAAGACTCTCAAATGCTGCTAAAGTGGTCTCAAGTCTACAGAACCCTTGGCTTCTGACAGAAATAAACAATTCCCAATTTAGGCTTTTAGGATTCTCACAGATTAAGTTCAAATAAATATGTACTAATGATTTGTTTTTAAAAATCACTAAATCATTTAAGGAAATAAGCCACCACGAGTGAGAGATAGCAAAAACAATACAACAGACTTAAAATTCCAAGCATATTGTTTTTCCAAAAAGAAAGCTACATTTTATCTCTACATTAAAAGATATTTACACTTTGACAAGGTCAGAATTCAAAAGCTTTATTTTTGTGTCCTCTGATACAACCATAACTATCAAGGATATGAAGAATATATTCTTCCAGAACCTCACCCTGAAAATACTTTAAAATTTCATCCTTCATAAACTGAAGCTTGATTTTAAAATAGTCATAAAATTTTTTAAAAATCAATCATCTATATCTTTTTGTTCTTAACTGCCTAAGCAGGAATCAAGGGAAACAGCAGCACACTTTTCTAACTAAGTCTACATTCACAGCGTGTTAGTAAAGAAAGGCTAGGCTACATCACAGAAACACAACCCCCAAATCACTGTGGCGTTAAGTAACAAAGTTTGTTTCTTGCTCTCCCTGCATATCCACTGCTCTGCTCTTGAGAGTCCTCACTCAGGGATGCAAGCTGCGAGAGCTTCTACCATATGGAAAAAGGCAGGTCACGAGGCAGGTGGAAGAGAATATGGCAAAGGGCAAATATCTGCTGATTCCTTGGCATTCCCTTGAGTCAGAGCAAGTCATGTGACCATGTCTAACTTCAAGGGGGTGGGGAAGTACAGACCTACCATGTGCCAAGAATGAAGACAACCAGAAATACTGATAAACAGCACTAAGAGCCAGCACACACTGTTAATTTATTCAAAAAGCACCTCAGTAATACAAACAAAGAAATGCTGAACTGAATGCAGTTGAAAGTTTATATAATAATTTCACTGCTGGGCTTTAATGAAGAACCACTAAGATGGCCTCAGAGAAGCGTGGGCTTGACAACAGCCTCAGGCATTTGTTGTTTCAGGAAACTAGACTTCCTTTATCAACTGAGTTAATGGAGCAGTTATCCAGGGCTCTACTCTTCCAAGCAATTTACCCCACCAACTTAATGTTTCTCTAATCATAGAAGAAAATGGTTGACACACCACAATAGAAGAAGTCAAATAAAAATCACAGTTATACACTGTGCACTTAAAAGAAAATAAATTCCTCTGATACCACTAGCAATGCCTCTTTGCCTAAAACATAAAGTCTATCTTATAGTAGTTTAAGCTGTTTTTAGTCAAGAAGGTTTTTTTTAAGACATGGGCAATAAAACCGTCAAGCTCCTAAGCTTAGGAATGATCTATGAAATCCTCGGCCTTGTCATTTCTTCCTGCCCCCTTGCTTCTCTCTCTCCCACCTCTTTCTGTCTCTTCCTCTTCTCATTGAAGGTAAGTGATAAAAGATATTTTTAAAGAGTTTCTCTCAGGGAGAGTACTGCCTTGGTTTAAGAAAATATCCTAATAAGCTTTGAAGAGGGTGAAATCAAGATAGCCAAACTATTGCTATAAGAAGTTAATGCGTGGCTTCTAGTTAAAGGTAACAGATTACAAAAAAATTCTCTAAAACTAAAATGAGAGATTTTATTTAAAATCATAAACGCATAAGGACAAAACAAAAAAGCCCCAAACAGGAACAGAAAAAAGAGCAACATAATTTTGGAACCCGTAAAGTTGATGAAGAAGTGATAACAGACTAAGCAGATCCAAGAAAGTTAACTCAATAGTAGAGAAAGCTAAGAAACAACCAATTTACAGTGAAGAATCTCCCAAAGGCTTGAGAAGCAACAGCACCAGGTACTTCTAAAAGATGTGGAGATTGGTCTAAAAATAGGAGGATTGGTTAAAAATCTATTTAAGAAGCAATTAGCCCCTAGAATATAGACTGTGGTTTCTAAATATCATGTCCCCAAAAAGGAATAGAATTTCCTAAAGAAACAGCTGATTCCAGGTCTGAGGCAGAAAATGTACAAAATGTGCCCAAAACATCTTGTCATTCCAAAAAGTAAGATAGCTTTCAAAGACCATTAGATTCATGTCAAAAGGACTCAGAAGTCAATCTGAAGAGGCTTCAAGGCCCAGAGATTGATCATTGACAAGGATAATAATGGCAACAGGCTGACACACACCAAATCCATTTAAGTCTAAGGGTTCATGATGAGACTAAAAAGAAAACAAAATTCACTGGTCTCCTCTGGAGGATGTGAAGGAACCAATTCATTACTGTGAAAACAGGAAAATAAGGGGAAAAAACTTGTCATCCTGCCTTTCTATAGGAACCACATCACAGGTAACGAAATAGCTAATGAGAGGAAGATTGCTTTATAGAAGTTTTCTAGCTAATAAATGAAGATGGAATGAAACTGATTAGAGTATCTTCATTTTGAAATTCCAAATTAATTTAAGGATCTAGGCAATGATCATCAGTGGCTGTTAACAAAAGAGAAAACAAGACACTAGTGCCTCAAGATAGAAGTATGCAATACTTCTGAAGTAGTCTTGCCACCACACACACAAAATTGCAATAGTGGGTCTGACAAAGTGTCTAAATCCAACCATCAGTTTTTGGGAAATAGAAAAGACAGTATAACGTGTTCAAGATAGCACAAGGATACAATCAGCAAAGTCCAGACTAAAAAACTATATGACAATTGACCCTGTTACTTCAACAAGAATTTGTAAGGGGAAAGAGAAAGTGAGAGAGCAAGAGACCTAGAAAGTGAGAGAAAGCAAGGGCATATGCAAGAGAGAAAAAGAGAAAGTGAGAGAGAGAATGAGATTAAGAGAGAGAGAGATTAAGAGACTTAATAGACATAGCTAGCAATACATGGATCTTAATTTAGATTGTGAGTAAAACAAACATGCTATGGAGTGGAAATGAGAACCATTAATGAAACAATGAGGGAAATCTGAACACTAACGAAACTATCTGACAATAATGAGAAATTACTGTTAATTATATTTAGGTGTGATGATGGTGTTGTGGTTATGTTCCTTGTTTTTTAAAAATGTCTTTTTCCTTTAGAGATACATACTGAAATATTTAAGAATGAAATAACAATGTCTAGGACTGCTTAGAAATAACAGATTTAAAAAAATTGGCCATGAGCTAGTAACTGTACATGGAAATTGTTCTCTACTTGTATACGCTTGAAATTTTCATCATGAAAAGTTAAAAAAGCAGTTGGACCCCACCACCACCAAGATACCTATTTTCAAACTATCTAATAACAGCTGCCCCTATCCCAGCAGAAGATGGCACAGATTTATCCTCTGGAGAGGTTAAAACATTGGGTCTCTGATGTAAGGGATACCAGGAACAGTTAAGTGTAGGATATTGCACGAAATGGGAATTAATTGACAGGTTACTTGATGAATGTTAAAATTCTTCTCTAACTTCCTTCTCCAACTTGACTTCAAGAGCACTGGCAGTCAAAAGAATACACTTTGGGCCAGAAATTGAAATAGTCTTCACTACAGAGTCTCACAAGCTCAAGAGAAAAGACCTGAAAAGGCTGGCATCAGGAGTTCCTCCCAAGGAAACAGACCAGCCACTCACTCTGTGATAACAACCCCAGAAAACCAGGACCAGCATGTACCTCACTCTTAAATATTAAAGTTCAGAGATCATCTAACATTTGAGACAAGCATCTGAATATGAAAGACAGAGATTTAAAATACAGAGGGACGGGAGGAAAGGGGAGGGGAGGAAAGAGGAAACTCGGAAGAAACAGACTGGAGAAGAAAATTTCAAAACAACTATAAAACCCTCTGAGAAATAAGAAAATATTGCATTTATGAAACAAGAATAGGATGCTAGAAAAAAGGGAATAATCAGAGAACAAAGGTCTTAGAAATAAAAAAAAGAAATGAAAAAACTAAACAGAAGAGTTGGATGATAAAGTTGAAGAAATATTGCAGAAAACAGATTAAGGAACAAGAGCGGTGGAAAATGAGAGAGAAAAAAATATTAGTATATTACCTAATGAGATTCAATATCTGAATAAAAGTAGTTCAAGAAAAAGAGAACAGTGGGGCCGCCCGGTGGCGCAGCGGTTTGGTTCGCGCTTGGCAGCCCGGGGTTCGCGAGTTCGGATCCTGGGCGGCCGCCAACGCACTGCCTGTCAGCCACGCTGTGGCGGCGTCCCATATAAAGTGGAGAAAGATGGGCACGGATGTTAGCCCAGGGCCAGTCTTCCTCAGCAAAAAGGGGAGGATTGGCGACGGATGTTAGCTCAGGGCTGGTCTTCCCCACAAAAAAAAAAAAAAAAGAAAAAGAGAACAGTGAAAACTATGAAAATGAAATCATTAAAGAAATCATTCACAAAAATTTCCCAGAATTAAAGTACATAGGTTTTTAGATTGGGAGTTATCCATCCACGGTGTGTGTATATATATATATACATATGTGTGTGTGTATATATATATATATATATATATACACACACACTCACATATATACATATGTGTGCATATATATATACACATATATATAATTCTACGATAGACAGATCTGATATATATGTGTGTGTGTGTATACATATGTGTGTATGTATATCCATAGACATACATGTATGTATACACATAGACATACATACACACACACACACACACATAGAGAGAGAAAATATAGAGAGAAAGACTGCTAGGCCCTAGAAATAGAAGGAAGCACAAATTCATGGCTCCTATCCTGAAAGAACTTAAAATATAATTGTGAAGACAGCATACATGGATAAGATAACATAAGACCACAATTCTAAATTAGACTATTAGGTAAACTCCAACACAATGATTTTTTTAATAACAACTTTATTGAGATATAATTCACACACCATAAAATTCATCCTTTTAAAGTATATAATTCACTGGTTTTAGTATATTCACAGAGTTGTACATCCATTACCACAATCAATTTTAGAACATTTTCATCACCCCAAAAAGAAACTCCATACCGATTAGCAGTAACTCCCCATTTCCTCCTCCCCCTAGCTCCTAGAAAACACTAATCTACTTTCTGTCTCTATGGATTTGCCTATTGTGGACATTTCATATAAATGGAATTATATAATATGTGGTCTAATTTCTTTCACTTGGAATAATGTTTTCAAGGTTCACCTACATTGTACAATGTATCAATGTACTTCATTCATTTTTATGGCTGAATAATATTCCATTATATGGACCGATCACATTTTTTCTATCCATTCAACAGTTGATGGACATTTGGGTTGTTTCTACTTTTTGGCTATTATGAATAACGCTGCTGTGAACAGTCTTGTAAAAGGTTTTGTGTTGACATGTTTTCAATTCCTTGGTATATCCCTAGGAGTAGAACTGCTAGGTCACATGCTAACTCTCTGTGTAATGTTTTCAGGAATTGCCAAACTGTTTTCCAAAGTGGCCACACCATTTTACATTCCTACCAGCACTGTATGAGGGTTCTGGTTTTCCCACATTCTTACAAATACTTGTTACTGTCTGCCTTTTTTATAATTTTAGCCATCCCAGTGGGTCCAACACTATGATTTTGAAAATATAACATAACTTATCATTTCATAATATACATGTATATCAAATCATTACGTTGTACACTTTAAACTTACACAATGTTATACGTATAAGGCTGGAAAAAAATAAAGTACACATATTGTTGGAACCAGAAAATATATATACATTCTATATATATATACAACTTTGGGACTACATCAAAGTAAAAAGCTTCTTCACAGCAAATGAAACCATCAACAAAATGAAAAGACAACCTACTGAATGAGAGAAAATATTTGCAAACTGTCTATCTGATAAGGGGTCAATATTCAAAATATATAAAAAATTCATACAACTCAATAGCAAAAAAACAAGCAATCCAATTAAAAAAATAGGCAGAGGAACTGAATAGACATTTTTCCAAAGAAGACATACAGATGACCAATAGGTACATGAAAAGGTACATGCTCAACATCCCTAATCACCAGGGAAATGCAAATCAAAACCACGAGATACCACTTCACACCTGTTAGAATGAATATTATCAAAAAGACAAGAGATAAGTGTTAGTAAGGATGTGGAAAAAGGGAACCCTGTGCACTGTTGGTAGAAATGTAAATTGATGCAGCCTCTATGGAAACCAATATGGAGGTTCCTCAAAAAATTAAAAATAGAACTACCATATGATCCAGCAATCCCACTTCTGGGTATATATCCAAAAAAAAAAAAAATTAAAACAGGATTTGAAGAGAGATCTTCACTCCCATGTTCACTGTAGCATTATTCACAATAGCCAAGATATGGAAATAATCTAAGTGTCTATCAAGGAATGAGTGGGTAAAGAAAATGCAGTATATATGATGGAATATTATTCAGCTGTGAGAAGGAAGAAAATCCTGCCATCTGTGACAACATGGATAAACCCTGAGGGCATCATGCTAAGTGAAATAAGCCAGGAAGAGAAACCCAAACACTGCCTGGTATCACTTATATGTGGAATTGAAAAAAAAAAGTCAAACTCAAAGAAACAGAAAGTAAAAAAGTGGTTGCCAGGGGGTTGGCCCGGTGGCGTAGTGGTTAAGTTCACATGCTCCACTTCAGCAGCCCGGGGTTCGCAGGTTTGGATCCCAGGAGCAGGCCGACGCACCGCTTGACAAGCAATGCTGTGGCAGCGTCCCATATAAAGTGGAGGAAGATGGGAACGGATGTTAGCCCAGGGCCAATCTTCCTCAACAAAAAGAGGAAGATTGGCAACAGGTATTAGCTCAAGGCTAGTCTTCCTCACAAAAAAAAAAAGTGGTTGCCAGGAGCTGGGGGGTGGGGGAAATAGAGTGAGGTTGGAAAAAGAATACAAACTTTCAGCTATAAGATGAATAAGGTCTGAGAATCTAATGTAAAACATAGTGACTATAGTCGATAACACTGTATTGCATAATTGAGATTTGCAAAGAGAATGGAATATAAATATTCTCACCAAAAGTAAATAAATAAGTATGTGAGGTGATGGATGTGTTAATTAACTAGATTGGGGGAACCCTTCCACAATGTGTACATATATCCAATCACTATGATGTACACTTTAAATATCTTATAATTTTCATTGTCAATTATATCTCAATAAAGCTGAAAAAAAATAATATACCTTAATTCTAACATCTTTCCAAACTATACAAATAGTAAGTACTGAAATAATATTTTTTTCAATTGATGTGCTAATGTTAAACCCTTTGGAGAGCCTACAAAAGTGAGAGAAGTCTCCAAGAAGGAACCATCACCACCTTAACCTAAAAGACTACCACGAGCTGTCTGACAGCTGCAGCCTTTGTCTGATATCATCCATTCACACGTTTGCTGTTAGAAATCCATTGTCAGTGTGTTTAAGATCATTTATTTTAATCATTATGTCCATATGGCTTTATCGAGCTTGCTCAAAAAATAGAAAGTTAAGAATTCAGAGGTGATGTCAGATACATGTAATAATCTTTCAAAAATACTTTTCTTATAGAAGGAGCCATCATTACAAAGAGAAAATGATTACAAAATGGTAACAGTAGAAGTAGTAGGTCCAATTTATCCTTAACGTTCAGATGAATTTTATCTTTCAAATAATATATAATCTTGCCAGGACACAGCTAATTACATTAAAGTCTACAATATGCAGAAACCTCCACATTTATAATAGACAATTCCTTATCACAGTAATCCCATAATTTTCATTAGCAGTAACAATTTCTATTTGTTAGCAGTAACAATCTTCTGCATGATTCCTGATAACTTGAATTCCATAAAGCTGTACAAAGAATAAAATAAAGATTTAGTTAACAACTTCACAAAATGAGACAGGAGGAAGAGAAACTAGAAACAAATTACTTGAGGCACTGCTCTCTGTGGTTGGAATGAAAAAACATGCCAACTATTCCATTATGCTTCTCTTTAATTTGCTTGCAAACGTGAAAAATAGGGTATCTTATTTGATAAAATTTCAAAGGCCAGAGGAATATTTCTTACTGGTGTGAAATTTGAACATTTTGGAAAATATTCCTCAGTGTCTGTTTCTAGAGCTTTTGCAAAAATTCATAAAGAAACATTTGTAGAGCATCTACTATATGCCAAGCACTGTATGAGGCACTGGATATACAAAAAAAAAAAAGAATAAATATGGTCACTGTCCTACAGGATTTCACAATCTACTGGACAAAGGAAATATAAGCATCATAAAAGCTAACATTTATTGAGCAACCACCATGAGACAGGTACTATATTAAAAGCTTTAGATGGATTCAAACCCAGGCTGACTCTGGGGCCTGTTATTAATCATATGAATATGTGATATGTTATGTTTTCCAAGTAAGGAAATCACATGAGTCTCAAAGCATAAAACAACATGGTGTGTGAAGGGAATTGTGAACAGTTCAGTTTACATGGAAAAAGAATTTAGAGGCAGGGAGTAGCAAGAATTGGGGCTGAAAATTTTAGCAGAGGTCAGATCATGAAGGGTTGAGAATGCCATGATAATGAAAAATTAAGGAAGACTTAAATAAATGGAGTATATACCATGATCGTAGATTGAAAGATCTAGTACCATTAAGATGCCAGTCCTCACCAAATTTATCTATAGATTCAGTGCAGACTAATCAAAATGCTAGCTAGTTTTTTTTTGAACCTGACAAGCTGATTCTAAAACTTACATGGCAATTCAAAGGACCTAGAATATCCAAAACAGCCTTGAGAAAGAACAAAGTTGGCAGACTCACACTCCCTGACTTCAAGACTTACTATGAAGAGATAGTAATCAAGACAGTGTGATGCTGGTGTCAGGATACATGTATAAATCAAAGGAACAGAATAAAGAATTCAGAAATAGGCCCAGTTATATATAGTTAATTCATTTTCAACAAAATTACCAAGTTAATCCAATGAGGGAAAAGATAGTTTTTCAATCAATGATACATTAACAACTGGATATCTGTATGGGAAAGAAAATGTACCTCAAACCTTATCTCACACCATACATATAAGTTAACTCAAAGTTGATCATAGACAAGAAGTAAAAGCTAAAACCATAAAACACCTAGGAAAAAATATTCACAATCTTTGAGTACACAAAAATTTCCTAGACATAACATACAAAGTATAAATCATAAAAGAAATATGTGATAAATTAGACTTCATCAAAATTTAAAACTTCTGTTCTTTGGAAGATGTCATTAGGAAAATCAAAAGGCAAGCTACAGACCAGGAGAAAACATTCTCAACGCATATGCCTGATGAAGGACTTTTATCCAGATTATACATTTTTTAATTTAATAATAAGAAGAAAGCAATCCAATTAAAAATTGGGCACGGGGGCCACCCGGTGGCGCAGCGGTTTAGTCCGCGCTTGGCAGCCCGGGGTTCGCGAGTTCGGATCCCGGGCGCCCGCCAACGCACCGCCTGTCAGCCATGCCGTGGCGGCGTCCCATATAAAAAGTGGAGGAAGATGGGCACGGATGTTAGCCCAGGGCCAGTCTTCCTCAGCAAAAAGGGGAGGATTGGCAAGAGATGTTAGCTCAGGGCTGGTCTTCCCCACAAAAAAAAAAAATTGGGCAAAAATTCAAAGAGATACTTTATAAAAGTAGATATACTAATGACCAATAAGCACATCTTTTGCAGAAATAGAAAAAAAAATTCCTAAAATTCCTAAGGAATATTAAAAGACCCCTAATTTCCAAAACAATCTTGAAAAAGAACAAAGAAGGCCCCACATTTCCAGATTTCAAAACATATTACAAGGCTACAGTAATTAAAACAGTCAGGTACTAGCATAAAAGCAGACATACAGAAGAATGGAACAGAATAGAGAGCCCAGGAATAAACCATCACATATATGGCCAAATCATCTTTGACAAGTGTGTCAAGACCACACAATGGGGAAAGAAGAGTCTCTTCAACAAATGGTGCTGGGAAAACTGGATATTCACGTGCAAAAGAATAAAACTGGACACTTACACCATATACAAAAATAACTCAAAATGAATTAAAGACCTAAACGTAGGACCTAAAATTATAAAACTTCGAGAAGACATCACAGGGAAAAGCTTCCTGACATTAGATCTGGCAATGATTTTTTTGGATATGACACCAAAAGTACAGGCAACAAAAGGAAAAATAGACAAACGGGACTATATAAAACAAAAACTTCTGCACATTAAAGAGAACAATCAACAGAGTGAAATGGCAATCTACAGAATTGGAGGAAAAAAACACAAATCATATATCTGATAAGGTGTAAAGGTACACAATATATAAAGAACTCTTACAACTCAAAAACAAACAAGTAAGCTGATTTAAAAAATGGGCAAAAGACTTGAGCAGACATTTCTCCAAAGAAGATATACAACTTGTCAACAACTGTGTGAAAAGATGCTCAACATCACTAATCATCAGAGAAATGCAAATCATAACCACAATGAGATATCACCTCACACCTGTTAAGATGGCCACTATCAAAAAAATAAAAAAGAAAAGAAAACAAGTCTTGGCAAAGATGTGGAGAAACTGGAATCCTGTGTACTATTAGTGGGAATGTAAAATGGTGTAGCCACTATAGAAACGGTATAAAGATTCCTGTAAAAACAAAAAATATAATTACCATACGATCCAGCAACTCTACTTCTGAATATACATCCAAAAGAATTGAAACTGGAATCTTGAAGAGATATTTGCACACCCATGTTCACTGCAGCATTATTCACAATAGCTAAAAGATGGAAGCAGCACAAATGTCCATCAACAGACAAATGGACAAAGAAAATGTGGGATATATATACAATCGAATATTATTCAGGCATAAAAAAAGAAGGAAATCCTTCCATTTGCAACAACATGGATGGATCTTGAGGGCATTATGCTAAGTGAAATAAGTCAGACACACACACATATATACACATATACAGACATATATATACACATGTACATGCACGCATACAATGAAATATTATACAGCTTTAAAACAGAAGGAAATCCTGTCAGATGCAACAACATGGAATAACCTTGAGGATATCCTGCTGAATGAAATAAGCCAGTCACAAAAGGCCAAATACTGTAATGATTCCACCTATATGAGATATTTAGAGTAGTCAAAATCATGGAAACAGAAAATAGAATAATGGTTGCCAGCATTGGGGCCAGGGGGAAATGGAGAGTTGTTGTTTGATGGGTACTTACCCAAGAGAAATGAAAGCATATGTCTACACAAAAACTAATGTTCATTGTACCTTCATTCATAATAGTCAAAAACTAGACATAGCCCAAATACATCAACAAGCAAATGGATAAACTAATTGTGATATATTCATACAATGGAACACTAAGTAATAAAAAGGAACAAATTACTGATATATGCAACAACATATAAATTTCAAAAACATTATACTGAGTAAAAGAAGATGAATTCAAAAGAATATATGCATTCTGTATGATACCTTTTAAATGAAATTCAAGAACAATTAAAACTAACCCACAGTGACAGCAAATCAGTGGTTGCTTGGGGCCAGGGGTAACACCAGTGGGATGACTGCAAAGGAGTACAAGGAAACTTCAGGTGATGGAAATGTTTTATATCTTGATTGAGGTGGTAGTTTCACGGGTGTATGCATCTGTCAAAACTCATTAAACTTATGCTTAAAATAGGTATATTTTGTTGTATGTAAATTACACCTCAATAGAGTTGACTTCTTAAAAAATCAACTACAGGCTAGGCCAAAAAAGCAAATCTCAAAGGATTCCAGTCATATAAAGTATTTCTCTGACAATGATGCAATTAAGCTAGAAAGCAATAACAAAAAGATAATCAGAATATGTTTGGAAATTAAGCAATAAAATCCTAAAAAAATAGATAAAACAAAAAAATTAAAAAGATGGCAGAAAAATATTTTGAAATAAATAATAATTAAAGTACTACAGATCTTCAGGTCAAAATGGCGGCGTAGGCAGATTCTGAACTCACCTCCTCCCACAGACACAGCAGATTTACAATGAATCTTGGAAAAATTATGCTCAGAGAGAACTGAAAACTGGATAAGAGGAACCCCTGCAACAAACAACAGGCCTAACTGAGGTGAAAGAAGCAGAAATTCCCTTCTGGAGAGAAAAAACACCACCTCCACAACCCACAGCGCTTCACAGCCGCCTGGGAGCAATCCAAAGGTACACAGCCTTCCCTGGAGGATGGGAGGACCTGAGCCAGGGAGCACTGCGCTATTGGCATTTTTTGGACCCAGCACAACCGAGACAAGTGTCATAATGTCCGGTTTTGCCGGCTACTAACAACAACGGGGAATACCCTAGAAATGCTGGGACACAAAGAAATTAAACCTGCTCTTAAAGGGCCCACACACAAATTCACCCATTTCGGAAAGCAACCTAAAATCACCAGAGAGAAAGGTGCACAGTACTTTGGTGAAAAGTGACTCACCTGATAGGCTCTGGGCACATCTCGGTGAGAGGTGAGACCTCCCAAGGGACTGGGACATTGGGGGCAGCCATCGTTGTGACCTGGTATGGGCATGATGACACTGGCAGACACCATTAGAGTTCTCCCTGTGGCCTGCTAGCCCAGGGTCTGCCCCACCCTCTAGAGCACCCATTTAATCCAGTATAGCCAAGGAAAGCAGCCTGCCCTAGGGACTGGCCCCACCCAACAAGCCGTTGAGCAACTTGTGGGCCTGCTTAAAAGAGCTGCCTGGATTTTCTAGAGCCTGGCAACTGGGTCTACCTCTGTGGGGCAGGGCAAGCCCAAGGAGCAGGTGAAGAGTGTGGGGGCCCCTGCCTTGGAGCAACTGGGTCCACTTTAGAGGGTCGGAGACTTGCACATGGGGCAGGACTGTGTTGACTGTGCGAGGCCCTGTGGGAGGTGGGGCTTCTCAGCTGCAGAAGACTTGTGCTTCTCAAACAGCCACAAAGGGGATCAGCCCCACCCTCCAAAGCCTAAAACAATTGGATGCTCCTGTGCCTGGAGCCAGCCCCACCCACCTGCAAGCCTCCAAGAGCTGACAAGAGCCTAATAGAACGAGGCTTATAGCAATTGTAAGCCCCTGAGCCTAACAACCAGCCACACCAGGGGCATACTCATCTAATAGAAAAATTGCAACAGGAATGTGCTATTAGACCTTGCAGCCAACTGTGCTGGAGATCCTCACACCCGATAAAGAGACTGAAGGGCCTACAACAACCGCACGCAGCTGAGCATCACAACCAGCTGGTCAGGGGGACAGCTCAGCCTCCCTGGGCACCTACGGCAAGAACAACCCTGCCACAAGAGAAGGACACAAGTAGCCCACACAGGGGTCACTTCTGGAACATCTGGAACTAGTGACAAGAGGAAAGCACACTGCTGGGCCTCATAAGGCATCACTTACATAAGGTCACCTCTCCAAGATTAGGAGACGTAGCTGACCTACCTAATACATAGACACAAGCACAGAGAAAGAGGCAAAATGAGGAGGCAAAGGAATACTTTCCAAGTAAGGGAACAGGACAAAACCCCAGAAAGGGAACTAAATGAAAGAGAAATGTGCAATCTACCTGACACAGAGTTCAAACAAAAAGTTATAAATATGCTCACTGATCTTGGGAGAAGAATGGATGAACTCAGTAAGAATGTCAACAAAGAAATTGAAGATATAAAAAAGAACCAGTCAGAAATGAAGAATACAATACTGCAAATGAAAAATTCACCAGAGGGACTTAAAAGCAGAGTAGAGGATACAGAAGAATGGATCAGTGAGCTGGACTAAACACTAGAGGAAATCACCCAAGCTGAACAGATGAAAAAAAAAAGAATTAAAAAGAGTGAAGATAGTCTAAGGGACCTTTGGGACAACATCAACCACACTAACAGCTGTGTTATAGGGGTCCCAGAAGGACAAGCGAGAGACAAAGGGGCAGAGAATCTATTTGAAGAGATAATAGCTGAAAAATTCCCTAACCTAAGGAGGGAAGCAGAAATCCAGGTACAGGAAGCGGTGAGAGCACTAAACAAGATAAACCCAAAGAGGCCCACACCAAGACACATCATAATTAAAATGTCCAGAATTAAAGATAAAGAGAGAACCCTAAAAGCCGCAAGAGAAAGACAAGTTACATACAAAGGAAACCCCGTGAGGTTATTAGCTGACTTCTCTGCAGAAACCTTACAGACTAGAAGAGAGTGGCACAACATATTTAAAGTGCTAAAAGGGAAAAACCTACAGCCTAGAATACTCTACCCAGCAAGGTTATCATTCAGAATGGAAGGAGAGGGAACGAGTTTCCCAAACAAGCAAAAATCAAAGGAGTTTATCATCAAGGAAGCAGTCCTACAAGAAATGCTAAAGGGACTTATTTAAGGGGGAAAGAGAAGACCACAAATACGAAAAAATTATCTATTTCTACAATAAGAGGGTAACAATTACAAATGCACCAAAAAAAGATGGATATGACATCAAAAACATAAAATGTGGGAGGAGGGGAGCAAAAGAGAAGAGCTTTCAGAAGGGGTCAAACTAAAGAGACCATTAACTCAATATAGATTGCTATATATGTAGGTTGTTATATATGAACCTTATGGTAATCGCAAACCAGAAACCTATAATAAACACACAAAAAGCTATGCAAAAGGAACCCAAACATAATACCAAAGAAAGCTCTCAAACCACAGGGGAAGAGAGGAAGAGAAGAAGAAAGGAACAGAGAAAAACTACTAAAACACCAAGAAAAAAAATTAAAATATGCCAGTAAGTACATACATTTCAATAGCTACTTTACATGTCAATGGACTAAATGCAACAATCAAAAGGCATAGGGAGGAGTGACGTCAGCATCATGGTGGAGTGAGATTCCCTCTTTGAATCTCTGCCCCCTACGACACAACAAAAACATCATTCACATTCCAACAGAGCTCAATCAAACACTACAAAGGACTTCTAAGAAACCCCTGCTGCCATACATCGGACGGTGGAGGCGTGGGAAGCCCAAAAGAACGCGAGGAGAGGGAAGAAGTAGTACTCCCCCTCCCCAATCAATCAGCAAAGACAGCGCAGCTCACAGACAGATGGGAGAGGGGCGGCCCACAGCAGGGAAAACTATCACCATCCAGGTGCTCTCACAGACTGTCGAGAGATCCCCACTGGGAAGCGACAACGGACTGTTTAGGGGGTGTAGCAAACACCCTAAGAGAGCCAGAAAGGAAACCCCCGGGTCAAGCAGGAGAAAGAGAGGACCCCACCCCCCACACACCCCGCGTTTCAGCATAATCCCTCCGGGGGCTGCAGCGGGCTCAGAGCATACCGCTCGCCATCTCCATCCAGTGGCAGCAGGGGGAAACCGCAGGACCAACTTTATCATGAGGGGAAAAAATAAGGCCGTCCCCGTCAGATCCTTGCGACAATTTGTTATGTCTACAGACCAAAACAAAAATGACAAACACCCAGAAACCAACCCTGAAGGCACACAATTTGATAACCTGAATGACAGAGAATTCAAAATAGCTATCATAAACAAACTCAACAAAATACAAGAGAACACACAGAAACAAATCAACAAATTCAGGGATTTCGTCAGAAAAGAGATTGAAACCATAAAGAAAAACCAATCAGAATTATTGGAGATGAAAAACAAAATCAATGAGATAGTGGAAAAAATGGAGTCTTTAAAGAGCAGAACTGACAATATGGAGGAATGAATTAGCACTATTGAGGATAGCCATGCAGAAATGCTCCAGATAGAGGAGAGAGAGCTAAGACTAAAAAGAAATGAAGAAATTCTTCGAGAAATATCAGACTCAATGAGGAAAAGCAACATAAGGATAAT
This sequence comes from Tapirus indicus, assembly GCA_031878705.1. Classification (NCBI taxonomy): domain Eukaryota; kingdom Metazoa; phylum Chordata; class Mammalia; order Perissodactyla; family Tapiridae; genus Tapirus; species Tapirus indicus. The sequence goes on from CM062938.1 coordinate 22,485,203, forward strand.
AGGTATTCCAGAAGGAGAAGAAAGAGAAAAGGGAGCAGAGAGTTTGTTCAAAGAAGTAATAGCTGAGAACTTCCCCAGCCTAGGGAACGAGAGGGAAATAACAGTGAATGAAATCAATAGATCACCTAAATATATAAACAGAAATAAAAAATCATCTCGCCACATAGTAGCAAACTTGAAAAATACCCATGACAAGGAAATAATATTAAGGGCAGCTAAACAAAACAATAAAATAACATACAAAGGAAACCCCATCAGGCTCTCGGCTGATTTCTCGACAGAAACTCTACAGGCTAGGAGAGACTGGAATGATATATTCAAAATCAGGAAGACAAAAACCTGCAGCCGAGAATACTTTATCCAGCAAAAATATCCTTCAAATACAATGGAGAAATAATAACTCTCCCTGATAAACAAAAGCTAAGAGAGTTCATCACCACAAGACCCCCACTACAAGAAATGCTCAAGAAGGCCCTTAGGCCTGAAAAAAAACAAATGAGAAAGGGGATACAAAGATTTCAGCAAGGAGAAAAGCAAGGAGACTAAACCAGAACAAACTACAGTTGGATAACATCAAAAATTAATTCAAGCTCATCACTGGAAACACACATTCATTACACAAGATGGAATAAAGAGATAACAAATAAAGAGGGGGAGAGGTAAGGGATTGAATCAACCCAGCCTCAGGAAAAAGGAGGCATCTGAAAATGTACTTTCTTATCCAGGAGATCTCTTACATAAACCTCACGGTAACCACTAAACAAATAACCAGAAGAGAACCACACATGACAAATAAAGAGAAAACCAAGAGAATGAGCATGCAGAAATACCAAACTGAATTTGCAGTCCGAAACACAAGGGACAAGAAACGAAGGAAATGCAAAAGAACCAGAAGATGAACAATAAAATAGCAACATTAAACCCACATATATCAATAATCACTCTAAATGTAAATGGATTGAATTCTCCAATCAAAAGACACAGAGTGGCAGGATGGATTAAAAACCAAGATCCAACAATCTGCTGCCTCCAGGAAACATATCTCAGCTCTAGAGACAAACACAGACTCAAAATAAAAGGATGGAAAACAATACTCCAAGCTAATGGCAAAACAAAAGAAAGCAGGAGTAGCCATACTTATATCAGACAAAGTAGACTTCAAGATAAAAAAGGTAATGAGAGACAAAGAAGGGCAATATATAATGATAAAAGGGACACTTCACCAAGAAGACATAACACTTATAAATATCTATGCACCCAACACAGGAGCACCAAAGTACATAAAACAACTGCTAAAAAACCTTAAAGGAGATATTAACAATAACACAATAATAGTAGGGGATCTTAACACCCCCCTTACATCAATGGATATATCATCCAGACAAAAAGTCAATAAGGAAATAATGGACTTAAACGAAAAGCTAGATGCAATTGACTTAATAGATATATACAGAGCACTCCACCCAAAAAAAGCAGAGTACACATTCTTCTCAAGTGCACATGGAACATTCTCAAGGATAGACCATATATTAGGAAACAAGGCAAACCTCTATAAATTTAAGAAGATTGAAATCATTACAAGCATCTTTTCTGATCATAATGCTGTGAAACTAGAAATCAACTGCAAGGAAAAAACTAGGAAAGGGACAACGATGTAGAGACTAAACAACATGCTACTGAACAACCAATGGGTCGTTGATGAAATTAAAGGAGAAATCAAAAGGTATCTGGAGAGAAATGAAAAGGAAAATACACCATACCAACTCATATGGGATGCAGCAAAAGCGGTCCTGAGAGGGAAATTCATAGCAATACAAGCTCACCTTAACAAACAAGAAAAATCCCAAATAAATAACCTTAGATTGCACCTAACAGAATTAGAAAAAGAAGAAGAAGACAAAGCCCCGAATCAGCAGAAGGAGGGAAATAATAAAAATCAGAGCAGAAATAAATGAAATTGAAACCAAAAAAAAAAAAAAACAGTAGAAAGGATCAATGAAACAAAGAGCTGGTTCTTTGAGAAGATAAATAAAATTGACAAACCCTTAGCCAGACTCACTAAGAAAAAAATGGAGAAGACTCAAATAAATAAAATTAGAAATGAAAGCGGAGAAATTACAACAGACACCACAGAAATACAAGGGATTATTAGGGAATACTATGAAAAACTTTACGTCAACAAATTGGATAACCTAAAGGAAATGGACAAATTCTTGGACGCGTACAACCTCCCAAAACTGAATCAAGAAGAAATAGAGAATCTGAACAGACCAATCACAAGTAAAGAGATTGAAACAGTAATCAAAAACCTCCCCAAAAATAAAAGCCCAGGACCAGATGGCTTCCCTGGAGAATTTTACCAAATGTTCAAAGAAGATTTAGCACCTATCCTTCTCAAACTATTCCAAAAAATAGAGGAAGATGGAATACTTCCCAACACATTCTATGAGGCCGACATCATCCTGATACCAAAGCCAGACAAGGACAATACACAAAAAGGAAAACTACAGGCCGATATCACTGATGAACATAGACGCAAAAATCCTCAACAACATATTGGTAAACCGAATACAGCAATACATCAAAAAGATCATACACCACGATCAAGTGGGATTTATACCAGGGACACAGCAATGGTTCAACATCTGCAAATCCATCAACGTGATACACCACATTAACAAAATGAGGAATAAAAACCACATGATCAGCTCAATCGATGCAGAGAAGGCATTCGACAAGATCCAGCATCCATTTATGATAAAAACTCTGAATAAAATGGGCGTAGAAGGGAAGTACCTCAACATAACAAAGTCCATATATGACAAACCCACAGCTAATATCCTCCTCAATGGTGAAAAACTGAAAGCTATCCCTCTAACAACAGGAACCAAAGAAGGATGCCCACTTTCACCACTCCTATTTCACATAGTATTGGAAGTCCTGGCTAGAGCAATCAGGCAAAAAAGAGAAATAAAAGGGATCCAAATCAGAAAGGAAGAAGTGAAACTGTCATTATTTGCAGACAACATGATTTTATATATAGAAAATCCACCAAAAATCTTCTAGAAATAATAAATGAATACAGTAAAGTTGCCAGATACAAAATCAACATACAAAAATCAGTTGTGTTTCTATACACCAACATTGAAGTAGCAGAAAGAGAAATTAAGAATACGATCCCATTTACAATTACAACAAAAAGAATAAAATACCTAGGAATAAACTTAACCAAAGAGGTGAAAGATCTGTACACTGAAAAGTATAGAACATTGTTGAAAGAAATTGAGGAAGATACAAAGAAGTGGAAATATATTCCATGCTCTTGAACTGGAAGAATTAACATAGTTAAAATGTCCATACTTCCTAAAGCAATCTATAGATTCAATGCAATCCCTTTCAAAGTCCCAACATTTTTCACAGAAATAGAACAAAGAATCCTAAAATTTAGAGGGAACAGCAAAAGACCCCAAATAGCTAGAGGAATACTGAGAAAAAAGAACAAAGTTGGAGGAATCACACTCCCTGATTTCAAAATATACTACAAAGCCATAGTAACCAAAACAGCATGGTACTGGCACAGAAACAGACACACAGATCAATGGAATAGAATCAAGAGCCCAGAAATAAACCCACACATCTGTGGACAGCTAATTTTCAACAAGGGAGCCAATGGAGACAGGAAAGTCTCTTCAACAAATGGTGTTGGGAAAACTGGACAGCCACATGCAAAAAAAATGAAAGTAGACCATTATCTTACACCACACACAAAAATTAACCCAAAATGGATTACAGACTTGAATGTAAGACCTGAAACCATGAAACTTCTAGAAGAAAACAAGGGAGTATGCTCTTCGACATTGGTCTTAGCAACATATTTTTAAGTACCATGTCTGACCGGGCAAGGGAAACGATAGAAAAAATAAACAAATGGGACTACATCAAACTAAAAAGCTTCTGCACAGCAAAGGAAACCGTTAACAAGACGAAAAGTCAACCTAACAATTGGGAGAAGACATTTGCAAACCATATATCTGATAAGGTGTTAACTTCCAAAATATATAAAGAACTCATACATCTCAACAACAAAAAAACTGACAACTCAGTTTAAAAATGGGCAAAAGAACTGAACAGACATTTCTCCAAAGAAGATATACAGATGGCCAACAGGCACATGAAAAGATGCTCAACATCAGTAATTATCAGAGAAATGCAAATCAAAACTACAATGAGATATCACCTCACGCCCATCAGAATGGCCATAATTAACAAGACAGGAAACAAGTGTTGCATCAGATATGGAGAAAAGAGAACCTCCTGGTCGGATGTAAACTGGTGCAGCCACTATGGAAAACAGTATGGAGATTCCTCAAAAAATTAAGAATAGAAGTACCATATGACCCAGCTATTCCACTGCTGGGTATTGATCCAAAGAACATAAAAACACCAATACGTAAAGATACGTGTACCCATGTGTTCACCAAAGCATTGTTCACAATAGCCAAGACTTGGAAGCAACAAAAGTGCCCATCAAGGGACAAATGGATGAAGAAGATGTGGTATAGATACACAATGGAATACTACTCATCCATAAGAAATGATGAAATCCAGCCATTTGTGACAACATGGATGGACACTGAGGGTATTAAGCTAAGCAAAATAAGTCAGAGGGAGAAGGTCAAAAACTGTATGATGTCACTCATAAGTAGAAGATAAAAATAACAACAAACAAACACAAAGAGATAGAAATTGGATTGGTGGTTACCAGAGGGGAAGGGGAGACAGAGGAGGGGAAAGGGATGATCAGGCACATGTGTATGGTAATGGATTGTAATTAGTATTTGGGTGGTGAACATGATGTTATCGATGCAGCAACAGAAGTATAATGATGTACACCTGAAATTCATACAATGTTATAAACCAATGTTACTGCAATAAAAAATAAATTTAAAAAACAAAGTATACATATCAAAACCTGTGGGATACAACTAAAGCTCTGCTCAGAGGAAAATGTATAGCCTTAAATGCATATATATGAAAAGAAAAGACTGAAAAATCAATAATCTAAGCATCCTTCTCAAGAAGCTAAAGAAAAAATCAGGAAATGAAACTCAAAGAAAGTAGAAGGAAAGAAATAATAAAGACTAAAAACAACTTAATAATACAGAAAATTCAATAGAGATGACAAACAAAAGCAAAGGTTGATTCTTTGAAAAGACCAATTAAATTTATAAACTCCTCAAAAGACTAATCAAGAAAAAAACATGCAGAAGGAAGGCTCAGATAATTAACATTATGAATAAAAGGAAGGCAATCACTACAGGTCCTACAGACATAGATTCATTATTATAAAATGTTCATTCTCTCTAAATTGATCTATTATAGACACAATGCAATCTCAATCCAAAATCCCACATATGTGGTAATGACAAGCTGATTTTAAAATGTATCTTGAGGAGCCAGCCTGGTGACGTAGTGGTTAAGTTTGTGCACTCCACTTCTGGCCGCCTGGGGTTCGGATCCCGGGCATGGACTGACACACCGCTTGTCAGGCCGTGCCGTGGCGGCATCCCATATAAAGTAGAGGAGGATGGGCACAGATGTTAGCCCAGGGCCAATCTTCCTCAGCAAAAGGAGGAGGATTGGCAATGGATGTTATCTCAGGGCTGGTCTTCCTCACAAAAAAAAAAGCTAAAAAGAATAAAAATAAAATGTATATTGAAATGCAAAGAATAGACAAAAGCAAAGATAACTTTGAAGGAGAGCAAAGTACACGCATTTACTCTGCTAGATATCAAGACATAATCTAAAGCTAGAGTAGTTAAGATAGTGCAGTTTTAAAGCAAACACAAACAAAAAGATCAATAAAACAATACAGAGCATCCAGAAACAGACCGATATTTATACAGACATTGGATTTATGACACTGGTATCACTGCAGAACAGTGGAGAATGGATGGACTTTTCGATAAATGGTGTTGAGTCAATTAATATCCATACTGGGAAAAAAATAAAACTTTACCCCTACCTTTTACCATTCACACAAAAATCAATTTAGGTGAATTGTAGATCTAAATGCAAAAGGTAAAATAATAAATCTTTTAGAATATAACATAGGAGAATACCTTCATGACCTTGAAGTAGGTAAAGATTTCTTAGGCAAGATACAAGCACTACCATAAAGGAAAAGAATAATACATTGGACTACATTAAAATTAAGAACTTCTCTTTATCAAAAGACATCATTAGAAAAATGCAAATGCAAACCAGAGTACAAGAAAATATATGCAATGCATATCTTGACCAAGAGTTTGTATCCAGATTATACAAAGAGCTTTTCTACAAATCATTAAAAAAAAAAAAAAGATAAAACAGAAAAAATCAGCAAGAGATGTCAATAGGCACTTCATAAATTCGAATATACAAATGGACAGTAAACAAAAGGTGCTCAATTGCCTTAATCATGAAAGAAACATAAATGAAAGTCATAATGAGACATCACTACAAAATCACCAGAATGGCTAAAATTAAACAGACTGAAAATACCAAGTGTCAGCAAAGATGTGGAAAAACTGGAATTCTCATAAACTGCTTGCGGGAGTTCAAATTGGTACAATGCTTGGCATTACCTATAAAATTGAATACACACTTACCCTGTGGCCCAGTAATTATATTTCCAGGTGTATACCCAACAGAAATGTATATACATGTGCATTCAAAGATACACCCAAGAATGATCATAGCATCATTATTCATAATAACCAAAACCTAGAAACAATCCAAATATCCAACAACAGAAAAGTAAATTGTTGAATATACAGCAGTAAAAGTGAACAAACTACTGTTACATATAACATAAGCCAATCTCACAAATATACTGTGGAGCTAAAGAAGCCATAACATACAGAAGCCACAAAAGAATCCACATTCTTGCATTCCACATAAAGAAAGGTCAAAATCTATGATGTTAGGTATCAGGATAGTGACTACCTTTAGATAGGACTGAGGGGGTAATGATTGGGAGGGAGCAAAAGGAGGTGCTTCCAATATGTTGGTAATATTCCATTTCTTCAATTTGAGTGGTGCTTACATGGGTCTGTTCACTCTTGTACACTCATGATTTTGTACTTTTTGTGTGTATATTATATATAAACAAAATGAAGTTTTTTAAAGTTAATGTGGGTCAGAACTAAGGCAGGACCAATGGGAATGGAGAAGAGAAGATAGAATTTTTTTTAATTGCAAGCTGCTATATTTGATGTAATAAGGGACACAAAATAAATATAAGATCAGGACATTACTTCAAAACACATATAGCTTATATTTCACACTCCTATGTAGAAAGAAGCTTCACATTTTGAATCTCAGAATGTCTGTACTACAGATCTGATCAAAGTCAGTTTAAAATACATGATATTTATTCCTATTCTACTTCTTAACAAGATTTCCTCCAAGAACAACTTTATATAAGTTTGAAGAAATCCTATTTGTTGATCCAGATTTTTGAAAAATGAATTAGAATCTTACTGAGTAGTTCTTTCCCAAGTAAATTTCAAAGCTTCGTATTTTCATGATAACGCAAACAGATGAGACAAGAGTATTTTCATTATGCTATTCTTTTTGCTTTTTTGCATAATCTATGCAATGTTAGAAAATATACTTTTTTAATATCATCACTTACCTATCCACTTTTTTATATCTATTCTCTTTTGATGCAATGAATTTTTTAAGTGCCATTAAGTTTTGGGTTTTATAGTGTGTTCTGATATTTTAAGTTAAAGAACTGATTGGTACTAAAAGCTTTCTCTAGTATCTATAAAAGCATTATGTTTTTTCACCAAATCTTTTAAGACTTACATAGTTAATACAGTACTCTTATACATATTTCCCAAATGGAACAGAACAGAATTACTATTTTTGGTGATGGTCTATAACTAAAACCTTGAAAATCCATCTGATAACAATCAGTTAAAAGATAACCGCTATCTCTATAACGGAGCACCAGTATTTAATATAGCTTAATCTCCATTATCCCTGCACCTGAGAGAGCTGTAGCTTGGCAAATGCTCATCAACTGATTTCAATACCACTAAATATCACTTACTGACTGGCAACATAGTAGGAATCATGCAGACTCATTTCTGAAGAAATTAAAAAGGAAAATGTAAAGGTAGCACCCAAAAGTCCTTCTAAAGAGCTTTCCACAAGATTCTGACTGTCATTGCAGAAATCTTGGATAATGCAAACCTTTTCCAATTTTTAAAAAAGCCAGAGGAAAGTGATTAATCTTTTAAACCAAGGATAAAAGGAAGCAAATCCTAGTTTGGGTTATATATTTTATTAGTAAAACTCGATCATATAATACCACAATACCCATAAAAGTCTATGGCTGGCTTTTGGTGGTATTTTTTTTTCTTTGCATTTGCTAATTTAGATTGGAGGTTTGTATTCTTTCATACTCCACTACACATTGCCTCATGGATGGTAGGCACTAAACAACTTGTTGAATTTTTCTGGTAAAAAGGATAAGATTTGGACCCTGACCCCTAACTACCTCACCAGACATCTTTTTCACTCATTCTTTGTGCTTGAAACACACTTGCCTAATTTCAGTTTCTAAATCTAACAACATTCTTTCCCCTCAAGACTACTGCCCATGCTGCTCCCTCTACCTGGAACACTCCTCCCACCTCCTCCACTTTCTTCAGAATTCACGTGAATTACTTCTCCAGAGAATTCCAGACTAAGTCAGGTCTTCCTGTTGTATGCTCTCATTTTGCATTGTACTCCTTCACACCATTAATCACAATTGTAATTAAATAATTAATCCTGTGATTGATTAGCTTAATATCTGGCTTTCCCTTAGGATATACGAGCTGTGAGTTTTCACAACTTTATCCCCAGTGCCTTTTATAAGCAGACTCAAAGTGAGCATTTGTTGATAAATGAGATTGAACCCTAGCTTTACAACCTACTAAGTAAATTTGAAAAGGTCACTTAATATCATCAAGCTTCAGTTTCCATATCTATGAAATGATGATAATGAAAAGGCTACCTGACTGAGTGTTGGGATTTATGGTGAACTCTGAACTTTAAAATGTTGTATAAAAATGTTAATCTATTATTATTCTCAGCAAGGATGTTTCACATTATATTTTAGCTAATGTCTTTAGCAATATCTTAATAGTATTAGCTAAGGTCTTTAAAAAAATCTTATGGATTATCAAGATGCTACTAAATAATGGAACTATCTGACAAAAATTAATAAGTAGTCATTAGTTCCACTCAGTGGCAGCCTGTGACAGATTCCAAGCACTGATCTAACGATTGCCAGTTTCATAATAATTGTCCATCTTACATGAGAGCCTGGCAGGCCCACTGTAATTTATGCTTCAGAAAGAAGCATTTCCTATGGAGTCAGCCTCATGAACAAATATACCAGTTAAGTGTGAATCAATAGTGGAAAGATGAGCTTCTTCAATTCACCCACAACTATGCTTGAGTCAATAGACTCATGTAAATCAATAATTTGCTATATTTGCTACATTTACTGACTTTGATCTTTAATATAAACCTGGCAGTAAAACAACATACATTTCTTTTCTTGTGTTCTACAGTAGTCTGATCATGAATCTGGTCAAGGAAAAAACCTATTTTCCCTCTCTCCTCTGTAATAAATACAAACCAAATTGTTCATTAACCTCTTTTAGGTATCTCTTTCTGATAACCTTCTTCATGAGAAGACTTAAAAAATTGTATGTAAACAACTAAAAGCTAGACACACAATGGGTTGTTATTAATCATATGGAATTTTACACCTTGGGTTATGTATTTCTGTAGTATCCTATACATATCTGTTCATATGTATATATACTCATCTCATATATACATACACACATATACAGATACATACATACATAGGATACTATACAAACACACACATATGTATACATATAAACTCCACACTTGTTCTGTTGTATTATAATTATGTAGTATTTATCTGTATCCTTCCTAGAAAGTGAACTCTGAGAAGGCCTGGTCACTGTCTTTTTAAATCTGTATCCTCAGCACCTATGCAGTGTTTCAACATAACAGGCACTCAGTGAATGTTTGCTAAATGGGTTTTACAGTTTCTCTCCATCATAATATTTTTCTGACACCTGACTCACACTTTACAACAGTCAGCCTCTGGGGTTGTCCATTTCCAGTTCTGAAGGAAGACATGTTGTTAATTAAAAATACTTTCCAGAGGCCCACCCAGTGGCATAGTGGTTAAGTTCGCGCACTCTGCTTCAGCACCCCCAGGTTCACAGGTTCGGATCCCAGGGGCAGACCTACAGACTGCTTAAGTCCTGCTGTGGCAGACGTCCCACATATAGAGGAAGATGGGCATGGATGTTAGCTCAGGGCTAATCTTCTTCACACACACACACACAAATACTTTCCTGATAGAATGTCTGTTATTTGCTTTAAGAAAATCCTAGTGGGAGGGGATAGGGTGATGTAAAGATGAAATAAGATTGTCTATGAGCTGATAATTTTTGAATTTTTGATGTAGACTCATTATACTATTCTCTCTACTTTTGTATATGTTTGAAATTTTCCAATAAAACTTTTTAAATAGAAAAGAGTAATTTTCCATACGAATTTTGCACACTATGCTTCTTTTTAAAATATTTTCACCTGGAAATTTTTTCTTCAATACACATACTCAAGACAACACAGTAAGTATTGGTTATTAACCAGCCCACATTTTTTTCTGATGCAAAGTCAGGAAGATATTAGCTCTTGCTTTTTACCTGCAGTAGTCATGCCCTGATACAGAATGAAAAGAGCCAGTGTGAGAGTTAATGTGTCAGATGATAGCTTCAGCCACCTCACTATTTAATCTTACCCACTGCTTCCTTGATTTAAATTTTAGTAGCTGAAATGGAAGGGCATATTGACTTTTTCTAGTCCAAAAGGTAGCATTTCCGTTTTAAAACAAAAACTCATTTCTCATTAAAAATGAGATTTCTAAAAACATTTTAATGACATAAGAAAATCTCACAATATACTATTAAGTAAAAATAGTCAAAAAATGTTCATTACAGAGGGTTTCCAAATTTTTTAAAAATAAAAATATACACATGTCTATACACACACATACATATGTTCATGTATATATGTGTACATGTACAGAAAAAATCTAAAAGGAAATATATCAAAATGTTAACAGAATTCTGTTACAATAATATATTTTATTTTATTATTTATATTTATTATATGTTCTCATGTCCTATAATGGGCAAATATTGCTTTTATTTTTATATAATTTTAAAATCATATTGTTTGTTATATGAGGTGGCTTTATATATAATACAAAATAGTTTAAGATTTTAAGATGGCATATATTCAACCCTAAGAAAAATGACATTGAACTTTTACTAAGGACACTGTCTTGCTAATAAAAATTTAAGAATAAAATAACTGGGTACTTCACATTTTTGTATCTGCACGTAGTCTTCTATTCCATCCTATAGGCTCTAAATTCCTAATAGGAATCAATTGCTTTATTTATTTCACATATCCATTACTGTACCATTAGAGCATAATGTCTTAAATAATAGTAATGAAAATAATTAAAACACAACAACTATATCCTTTCTGATATATTAATGAGTGGAACAATGATTAGCAGTATGAATCTCTCAGATAACCCTGCTCTACTGGGAAAAAGAGAAAAATTTGGCAATAGTTAAATCAATTAATCATTTCCATCTGCTGCAAACCATGCACACTAAAATACTCTCCCAGCTTTACTTTAATGGACAAAATGGAACTTTCATTTGGTGTTCATATCATATCAAGAGAAAGAACATGCTGAATAAGGCCTTCCGAATAGTCTACTTTGAGAGCCAACAAAAGGCCGGAAGCTGGAGAATTAAGAAGAGAAACCCTTACAGGGAGTATTCATACTTGGCAGCTACCGGTGGTTTGATCAGGCTCAGGACAGAACATTCTTGTTTTACTTCTCTGTATTTTCATAAAAATGATTTTTCCATTCCAACACTTACATAAGCCTGTGCACAGCAGTGAGAATAGTGTTCACTGACTCTCAATACATATGGTATGCATTCAATGACATCATTCACCACTACATTTGCCAAGTCTAAACTCTCCTATAGACCACCAAAACACAGTTTCACAGTCCCTGTGGGGCTAAGAGAGTAGTTCCAAAGCAACAGGTCAGTCCTGCAGAATGGAGAGGTTATTAATGTTTCATCCCATATATTCCATACCCTCCCTATCCCCTAATAAATAAAAACCTTTGTAATCTTGTAATGTATTCAGCTTTTATTAACTCTTTCACTGTTGTTTTGCATAGTTAAGTGAATACATACTTGATGGCTCTTATTGCTACAGTGCTCTGGCAGGTGCTGTTTACTGTCTTTTTATGCAAGAGATTACAGAGTGAATTTTTATTATGAAGATAGATGAAAATTACTATGCTAGTTGTAAATCATAATTTGTGTAGCTGAGATTTTTAATTAATGATTATGAAATAAAAAATCTAAGCAGCTTTTTTATCCAAGAAAAGCTTTCAATAATATTCTGATTTTTTAAATTTAAACATTCCACTTACAAGGTCTTAAAATGATTATATAATGGATTCTATGATCTTTCAAGATAGTTAAAAACATTGATAATTACTTTCAAAGAGATATTAAAGGCCCTTCTTAACTATTTTTTAAACCAGTGAAAAAATTGGAGGAAAAAGCAACATTACTCACATAAAATTATTTTTCCCCCCCACTGGTCTATAATATACAACCAAACATGTAGGTATAGGAAAACTAAAGTAAAAATGTATTGCTGAAAGATTTCAGGTGGGGTCTTACTTCACAGCATGCTAGTTACTAAGGTAGTTTAGCAAATAGCAGAGCTCTTAGCACAAACTATTCAGTTTTAAGGCAAATATCAAGAAACCTAATCTTTAGGTAATGCAACAGAGTAGAGCACTCTTTTGAAAGGCCTCAGCATCTCTTCATTTAGCCCTTCTCACATGAGTCTGGGCTACAAGGCTAACTACTGTACAATGTATATGTAGTGGGGTCTGAAATTTTGTAAATTATAAAAGAAGTCAGGTATTATATAACCAACTTATTACATCTTTTTTTATAAAAATGGATAGTAACATATTTCCATTTATTAGAAAATTTCAGTGAATTCACGTGATTTGGAAAACATGATTTTATTATCCATATTTTAATGTAAATATCAAAATAATATGGCAATGCTATGAATTTTCTGAGGCATGAGCATGTCTACTAGACATTGTGATGCTTCTTAAGAATTATATAAGCATTTCAACCAAAATCTATTTAGAAATGTAAGACACAAGAATGGTTCTGAAAAATCAATGAGTAAACTGTAAAATATATGCCACACCCCAGGATAATAGAATAGTTTTCATATGTTATCAATAATACTCACTACAACTCACTACTCTGTAGCTAATAGATAATACTACAACTCATTTTATAGTTCAGGAACTTGGGCTCAGAGACAATAAATATCTTGCCCAGGGTTGTACAGTTAGTTAAGTGGCAAAGCTAAGTTTTCAAACTGAGTGTTTCTGACTCTAAAGCTTTCCTCTACATCAAACTGACCAAATTTAGAGAGACTTACTATAAAAGTATAAAGCACAAATTCTCTAAGGACTAGTCAGCAGAGAAAATTGGGACTAGAACTATAGTTTCTATAACATGAAAGTAAACAAGATAAAAGCAGAAATCTCCTAGCATTCTTTGACAGCCAAAAGTCAAGATAAATCTATTAACTAAGATCAAAGATGTATACTATTTGGTTAAAACATATATAACTCAAACTACTCCCAACTCCCAGTATTTACTGGACTCCCTGATATATTCCATTTCTAAAATTCTGTCCAGTGTTTGACTACAACAGTCCCCTAAAACCAAGAGATTTTTATCTGCCTTCCCAAAAGTAAAAATTGATGGGTCCTAAATAGCAAAACAATCAAGTGTAAATAAATGACTAAAGAGTTTCTCCCAATCAGCTTTTGCCCAACTATAGGCAAAGTAGAGCATCATTAAAGACATGACATACCCAACAAAATTAGCAATCTAAAGAGAAAAAGAAAAATTTCCACAACAGATAGTCATGTGCCCACCCTCCCCTCCACCCCAGAAAGGCATACAGACAGAGAACTCTAAGCAGAGCCTAGGCAAGACAGAATCATAGCCGGCGAACTTTCAGTCAGGTCCAGTATACAATGGCAAAGCTATCTTGGTGGTAAGGAAACTCTTGTGAGCTGCTAAGCTACAGAATGACTCAATGATTAGACCAAGAATTTCCCTTCCCAATAGCCAGGTTAACCTAGTAGTCCCACAATTCACCCTAACTGAAAAAACTTCGTAAAGTCATTTAAAGTTCTTAAAGATACTTGTTAAACACTTATTAAAGCAACATTCTGACTAATCTAATTAGGACTGTAGAAAGAAAATGCTTTTAACTCTACTTCCCCAACATTGCTTCAACAATTCATAATACATTAAATGTGAACTCATTCAAAGCGACTATTAAAACAATTTTTCTCTTTTCTGAAGTTTTTAGATAGAGGATTCTTCAAACATTTATTATCTATGACATATCTACTATAAATATTAGATATATTATGTTCAGCAATTTTTAGCAGAAATCTTCAAATATTCCTATAATTGGCTCTTTCTGGCTTTAGCATGGAAATTTCAGATTCATGAAAATGAAGGCTGCTATAGGGTTTCAGCTGCACAGGTTTCAGTGAACTGAGATGTTAACTGATTTGTTTACATTAACAGACACCTGTTCTAAGATCACAGATGACCGACTTAAGTTTTTGAGAATTAGTATGTTAGATCAAATACGTGTAAACACATATACACAAACAAACCAAACTTATATTGAAGTCATATGTCTGGAAGAATTTGTCTATCAATTAGGAAGGAAGTAAAAAGGTCCCTAAATATTCAAGCATGATGTGTTTTACTCGTTAGAGGCTTCTAGGCCCTCATTCAGTGCCTAAAAATAAAAATGGTGGAAAAATTGAAGACCATGCTATAGTCCATAGAAAAGAAGATTCAGTTCTTCTCCTCCTGTGTTAACTAGCTAGCTATGCGTCTTGGGCAAGGCACTTAATTTCTCTGGACCTCAATTTCATTATCTATAAAATAAAGAAAGGCTACTCCAGCTACCCAGTCCTAAAATGGTATTCTTATTTTTTAAGACAATTTTAACACCCTTGGTTATCTAGTCTCCTGAGCAATAGCGGTTTGAAAATAGTCAGTTAGAGGGGCCAGCCCGGTGGCATAGTGGTTAAGTTAGCATGCTCTACTTCAGCAGCCCAGGGTTTGTAGGTTCAGATCCCAGGCACAGACCTATGCACTGCTTGTCAAGCCATGCTGTGGCAGCGTCCCACATACAAAATAGAGGGAGACTGGCACAGATGTTAGCTCAGGGACAATCTTCCTCAAGCACAAAGAGGAAGATTGGCAAGAGATGTTAGCTCAGAGCTAATCTTCCTGACAAAAAAACAAAACACTAATGTTTGAAGGCATCAGAGAGAGTTGATAAAGCAACTAGGATTAGAGAAGCCAGGATTCCAGAGAGGAGAAAAGAAGAGAGAGGTGAGCAGGTATTCAGCTGCCCCTCTTTCCCTGGGGACATTGCTAATTCTGAGCAAAGGTCAAGAGGCTGAGAATCCACCCAGGCTTTCCTCCAGACAGAAGGTTGCTTCTGGAAAACAGAAAGAGGCAGAGCTTTTGCTTGTCTCCTGGGGCTAGTAACACAAAATTAGAAACTTGAGGGGCCAAGATCCCAGAGAGAAGAGAGGTAGAGAACTAAGCCTGACACACAGCCAGCTTTCTCCTTAAGACATTTGCCAAATAGTGCAGGACAAGAGGCTAAACAGAAAGCAGGAAAAACTTTTCTGCAGTTTCAGAATGCTGAGGAGACAAGAATCAGAGCTCAGAACCCATCAAGGCAAGAAGCCTTGGCAAACAAACAGAGCTCTCGGTTGAAAGTTCTAGAAGGCTAGCCTCAGCTCAGTCTCTGGATTAAAGTGATCAGCCCTACTCAACCTGCCTAGGAGAGGAAAGAGAGAATCTCTCCATAAGAAAACATTATTTGTAGATTCAGCAATTTTTATATACACAATGTCTACTTTTCTATCAAAATTTACCAGATATGCCAAGAAAGACAAGGCAGACAACCAAGAGAAAAAACAAACAAGAGAATCACAGGCAATTCAGAAAGTAGAGTTAACAAATAAGAACTTTCAAAGTACCCTGATTCATATGTTTAAGAAAATGGAGAAATAGATGGAAAATATTGAGGAAAAGACTGAGAATTTCAGCAGAGAATTAAAATACACTAAAAATATAAACTTGAAGTAATAGAACTGAAAAACAACTACTGAAATTAGGCTTCAATAGATGAGTTTAACAGCAGATTATTGATGAACTAAAAAGTAGGCCACCAGAAAATACTTAATTAAAGCAGAGCAAGAAAAAAAACAAAACAAAAGGAATAAAAGATTAATACATGCCATGATATAGATAAGCCTAAAAAACAAATCTAAGTGAAAGAACCCAAGCACAAGAGAGCAGATATTGCAAGATTCTATTTATATGAAATGTCCAGAATAGGCAAAGCTATGCAGATAGAAAACAGATTAGTAGTTACCAGAGTCTAGGAAGTTCAGTAGGGTAGGGAAAATGGGGAATGACTGCTAATGGGTATAGGATTTCCTTTTGGAATGATAAAAAAGTTCTGGAATTAGCTAGTGGTGATGCATGCATTACTACGTGAATATACTAAAAACCACTGAATCATACACTTTAAAAAGATATAATGGTATGTGAATTATACCTCAATAAAGCTGTTATTGAAAAAAAATGGAACAAAACCCAACATGTGACTTATAAGAGACACATTTTAAATATGAAGATACAGAAAGATCAAAAGTACAAGAGTAGAAAAAGATTTAACATGTAAACACAAACCAAAGGAAGGCTGGTATAGCTATATGAGTATCAGACTTTAACAAAAACAGCATTACTAGAGATAGAGATATTTCATAGTAATAATTTTAAAAGTTAATCCAGCAAGAATATGACACAATTCTAAGTCTAGATACACCCATATGGTAAATTGGGTTATTATTCGGCAAATACACATTTCCCTCTACATCTCACTTAAGGTATTCTCCCCCACTCTCTTTACTGTTGGGCTTGGCCATTTTACTTGCATCAACAAATGGATCGTCAATGAGCATGACGCAAGTAGACACCTTAAATGTGTCTGCACAGTTTGGATTGAGTCTCGTGCTCATTGATCTACCATAAGAAAAGAATATCCCAGATAGCCTTACCCCATCAGCAGGGGATGCAAAACAACACATGAAGTAGAATTAAACTCAACCTGCAGCCTGGAGCAGAACTAGCTGGTCAATCCTAGACCCATGAGCAAAAAATAAATGCTTATTTTTATATGCTACAGAGACCTCTGAGGTTGTTTGTTATGTAGCAAAAGCTGACTAATACAACCCAATATCATATCAAAATATATAATGCAAAAATTAACAAAACTAAAAGAGTAGACAAATCCACAATTATTGTGGAAAACTTTACCTCTTTTAACGGCTGATAGAGCAAGCAGACAGAAAATCTTTAAGAACATAGAAGAATTGAATATCCAGTTAGGTTTATAATAACAAATCAGTATCATATATCCTTGGTTAATAATAAAATCTGAATAATTTGAACAGAAAAGATTGCAGCAGAAGGTATCATTTGTCATGTTCTGACAAACAAGGCTAAAACTGAAGTTCAAGTCTTATGTATAGTTGACTTTTAGCTTGACATTTAGCTTTAGAAAATGTGCCCTTCAATACTTCCTTTACAGGTTTGGGATAAAGTCAGATATAGTACTTAGGCAGATAAAACACTAAATATTACCCCATTTCTCTGCTTCCCTTCACAGCTATACTTCCCCTAAAATACTGTCCCCCAACTTGGTTAACCCCCAACTTTCTCAATCCTCCCTTCACTCTTCCTCTCATATGAATATGGTGTCTTCCAGCACCATTCCACTGAAACCACTTACCAAAGCCAATAATACTTCCTTATTGCCAAATGTAATGGTCACTTCTCTAAAATCATCTTACTCAACCTCTCACTTGCCTTTGACACATTTGACTGTCACCCTTTATTGAAACAGTAGTCTTTCTCAGCTTCGATGACCCTATGCTCTCCTGCTTTTGCTCCTCTTGCACTGGCAGCTTCCTCTTAGTCTCCTTTGCTGGCTCTTCAGCTCAATCCCTAAATGCAGGAGTTCCACAGGGTTCAGTACCAAGCCCTCTTCTCTTATTTAAACTACACATGATCCATAGTGATCTAATCCTATCCCATGGCTTTAAATACCATTTATATGCTGATAATTCCTATTCTTTATCTCTAGCCCTGACCTCTTCTCTGAGCTCCAGATTCAAATATCCAAGTGCCTATTTGATATCTCCTCTTGAATCTCTTAGATGTATCTCAAACTTAACATGTCCTAAACAGAACTCTTGATTTCGTCCCTCTCCCTCACTAGTCTGCTCCTCCCCAACAGTTACTAAGGACAGAAACCTCGAAGTCACCTTTGCCTTCTTTCTTTTCTGTACACCACATTTCATTAGCAAGTCTTGTCAATGCTATCTCCAAAATTTATCTCCTATACCTCCACTTCTTTCCATCTTCAATGCTATTACCAAAGTTCAAGGTATCATCACATTTCATTTAGACACTAGAGTAGCCTCATACTTCCCCATTTCCACTTTTGGCCCCCTTACAATCTATTCTCCTCCCAGCCTCCAGAGTGACCTTTTAAAAGTGTGAATCAGGTCATGCCACTCCCCTAATTAAACCCATCAAATGGCTTCCTACTGCCCTTAAAATGAAGGGCAATATGTTCTATATGTTCTGGCCCCTGCCTACCTGCCCAATTTCATCTCCTACCACTGTGCCCCTCAAGCACTACACTGTGACCTGGAGCCCCTCTGTCAGCACAGAGAACACACAGAATTTCTTTTACCTTAAAGCATTTGTGCTCCAGGCTCCTCACAAAGCTAGATGCTTCTCAGCTTCCAGGTTTCTTGTTAAAAGCCATCTTCTCAGAAATGTCTTCCCTAACTACGCTATCTAAATTAAGTCTCTCCTGCTCTTCTCTAATACTGTGTGTATTTACCTCTTAGCATTTACCACAATCTATATTTTATTTATTGTCTTCTCAACTAGTATTTAAACATGAAGATTCTATAATCACAGATTCTAAGTCTGTTTTTTCACTGCTGTATCACCAGTGCCTAAAAGTATGTCAAAAACAAATCAGGTATAATGTGAAGTGATGAGTGAATGTGATAAGTGCCATTAAAAGGACCCCAAAGATCCCTATTCTCAAGTATTTAGGATATTAATTTTAAAATAAATAATTTAGTTGAACCTCATTACAGATTTACCCAGATCTTTTCTCACTATAACCCTAATGGGGTTGGCACCTCTAAAATCCAAAGAGACAATTCAGAAACACTGGGGCCTTCCCACTCTGTTTGCCAGGAGACCTCATAGTTGACTCGGTGTGTTTGCTTCCTTTTGACTCTAAGCTATTGAAAGCCAGGTTATCTGGGTGCTTACTGTTACTGATAGAAATTTCTCAGTAAAAAGTGTGTGAATCCATTAAAAAAAAATCTGCACAACCTAAATCAGCTGCCACCATCACTGGGATAGGGCTGGCCTGACCCCTGAGGACACTCTTCCAGATAACAGTGAGGTCACCAACACTCAGCTTGGGCAGTCACAGGAATCCCCCCTTCCGGCACCTCAAGGAGGCAGAACTTGCTCTCTCAGGCCCTGGAAGAGAAGTCAGTGGCAGGGAGGCGAAGAGGGAAAGTCAGTATCTGAGAGCCTTCTATGTGCTTGGCACTTTACATATGTTGTCTCATCTAGCCTTGAAATAGCCCGATGAGTCAGCTGCATCATTACTCCCTTTTTATAAACAAGGACACAGACTCTCAGAAAGATTAGGTGATTTATCCATGGTCACACAGCTAGCAAAGAAAATAGTAGAGTCACGGTTCAATGCCAAGCCCAATGCTGAAACGACTGTATTCTTTTCAGAAACCTAAAGGAGGCAAGAAGAGTAACCAGCCTGAATACAATCCAAGCAAGACCTGGATGAAGCCTTTGTAAAGGATCCTCTATAACCTTCCTGCAGGCCCTCCGTCTAATTTAGGTTTTATGCAAAAGGCAGAAACAACACTCTATAAGACAGTACTTCCCAAACCAATTTGGAAATCTCTTGGCAAATAGGCAGTGATGGAGAAGAAACCCAAACCACAGAAAAAAATATGATGTATCTTTGCAGTATCAATTTTGCTCACTGGAAAGTAATCTGAATCATCTGTTATTAAAACAAATACCAATATGTTATGGAATAAGTAAAAGGCAAAATTCACATGAATCACTAAGTTTAAAAAAGAACTCACCCCAGCTCTGGTCAAACTCCCCAAGAAGCAGTAATAAACTCTGTCTTTAGGGATACTTTTACAGAAAAATTTAAGAAGCACTTAAGCGATTTATCCTAGGTTAAGTAACAATTTAGGGAAAGTGAGAAAAAAAGAGCAATGATTTTCTCAACAGAAAAGCAGAGAATTAAAAAGGCTGGCTAATAAGTACAGCAAATTAGAAATCTAAGGAGCAAGATAAAATAAAAGTGTAAGTTCTTAACCCAAAAAATTCACAAAGAATTGGACAAGTTGCCTTTAACTGAAAGTCACAAATTACACAGAAGACCATATTAATAATTATTTAACAAGGAATGAGATGATGATCTTGTCCCTCCATTTTTCATTTGTTTCAGTTCCTCATAATTTACCAAAGCCTAAAGTCAGTTGAGTCTCAGGAGAAAGAGAATTAACTAGCCAAATATTATTTATATAGCAGTCTCACTCTGCCTTTTTGAAACCACTATCAATAAAAACTTTTAAGCCTGCAATATACTATGTGGCAGGGAACTATGGAAACTAATCATAACCTATTATGTCAGAACCTAGATTAAGATAAATCAGTCTTTCTAGCTTCATTAGTAAGTCACTTCCCTAAAAGATCTGCTTTAGGAAACTAAAAAAGCTAATGATGCCATTATTTAACAGTTGTTTTGTCCTCTCTTGTCAATCTATGCAGTCATCGTTGAGCACATGTTTTCACCATTCAAAATGTACCACAACAGAGGCAGCTATGAAGGTGAGAACTTCAAGCTTAAGAATACCTGACCTTTCATACAAAATTTTTCTCTGTTTTAGTGAATTCTCTTCTTTCTTTTCAAAAATATAATTACTTCCCTTAGGCTTCCTCCTCCCCACCAAAAGGTACTCCTTACTCAGAAAGCTTTCCCTGGGGTGGCCTGGTGGCACAGTGGTTGGGTTCTGCACATTCTGCTTCAACAGCCTGGGTTTGTGGGTTCAGATCCCAGGCGTGGACCTACACCACTCATCACACCACGCTGTGGCAGCAACCCACACACAAGATAGAGGAGGAGTGGCACAGATGTTGGCTCAGGGCCTCTCTTCCTCAAGCAAAAAGAGGAAGATTGGCGACAGATGTTAGCTTAGAGCCAATCTTCCTCACTAAAAAAAAAAACTTTCCCCTACCACCTGCCACAGTGTCTGAAATCCCCTCCACTGAAGTTACTTCTTTGATGGAAGCATGATTTTCAGAAAGATCCTTTTAGAAAGAAAACATATAATTGGTGAGATTTAACCTGTTAAATCAAAGATATCTTTTCAAATATGAGCACTGATTGATCACTTACTATGTGCTAGCACTGAGTTAAAGATTACATTCATTTTCACATTTAACCCTCACAAGAAACCTATGAGATAAATGTTATTATTTTCATATTAGAGAGGTAGAAACTAAGGCTCAGAGAGATCAGATAATTTGTTCAAAATCACATCTATAAGTACTAAAGCAGTGAACTGAAGCCAGATCTGCATGACTCCAGAACCCAAACAGCTAAAATCTTAAAAAGTAGGGATCTAAAGAAATCCAATAGAAAATCAGTATGTTTTAATAGCAATAACAATAATAGCAGTGGCAATATTAATGACTTTTATAAAGTGCTTAGTAAATGCCAAGCACAGTACCAAAAGCTTCACATTGATTATCTCATATTTTCCCTCTTTTTCCTCCTCTTTCTCCGCTTTTCCTCTGCCTTCTCAAAATCTACATGAAGGCAAAATACTACTTAGGAAGAAAACCTGGAGGAGGAAAAGTATGAAAAAGCAGATTCTGAATAATTCACAATTTTATCAAAATTCACCCTAATTAAAAACTATTTTTAATAGAGTCTGTTTGAAATTCCAAAAAGTCACAGAGGGGTGATGAATGAAAATGAGTATGTAATTTACCATTGAAAAATTAATAGTAGCCAGTAAATATATGCAAAATGTTACTCTCACTAGAAATCAAAGATATGTAAATTGACAAAGAAGCCATTCTTTACCTCACAAAAATATAAAGTTTTTTAAATTATAACTTCCAGAATTGGCACAGTCATGGTGAAATAAGCACTCTCATATGCTGCTGATGAAAATATAAATTAGTATAACCTTTTTGGAGGGCAATTTGGCCAATATCATTGGCCACAAAAATCATAATACTCTTACCATGTAATTCTAATTCTGGGAATTTATACTAAGGAATAATCACAGGCAAAGATTCACATAAGTATTATTTTAATGTTGAAAAATTGGAAGCAATCTTCATGTCCCCAAATAGAAAAATAGTTCAATAAATAAATCATAATAAAATTATAGTATCTGCATACAATGAAATAGTATTTAATTATTCTAATTCATATTTTTCAAAAATTTCTATAGCCATGAAAAGCGTTCAGGACATATCAGAAGGAAAAAATGTTTATTGGGCTTATTGCTGGGGGGTTAAATTACTTTTAATTTTTCTTTATACTTAATGTATCTTTATGAATGACAAATAAAATGTGCTGATAGTAAAAAAATATTTTAATCTGAAGTTTTGTTTCTATTAGTTATTCTCTAGTATAAATCTTTCAGGTAGAAACACATTCGCATCTTTTTTAAATGGATGGTTAAAAGGATCACTGGGAAAATGAAAAATATTTAAACAGATAATAGAATGCATTTTTTCTTTTATAAATAATTTTGTTTAAATGGTCATTGTCCATATTTCATGAGGTTTCCAAAAAAGAAGACATGAATACTACAAATGGAGTCTGTGCAGGTGCCATGAATATAACAAAGAATTCATTCTTGTACCCTGAATATTAATTAAAGCCTCAGGGGAACATGAAAATAAATCTGAAAACCAACAAAATACATATTTAAGAAGTATTAACTGACCTATTGAAAACCTAAAAGTATTTTAATTTAATAACATAATATGGTATTTACAAATATTTGTAAGGCTTTTTAGATTGAAATAAATCCAATTTAACAAACACCTACTGAGAATCTACTATGCTCCACGTACCATAAGAATTCATCACAAAAATGAGACAGCATACCACTTTTACACTTAAGAGACTGGAATTCTAATGGACAAATCAAAACATAATTGCAGAACATTTTTTTGACTTCTTAACTAACACTATGAACAAAGTTGTGTTTATTCTTATATCTGTAAGTATGGGACATGCACTGTCCAGTGGGACACATCTGCACTCCAATACTAGCTCTGCCATATGATTTTAGTAAAATAAGGACCTCTCTGAGTTTCAATATCCTGGATCTGAAAAACTACTAGAGCTAATAACTACCTAGTATTAAGGTTGAGTTAAAATAATATGTCTCATTTGATACATGGTAAATGTTCATATGTGTTAGACATAATTATTCTAACAAATATCTTTCACGGCTTTAAATTTTTCTTTCCACAATAAAAA
Organism: Tapirus indicus; assembly: GCA_031878705.1. NCBI lineage: Eukaryota > Metazoa > Chordata > Mammalia > Perissodactyla > Tapiridae > Tapirus > Tapirus indicus. The sequence continues at coordinate 22,509,203 of CM062938.1, forward strand.
TGCCGGTTCCACTTCCAGTAATGGCTGAGTAGCTTATATAGACCCTCCCAAAATAAACATAAATGATGAACAAAATATAAAAAATAACTTGTTAAAGGAAAATAACAACGAAAATCAGACAGAAGAAGGATAGGAGTCAAAACTTGAAAGAAGAGAACTGCAATTTGGCAAGAATTGTACGTATATGGCTTTTTGTCTGAGAACATTCCCAGTCCACACAGTGTAGCACAGTTAGAACTCAAACAGAAAGCCACAGTATTACTAGCCTGAGGAGTTAGAGGACAGGTTTGTCTGTTACTAATTTATTGTCTCTCAGCTCCAAATTCACCCTTCAATACCTGCTCTGCAAATAATGGATGGAATTCTCCTTTACAGTCAACATGATATTGAGCTTTCCCAGTAGAGGGCACTAGAGGACCACTGAAGGAGGAAGGAGCTCTCCAGATTTTTTTCTGGCTGGTGCACAGGGGATCAGTGGTGTCAATATGAGGACATCTGGTGGCACTCTGCCCCAGCCAAGTGCTAAGAACATGCAGTCCCTTAGCAATTTGACAGCCCCCAGCTTGGGTGATATGGTTACCTTTCTGCAGCCCTCTCAAAACAGATACTGCACACTCCGGGCCTCCTGCCCACTGGTGCCTCAACTCCCCCTGCTTGCTCCTTTCCCTGGAAATTTGTTTCCTATAACCCTCCCAATGCCACATCTCTACCAATGTGAACACCATGTACTCCAGGCCTTCTGCAGGGACTGGTGACTGGTGATCCTACTTCCTCTGCATTCCCAGGAGACTGGTCACCAGAGTGAGATGACCAGTGTGAGGCTTAGTCTGACCCAAGAGTTGCTTCATGCTTGCCTAGAATCTGCAGACCAGTTCCAACCCAGGCAAACCAGGAACTTCTTCGCCATCCAGTGGGCTACAACTATACCTTCTCCAACAAAGTCTCCAGCCTTGGAGAAGGGACACCCTTCTAAGTTTGTACTTTCTTGGGTACTCTCCCTAAACTTTAGGGTACTCTAGAAAGTTCTTTTAAATCTTAAAGAGACATTTTTATCATAATTTAATAATTCTTTATACTAAACTTCCCCTGTTTAAATTACTGTCTCCTGATTGGACCCAGACTGATAGAGAATTATCAGTATAGGGTATATATACAGGGTATAGTCCCAGGAAATAGACTCCTAAAGATGGGATTCTGGGATGGATCTGTCTGGGCCCTTGGGTTTGAGCGAAGTATGAGCTTCTTGCCAATGGGAAATGGGATGCTAAAAATCCATAGCACGTGGTAGCATCACAGTTAATCGAAATATCACCTGTGGTTGTCTGAGATAAATTGCCAACTGAAGCAAGCACCTTGGGGGCTCAAATGGCTGATGCACTTCACAATTATGATGATGACAACTTATAAGGACTAGGATGTTGGATGAATTCTTTTGAGTATACTTCAGTGCTCACAGAGAGAAAAATTACAAACTCAAGTCTGTTGATTCTCAGCTCAATTCATGGTCTGAGATTCACAGGGCTTCCAGACAGCCCTGAAAGAATCTTTTATTTCTTGTAGACACAGGCAGATCTTGCTAAAAATCAAACACAAAATTTAATTGTGTGGGTTACTGAATTATAACAACAGTTGAATTCATAGTCTCACCAAGTTTCTCATTCGAAATTTAGGACATTAACTGGGAAAGAATGGGATATTGAAACTTGAAATAGAAAAGATTTCATATATGAAATAATGAGGCCAGAAGACAATGGAAGATCTTTAAATATTGGAAGAAAAAACTGTCCATCTAGAATTCTATATCCAGTGAAAACATTCTTCAAAAATTAAGACAAAATAAAGTTATTTTTAGAAAAATAAAAACAGAGAATTTATCATCTACAAGCCTTCCCTGTGAAAATTCTAAAGGAAGTTTTTCAAGCTGAAGGGAATTGATACTAGATGAAAACTCAGGTCTTGCAGAAAGAATGAAGAACACAAGAAGTGGTAAATTTGTGTATAAATATAAAAAACGTATCTTTTGTTCCTTTAATTTCTTAAAGGACATACGACTGTTTAAAGCCAAAATTAAAACACTATATTGTGGGGTTTATAGAGTATGGTGCAATATATATGACAACAATATCACAAAGTATAGGGAGATGGTAAACAGAACTATACTGTTTCTAGGTTCTTAACTTTTACATGAATTGGTGCCATATTACTTCTCAGTAGACCATTAAGGATGCATATTATAATCCCTGGAGTAGCATATGAAAAACTGCAAAGAAATTCACTAAAAAAGTCAATGTAGGAATTGAAATGGAAAATTTAAAGTTCATATATCATAATTTTGTACTATTTTAACATGATGCAGAAACATTTTGAGTCACACTATATTAGTGATTTTGCAAATCTATCAGTCTATTTCCAATGGACTCTAATTTTATTTGCCTTCCAATCTGTGTAATACCCTTTATGCTTTGATTTTTCGTTTCATTTTCAAACAGACTACTTTAAAGAGAACAGTTTGAACACATGTCTAAAGTATTCATGAAATTGGAAATGAAACTGAAATACATAAATAAGGAGACACATGAATAAAAATACAAATAACATGTAGTCAACAGAAAAGGACAGAAGCTTGAATTTTTTAAAATCTCAAAACATTAAATTAATAAATTACAAGGACATACCTACTTCCTTAACATAATAAAATAGAGATGTAATGATATAGATCTCAACCTAAAAACCAGCATCATATTCAATGAGGAAACTCTGGAAGCATTCCCACCAAAGTCAGAAAAAAGCCAAAAACATATCCACTATTACCATGATTACTTAGCATTGTTCTAAAAGTTCATGCAATTAGATAAGAGAATAAAAGTTTAAAAATTGGGAAGAAGGAAGTAAAGTTATATCTGCAAATATGGTTGAATTCCTGGAAAACATAAAGAAATTAACTAGAAAAAATATTTTTAAGCCAATAAAATTAATGTAAAAAATAAATGCCTTTCAAATATATAAGCAACAAGTATTTTAGAGGACATAAAGGAGGAAATTATTCCATTTGTGGGAGCAACAAAAAAGGATGAAGGACCTAAGAATCAAGTGATCAAGAAAAGTGCAGGACCTACATGATAGAATCTTTTAAGACTACTGGGAAGCACTGAATAAGCATAATGGTCTATCCTATCTTGCACAGAAAGACTCAATGCCATAAAAGTGTCAATTCTTTGATCTATAATTTTATTCTTTTATAAATATAACGCATTCCCCCCAAAAATACTAATAGAATTTTTTAATTAGGCAACTTTATTCTAAAGTGAACAAAAAACAAACATGCAAGTAAAACTGGGAGATATTCAAAAAAAGAAGTAATGAAGAGTACTGGCCCAACTCAGATATTAAACTATACTTATATATTTTACATTATAATGCTACAATAACCACAAGCATGGTTATGATATACGAATAGAGCAGCACATCAATGAAAAAGAAGAGAGAATTCAGAGACAACCCAAATATATATGAAAATTTAGAACATAATAAAGATGAAATTGTGTATCAGTGGGGAAAAGATGGATGGATCGCTGTCTTGGAAAAAAAAAGACAGAGGGATCCTCTCACATCAAAATAAATTGCAGATTGGTCAAAAATTTAAATATAAAAATGAGCATTTAAAAAATCTTAGAAGGCCTTTCAAAGAATGGTTGAAAGACTTAGAAACATAAAAGATCAAAACACATAAAAATTGAAATTTTATGCATGGAAAAAAATCCACAGCATAAACAAAGTCAAAAAACAAGTAATAATCTAAGGTAAATTTTAAAATTACAAGGAAATATACTCATTATAGCACTGACTATAACAGCAAAAGCTTGAAAATAATCCATTTACGGAAGATTGTCAAATTATGATACATCTATTTGTTCAATATCAAGCAGATGACAGAGTAAGGTAAGTTCTCTACAAACAGATATGGAAAAAAAACTTTAAATATAAAAAGAAAAAAAAACATGGGACAGAACAAGGTAGACAATATGCTACTCAGTATGTATATATGTATATAATTTTAATATACATAGGTATACTTGTATATGCATAGGCTATCTGTGGTAGTACAAACAAGAATATTGCTTCTGGGAAGGGGTTCTGGAGAGAAGACCTAGATTGTTAAAGGTTGGAGTGGGGTGATAAAGATATAAATTTATATTTCAATAAATTCCCTTTAGTACCTTTCATATTTGGAACCATGTGCATGTTTTACATAATCAAAATAGTTAATATTTAAAGGACTTGAGTGAGAATTTTTAATAGAGATTAAGAATTTAATATCCATATATTCACTTGTGCCTCTCCCTGCAGGAAGCTGTTTCTAAATGAGGTCCTCTGCAAACCCATGGATATGGTAATAGCACTTTACCATCTATTTGCATAAAACACTGTTAGGATGTGCAATATTTATGAATAAATGCCCTTTGCACCATAAAATCCAATACTCATACTGTTTTCATCCCTGTTTTATTATTTAACTAGATCAAATAAGGAACGAACTTTGCCAGAGCCAGAACCCAGATTCTTCATTTTTAAACAATACTTAACTGGTTTCACAGCTTGGAATTCAACTTGCAGTGACATTTATAGGTATAATATAGAATCACATAATTTTTCAACTGAAAAAGACTTCAAATCTTAGATCAGTCAAATATGCTTCCTTCATTTCACAGAGGAAGAAAGGGTTATTTGAATAGTTTGAATATATCTAAAGACACACACAAGTCAGTGGCAAAATGAGATTGAATCTTTCCAGATCCAGTTTTCATTCTATATGTCATGCCGAATCATTCCACTCCTGGTACCATTACTATAAAACAAGGGAAGACTAGTTAAAAGGCAACAAGGAAGATCAGACTATCTCCACAGATTTTTACTCAGAATGAGTCTTTGATAGATTTATATTTTATTTACCACACTCTCAAAAGTGTTATGAACTACATTAAAACCAGTGGTGACTTCCACTTCCATCCATGATGGAGTAACAGAGACCACATTTATGCTCTGCCACAACTAAAAAACCGAACAAAATATATGAAACAACTGTTTTTAGACTCTAGACAATAGACAGCACAAAACTGTGATGCCTGAGAGAAGGGAAACAAATGAGGTGAGACCTGTGATTACACCACTTTCTGCCTTTTAGGATCTTCTGCCTCTTAGGAATATTCTGGGCCATAGAGCACAGAGGGAAATCCAAAACAAAGCAGAGGTCTTGCTGAGTAGGTGAGTCAGAGGTCAGAGTTCAGGAAGACTAAGGCAGTTGAAGGTGGCAAGGCAGACTACCAAAGAGGAGGGAGCTACACAGATCTGTTAATAACTGCCTGCTACAACATAGCCAAACACTTTTTAAAGGAAGATAACAACCAAACACACAACAGGAAAACACTAAAAATGCCACAATCTAATCAAAAAATGCCAGAAATGTGAAAAAGTAAGGCAAATGTGAAACATAACTCAAGAAAAATTCATCAATAAACAATACCCCAAAATGACAGAGATGATGAAATTAGCAGACAAGGAAATTTAAAAAGCTAAATTGTTGGGGCCGGCCCACTGGCGCAGTGGTTAAATTTGCACGCTCAGCTTTGGCAGCTTGGGGTTCGCAGGTTCAGACCCCAGGCGTGGACCTACACAAGGCTTGTCAAGTCATGCTGTGGTGGCATCCAAACATATAAAATAGAGGAAGACTGGCACAGATGTTAGCTCAGGGACGATCTTCCTCCAGCAAAAAGAGGAAGATTGGCAACAGATGCTTAGCTCAGGCCAATCTTCCTCACCAAAAAAAATAATAATAAATAAAAAGCTATTGTAACCATGTTCAAGCGTTTGTAAAATATATATATATATACACACATATTTTTTAACAGTATTCTGGAATAGGGAGTTATTGTTTAATGGATACAGAGTTTTAGTTTTGTAAGATGAAAAAAGTTCTGTAGATGCATGGGTGGGGATGGCTCCATAACAATGTGAATGTAATTAATGCCACTGAACTGTACACTTAAAAATGGTTAAAATAATAAGTTGTATGTATATTTTACCACAATAAATTTATTGAAAATAATAAATTAGACATCAATAAGAAACAGCTATCACAGAATCCTGAAATATTTGAATTAAAACACTATCCATGGGCCAAGGGATAACAGAAAATATTTTTGAATTGGTTGAAAATAAAAACACAACATATCAAAATTCGTAGAATGCAGCTAAAGCAGTGCTTGGAGGGAAATGTATATCTTCAAATGCTTATAGTAAAGAAGTTAAGTCCAAAATCAATAATAGAAGAATAAGAGCAAAGTAAACTCAAAGTAAGTAGAAGGAAGAAATAATAAAAATAAGAATATTAATAAAATTTAAAATGAGAAAAATATAAAGAAAATCATTAAACCAAAAGCTGTTCTTTGAAAAAGAAAATCAATAAAAATGATAAAATGCTAAGATAAAAAGAGCATAAATTATCAATATCAGGAATGGCAAAGGGGACATTACTACAAATCTCATAGAAATTCAAAGGATAATAAGAGAATACTATGAAAAATTTTATGCCAATAAATTAAACACCTTGAAGGAAATGGATAAATTCCTTGAGAGACACAGTTACCAAAACAGGTTCAAGAAGAAAACAGAAAATCAGAAGAGCTCTATATCTATGAAAACAATTGAATTTGTAATTTAAAAACATTCCCATGAAGAAAGCTCCAGGCCCAGACAGATTCACTGGTTAACTCTATTAAATATTTAAAGAAAAACTATTAATGCTCGACAAACATTTTCAGAAAAGATAGACGGAAAAAACACTTTCAAACTCCTTTGATAAGGCCAACATTATACTGATATTGGAAGCAGACAAAGATGTTATAAGAAAACTACAAACCAATATCTCTCATGAACAAAGATGAAAAAATTCTGAATAAAATTTTAGCAATTCAAATCCAACAATATCTTAAAAAACAATAATACACCAAGTAGGATTTATTTTCAAATAAATCTTCCATTCCTGGAATATATCCCACATGATTGGTTTAACATTTGAAAATAAATCAATATAATATACTACATTCATTTAAAAAAGAAAACCATGTGATCAATTCAATAGGTATAAAAAAGCACGTGATAGCATTCAAGATCCACTCATGATTTTTTTTAAAAACTCTCATCAAACTAGGACTAGAATGGAACTTCCTCAACATAATATAGAGCTTCTATAGGAAAACCTACAGCTAACATCATACTTAAAGGTGAAAGATTGCATGCTTTCTCCCTACAGTGAGGATATACATTATTACCACTTCTCTTCAACAATGTACTGGGGATTCTGGCCAGTACAATACAGTAAGAAAAAGCCTAAGGCATCTACAAACAAACAAAAACCTAGTAGAAGCAATAAGTGAATTTAGAAAAGTCACAAGATAGAAGGTCAATATACAGAAATCAACTGCATTTCTTATACTAGCAATAGATAATAGGGAATTAAAATTTTTTAAACAATATTACTCACAATGTCATCCAAAAAACATTAAATACTTAAAGATAAATTTAACAAAATATGTGCAAGTCCTGTATAAAAAAATTACAAAACATTGTTGAGAGAAATTAACTGAGATCAAAATTAATGAAGGAATATACTATAGTCATAGATTGAAAGACTCAATATTGTTAAAATGTCAGTTCTACCCAAATTAACCTATAGATTCAATGTAATCAAAATTAAAATTCCAATAAACTTTTTTGTAGAAATTGGTAAGCTGATTTTAAATTTTATATGGAAATGCAAAGACCCTAGGCTGACCAGAGCAACTTTAAAAGAGAAGAACAGAGCTGGAGGCATCATACTTCCTGACTTCAAACTATATTACAAAGCTATAGTAATCAAAACAGTATGGTATTGGCATAAAAACAGATACACAGATCAATGGAACAGAATAGAGAGTCCAGACATAAATCCAGGCTTATAAGGTCAATTAATTTGCCACAAAGGAACCAAAATATACAACGGGAAAAGGACAGCCTCTTTAATAGTGTTGGGAAAACCAGACAGCCACATGCAAAAGAATGAAACTGGAGGACGATCTTACACCATACACAAATATCAACTCAAAACAGATTAAAGACTTGAACATAAGACCTGAAACCATAAAACTTCTAGAAGAAAACATAGGTGGTAAGCTCCTTGACATGGGTTTTGGCAAGGATTTTTCAGATTTGACACCAAAAGCAAAAATAAACAAGTGGGTCTACATGAAACTAAAAAGCTTCTGCGCAGCATAGAAAATGAAAAATCACATCAACAAAATGGAAAGGCAACCTACTGAATGGGATAAAATATTTGCAAATCATATACCTGATAAGGGGTTAGTATCCAAAATATATAAAGAACTCATACAACTCAATAGCAAAAAACCCAAACACTTCAATTAAAAAATGGGCAGAGGCTCTGAATAGACATTTTTCCAAAGACATACAGATGGTCAACAGGTACATGAAACAGTGCTCAATCTCCCTAATCATCAGAGAAATGCAAATCAAAACCACAATGAGATATCACCTCACACCTGTTAGAATTGCTATTATCAAAAAGACAAGAGATAAGTGTTGGTGAGGATGTGGATAAAAGGAAACCTTTGTGCACTGATGGTGGGAATATAAATTGGTGCAGCCACTATATAAAACAGTATGGAGGGTCCTCAAAAAATTAAAAATAGAACTACCATATGATCCAGCCATTCCACTTCTGGGTATTGACCCAAAGGAAATGAAAATACCAACTTGAAAAGATATATGCACCCCCATGTTCATTGCAGAATTGTTTACAATAGCCAACACCTGAAAGCAACCTAAGTATCCATCAATGGATGAATGGATAAAGAAAATATCGTGTGTGTGTGTGTGTACACACACACATACATATACATATGTGTATATATGTATACATACACATATGTGTATATATATGCATATATGTATATACACACACACACAATGGTAAACTATTCAGCCATAAAAAAAGAAGAAAATCTTGCCACTTGCAACAACACAGATAGAGCTTGAACACATTATGCAAAGTGAAATAATTCAGACAGAGAAAGAAAAACACTGTATGATCTCACTTATATGTTGAATCTAAAAAAAAAAATGAACTCACAGATAATAGAGAACAGACTTCTGGTTGCCAGAGGCAGGGGATGGGAGCTGGGCAAAATGCGCGATGGTAGTAAAAAGGTACAAACTTCCAGTTATAAAATAAATGTCATGGGGATATAATATACAGCATGATGACTATAGTTAATAATAAGGCATATTTGAAAGTTGCTAAGAGAGTAGATCTTAAAAGTTCTTATCACAAAAAAATGTTGTAATTATGTGGTGATGGATGTTAACTAGATTTATTGTGGTGATCATTTCTCAGTACAAATATCAAATCATTATGTTGTACTCCTGAAACTAATATAATATGTCAATTATATCTCAATTAAAAAAATGAAAAAGTAAATTTCAAACCAGGAGCAAATATTCACAATATATATATCTAAAAAAATATTTCCAGAAAATATTGAGAATTCTTACTAATCAACAATAAGAACGTAAACAATCCATTAAAATTACACAAACAAGCTGAAGAGACACCTTACAAAAGAAGATATACTAATGGTCAGTAAGCACATGAAAAGATGCCCACCATTAGTAATCTGGGTAAAGCAAATTAAAACCACAATGAAATACCACCAAAAACCCATTCAAATAGCTAAAATTAAAAAGAGTGATGACAATAACATGTATTGACAAGGATGTCAAGCAACTGAAACTCTACATTGCTGGTGGGAGTGTAAAATGGTATAAACACTTTGGTAAACAATTTGGTTACACATAAACTTTCAAGTTACACATAAACGTACCATGTGATCAGCAATTCTACATGTAGGTGTTTACCCAACAGAAATAAAAACTTATGTATACACAGAGACTTGTACCTGAATGTTCATGGCAGTTTTATTTGTAACACAAAACACAAAACACAAAAAAAGAAAACTAACCCAAAGGTCCATTAACAAGTGAATGGATAAATAAACTGTAGTATGTCTAGAACACCACAATAGAATACTATTCAGCAATAAAAATGAATGAATTGGGGCCAACCCAGTGGTGTAGTAGTTAAGTTCGTGCACTCCACTTCGGCGGCCCGGGTTTTGTGGGTTCGAAGCCTGGGCACAGACCTATGCTCTGCTCATCAAGCCATGTATGGTGGCGTCCCACATACAAAAAATAGAGGAAGATGAGCACAGATGTTAGCTCACAACTAATCTTCCTCAGCAAAAAAAGGAGGATTGGCAACAGATGTTAGCTCAGAGCCAATCTTTCTCACCAAAAAAAAAAAAAGAATTACTGATATAAGAGCAACATGGATGAATCTCAAAAACATTATGCTGAGCCAGGAAGCCAAACACAAAAGAGCCCACGCTGTATGATTCTATACATATGAAACTCTAGAAAAGACAGATCTAATCTATAGCGATAGTGGTCTGTGGGTCCCTTGGGTCAGGGCACAGGGATGGACTGACTGAGAAGGGGCACAGGGATCATGGAAATGTTCTATTTCTTGACTGCACAGTCAAGATAAATATATAAATCTAATCATGCAGATTTACGTATTTGTTAGATTCATTAAACTATACGTTTAAAATGAATGCATTTTATTGTATGTAAATTATAGTTCAATAAAGTGATTTCTTAAGACAGATCTCTCTGTGCATGCACACACGTGTGTCCATGTGTTCTACACACATGGAACATGGGCAGTTATGCTACAATCTTCTATGGCTATGCTCTCCAGTGACTGGGACTGCCAAATAAGTGTCCCCCCTTGCAAAAATGCAGCCAAAGATTCATTTAATCATCAACCATTCTCCTATACATCAGCTGAATGAATGAATCTACACTTAATTCATTCCAACTAAGTGGTTCTACCATTAATAAATGATGCAAAATTACACTCAAGATTCTCATCTCTCTCTTATAAAGTATGCAAAACATTTTCTGCCTCTCATACTAAGTGTCCTGTCTGTTGTCTTACCACCCTCAGTCTATGAATCTAGTATTCTGAGGCACAGCTTTACACTGCAACCAAATCCAAGAAACTATCATTTTTTATTTAACATCCATGTGATGTAGTCATGAAAAATTTACTCAACTGTAATATGGTTGCATTCCTTCCATAGTCAGATTATTATGATATAATGCAATATTCTTAAGGACATTTTAATGCTGAGGCATGTGAAAGAAAAGTATCATAAAACAATTCCAGAGATATGTATCACTTAACTCTCACTAGCCAAAAAAATTAAACTATGCAAAACCAGGGCTTAAGCTCTTTCTACCCACTTCCCTATTAAATCCTGGTCTTAGGGAAAGACTGAGAAATTCATTCATAGTCAGCTTAACATAGACCATTCTCTAAAGGTATGTGTTTTAACAGTGGGCAAACAGTTAAAATTATTTAATCTTTAGCCAGTGTTCAAGTAAGGACATCTTTAATCATAGTTTTTTTTAACACTACAATAACTCCATCAAGAATACTATATATGAAAATTATAGGTCTCTAATCTCTCTACTTCTAATCACCCAACACTGCTGCTCTCTTTTGGAACTCTTTTATGTCACATAACTCTAATGTACTAGTTTTTTATTATTACCTAAATATTGTCTAACAAAGGACAAAGGTTCTATTGAGTGATGTTTGATTTTCTTCCCCCCCCTCAGCACCCATGTCCTTGACATCAATTTACAGAGGGAGGAGAGTGCAGTTTGTGGCCCTCCTAAAGAATCCAGCCTACCCACAGATCATCTTGGAAGAACAAGGTAGCCCCAAAGCAAATCTGGGGATTGAACTCTGCTCTAGGGGAGGGCAGAGGCTGGACTTCAGCATAAAGAATTAATAAATTTGGCCTTATGCATTCAGTCATCGGTCCCCGACCAAAATATCTTCCTAGGAATCCAACCAGAGGAATCTAAAGCCAGATTGGGCAGCCTAGACCTAGCCTACCATGGACCAGCATTCTGGAGGCTCTACCAAATCAGACAGATTTTTGAATCTGTTCACCTGTTGAACACCTGTTGAAAGGTGTATTTAGTATTAAATTGCTACTATATCTCAATGTTCAGGCATTTACAGTCTATTTCTACTAGATCAATAAAACTTAAGGAGCTCAAATCAATCAACAATGCTTACACCTGGACAGCTCATATAAATTGTATAATTTTTAGTATTTTTGTGTGTGTGTGAGGAAGACCAGCCCTGAGCTAACATCCGTGCCCATCTTCCTCTACCTTATATGGGATGCCACCACAGCATGGCTGTGAAGCACTGTGTCAGCTGGCGCCCAGGATCCGAACCCACGAACCCTGGGCTGCCAAAGCGCGACCTAAACCGCTGCGCCACCGGACCGGCCCCAATTGTATAATTTTTAAATATGCTATATAATCGAAATAAAAATATAATAAAGCTAACGAAGAATTAAGCAGTACAACAGAAAAATACTTCTGGCTTGTAAAAGAGAACATATATACCCTGTGAACAGTTGTTAGCTTCACTCTGTTAGAAACATAAACACACCCCTCAATAAAGTATTTTTATCTAGACTGCAACTGTTAGGGGTTTTATTATATGTATCCATGAATTTCATTCCCAGCTATGTTGTTCTATTGACTATAGAGATTCACAAAATGTTAGGATTAAAAGAGAACTCAAAGATTACGTCCCTTGGTTCTCGTAATCTAGTTTCCTCAATGAGGAAAATGAACAAATTTGTTAAAAAATCATATAGCTAATTAACAGGCAAGGGTAAAATGAAAACTCAATTCTTCTCATTACCAGTCCACACTGTACAGTTCTATCCAATCACTAAATTCAATCCTGACTAATACATTACTATCACCCACAATAACATTAAACCAACCTGTAACTATCTCCAGCTGAAGCTCTGAGCAAAACTGTAACGTGGAGAAAGTTTGCCATTGGTTCTTCAAGCCTCTTCTTTGCCCTTTGCCCTTCATCCTGTGATGCTCCCTTACTATTTTTCCTACTTCACCAGCATTCAATGAGTTTACGCTCTTTCTACCCACCTTTCTATTAAATCCTGGTCTTAGGGAAAGATTGAGAAATGCATTCACAGTAAGCTGAGCATGGTCCTTTCTCTAAATATACGTGTTTTATCGGTGGGCAAAGAAATAGTCAGTTGATTCTGACATCTCATGGTTTTGATGAAGCAGGGTATAGAGTGAGCAAAGAGACCTTCCAGCCTGATATCATATCACAATGGTAACCTCTGAATAATAACGCAAGCCTGGCCTATCCCACACCATTTAAAGTTATATTTTTTTATTTAACATCACCATGAATCACTAATCAGAAAGCTTGAAATCATGCTGGTTTGCTAGGTTTCACAAAGGGCAGCTTTACTGATACTCACAGCACCATTTCTTGCTACCTATGCATCTCTCAAACTACCTGAGCAAATAGCCGAGAAGCAGTGTGCCAGGTGGGCTACTGGAAGATGGATATGGTTAGAAGCATTCAGCAGATCAGTTTTGGTGGTGAATGGCAAAACTGCCATTTGGGACTACACTTCTGTCTAAACACCACCTACCAATACAACCTTATTACACCTTAATGTTTTCCAAGAAGGCAATTTTTCTCATTGGCCCATAAAACATGTTTTCTCATCCCCACATCAGTCATGATATTCTCCTCACCTACGTTGCCTCCCATATTCACATCCAAATCCCACCAATCCGTTAGGGTTTGTTCAAGTCCCACATTCTTCAAGAAGACTTCATCTGACTTTGTAACGATAAATTCTGATAATAGCACTCCAAATACCAAGTATGAAAACTACTTGTGTTTCCTCCAGATTCTAATACCTCTAAATTCTAGTTATTTAGCACATAATTATTGATTATTGTCTATTGTTCAATCTGATTTTCTGTATATTCATCTTATCTAAAGACTCCAAGTTTCATCAAGTCCTTCTCATTCATCTAGTCATTCAACTAACCTTTAGTAAATGTCTACTGTTGCTGAGCCCTGTGCTAGGTACCAAGAATACAAACATTAAAACAAATGGTCCTATTCTCCAATGATTTAGATTCTACCCTTTTTGTTTTTAAGTCTATCTTAATTCTTTTCTACTTATCACAGTGCCTAGTATAATGTTAATACATAATAAGTATTCAAATATTTGCCAATTAATTGAACAAGAACATCTTTAAATTTAAAAATACATAACAACTGTATTTTGTAGTTCAGATCCCTTTTCAAAAGAAGAGCTATGTGGTTATATGCTTATTACAATTAACACATTTGCAAAGCAAAAAATGTGTTTTATTTGCTAATAGGAAGAGAAAAACAACTAGAAATGATGGCCTTTAACCTTTTTCCTCAATCTAAAGATTGGAGATCACTAATTTTACAAACACAATTGTAAATGATTTTATTACACCCCAAATCTCCACACTTCTATATTTAAGAAGTCAAAGCTTTGAAGTTACTTTTGCTCAGAAATAAGATCTGCACTTTAATTTTCCAAAAATTTTAGAGCAATGAGGTGTGTGATAAATTTTTAAGATCAATGATAACCATCTTCTCTAGAGTTGTTCAGTGAAAAGATATTTTTTAGTGATGAGGTATAACAATTTAACAGATAACATTTTCCACTTCCAAAGAGTTAATCCTCACTACATTCCTGAAAAAAGAGGTAAAAGATATTATTGACATTTTGCAGAAGTAGGCAGTAAATTCTTTTAAAGAATTTCTTAGGGACAGAGCCATAATGTCAGAATTATGACTACAATTCATTTTGAAAATTTAGCCAAAGAGTTTAAGACCTCATTTCCCTTCAAAAGTATAAAATGTCAGTAAGGTTTATCTACATTAGTATGGTTTCATTATTCCATATTCAAGCTACAATTCCTTAAAGACAAGACTGTGTTAGTTCATTTCATCAATCACAAGAATTCCATACATCTATTCAAATAACTTAGTGTTCAGGAATCAACTGTAACTGCAATGTATTTTCCCTGCTACCAACACTGTTAATGATTAATCAAGCTTCTACGCCTTGCTTCTATCAGGAGTACACTTTCTCATTTGTATCTAGCAAAGCTAATATAAAAAATGGCCTCTAACATTATTTTGCTCTATGAACGACTATACAAAGAGAAGAATGAAACATTAAAAAGTACTCGTTTCATAAATTCTATTTTACGGTGTAATTGACATCAGTGGAATGGTCTAATGGACTTGCACTGCAGCAAAGCATTTGATGAGTCTTGACAGAATTCTACCTACCATTTCCAGCATTAAAAAATAAAAAACTAGCAAAAAAAATCACAATGGAGCTATTTTATTTCAAAGGAAAACCTCAGGTGTATTTAATAGTCATTCACTTAAAATAGACTGGATGTTCTACATTTCTACTGGCCAATTAGATCCATCATGTGCTAATATAGAATGCCATGGCTGCCTGAGTTGCTGGTGAAATGTGAAGAGATCTGGAAACTATGCTACCTAAGCAGAGGGAAAATGGTAGAACCGTTCACTTTAGCTCACATCTCACATTCTGCCTTTCACCAATGTTAAAACCTGATACAATAATCTTGAAAATTTCCAGTTAAAAAACAATCATCTGAAGGCTTGACCAGGGCTGAAGGATCCACTTCCAAGGTAGTTCACTTATATGCCTCACAAATTGATGCTAGTTGTTGGCAGGAGGCCTCAGTTCTTCCCCATTTGGGCCTTTCCATGGACAGCCTGAGTGTCTTCACAACATGGTGGCTGGCTTCATCAGAGTAAGTGATCCAAGAACAAGCAAGGTGAAAACCACAATGTCTTACTTGACCTAGCCTTAGAAGTCACTCTCCTTCATTTGCACAATATCCTATTGATTATAAAGGTCAGCACTATTAAGCATGAGAGGGAACTACACAAGACTATGAATGAATACCAGAAGGAAAGAATCACTGCAGATTATCTTGGAGGCTGGATACCCGATACAGTTTTACATACAATGTGTTTAGGTGTGAATTTATTTTTATTTATTCTGCTTTGTATATACTCTGTTTCCAATATCTATAGATTCAAGTTTTTCAACAATTCTAGAAAATTCTCAGTTGTTAACTCTTCAAATATTGTCTCTCTTGCATTTTCTAGTCTTACTTTCTGGGATTCTGATTAGACTTATATATTAGACCTTCTTATCCCATTTCTCTTGACCTCTCTGTCATATATTCCATTTTTCTGCCTCTGTGCTGCATTCTGTGTGATTTCTTCAAATCTATCCTCCAGTTCATTAATTCTCTCTTTAGCTATGTCTAATTTGCTATTTGCCCATGTCATTGAGGTTTTTATTCCAACAACAACACTTTTCACTTCAAGACATTCTATTTGGTTCTTTTTTAAATCTTCCCTTTCATATTTGTTACTCTCCTGTTGCTTACTCATTTTTGTGAGTACATTTCTTATTTCTTTAAATATTTAATGCAGTTATTTAACATTCTATACCTGATCCTTCCAATACCTGAAGTCCTTGGGGGTCTAAATCTGTTGTCTATTTTTCCAGCCAACTCCTTAAGAATGACCTATTTCAAGGGACATCAGCATCGTGGCAGAGTGAGATTCCTTCTTTAAGTCTCTGCCCCCTAAGACACAGCAAAAATCATTCGCATAAAAACAGAGGGCAATCAAACACTACAAAGGACTTCTAGGAGACCCACACAGGGGTATATCTGACAGTGGAGCCACGGGAAGCCCCAAAGGACTTGAGGAGAGGTGAGGAAATTTACTCCTCCTCCCCATTCGATTGGCAAAGACAGAAGCGTGGCTCACAGACAAAGGAGGGGGAGGGATGGCCCTCTGTGGGGAAAGCTATCGCCCTCCAGGTGCTCTCACAGACTGTCGATAGATCCCCACCGGGAAGCGATGACAAACTCTTCCAGGGGTGCAGTCAATGTCCAGACCCCCAAAGAGAGCGGGTAGCAAGGGAGAAAGGAAGCCCCTGGGTCAGGCAGGTGAAAGAGAGAGCCCCTCCCTCTACATGCCCTGTACTTCAGCCCAATCCCTCCACGGACTGCAGCAGGCTCAGAAGACACAGCTCATGACCTCCAACCAGTGGCAGCAAGTGGAAACTGCAGGCTCAGATATCCTCAAGATGAGAAATAGCAAGGTAAATCAGCCAGCAATATTCCAAACTATCTTAAGTCTCCAGACCAAGAGGAAAATGACAAACACCCAGAAACCAATTCTGAAGGCAAAGAAATCTATTACGTAAATGACAGAGAATTCAAAATAGCTATGATAAAAAAACTCAATGAATTAGAAGAGAACACAGAGAGATAATTCAACGAATTCAGGAATTTTTTCACAAAAGAGATTGAAAGCATAAAGAAAAAACCAATCAGAAATATTGGAGAGGAAAAACACAATGGGTAAGATAAAGGAAAACCTGGAGTCTTTAAAGAGCAGAACTGACAAAATGGAGGAAAGAATTAGCATTAATGCAGAAATGTTCCAGATAGAGGAGGAGAGAGAAATAAGACTAAAAAGAAATGAAGAAATTCTTTGAGAAATATCAGACTCAATTAGGAAAAGTAATATAAGGATAATAGGTATTCTAGAAGGAGAAGAAAGGGAAAACGGAGCAGAGAGTTTGTTCAAAGAAATAATAGCTGAGAAATTCCCAAACCTGGAGAAAGACTTGGAAAAAACAGTGAATGAAGCCAAAAGATCACCTAAATATATAAACAGGAAAAGACCACCTCCACAACACGTAGTAGCAAAGCTGGCAAGAGTCAATGACAAATAAAAAATATTTAAGGCAGCTAAACAAAAAAAACAAAATAACATACAAAGGAAAGCCCATCAGGCTCTCAGCTGATTTCTCAACAGAAACGCTACAGGCTAGGAGAGACTGGAATGATATATTCAAAATCCTGAAAGACAAAAACCTTCAGCCAAGAATACTTTATCCAGCAAAAATATCCTTCAAATATGATGGAGAAATAATAACTCTCTCTGATAAACAAAAGCTAAGGGAGTTCATCACCACAAGACCCCTGCTACAAGAAATGCTCAAGAAGGCCCTTAGGCCTGAAAAAAGCAAAAGAGAAAGGGGATACAAAGTTTTGAGCAAGGAACAAAACTAAGAGACTAAACCAGAAAAATTGCAGTTGGAAAACACCAAAAATGAATTTAAACTCATCACTGTAAACACACACTCACAACACAAGATGGACTAAGTAGTGACAACAACAAATTAGAAGGGGAAGAGGAAAGGGATCAAATCGACTTAGTCTAAGGAAACAAAAGGCATGAGAAAATGGACTATCTTATCCATGAGATCTTTTATATAAATGTCATGGTAACCACTAAACAAATAACCAGAATAGAACCACATATGACAAATAAAGAGAAACTAAGAGAATCATTAGGCAGAACTACCAAACTGAATTGGCAGTCCAAAACACATGGCACAAGAAACGAAGGAAATGCAAAAGAACCAGAAAATGAATGATAAAATAGCAACATTAAAGCCTCATATATCAATAATCACTCTAAATGTAAATGGATTGAATTCTCCAATCAAAAGACACAGAGTGGCAAGATGGATTAAAAACCAAGATCCAACAATTTGCTGCCTCTAGGAAATACATCTCAGCTCTAAAGACAAACACAGACTCAAAGGAAAAGGATGGAAGACGATACTCCAAGCTAATGGCAAACAAAAGAAAGCAGGAGTTGCCATACTTATATCAGACAAAGTAGACTACAATATAAAAAGGTAATGAGAGACAAAGAGGGGCAATATATAATGATAAAAGGGACATTTCACCAAGAAGGCATATCACATAAACATCTATGCACCCAACACACGATCACCAAAGTACATTAAACAACTATTAAAAAACCTAAAAGGAGATATTAACAACAACACAATAATGGTAGGGGATCTGAACACCCCACTTACATCAATGGATAGATCATCCAGACAAAAAGTCAATAAGGAAATAATGGACTTAAATGAAAAACTAGGCAAGATGGACTTAACAGATATATACAGAGCACTCCACCGAAAAACAGCAGATTACACATTCTTCTCACTCATGCATGCAACATTCTCAAGGATAGACCATATGTTAGGAAACAAGGCAAACCTCTATAAATTTAAGAAGACTGAAATCATTACAAGTATCTTTGCTGATCATAATGCTATGAAATTAGAAATCAACTGCAAGAAAAAAACTGGAAAAGGGACAAAGATGTGGAGACTAAACAACATGCTACTGAACAACCAATGGATTGTTGATGAAATTAAAGGAGAAATCAAAAGCTATCTGGAGACAAATGAAAAGGAAAATACACCATACCAACTCATATGGGATACAGCAAAAGTGGTCCTGAGAGGGAAATTCATACCAATACAAGCCCACCTTAACAAACAAGAAAAATTCCAAATAAATAACCTTAAACTACATCTAACAGAATAAGAAAAAGAACAGAAAAGCCCTGAAACAGCCGAAAGAGGGAAATAATAAAAATCAGAGCAGAAATAAATGAAATTGAAACCAAAAAAAACAGTAAAAAGGATCAATGAAACAAAGAGCTGGTTCTTTGAGAAGATAAACAAAATCAACAAACCCTGAGCCAGACTCACCAAGAAAAAAAGGGAGAAGACTCAAATAAATAAAATTAGAAATGAAGAGAAGAGAAATTACAATTGATACCACAGAAATACAAGAGATTATTAGAGAATACTATGAAAAAGTATATGCCAACAAATTGGACAACCTAGAGGAAATGGACAAATTCTTGGACACATACAACCTCCCAAAACTGAATCAAGAAGAAATAGAGAATCTGAATAGATCAATCACAAGTAAAGAGATTGAAAGAGTAATCAAAAACCTCCCAAAAAATAAAAGTCTAGGACTAGATGGCTTCCCTGGAGAATTTTACCAAACATGCAAAGAAGATTACCTATACTTCTCAAAGCCTTCCAAAAATAGAGGAAGATGGAACACTTCCTGACACATTCTAGAAGGCCAAACATCACCCTGATACCAAAGCCAGACAAGGACAATACAAAGAAGGAAAACTACAGGCCAATATCGCTGATGAACACAGACACAAAAATCCTCAACAAAATATTGGCAAACAAAATATAGCAATATATCAAAAAGATCATACACCATGATCAAGTGGGATTTATACCAGGGACACAGGGATGGTTCAACATCTGCAAATCAATCAATGTGATACACCACATTAGGTTTTTTTCAGGCATAAGGGTCTTCTTTTTTTTTTTTTACCATTTTTTTTATTGATGTCTTAATAGTTTATAACACTGTGGGGTTTTAGTTGTACATTTTTGTTTGTCCGTCACCTTGTGGATGTAACCCTTCACCCCTTGTGCCCCACCCCCACCCCCCTTCCCCTTGGTAACCACCAATCAGTTCTCTCTGTCTGTGTGTTCACCTATATTCCATATATGAGTGAGTTCATGCAGTGTCTGTCCTTCTCTCTCTGGCTTATTTCACTTAACATAATACCCTCTAGGTCCTTCCATGTTGTTGCAAATGGGACAATTGTGTCTTTTCCTATGGCTGAGTAGTATTTCATTGTATGTATATACCACATCTTCTTTAACCAATCATCAGTTGAGGGACACTTAGGTTGCTTCCACTTCTTGGCTATAGTGAATAATGCTGCAATGAACATAGGGGTGCATACGCCTCTTGTGATGGTTGATTTCATGTCCATTGGGTAGATGCCCAAGAGTGGGATTGCTGGATCATATGGTATTTCTATTTTTAATTTTTTGAGGACTCTCCATACTGTTTTCCATAGAGGCTGCAATAAGGGTCTTCTTAAGCATTTCTTGTAGACGGGGTCTTGTGGTGATGAACTCCCTTGGCTTTTGTTTATCAGGGAGAGTTATTATTTCTCCATCATATTTGAAGGATATTTTTGCTGGATAAAGTATTCTTGGCTGAAGGTTTTTGTCTTTCATGATTTTGAAATATATCATTCCAGTCTCTCCTAGCCTGTAGAGTTTCTGTCGAGAAATCAGCTGAGAGCCTGATGGGGTTTCCTTTGTATGTTATTTTGGTTTTTTGTTTAGCTGCCCTTAATATTATTTCCTTGTCATGGGTATTTTTCAAGTTTGCTACTATGTGGTGAGATGATTTTTTATTCCTGTTTATATATTTAGGTGATCTATTGATTTCATTCACTGTTATTTCCATCTCATTCCCTAGGTTGGGGAAGTTCTCAGCTATTATTTCTTTGAACAAACTCTCCGCTCCTTGTTCTATTTCTTCTCCTTCTGGAATACCTATTATCCTTATGTTGCTTTTCCTCATTGAGTTTGATATTTCTCGAAGAATTTCTTCATTTCTTTTTAGTCTTAGCTCTCTCTCCTCCTCTATCTGGAGCGTTTCTGCGTGGCTATCCTCAATAGTGCTAATTCGTTCCTCCATATTGTCAGTTCTGCTCTTTAAAGACTCCATGTTTTCCACTATCTCGTTCATTTTGTTTTTCATCTCCAATAATTCTGATTGGTTTTTCTTTATGGTTTCAATCTCTTTTCTGACGAAATCCCTGAATTCGTTGATTTGTTGCTGTGTGTTCTCTTGTATTTTGTTGAGTTTGTTTATGATAGCTATTTTGAATTCTCTGTCATTCAGGTTATCAAATTCTGTGCCTTCAGGGTTGGTTTGTGGGTATTTGTCATTTTCCTTTTGGTCTGTAGCCATAACAAACCGTCAGATGGATCCGACCACTTTATTTTTTCCTCTCATGTTCAAGTTGGTCCCGCAGTTTCCACCTGCTGCCACTGGATGGAGATTGCGAGCGGTATGCTCTGAGGCGGCTGCAGCCCCCGGAGGGATTATGCTAAAACGCAGGGTGTGTGGGGGGAGGGGTTCTCTCTTTCTCCTGCTCAACCCGGGGGTTTCCTTTCTGGCTCTCTTAGGGCATTTGCTACACCCTCGAAACAGTCTGTCGTCGCTTCCCGGTGGGGATCTCTCGACAGTCTGTGAGAGCACCTGGAGGGCGATAGTTTTCCCCCCTGCTGTGGGCCACTCCTCCCCCCTCTGTCTGTGAGCCGCGTTGTCTTTGCCGATCGACTGGGGAGGGGAAGTACAACTTCCTACTTCTCCTCACGTCATTTTGGAGGTTCCCATACCTCCACCCTCCAATGTATCGCAGCAGGGGTTTCTTAGAAGTCCTTTGTAGTGTTTGATTGAGCTCTGTTGGAATGCGAATGATGTTTTCATTGTGTCTTAGGGGGCAGAGATTCAAAGAGGGAATCTCACTCCGCCATGATGCTGACATCACTCCGTGATACACCACATTAGCAAAATGAAGAATAAAAACCGCATGATCATCTCAATAATGCAGAGAATGCATTTGACAAGATCCAACATCCATTTACAATAAAAACTCTCAACAAAATGGGTAGAGAAGGAAAGTATCTCAACATAATAAGGGACATATATGACAAACCTACAGCTAACATCCTACTCAACAGGGAAAAACTGAAAGCCATTCCTTTGAGGACAGGAACAAGACAAGGGTGCCCACTCTCGCCACTCTTATTCAACATAGTACTGGAAGTTTTGGCCAGAGCAATTAGGCAAGAAAAAGGAATAAAAAGACTCCAAATAGGCAACAAAAAAGTGAAACTCACTATTTGCAGATGACATGATCTCATACATAGAAAACCCTAAAAAGTCCATTGGAAAACTACTAGAAATAATCAGCAACTACAGCAAAGAGGCAGGGTATAAAAATCAACTTACAAAAGTCAGTTGCATTTCTAAACACTAATGATGAACTAACAGAAAGAGAACTCAAAAAGACAATCCCATTTACAATTGCAACAAAAAGCATAAAATATGTGGGAATAAATTTAACCAAGCAGGTGAAAGACCTATACAATGAAAACTATAAGACACTATTGAAAGAAATCGATGAAGACATAAAGAAATGTAAAAATATTCCATGCACATGGGTTGGAAGAATAAAAACAGTTAAATGTCCATATTACCTAAAGCAATCCACAGATTTAATGCAATCCCAATCAGAATCCCAATGACATTCTTCATGGAAATAGAACAAAAAATACTGAAATTCGTATGGGGCAAAAAAAGACCCTGAATAGCTAAAGCAATCCTGAAAAAAAAGAACAAAGCTGGAGGCATCACAATCCCTGATTTCAAAATATACTGCAGAGCTATAGTAATCAAAACAGCATGGTACTGGTACAAAAATAGACATACAGATCAATGGAACAGAACTGAAAGCCCAGAAATAAAACCTCACACCTATGGACAGCTAATCTTTGACAAAGGAGCGAAGAATGCACAATGGAGAGAGGGAAGTCTCTTCAATAAATGGTGCTGGGAAAATTGGACAGCCACATGCAAAAGAATGAAAGTAGACCATCTCCTATCACCATACACAAAAATTAACTCAAAATGAATCAAAGACCTGAAAGTGAGACCTGAAACTATAAAATTCCTGGAAGAGAATATAGGCAGTACGCTAATTGACGTTGGTCACAAAGGGATCCTTTCGGATTCCATGTCTACTCGGACAAGGGAAACAAAAGAAAAAATAAACAAGTGGGACTTCATCAGACTACAGAGCTTCTACAAGGCTAATGAAACCAGGATCAAAATGAATAGACAACCCACCAGCTGGGAGAAAATATTTGCAAATCGTATATCCAACAAGGGATTAATCTCCATAATATATAAAGAACTCACACAACAGAACAACAAAAAAACAAACAACCTGATCAAAAAATGGGCAGAGGATATGAACAGATATTTCTCTAAGGAAGATATACAGATAGCCAACATGCACATGAAAAGGTGTTCAACATCACTAATCACCAGGGAAATGCAAATGAAAACTACACTAAGATATCACCTGACACCCGTTAGAATGGCTATAATCACCAAGACAAAAAACAACAAATGTTGGAGAGGTTGTGGAGAAAAGGGGACCCTCATTCACTGCTGGTGGGAATGCAAAATGGTGCAGCCTCTATGGAAAACAGTATGGAGAGTCCTCAAAAAATTAAAAATAGAAATACCATATGATCCAGCAATCCCACTCTTGGGCATCTACCCAATGGACATGAAATCAACCATCACAAGAGGCGTATGCACCCCTATGTTCAATGCAGCATTATTCACTATAGCCAAGAAGTGGAAGCAACCCAAGTGTCCCTCGACTGATGATTGGTTAAAGAAGATGTGGTATATACATACAATGGAATACTACTCAGCCATAAGAAAAGACACAATTGTCCCATTTGCAACAACATGGATGGACCTAGAGGGTATTATGTTAAGTGAAATAAGCCAGAGAGAGAAGGATAGACACTGCATGAACTCACTCATATATGGAATATAAGTGAACACACGGACAGAGAGAACTGATTGGTGGTTACCAAGGGGAAGGGGGTGGGGGGTGGGCACAAGGGGTGAAGGGTTACATCCACAAGGTGACGGACAAACAAAAATGTACAACTAAAACCCCACAGTGTTATAAACTATTAAGACATCAATAAAAAAAAAATGGTAAAAAAACAAAACAAACAAACAAAAAAAACAGAAATAAGTGTTAATGAGGGTGTGGAGAAATTGGAACCCTCATAAATTGCTAGTAGGAATGTAAAATGGTGCAATCGCTGTGGAAAACAGTTTGACAATTCCTCAAAAAGTTAAACGTAGAATTACTACATGACCCAGTGTGATGTTGTGATATAATAAAAAATATACATTTGGTCTTCATCCCCAGTTCCCCTGGCACAGAGCTCCTAAAACCCTTGGAATTTCCTGAGTGACAGGAGTAAGAGGAGCATGTTTGTTATTCATAATAAAAACCCCTTTCAACCATGCCTGAGTTTATGCTAATGAAGTGGCTCTTGGAGGCTGGTGACTGGTTTCCAGAGGAACCAACCATGTGATTAGAGAGTTGGAACTTTCAGCCCCACCCCCAACTTGCAGGGAGGGGAAAAGAGCTGAAGATTGAGTTCAATCACCAATGGCCAATGATTTAATCAATCATGTCTACATAATGGACCCTCCATAGACAAACTTAACTGAAGGGGTTCAGAGAGCTTTTGGGTTGGTGAACACTTTGAGGTGTTGGGAGGGTGGCATGCCCAGAGAGGGCATGGAAGCTCCACACCCCTTCCCACATATCTTGCCCTATGCATCTCTTCCATTTGGCTGTTCCTGAATTGTATCCTTTATAATAAATGGGTAATAGTAAGTAAAGCACTTTCCTGAGTTCTGTGAGCCATTCTAGCAAATTATCAAACCCAAGGAGTGGGTTGTGAGAATCTCAAATTTATAGCCATTCAGTCAGAAGTACAGGGGACAATCTAGGACTTGCAATTGGTATCTGAAGTGGGGGAGCAGTCTTGTGTGACTGACCCCTTAACCTGTGGAGTCTACACTAACTCCAGGTAGTTAGGGTCAGAATTTCATTAAACTGTAGGACACTCAGTAGGTGTCCACGAGAGAACTGCTTGGTGTGAAAAACCCATATATATGGTGTCAGAGGTGTTATAAGAGTATGAGTAAAAAAGGAAACAATAGTTTTCTTCTTTTACCCAGCAGTTCCACACCTAGATATATACCTAAAAGAAATGAAAACAGTACTCAAACAAATACATGTACACAGCAGTTTATAGCAGCACTATTCACAATAGTCAAAAGATGGAAATAGCCCAGCTGCCATCAATGGATGAACAAACAAATTAGGATATATACATACAATGACATAGTATTTAGAAATAAAAAGGAATGAAGTACTGATAAATGTTACAAAGTAGATGAACCTCAAAAACATTATGCTAGTGAAAGAAGCCACATAAAAAGCGCACATATTGTATGATTCTATCTATATGAAATATCCAGAATTGGTAAATCCTTAGAGACAGAATGCAGATTGGTGGTTAACAGGGGTTGAGGGGAGGGAGAAATGAGGAGCAACTGCTTAACAGGTGTGGGGTTTCCTTCTGAGGTGATGAAAATATTTTGGAACAACTAGATGGAGGTGGTGGATGCACAATATTTCAAATGTACCAAATCCCACTGAATTGTTCCCTTTAAAAGGTTAATTTTATATAATGTCAGTTTCACCTCCATTTTTTTAAATGTAAAATTTTTGAAATAAATAATTTTTTTAAAAACCTAAGGTTGAAATCAAATTAATGGCAAAGAACTTACAAGATGCCACTTCAAAGATTACTCCACAAGTTTAACGGTCTATTCGGACTTAATTGTTTTATTTCCCCAATTTTGTTTTACTTCAATTTTTTAAGGAAGTAACCATTAATTTATTAATTTTTACATTAAAATGACATTGACATAATGCGTTATATTATACACAACTGTCATATTGTCTGAGATAGTTTTCCATACTTTTTCCACCCCAACACTCTGAATATCTGAACAATACTACACAATGCATGAAGAACAGTGGCTCACTCTAGCACTGATTCTCCAACAGCTAGTCACACCTACCTAACAAAGTATATGAGAATACCTCCAAGCAAATAAGAGGACATGAATAAATCTCAAAATATCCCATATCATTCTGATCTCTCTCCCTATACTCATCTTACCTCATCCCACCTCTGCTACCAATCTTGAGAACCACTGGTCTACAAATTATATATAGTCCAATACAAAAAACTAAAGTAGAAATAAATGTGTTTATGTACTATTTAGGGGCAAAGGTACAGGAAGGGAGGTGACCAATAGCTTTCATCAGACTTCCAAAGAGGAATATGACCCCCACCACCACCACCAAAGGGTAAGATCTCTGCTATATTCAGTGAGGCTCACTCATATATAGTACAGTACTCTAGGCTGACAACTTAATAATCCACAGCACAGAACAACTATTACTCACTTCAGCTGGGAAGACCAGAGAAACAATATGCCTGGATAATATATAGCTATGCTGTGTCTCCAGAAAAAGAAAATTAAGAACAATTTTAACCCACCAAAGTTTCCATACAAAATTTAATTGCTCCAAAATGTACCAAAAAGACACTTTATGATACCCGGCATGAATATTAAAGAATTAATAAGATATGGTGCTTGGAGTAGTTAGTCCCAAAGTGCTACAACACTATCAAAAGGGATTCCTTGATTACACATTTTGATACTCTCTTAAAACACACTCACATATTCACATAATCCATCTTTCAAAGAACTGGATCTGATCCAAGAGTTCCCACATGAAAAGCAGCTATAATGGAATCTGCACATCCCAGCCAACTTCTGGTGATGCCATAAGAATATAAAAATAGCTCTTTACTAACTGCTTACTAATTTCAAATTTTGTTTTGAAATTACATCTCACAAATCATGACTGAGAATGATTGATTCAGAGGTGGAAATGTATATTTACTATTAAAGACGTAAAAAATTCAGAAGTGCTGAAATCCTTGTAAAGGTTACAAAATTTCTTCTGCTATATTATGAAATGATTAATTAATATAATTGGGATATTTTGGATTGTCCCTTATTGGCAAATTTCTCTCCTTATACTCCATCTGCCATTATGGCTCCAGTCAGTGGGGTGTGACAAATACTACTTTGGAAAAGAAAGGGCTATGAAATAAAGGACCTTGCAAACACTAGGAGGAAAGAGAAAACCCACCCCTTCCACTCCTAATATGTAAACACGGGAAAAATCAAAAGTAGTGGGAGGCTTTTGTCTAGCTCCCTACATGAAACCCTGAGAGAAGACCATCATGCAAGATGGTTCTAGAGCAACATGGTCTGGAAGGGCCAGAGCCTTAGCAGAGAAAGGTAGCAAGTAAATGAGCTTGAGGCATATACTCCTGGCTCCCCATGGCCTACATACAGAGCATCCAGAAGTTCCATAAGCTCTGGAAATATCACTCCCAAAGGACAAAAAAAAAATCTAAACAGTCAAATCAGTCCGGGACAAGATTAGAGAAGCTACCCACAGCAGATACCAGCAAAGACCAATGACCAGTACACAATTCCAAGATACTCTCTACCAGCATCACAAAATCAACTAAGGACCACCCTCACAGCACTTAAACAGCATCTTGAGGCACAGCGGGGGAAAGAGGAGAGGTGATATCTGAAAGACTGAGCATATACCTGAGAGATGCTGAATTACCTAATGAAACAGACATTAGCTGGCAAGTTTAAGCTAATACACTGTCCCTCTCCTTGCCTACCACTACCCGACTGGGTAAGATGCTTGTGAGAAAGATTGAAGCCATTACAAAAAATAAAGAAACTATATTTTCCTTGAGCATTTGAACATAGGATGAGAAATTTTCAACCTTGCTACACTACCAACGTTAACAACCAGTCCTAACTGAAACCAGTCAGAAGAGATGTCCTCAAGAAGACGAAACTGACTGAACACTCTGCGTGTTTCAAGTGCAATGAGAAGAGATTTAGAGAATAAGGGGATGATTTGGGAATGAATTAGTGATAAAAACATAGAAAAAAACTGGGAGATAATTATTATCAACTCAAAAGAAAACAAAGTTTTACAAGAAAGGAAAAGTAATCATGGCATACCAAAGGATCCAGCTATGGATTGCCTTTTCAGAGTAATACTAACATAAATAATCTTAATCTATATAAATTTATGATATACTGAGAGAAAAGGAATACAAGAATTGTGCATATGTGCCAGAAAGGGGAAAAAGAGTTAAATCTTCATCTTTTATTGCAGGAAAACAATAGATAATACTTTAAAATTAAGAAGTAACAGCAAAAATTAACTCAAAATGGATTAAAGACTTGAATGTAAGACCTGAAACTATAAAACCCCTAGAAGAAAACATAGGCAGTGCACTCTTTGACATCAGTCTTAGCAGTATCTTTTTGAATATCATGTCTCCTCAGGCAAGGGAAAATAATAAATGGGACTACATCACACCAAAAACCTTCTGCACAGCAAAGGAAAGCATCAACAAAACAAAAGCAAAACCCACCAACTGGGGGAAAATATCTGTAAATCATATATCTGATAAGGGGTTAATATCCAAAATATATAAAGAGCTCATACAAGTCAACAACAACAAAATGAACAACCTGAGCCAGCCCTGATGGCCTAGTGGTTCAAGTTCAGCACACTCATTCGGCGGCCCAGGTTCATTTTGTGGGCACGGAACCACACCACTCACTGGTCAATAGCCATGCTGTGGTGATGGCTCACATAGAAGAACTAGAAGGACTTACAACTAGAATATTTGGGGAGGGGAAAAAAAAGAGAGAGGAAGATTGGCAACAGATGTTAGCTCAGGATGAAACTTTCCCAGCAAAAAAAAAAAAAAAAATGAACCAACCTGATCAGAAAACGGGCAGAGGATCTGAACAGACATTTTTCCAAAGAAGATATGCAGATGGTCAACAGGCACATGAAAAGATGTTCAACATCACTAATTATTAGGGAAATGCTAATCAAAACCACAATGAGATATCACTTCATATGAGAATGGCTATAATTAACAAGACAAGAAATAACAAATGTTGGAGAGGATGTGGGAAAAAAAGAACCCTCATACACTGCTGGTGGGAATGTAAATTGGTGCAGTCACTGTGAAAAATAGTATGGAGATTTCTCAAAAAATAAAAATAGAAATACCATACGATCCAGCTATTCCACTTCTGAATATTTATCCAAAGAATACAAAAACACTAATTCAAAAAGATAAATACACCACTATGTTCATTGCAGCATTATTCACAATAGCCAAGACCTGGAAGCAATCTAAGAGCCCATCAATGGATGAATGGATAAAGATGTGGTGTGTATATATATAGATAGATAGATAGATAGATAGATACACAATGGAATACTATTCAGCCATAAAAAAGATGAAATCTTGCCATGTGCAACAACATGGATGGACCTTGAGGGTTTTATTCTAAGCGAAATAAGTCAGACAGAGAAAGACAATTACTGGGGGATTTGACGGAGAAGACAATATGACTTCACTCATATGTGGAAGATAAACAAACACATAGATACAGAGAACAGACAGGTAGTTACCAGATGCGGAAGGGGGTGGGGGAATAGCAAAAGAGGTAAAGGGACATGTGTACGGTGACAGATGGCAATTAGACTTTTGATGGTGAACATGATGCAGTCTATACAGAAGTCAAAATATAATGATGTACACCTGAAATTTACATAATGTTATAAACCAGTATGACCTCAATTTAAAAAAAATTTTTTAAAGAAGTAACAGCAAAAGATGTCAACTATACTTCAATTAAAAAATAAATTAATTTTTTTTAAAAAGTAGTAGTAACAGCAAAAGTGGTGATGGTTGTACAATACTGTGAATGTACTTAATGCCACTGAACTATACACTTAAAAATGGTTAAAATGGTAAATTTTGTGTTACGTATATTCATCACAATAAAAAGGAAAAGAAAAGGTAAAAGCAAAAGCATATGGGAGGTGAATTACAAAACAAACTGCTAAGAGTTGAGGGTTTTTTGCCTCTAAAGAGCAAGGAAGCTAGATGGTTGTGGGAGGTTAAGGAGAGCCAAGGCATTGGAGGAGAGTGTAGGAGTTCCTTTAGGCTTTAAAAGAGTTATATGAGGGCTGGCCCCGTGGCATAGTGGTTAAGTTCAATGTGTTCCACTTCAGCGGGCCAGGTACACGGGTTCAGATCCCAGGCACAGACCTACACCGCTTGTCAGCCATACAGTGGCAGCAACCTACATACAAAACAGAGGAAGCCTGGCACAGATGTTAGCTCAGGGCAAATCTTCCTCAGCAAAAAAAAAAAGAGTTATATAAAAATGAAAACTAAGTATAAAAAATGAATCAGGAAATTTTAAAGCTGGCATTTTTTTCTGTCTGTATAAACGAAATTTAGACTACTCTTTTAATTTGCTCTTTACTTAACGTATAACATACAAAATGATGATATGCATGAACATTTGAGGAAAGCATATGTCCTGAATAGGTCTATGCTCACAAAAATATGTTCATGCTTACTACTCAAAGGAAAGTATCTGAAGCTACATGCAATTTTGGGCAGTAGCCAAACTAAGCAAAATAAAATTGTGCAGAGTAAATCTTTGGCACCACCTCTTCTATCTGACTCAAATTCCAATATCATAATTGAAGCCCTAGATATCTATTCTAATTGAGAGAAACAGTCTGGATAAATGAATTTAACGTGAAATTATGCAAATGCTCTATTATGGCATCTTAGCAATTTCAACACCATGAATTTAAAATTTATAATAATTCAGAAAAGACATATTCTTTTTAAGAACATGTTTAAGAAATAAAGATTAATTTATAGTGCTTTCAAATCAAGACTCAGAGATAGCTTTAGTTAGTTAAAAATGCATTGCAACTCATCCAATTGGCAAATAATTAAAATTGTGATAACCAAGTATTGGCAAGAATGTGGAACAACAGAACTCTCAAATTTATCCTGCTGATAGCAGGGTATATTGGAACAAGACTCTGAAAAACAATTTTGCATTATGTAGTAAAGGTGAAGATGTGTACACTCTGTAACTCCTAGAGAAACTCTTTCATAAAGAATCGTTCATAGCAACACTCAGAATGTTCATGGCAGCATTGTTCATAATAGCTAAAACCTGGACACATAGAAAAACTAAAATTATATAAATAAACTGTAGTATGTTTATGCCCATGGAATTCTATAAAGGAGTGAAAATGAACAAGCTATGGCTACATTCATCAAAATGGATGAATTTTAAAACATGACATTGACCTAAATAAGGAAGTCACAGAAAAATACTTACAGAATCATTCCATATATAAAAAATTTCAAAAACAAGTAAAACTAGATAATACATTGTTTAGAGATCTACATACAGATATATGGCAAAACTATATAGAAAAGTAAGAGAATGATTTATTATAGAAACCAGAACAGTGTACCCCACATCTACGGACAGCTAATCTTCAACAAAGGAGCGAAGAACACACAATGGAGAGAGGGAAGTCTCTTCAATAAATGGTGCTGAGAAAATTAGACAGCCACATGCAAAAGAATGAAAGTAGACCATCTCCTATCACCATACACAAAAATTAACTCAAAATGAATCAAAGACCTGAAAGTGAGACCTGAAACTATAAAACTCCTGGAAGAAAATATAGGCAGTACACTAATTGACGTTGGTCACAAAGGGATCCTTTCGGATTCCATGTCTACTCGGACAAGAGAAACAAAAGAAAAAATAAACAAGTGGGACTTCATCAGACTACAGAGCTTCTACAAGGCTAATGAAACCAGGATCAAAATGAATAGACAACCCACCAGCTTGGAGAAAATATTCGCAAATCATACATCTGACAAAGGGTTAATCTCCATAATATATAAAGAACTCACACAACGGAACAACAAAAAAAACAAACAACCCAATCAAAAAATGGGCAGAGGATATGAACAGACATTTTTCCAAGGAAGATATACAGATAGCCAACAGGCACATGAAAGACGTTCAACATCACTAATCACCAGGGAAATGCAAATCAAAACTACACTAAGATATCACCTGACACCCGTTAGAATGGCTATAATCACCAAGACAAAAAACAACAAATGTTGGAGAGGTTGTGGAGAAACGGGAACCCTAAGTCACTGTTGGTGGGAATACAAACTGGTGCAGCCTCTATGGAAAACACTATGGAGATTCCTCATAAAATTAAAAATAATAATACCTTATGATCCAGCAATCCTACTATTGGGCATCTACCCAACAAATACAAAATCAACTATCCCAAGAGGCTTATGCACCCTTGTGTTCACTGTAGCATTTCACTATAGCCAAGAAGTGGAAGCAACCCAAGTGTCCCTCGACTGATGATTGGTTAAAGAAGATGTGGTATATATATACAATGAATACTACTCAGCCATAAAAAAAGACAAAATTGTCCCATTCGCAACAACATGGATGGACCTGGAGAGTATTATGTTAAGTGAAATAAGCCAGAGAGAGAAGGACAAACACTGCATGATTTCACTCATATATGGAAGATAAACTAACACACAGACAGAGAGAAATGCTTTGTGGTTACCAGGGCAAAGGGGAGGTGGGATGGGGGCAAGGGGTGAAGGGATGTATTTATATGGTAACTGACAAACAATAATGTACAACTAAAATTTTACAGTGTTATAAACTATTAAGACATCAATAAAAATATATATTAAAAAAAAATTTTAAACCAGAACAGTGTTTGCCTTATTAGCAGAGTGAGATGTACAGGCAAGAGCATACAGGTGGTATCTAAGGTTCCAGTAATGTCCTACTTCTTTTTGGAGGTAGTTATAGAACTGTTCACTTTATAATTAATCTTTAAAGTTATATATTTACATTTTATGTATAGTTATGTAATACCTCACAAAAAGTAAAGAAAAATGTTTCCTATGAAAAGAGAAGCATCAAAAATTAGGAAAAGTGCATTACAATTAATGTAAGCCTATTGTCAATGATTACTTTTTCATTAATTATTTCATTTTACTTACTAGCACTTAAATACAGTGTGCTTCATAACGTGAACTGTACCTCAAAGTAATAAAGTTTTACATTCCTTTATTGTCTGTTTCTTTTTAACTTTAATTAAATCCTTGATTCAGTTCAACAGCTACTGAGAACCTATTATCACCAGGCATGGATTAAGCACTGGTGATAGAATGATAAAGAAGTCACAGTCCACTGCCCTGACTTCAAATGGCTTGGGGACCCACACACACAAAACAGAAAAATATTTTAATTAATATCTATTTTTTCCTGATAAAGCAATATTTTCTCAGTATTTAAACCTTCTAAACTCTAGGAAAGTAAAAATGAGGTAATAAAATGCACTCATTATTCCCATTACAAAAATATAACCACTCTCAACATTTTTTATATATTATTTTAACAATCACTGTAATTAAATCCTCTTCACCATAAATCGTATCACCCTTGCCAATGGCTGGTCATGAAACCCAATTCTAGGCTATGAGAAATAAGGGGAAGTCAGCTGAGAATTTCTAGGAAAGATTTTCACACTCCTAAAGGAGAGAGAGGAAGGGAGAGCACCTCTGCACCCTCTGGAGATTGTTGTGTCTAGAACTGTTGTGGCCAGCTTGCCACTAGCCTAATGACGAGGCCAACATAGTACATTCCCTCATATGCATGAAGTGAAATTTATACGACCACCTACCTAATATAGGACTTTTGGGTTGTTTTCAGTTTTTCATTATTTTTAAATAATGCTGTAATGGAAATCTTTTTGAAAAATCTTTGTAATTTATATTGTTTCTTTAAATTATATATCTAGGCAAATAGATAATTTCAATGTATTGCATGATAAAGACAGCAGTAAGGATACATACAGGGTAATAAGGAAACACAGAGAAGGGGCACTCCATCCAACCTAGAGGTAATTTTTGACTTATTATTTCTTCTGCACCAAATAATAGGTAATTATATAGGCTGAAAGGATAACTGCACCTTCCTAATTTTCTCATTATAGTGCTGTGCCTTTTAATGTTAATCTTCTCCAAATCTTCATAAGGTACTATGCCACCTTTTTATTTTTTCCTCAGTGAATGTTTTCACTTTTTTTTCTAGTTTTATTGAGATATAATTGACATACAACATTGTACAAGTTTAAGGTATACAACATAATGATTTGATATATGTATATATTGCAAAATGATTACCACAATAAGTTTAGTTAATATCCACAACCTCATATAGTTACAATTTTTTCCTTATGATGAGAACTTTTAAGATCTACTCTCTTAGCAAGTTTCAAATATACAATACAGTATTGTTAACGATAGTCATCATGCTGTGCACTAAATTCTCAGAACTTATTTATCTTATAACTGGAAGTTTGTACCTTTTGACCATCTTTACCCATTTCCCCCACCCTACAACCCCCATCTCTGGCAACCACCAACCTGTATTCTCTGTTTAAAGCACTATGCCATCTTGCACTATCTCTTTACTCTTACAGAGATTCTCTTTATGCTGTATTCAATTTTTCAGGAGTCCATAAATTTACCTAACTGCTTAGTTCTAATGTCATTTTTACACAAATTTTAAACATAGCTATGTTTAATTAAGGATTTACTGGAGACATTATATAATGTACTAAACACTGTACTTTTGCTGTTAGTGCCCTCGAGTGGATTCTGACTCCTACCAACCCTGGGTACAGCAGAGCTGAATCCTGCCCTTTTTGTGCCATCCTCTCACTTTCCAGCGCTATAGCAGATAATGCTTCACTGCTATGCATAGGGTTTTGATGATCAATTTTTCCAGAAGGGGGTGGCCAAGTCCTTTCCTAGTCTGTCTTTGTCTGGAAGCTCCTCTGAAACCTCTCCATGATGGGTGACCCTGCTCGTATTTGAAATGAGTGGTGTGGTTCCCTGACAGGGAAACGAACCCAGGGCAAGGTGGTGAGAGCACTGAATCTTAACCACTAGACCACCAGGGCTGGCTAAACACCATATAAGATCTAGAATTAAATATTCTTCCTACTGAATATAGAATTGCAATTATTTTTACCTGAATCTATTTGCTTTTATTTGATAAATCTGGTATTAATTCCTAAAGTAATTTATAAAATATGACATTTTGGGAGAAAACAATTGGGTCTTCAGGTTTCAGTTATCCATCTCACTCTAAGAACATTGCAAAGCCTGTCTTAGGAAGCTAAAATCTCGGGGGTTTCAAACTATATCTTCTGGGACTAAATGAAAATTACCATTTATTTAAATCACATATTCTCAATCTATCATTGTTTGATTTTGCAATAGCTCTATTCCTCAAAAACAATTTTAAAAATATACTTATATAAAATAAACTAAAATTAATTTTACTTTAATAATTTTATATCATTCCTTGAGATAACTAATATATCCTCGAATATCACAAAATAGGCATTTGGTAGTGAATTAAGGAATATCAGGAAATTCCAAGGAATAAATATATTACATGTTGTGATTTAGTGGAGAAAAGTCTAAATAACTATTAGAAGTATTTTAAAAAACTAATAATCATGAGTAATTATCAAAAACATACATAGAATTTGAAATTTCAACAGGTAGGAGCAGGATACCACTAACAAATAGAATTCAATGATTTATCTACAGATATCACGGAAAGAACATTTCCTCCTTTTGTCACATGGCTATTTTCCTATCTATCTACATTTCTTAGCATAATCTTCTTAGTAGATCATGCATCATAAACAACACACTGATGTATGTGGCATCTCATGTACCTGCTATAAGGCCTAAAACAGAGTAAGGGCTTTATAAACTCTTGAAAGAGTATATTATTTAGAATGCTTTGGCAAGCACAATGTTTTTATCTCAAAATAATATTAAGTGGGTTTTTTTTAAACAAAGCAATATTATTACAATAATTTTGTGGCCTACAAAGCAAATATTCACACCTATAATTACTATCCATTTTTCTCAGTTAAGAATAAATGATTATACAAGTTTTTAGATTTATCTTATCTGAATTTATTAGGATGATTAACTGACCATGCTCTGTCCAGTGTTGGGACTTAGAATGTCTTGAGTATTTGCTAAACAGTAAGGGGCGATGGGAAGAAAAAGATCCCAGAAAAAAGAGGAAAAAATATTTGTTTCTTAGTGCTACCAAGAAGATATAGAATAAAAAAGTTCTATGTTTAGACACAGAGCAGCCTTAAAAATACACATAGATTATGCCTCACAGAGGATAAGTAAAATAAACTAAATGATCCAAGATGTTGAAAAGACCTGGTTGGTAACAACACTCTATAAAAATAGTCTAACAGCTGCAATTGTGTGTTATTTAAGGAGGACTAAGGTGAGATGCCACTAATTATTTTTAATATCAAAGTAGTAAATGTAATTGTGCAAATGAGAAAATGAGATTGAAATCTATGAAATGGTATATGCTGAATTTCAGGATAACCCACCATGACTAGAGAACTAGCAAATCCAAAAAAATCCATTAAATAGTTTTATGTCTGAAAAATTGGAATGCATCTTTTTCACAAATTAAAGACAGATTGTAAAGAGAGGGTTAGGGTTGGAAAGTTCCCTTCTCATCAAATTAAAAACAAGAGCTCTATTCATTAAAAAAAAAAAAAGAATATTTATGTGGTCAAGTCACATTCTTTGTTCTAAAGTTTTTATACGCAACTTGGGGTGAGCATTTTACTTGTGACTCATAAAGAAAAATGACCAGTGTAACAAGGGCTCCTAGAGCACATGAGTACATTCTAGGTGATGTGTAAGTAGCCATTTAAGATACCATAGGAAAAGAGAAAACACACCCTTAATACCCAGAGGAAAGAGTATATGCACATGACCAACAGCTGGACTTGATTAAAAAGAAATACCAGGTTAGGCTCTATGGTGGTTCCTCCATAGTTACATGACGACACAAATGAGAAATGCTACATTTCTCACAGCCTGTTGCCTAGTGATCTCAATGCCTGCCCCTTTATCTACCCTTGCAATGCAACTACCACTTCTCCCTTTCCTCCTCTACAGCATTTCAGTATTCTCATTTTATAAAATCATTTCTTTAAAGGACATAACGAGAAAATAGAGCAAGTGTAAATAAGTCAGTTTCACTTATAATTTGTGATCCATTTTCACTTTCATAAGCATGATAAAATACAAACTGAAGTTTCCTCATCAATAATTAAGTAAAAGTTACAAATGTGTACAAAACTACTTTAAATAGATTAAACTGTGCTGGGACAGCAGAGTTTGTACATTCTGAGGATTGAAAGTTAAAATGCAGGATAGGAAGCAGATGACAAATGTAACATATCTGTCTTCCTTAAAATTGGCTGGGTAATACAGCAGAAGGTTAGTACAGAGTGTAGTACTACAGAAACAACACGATTTCACTGAACTGTGAACTAAAGAGTTACATTAAATACCCACAATTCCTTGTGAAAATCTCTTTGTTTTTCTGCTTGTCAAAGCATCTGCATTTTACAGCTGCCTCCTTCAGGATGAACGCTGTGTTGTGGAAGTTCGGGAACTTAAACCATTAATATCCAGGAGCTTAAAAAAATCACAGCATTAATAACTTACACAGATGGGAATAAAACAGTCAGCATTCTTGACTATAAGCTGAACAGAAAATAAATCTAAAGACTGGAGATGACTATTTATAGAATATAAGAATAAAAATATCTCTTTCGGCTCAGCAAAAGCATTTATACTTGCAAAATTCCTTTAAGCCAAAAAACATATGGATTAATATCAGGTCTGAGGTGTCATTTACCAAAAGGTTAAAATCCCAAGAAATTGTTTCTCAATCAATTATTCTTTTCTCTTAATAATAAAAGTAAACATTTTTCTTTTGAGATAACCACTCAACCTGATGCAAAAAGCAAAATTTCCAGTAGTATTCCATTTCTTTCTCTCATTAATCAAGGGGATTCCTTTTATTCCTCATCCATAGTCTAACATAATGACAGAAGTAGCTCCTGCCCCTCCTGACAGCACCATCACTCCTGCTGATCTTTCAAAGTACTCCTCATTTCAAGGCAGCTCCAGCTTCTCCCCAGGAACCTTGACTCTGCAGGTTAACAATATGAGCTCTCTAGCATCATCATCTCTGCTTCCCTTGCCCAACCCATCCAGGTCTGATATAATGCCAATCTGTCTCCTTTTTTAAATATCTCAAATTTACATCAGCTCTGTCCGATAGAACTTTACGTGATATGTGAGAATATTCTATAACTGAGCTGACTAATATGCTAGCTATTAGTTACATGTGGCTATTAAACACTTGAAATGTGGCTAGTGTGACTGAGGAACTGACTTTTTATATTTTATTTAATTGTAATTAACTTGAATTTAAATTTAAATAGTCACATACGACTACTAACCTACCATATTAGCACAGATCTAGAGCAAGAGTGCTTTTTCCCTACCAAAAATGATTTACTTTATCCTACACATGATTGAGAGTTACTGAAAGGTTGGATTTACATTTTAGAAAGCTTTTTCTGGTTGCTTTGTGGGAGTATGATTTTAGGGGATGGGAAGAGAAAGCAAATGCTGAAGGGCTGAAAAATGTTCACTGAATTTGGCATTTAGGAGATCACTAGTAATCTCAGACAGAGAAGTTACAGTAGAATAGTGGGGTTGTAAACCTCACTTGAAATAGAGACTGCAAATACAGACCATTCTTTCATGAAGTCTGGCTCTGAAGGAAGAAAGAAAGTCGGGGATGAATGTTACGGAGAACTTATCATGTGCTAGAATTTGAAAGAAGGAGCTTCACATTGATTACTCCATTTAACTTTACTTAATCCTCAAAACAAACTTGCAGTGGTAAACCTCATCTCCATTTTATAGAAATTAAGCCTGAAGAGCTAAGTGACTTGCCCAGGGACACTCTGGCGGGGCTGGAATTATAAAACTAGGGTCTCTTTCAGACCAAAATTCATTCTCTTAAAGGTCAATGTAGAACTGACAAGAGAAATGCAGGATTGAAGTAGTAAAGAATCTGTGGAAAGATTAAAGATATAAGAGAGTGATAGAGTAACTGATGGGAAAAGTCTCTGGAGAAAATAGAAATGAAACTCAGAGTCTAGGCAAGAGATATTAACCTTGGATAAGAAGAGAAAAATCACTTCCTCTGAGATGGAAAGATAAAAATCAAGTAAGAGTGAATGTTTGTATGTTTATAGTGCAAGGGGTGTAGGGATGACAGGAAATAGATGAAATTAAAACCTGATAATCTCTATTATCCCTGTAAAGCAGAAGGCAAGACCTTGTGTGAAAAGATGAAAGTAAAAATTTAAGATGATGGTTTGACCCAGTCATGATGGGAAGAAAAGGAGGAATAGACCCAAGACCAGAAGAGGTACTTCTCTTTATCATCAGTCCTTGAATAATGATGTTTAGCTAATAATGCTGGGTACCCGACACTCTGAAAGCACTAAGTGCTTAAGTCAGTGTTTTCTTATGAGAGATCAAAAATCCTTTGATACGTATATAATTTTCGGCTACATTTTTTTCCAATTTTTTTATTGTGGTAAAATACATTTCACATAAAATTTACCATAGATATATTTTTTCATAAATAATACAAAGGTACGAAACATCACCTTTCATTGGGCTTTTTAAAATTAGGGAAAACTGAATGTGTTGAATTGATAATTTTACAATTAATAATGCTAAAACCATGCACTTGTATCACAATTTGAATTTTTTATAAAGATCTTTCAGATCTATTATCTTGAATTCTGAACTGTAAAAGGAAGTTCCTAAATTAAATGAACAAAATCAAATATTTTTAAAATTTCTAAAGTATCAGTGATTTTCCCTAAAGTAGAAAAAATACATACTTATAAAAACATATTACCAGGAATAAAATATAATTTAAAATACATATAAAGCTGTAAACTTCAGTAATGAAGCATTATACTTTCTGTCATTAATAGTAGCACTAATTTATCTTTAAATGTCATTTAAGCTCGGCTATCATAGAAACAAAGTTCAAAATTTTAAAACATCATGAATAATTCCTGGCTTCCATTTAGGATGTAGAATGCTAGAAAGAGAGTTGCTCCCACTCTCATAATAGAAAAAAAGTGAACAATCCAAACAAACATAACTTTTCTAGAAACCATTAGAGAACTAAGGTTGTCGGACAAACAACTACCCTGAAATCTAAGGAAAGACAGATGCCTCCAAGGAGAAGTAGGAGGTGAGCACTTGCTTACCTGGAGCAGATACCAGGTGCTATACACCTGGTAGAAAAAAATTCAGCTAAAATTTTTAACAAATTGCTAAAAGCCAAGTGTGAGCTAGCACAAGAGTATAGAACCCCTGGGAGCCACAGAACAAGCAGAATTTGCACCCACTCACAGATTCTTCTCTAAAGACCTTGCCTGGTGCTGGGGAGAAAGTGTGAGAAACCAGAGAAGACCTCCCTTGTGTGCAGGCCCAGTAGAGGGAAGCAGCAGCTGTTCCAAGGAAAGCCTGAAGCTCCATCCAAATCCTTCTTCACTACAGAACAAAAGCCATAAGCTGACCAAAGCTGGGAGAGGGGATCAGAAAAAGACCTGAGCGGGGGAAGAGACAGGAAAATGTTCTAGGTCCAGACCATTTCCTACCTCTACCTCTGAGGGAACTTGGATCAGGAACACCGAGAAAGCCCCAATACAGCAACTGCCTAAGGCTGAGGCTGAACCAGGGCAACAGAAAACACCCCCTGCCTGCCCCCCAGTACCAAGTTAGGAGGCACTGAGTAACAAATAATGGCAGATCTACTGCTGGGGGAAAGACAAGAATGTGGAAAGAGACTCTCTCTGAGGTACAGGTACCAAAAAAAGTTGAGAGTGGATCAGACTCTGAGAAAAAGTCTCTGGCAAACCAGCCCTCACCCTGAGCACAAGGTAACACTAGACGAATTAGAAGCCTGTGGTGGACTGAGGAGAACAACAAGACCCAAACTTAGCTCAGCTTCTGACTAACCTGACACAACTCCCACGAAAAAAGCCAAGCAAAAGAAGAGACATGACCATTTCCAGGCATAAATACTACTGACTTCAGTGTCTACTGTTTTACACAAGATGTCTGCTTTCAACCAAAATATATGAGACACACAAAAAAGCAAGAAAAGATAACACACAGTCAAGAGACAATGCAACCAACAGAATCAGCCCAGATATTAGAACTAACACATAGAGAATTTAAAATCACCGTGATTAATGTGTTAAAGACTAATGGAAAAGGCCTTTCAAAAAATGACAATAGTTGAAATGGAAAAGGCATAGCTTTATGTCTATCTCCCCAACTTGGTTCTTTCTCTTTGCTTCCCTAGCATCTAGCACACAAATGCCAGCAGATCTGATATTAGCACAATAGCACAAAAATAACATACCTTCTTGAACTTGAAGACCCTCAACCACCACTAGCAGACTAGGTACTAGGCCAAACTTCATTCTATCCCAGGGCCATAGAAGAAGCTTCTATTTTGGGTGAATTTTTGCACCTTTCCTCCTAACTTTACAAATTGACTGGGAATACTTAAACCTAGGGTCTGCATGCTGCTCCTGGGGCTCTTGAAAACCTGTTCATTCATATTATGAAACTACCTTTTGGTTAGGTATTCTCTTCCAAAGACTAGAATCCCTAAGTAAATGACTTTTTAAAGTAACATTTCAAAAATAATTTATGAGTATATTTATATAATCAATCTCATGTTTCCAGATTCTAGAGAAAAAAACTATGCATCTTTCATTGAGCATCATCCTTAACTTATGTATATACTATGCTCAAGCCTTCTTAGCTCTCATTTCTCTTTTATCACTTAAGGAAAATAAAGTAGCACTGAGATATTCTGAAATAAGACTCTCCAATTCTTACCTCAAGCATTTCTAAGTCCTAAAAGATAAAACTACCATTCCCCCATCTTTCAACCTCTAGTTTATCTAAATAATCTATTGTACATTCTTAGTGACACTTTCCCTGAAAAGAACTGTTGTACATAAATCTAATTTTATGGAGTCTATGGGGTTTTTGGCAACTTCCTGCAATTATCCCTAGTTGAATTATAAAAATAACAAGGAACTTGAAAAGGTTCCTATAATTTCCCATTTGATCCTCATGGGCATCTTCCAATTTCTAAATCTTACAGGGGGCCTCAGTAATCCTCTCCATAAAAAGTTTAGAACAAATCTGCAAGAACTCTCAAAATCTCCAGCAATGATGCAAAATATTTGCTTATGCAACAAATTAGCGGGATCAATGAACCTTTGCAAAACAATTATAGAAATTATATATTTTTAAAATTTCAATTAAAGAACATTTATAGAATGCTATCAGCAACTTCCACACCCACTTAAACCCACTACTTTCAGGAATGAGAGTCACAAATCATCTTTCGATATATACACTTTCAGTATCTTGATCATCCTCATGCCTAATGATAACTGACTCAACGATGAGGTATATTACAGATTCCAAGATGCCACACTTTCTTGCCTATTTCTGTTGTCACTCATCACTTCTCCTCAATCTCCTTTGCTTGTTGTTTTTCTTCTCCCTGACCTCTGAATGGTAGAGCACTTCCAGACTCAGTCCTTAGACCTCTTCTCTTTTCTATCTACCTCTCCACAGTAATTCCATCCAGTATCATGGTTTTAAATGTAAATTTTTATCTTTAGCTCATACCTCTCTCCAAAACTCCAGACTTATATATGTAACTGCCCACTCAACAATCCACTTGGATGTCTTTTAGGTGTCTCAAACTCAACGTGTCCAAAACTGAACTCCTGATCTTCTTCCTAGTCCAACTCCAACCACAGCCTTCTCCATCTTAGTTGATGGCAAAGCCATCCTTCTAGTTGTTCAGGCAAAACACCTTGGAATCATCTTTGACTTCCTCCAAATTGTCAGAAAATATTATTGGCACTATTTTGAAATATATCCAGAATCTAACTACTTCTCACTACCTCCATTCCCCCATCATCTCTCAAATGGATTACTGCAATGGCCTCCTAACAGGTCTCTGTGCTCTTATTCTTACTCACCACAGTC
Source organism: Tapirus indicus (assembly GCA_031878705.1). Classification (NCBI taxonomy): domain Eukaryota; kingdom Metazoa; phylum Chordata; class Mammalia; order Perissodactyla; family Tapiridae; genus Tapirus; species Tapirus indicus. The sequence continues at coordinate 22,552,894 of CM062938.1, forward strand.
CAGTCTCAACACGGCAGCCAGAGTAATCCTCTTAAAAGTTAAGTTAGATTATCATTTCTCTGCTCAAAACCCTCTAATGGCTCCATATTTCCCAAGTAAAAGCCAGAGTTCTTACAATGCCTTACAATGACCTACATGATCTGGTCCCCCTAATGTCCTATTACTTTCTCCTTTGCTCATTCCACTCCAGCCATATGAAATTCCTTCTTCAAATGTACCAGGTATCCTCTTGCCTAAGGGCCTTTGCTTTAGCTGTTCCCTCTGCTTAGAGTGCTCTTCCTTCAGATACCTTCATGGTTAACTTCCTCAATTCCTTTAACTCTTTGCTCAAATATTACCTTTTGCATAAAACCTATCCTCACTTCCATCTCTCCCACCAGCACTACCTTAACTTTGCTTTTTTTTTCCCACAGCACTTATCACTTTCTAAGGTACCATATATTTATTCTGATTATTGTTTATTTCTCTCTTGTACCATTAGAAAGCTCCATCTCAGTTAACAGCAACTTTTTCTTTTGGTTCACAGATGTATCCCAAGTGCCTACAAGAATATCCAGCATATAATAGATACCCAATTAACATTTGTTGAATGAAAGAACCAAAACTCATGAGCCAGTGGCCTGTTAGTGGCTAAGGAATGATAATGTACCACAATTGCTAAGAACCATGAGGCCCTACTATTTTTGATCAATCTAGCCTAAAAAAATAGATTATAAAACCTAATGGCCCTGCAAATAATGACAGGCCTTGCAAATGATGGCTTCAGCTGTTCTTCCTAAGAAAACAAAAAGATGAATTTAACCCAAAAGGTACCATACCCCACTGCAAGTTTTTGGTCTATACATAGTACTGAGAGTATACTCATTGTTTGCAGGTAAAACCAAGTTTAGAAGAATCATAGCTTTAGAGAATAGAATTAAAATTCAAAGTTTCAAAGTGATTTTGATGAATTTGTGAAGTGGTCAAAACAAAACAAGATGACCCTTAATAAGTAAAAGTATTCTTTGTTGTTGTTGAAGAAGATTAGCCCTGAGCTAACATCAGTGCCCATCTTCCTCTATTTTATATGTGGGGACGCCTGCCACAGCATGGCGATGCGTAGGTCCGTGCCCAGGATCTGAACCTGCAAACCCCGGGCTGCCGAAGCAGAGCATGCAAACTTAACCACTACACCACTGGGTTGGCCCCAAGTAAAAGTATTCTTAATTATAAAAAGTATATAATTTTGAGTAAGAGTCAAATAGAGCGCTGCTGTCCACAAACTGTTTTCAGAAAAACTCTTATTTGATCCTTATATTCATCCTGTGAGAGACATATTATCATCAATCCCATTTTAGAGATATAGTAACTGAGGCTAACAGAAGTAAGATGAATTTCCCAAGGTGACTCAGCTAGTAAGTAGAGATTCCTAGATTCAATTCCAGATCCATGTACTTTTCTTTTTTAATTTTAAAGTAATTATAGATTCATGGAAATTTGCAACAATAGTACAGAGGACTCATGTACCCCTCACCAGGTTCCCTCCAATGGTGACATCTTACATAAGTATGATATCAAAACCATGAATTGATGTTAGTCTATGTACTTTTTATTATAGTGCCTGGGAATGATAATGGACCACATACAATATGATTCAAAGATTTTTTTTAACTCAAGTGAAGATAATTTACATAAACTAGCTAAGAGGTAATTTCCAGGTATACACTATTTTGCTCTGGCAATTACAGGAGTATTACATTCCACTTGGGCATTTATACTTAATGATATCAACAATACAGCAGAAAAAGATTTGAAAGTATGATTAAAAGATAGTAAAGTAGGGCAAAGTTGACTTGATAAACTTTTCTTCATTTATGTAATTGGTTATTATGATGCTTTGACCAGTTATAAAGACATCTCTGCTCTGGCTAGTTCACCAAAACTACTCTTGAATCTCACTAATGACTATCCTTCTATTTTAAACCCAGTAGATTTCTTTTTCCTCCTCTCTTTTATCCTCATTACAATATTGTTTACAATTAACTGCTTAATTCCTACGGAAACTTTTTCCTTCATTGACTTTCAGGACACTGCACGCCCTTGATTCTCCTTTTTTGGTGTCTTTTTTTTTTTTTGTCTATAAGCTGTTACTTTTTATCAAAAACCTCAGACCCCTTTCTTAGAGTACAAGTAAGAATCACAGATCCATTTGAGACAACGCAGTTTTCCCAGGTGAAAAATCTTATTGACCATGTCTGGGTAACTTAGCACAATTATTCACTCTTCTTAGACACCTCTATATTTTCCAGAAACCCCTTCTCTGTATCAGTCTGGGTTAGATTTTGCCAGTGAAAGAAACGCATGTGAGATCTGGAAAGAGTAGAAGCCACTACTCTTCGGAGGTGGCTGAAGGCAGATGTTAGATTCATAGTAGCTTTTGGGCAAGTGTTTGAGAATCACCTGCTTTCTTGCTGCAGCCCCAGACACATGGCAAAAGCATTCTCAAAGACGCTTGATAATTGCAGCAGTTCCCTAATCAGCTTTTGAGAACCCTGAAGGTCTTTAGTGTCTGCTTCCCTGACTTTCCAAGGTGACTTCCCCAACATTCACTCCCCCAGTTCTTCCAATAATCACATAAGCCCTAATTCCCAGATTAAAACTCTTATTTCTAAGATATTTTAAATGCCTCTGTTTTCCTTATCAATCCCAAACTGTTAACAACTATATAGATATAGGTTAGGTATAGACATATAGATATTTATATATCTATCTATATGTAGACAGATGTAGATATATAAAGATTATATGTACACATATATGTGTGGAAAAGGAGAGGTTTATACATTCATCAAATACCCTTGGAAGGATACAAAACAATCCAGTAATAGCAGTTGCCTTTGGAGAGGGAAACTGGATGGCTAGAGGACAGGAATGGAAGGAAAACTTATTTTTGACTCGATACTCTTTTGTACCTTCTTGAATTTCATACTATAAGCATATATCACCTATTCAAAAATGAAGTAATTATCTAAAAGTTATATACCCACATAATTACTGTTTTATGCCCCAAGAGCCCCACAGACCCAGAGATTTTTTCTGTCTATGGTCATTTACTAGTTTTACTGCTCAAATTTGTGCTCTATAAGGAGTAGTAGAGAAGGGAGGGGAAGCTTCTCAGAAATGAGGTTTTATATTCATAGAGAAAAGATCTGCTATAAAGCTATTGATCAAGGCTTCTCGAGTTTGGAAGAAGAAATTTTCCCCTTCATTCACTGGTATATTTAACAACTACTCTTGAAAGATACAAAGAGAAAAATAAAAAGTCCCCAGTACTATAATTTAGGAACAGATAAATTGCTGGAAGTGATGAGAGACATTGATTGGTGCTGTGACTAAAACTTTAAAGACAAAGTGAATTTTAGAGATCGAAAAACCTCCAGCATTCTGTTTTTGGGGGTATTTTTTGTGAGGAAGATTGGCTCTGAGCTAACATCTGTTGCCAATCTTCCTCTCTTTGCTGAGGAAGATTAGCCATGAGCTAACATCTGTGTCCATCTTCCTCTATTTTGTATGTGGGACACCACCACAGCATGGCTTGATGAGCAGTGAGTTGGTCCATGCCCAGGATCCAAACCCATGAGCCCCGAGCTGCTGAAGCAGAACATGCAAACTTAAGCACTATGCCACTGGGTTAGCCCTATGTTTGAACTGCAATAAGCTAATCTTCTCTCTCATCCCCAAAGAGAATCATAGCTTTTTTTTTTTTTTTATATTATGAGATTGAAAATTTCAACATTTATTCCCTGAAAGTAGGTGACTAGTCAGAAATATAATTTGGGAATATCAATAAATTGAGGATTTTAATCAGGGATTATGTAAATTACCATAGTTTACCGGACCTTTTAACCTAAAATGTACATTCCAGGGAACCTAGTAAAATGAAGCATTAGAATATTTTCCCTAACTTCCAGTACCAAAGCCATTACCAACTGGTAGTATCTCTCTCCCAAAGAATTTAGGGATTCTATATGGCTTTAAAAAGAGAATAGGGTTTTTTCTTTTAAATTTTTTCTCAATTCTTATAAACCATAATGGAGGAGAAAATATTCCTTGCATTTTTCTGTAAATGAGCCCCAAACATGGGCTCATTTAGTACAGATGATAGTAATGAAGGCGTAATGATCATAACTGTAGGCAGGCAAAAGTGCAGTCAATCAAGCTTTAGCCAAAGACTGGATCTCTAGAATTCAACAACAGAAGAGCAGTGCTTTATGCTGCTAATCAAATATTTAAGTTACCTGGGTTGACAATGTGGCCTAAACTACACATGTGCTAACTCTAAAATCAGTATCAGGAAAATACGTGCATAGGTGTAAGGGTAGAGTACCACAGAAGGAAGAGTAGGGGTTTCATACCTTCATATCTCCATAGAGGGTGCAGAATGCCTTTTATACAGAAGTGGTTTCAAAAAAAAAAAAGTTAATACAAAACATGAAAATGAAGCCTCAACACCTATTTTGAAATTAGTTAAAATGTTAGTTCTCATCAACTAAACGTAATTTCCAAGAATTAGTAATCAATGAAACAACATGCTAAACCACCCTCTAAAAATATTCTCTAACCTGTCCGCTTCCATATCTTTGTCACAGAGGAATAAAACCAGTTTTAAGTGCCCACTGGTGCTTTCAGGAACCTCTGAAACCAGTATTCCCAATCAGAATTTCCTAAAATTTCACTGACACAATGCATTGGCAAAACAACTCCTGAACACCCCTACAGCAGAAAACCTTTGTAAATGGCAGCTTTCTGCTTCTGCACTAAGTATCTTTACTTAAAATATCTCCAGTCTGCACAAACCCAGCATTCATTTTCAGTACTTGTTGAGCACTTACCATGTATGCCAGGTACCAAACTAGGCCTGGAGCACAAAAGTGAACAAGACAAAGTCCCCACCCTCAAGAAGTTCACAGTCTAGAGAACCAGACCAGAATAACAGTCAGTTATAATACAGTGTGATAAGTTAATTCTTAGGGTAGGGATAAGAGTAGGGTATTATGGGAGCACAGAGAGGGATCCCCAAAAAGAACCTATAAATGCCCAACTACTTCACTGTTAAAAATCTTTAAATTTTTCACACTTTAGAAAACACCGTTGCTGGTATGTTAATATAAAAAAATCCTTAAGGATATGTGGGATGCGGGGGTAAAATATTATGAATAATATTCTTTTTGATGGTCACTAACCCTAATTCTGTGAAGAGGGTTAACCCTAACTCTCTGAAGTAGGGCTTTTTAATTAGATAATGAAACATGAAGCCCTCTCAGATCTGGAAAAAAAATTGCCATAAATTGAGAATCACTGAAGCAGCAAGCTACCGTTAGCATTTTAAGTGTATCTTATCCCTTAGTATGTTAGGGCAGAAACAAAAGTTGAAACTCATTGCCAAAATAAATTTAAAGCAAGATTCAATTTATGAAAATTCCAGTCTATTCATAAGTTTTAGAAAACATCTATAATATAGCATAGGATAGTATAATATAAAGTGAGGTACCCCTGTGTATATATCTCTAGACATCATTATATTCCAATGATTCCATTCCATTCCAATGACACCACTAGATATCATTATATTTCACATACTAAAATAGATGGTATCTTCTCTCTGAGGAAGGAAATACTCTTAAAAACAAGATAACACAATACTATGGGAAAAGCAAAGTTAAAATATCTGTTGAAACCTTCACTATCTGATCAATAAGAAGGGAAGTCTCTGCATGTTAAATCAAGTCGCTAATCACTAGCAGACTTGGATTGCTGTTTAGCTTGCCTAAGCACACAATCTTCTTGGTATACTACTGCCTCCTGGGGGTTATAGCACATTACTACTCTTCAAAGAAAACATTGGCATAAATAGAAAATACAGATATTATTTCCTACTAAAAACAAAATGCAAAAGGTCCATGTCAAATAATAAGCAGGCCTTTCCTAAATAATCTTTTTAAAAAAGGCAGTGTAATATTTATTCCTATGTGAATAATTGGGAACAAAGTACATAATAAAACTTAATTATAGAAGGAGGTTGTTAATATGATTAAGAACATCAGGGCTTATACAGTATTTTGCATTTTCAAAGCACTCAGCCAACATAAACAATTAATTTTTACAATATTCTTGAGGTCAAGATCACAATCATCTTTTTACAGAAAAGTAAATAGCAAGGTTAAGTGAAGTATTAGAAATTCAAAAACTAGTCAGTAACTAATCAGCGAAGTGCTGCAGGACAGTTTAATGTGAAATATGAAGCACTAATACATTAATTCATCTCTAATACCCCATGACCTACCTCTAAGAGAAATTACTCTTTTATCTGTGGCCTCATAGCTTTTTATAGATCCTTCTATCATAAGACTTAACATTTCTCTATTATAATTATTGAATTGTCAGTCTCTGTGACTAAACTCTGTACCTCCACAGGACTTTGCACAGTGTCTAGCACACAGCAAGACATGACAATGAATCTTTCAGTATTTGTCCAACTATTAAGCATTTACTACAAGTCAGACATTGTTCTGGACACAGGAGATACAGTGGTGAAAAAGAAAGCCAACCTCCCTACTCTCATGGAGGATACATTCTAGGAGGCAAAGGCAGATGACCAAATAACAAAAAAAACCCCATCAGATAGTAACAAGAGCTACAGAGAGAATTAAAATAGGGCAATGTGACTACAGATGGCTAAGTAGTTACATTAGATTAGGCAGTGACACTCAAGCTGACATCTGAATGTAAGTATGAACCAGCCATAATTATATGAGAAAAGATAATTTAAGGTGGGAAATGCAAAAGGCCCAAAGTAGGCAAGGAATGCAAACATTCAAGGAACAGGGAAAAAAACAAGACTGTGGTTAGAGTATAGTAGGCCAATAAGTGAGTGATAGAAGATGAAATCAGAGAGGTGGGCAGGGGCCAGATCAGGGCTTTCTTGGGCCAAGATAAGAATTTTATTCTAAGTGAGATGGGAAGTTATTTAAGCTTCCATAATATGCGTTTGCCAATTTGAATTGCTGCATTTGCGTAGTAGGCAGCACTTAAAAGAAAATTAATACTGAGAAAGGAAAATTACTATGCTATTGGTTAGGGAGCCTTTCTGTTTTAATAAATTACTTTTTAGTGAAAAGTTATTTTATAATTAAATCTTCAGACTAAAGGATAAAACAGCAACGTCTACTAACATTTTAATACAAGTTAGAATAATGAGATTTTGACAGTCATTACCGAAAGAAATTGAAGAGCTCCTGCATAAACCACTGTACGTTATAGATGACTATACTAGGATCTTATGCTAATGACTTATCAATTTTGCAAAGCTGAAGATATCTCCAAACAGCTCATGATGAGCATCAGACAGACATCTGGAGAGGAGGTTCCTGAGTGAAAGCATGAAAATGTCATTAAACATAATACATCTCTTCCTCTTACCACAGAAACCAGAACAAAAAAAGTAACATACATTTAGAAGAGAGAACATTTCTCATCATTATAACAAATAAAATACAGCAATAGCCTAAAAATTAAAGGCAGGTTTATATTTCACCTGAGATGATATAGGGGCTGCAGAAGCCTCAAGGCTAATAATACCAAGCTATAACACCAAGATTCAGTGAAATTTACCCTCACAAATAGTCACTGCAGAGAAAATATTACCATTTGCTCATTCTAGGTAGCAGGTTCCTAAACATTTGCTATGCTAAACTTTGTGCATTTTCTACGTTTTTAATGTGGAACACAACACAAAATTACCATCTTAGCTATTTTTAATTGTACAGTGTAGTAGTGTTAAGTATATTCACATTGTTGTGCAACGGATCTCCAGAATTTTTTCATCTGGCAAAACTGAAATTCTATACCCACTGCACGACTACTCCCTGTTTCCGCTCCCACAAGCCCCTGGCAACCACTGTTCTACTTTGTGTTTCTATGTCATTCCCTGTTTTTTAACTGATAATATTACATTGTAACAGTACCCCCGCCCCTACAAAAGAAACTATGTATACAAGTTTTTGAGTTGGTATTTTCCTTAGTTTGGTTTTGTTTAAACACATTTTCATCCGTTTTCTAAACCAAAATGTGGATAGTGGAAAGGGCTAAGAATTGCCTCCTATATGTAGGCAGGAACACAGAAGAAAATACACACTACACTATTTCCAATCCACCATGAATACTAACAAAATTATAGAGGAGCAGGGTTACTGGCCACTAGCAGTATGGCAACTATCTAATATGATCTATTTATATGGAAAAATGCCTAGTACATAGGAGGAATGACTATTACACTGAAAATAAAAACACTTAAGTTTGAGAATAGCCTAATAGATAATAATAAAATTCTCTTATATTTTTAGCCTTTTATATTTTACAAGGAACTTCCACATACACAAATTCATTTAGTCAAGTCACAGTCCCTCCAGATCTGTTTTCTTCTTAAAAGAGGGATAAAAATGCCTACTATGTTGACCTCACAGAGTTGAAACAAGGAAAAAAATGAAATAATAAACGTAAATGCAATGTGAAAGCTGTAAACACTTCTACATATATATAAATCCAAATAGTGTATTACTTATAACCAAGGAATAGTTGACATGGTGCTATGCATACAATTACTATTTAAATAGTTGTCAAATTATTTATAGAGTATCCTGAATATGAAGAACCAGCAAAATATCCTCCATCCATTTGGTGCATAGAAAATGAATTTTCTTAAATCTGCTAATGATAAGGTCAAAGTTAAAAGATGAAAATATAAATCCACATACATATATCAAGAACAAAAGGGGCAGGATCATGGGTATGGTTATTCATGATACAGAGCAGCAAATCTTTAGAAAAATATACTACATATACGTAAGTAACTTTTTCCAAAAGTCATTTCTTTTTGAATTGTGATTTGGTAGATCACAAAACTATCAGTGAAATGCTTGTTCAATGAACCTTATGAGGTGACAAGCACAGGCAAGATTCTGTACAGGATAAATGAACACTAAAATCAAAAACAACTACTTCTCTGTGATACTATAGAGTTACAGAACTATGTGGGATCTACATGACGAATCCTACATCTCACTATTTAAAAGATAAGATGTATTAAATTTGAGAATATAATCAAGAAAGCCATAGAAGTCCTTTATCTCCATCTCTAAATTGTATGATTTAGCATATAATTGCCTATACAAATCAAATGTAAGAGGATTTTACTATTATCTAGTACACAGGGAGGCATTCTCAAATTCTGAAACTTTGGTAATGAATTCTTCATACTCACTTTTTTAATTCCTCCCTTGTTTGAAAGGAATGCTTTGTTTATGACACTATTTGTTAAGCTTCTATAATCAGTTTGGCACAATGGCTCATAAACCTGCTCCAAAGTTGATCTGATTCTAATGGGATTCACAAAATCAATCCAAGTAATTCAGTCCATGAAGGGTCCAGATAAGTGGTGGCCTAGTTCCTTTTCAATTAGGAGAAGGCTGTAGATTGAGATTTTAATATGGTTATTTTAAGTACCATGAGCTATAAAGATCCTACTGCAACTAAATACTGACCTGAAGATCAAAAGTCACTTGCTCTCCAGGTGTCTTTGGAACCAGAGTAACAAACTGTCCTCCGGAATATAGCAAGTTGGCAATTACCCAACTAATTTCAATTATTTCGGTCAATAAGAAAATACAAGTCATCAGTTATGATACTTCCATTCTTCCTTTCAACAACTATGTATTGAAGGCCTACAATGTGCCAAGCATTTACTAGCTTGATCACCCAACAGAGCTTACAATAGCCACAGAACCTCCGTATAAAAATAGTATAATTAAACCTTCTTAGCTTTTAAAAAATAGTTTATGTTCAAGGACATATACCTCAATAAATGCATTAATTAAATATAATAAAATCTGATGTGGAGTATGTGAAAGTAAATGTAGGGAACAAAACCAGGGAAACACTTAACATTCTTCCCTTTTATAATAATGAGATTAGGTAATATGCATTGAATATTTATCATCACGCTTGAAAAATTTTAATCTCTTCAAAAAATACACATCAAACTACTGAAAGCCACATAACATAGAATAGTCTTAACTATAAGTTAAACACAAGAGGGCGCACAAGTCTGGGAAATCCATAAAACCAAAGGCAAGTTACATTTTACTCAACAATTTGCAGCTTTTTTTTTTTCCAAAGGAACAAGAACAAGGCTTGATTATAAGTTATGGGGAAGATACAACGGTTCTGGGAGGAAGACGGGGAGAAGGGAATGGTCAACTGTAGGTGGCAGGGGTGTCCCCGCTGCTCCAGGACTGGAAGGAAACTGGCCAAGTGCCCCTATCTACTGTCCTGAGGACTCTGACCACTGGAACAGGGGATGAAGAGGCCCAAACAGCAAGGATGCTCCTGCTGTGCCTCTGCAGGGGCAGGGCTGCTAGGGGTGGAGGTGGGGATGGACACACCCCTAAAGGCACCTTGCTGGCAGTAGTGCTGGGGTCTCAGCTGGAAGTAAGGTGTCTCTTCCTGGGCAGGCCTCTGGGGTGTGACTTAAGGAAGGGGCAGAAGTGCCTCCACACCCAGGGTTCTTCCTAGTGCTGGGTCCTGTGGTCACCATGGGGGTGCTCTGGGGAAGGGGGCCCTAGGTGTTCAGGCCTGAGCTGCCCCCACAACAGGGTGTGGCGCTCAGGGCCGCACTCATCCGTGTTGTAATGCTGAGTGCTGCAGAGGAAGAGATCAGATCTGAGATAGCCTTCCAGCTCCCAAAGCCCTAAGGTACTACCAAGACCTGCGATGTGAAGGGCACTCGGCTTGTGCTGCCAAATGTTGATTGTTGCTGCCTAATCCTGGGCCCAGCATTGGTCACAGCACTGGGCATGTAGGTGGCAGCTCCAAAGCCAGAAGCATCGGCTGTGCCAGAGGGGAACACAGCTGGGGTGGCAGCAAAGTCTGGCCAGGTACTGGTATGGGTGCCCAAGACAGAAAGTGTGGGTAATAAACTCCCAAAAGCTCCCCATGTGGTCCTCCCAAGGCTGGCTAGCCTGGAGCAGAGGTTGAGGCCCCAGCTGGGGTTGGAGCTGCCAGTATTCCATTCTGGAAAGAGCTGTATAAGGTGGTGGCTCCGCGCTGCTGTCCATGAGGGACCCTAAATATGGGCTGGGCAGTGGCTCCAGGGTTCATGGGAAGATTGAGAGTTGGGGTGGGGTTGCAGAGCCTCAGTGAAGACAGGCTGGTGGTGATTGAGGCCATGCTGTCACTGGGGGACATCTGAAGGGCCTGGGCAGATAGGAGGATGCTCCCACTGGAGCCAGGGGGACCCCAAGAGGACAGGCAGGGGAGGTGGAGTGGTGTCCATGGGGGTGACCTCAGTGTCAGAAGCTGGCTGGGTAGACAGGCCTGCAGATATGCTGGTTGAGGGGCTGGAACTGACAGCAGAAGTGATTGGCAGGTCGGTAGAGGGAGGGGCAATAGGATCAGTGATGGGAGGGGGACCCTGTGAAAGGGAGACAGGAGGGTCTATGAACATGGGGGAGATGGAATCCATTCTGGAGGTGCTGGGAGCTGCAGGGAAGGCAGAACTGACATCCGCTGCAGCTGACACTGTGGCCTTGGGTTTCAAATGGCCTCCCCCCATTCAGAGGGGCCCCCAGGTGGACTTCAACATGAAGGAGGGGGCAGGGACGCTGCAGCAGCTGCAGGGCCAGGCCAGCCAGAAGTTGGGCTGCTGGTTGCAGACTCCATGCCTGGTGCAGGAGAGGGAGCAGAGAGGGAGGGGTTTGGGGGCCTAGGTGACAGGCCAGCCCTGCCTGATACTGCGGAGGAAGCAGGGGTCTGCAGGGTGCACGGGGCTGAGGGCAGTGAGTGTGAAGAGGAGCCTGGAAGGGGCTGTGACAGGGAGACGAGGGGCCCTGGTGACCTGTGCTTCCTCCAAGACAAAGGATGCCCAGAGGTGGCCACTCAGCAGTTTCCAGGATGGCCACTGGGCCCAGGCAGTCCTGGATCTTCCTCCGTTTCTCTGGCTGTGGAGCCATGCTGGGGGCTGGAGGGACAGCTGGTGGAAGAGCAGTCCCTGCAGCAGGCACGGAAACAGAACAGGAAGGCTCCACAGTCCCAGATGGCCTCAGTGTCAACCCCCAGTGCACTGTTGATGGTCTGGAGTGCTGCTTCCTTCTCCGAGTCTAGGTCTTCCACGGTGACTCGAAAACCCACATTGGGGTGATGGCAGCCTCAGAGGGTCCCCTCACCTGCATGGCAGCAGAGGAATCTTGCGTTTTCGGGGCCTGGAACTGTCAGATGTGGATGAGCAGTTCCTCCAGGTTTGTGTCTGCCCCACTGTTGCCTCTGCATCCTTTCCATGCTGGGTCTCCCCCTGGGAAAGCACTGAGGCTGCAGAGGGAGCCCCGGGGCCCTCCTCGATCACTTTCTTTGATGACCTCTGGGGCAGCCAGGTGTGGGATGTGGCCGGACCCCTCCTCCTCTGCACTGGTGGGAACCCTCGGGTGGAGCTATATGAGTTCGTGATGGGATTTCGTCTCAGTCAGGAGCTCAAACATGAGGTCTGGGATTTCCGTTCTGATCGTTCATCTGAGCTTGTGGTGTGGAGGTTTCTCTGCAGAGGCCCCGGCCTGGGCATGAAGGAACAGCGGCATCCCTGGACACCCAAGGGCCTGAATGCAGACAATGCTCCCCCAGGGTTGTCAGGGCCCCTTTCCTTATCATCCTGCCTCTCTATGACTGGGGGGTTTATTTCCTGCTTGGCCATCTCTTCCCTGCTCTCTCCCATCTTCTCTCTGCAGGAGTCTTGGGCACACCTGGGTGTTGTGGGCAGCATCAGGGTGACTCCCTGCCCCTGGACCACACCGAGGGTGACTTTGCCTACAGCAGATGCTGAGCTGCAGGACATCTCAGAGGTGTGACCAGATAGCATGGCCTTCCTCTGATGGGCAGGCCTGCAGATGGAGATGAGGACGCCCAGAAAGGAGCCAAGGGTCTTCCAAATCATGACCCATCATCTGGGAGTTGCTATGAGAAATCACAGATATAAAGTCACCGGGTACCTGCAGGATAGCCTGCGAGTGGATGGCGGGGCGTGGACAGCTGGATGACCCTGGCTGGCCAAGTGAAGTTGGTGGGCGCGGTGAGGGGGCTGGAGGTGGCAGAGCCCTCTTGGCGGGTGCTGGCCCCCCAGTGCCCTGACTGGGGGTGAGGGGCACAGCTTGCCCAGGGAACCGCCCATATAGCACGTGGGTGAGGTCTGTCCCTCAGTAGAGACCTGGGCTCCGAGTTTTCTCCTTCAGGTCCCAACTAGACCAAAAGGGAAGTGCACACTGTTTGGCCTGTTGCTAGGATGCAGCTTTGGAATGTGTGAGGGAAGAATGGACGTTCATAAAGATTCTGGAGAGAAGGTCACGTGTGCAGAGGATGCACGAGGACCTGGGGCGGGACATACTTCACATAAGACCCAACAAACCCACTCCTAGTCAGTAAACCAAGAGAAATCACAACCAATGTTCTCACAGGAACCTGGGTGTGGATGTTTTCACTGTCTTATTCAAATTTCCTCCTATAGGACTATTGAGGTTTTCCAATTTTTCTTGAGTGAGTTTGTATGATTTTTAGTTGTCCTGGGAATAATACTGTGTGTATAAATTGATTCACAGTCTAATTAAACGTAACATTTTACCAATGAAATAAAATGTAGAAGCCTAACAGCCATATGGATTCTTTACCTTCCACTCTGTCATAGTTGTCATATGGATCACCTTTATATGACTTAAATGCCACCCTCTGAGACTGTGGTGTCCTTTTTTCATTCAAAGTCATATGTATATTAAAGAATTTAAGAGGAGAAAAATAGGCCATCACATTTATCCAGAGATGACCATTTCTGTTGCTCTTCCTTTGTTCCTGAAATTCCCAGCTTTTCTCGTGTCATTTCACCTCAGCCTGAAGAAGTTCCTTTCACAGAGGATTTTGTAGCTAGTTGTCTGGTGATGAATTTTCCTAGTTTTCTCCCATCTCCATCAGCCTTTGTTTAGGTTTTGGTTTTATTTCACTTTCCATCCTTAAGGATATCTTTGCTCCCTTATCATGTCCTGGGTTGATCTTTTCTTTCAGCTTTAAAGATACGATTCCATCGCTTCTGCCTCTGTGTTTTCTGAGGAGTAATCACAGCCCTTCAAACTGATGTTCTCTTCTATACAACATGTCATTTTCCCTGAATGCTTTCAAGATTTTTCTTCATCTTTGCTTTCTTTTTTATTGCGATAACACTGGTTTATAACATTATGTAAATTTCAGATGTATATCATTATATTTCGATTTCTGTATAGATTATATCATGTTCAATACCCAATGACTAATTACAATCCTTCACCACACACATGTGCCTAATCATCACTTTCACCCTCCTCCCTCCATCCATCACCTCTGGTAACCATCAATCCAATCTCTGTCTCTACGTGATTGTTTGTTGTTTTTATCTTCTACTTATGAGTGAGATCATATGGTACTTGACTTTCTCCCTCTGACTTATTTCGCTTAGCATAATACCTTCAAGGTCCATCCATGTTGTCACAAATGGCTGGATTTCATCGTTTCTCATGGATGAGTAGTATTCCATTGTTTATATATACCACATCTTCTTTATCCATTCATCCTTTGATGGGATGAATGGCACCTAGGTTGCTTCCAAGTCTTGGCTATTGTGAATAATGTTGCAATGAACATAGGGGTGCACGTATCGTCATGCATTCGTGATGTTCTTGGGATAAATACCCAGCAGTGGAACAGCTGGGTCATATGGTATTTCTATTCTTAATTTTTTGAGGAATCTCCATACTGTTTTCCATAGTGGCTGCACCAGTCTGAATTCCCACTAGCAGTGTATGAGAGTTTCCTTCTCTCCACATCCTCTCCAACACTTGTTTCCTATCATTAATTAAAGCCGTTCTGATGGGAGTGAGGTGATATCTCATTGTAGTTTTGATTTGCATTTCCCTGTTAAGGATGTTGAATATCTTTTCATGTACCTGTTGGCCTTCTGTATATCTTCTTTGGAGAAATGTCTGTTCAGATCTTTTGCCCATCTTTAAATTGGGTTGTTAGTTTTTTTGTTGTTGAGATGTATGAGTTCTTTATATATTTTGGAGATTAACCCCTTATCAGATATATGGCTTCCAAGTATCTTCTCCCAATTGTTAGGTTGTGTTTTCCTTTTGTTGATGGTTTCCTTTGCTGTGCAGAAGCTTTTTAGTTTGATAGTCCCACGTTTATTTTTTCTATTGTTTCCCTTGCCTGGTCAGACATGATACTTGAGAATACGTCACGAAGACTGATATCAAAGAGCGTACTGTCCATGTTTTTGTGTAGAAGTTTCATAGTTTCAGGTCTCACATTCAAGTCTTTAATCCATTTTGAGTTAATTTTTGTGTATGGGGTAAGATAATGGTCTACCTTCATTCTTTTGCATGTGGCTGTCCAGTTTTCCCAACACTATTTGTTGAAGAGACTTTCCTTTCTCCATTGTATGTTCTTGGCTCCCTTGTCGAAAATTAGCTGTCCATAGATGTGTGGGTTTATTTCTGGGCTCTCGATTCTGTTCCACTGATCTGGGTGTCTGTTTTTGTACTAGTACCATGCTGTTTTGATTACTACAGCTTTGTAGTATATTTTGAAATCAGGGAGTGTGACACCTCCAGTTTTGTTCTTTTTTCTCAGGAATCCTTTGGTTATTCAGGGTCTCTTATTGTTCCATGTAAATTGTAGGATTCTTTGTTCTATTTCTGTGAAAAATGTTGTTGGGACTTTGATAGGGCTTGCATTGAATCTATAGATTGCTTTAGGAAGTATGGACATTTTAACTATGTTAATTCTTCCAATCCAAGAGCACAGAATATCTTTCCATTTCTTGTGTCTTCAATTTCTTTCAACAATATTTTACACTTTTCAGTGTATAGGTCTTTCACCTCTTTGGTTAAATTTATTCCCAGGTATTTTATTCTTTTTGTTGCAAATGTAAATGGGATTGTATTCTTAATTTCTCTTTCTGCTACTTCATTGTTAGTGTACAGAAACGCAACTGACATTTGTATGTTGACTTTCTATACTACAAATTTACCATATTCATTTATTATTTTTAAAAGTTTTTGGTGGATTCTTTAGGGTTTTCTATATATAAAATCATGTTATCTGCAAATAGTGACAGTTTCACTTCTTCCTTTCCAATTTGGATCCTTTTTCTTTCTTTTTCTTGCCTGATTGCTCTAGCCAGGACTTCCAATACTATGTGAAATAGGAGTGGTGAAAGTGGGCATCCTTCTGTGGTTCCTGTTCCTAAAGGGATAGATTTCAGGTTTTCACCATTGAGGAGCATATTAGCTGTGGGTTTGTCATATATGGACTTTGTTATGTTGAGGTACTTCCCTTCTATGCCCATTTTATTCAGAGTTTTTATCATAAATGGATACTGTATCTTGTCAAATGCTTTCTCTGCATCTATTGAGCTGATCATGTGATTTTCATTCTTCATTTTATTAATGTGGTGTATCACGTTGATGGATTTGCAGATGTTGAACCATCCCTGCATCCCTGGGATGAATCCCACCTGATCATGGTGGATATTTTTAATGTATTGTTGTGTTTGATTTGCTAGTATTTTGTTGAGGATTTTTGCGTTGAGGTTCATCAGTGATATTGGCCTGTAATTTTCTTTTTGTGTGTTGTCCTTGTCTGGTTTTGGTATCAGGGTAACGTTGGCTTCGTAGGATGAGTTAGGAAGCTTCCCCTCCTCTTCAACTTTTTGGAAGAGTTTGAGAAGGATAGATATTAAGTCTTCTTTGAACGTTTGGTAGAATTCACCAGGGAAGCTGTCTGGTCCTGGACTTTTATTTTGGGGGAGGTTTTTTATTACTGTTTCTATCTCCTTACTGGTGATTGGTCTATTCAAATTGTCTATTTCTTCTTGGTTCAGTTTTGGAAGGTTGTGTGATTCTAAGAATTTATCCATTTCTTCTAGATTGTCCAATTTGTTGGCATATAGCTTTTCGTAGTGTTCTCTTATAATCTTTTGTATTTCTGAGGTGTCTGTTGTAATTTCTCCTCTTTCATTTCTGATTTTACTTCTTTGAGCCTTCTCTCTTTTTTTCTCGGTGAGTCTAGCTAAAAGTTTGTCAGTTTTGTTTATCTTTTCAAAGAACCAGCTCTTGGTTTTATTGATTTTTTCTATTGTTTTTTTTAGTCTCTATTTCATTTATTTCTGCTCTGATTTTTATTATTTTCCTCCTTCTACTGATTTTGGGCTTTGTACGTTCTTCTTTTTCCAGTTCCTTTAGGTGCACTGTTAGATTGTTTGAGATTTTTCTTGTTTGTTGAGATAGGCTTGTATTGCTATAAACTTCCCTCTTAGAACTGCTTTTGCTGTAGCCCATAAATTCTGGCATGTTGCATTTTCATTTTCATTTCTCTCCAGATATTTTTTTATTTCTCCTTTGATTTCTTCACTGACCCAATTGTTTTCAGTAGCATTTTGTTTAATCTCCACATATTTGTGGCTTTTCTGATTTTCTTCCTATAGTTGATTTCTAGTTTCATACCTTTGTGGTCAGAAAAGATGTTTGGTATTATTTCAATCTTCTTAAATTTATGGAGACTTGTTTTTTTTTCTTTTTTTTTTGGTGAGAATGACCAGCCCTGAGCTAACATCTGTTGCTAATCCTCCTCTTTTTGCTGAGGAAGACTGGCCATGGGCTAACATCCATGCCCGTCTTCCTCTACTTTATATGGGACACCGCCACAGCATGGCTGACAAGCAGTGCGTTGGCAGGCGCCTGGGATCTGAACCCGCAAACCCTGGGCTGCCAAGCGTGAACTAAACTGCTGTGCCACTGGGTCGGCCCCTATGGAGACTTGTTTTGTGGCCTAATATGCGATCAGTCCTGAAGAATGTTCCATGTGCATTTGAAAAGAATGTGTATTCTTTGGTTTTGGATGGAATGTTCTGTATATATCTACTAAGTCCATCAGGTCTAATGTGTGGTTTAAGGCCAATGTTTCCTTGTTGATCTTCTGTTTGGATGATCTATCCATTGGTGTAAATGGAGTGTTCAAGTCCCCTGCTATTATTGTGTTACTGTCTATTTCTCCTCTTATGTCTGTTAATAATAGCTTTATATATTTAGGTGTTCCTATGTTGGGTGCATAGATATTTAAGAATGTTATAACTGCTTGTTATTTGATCATTACATAGTGCCCTTCTTTGTCTCTTGTTACATATTTGTTTTAAAGTCTATTTTATCTGATAGGAGTACTGCTACCCCAGCTTTCTTTTCATTGCCATTTGCATGGAATATCTTTTTCCATCCCTTCACTTTGCTTGTGAGTGTCTTTAGGTCTGAAGTGTATCTCTTGTATGCAGCATATATTTGGGTCTTGTTTTTTTTATCCAATCAGCCACCCTATGCCTTTTGATTGGAGCATTCAGTCCATTAATATTTAAAGTAGCTATTGATAAGTATGTACTTATTGCCATTTGGTTACTTCTTTTCTTGGTGTTTTAGTAGTTCTTCCCTTTTCCTCTCTTCTTCTCTTGCTCTCTTCGATGGCTTTCTTTACTATTACGTTTGGGTTCCTGTCTCTTAGTTTTTTGTATATTTATTATAGGTTTCTTGTTTGTGATTACCATGAGGTTCATATAAAATAACCTACATATATAGCATCTATATTAAGTTAATGGTCTCTTTAGTTTGACTTCTTAAAGTTCTACTCTTTTACTCCTTTCCTCCGACATTTTATGTTTTTGATATCATATCTAACCTCTTTTTTGTGTATTTGTAACCATTACCCTCTTATCATGGAAATAGATAATTTTTTCCTATTTGTGGTCCTCTCTTTCCCCCTTAAATAAGTCCCCTTAGCATTTCTTGTAGAACTGGTTTCTTGGTGATAAACTCCTTTAATTTTAGCTTGTCTGGGAAACTCTTTATCTCTCCTTGCATTCTGAATGATAATCTTGCTGGGTAGAGTATTCTTGACTGTAGGGTTTTTACTCTTAGCACAGTAAATATATCGTGCCACTCTCTTTTAGACCATAAGGTTTCTGCTGAGAAGTCAGCTGATAGCCTTATGGGGTTTCCTTTGTATGTAACTGGTTGTCTTTCTCTTGCAGCTTTTAGGATTCTCTCTTTATCTTTAATTCTAGACATTTTAATTATGATGTGTCTTGTTGTGGGCCTCTTCGGGTTTATCTTTTGTGGTGCTTTCTGTACCTGGATGTCTGTTTCCTTCCTTTGGTTAGGAAAGTTTTCAGCTATTATTTCTTCAAATAGATTCTCTGTCCCTTTGTCTCTCTCTTCTCCTTCTAGGACACCTATGATACAGATATTAGCAGCTTGATGTTGTCCCAGAGACTGTCCTCATTCTTTTTAATTCTTTCCTTTTAGCTGCTCAGCCTGGGTGATTTCCTCTAGTCTTTTGTCCAGGTCACTGACCCATTCTTCTGTATCATCTACTCTGGTTCTGAGTCCCTCTAGTGAATTTTTCATTTTCAGTATTGTATTTCTCATTTCTGATTGGTTCTTTTTTATATTTTCCAATTCTTTGTTGATGTTCTCACTGAGTTCATTCGTTCTTCTCCCAAGATCAGTGAGCATCCTTATCACTTTTGGTTTGAACTTTTTGTCAGGTAGATTGCTCATTTCTGTTTCATTTAGTTCTTTTTCTGGGGTTTTGTCCTATTACCTTACTTGGAACGTATTCCTTTGCCTCCTCATTTTGCCTGTGCTTATATCTATGTATTAGGTAAGTCAGCTACATCTACTGATGTTAGAGAGGTGGCCTTATGTAAGAGATGCCTTATGAGGCCCAGCATCGTGCTTCCCTCGCATCACCAGTTCCAAATGTTCTAGGAGTGACCCCTGTGTGGGCTACATGTGTCCTTCTGTTGTGGCAGAGTTGTTCTTGCTGCTGGTCCCCAGGGAGGCTGGGCTGTCCCCCGGCTGGCTGATTGTATTGCTCAGCTGCACATGGCTGCTATGGAGGCTTCACTCACTTTATCGGGTGTGGGGGGGGGGGTCCAAGCACAGTTGGCTGCGAGGTCTAATAGCACATTCCTGCTGTGGATTTTCTGTTAAGTGAGTAGGCACCCAGTGTGGCTGGTTGTTAGGCTCAGGGACTCACAGTTGCTGTAGGCCTCCGGCCTACAAGGCTCTTGTCAGCTCTCTCAGGATTGCAGCTGAATGGGGCTGGCCCTAGGCATGGGAGCACCAATTGCTTCAGGCTTTGGAAGGTAGGGCCAATCCCCTATGTGGCTGTTTGAGAAGTACAAGTCTTTTTGTAGCTCTTAATGCATGGTCACATGGATTTATAAAAGATTCTTCATGCATGTACTAGAGGCGAATTGCACTGAAAACATTTCCCTTTCTCAACGTCCATGCCAGAAATCAAATCACTGCTTCTCTGATAACACAAATTCCTTATTCAAACTGACTTTAAATCTAAATTTAGTATTTTATCATTAAGAAAAATTATGACTTTTAATCAGAAGTTTATGCCACCTTGTAATCTAACTTCTCCTTGGAAAACCTACTACTTAGAAGCTAGCCAGCTTTTAAAATGCCTATTTTCAAATATCATTAAAGCTTATCTGTTGAATGATTAGAATCATAATAAACTTACTTATAGGAAACAGACCTCCAACTTTTAGAAACTGATGCAAATCTATATCATACTAATATCAGCTATTTAATTCCCAAGCAGTGAATACTCTGTTTATAATATTCTATTCCAAGAGTTGCCAACCTATCCCAAATGGTAGGCCATGATTTCATTAGTTCACTCCCAGTGAAATAAGAAGCTACCACCTGAGGAGTTTCTGTATGTGAGGCAACCAGACTAAGATTACAGAGCCTACAGGCAGGAGCATAATCCAAAATAATCCCAGAGCACATTCTGCCTACCCCAAGATTCACAGCAGAATATACTCTACATACATACACACAAACAGTTCTAGGTGTGTAGCTCTGTTCAGCTTTATATAGCCTGAATGCTGGATGTGACACATGTAATTATGCTGAATGCCAAAAGTTTCATAGTGTGCCTAACTCCTACACAGAAGAGGCACCCGACATGAGGACCTGGCATGGTAGAAACAGGCACAAAAATATTACTTTTCCCTTACATATTATTATGCTAAAGAAACAAAAAAGAGAGATGAACTGACTGCTGGGATCAAGAGTCAGACAAAAAATCTAGACTAGTAGCAGTGAGCTGCAGGTTAGGTAGTATGGGCAAAGGCTGACAGTCCAGAACAAAGGATAAGGAACATATTATTTTAGTGGTCAAAGGTCAGGCACAAACCAAGGAAATAGTAATGATTAGGAAACCAAGAGTGGTCAAAATCCAGTCAGTCAGAAAAGTTCCCTGTAATGTGAGAAGGTGGTACAAACCTGATACTAAACTCTATCTATAGACTCCTAATGTACTGCTTGCCAGGTACTTGATCCTGGACCAGCGTGTCTATTAAAGATATTACTGTGGCAATCATTGAAATTGGAATAGGGTCTTGGGATTAGATAGCAGTATTGCATCAATGTTAACGTCTTCATTTTAATTATTGTACCGTTATATATCAGAGTTATATATCAGAGTGTTTTCAATATACACTGAAGGATTTAGGGGTCATGAGACATCATGTCTGCAACTTATTCTTAAATTGTTCAGAAAATAATAAAAATACGTAAGGAGAGAATTATAAGCTAAATATGTATGGTAAAATGTTAACAATTGAGGAATCTAGATGAAAGTTATACAGAAGTCTTTGAACTAAACTCACAACTTTTCTGTATGTTTCACATTATTTCAAAATTAAAAATATATAAGTAAATAAAATATATAGATGCTTTGACAATGGAGTGCAACATATTTAAAAAGAAACATCTAAACTATAAACGTGAAATTATTTCAAAATAAAAATTTTAAAAAGTAAACAAAATGCTTTGACAATAGAGTATAGAACATCTCAAAAATTATCAGAACGAATAAACACATGAAGCAATTCTAACTTCAGCTCCTCAAAGCCTCACTGAACTTCAAATAGCAAGAAAAACTATTTCCCTTAAATTAAATTGGAAGGTACTCCTTTCAGAGAATTCAAATGAAGGTAACAATGTAAACATTCTAGGAAATTACCTAAAGGTAACTTTTAAAATATAATGTAAAGATAATGCTTTTAATAACCCTCTTCAAAACTGAAACAGTATAATTAATACTTCTGAAATATTAGCCAATCTCTTGTAAGAAAAAAATCACTAAATTTAATCAATGACTAGATTTATTCAATGACTTCCAGTGCTGCTATAGTAACACAAATATAAGAATGTTCCAATTTTCATAGAAGTAGTACTTCAATTTCAAAAAAAGATTAATTTAACTTACATATATTGGTCATCTACCAATCTTATCATTTTACAATATTTTTTGGAAAAACTATTTCTTTGCCATTGTTTCTGGAGTTGCTTTCACGACTTATAATCTGAAATGTTTTTTTGAAACTACTGAAAAATACTTTTATGAAATGACTGTGGAAACCCCTAGGATAGTTTTCTCTTTTCATTAACATAAAAATTGCTCCCAAACTTTTGTTAGAGGAGACAAGACAAATAGAAACCTTTAAAAGTTGACTGCCTTAGGGGGCCAGCCCAGTGGCGCAGCAGTTTAGTTCGTGCTTTGGCAGCCCAGGGTTCGCAGGTTCAGATCCCGGACACCGGCCAACGCACTGCTTGTCAGCCATGCTGTGGCAGCGTCCCATATAAAGTAGAGGAAGATGGGCACAGATGTTAGCCCAGGGCCAGTCTTCCTCAGCAAAAAAGAGGAGGATTAGCAACGGATATTAGCTCAGGGCTGGTCTTCCTCCCACACACACAAAAAAGTTGAGTGTCCTAATACATTTTAAATACTATGACCCACAAAAGCATATATCTAAAGTTTAATCAAATGTCAAGTACAAATGACAACAGAACTTTCACTTCATTTAAAACAATGCATTCACATTCCTTCATGATAAATACTACCATCTGGGAGCTGGAAGTGAAACTTGTTACTTATCATATGTTTATAACTTGGTCATTAGAACATTCTTGGAAAGAATTATGACAAACAAACCTGAGAATTTAAATAATTGAGCTCCCATTTCCTGAATTTCCTTTACAGCAAGACTTCCCTTCTTGCCAGACTTCCTGAATCATTTCCTAAGGACAAAGCACCCATCTTAAAGTAGTTGGTTCTATCCCACAAAAGCCTGGTTTCCAAGGAGATGCTGTGGACTCTGCATTACCTCAGGCTCACATTTATGAGAAAAATTCCTCTCAGTAAAAAACTGATTTTCATCTCAAATCAACAACAGTTAAATAAAAGCTAAATGCATAAATAAGTAAACAATGACCAGTGAGTTTAAGAGAGACTCACTTGAACACCAAACAGAAAAAGCTACCAATCAAATGGTGGCTGACAACTAGAAAGTATACTTTTGTTTGGAGTCTTTTCTTGAATAACAAAGAAACAAAGACTACTTTGTGCCTTCTTACATGTACCCAAGAAAAGATAGAAACCTTTCAACCACTTTTACCTCATCTCTCATTATAGATTTTTATCCTCTTCTTAAATAAAAAATCAAAAATATTAAATTGACATAGTCATAATATGTAATATTATATAGCTACTAAAAATAATTAGGTGTATAAATTAACAGAGAAAAATAAATACATTGGAAATCTAACATTTAAAAAGTATCCCCATTCTTAAAAAAATATGTAGGTATATGTGTGTGAGCACACACATACATATGTGCAGAGTTGCAGATATATTTCAAAAGGTCTCAAAAAATATTCAAATTGGATAAAAACAGTTAACTCTAGGATGGGAATGGAGGATGGGAAATGGGATGAGCAATAGATGGAAGGAATATAATTTTTATTGTTTGAGATTTTCCCAAAAGTAATTTTGAGTTACTTTTATGATTGAAAAATTATATGTGTGTGTGTGCATGTGCCATGTATAGATTAACCCAAAACACCTGAAGCATAGCTTCAAATGCATACAAATAATAAGACTGTCATAAAATCATATGTTTTAAGACATATGAAATAAGGCCCTATATATTAAAAAAAGAAACCATTCCCAAACATAAATTGGTAATAACATTTGTTTTGATAATGAAATCTGTAACATTAAAAGAAGTAACAGCTGGCTGTGATGGATTTTGCTTACGGTAGAATATAGTTTCACTTAAACTTACGTGAAGTGTCACATTCTTGCATATGAAAAATCCCCTTTCCTGATTATCATTCCAACTACCTACAAAAAGCTTCTGAGCAACTAAATTCTTACCTCCTTAAACATGTGGGGGATTGGAATTGGCCACCTCAAAATAGATCTCTTTTCCTTGATTATTTTCTCTGAAGGAGGCATTGACTCCCCCCCCCCCCCCCACTAACTGTCTAAAGGGGTTTGGGATGGAAGGCCTGTCCCCAGGACGGGCCATTACCATAGATTACTCTGGGTATCGACAGACTGGGAGGGTCCTTGCTAAGACTAAATATTTACATTTGCAAGGGAAATCTCCATTTGTAAAGGTATCTCCCTCTCTATACCGGGAAGAAGGGGGAATGACCTCATCTCTAGAAACTCACCAATGCAGAAGGTGAGGCTGCATAATAACCTTACTGTGCTTTTCTGGTAATCTCCCATAACTGACCCACCCCCAACATCCTCCACTGTCTTTCCATTTAAGAGGAGAGCCTCTGCCACTTTGTCGAGAAACTCAGTTTCCCTGGTCTCTCCCATGTATACATGTTACAAAGCTTTGTTTGATTTTCTCCTGCTAATGGTCTCATGTCAATTGAATTTGTAGCCCAGCCAGAGAGGACCAGAGTGGGCAGAGGATGCTCTTCCTCCCCTTCAAAAACAGAATAAAATTATTCAAAACAATTATGTAAGGAAGACAATTTTATTGTAAATATTTATTGTGAATTTAATATTTGACTCTTAACTTTGATTTTAATGTCACAGGCAGAATGCACAGATGTTAAGAAAATTTGGAGTCAGGTCAATAGTTTCTAATCCTGATTTTTTCTTACTCTCTGACTCTGGGCAAGTTATTTAAATCTCCCTGAACCTGAACTTACCTATAAAATAGAGATACCACCATCTATAAAAGATGATTGATATGACAGTCAGTGAGAGCCTTTCAGTTATGGAGTTCAGTGAGTCTTTACAAAGCACATTCCAAGTCCCTCAAATTCTCTCCATTTCCACCACCACTACTCTAGTCAAAGTTAGCATCATCACTGGTCTGCCTGCTTCTGGTCTGCCTGTTTCTGCTCTCACCCTCCTACTTTCCATTTCCCTCACAGTGGTTTTTTATATTTGACCATAAATAAAATTATGGAAAAGCACTCCCAAAATGGCAGAGTAAGGACCTCCAAATTTCTACTCTTCCATAAAGCAATGAGAACACCAGCAAAACTTGTCAAAATCAACTTTTTCAGAATTCTGGAAATGAACCAACAACTTACAGCAATCCAAGAAGTGTTTCTTCAAGAGAAACAGCTGGATCTCAAAGAACAGCAAGTTTGTGGGGTTTTACATTACACTATTTTCATCCTATTTCCCCAGCTCACTGGTAGACTTGAAAACCAACAGCCTCTCAAGCACAGCACCCGTGGAAAAACATAAGCTTAGGAGCCAATGGAGGGGTCAGAATTGTTTGGAGCGCCCCAAAACACCCACCCCCAGAAAATTACCACTATTTGACCTGTCTGGCAGCCCCCTAAGAAAGCTCCATTCACAGGACCTTATTTGATGGCTCACTGCAAACAGCTGTCTCCCCAGTGTATGTTGTCAAACAAAATCAGTGTCAATTGCTTAACACCACAGCTGCCTGAAGCAGCAATACAAATTGGGTAAATAAGAGGCTAAAGAAAAAACTTAAAAGAAAAACCTGGAGAATTAGATATTCACAGGGGGGCTTTGAAAATCTCCAAAATATTCTTGGGAATCTAGGAATGTGCAGGGCTCTGCACATGCCCAAGAAAGACCTGAGAATGCCCTAATCGCTCATCTCTCTCTGAAATTGAGGTTCTACACAAGCAGGAAGTGAAGGCTAAAACAGAGTTGTAAACTGCCAGAGTGTCAAAGGTTCCCCCAACACACACAGCGAACTCTTCAACAAAGGCTAGGAGATTTATTTATTGGTTCAAGGCGTTTAAGGAATCTCTGTACAATCAATAGCTGACCACTAAGCTAACCAAGCAGACTTCAGTGGCTGCACATAACAAAGAATACAGACTTTAAAAACTTAGTCCAAGAAAGTCACTAACTCACAAAAGGCAACAACAAACAGTAACAAAAGAAACCCTGGACAGGGGGAGGACAAGGGATCTGATTTTCAAAGTTGTCATCTTATATTACTTAAAATGTCCGATTTTCAAAATAAATGACGACACACAAAGAAACAGGTAAGTATGCCCATATTGCAAAAAAAAAAAAAAAAAAAAAGCAGGCAATAGAAACTATTCCTGAAGAAATCTAGATGTTAGACTTACTAGACAAAGACTTTAAATCAGCTATTATAAACATGTTCAAAGTACTAAAGAAAACCACATCTAAAAACTTAAAGGAAAGTGTGAGCTCAATGTCTCACCAAATAGAGAATATCAGTAAAGAGATAGTAACTGTATGATTTAAAAGAAAATGGCATAAAGCAATAATTATAAAACTATGCTGATGGGCTTATAATGTACAAAGATGTAATTTGTATGACAATAATAGCTCAAAAGAAGGAGAAGGGAATGGAGCTATATCAGAACAAAGTTTTTGTATACTATTGAAATTAAATTGATATAAATTCAAACTTTATTATTTTAAATTAAAATGTTAATTATAATCCCTACAGCAATCACCAAGAAAATGCAAAAAAAATATATAATAAAAGGAAGAACAAGAAATGGTACACTAGAAAATACTTAACATAAAAGAAGGAAATAACACAGGAAGAGAAGAACATAAGAAGACATACAGAAAACAAACAGCAAAAAGGCAGTTGTATCTCCTACCTTATCAACAGTTACCTTAAATACAAACAGATTAGACACTACAGTCAAAGGACAGGCATTGGCAGAATGGATTAAAAAGCAAAAAAAACCATGATGTAACTGTATGTTGTCTACAAGACACTCACTTTAGTTTCAAAAACACAAACAGGTTGAAACAAAACGTATGAAAAAAGATATACCATGCAAGAAGTAACCAAAAGAGAGGTGGAATGGCTGTATTAATATCAGACAAAGATTTTGAGACAAAAAATGTTACTAGAGACAAAGAAGGATTTTTGGAATGATAAAAGGATCAATCTTTCAGGACGACATAATAATCATAAAAATAGCAGCACCCAAACCACAGAGCCCCCAAAATACATGAAACAAAAACTGACAGAATTGAAGGGAAAAATAGGAAATTCAACAATGATAGTTGGAGACTTCAATACCTCACTTTCAATACTGAATAGGACTATCCATCATATCAACAAGGAAATAGAAGACTTGAACAACACTATATAACCAGACCTAATGAACATCTATAGACCACCCCACCCAACAACAGCAGAATACACATTTTTCTCAAGTGCACATGGAATATTCTTGAGGACAGATGATATGTTAGGCCATAAAGCAAGCCTCAATAAAGTTAAAAGGATTGATATGATACAAAGTATGTTCTCCAACAATGGAATGAAATTTGAAATCAATAACAGAAGGAAATTTGGAAAGTCACCAAGTATGTTGAAACTAAACATACTCATAACCTTTAACTAGACTGACAATAAATTAAATGTCATCCCTCTAGTTAAAATCTTCCAATGACATCCCATCATTGTTTGAATAAAATATTACCTCCTTACAATGGTTTAAAAGGCTCCACATTACCTGGCTCCTGCTTACTTCAGCAACCTCATCTCCTACCCTCTCCTTTTCATTCACTCACTCACTGTGCTCCACTGGCCTTCGTGCTAATTTTCTTCAGTTAGCCAAGTTCACACTCGCTGTTTACTCTGCCTAGAATGCATTTTGCCCAGATCTTCACATGTGGTTCTTTCAGGTCTCATCTGAACCCTCTCCTCCCATAAACTCTCCCATAACTCTGTCATTCTCTTTTCTCAGTACTCTCCTTCTCTTTAGTCTGTTTTAAATTGTCTTCAGAACACATGACTTTCAAACATTTTCATATATATTTACTAGTTTATTGTCTGCTTCTCCCCACTGGAATGTTAGCTATAACTTGATTTCGCCTTGTCCCTGGCTGAATCACTAAGGTTTAGAACAGTGCCTAGCACACAGAAATGCTCAATAAATAAATTTACTTCTTGTTAAAGAAATGAACTGAAATTATAAAAAGCGCATATACTCAAAATGTGTGTAATGAATGCACACTATTAAGATTATCTATAAAAATGTACCTTAAAAACATTTTGTACATTTCTGTTATTAAGCTTCAAGGCTTTTAAATCACTTTGCTTACTTGTAATGACAAGTAAAAGGCAAGTAAATTGCAATCTCAGACTCTAGTTTATACAATAGGAAACCAAAATTAAATAGTCTCCTCAACATCATATGGACATAGTGTTAAAACTTGAAAGAGAATTCTAAATTCTTAAGATTTCTTAATTGATGGACTCCTTTGTCTAGGGAAGTAGTATACTATACCGATTAAGCATAAATTCTTTAAAATTAGACAGATGTGCGTTAAGGTCCAACTCTCCCAGTTCTAGCTGGATGTCCTGGACAAGTTATTTAACATCTAAGTATAAATATTCTTTTTTGTAAAGTTGGGATAATAATATCTACTTCATAAGATTATTGCAAGTATAAAATTTATATCACAAATAAAAAGGTTCAGACAATCCTTTGGTAAACAAGCATTCAATAAGAGCTATTATACTTTCTTACTATTACAATATAGGTAAACCAAAAGGAAACATGAGACCAAGATACTTCAAAAAACTTTTTTCTTACATATAACTCTGTCATCAGGTATAATACCTGACAAATAAGGTATAATACTCTGTCATCAAGTATTATACCTGATGATAGGATTCTGTCATCAGGTAAAATCAATGAACGAGAATATGGGAAGAGCTTTAAATGCACGCAGAAAGAGGAGGTATTTATGGCGTGCTTTAAAATTAATGGGAAAATCCCACTATGAAACTTTCCCTATACAGGCCTAGCTCGTTTCATTGCACTTCACTTTATTGTGCTTTGCAGATATTGCATTTTTTATAAGACCCTTCACTAGCAAAAAGATTACAACTGCTAAAGGCGCAGATGATGGTTAGCATTTTTTAGCAATAAAGTATTTTTTAGTTAAGGTACGTATATTGTTTTTCTAGACATAATGCTATTGCACACTTAAGAGACTACAGTATAGTGTCAATACAACTTGTATATACACTGGGAAACCCAAAAAATCGTGTGACTCACTTTATTGCAATATTTGCTTTATCGCAGTGGTCTGGAACCAAATCTGCAATATCTTTGAGGTATGCCTGCATAGTGTTACACCACATGAAAATCTACCATTCCTTTGGGTTTCTCTTCCTATGGGACCCTTGAAGAATATAACTATTTCTGCAACTCATAATTCACACTAAAATGACATTAACTACTTCACAACTAACTTGTCTGAAAGATGTGATTCAAGAAAATTTCAGAAAAGATAAAGGGTAAGAAGTCAAACTACAATAGATACAACTAAAGAGGGATATGCTCTAGGAACGAGGGTACACGAATATGTATCATATTGTGCATGTGATCTGACAAAGAATATTGAGGTAAATTACAAGGATGGCCACAAATTCTTTTCTTTCTCTATCTGCCCTTGGGTAATCCCCTCCTACAGCAGTTCTGGGCTTGGCCATATGTGACTTTCTCTGGGCAATGGGATGATAGCATTGTGGCACAAACGGACTCCAAAAATGCTTGTGCATTGGTGCTTCCACTCTCTTGCTGTTCTTGGAATCCTACAACTGCCATGTGAAGAAACCCAGGAAAACCTGCAGGATGATAAGAGACACATGGCCCAGTTGCTGCTGTTCCCCTGGCCAACAGCATACCTACTGTAAGAAACGTGAATGAGACTGCCTTATGATGCAACCAGCAGTCAGACCTCTAGCTGACCTTGAAACATAAGCAAGCCCAGCAGAAATCAGCTGGGTCGGAATAGACCAGATGAGCCACCCAGCTGATGACATACAGAGTCTTGAGCTAAATAAATAGTTGTCATTTTAAACCACTAAGTTTTGGAGTGATTTGCTACAGAGAAAAAGCTAGCAGATACAAGTACAAATCAACATTATGTTCTTTTTTCATTTTTTAAAATCATGAACCAGAATACCAGAACAATGAAGAAAAGTCAATATGCGAAATTTTAAAAAAAGACAAATCAACTAAATACTGTTACCAGAGAAGACAGTAGCAGAGCTGTGATTGCCTATAGTAAATGTCTAATAGATATTTATTGAATTGAAATAAATGAAATATAGCACACATATAAATGAGGACTAGGATCTGATAAGTTATTCAAAAGAGCATATGTGCTATATATGTGGTGAAAAATAATTCTTCCCCTTCCCTTTTAATATATCTTATATTCTGATTGAACCTCTTGAATGGTGGCTGTGTCAACATTCCCATGGTCAGCTATTTCTTCTATAACTCCCTTTATGTTTGATTTGAATTTTTACCTCCATATATATCTTAATGGAATTTTTTTTTTTTTTTTGTGAGGAAGACCAGCCTGAGCTAACATCCGTTGCTAATCTTCCTCTTTTTGCTGAGGAAGACTGGCCCTGGGCTAACATCGTGCCCATCTTCCTCTACTTTATATGGGACGCCGCCACAGCATGGCTGACAGGCAGTGCCTCAGCAGGCGCCCGGGATCCGAACCGGCGAACCCCGGGCTGCCAAGCGCGAACTAAACCGCTGCGCCACCGGGCCGGCCCCGTTAATGGAATATTTTATCCATCTTGGCATCACACTCTTTAAAAAATGATGAGCAGAAATTGGAAGGGTTCGGAAGATTACTGAGATTATTATAAGGGGAAGAAAAATGCTCAAAATAGAATTGGGTAGTTTGACTAAAAGCTATGTGTGTATAAATACAGAACAATTACTAACATCATAAGGATGATCATCATCACCATTAATGACCATCATATATTAAATAACCTATATATGAAAAACACTGTGCTAACATTTTATTTAATCCTCAGTACAACCCTTCAAGGCTTGTGATGTTAACTCAGTTTACGAATAGGAAAACTGAGGCTTATTGAAGCAATATGTAAGGGGGGAAAAATGTAGGTCCAATTCCGAAGAAGCAGCAGTCCTCACTTCACACGTATATTGTTTCAATATACACGAATTTCAGTTACCACAGTTAAATAACACCAGTTCCATAATAACACAGTTCAAATTTCAATTACCATGGTATATTAACTGAGTAACTGCATAAAGCACAACTCTACTGCTGGCTCTTTAGTCCACAATGGCTATGTAATTAAGAGATGTGCATCATGATTAGTCACCAATCACATCACTTATTTCAAAGACTGTCAGCGATTGGTCACTGCACATCTGTTATTCAGCTCACACACAAAGAGCAAAGAGGTAGTTGTGTTGCCTCCTTAGCTCCCAGTGATAAACACATGTAGTCATTTTATAAAAATGGATTTCTGAAAGACAGAATTGACCAACAAAGATGAGTACAGCACAGAAATAAAAAAGTGATAATGCTGGATGTAAAATTCAAATCAAACATAAAGGGAGTTATAGAAGAAACAGTTGACCATGGGAACGTTGACACAGCCACCAGAAATTCAGGCAGAAGAACTTAGTGAAGATTAACTTATCGACATAAATGAGGAAAGCAGTTGTGACAAAAAGGCTGAAAATGTTCCAGAGAAAGTGATGCTGGCAAAATTATTGGAATTATAGGAATTCTCAGAAAAAATTCACAAAGCTGAAAGCACAATGGTTAAAATGTTGGAATCTGATCCAAATTAGAGAGGAGTGTGACACTTTGCCAAGGCATAGAAAAGATGATCACTCGGTACTGTACATTACATAATGAGAAGGCAGCAAGCACTGTTCAAATAACTCTAGATGAGCTTTTTTACAGAAAAATAAAATAAATTCTCAATGTTTCTAACATTTTAAATCATAGTGTATTAAATAAATATTAGTTTTAATATCTTTTTCATTTCTTATACATTTATAATCCACAGTAAGAGAGTTTTTAGTGTTTTGACAAAAACTTCTAAAGGTCACAGGACAATCTAAATTGTTGCAAAGATCACACTGAAAGATTTTTCAGCTTACACAGTCATTTCTATGGTACTGTGCCACCAGGCAAAGCAAGGACTGCCTGTATATGCTATTTCCATCATACTATGCTATCTCACTAAACATATAACAGGTTTTAATGTGAGAGGTTTGAAAGAAATGTTAGATTCCTTCCAGAACTGATTAAAAAGTAGGCTAAAACTATTGAGGAATTCAGCTAATGATAAACAAGAACTTCTAAACCATCAAGGTGATAAGTTTATGGTCTGACGTCTGCATCCTCAGTAGTCTTAAAGAAGAAAATGCACAATTACGTCTCCTAATTTTCTCATTGATTTAGACACTGAGGTTAAAAAAAAAAAAAAAGGTGCCCAGCAATGCCTAGGCTATAAAATAAGTAGAAGACAAACTTTCAAAGAATTTTCAAGCTAGTTTAAAACTCAGATACATTCAAGTGACATGTTCATATAACAATATAAAGAATTAATTAAGTGAAATTAGCAATAGACAATGAATAATGTATTCAAAGAAGCTCAATGTAGCTTCCAAGAAAAGGTAAGAGTTGAACTGGACCTACTTAGCCCAATAATAGCAGGAGTAAGGAAGAAAACTCCAGGCACAGAGTTGGCATAAACAAGAAGGAAGAAGAAAAAGCAAAAGACTGGACCAACAAGAGCAAGTTTGTCAGCAGAGTAGCAAGAAATAAAGAAGAAAATGTGACCACTTGTGCAGAGTCTTGAATACCAGTCCAGTTGGCAACAGGAACAATAGAAAGTTTTTTATGAGAAGATAAGAATAAAAGGTCATCACAACAAAATAAGAATGAAACTATAAGAACCTAGACTGTAATACTTGTATAAGATATATATGGAATATATTTAAGAAAGAGTACAGAGGAGTTATTGACCAATTTGATGCAAAGAATGAAAAAAGAAAAAGAAATAAATATCCTAAATGTATGAGACGAGATAACTGGGAACAAGGACCCCAATGAGAAAACTCAAAACATCAAGAAAGCCACTGGTCCAAGGAGGCAAGATGAGTTTGTTGGGAATCCACTGACCATGAGGGACCCTAGATCACTGAAAAGATATCACTTTTGCTTCCAGTAGTGACTGAGTAAGATCCCAGTGGACCCTCTCCCACACAGAAAACAACTATAAAATCTGGACATAATACAAAAAGAAGCTACCTGAAAGCACTGGAGAGGGAAAAGAAGCAGGCAGATTTTGGAAGAAGAGAGCTGTGAAGTGAGCTCCCATTTTCAAGATGCAGAAGTGAAGTGCAATCAGAGTGGTGAGGAGGGTGACAGAAGTGCTGTCTTTCTGACCTGCAGAATCAGAATACTGAAGCACAAGAAACCATAGGCTTTGGCCAAGGAGGAAGGGGATCCCAGAAGGAAAAGAAACAGAAAAGGGATACTCAAATTCTGTCTACCCACATCTTTGGCTAACACTTGAGTTACACACGTATGGAACAAATTCAAACCAGTTCAACTAAAGACAAAATATCTGTACTGAAGCTGGAGCTACAACTCAAGAAATAAAGTATGCAGTTCTATTCCAACCAAGATAATTACCTGCCAAGCAACAACATCAACAACAATGGAAAACTTTCTCAAGAGAAAAAAAATTAACTCAAAAAATATTCAAATAAACCAATAAATGGCGGGAAAGAGTAAGAGATAAACAAAAACGGAAAAGACAAAGAAATAATAAAATGGTAGAGGCAAAAATCAACAGCATCAATAATCACAATAAATGTTAATGGACAAAGATTCAATCAAAGGCAGAGATTGACAAAATTAATTTTAAAAGACACAATTATATGCTGTCCCAAAGAGATGAATTTTAAATGTAAAAGCCCAGAAAGATTAAAAATATATGGATAGAAAAAGATACATAATGCAATGAGTAAGCATAAGAAGGCTGGAGTGGCTATATTAACACCAGACAAAATAGATTTTCGGACAAAAATTACTACCAGAGATAAAGAGGGACCTTGCATAATGATAAAAGGATCAATTCTTCAAGAAGACCTAACAATAACAGAATTGTATGCGCTAATAACAGAGCTTCAAAAAACATGAAGCAAAATTTGACAATATTAAAGGGATAAAAAGCCAATTCCAAAATCTTAGTTGAAGATTTTAACTTCATGACAGCAATTGATGGAATAACTAGACAAAAGAATGTAAGCAAAGACATAGAAGATGAACAACACTATCAACCACCTTGATTTAATTGATATCTATAGAACTACACCTCGCAACTACAGACGACACATTCTTTTCAAGTACTTATAGTAGGTTTACCAGGATAAACCATATGCTGGGCCATAAAACAAGCCTCAGTAAATTTAAACACATGCCAAGTATGTTCTTTAATCACAATGGAATCAAGTCAGATATGAACAATAAGATAACTAGACAAAACCCAAATATTAGGAAATTAAGCAACAAACTTTTAAAAAACACATGGATTAAAGAAGCACTCACAAAGAAAATTAGAAAATTTTGGAACTGAATGCTAATGAAAATATATGTCAGAATTTGTGGGATGCAGCAAAAGCAGTGCTAGAAGAGAACATTTTAGCTTTATATGCTTATATTATAAAAAGAAGAAAGCGTTAAAATCAATAGCCTAATTCCCACCTTAAGAAATGAAAAAAGAGAGCAAGTTAAATGTAAAATAAATAGAAAGAAAATAATTTCCATCTTAATAAATGAAAAGGAGAGCAAATTAAATGTAAAATAATTAGAAAGAAGGAAATAATAAAGAGCAGAAATTGATAAAAGAGAAAACATACAACAATACTGAAAATCAATTAAACTAATAGCTGATTATCTGGAAAGATCAACAAAATTGATAAGTCCCTACGCAGACTAAGGAGATAAAAGAGAGAAGACGCAAATTAACAATATCAAGAATGAAAGAAAGTACATCATTATAGATCCTACAAAAATTAAAAAGATAATAAAGGAATGTTTAACAATGTTATGCCAATAAATATGCAACCCAGATTAAATGTAAAAATTAATTGAAGGAAACAAAATACCAAAGCTAATCAAATAATTAGAAAAGTTGAATGGGTTTATATCAATTAAAGAAATCAAATTCATAATTAAAACCTTCCCACAAAGAAAAGTCCAGGTAAAGATGGCTTGAGTGGTGAATCCTACCAAATACTTAAGGAAGAAACAATGCCAATCCTATATAAACTTTTTCAGAAAATACAAGAGGGAACACTTCACGACTCATTGTATGAGGCCAGCATCACTCTGATACCAAAACCAGACAAAGACATCATGAGAAAAGAAAACATAGATCAATATCCCTCATAAACATAGATGTAAAAGTTCTTAACAAAACTATAGCAAATCATATCCAACAATATATAAAAAGGATAATACATAATGACTAAGTGCTATTTCTCCCATGAAGGCAAGGTTGGCTTAACATCCCAAAACAAAATCAATTTAATTTACCATGTTAACAGACTAAATGAGAAAAAAAACATATTATAATTTCAATAGATAAAGAAAAAAATTCAACAAAATTCAACACTCAATCATAATAGGAATTGAAGGGAACATCCTCCACCTGATTATGGGCATCATCCTCAACAATGAAAAGCTCAACACTTTGCCACTAACAACAGGACTGAGTAAAGGAAGTTCACTCTGACTATTTCTATTCAAAATTGTACTGGATACCCCAACCAGTACTATGGAGCAAAAAAAAGAAATAAAATTTATGTGCAAAAGAAAGGAAAAAGAATTGTCATTACTTGCAGGCAACACAATTATGTACAGAAAAAATCCTAAGGGATCTGCAAAAAACCCTACTGGAACTTAAAAGAGAATTCAACAGGGTCCTACAAAAATAAGTATAAAATCAAGTTTTTATAAAATTAAACTTTTTTATGCAGCAGTAGTGGAAATTTATAAATTAATTTTATTATGAATCATATTGTATAGGAAGACCTTTTCATGATTTCAACAATAAACCCTAACTTATATTTTATATAATTCTAGATGTTCTTAAGTTTGCTTAAAGTCAAATATGGAGCTGAAATACTAATGCAAATTGTAAATATACAATAAGTTCACTTATCATAAGAGGAAAAAAAATCAGAGACTAAAACTTGATAGAAGTTATCATGAAATGATTTTTTCATCTATAATCATAAAAGTGCACCTTTTTCAACCATTTTTTGTGTAAAAATCCCAAGAGGTTGACAAGAGAAAGTAGAAATGACATAGAAAAAGGAAAAAGACAAAAGTTTAAAGATGTTCACAACCGTAAGGACACAAGAAAAGCAGATCCAAAAAAGGAAGGAATGGAGATACTTAATTTGAAAATTAAGCTCTCTATATTTATCAGGCTCATTGCATCAACCACAGGCTTTAAAAAAAAAAAAAAGAGGGGGCCGCCCGGTGGCGCAGCGGTTTAGTCCGCGCTTGGCAGCCCAGGGTTCGCGAGTTCGGATCCCAGGCGCCCGCCGACGCACTGCCTGTCAGCCATGCTGTGGCGGCGTCCCATATAAAGTGGAGGAAGATGGGCACGATGTTAGCTCAGGGCCAGTCTTCCTCAGCAAAAAGGGGAGGATTGGCAACAGATGTTAGCTCAGGGCTTGTCTTCCCCACAAAAAAAAAAAAAAAAAAAAAGAGGAAAAAGAAAAAGAGAAGACACATGCCAAGACTTGCTAGAATAATTTACTAATTTGAACCTTCAATAAAAATGTCATGATCATAGCTATTATATACCAAACACCTACTATGTACAAGTAACAAATTATCTCTAACTCTTAAACAACCTTACAAGTAGGTATTATCCCATTTTCTTAACCCCAAAGAGGTAACGAGATTTACCCAAAACTATACTGTCATTAACAGAAAAGAAGGAATTTGAACCTAGGTCTGTCCTTTAAAACAGCATTCTAACTCCCAAATGATGTCATAATTTTTTAAAAGAGATTTTGTTTAATTTATAATGATTATGGTTATAAAAGAAATTTTAGGGAACTGCAGAACACTAAACAATTCATGAGGCAGCACCAATACTGGAAATTCCACTGAAAGAGGCCAAAAACACCCAGAGAGTTAAAGTATAAAGCAATATGACTATGACATATTATTAATAAGACAATAAGAATCTTTTTTAAGTCACTAGAAAATAGCCATTAACTTTTGTTAACCCAACAGAAAGACAAGAATGGGATAAAATGGTTTTGTGGTTCAATAAAAAATATTTCAAATACTTCAATCACAACTTAGGAAATTGTTTCTAAAATAAACTAGGGGTTAGGTGGTGAACAGGCACACCGAAAATTAAGCATATACAAAACAAAGATAACTCAAGTCTTAAACTATTCAAGAGAATATAGATAATTACAATGATTTATTAGAAAAAAAAAGTGTCTCTGATTAAATACCATTCTGTAAATAAGCAGTCATTAACAGGGAATAAAATTCATTATTTTAAATTGAAAGAAAGAAACACAATCATCATACTCCATCTAAAACATCTGTGCAAAAAAAGTCCAAAACTTATATAAATAACTAGAATGTATCCTATTAAGAAGCTGAGTGAAAAGAAAATTAAAATCTCAAATATACAGGAAAAGAATTAAACTTGGACATGGAAAGCATACTTCCAAAGCACAAAAAAGGAAACCACTCGGTAGCGTACCCACTCAATGAAGCCATATTCCACTTTTTGCCGAAGTATAAACACTAAAATATTAATAACTGGGGGCTGGCCTGGTGGCATAGCAGTTAAGTACATGCGCTCCACTTTGGCGGCCCAGGGGTCACAGGTTCGGATCCCAGGCATGGAGCTACACACTACTTATCAAGCCATGCTGTGGCAGGCGTCCCACATATAAAAATAAAGTAGAGGAAGATGAGCATGGATGTTAGCCCAGGGTCAATGTTCCTCACCAAAAAGAGGAGGATTGGCAACAGATGTTAGCTCAGGGCTAATCTTCCTCACCAAAAAAAAAAAATAATAATAATAATAACTGCACTGAGACAATAAAATGCTAAATTAAAATAAGAAATCAGCACAAAAGATTCTGTGAGAGTAAATGAAACTTCTACCTTTGGCCATTTGGGATTAAGAAGTCGAGCTTTGATTGCATCATCCAGTGCCTTGTCATACTGCTGGATTTTCATATACGCTGCAGATCTGTTGCTGTATAAGATGCAGTTCTGAGGGTCAACAGCCAGGGCTTCACTGTACAGAACAATAGCTGTGTGGAAATCTCCATCATGACAGGCCTGATTACTCTGACGAACTTTCTCAACAAATTCAGCCTTGCTCAGCACTGGTCCATCAGGACTTCTCCGGCCAATAGTCTTAGCACCAAAGAGAGGAATCTACAAACAAAGAAACTTTGTGAGACAAAGTTCAGATAATCAAGAGGGGTTCCTTGTCTGAAATTCAAGAGAATAGACATTCTTCATGGTCTGCTATGTACTATAGTGAACGTTTGTGCCCTGATAGACAATAAACTTTCCAAGAAGCAGCCAACATAGTGCCCTGAATGAATATGTATATATAGGTATATGTGGGTTTATATATATACATACAGTTACACAGATATTTATATTTACATATGTATATATTTTTGATTGAGAGAATAAATGAATGAATGCAAAAGAGTACTGTAGGCTTTTCCTTGGTAATTTAAAGTTATACTAAGGAAAAGACCAAAATACAAACCTTATACAGACAACATGATCTCAACTATGTTAAGATGGTTGCACTTAAAAAGATAATGAAAGGAACAAGATCAAAATATTATCTATGCTAAATTATCTTTGGATATAAGATTATGGATTATTTTTATTTTCTTAAAACTTTCCCTTATCCAAATGTTAGGCAATGAGCATATATTAAGTTTTCAAGTAAAAAAATTAACTTTTAAAAAAATAAATTTTAATGTACCAATGAATCTTTTTAGACTTGCAAATTTGACAACTGTAATTTGGCTACTACCGTGGAATTTCAAAGACAAACACTGTTACCAACCAAAATTGGGGTGCTCTGCCCGATGTGCATAAACAAGCCAATTAATTATGGCACCAGCCTTTGAGGGGAGAAATCAGCTTTATTCTGCAAGATCAATCTCCAGGGAAACAAGGGGCACGTGCCCTCAGATCTGTCTCACCAACTCAGGACTTGGGACAAAATTTAAGAGGTTGGGAAGAACAGGTTGGCATGCAGAAATGCTGGTGGGACAGGTTCTTGATTGGTGGGCTTCAGGTACTTATGGTAAGGTTTTATACATTTATGATGAGACTCTAAACATTTATGACGGGATTCTAAACATTTTTGTATGAAGTAAGGGAGGAATTTTAACACCAGATCTTCCTGGATGAGGGACCCCCTTGCTACTGATAAGAGTCCGGCTTTCAAGTTCCAGTCATACTTCAGTCCTTGGGTTCTGTGGGGAGGAGGGTCTTTGGTTCCAAGGTTGTTTCAGGTCATAATTTCTTCTTTTGCACATGCCCTGGCTGCATGACTGCAGTTTTTCTGAAAGACAATCCTTAATCACGTTGTTGATAAGAGATGGGGTCTGTTTGAACTAGCTCTAAACGGGCCTGTGGTTACACCACCAGGTTTTGGAGATCACTAAAAAGAAAAAAGTCTGCTGTAAATTGTATCTTGGGAATTTAAGGCCATTTTTGATGTTGATTTTTCCAAGTCGCTAAGTGCTCTATGACTTTATAGCACTGACTTTAAAACCAAAGGGAGCGAATGAGGCAAATGCTATTCATTTTTAAAACAGGAAAATTACGAACTGCATTAGAGTCAGTCCCAAGGGAAGAAATTGAAGACAGCAGTATCAAGAGAGAAAGTTGACAATTCTAAGCAGGCTTACCCTAAGTGAAATTAAAACAAAAAGTGTGATTTTCTTCCGTGTCTTCCTTGAAGACTAAGTCCAGTCCCTCCATTCAAAAGAGGAAGAATCTGAATGTAACACACCAACACGTACAATAGTAATAGACTCCTCACAAAGGTATTTACACTAAAAGGAACAAATTCCACAGAGAGGAAGAAAGGCAGAGCTAATCTCTCACAGAGACAACCACTATTTTTCCTCTGCTTACAGGGATATCATGTCCTAGATTTCCAGGACAATTTGAAACATTAAAATATCCTAGTAGTTTCAAATATCAGTGTCCAAGTTATATCCCTCAACTTCCTCATACTGGAAGTGGCTAACCAATAATGTATTCTGGTTAGTTTCGGTGTTTTGTTTTGTTTTAAATTATGATTATGAACCATATTACTTGAAAGTGAACTGACTATGTAATATTTACCAAACAACCAGGATTTTCCTGAACAGTCTTGATTTTTAATTATTTTATCCACATCATCCAACCAATGTGTAAGACATTAATAATGTATAAGACTGATTTCATTTTGGAAAATACAGTTGTCATGACTCTACTAAGGGCAGTACTAGCCAGCCATAAGTTATAGAAACAAATTCTACACTTGAAAATTCACGGGTATAAGCAATAATAGCCTTTAAAAGTAAAATGGCTAGGTTCACATGTAGCCTAAAGGTGAAAAAGACATGATCCTACTATTACAGCATTCCCTACTTCTCAGAATAATAATTTTGGTTCAATGCTGACATAGGTAAAATTAAATTAAGAAGAAAA
The DNA here is from genome assembly GCA_031878705.1 of Tapirus indicus. Lineage (NCBI taxonomy): Eukaryota > Metazoa > Chordata > Mammalia > Perissodactyla > Tapiridae > Tapirus > Tapirus indicus. Next base: position 22,593,979 of record CM062938.1, read on the forward strand.
AAAAAGGGTCTGCCTATTACCTACATATACAGTAATATAAAGCAATATTTCCCAAAATATGTTCTAAGGAACCCCTAGGTCCTCAGGATACCGGGATGAACAAAATTAAATAGGTTTCTTCTTTAGTGGAAGACGTCTCAGAGCTTTTATTTTACACATTGTGAATCTGAGAGGGGAGATACCATACACTATGAGATCACAGGACCTTTTTAATGAAGTATCTAGCTGGACCAGAAATGGCTTGAAACACTCAAGTAAACTATTAAATAAGGCCTCTGAGAGCAAAGAAAAACACTATGGTTTGGGCTAGTGCAGAAAGATTATAAATAGTAGAGGAGAACTCTAACACCATTGTCACCATCAAATGTCCACAAATAAGAGAAAAATGCACTCTAGTAAGTGTCCACAGAAGCTTCTAATTTGTCAAAATATGCCATGTCTACTCAGCTGGGTACAATGTGGTCCTTAGGAGGCTAAGAAATATCCATTTTTGTATATGGTTAAAAAAAGGAATATAATTTCCTTAATCCTTCTCTATCTTCTCTGCAATTGATAAACTTGGCATGACAGAGAGAAAAAAAGATTTCTGCATGTATTTCTCAGATTACACACATATAGTACTTGGAACAACTGGCCATATTAAATTCAGAGACTATTAGAGTGAATAGTACTACTAAAAGAGATAAAGAAAAATAAAATATTGAATTACTCATTAATTAGACTGATTGATATCCTTTCTTCCCTCATATATTTCATATACATACAGTTTATGGATGTCAACATATATTAATATTGTTGATATTTTCCTCCGACCCTCTGACAAACTCTTCTTAAAAGGGTAGAGAGAGTGTCAATAACATATGGACCAAATGGGCTCAGAATATTTGGCCACATACAATTACTAAACATAGTTTAGTTTAAATGTTTCAAATAAAATTACTAAAATGAAACAGATTTTTTATCATGTAAACTGAAGAAGGCCTTTCTAAGTACAACATAAAACCTAAAAACATAACAGAAAAGACTGATAAATTTGACAACACAAAAATTTTAAATATCTGCATGGAAAAACTAGATTAAAAAAAGCAAAAAGATGAAAAACAAATCAGCAAAAAACTATTTGCAACACATGATAAAAGGCTAATTTTCAGGCCAGCCCACATGGCCTAGTGCTTAAGCTCAGCACACTCAGCTTCAGTGGCCCAGGTTTGGTTCCCAGGTGCAGACCTACACCACTCATCTGTCAGTGGCCATGCTGTGGTGGGGGCTCCCATAAAAAATAGAGGAAGATTAGCAACAGATGTTAACTCAGGGCGAATCTTCCTCAGCAAAAAGAGGAAGATTGGCAACAGATGTTAGCTCAGGGCAAATCTTCCTCAGAAAAAGAAAAAAGGCTAATTTTCTTACTAAATAAAAATCTCCTACAAATCAATAAGAAAAAATCCAATGGAAAAAATGAATAAAGGATATGCACAGATAGATCATGAGAAAAGAAATCCATATGGCTTTTAGGCAAATTGTTTTTAAATGTGTGACTTCAGTTATTTTAAAAGAAAATTAAACCTCAAGGTATCATTTTTCACTTCTCATACTAATGGAAAAAAATTATCAGTACACTTTAATGGTAAGGGGATAAAGAAAAAGTTAACCATATATTCTTGGTGGAAGTGTAAACTGATATACTTTCTTTATAAAACAATTTAGGAATATCTATAAAAATGTAAAAAGTACATATGCTTTGAATTCTAGAAAATTTTTCCACTTCTGGTAATTTATCCAACAGATACGTTTATCTATGTAAACAAAGTCATATATACAAGGATACTCATAACAGCATCATTTGTATTAGCTTGAGGTTAGAAACAACCTAAATGTTACATAACAGGGAACCAGATAAATTAGTTTTAGTAGATCCATATAATTGACACTATCAATCCAGCCAAAAGAATGAGGCAGATTTTATATACTGATATGGAAAGAAAAAAAAAATCAAGATGCAGAACAGAGATGTAGAATATGTTATCTTCCACAAAAAAGGGGGAAGGAAATAATGCATACATGTACATACACTTACATGCTTAAATACACATGGATTAATTACGCCAGCAACAATATATAAATCAGTAGAGTAATTGCCTCAAAAGAGTCATCCGAGGACTGGAAGGTAGAGGTAGGAGGAAGACTGACTTTTCAATTTTGTACTGTCTGATATTTTACAATATGCATATACTGCCTTTTTCCAAAATATGGGAAAAAAAATCATTCTGAAAACAGAGCATAGCTTATTTTTATATATGAGAGCACCCATGCATAGTTGTAGAATCTGTTCACTTTCTAAGGAGTGTCTAGCTGAGAAGACAAAAGGAAGTTAAAAACCAGCCTTTGCACCCTGATCCAGAGCTACCCAAGCCTAGAGGAAGGGGGCTACCACTTTCTAAATCTCACAAAGTCACTCTCCACTCACCAAGCTACTCTTATGCCTACAGAATAGGACCTTTTTTGAATCCACACAAAGGCCTCATATGGATAAGCAAAGGCTATATATTAGTTTGTGTATTTTAAAAACAAACTTGATAAGACAAAATTTCACCAGAGAATTGACCATATAATAAAGAATTCAATGTACATTTCAAAACTAAAACATATAATACCTGCAATTAAGAACTTTGTGGATGGGTTTACAAGATTTGACACAACAAATGACAGAATTAATGAACTGAAAGAAAAGTCCATAGAAAATACCCAAAATGAAATATACCCAAAAAGAAAAAGAAAAGGGAAAAAAAAGGTAGGTGCATAAGAGATGTAAAGAACATGCCCAAGAGGTCTAACACACACATAATTGGAATCTGAGAAGGGAGTAGAAGCAATATATGAACACCTCGTGACCAAGAATTTTCTAAAACTGATGAAAGACACCAACTCACAGAATATTGAATCCATTGCTTTAAGAACTTCATCCAACCCCAAAATATCACAAAGAAAACTATACCTACACACATCATAGCCAAATTGCTAAAAAACAAAAACAAAGGTTAAAGCAGACAGAGGGGAAAAAAGACACATTACCTTCAAACAAACTATAAGCTGTGAACTCAAAAGTAATGACAGAAGCTGAAATAGCAGCTAACCTAAAATTCTAAACCCAGAGAAAATATTATTCAAAAATGAAGGTGAAACAGGAATCACCCATCACACATTGCTGGTGGAATTTAAAATGGTACAGCCATGGGGGCCAGCCCAGGGTCATAGAAGTTAAGTTCACACATTCCACTTCAGCGGCCAGGGGTTCGCCAGTTCAGATCCTGGACGCAGACCTACTCACCGCTCATCAAGCCATGCTGAGACAGTGTCCCACACAGAAGAGCTACAACTCCACAACTACGATACACAACTATGTACTGGGGCTTTGGGGAGAAAACAGAAAAAAAAAAAAAAAAAAAAGAGGCAGATTGGCAACAAATGTTAGCATAGGGTCAATCTCCCTCAAAAAAAAAAAAAAATGGTGCAGTCACTATGGAAAACAGTTTGGCAGTTCCTCAAAAAGCTAAGCACAGAGTTACCATATGACCCAGCAATTCCACTCCCAGGCATCTACCCAAATGAATTGAAAAACGTATGTCTATACAACAACTTATACACAAATGTTCACTGCAGCAACCCAAATGTCTATTAACTGATAAATGAATAAACAAAATGTGGCATAGCCATACAATGGAACCATAAAAGGAATAAAATACTGACACATATAAGAACATGGATGAACCTTTAAATGAAAGAAGCCAGACACAAAAGGCCACATACTGTACGATTCCATTTATATTAAATGTCCATAAAAGACAAACCCCTTGAGACAGAAAGCAAATGAGCAGTTGCCAGGGGCTAGAAGTAGGGGGAAAATGGGACACCTAATGAGTACTGGATTTTTTTTGAGGGTGCTGGAAATATTCTGGAATTAGTGGTGATGGTTGTGAATATACTAAAAACCACTAAATTGTACACTTTAAAATGGTGAATTTTATAGTAAGTTAGTTATATCTCAATTTTTTAAAACATAAATATTTGTTCAAACAAAAACTGAGGGAATTCATCAACAGCAGGCCTACACTAAAAGAAACACTGAAGGAAAACTATCTTAGAAGCATGGAAATGTAGTAAGGAAGGAATAATACTGGGAAGGGTAAATATAAATGAACATCAGCTATACAAAATAATAACGTAATGTCTTATGAAGTTTAAGATAGATATGTCACAAAATGCAGGAGGTAATATATGGAGCTAAAGTTCCCTAAGAAAGTGTTTCTTAAATCTTAATGTACATATAAATCAACCGAAAATCTTGTTAAAATGCAGGTTCTGATCCAACAGGTTTAGGCTGGGGCCTGAAATTCTGCCTTTCCAACAAGCCCCTAATGATACCCAATGTCCTGGCCTACACACCACACTTTAAGTATCAAGGTTCTAGCAGAAACAGTAAGTGATAAAAATAATTTTATTAGACCATTTAAGTCAAAGACGCATGTCATAGTCACTAAGGGAAGCATAAATGAAGAGTAAAAAACCATACAATTAACAAGTTAATAGAAAAATAATAAAATAAAAATTTTTGGATTAATCCAAAAGAAAGCCAGAAAGTAGAAAAAAAAAAAAAAAAGAAACATTAAAACAAGTGGATAATAAATAAAAGAACTAAAACTCCTAGAAGAAAACAGGGCAAAAGCTTTGTGAATTTGGTTAGGCAAAGATTTCTTAGGCAGAACATAGTAAGACTATCTACTATGTACCAGGCACTCTCATAGGCATTGGAGATAAAATCTATATAAAATGAGTAACAGTACAAGCTGCTTGTCAAAAAACACAGGCTCCATCTGTGACTCAGGCAGTTCTTTATGCCTTGTAAAGCTCTGTGCTTCTAGAGGGGAAAAAAATCCTCCTACCAGGCCACAACTGATCAGACCAGTGACTCCAACAGCAAAGAGTGAGGAATCAGAAGAAGGTAAAGAAATTGGCCATGGAAACAGATTGGAATTAGGTATCTAGAGGAAACAAAATAAAGGCAATACAGGCCCGGCATGTCTGAGGAATAGCAGAGGCCAGTGTAGATAAGGATAGGGTGAAAAGTAAAAGCATATAAGGTCACAGAGGTAACTAGGGCCCAAACTGTTTAGAGCTGCACTATCCAATAGAGTAGCCACCAGCCATATGTGGCTATTTAAATTTTTATTTTACTTAATTAAAATTAAATAAAATTAAAGATTCAGTTCCTCAAATGTACTAGTCACACTGCAAGTACTCAATAGCCACACATGGTAGCTAGCGGCTACTAGATTAGACAATGCAGATATAGAACATTTCCATCTTCATAGAAAGTTCTATTGGATAGAGCTAGTTTAGAGCTTTGTTGGCTATCATAAAGATACTTTGAGAAGCTAATACAAGAGTCTAAGAGTACTAGATACACCACGAGAGGTCATCAGCTCTCAACACTAAAGCAGAGTTGCCATTTATCCTTACCATAAATTCCCATTCCTTAGGACAATTAAGTGAACACTTCCCAAACTCTTCCTTGAAATGATCTTAATAGGTGTCCTTGAAAGGTATTCCATTGTCAAGCAATTTGGGGGAAATTAACGTAAATAATTTGGGGGACATTCCTCACTCAGATCTTTGAAAAATTTCTTTCTTAAGATATGAAACCTCTTTTAGCTGATTCTAGAATAGTTGCCAATACTTTCAAATAGTTTGGAAGAAAACAGATTTGGTTGCTGTAAGCCTTCCTTAGAAGCTTTAATATGTTAATGTATATTGTGAGTTTCCAAGAAAAGGAGAGACTACACAGTGTTTCCAAATGAGAATAATTTTTGAGCACATAATATGTGCCTGGCACTATTCTAAGTGCTTTACATATGTTAACTCATTTAATCTTCACAAAACCCTACGAAGTAGGTACTATTATTTTCCCCATTTTTAGATGAAAAAATGATGCACAGAAAGGTTAAATAACCTTAAAAAAATGGAGAGTGTGAAAATAATAAGCTAATAAGCAGTCGAGCCGTGATTCAGACTCAGGCAGTCTGGCTCTGGAGTCCATGCTCTTACCATTCCTCTCAGAATTATTTGAAAACATAATATTTTATTCATGTCCCAGAATACCTATTAATATCTGGAAGAACTCTGTCCCTACAAAGTTCACAAAATGCTAAAAGCCTATCTAGGCCCATCTCTTTCCTGCAACCTGAATAAGCCATGCTAGAACTATGTCCAAAATTACTTTTGCTCATTTAAAGACATTCTAGTTGCCAGTTTATAGATTTTGTAACCTGTTGAGGTTTTGTTTGTTCTGTTTTAAGAAAATCTAGGTCAGTCAGCCCCAAACTGCATTTACTTATTAATTCCCATAGTTTCGTGCCAGTAAATAATAGAATCTAGACCATGAACCAGTCAATAAAAACTCTGATTTGGAGATTTACAACACAAATCTGACATTCATAACTTTGTATTTCTACACTGTTCTATTCACTTGAGATAGTTATAAATAAGTCAATACCATTTTATTAGGTAAACAACCAATTCCCTTCTTTTAAGGCTAATGTGGAGAATAGTTTGGCTTGTTTACTCAAAACAATGGACATTCAAAATACACAGCAGCAAATTAATTATTAAAATTTCAAATTCAGGGGGCCACCCGGTGGCGCAGCGGTTTAGTCCGCGCTTGGCAGCTCGGGGTTTGCGAGTTCGGATCCCGGTCGCCCGCCGACGCACTGCCTGTCAGCCATGCCGTGGTGGCGTCCCATATAAAGTGGAGGAAGATGGGCACAGATGTTAGCCCAGGGCCAGTCTTCCTCAGCAAAAAGGGGAGGATTGGCAACAGATGTTAGCTCAGGGCTGGTCTTCCCCACACACACACACACACACAAAAATTTCAAATTCAACCAAGTTACAAATACATGCAACTTAAACATTTAACACGAGCATGAATAATTCATATTATCACATGCCATTAAATTTTAAAAGCATATTCTTCAGCAATTATGAAAAATAATAGAAATTCCTCAGGCTATTAGTGATCTTTGAACTTACTGGTACTTTCACACTCTTCTTTTTTGATGGGCGTTTTGAGATGTGAACCAGTGAATAAAAACCACTACAGGACCTATTCCTCCTAAAATATCTGTTTTTGTAAAGGTAAAATCATGACTCTCATACAAATATAAAATGAACACACATCTAAGACTTTATTTAACTTAATAATTAATGAGTAAACCAGTAAAATATTACAACCAGTTCTGAGGATAATTCAAACTACTATACATGTATAGGCAACCAGAAATGCTGAAATAAATTTATAAATAGATGCAAACTGGCCCTTTCAGGGGAGGAAAATGAAATCAATTGTTCCTCCACCTGAAACAAATCATTTGCATATCTATAGACAAGAATAATTTGCATTAATTATCTACAAAGTAGTTCAAAGACAATGAAAGGTGCAAACTTCACAGAATCAGATAACCCAGAAGGGCACACTGCATTCCAGACAACCTAGTGTTCCACTGAAGACACTCAGTAATCTTTTTCCAAGTCCATTGTAAGTCTTTCACAATTTTTCCTGACAGTCCCAAAGTGAAGTACACTAAAATCAGGGAAATGAATTTTATTGCAATAAATATGATCAAAAGAAGCCTGCCGCGAGACACTTAGAAGAGGTGCTACAAATAAACACACTCACTCCAACAGGAAGCTAGAAATGCATAACTAATGAAAATATAACTCTCTGTATATTCAGCATCATTCAGGGGAGAGTGAAACCTAGGTCAAAGTATAGAAGTATATAGGATTCTGAACTTCACAGTCCCCGATACTCTTACAGAACCTACATTTTAATCCAATGGAAGAATCACGGTTGGCAGGAATGCTCCTTGATCACCTGACAAGTATTCTGTGAGGTATAAAACATGATTATAGTCTAAACTCTCCTCTCACCTCCATTTTTTTTTAAAGTTAATTCTTAGAATTTGAAAGCACTTTTAGAAGATCTAGATCAGGGCTCAGGAAACTTCAGCATGTGAGTCAAATTCAGCCTACTGCCTGTCTTTGGAAATAAAGTTTTATTGAACACGCCAACACAGCCACACCCATTTGTTTACATATTGTCTAGGGTTGCTTTTGTGCTATAATGGCAGAGTTTAATAGTTGCAACAGAGATTATATAGCCCAGAAAGCCTAAAATATTTACTATCTAAAAATATTTACTGGCCCTTTGTAGAAAAAGTTTGCCAACTTTTGATATAGATCAATCGCTGCCAGTACTTTCTAGTCTCGACTCCTTTTAAACATCAAAACCTTTTTCTGATCTCTCAATTGTACACTTTAAGACAGGTAATTGACAAAATACAAATAAACAGCAAAGGCTACTCTGAATTCAGTATTGCCTTTAAATACATGTACATTTCATGAATCAAAATAGTATCTATATGTATTTGAAAAAACAGAAGCATGTATGCAAACAAGTTATTTTATTTACTCAGTCTTCAGATAATTCTTGGTATACATGCAAATTGAACCATGGACCTCCCTTGGAGTCCACAAAACAGTAGGAAGCAGTGATCTGGTAGAAGTTTCCTCACTACAGAGAATAAAAGGTTATGCTGGTTAATCAATTCTGCTATCCAATTGTTATCAGAAATAATGTCTTAATAGCAACTATTCTGTTGTTTTTGCCAGATATCTTTCAAAATGTAATAGGTTTATGGTCAAAACCTCAACAATCTTGGTCTATTTAGTTATTTAAGGGAACACTTCATAACAATCTAACCTGGAAAGTTCAAAGGGAAGTTACGTTACACAGAACTAAAAGTCCATTGAAAGATTTGTGAGATTTTGTTCTGCAGTTAACATGGATGTCTGCTTAGAAATTTTCAGACCAAAATCTTCTTAGCTGGGTTTTATACTGCAGAACTTTGAGATTATCATTTGTTCCAGGGCCGAAACAGACAAATATTTCTTCAGAAAAGACTAGTTTTGACCTCAGGTACCCCCTCAACCTGTTCTGTAGGCCAGCAGGATGGTCCTTCAATCAGATAAGACACCAGGTTAAGCATCTCAATACTGCAAGAAGGAAACTGACAGCATCTTTACCACAGTCCACTTGATCCCTGTTGTATAAATATGCCCTCAGTGTACACCACAGAACACCTACATTCCAAGTCCTCATCAGAAAAATACAACTTCCTATTATTTGCTGCCCAGAAAGGGGTTTTTTTTCATTAGCCTAAACCTGCCTCCCTAAAACTTCCACCCATTGGTCTGAGTTTTGTGCGCCGCTGTAGGCCAACAGGTTCTACCTTTAGATATTGTACCCAACTCCCACATCTCTTGTATACTTCTATAGCATTTGTGGCTTAGGACTGCTGTGTGCTGAACTTCTGTCCTTGCGACATATCCTTTTCACTTGGGAGAAAGAGCAAGGGAGGGGAGAGGAGAATGAATGAGCACATCATAAAGGGGCTGGTTAGATAAGTTAGTCAGGGTGCCTACTCATTTCTATTTGATAAGCTGTAGCTCTCTCACCACTTCTCCATTTAAAAGCCCAAGTGCCCTCAGTAACTTGTAAGGGCTAAAAAGTAGCAATCTAGTAAATCCTTAATTAAGGACTATGTACACCCAAGCTAGTTTATGCCTTCCCAGAACTGAGACCCTGATAACAGCCTGGTCAGGAACTGCTCAGGGGCCTAAAAAAAAATTATGCCTAGTCCTTCCTTTCCCTTCCTTCACTGTGAGGCATTTTCTTGGCACATCCTTTAAGAAAATAAGTTATCACAAATTTGTCACTTCAACCATTCCCAGTGAACCAGTAAATCTTTAGGTGAGGAGTAGGAAATGTTTCCTCTCTAAATACCTCAAATTCCCTCAAATGTTCATCATATGACCTAATCACTTTTTAGGATGCTCTCTAGTTAACTAATATGTTCCTCTAAAAACGTGTTTCTTAAAATTGGACTCAAATTCAGAATGAAGGAGAACCAACAGCAGCTTTCTAAGACTACAATACTACATGTTTTCAGTAACGAGTACTAAGACAGTACTCATTAGCTTCTTAGTGACTGAATACAGTCAGTTCATGTTGAGTTTACAGACAACCCAAAACTTTTTCCCACAAATACTCATATGTAAGGTTTGTTCATCCATATTGGAACCTAAACACAGAACCTCATTTATAATTGAATTTTGCCTTGATTTATCAATATATTCAATTATTGAACACATACTCTGTGCCAGGCATTTACTAAAGACTGGACATAAAAAAAGAAAAGAAAATAGACATGGTCCCCACCCTCAAGATTACAGAATATCTTGGTGGTTTCATCTTATTGTTCTAGTATCTCAATGTCTCTTTGAATCCTAATTCTACCAGTGTATTATCTATCCATCTCATATTTGTGAAAACTCTCATGCCTTCATCCAAGAAAGAGTATTACTGATTAAGACTAAGTTAAAAAAATAGGGCCTTGTATTTTGGTACAGAGTTTCTACAGGTTTCTATCAACTCTATGATTGTCTAATTCAACAACTTTATTAACATTAAATCTACAAGATTCATGTTGTCCATTAAGATTATCAAAGGATATTTTATAAAATTATTTAGGAAAATCAAGATACATTATGTCATCTTAGAATTACCCAAAAAAAGAGAAAAAAGGTAACAAGTTCTTAAGCAAACCCACGTTGGCTACTAGTCCTTATCGCCTCTGTCTGTATCAGTCAAGATTCAATTAGAAGACAGGAACCATACCTGTTATTTGAACAGATGGAACTTAATGTAAGATTTGTTAACTGATTATGAAGTTTTTAGGTAAATAGTTGAAGGGCCAAAAAGAGAACTCTAAGGAATCATAGAGATAGCAAATGCAGAAAGCAGCTACCATGCCAAGGGCTAGGCTAACAAAAGCTTACAGGAGGGGTCCAAGGAACTTAAACTCAGACTTCTGAGGAGAAGGTACTGCTCAGCTGGTGCTAGTGTTTCTAATTTCTGAGGAGAGGCCTCACAGGCCTGGGACTCAGACCTCTGAAGAGGGGTGCTGGCTGGCTGGTGCTAGTGGTGTCTGAAGGAAGTTTGATCACACTGGTCCTCTAGTGCTGGAAAAACTGCAAACTGGATCCAGCAACTGCTACAGGAAGGTAGTATTGCTACTGGAATAAGGAAGTGTTAGGGCGGCATTCACAGAAACAGCAGAGATGAAGGCCACAGGAAGCAAAGAAAGAGAAGTTCCTCCCTCCTCCTCCAGCCCTTTACTGCCCCTATCTGCCAGCCAAACAGGGAGCAGCTAGCAATGCAGAAAGGTGGCTTACAGAGTCCCAGCCCCCGGGATCACAAAGAATAAACAAGATAGATGTGGAGCTAAGAGATAACTTAATAGGCAAAATACTTTCTAAGGTCACATAAACTGTTTAATAATCTACAAGTTTGTGCAGGGGATCAAAATCAACGGCATTAGCCTGTATCCAACACAACCATCTCCCGATACTCTGAAGAGTAGTAATAACAGTGATAGTACTAACAACAACAACAACAATCACACCTAACATTTACTTAGCACTTACTACGTGCCTGGAACTGTTTTAAATAGTATACACGTATTAATGAATTTAATCTTCACAACAACCCTGTGAAGGAGGCAACGGTAGTATTCTTACTTTACAGACGGGGCAATAAGGTGCAGATCCCACGCTTTTGACCACTACACATGCTACAGTGCCATGATACACAACTCTCTAAATTTAAAGCAGCCTTTGAAAAGCAACACTTGTTGAACACAACTAGCTTACATGCTTTTTAAAGTTCATATCTGAATTTGTAGCTTTATAGAACATCATTTTCTCACAAAGGGAGTGATTTTTTAAGACTCTCTGCTGAGAACACCCAATGTGGCAGCATACTTCTGGTGCCCTGAGCAATACAGGATAAAGTGGGCAGAAAATTAGGCAATGAATCATCTTCCACACTGCAAAATAAAAACTAATACCTTCACTATTATCCCATTCAAAATCAGAAGGAAGTTAATTTACAGTAGATATGTATAATTAATTTTATAAATTATTATTTCTATTGACTGGAGCTCAAAAATATCCTGGAGTGAGAATATAAAATTAAAAAGAGTTCTTGATCCTTAATAGTAAATACATGTTTTACACACAAACTTTGTATAAATGGAAATTTAATAAAAGTATTTTTTATTTTCTTGCACTGATATGTGTTTTTAGTGTCATGATGAAGCATTCAGGATTATAAAAAGCCTGTGTTAAAATACTGCTGCATCTGAAGTCACTATGTACAAAAAGTAATAAAATACTACACAAGAAAAAACAAAATTTAAAAAAATTTTTGAGCCAAATTGATACAAATTCACTTTGACAACTCCCTCTGTAAAATCAAACAAAAGCTATGACAATGGTAGGAAACCAAGCATGTTTGAAAAAATTTTGACTAGTAAACACACGAATTAATTCTAACTCCTCCAACTTCAACTAGAAATAAATATGTACTGTAGAGTAGAAAAGTAATCGTATCTCTCTGAACTTGCTAACCTGTTTACAACCCATCTCACAAAAGAGAAAAAGAACTGTAATTTAAAATTCTTCTCCAAATAGCTTTGGGTTCACAAATAGACATGTTTAAAACATAGCAGAGTACAAACAACAAAAGACCCCAAATAGCCAAAGCAATCCTGAGAAAAAAGAACAAAGCTGGAGGCATCACAGTCCCTGAATTCAAATTATACTACAAAGCTATGGTAACCAAAACAGCATGGTACTGACAAAAAACAGACACACAGATCAATGCAACAGAATCGAGAGCCCAGAAATAAACCCACACATCTATTGACAGCTAATTTTCAACAGAGGAGCCAAGAGCATACAATGGAGAAAGAAAAGTCTCTTCAATAAATGGTGCTGGGAAAACTGGACAGACACATGCAAAAAATGAAAATAGACCATTATCTTATACCATACACAAAAATTAACTCAAAATGGATTAAAGACTTGAATGTAAGACCTGAAACCATAAAACTCCTAGAAGAAAACATAGGCAGTACGCTCTTCGACTTTGATCTTAGCAATATCTTTTTGAATATCATGTCTCCCCAGGCAAGGGAAACAAAAGAAAAAATAAACAAATGAGACTACATCAAATTGAAAAGCTTCTGCATAGAAAAGGAAACCATCAACAAAAGGAAAAGACAACCTAACAATTGGGAGAAGATATTTGCAAATCAAATATCTGATAATGGGTTAATATCCAAAATATATAAAGAACTCATACAACTCAACAACAAAAAAATAAACAACTCAGTTAAAAAATGGGCAAAGGATCTGAACAGACACTTTTCCAAAGGAGATATACAGATGGACAACAGGCACATGAAAAGATGTTCAACATCACTAATGACTATGGAAATGTGAACCAAAACTATAATGAGATATCATATCACCTCATGCCCATCAGAATGGCTATTACTAAAAAGACAAGAAATAACAAGTGTTGGAGAGGATCTGGAGTAAAGGGAACCTTCAAACACTGCTGGTGGGAATGTAAACTGGCATAGCCACTATGGAAAACAGTATGGAGATTTCTCAAAAAACTAAGAATAGAACTACCATATATGATCCAGCTATTCCACTTCTTGGTATTTATCCAAAGAACATGAAAACACTAATTCAAAAAGATATCTGCACTCCTATGATCAGTGCATTATTCACAATAGCCAAGACTTGGAAACAGCCTAAGTGCCCATCAACAGATGAATGGATAAAGAAGATGATACACACACACACACACACACACACACACACACATATACATATACACAATAGAATACTACTCAGCCATAAAAAAGATTTCATCTTGCCATTTGCGCAAACATTGATTGACCTTGAAGGTATTATGTTAAGCAAAATGAGTCAGAAAGAGAAAGCCAAATACTAGAGAAAGTCAAATACCATATGATTTCATTCATATGTGGAAGATAAAAAACAACAAACAGATACACAGATTAGATTGGTGGTTACCAGAGGGGAAAGGAGGAGAGGGAAGGGTGAAAGGAGTAAAAGGGCACATGTGTACAGTGATGGATGGTAATTAGTCTTTGGGTGGTGAACATGATGTAGTCCACAGAAAAATTGAAATATGATGTACACCTGAAATTTATATAATGTTATAAACCAATGTTACCTCAATAAAAAATAAATAAGCAAATAAAAAAAAAAAGCAGTCTAAAATACCCCCAGATATTCAGCTATTTCAACTCTCTTTCAAGAATAAGAAATAAGCTCAAAAGTTAATCTTTATTAATACCTATGTTTTAGCTTCACAGGAAATTCAAATGAAGAATACTCAAACGAAGAATAAATTTCTGGGATCCACATTTTTTCAACAACAGAAAACATTTTTCAGGAAACTATAATTATACATTTATTTCACAAACCTGTCCTTCGGCTAAAATTCTGAATAAAAAAATGACTTAGAGTATTAATACGCTTTGTCTTTAGTCAACAACTTTTAATTTTCACTATAAAGACTGATTCACCTTCATCAATAAACATGGAAGATACAAGCAGTGATTTTCTTTATTTTATAATTCTTTTTATTTCAGAGATGCATATGAAATTAGAATCATTCCTTTACTATCTTAAAAACCATTGTTTTTATATAACCTCATTTCATTTAATGGTTTTCTTCATTATCTGGTTTAATTCCCATCATTCATTCAAGAAACACTTATGTCAGGTACTACATTAAGTATTAGTTTAATAACAGTTTTGTAAATTTAAGTACTTAAAAAAACTGTTTACATTGTAGTTAATTTTACCTTTTGATTGATAAAAAGTTACTAGATAATAAAATTCAAGAGTAAACAGTATCAAATACTCATCCCTTTGCTCTATCATCATTATAGAAACTCAAATTTCAGAATACTGTGTCAACATAACCATAAACCGCACAATAAAAACTACATTTTAAAGATATCCAGGTGTACTGCCTGTATTGCTTTCTTGCAGTAAGTCTAACACTCAATAGCAAAAGATAGTTATAACTGATCACTGTTTGCTGAATGATCATTCAAGTCAAAGATAGTCTAGTGCAATGGTTCAGAACATAGACTCCAGACCTAGACTGCTAAACTAGAATCCAGGGCAACTTGGCTTCCTAGCTGTATGATCTTGAGCAAGTTATTTAATAACCTCAATGTAACTCAGTTTCCTCATGTGTAAAACAAGAATAACAATATAACCTACCTCATAAGATAGTTGTGAGGATTATATGAGTTAATATACATAAAGGACTTAGAACAGTACCTGACACATAGTAAGCACAATACGTTAGCAATAATAATCTGAAAACAACAGACCCTAACTTATGGAGGGAACACTGCTTCCACACAAGTACTCCATAATCTACACAGTTCTTCCAAATATGCCAAATGAAAATTTTATTTTTTATAAAATATTTTTCGAATTTATGGCCAATTTCCTGAACAATTTTTATAAATGGTGTTAATAATCTTTGTGGAGATTAGGAACCAATGAATTTAAGAAGAGCATTACTTGACAGCAGTACTTGACAGTGGAGCAACTTTCAAAAATCATGTTTCTGCATAAGCTAAAACCAGAAGGATCCAAGACACCAATCAATACGAAAACATTGTGTACAGAACAAAAGCAATTGTGGCAGTGTTTTTAGTACTCTGTCAGGAAATTGTGCAATCGCTGTAATATACTTTTCCCAATGATAAGAAACTACACACAAGGCCAAATGTCCAATAAAGGTGCCTGAATTCCAAAATCATACTGTTAACATGCAAATTGCTGAGAGGAAAATGAGAATATACCCAGACTGTGACCCGTTAACTCCAAAATAAAAGGTACTATCCCAACAGTAAGTGCTTGGCCTCATTAAATATATACTCCTCAATATCAAATTGCATTAATGAAATATCGGGAAACTGAGCTCCTAGTAAAGGACAGGTCATGGGGAAAGTCTTATGGAGCTGACAGTTTCTTCTATTCTACAATTTGGCACAGTAATCTCATAAGCACATGAAGGATAACATGCTTGCATTAAAAAATGTTGTCACTCACAGCCCTGATTATTTCAAAGAAAGTTCAGACATCTTAACATGTTCACATGACATTTTTTAACTCACAGAAACTTTCTCATCCATCTTAATTTCAGGTGTTCTCTACATAAATGCTTAGTGAACATTTATTTTAGAAAATGTAAAGACAGATTCTACAAATCTTAAGTATTTCTTGAAGTGTATCCAATTATTGGCAAAATGTTAATCATTATTAAATAAAAGTAATGAGAGAATATAAATTCTCTATAAATATTACTGTATTCAACCTACTTTTCCATATTTTAACTATTTTATCTTTTGGAATTAATTTGTCACTCCATAAGACAGCCTCAGAGGACAGGATCATCTTAGATGACAGGTTTAATCCTGCTCCTATTACCATGTATTAGTGAAAACAAAAAGGGGAGAGGGCAAATAAAGATTTTAGGAGAATACCTTTAATGGCATTTTAAAAAATTAGACATTCTTTGTATTTTCTTCTTTTTTATACCTTTAACGAGATATATTTCCCATACTATAAAATTCATCCATTTAAAGTATACAGCTCAGTGGTTTTGATTTATTCAGAGTTCTGTAACTACTACCACAATTTAATACTTCCATCACCCCAAAAAGAAGCCCCACACCCAATAGCAGTCATTCCCCACTCTGCCTCCCCAAGTCCCTGGCAAATACTAATCCACTTTCTGTCTCTATGGATTTGCCTATGCTGAATATTTCACATGAATGGAATCATACCATATGTGATCCTTTGTGACTGATTTCTTTCACTCAGAATAAGGTTTTCAAGATTCATCTATGTTGTATCATATATTAGTACTTCTTTCTTTTTATAGCTGAATAATATTCCATTGTATGAATATACCACATTTTGTTTATCCACTCAACAGTTAGTTGATGAACTTATGGGTTGTTTCCACTTTTTGGCTATTATGAATAATTCTGCTATGAACATTCATGTAGATGTTTTTGTGAGGACAAATACTTTCATTTCTCTTGGGTATATACCCTAAAAGTGGAATGATTGGGCCATATGGCAGCTCTATGTTTAGCATTCTGAAGAACTGCCAAACTGTTTTCCAAAATGGCTGCACCACTTTACATTCCCACCAGCAATGTATGAGGGCTCCAATTTCTCCACATCCTCACCAACACTTGTTATTGTCTCTTTTTTTAATGTTTAATTTTTATTGATGTCTTAATAGTTTATAACATTGTGGGGTTTTAGTTGTATATTATTATTTGTCCATCACCAAATAAATGCTTCCCTTCACCCCTTGGACGCCCCCCACCCCCCTTCCCCCTGGTAACCACCAACCAGTTCTGTCTGTCTGTGTGTTAGTTTATATTCCACATATGAGTGAAATCATGCGGTGTTTGTCCTTCTCTCTCTGGTTTATTTCACTTAACATAATACCCTCTAGGTCCATCCATGTTGTTGCAAATGGGACAATTCTGTCTTTTTTTATGGTTGAGTAGTATTCCATTGTATGTATACACCACATCTTCTTTATCCAATTACCAGTCGAGGGACACTTGGGTTGCTTCCACTTCTTGGCTATAGTGAATAATGCTGCAATGAACACAAGGGTGCATAAGCCTCTTGGGATAGTTGATTTCATGTCTGTTGGGTAGATGCCCAATGGTGGGATTGTTGGATCATAAGGTATTTCTATTTTTAATTTTTTGAGGAATCTCCATACTATTTTTCATAGAGGCTGCACCAGTTTGCACTCCCACCAGCAGTGAATTAGGGTTCCCGTTTCTCCACAACCTCTCCAACATTTGTTGTTTTTTGTCTTGGTGATTATAGCCATTCTAATGGGTGTAAGGTAATATCTTAGCGTAGTTTTGATTTGCATTTCCCTGATGATTTGTGATGTTGAACATCTTTTCATGTGTCTGTTGGCCATCTGTATAACTTCCTTGGAAAAATGTCTGTTCATATCCTCTGCCCATTTTTTGATTGGGTTGTTTGTTTTTTTGTTGTTCAGTGTTACTGTCTTTTTTACTTTAGCCATCCTGGTAGGTGTGAAGTGGTATCTCATTGTGGTTTTGATTTGCATTTCCCTGATGACTAATGATGTTGCATACTTTTTCATAAGCTTATTGGCCATTTGTACATATTCTTTGAGAAATGTCTATTCAAATACTTTGTCCATTTTTTTAATTGGGTTGTCTTTCTATCATTGAGTTATAAGTTCTTTGTTCTCAATATATTTGTTCTCAATATTCTCAATACAAGTCCCTTATCAGACATATGATTTGCAAATGTTTTCTTCCATTACGTGGGATTTCTTTTCAGTTTCTTTTTTTTTTTTTTTTTTTAATGTGAGGAAGACAAGCCCTGAGCTAACAACCATTGCTAATCTTCCTCTTTTTGCTTGAGGAAGACTGGCCCTGGGCTAACATCGTGCCCATCTTCCTCTACTTTATATGGGACGCCGCCACGGCGTGGCTGACAAGCAGTGCATCGGCGGGCGCCTGGGATCCGAACCGGCGAACCCCGGGCTGCCAAGCACGGACTAAACCGCTGCGCCACCGGGCCAGCTCCCTCTTTTCAGTTTCTTGATGCTGCCCTTTGACACACAAAAGTTTTTAATTTTGATGAAGTCCAATTTATCTACTTTTTCTTTTGTTACTTGTGATTTTGGTGTTATATTTAAGAAATCATTGCCTAACTCAAGGTCACAAAGATTTACTCCTGTGTTTTCTGATAAGAGTTTTACTGTTTTTGCTCTTACATTCAGGTCTTTGATTCATTTTGAGTTAATTTTTGTGTATGATGTGAGGCAGGGGTCCAAATTCATCCTTTTTTTCTTTTTTAAGACTTTTTTTGTGTGTGTGTGTGAGGAAGACCAGCCCTGAGCTAACATCCATTGCTAATCCTCCTCTTTTTGCTGAGGAAGACAGGCCCTGGGCTAACATCCGTGCCCATCTTCCTCTACTTTATATACGACGCCGCCACAGCAATGGCTGACAAGCAATGCATCGGCAGGCGCCCGGGATCCGAACCCACGAACCCCGGGCTGCCAAGCGTGAACTAAACCGCTGCACCACTGGGCCGGCCCCCCAAATTCATCCTTTTGCATGTGGATATCCAGTTGTCCAGCACCATTTGTTAAGACCATTCTCTCCCCCCATTGAATGGTCTTTGCACCATTGTTGAGAACCAATTGACCATAAACATGGGAATTTATTTCTGGACTCTCAATTCCATTGATCTATGTTATTCTTAAGCCAATACCACACTGTCTTGATAACTGTAGCTTTATAGTAGATTTTGAAATTGGGAAGTGTGAGTTCTCTAAGTTTGTTCTTCTTTTTCAAGATTGCCTTGGCTATTCTGGGTACCCTGCATTTCCACACTGATTTTAGGATCAGCTTGTCCTAAAATTTCTGCAAAAAAGGCAGATAAGAGTTTGATAGAGACTGCACTTAATCTGTACATCATTTGGGGGAGTATTGTCATCCTAACAATGCTAAGTCTTTTGGTCCATGAACATAGGGTGTCAGAATTAGACTTATTCTCATTTTAAAACTACATTCCTTAAACTGCCCAGTCCAACTGCTAAAACAAAATAACCAATAAAAATACCTTCAGCCCCAAAGAACTGAATCCATTCCGGCTTTACTTGATGCTGCAGGGTTCAATCACAAAAGAAAAGTAGCTCAGTAACTAGAGATCCCAATAATATTTTTTAGAATGTTTGTCCTAATCATTACCCTCTTCTCTCCCCCCATCTCCACTTGCTTTTACTTTCTGCTTATTTGGTTGATTCTTTTCCAATACATCTGTTTCTTTTAATCTATTCTATCATTACTTTCCCTTCCTCATCTTCATAAACTATTTTTTCTTGTGTCTAGAATCTAAAAATGAGCACTAATGGCTTTCTATATGCGTGATTTGGCAAAATATAAGTATCAAGGTTAACTTGATTTTCTTTTTCTGATGACTGACATTAGAGGACCATGATAATCTTAGTAATTTTCATCTTCATCAAAGTGATATACTTTACACAATTTGCAAGTGCAAAGAATACTAATTTTTTCCTACTATTTTCTGAACCAAGTCCACAGTAAGTTGAAACAGTACTATGGCGATTTTTTAACTGTGACAAACTTAGTCAGTGATAGCATGGAAATACCAAATATATAACCATGGAATAAGAAACATGTCCTCCCTGATTTAACAGTCACAGCTAATCTTTCTTTTTATTCTTGCAAAACCACAACACAAAGTCAGGTTTGCTGTGGTACTTAGACCACCTGCTATTTCTCAGCAATCCCATTCTTTATCCACAAAATAGTACCACATCCTCATTACAAATCATCAATTATTTGTCATCTAGAATCTCAACAAATTACATTTCCGATTCTTGCAAGTTAACTTTACACTGTTAATCATTTAACATAATGCATGTTCTTCAGATTGAAATATCTTCTCCTAGAGGTAACTATAACCTTAAGATGAAAAGGGGGGTTTGGGTAGTGGTCACAGTGAGGGCAATTGGAGCCATACACTGAGACCTACTTCCTCCTTTTTCTGTTCCACTCTCTAGTTACTGTTACTGCCTTTTCAATCTCCCAATACTACTTTTGATCTCTAGTAAAAGGGACTAGTCTCTGAGCACTACTTAAAGAATAGAAGGACATTATCACTGCTTTCCCTTTCTCAACAGCAAGAAAATACTAATGAGAAAACAAGCCTTACACTGCAACATTAAGTAGACATTACCAATGACATACTCTGGCCAAAAATATTTAACTTGTATCCATGAAGTCTTTTTATACAGCTTCTAGTTTACAGGAAATAGAGGTACAAGATAAATGACACCACATGGAGGCTACCAGACAAATATAGATGATAGTATGTCTGCAGGACAACTGGTTTGATCTCTTCAATGAGTCGGTGTCACGAGAAAACGACCATGCTAGATGAAAAGAGACTTGAGACATTAATTAAGGCATAACCCTGGATTCAATACTGATTTTGACACAACAGCTTTAAAGAACATTTAGGGATTAAACTGGAAAAAATTTGAATACTGTCTGAGCATTTAATAAGAGGAAAATTTACTTAAATGGAAAGTGGGCGGTGGATTGTTGACTGAAAAAAAAGGTTTCAAAACAGTATCCATATATGTTCACCATACAAACCAGCAATCCCATTCTTAAATATATATACGTACGTGTGTGTATATGAAACACACAAAGACTTGTATGTGAATGTTCATAGTAGTTCTATTCACAATCGCCAAAAAGTGGTGAATAGATAACAAATTGCAGGACAGAAACAAAGGAGTAGTACTCAGTAATAAAAGGAAACATTCTTCTATTACTTCTGCAGACTGTGGTGGTGATTACACAACTATATACATTTGTCAGAACTCATAGAACTACACATTTAAAATTGGTAAATTTTATTGTGTGTAAATTATACCTAAATAAAGCTAATTTTAAATACAATAAAAATTAAGACATTTTGTGCAGTTTTATCTTTAAATATCTATATATATTTGTATGTATGTGTGTAAATACTGTTAGACAGAAAGACGCACAGAAAAAGTTCCACAAAGATACATACTAAGGTATTAATAGTCATAATCACTGTATTGATAACGTTCTGGGGGGTATTTTTGCTTGTCTTATATTTCCTAATTTTATACAATGCACATGTGAAGCTTTTGTAACAATAAAAGAAGGGTTTTTTAGATAAAGATCAACTTGGATTTAAAATTTTCTTATAGAAATGTCTGTGAGTTATCAATCTGTGGGTTTGTGGGTTATAAGCAATTATAGCTGTGATTTTGGAGGTAAGTTTTTACTGTTAAAATAATACTTAAAGTGGAAACAATTATTTTCTTTGGTTCATAGTAAATACACATTCGATGAACATGACATGTTCCAAGCATATTTGGATCATACTGTGTCTCTGCTTTCTTCCCATACAAGACAGTGGTCGACTCTGGCCACTGAAGAGACACCAAAATAAAAGTGCTGTTAAGTTTAAGTCCAAACATCAGGCTTTGTCTCTAACAGAGTTTTTAAAAAATAGCCATCATTCAAAAGAAACAAGGATTATAACCATCAAATTTAATGAAAACATATTGCTTCTGCATTTAGGAGAAAAAAGTAGTGTAAGAACAGCACATTAATAACTATGGGGTAAAAACAAATAGCTTTGAGTTACACTTTTATTGTTTTTAATAATAGTTACAAATACAAGGTCAAATACGCCACAGCCTCGACCTAGCAGGCAAAGTTTACACCACCACGTGGTGGGACAGACTCGTCTTGCAGTGTTCCTCAAGCGCTGACAGGGATTTCTTGGGTCACACAAGAGATGGGGACAGGAAGAGGTTTGAGGCTTTTGTTTGTGGTTTTTTCTTTGTGGGTTTCTTTTTTTTTTTTTTTTGTCTCTGGTTTTAGGTTTGTTTGCTTTGGGGTTTGGGATCTTTTCAGTTATTTTTGTTTTGGTTTGGTGTTTTTGTTTGTTTTTTGTTTTTTGGCTTGCTTTTAAATGGAGTTAATTTACAGAAGAAGATAAACAACAAATATCAAATCCCTACCATATGCAAGGCATTGTTATATATATCTACCTACATTCTCTTTTATTTAACAATTCTTTGGCATGGATACTACTGCCCATTAAAATATATGAAAACATGGAGATGTATAACAGCTAAGATTTGTCGAAACCATATAACTAGTAAGTAGCAGAGCCAACACTTAGAGATATGAACATCCATACTTGAGCTTTCAAAGACCATTCTTCCTCACTATTTGGGGGGGAAGATTTGAAACAGAAAATTGGAACAGACTATCACTAAATGATGAAATTAAAAAATATACCAAAACTCAACTGTTTTTCTTCTATACACTAGCAATGAACTAGTGATGAACAATGACAATATGAAATAAAATTTTAAAAACAGTTCTGTGTACAACAGCATCAAATAGAATACAATACTTAGGAACAAATTTTTGAAAGAAGTGCTAGACTTGGACCCGAAAACTACAGAACATCATTAAAAGGACAGATTAAACACAACCCCTAAGAAAAACCCAGCTACTCTTTGGCAGAAATTGATAAACTAATCCTAAAATCCATACTTAAGGGACCCAGAAAAGCCAAAACAGTCTTGAAAAAGAAGAACAAGTTACAGGACTTGTGCTTAATTTCAAAACTTATTACAAAGCTACTGTAATCAAATAGTGTACTATTGGCATAAAGACAGACCTTAGAATAAAATTGATAGTCCAGAAATAAAACCTAACATAATCAGTTGATTTTCAATAAGGGTACAAAGACCATTCAATGAGATAAGAACAGTCTTTTCAATGTATAGTGCTGGAAAACTGGATCACCATATGCCAAAGAATGAATTAGGACCACTAACTTACACTGTACACAAAAATTAACTCAAAATAGGTCAACAACCTAAATATATAAGGGCTAAAAACATAAAACTCTTACAAGAAACTATAGGGGTAAATCTTCAAGTCCTTGGACTTGGCAATGGATTCTTAGATATGACACCAAAAGCATGAGCAACAAAAGAAAAAATAGATAAAATGGACCTCATCACAATTAAAACTTTTTTTACAATAAAGGACATCATCCAAAAAGTGAAAAGACAACCTACAGAATGGGAGAAAATATTTGCAAATCATATATCTGATTAAGGTTTAGTATGCAGAATATTTAAAGAACACCTACAACTCAAAAATAAAAAGATAAATAACCCAATTAAAAATGGACCCCCCCAAAAGTGGACAAAGGATTTGAACAGACATTTCTCCAAAGAAGATAAACAAATGGCCAATAAGCACAAAAAAAGTATGCCCAACATCATTAGTCACCAAAGAAAGCGAATCAAAATTGCAATAAGATATTATTTTATACCTACTAGGATGACTAAAGTAAAAGACAGACAATAACAAGTACTGACGAGGATATAGAGAAACTGGAACCCTCACATTGCTGGTGGGAATGTAAAAAGGTGCAGTGCCTTAGGAAAGTTTGTCAACTCCTCAAAAGATTAAAATAGAGTTACTATATAACCTTAATGAGGATACACCCAAAAGAAATAAAAACACATCTCCACACTAAAACTTGTACACAAATGTTTACAGCAGCATTATTGATAATAACCAAAAAGTAGAAAAAAACCACGTCTTTCAACGGATGAAGGGATAGATAAAATGTGGTATATCCATTCAATAGACTATTATTTGGTAATAAAAAGGAATGAAGTACTGATACATGCTACAAGTGGATGAAGCTCAAAACCCTACATATTGTAATATTACATTATGTGAAATGTCCAGAATAGCTAAATTCATAAAGACAGAAAGTAGATTAGTTAATGCTGGGGGCTGGGAGATAGGCTTATAAGAAATGCTAATGGTCATGAGATTTCTTTGTAGGGTGATGAAAATGCTCTAAAAGTCGATAACGGTGACGTTGGGCATATAGTGAATATACTATAAACCATGAAATTGTACACTAAAGAGGTTAATTTTATGGTAGGTGAATTATATCTCAACAAAGCTGTTATTTTTTAAAAGACAAAAAAAGTCATGGGGATGTAATGTACAACACGGTGATTATAATTAATAATACTGTATCATATATTTGAAAGTTGCTAAGAGAGTAGATCTTAAAAGTTCTCACCACAAGAAAAAAAATTTGTATGTAGGGTCATGGATGTTTGCAATATATACAAATATCGAATCATTATGTTGTACACCTAAAACTAATATCAATTATATCTCAATTTAAAGAAAGACATCCACATAAACTACAAAAATGCCATACAGAATAAAGCATCTAATTTTTAAATTTCTCCTCTTCAGATGCAATCTCAACTCCTAAAGTCTTGTCTTCCTATACATTCATATTTTGTCCAATGAACAACAAAAAAACACTACTGAAATGAAATCAACTACTGAAATTCAAAAAAATGTGAAAAAAAGCCCTGAAATATCAAATAACTTTCAAACAATTCTATTTTAGCATCAACTCTGAACTAAACATAAATCTCCATTTCAAAAATGTCACATAAAGACTACAAATACTCAGAGGTTTAAGCAAATTGCCAACTTTTCTGAATAAACAGTAATTTAGATTTGCTTTGATGAAAATGTAAATATTTACCTGCCTCAAAGGAACAAAATCCTATAAGCCTAGTGTCCCCAAATGATGAAGAGAAAGAAACAGGCATTTTGTATGCAGAATTTTGTTTCAGAATTAATTTTAACCTAGCTAGGGTATACAGAGTTGATGGTTTATACTAAGCAACGTATACCCTGCTTTTGCCCACAACATACGGAAAACATGGCATTATAAACAGTCACAAAAGTTAAGTCGGGACCTGAGAAAAATCACATTACACAGTAAATCTAACAGAGATAACCTCAAAAAACTCCTGAAAATGTCTCAAGAAATCCTATTTTGGAAACTCCCTAAGTCATTTAGTCTTCCTACAAATATTTTCTGACCACCTACCATGTGCCAAGCACTGCGCCTGGTACCAGGATGCCATGGTGAGCTATAAACAGAACAGGTCCCTGCTCACAAAAAGTTTACTCTAAAATAGTGCTTGTCAAATTTGCCTGATCATAACAACTTGGGAGCTTGTTAAAATTCAAAATCTGCTCCGATGCCTTGGAGAATCTGAGTCCGTGGGTCCGGGGTGAGTTATGACGACTGTCTTTTTTCAAGGGCAGATTATTCCTATGCCCTGGCTGTTCTGGGAGCCCAAAGCTCAAGGCCATCCCATCCCATCCCATCCCAGCCCGCGAGAGCCACACCTCCAAAGTCCATTTCGCTCAGCATCCTTCATCCTGACCGATACCCCAAACACACCACGAAGCTGCAGTGGGTGTAAAGCATTCCAAAATCACTGTGCTGAGCCACCGACCGACTTGCTTCCTTCCGAGGACGGACAGCTCACTCTCTGAGATTCCACCGGGAGCTGTCTGCACCTGAGCCTCCCGGGCTGCGCCGACACCTGTCTCCCAGACGCCGCAGTCTACCCCTCCCGCGGGACCCCGGTCGGTGGCAGCCGCCGCCCCGTGGGGCCGAAGGCAAGGGGGAGGGGCCGCGCGCATTAGGCGCCGACTGTATACCGCACCCCTGCACGCGCGCGCACACTCCCGCGGAAACTGAGGCGGGCAGGCGGCGGACCGAGTCCCGCCGCCAAGCGGGGCGAGGCGGGGCTCGAACCCGGGCGGCCGGGCGGATTCCGCCTCGCGGGCGCTCGTCAGCCGCTGAGGCCCTGCCCGGCTCGCACCGACAGAGTTTCACAAAGAAAGTCTCCCGGCCCGCGCCCCTCACGCACTCACCGGCGCCGGCGCCGGCGGCGACTCGGGCTCCCGCCGCCTACGGCTCCGTGCCGGGGTCGGCCCCGGGGTTGGCTCGAGCGCCGGCGGCGGCGACTGCTCCATCCCGGCGGGGCCCGGGCCGCGTCCGCCTCGAGCTAACGGTCCCGCCAGCTAGGCGCGCGCGCCGACCCCGCGCGCCATGTTCCCGCCGTGCCGCGCGCCGCCGCGGCAGCCCACTCCACACGCCCACCGCGCACGCGCGCACTCGCCGCGCCCGCTCCCCGCGCGCCTCCGCGGATCCCCCCGACGGCGCACGCGCGCACTCGCCGCGCCCCCTCCCCGCGCGCCCCGCCTCGCGCCCTTCGGAGCCGGCCGCTGTTCCCGGCGTCGCGCCCACCCCCTCCGCGTCCGTCCGGCCCGGCCGGAGCGCTCGCAGTACAGAGCCCGGCGCCGCCGCCTGCCGCACTGCGGGCGACCCCCGGCCAGGCCTCCCCGCCGCTTCCTGGCACTGCCCTTTTGCTTCTGCTGCTACGCTGGAGTTGGGGCGAGGGTCTGGGCCGGGAGAGAATTACCCCCAAGAAGTGCTGGGGGAAGGACGCCGCTAAAGTGATGAGGTCCCCGTCGTGGAGGTGTGCAAGCGCGTGCGCGAGCGTAAGTGGCACAGTAAATGCCTGTGTGCCTGGGAGAGCCAGACTCAGTGGAGAACCTGAGTTCGAGTCCCGCATCTCGGTTAACCTTTGCGTGATTAAGGTCAGGTCTCCAGGGGCCTGTGTCTTCTCAATCAGGAATCTCCAACAGCTAAAGCATGTTGCGAGGACTCAGTGAAATAATCCAGCTAAAGTATCAACACTGCACCTAGTACTCACCAACTGGTAATCGGGTGATTACTTAAGAGGTTTCTCTTAAGTAGTTTTGTTTAATGGTTAAACACCAAGGGCTCTTGAGAAGGGAAATCTCCGTTCAAGTCTCACCTCCACCTCTTGCAAACTGGGAAACCTTGACCGAGCCAGAGGGCCTGGATTTCTACATCTGCAAAGGGTAGAGTGGCAGTAGTACCTCACAGGGTGGAGGTGAGTTTTCAGGAGATGATGCGTGTATATCCCTGAGCACAATACCTGGCACGCACCAAGCTCTCCAAGATCCCTGGTATAATTCCTCCCCTATCCTTCCAAGACTCCTAAAAGTTCAATGAGAGGGGATCCGCTCCCAAGCCCTGTGCTATAATGAGCTGGGAGGGGTTCATTCAACCTTCTGAGTGGAGGTACTGTTACTTCTCACATCTTCACTTTCCATTCTCCGCCCCAAACCTTTCTGAAAACCCTAAAGTTGGCAGAAAAACAACAGCAGAGAATGTTTTCCCTACTAGAAAAAGAAGAGTCTCCAGGGGTCTCTTGGTGTTTGTAAATGGTTGAATTTATTAGTCTGGACTTTTCCAGATACAAGTGACCCAAAAACCAACTCTACTTGGAGTAAAACAAAAAAAGGGAACATACTGAAAAGTCCTCAGGTGTTATCTCACTTCAGGCACAGCTGGATCCAGGTGCTCAAACAATGACCTCAGTCTTCCTCGAATCTCCCAGGACTGCTTCCCTCTGTGATGACTTCATTCTTGTGCGGTTCTCTCCACATAGTGTCCCAGGCAGCTCCTGGCTCACATCTGACCAGGAAAGCAGAAGCTGTTTCCCAATAGTTCCAGCCAGAGTCCCAGGGTTGACGTTCATTGCACTCGTTTGGGTCACGAGCCCCTGCCTGAGCCAATCACAGCAAGATTGGCCAGACCTGACTATATGGCGCCCCTCTAGGAAGAGCGTGAGGTCAGCCCCTCAAGAAGGACATGGGGTGGTGGTGAGTGGAAGGAGGGATGCCTCCCCCAGAAAAATATGAATGCGATTACAAGAGGCATCATGTGCAGGACTGGCACAAAAAAACTGTCCACTGCACCATCATCTAGGCCTGCAGCAGGTCCACCTTGGAGCAACATGCCTGTTCTTCAGAAGGGAGTGGCAGTCACTTCAGCCATTGGGAAATGCCCCTCCACCTCTGCTCCCACCACCCACCCCAGGCCGGGCATTTCCCAAATCTGATTTGTCAAAAGCATCTCAATTATCCACCCATCTTGTGTGCCCCCCCAAAAGGTGAATAGATGATGTCACTTCCCTGCTCAAGAACATTCTGTGGTTCCCTCTATTTATGTGGTGCTCCCACATTTAATGATGGAGGTCAACGTTGATGGATCCGTTACCACGTGCCAGGCACTTTAAATGGACCTTCCACCACTGAATCCTCACAAACACCATAGGAGGTTGGTACTCTTATTGCATCCATTTTACAGACAGGGAAATAAAAGCTCAGCAATTTGAAGTAACTTGTCCAAAGCCAAAGTCAGGAAGTGTGGAGAGCTCAGATTAGCAGTATTGCTCCTGCCCCTAATGTTGCCATCCCAGCCCCATTTGCTTCAAAATCCTGTACCCACCTCCAGCTGGGTAGACAATGGGAGTTCTGCCAGGGAAGGAGCCTTTAGGGACCCCTTCAGCTTCCATAGTTGGGGGCAGACACTTAGTTTTCCGCTCTCCCCCTCATGCCATGACTTCATAGGATAGGGAAAAAGAATTCCCCTAAAAGAAACCTGGAGTGAGGTTAGGAAGAGGAAGTAGATGCTGGGTGGCCCCAAATCAGCAGCTGTAGCTCCCCATTGGTGAGTGTATTAGTTTCCTGTGGCTGCTGTAACAAATCACCACAAATTGGGTGGCTGAAAACAACACAAATTTATTTTCTCATCATTTTGTAGGTCAGAAATCTGAAATCAGCTTCACCTGGCTAAAGGCAAGGTGTAAAGGACTGGTTCCTTCAGGAGGCTCTGAGAGGAGAATCCATTTCCTTGCTTTTTTGAGCTTCTAGTAGCTGCCTATATTCTTTGGCTGTGGCCTTCCTCCATTTTCAAAGCATGTCACTCCATCGCTTCTGACTCTGACTCCTCCTGTGTCCCTCTTAAAAGGAACATTCTGATGACATTGGGCCCACCCAGATAAGACAGGATAATCTTCCCATGTCAAGATCCCTAACTCAATCACATCTGCAAAGTCTCTTGCCTTGTAAAGGAACATCTTCATAAATTCTGAGAATTAGGATGAGGATATCTTTGGGCACCATTATTCAGCCTACCATCGTAGGTACAATCAGAGGGAACTCATACAACATGCTCAGGAAACAGAGAAGGGCTGGCTGACCCTGCCCCAAGAAACAAAAATGCCCTAAGAAACCACAGCCTTCACATTAAATATTCAAATGAGCTAAAAGCCATCTAACTTGGCAATCTCAGCCTCATTCCTATAAATATACAAACCACCTAAATCACCATCTATCCCCACCCCCACCCCCCATCTGGCCAGCCAAGCCTCCAATGCTTGCACTCTCTGCTAATGGAAATTACCAACCAACCACCACCCTCATTGCCTAGGGCAACAGCTGGGTGCACCTGACCCTGCCCTGGCTGGCTCACCAGGGGCATCTGAAAAAAGTTACAAGAGAAGCAAAATCAGTGGGTCAGAAAGAGACAAAAGGGGGCCGCCCGGTGGCGCAGCGGTTTAGTCCGCGCTTGGCAGCCCGGGGTTCGCGGGTTCGGATCCCGGGCGCCCGCCGACGAACTGCCTGTCAGCCATGCCGTGGCGGCGTCCCATATAAAGTGGAGGAAGATGAGCACGGATGTTAGCCCAGGGCCAGTCTTCCTCAGCAAAAAGGGGAGGATTGGCGATGGATGTTAGCTCAGGGCTGGTCTTCCCCACAAAAAAAAAAAAAAAGAGAGAGAGACAAAAGAAGCCTGCCATTAGAACTGCCTGGGCTCCTGATGGCTCCCAGGCCCAGCCAACTATAACCTTGAAACAAATCCCCTTTTCAATGAAGTACTTTGAATGGGCCTCTGTTCCTTGCCACCGAGGTGTTCCAACTTCCAGAGATCAGGGGGCTGTACCCACTCATAATTGAACACATTGGCATTCAAGATTTAGACATCCATCTCTTGTGAGTTTTGTCAGTGTGAGCCAACATCCCTGAATCTTATTGAATATGGGACCAAGGAGATGAGGAACTTTAGTTTGAGAATCAGAAAGGCCTGGGTTGGGTCCCAGCTCTGCCACTCACTAGCTTTGTGACACTGGACAAGTCACCTTACTCCTTCAGCCTGGGTTCCTCATCT
Organism: Tapirus indicus; assembly: GCA_031878705.1. Taxonomy (NCBI): domain Eukaryota; kingdom Metazoa; phylum Chordata; class Mammalia; order Perissodactyla; family Tapiridae; genus Tapirus; species Tapirus indicus. Next base: position 22,624,636 of record CM062938.1, read on the forward strand.
ATAACATAAGGGTGGTCGGAGGACCTAGCCCATAGAATCACTGTGAGGACAACAGCAATCAAGGGATGATGGGCTTTATGCAGGGCCTCCCTGGTCACTGTTGAGTCAACATGACATGCCCCCATGCCTTATCTGCATTTCCAAAATCCAAACAGCTCTGAAACCTGAGAGTCATCTGTAGCTCATCTGGCAAAAAAGACTGACCTGAAGCTACAAATACTCTTCTCTATCCCTTTTACTGTGAATATTTGCTGCAGAAATGTTAAACTGTTTGTTTATAGGACTCTGTAGGGTGTTACACATAATACAGTTGATGTGATGTGCCATGTCCCCTTCCTAAAATCAGGAAAATTTTGAATTTGACAACTTATCTGGCCCCATGGTTTCAGGGACCACAGACCTGTATCTTTAGGAGGGTGAGGATGAAAATTTAAAACTGGCCTGTGGTTTACGCACCAAGGTAGCTACCGTCTCAGGAGGACTTTGGCAGCCAGCCAGTCTCTACAGACTCCACCCCAACCTTGCAGGGCCCCTTTCCCTGCAACTTTCTAAGGGGCCTTCAGAAAGGTCTCAGCCTGGCGAGACCAGGAATACCTCCAGAGAAACCCGCCTGCTTACAGGCAAGGTAGAGCTCCAGATGAAATACACACAACAACTTCAAAAACACACACACAATGGCATGCAACTAAAGAGCTGGTCATCAAGCAGAAGCATAAAGTCCAGGTTCCATTAGGTTTTGAACTGTGTATCGATGATTGTGGAAAAGGAACTGCTCCCATAATTAAAATACAAACTATAAAAAACAGATTTAAAGGAAATGGCAGCAGGGTTCAAGAAGGTACATGTCGTTCATGTTCCACCAGTGCTCATGAGATGGCAGGGCACACGGTCGGGCGCTTTGTGGTGTCAGCATCCTCCACTTCCCCTTCAAGAAGCCGCTTTCGACTTGTGGAAGGCTGGAAATAAAGGAAAAGGGAGAAATGGTCAAAGAAAACCACTGGCTTCTTTAAGATTATCAAAGTTTCCCAATACATTTGGGGTAAATTTGGAGCATTTCATATGAAACTTCTAGTACCGAGAATTACTGGTGTCCTCATTGACATCTGAATCCCCACCACACCTCCCGGGACTCAGACATGCTCATCAAGCTGACATTTCTCTCCCTTGTGGCTTCCAACCATTCCAAGATGTATATTAAAAGTAAGCAGCATAAACAGCCTCCTCTTGGTTGCCTTCTCCTAAATTATGAAGTTTAAAGGGTTTACAATACCTCTCACTGGGAGCCCCAAGTCCTGCTCTTTTGTGAGAAGACAATCTTTTTTGTGTCTTTGTTTTCCCATTTATTAAACTTCAAGGGGGCAGTGGGAAGAGGAGTGCTATCATTCATCAACAGAAGACAGGACAAGAACGAAGAGATATTAACTTATGCTTACAAAGAACTTTAGAGGAATAAAATTATAATCAATAAATCGTCAACCACTTGCCGAAATTTTAAATTTTTCAACAAATTTAAATTTGAGCCTCTAATACAGCCTTCCAATCTTGCCTTGCAGGAGACCTCTTGAATGACAGTCCCTAGCTGTGCTTCTCTAATGTATTAAAGACACTCGTCATTATTAAATCTTCTAAGCGTGCTAGAGCAGATAAAGCTGAAACAAAGTATCTGCTACATTCGTCCTAAAAAAAATGTTAAGCAATTGCTACTAAAGAGATTATTCAAATTCATCAATCCTTGCTCATCAGCTCTTTAAACTCAGCCTACACTTCGTGACCGTCATCCAGAATACCTGGGCTGGGACCTCAGGTAGAGCCGTTGACTTATTTTCTTCAGACAGCAAATTCTGAAATTTTCTCTTCATGTCCTCATCCTGTGAAGAAATGAAAAACATAAGTAAGCTGTGTCTGAGGGATAGAAAGCTCCTAGAAGGACAGGGCTAGGATGGCCCTGGAAACAGGGAAGTGGACAAAGATATCCAGTCTGTCCACTAGAGGTATGCCCTTGCTGAAGCTCCAGGAGAGACAGGCGTTCCTCGCCTCTGCCTTCCCAGAGTACTCTAATCAGCAGTCAGGACTCAGTCACCACTGGCTGAACCAAACCCACATACTTCAGAGCTCTCAGTGGGTGAGAGAGAACCACAGACCTTAACTGTCAAGACTTTCAGAACCAGCATCCCACATCCTGAGGGATGGCAACCTGGAGGCCAGAGGCTGGGTCGGCTCAGTTCTCTGGGGGCTGACTCCATCCAGGAGGCCCCCTTTCCCCCTGATAACAGTGAGGCCAGGAACTGGGGCTAGCCTAACAAACCAACCCAGCACCCTAGGAAAATTCAGCCAGCAAGTGCTGTACAAGTCGCCAGAAGGTCTTCAAGCCCACAGTACCCCAGCGCTTGGGTCTAATGAGAAAGGAAGACAAGTGAACAGGCCATAGCATTACAGGTGTTTCTTGCTGCTGGAGGGGGACAGGGGTGGGCAGTGAAGCACATGCATATCCTGCCCAGATGTGTATGAGGGTAACTCCTATCTCCCTGGATACTCACTTCTGCAGGGTTCAAAGATTTGCATCTGGGAGCCCTGAGAGGTGACCTGGTGCAGCTCTCCCCACCTTCAGAAAGGTAAAGCTTCCATGACTAGGATCATGGCCGGCTTTGGAAGCCCAGCTCAGCCACTCAAAAGTAACATGTGCAGAATATAGACCCAGAGCTGCCTGATTCCGAAGCCCCATTTACTTTCCCACGCAACCCCACTCTTCCCACTAAGCCAAGTGCACTATGGGGGGTGGGGGAGAGGACATAGGAGTGAAGGCCTCCAACATTCAGCAAATTGATGGATACAAAAAATTACAGTGCTCAAGGATTAATTCACCTGTTACATGTCTAGTGGATAGAATCACCTGCTTCCATCACTCAGTTTTTCATCACTCAGTGTAGCTCCCTGCTGCCCATTCTGAGTGCCAAGCTCCTCTGGACCCTACTCTGCAACGTCCCTTAGGATCCCGCTTCTCATGCAGTGCCACTCTCAAAGGTCCACCCTTATTTCCTCCTACACCTGCTCACAGCCTCCACCGCGAATGCCCTCCCTGCCTTCCTGCCCATCCACCTCACCCACCTTTCTCATTCACTCTGTGAACAAGTATTTCCCGAGCACTCGTAGACACCAGGCACTATAACAGCACAGGGGCCTCCATATCAGAGGGACTCAATCAGTGTTTAAAGTACTGTCCCCCATTGTTATGGGCTGAATTGTGGTTCTCCTCCCCCCTTCAAATTCATATGTTGAAGTCCTAACCCCCAGTACTGTGACTATATTTGGAAACAGGGCCCTTACAGAGGTAACTAAGTTAAAATAAGGCTGTTAGGGTGGGGCCCTAATCAAATACGACTAGTGTCCTCATAAGAAGAGAAAGACACATCAGGGTTGTGGGTGCAGAAAGAAAAGACCATGTGAGGACACAGGGAGAAGGCAGCCAAGCTGCAAGTCAAGGAGAGAGGCCTCAGGAAAAATAAAGTCTGCCAACAGCCTGAAATTGGACTTCTAGCCTCCAGAATTGCAAGAAAATAAATTTGTGTTGTTTAAGCCACCTAGTCTACGGGATTTTGTGATGGCAGCCCTAGCAAATGAATACACACATGTCATCCTCAGGCCCCCAGCCTTTAGACACTCTTCACACTGTGTGAACCTGTGGGTACCTGAAGCCCCATGGGCAGTGGCCGAATCTTATCCTGGGGATCCCCCATACTCTGCACCTACCCCCTACTACCACATGTATCCCACTGTTCTGTAGTGACTCTGGTCAGGGTTGGCCCCCACCCAGACTGTCAGAACCCCAAGGCAAGGACTTATCTTACTCTTCTTTGCATGCACAGTGCCTAACAGTGCTCAACACACGAGCTCATTAAGTGTCCTCTGAAAGAATGAATGCACTAAGAAATGAAACCATGCTGGAACACTCCTTGTGGCAGCTCTTCGATGCAGACAAACAGAACTGACCTCAAGCCTATTTAGGCCTGAATTTAAAACAAGTCAATTAGCAATATTATGAAAAAAGAGTTCATTACCAACCACACATAGCAACATGTATCTGTAAATATCTTTCCTGTGAGACATCTACAATCTATTCAAAAATATTAAATTGTAATATGCCTTGAAGGCAAGCAGGAAGTAATCCTCTATTTCAGGAAGTGAACAGGAGGCCAAAAGTAGATATAAGGGATGCTCCCCAAAATGGACACTGTTAATAACAAAACACAGACCGGAACTCACATTCCAAACGCTCAGTCCAGTGCCAGACCCACAAAACAATTTGGTTTCTTCAAAAGCACTGAATTTTCCTAAAATAAGAGCTAAACTATCACTAGCAGATGATTTATGTGGGCAATTTGCATTCTCGTCCTCACTCAATGTTCGCTCCACCTTTTGGTGCAAAAACAAAATGCGGACAGAGTCTTCAGGTGAGACCCCTGCAGCAGGGCTGAACTTCACCTTCTCCTCGGTGTTAATAACAGTTTTCTTGTGAGACAAAAAAATACAAGAAAAATAGGCTATACTTGTTTAAATTTCGGGCAGCTGCAAACCCTGTTCCCAGGCCTAACTGGCAAGCTCCTCTACCTCCACATCTGGCCCCCCAGAGTTTCCCTAGTAGAGCACACAAAAAGAGCCAAGAGGCATGGTTTTTTGTTCATCAAAATTAAATTCCCACATGCAAAGGCACCCTTTGTTTCCAAATTCCTTTTCTCCAGGGTCCTGCTGTTTCAAATCTGTGTGGTCTATTATGTGCTAAATCATCTGACAGATTTCTTCTGGGGGGACTGCTGTTTCCAGGGCAACATCCCAAAAACATATATCTACTTTTTTTTTCTTTTAAGGATTTGTTGTTCTCAACCTGAGTAAAACTGTTAGAGGTGGAGGGTTGGAAGAGAGAAAGAATGAGGACAGTCTTCCCAGAGTCCCAGAAGCGCAGTGCAGAGACTGGATGGCTCGAGGAGTTCCTGGACAGTAACCCCCCCAGAGTAACAGCCTCTAGTTCAAGCTACCTGGTTAAGTCCCCCATCCCCACAGGAAACAGAGAGACCAGATGAAAGCTCACAGACAGGGGCATGGCTGTGCCAAATGGAACTGCACATAACTGAAGACCTGACATCCATCAGAAGAAAACCTGCCTGATGCTGTAAGCTAATTCCAAAGCCAAAGATTAGCCCAGCAAAGTCACAAAGGACTTCCAACTCTGGCAGTTCCAATGAGATCAGCACATAATCTAATGGCAGGCACAACCCCCAGCAGGGACACAGAGATAATGCAGGCTTGAAAGGCACAGGTAACAGTCTGCACAAATGGCATGCTTACTCACCATGAAGAAGTGGGACCCATTATACTCAATCAGTTGTGCTCAAGAAATAGCCAGATCCTCCCCCAGCGGCTGTCCTCCTCCTACCCCTACTTCCCTGATTTAAGGTTGAAGATGGCTAGAATGCAGCCCATCCCACCTGTGGGGTGGGGGGTTTGAAGGAAGAGTGGGCACAGCTGGGGGTGGAAGTTTGCAGCTAGAACAACCTCTCAAAGGAACACAGCCTAACTGCAGACTCAAGAAGCCAAGTGGAATCAGGACAGGCCATAAAGTGAGTTTGTCTATCCAAGAGCCACAAGTCAAGTGGAAAAGGTTGCACTCAAACACACACCCACACTCACACCCATATACACACATACACACACCACACACACCCAGAGCTCCATCTAAAATGATTGCATTAAACAGATCCAACAAACCAAATATTGTGTTTCCATCTTCTTTCTCATCTCTCAGGCACAGTTCGGGGCTGCCCATGTGTTTTCTGCTAGCAGGCACTGCCCCATACCCACCTGAAGCCACGGGTGTCTTAAAGCTTCTTCTGTCGTAAAACGTGCCTTTGGATCCACTATCAACAACTTCTTGACAAGGTCCAGAGCTAAAGCAATAAGATAATTTGGCAAATCACAGTGAAAAGGATAGATACATTAAATCAGCAAAATTAAAGTATGCCAGAATCACAGGCCAACACCCAGAAAGAGCAGAGAAGGGCTGAGATCATTGTGAGTCAGCAGGCGTGGTGAGCAGGGCCCCCTAATCCTCCTCACTCACTCTATTCGTCAGAGTGCTCTGAAAACACCAGGAGTGACCACAGTGCTCCCCATTTCTCCCTGCTGGCACATCACAACCTCTTAGCTCTCTGTTCCCTCTTTCATTATTGGACTCAAGTTCAAAACTAATTAAAACTGAACTTCCACCCAGTTCTAAGACACTTAGGATGCTCTGCCAACTCTCCTGGAGACCCACAGATTGATGGTGAGAGTTTCTCAGCCAGTGAAAGCCTCCTTGGAACTGCAGGATCGGCAGAAATAAAGCTTGACAGCCAGTAACAAGGAGAGGCAAGCTTGTATATTGCAACAATATTATTCCTTAGACATTCTGACATTTAACACAATTATCTATGTTACATTATTTGACATTTAGTTTTAGCTTGCTACTTTTCCTTTTGAGAATTACAAAGTTGCACTTTTAAATTCTAAAACACAAAGTAAGTAATTACATTTAGCTTTTACATGCTTCCTCAAAGGAAACTTTATAACTAAAAAGTTACTTATTATTTTGCACACTTAAACAGGTGTCAGGCCCTTGCGTATGTTACACTTAGCCCTCACAAAAACCCTTTAAGTTAGGGGTTTATTGTTATAAAAGAAATGGAGGGGCCACCCGGTGGCGCAGCGGTTTACTCCGCGCTTGGCAGCCCGGGGTTCGCGGGTTCGGATCCTGGGCGCCCGCCGACGCACTGCTTGTCAGCCATGCCGAGGCGGAGTCCCATATAAAGTAGAGGAAGATGGGCACGGATGTTAGCCCAGGGCCAGTCTTCCTCAACAAAAAGAGGAGGATTAGCAACGGATGTTAGCTCAGGGCTGGTCTTCCTCACAAAAAAAAAAAAAAAAAGAAAAAAAAAAGAAATGGAGACTCAGAGAGGTTAAGTAACTTGCCTAAGGTCACATAGCTAGGAAGTAGCCGATCCAGGACTTGAGCCTAAATCGGCCTGGCTCCCGAGCCCACACTCTTAACAACTTCTTTTGCCTCTCAAATGATACAAAACTAACAACAGAATTGACAAGAGAAAACATCACTCACTTTGAAAAGAAACTCCCACCACAGCACACACACATTTTAAGAAACCACAAATTCTTAACCCTTTCGTATCCATACCCTTCTCTGAGACCTCTGCCCAGACTTCGGGAATGAAGTTGTATTTTCCACTGGTGATCTGATCCTTCAGTGACACTTGAGTCTTATGCTCAGAGAAAGGTGGATACCCACTAAGGCTTAATATTGGTAGAGAGAGAAAGGAAAAGAAATCAAGTGGCATTCTCAGTGGCATTTGGATATACAGATTTCTTTTTCAGCATAATGAAAAATTAGATTTTTTTTAAATCGACGGTCAAAAAAAGTGACCTAAATTAAACACGAGCTCTCTACCTGGACACGTTTCTGATTTCACCTAATTACCTCCAACCAGACTCTGAAGCAATGAAGACTTTTCTTACCAAATAAAAAGAATAACTCCTAAACTCCAGCAGTCCACAGCACGGTTATATCCAGCGGTCCCAAAGGAATTAAGAACCTCAGGAGCCAAGTAGGTGGGGGTACCACATAAGGTTCTCATGAGAGAGGTCTCCCCCAAAATCTTGGACTGCCCAAAATCAGTAATCTAAAATTAAGGACAAAAGGGAATCATTTTTAATGATGTCATAAAATAAAAAAGATTAACATTGTCTGCCAGTTCCAAAAGACATGTAGGCTAGATCAGTTCCTATCCTATAGTTCATGCCTGCTATTAATCTGGAATCGACAAATTTATGTCGTTGTAAGGTACTTTTAAGCTCTGCAAGTTATTTAATTTTGCTTAAAATTCCTGAGCCAAGGAACCTCAAGGCCCAGGGTTTTTTTCCCAACTTATCTGTGTTCTCTGTAGTCTTACAAAAGGTTTATACACCTTATCACAGACCTTCTAGGATTCTAATTAGTACTGCATGGTTCTTCTTAGACCCCAGTTTCTCAACCTTGGCTGCATACTGGAATACCTGAGGAGCTTGGAAAAAATACTTACAATTGGGTGCCACCTCCAGAGATTCTGACGTGTCATGATTTTTTTTAATTAAATTAAATGTTGATTTAATTAAATTGGCAGTAATTCTAAAGTGAAGCCAGGCTGGGGAAGCACTGCCTTAGACTTAGGTAAGGGGAAGATAGGATGTGATTCACTCATCCATTTAGACCCCTCCCTCCCTCCCTCTGAAATAGAAGTGGCTGGTACACAGTGGAGCTCAATAAATACTCATTAGAATCCGGATTGGAGCAACACCACCCGATCTCTAAAATAATTCTTTTTAAAAAACTAATAATTCTCAATCCTTTTTATCCTCCTACGTTTTTACCTGATGAACTAAAAACAGTTTCTGAACAGAAAACTACTGGAGTGGCCACACACAGAACATAAATTTCTTACCTTTATAAGACAGTCCTCTTTTTGAGATGAGAGTAGAACATTCTCTGGCTTTAAGTCCCGATGGATAATGCCATTTTCATGAAGGTACTACACACAAAGGGAGGCATGACCCTTGGACTTATGGAGTAGGCACATGAGTAAACACACACACACACGTCTTACAACTGGGTGAAACTGTAAGCCATGTTCCTCTCAACCATATTCTCAAAAATCATAGAAAACTACTGGGTAAAGGGGTTAGTGTTTACAAATTTGTTTTCAAGAAAATCTTTAGGGGCCGCCCGGTGGCGCAGCGGTTTAGTCCGTGCTTGGCAGCCCGGGGTTTGCGAGTTCGGATCCCGGTCGCCCGCCGACGCGCTGCCTGTCAGCCATGCCATGGTGGCGTCCCATATAAAAGTGGAGGAAGATGGGCACGGATGTTAGCCCAGGGCCAGTCTTCCTCAGCAAAAAGGGGAGGATTGGCAACAGATGTTAGCTCAGGGCTGGTCTTCCCCACAAAAAAAAAAAAAAAAGAAAAAAGAAAATCTTTAAAGAGTAGAAAAATGAAAAAGGCAACTATGACAGTAAACCTTTTATTTCACTTTTCAAGATAATAAATATCCCTTCACAATGGCAGGTGTCAACTTCAATAATAAAAATGTAAGTGGGTATAAAATATTTTGAGACCACATTAAAGTAAACCATAAAAATTCCACCAAACTAACACATTTGGTTATTCTACCCCTGAGAATATTTTTTCAAGGAATCTGTAAAATATATGTTTGTAAATTAAATACCCAGAGTCCACATACTCCTCAAGGCAAGGACTTGACTTAGTCTTCGAAAACTCTATGGCTGAAATGGAATGTTGATGTTTGTGTGTTCATTTTTTACACATTGTCATATTTCTTTAGGGAAAAAAAAAAATTCCCATGTCCACTGATCTGCACTCAATTCATCTTAACATACTTGGTGTAATATAAGGGAGAGAATAAACCATTAAGAGAGTAAAGCAATGGCTAAACGTTTATGGGCTTCAGTTTTCTCAGCATATCCCTTGGGCTAGAGAAAAAAATTCCTCCACAACACTTCCACTGGGAAAGGGACCTGGTAAAGCCCCCAGGGAGGGTAAACCCAGGTGGAGCAGCGCCAGGAAAATCTCTCTTCATCCTCAGTCAACACAAGAGCTGCTTCCAATCACTGTTTCCTGCATGGAGCAGGTTCTTAAGGGAGGAAACCTTGGCAGGGAATAGCCACAAGCAAATTTGGTTTGAGAAAGGGTGATGTTCCTCAAAGCAGGCAGGGTGCCACCTGCTGTTCCTCCACCCAGCACTTGCACAGAATAAAGAGAAGGCAGCTCACGAGCCTGTCCACCTGTCTGCTGCAGTTACCAGGATGCTCCATGTAAGGGGGCACCTAGTACTGTGCCGTGGGAGAGCGATCCATCTGTCACAACCACCCCAGCTTGCCAGCCTCAAGCTCAGACCTGCCCCACTCCCAACCTGAGAGGTAAGCGGGGATTGCTATAAGGATCAGGCAGAAGTAGAGATCAATGCTCCTCCAGAAATACCTCCAAGATAGAGAGGACACTTGGAACTGTGTTTATTTCTTTAACTCCCTTTCTTACTCTCTCTTAAAGCTGAACAGCAAGAATTTTCTCATCTGAGTCAAAGAGGTGGGATGTTTTTGCCAAGAACAGAACAACACACACACAAACTCTCTGCTCTCTGGGTTTTTATCAAGGGTCACTCGCTTTCTGCCTAACTCGGAGTAACTCACCTAAAAGAAAGCAAGTTATCAAAAGAACTGAGAAATTCTCTTACCTGTACAGCCAGGAGCATCTGGTAAAAATAGAGTTTGCAAGTAGCTTCTTTCAGGCGTTTATTCCCCACCACCCTGTCAAACAGCTCTCCTCCTTCCATCCTGAAACACACAAGCAAAGCAGCGGTTCACTCCTGGAGGGAAACTCCTTTGGATGGAAGATAATAACACAAACAAAACAAACTTATTAAGACAAGAAAGAGTTGCCATTTTTATTCAATCTTGACTCCCATTTATAAAGGCAATAACCCTCATCCACAATGACAGTGTCCCTGTTGGAAACCAAGGAACAAGGAAAGACGTAAGGAGCGTGCAGTGGGCAATGGAGACATGTAGGGAGCTTTTAAAAATGTTTCAGATCAGAGGCAGGGCCCAGGAGTTTCCATTTTATCGTGCACCCCAGGTGATTTTGAGACTGGTGTAGAGAAGCCAGCAGAAGTCTGCAATCAGACAACCGGGATCTGAACCCCAGCTCCACCACTTCCCAGCTGTGGGATTTTGGAAAACTTAATGCAATCTCTCTGAGCTTGTCTCTGCCTTTTAAAAAAATAAGGATGGGGGCCGGCCCGGTGGTGCAGCGGTTTAGTCCGCGCTTGGCAGCCTGGGGTTGGCGGGTTCGGATCCCAGGCGCCTGCCGACGCACTGCTTGTCAGCCATGCCGTGGCGGTGTCCCATATAAAGTGGAGGAAGATGGGCACAGATGTTAGCTCAGGGCCAGTCTTCCTCACCAAAAAAAAAAAAAAAAAAAGGATGATCCCACCTATCTTGATGGCTGTTGTAAAAACTAGGAGATAATTGATGTAGGTAAAGCACCTGGCACAGTGTGGCTGCCTGACAAGGTGATTCAGTACCTCTGCATTTCAGTTTGCTCTTCTGTAAACCGGGGCTAAAAATAGTAACCCAGCTGTAAGTAACCTGGATGACTGTTAACAAGGTTAAATGAGTCAATCCATGTAAAGTGCTTAGAGCAGTACTTGGCTCATATCAAGCGCTTAATTTGTATCAGTTACTGTTATCGTGTTAGTTTTATTACTATTATTAAGCTGTTTTAACTAGATCCAGTCAGGTCACAATCTCCTATTTAATAGCAACAGATATTCCCTTAAGCACCACAAGGGCCGTCCAGTCTCTCCTGGTGCTATGATTGGGGCTGTTGTCTGGTATATAATCTTAATGGTCACCTGCATAACCACTGTTTGCAACTCAGGAGCAAAACCTTGCCTGTCTGCCACAACAGCCACTCGCAGAAACACTACATATTCATGCAGGAACAGACCTCTTCCAGGAAGGAGGTAGGAAATGATTTTGGTCACATCAAATAAGACAGCACTTTACAGCCACTGAAATAAACCAGAAAGTAAACAAGCATCTGAAAGATACTCAGGTGTCACCAGGCAACCTGGTACTGTGATCCCGATCAAAAGGGTCCACCCTTACAGGCAGGTATCTCAGCGTAATAACATCCACCTGTGGTTAAGCACCTACACGTGCCAGGTGCTCTGCTGGGGGCTTTCAGTCCCTCATAGCATCTAATCCTTACGATTCTTCCCCATTTAAGACCAGAAAAATGAGACTCACTAGTTTACAGTGAACTAAACTAACCCATGGGCAGTCAGTCACTTACAGAGTGAGATTCAAACCCAGGCCTCAGATCCAGGGCCTGGAACCTCTCAGCCACCTGCCTTTGGAAACACTGGAGGGGTTTTAGAATTGATACTAAGCCCCCCAACACAGTCTGTGGGCCCCACCACTACATACATACGATGAGGGTCCCCAGGATGAGAAATGCATGCCAGCATTAGATTCTTTGGGGGCTTACAGGCATTTAAATGGAAACAAATAAAAACATTTACTACTTACAATTCCAAAACAATATAATAATCTTCAGCATCAAAAAAGTCTTTAATCTTGATGATACAAGGCTAAAAGAGGGAAAAACGGAAAACTAGTGAGAAGCTCCCAAGAGGAAAACCACAAGAGCAGAGCTTGGGACATAGGCCCAGAGGGTCAGAGAGGCCAAGTTCAGAGATGGCGAGTTCAAAAGTGTTCACTTTATTGGTTTGCTTTATAACTTACATTTGTTATTTTACATGTGTTACATATTATGTAATTTTAAAATATTTAAAGGAAGGAAGGGAAGAGAGTGAGAAGGAGGGGAAAAAAGGAAGGAAAGGCAAGGCAGGCAGGAAGACAAGAAATCCTTTGTCTTCTTGCTGCCTAGGAGCTGAAATCTAACTTCTCAGCAGGGATTAGCAAGCCCTTCAGGACCCAGCCCCTCATCCTGCCCCCACCCACCGCGCCAGCCTCACTTCCTGCTCCTGGTCCCACGCATCCTCCTCTCCAGACCACAACCCCCCCCAACCCCCCTCACCCCCCACCCCCCGGCTCCAGACTCCCTGTGTTCTTTCCCAGTGTCACACCTTTTCTCAAGCTACCTTCTTGCCTGGTGATCCAGCCCTCTGGGCACACTCGGCCTCAGGCAGCAGGCCCCAGCTCAAACGTCCCCCACACAATGCATCAGACTCCCTGAAGTGGTTCTAATCTGTGCCACCCCACACTGTATCTTTAGAATCCACCTCCCGGCCAGGCTGTGAGCTCCAGGAGGGCAGAGAGAGGAAACTAACACCCACCATGGGTCTCCTTTCACTAGGCACTGCAGGGGCTGAGTCAAGTCTTATTTATCTTCTAGGACCAACACTCAGCATAGCAGCTGGCACACAGAAGACACTCATATGCTGCCCAGATTAATACCAACAACATCAGTAACATATACACCACCCACTGAGGGTAGACTCTGCCAGCCACATTTTGATCATGGGACATATGGCCATGGGGGTCAGGCTGAGAGCAAACTCCACTCTCCTTACCTACAATCATGGCATACTTGGCTCTGCATGAACATGAGTTATTGTCACAAAAATGAAAACACCGACGATACACTGTAGTATTACTTAAGAAGAATAGAAAGGAAAGCAGAGCTGAAATTCTCATACAATACAACAGGAAGGCAATAAACTATCTAAAATTGATAAAGCAAAAGACAGCAGTTTATATTTATTATGTGGAAATATGGAGGTAAACTCTTAAAAGAACAAAGCTAAAAGAGACTTAAAATGTTTGCCAAGAGGGAGATTAGGAAGGCTGTGGAGCTGCTGTTTGTGTAATAAACCTTTCAGCACTTTCTGACTCTAGATTATACACATGTGACAAGATAAAAAGGAGAAGCAGAAGGAAAGATATGTATGGAAAAGGAACAGGAGATTAAAGAATGAAAGCTGCTTGGTTCTTTTTTTTTCTTTTTTCCTTCTTTTTTTGCAGAGGAAGATTCACCCTGAGCTAACATCTGTTGCCAATCTTTCTCTTTTTGCTTGAGGGAGATTCGCCCTGAACTAACATTTGTGCCAATCTTCCTCTATCTTGTATGTGGGTCACCACCACAGCATGGCTGCCAACAAGTGGTGTAGGTCCACGCCTGGGAACTGAACCCGGGCTGCCAAAGCAGAGCGGAACCACTAGGCCATAGGGCTGGCCCAAGCTGCTTGGTTCTGCTTGGCTTCATCAGGCAGTGGCAGTGCCCACCTGGAAATGGGTGGGGCCAGGAGTTGATGGAGCATGAAGAGGTCCCCAAGGGTCAGAGCCAGCCTGAGCTGTCTCCTCTAGTCACCACTGTCTCCAGGGTCATTGGCTGGAGCTGTCACAGCTGAAAGTGTCTCTCAGGAACCAGAGGCTACTAACCCAGCCCCTCCATTGAGGTCATATGGAGAAAAGTTTAGAGAATTATAGATCACTACCATTCCCCAAGTGGGTTCTCTGTGCTGAAATCTTTATGAGCACATCTCATTTAATTCTCATACTGACCTTTGAGGTAAATATCCTATTGTGTCCTTTGGACAGATGAGGAAACAGAGGCTCCAAAAAGTGAAATGACATCCACCTGTGGTCAAGCACCTACATGTGCCAGGTGCTCTGCTGGGGGCTTTCCATCCCTCACAGCATCTCATCCTTACCACTCTGCACCGGGGTATCACTATCTTCCCCATTTAACACTAGGAAAATGAGACTCAGAAAGGTGAAGTAAACCAACTCACAGGCAGTCAGTCACTTACAGAGTGAGATTCAAACCCAGGAGGTGATAGAGATGGGATGGGGACCCAGGTCTGTCTCCCCACTAGACTGAAGCCACATGAGAGGAGGGATGGCCAAGTCCATCTGCACTGCCTGGGGCCTAGAAGACAACCTGGCACAATATGTGTTTGACAACTGATTAAATCGATGTCTGACTCCAAAGGCCAGGGTCTACTGGACTCTTAGTCTCTATTCATTGTCCCCAAACACCAAAATGCACTCATGAGCCCACATTTAATTCCCAATGACTTCCATGTGCCCTTGTAAATTACCAAGAAGTATTTCCAGGGATCCCTTTTAGGGTTCTAAATTCCTCTCAACTGCAGTGGACATTGGATTTGTATAACTATTATGTTTGGGGATCCTCTGGCATCAGAGAAAATTCTCTGAGGATTCTAAGTGTTTATCTTAGGAGTATGTTTGAAGCAACACCACCCTAGAAAATTAGAGGGCTCTTCTCTTTAATAAGAGATTCCAGATCCCTTGGAAAAAGGAAAGAAATTCAGGGAAGAAGGAAGTTGGAAGGGAATTAGAAGACAGCCAAGCAGGAAGGTCGGCCACTCAGATTCTCATGGGTGTTCAGATCCACCGTGAGTTCTAAAGGAACCTGTTGAATTATTGTGATTATGGCGGTGATTTTGTTCCTAGTTTCTATTTGTTGTTTGGGGGATTTGAGATGAGAAAAGGGAGAAGAAATCTCTTTCTTATTTGTAGGTTAAGAATCAGAATAAGATAATTCTTAGCTGGACAGACTGGAGGTCTTATTTCCAAGTTAACTCCAGTGTCTACCTAGCTCATGACTTCATGGGGGCTCATGAATTAATGAAGAAACAGAAAGAGCAATAAAAAGGAAGATGGAATGAGTCCCACAACTCTAACTCTCTCTTCTCACATCTTTAGACACTTCCCGAGGAGTGACGTCAGCATCAGGGTGGTGTGAGATTCCCCCTTTGAATCTCTGCCCCCTAAGACACAACAATAACATCATTCGCATACCAACAGAGGACAATCAAATACTATGAAGGACTTTTAAGAGACCCATGCCTCGGTACATCTGATGGTGAAGGCACAGGAAGCCCCAAAGGACTTGAGGAGAGCTAAGGAGATTTACTCTCCCTCCTCATTCAGTTGGCAAAGACAGGCAGCGCAGCTCACAGATGGGGGGGGGGGCAGCCCTCTGTGGGGAAACTATTTTTATTGTGAGAGCACCTCCAGGTGCTGTCACAGACTGTCAATAGATCCCCACCAGGAAGCAATGAGGAACTGTTGTGGGAGTGCGGGCAACGTCCAAGTGCCCCAGGAAAGCAGATAGTGAGGGAAGAAGGAAGCCTCCGGGACAGGCAGGCGAAAAAGACAGCCCCTCCCCCCACATGCCCTGCACTTCAGCACAATCCCTCCAGGGATGGCAGAGGGCTCAGAACACACCGCTCGTGACCTCCACCCAGTGGCAGCAAGTGGAAACTGCAGGACCAGATATCCTCAAGATGAGAAATAGCAAGGGTAAATCAGCCGGCTCTATGCAAAAGTATCTTAAGTCTCCAGACCAAGAGGAAAATGACAAACACCCAGAAAACAATCCTGAAGGCACAGAAATCTATAACCTAAATGACAGAGAATTCAAAATAGCTATCATAAAAACACTCAATGAATTACAAGAGAACTCAAAGAGACAATTCAACAAATTCAGGAATTTCTTCACAAAAGAGATTGAAACATAAAGAAAAACCAATCAGAAATATTGGAGATGAAAAACACAATGGACGAGATAAAGGAAAACCTGGAATCTTTAAAGAACAGAGCTTACAATATGGAGGAAAGAATTAGCATTATCGAGGATAGCCATGCAGAAATGCTCCGGAGGAGGAAAGAGAACTAAGACTAAAAAGAAATGAAGAAATTCTTCAAGAAATATCAGACTCAATTAGGAAAAGTAAAATAAGGATAATAGGTATTCCTGAAGGAGAAGAAAGGGAAAAAGGAGCAGAGAGTTTGTTCAAAGAAATAATAGGTGAGAACTTCCCAAACCTGGAGAAAGACTTGGAAATAACAGTGAATGAAGTCAATAGATCACCTAAATATATAAACAGGAAAAGACCAACTCCACGGTATATAGTAGCAAAGCTCACAAAATTCAATAACAAAGAAAAAATATTAAGGGCAGCTAAACAAAAAGACAAGATAACATACAAAGGAAACCCCATCAGGCTCTCAGCTGATTTCTCAACAGAAACTCTACAGGCTAGGAGAGACTGGAATGATATATTCAAAATCCTGAAAGACAAAAACCTTCAGCCAAGACTATTTTATCCAATGAAAATATCCTTCAAATATGATGGAGAAATAGTAACTCTCTCTGATAAACGAAAGCTACGGGAGTTCATCACCACAAGACCCCCACTACAAGAAATGCTCAAGAAGGCCCTCAGGTGTGAAAAAAAAAACAAAAGAGAAAGGGGATACAAAGTTTTGAGCAAGGAGAAAAACAAGGAGACTAAACCAGAAAAATTGCAGTTGGAAAATACCAAAAATGAATACAAACTCATCACTTTAAACATACACTCACAACACAAGATGGAATAAGTAGTGACAACAAATTAGAAGGGGAAGAGGAAAGAGATCAAATCAACTTAGTCTAAGGAAACAAAAGGCATCAGAAAATGGACTATCTCATCCACAAGATTTTTTATATAAACCTCATGGTAACCACTAAACAAATAACCAGAATAGAACCTGATATGACAAATAAAGAGAAAACTGAGAGAATCATCATGCAGAACTACCAAACTGAATTGGCAGTCCGAAACACATGGGACAAGAAACAAAAGAAATGCAAAAGAACCAGAAAAATGAATGATAAAATAGCAACATTAAACCCTCATATATCAATAATCACTCTAAATGTAAACGGATTGAATTCTCCAATCAAAAGACACAGAAAGGTGGGATGGATTAGAAACCAAGATCCAACAATTTGCTACCTCTAGGAAACACATCTCAGCTCTTAAGACAAACACAGACTCAAAGTAAAAGGATGGAAGAAAATACTCCAAGGTAACAGACATTTCCCATTGAGACAAGGTCATCATCACACAAAAAGATAGGAACTATTTACACTCAATGAGGCCACTGACACCATTTAATCAGATTAAAGGATAGAATGTTGTCATACTTATTAGATACTCTTGAATTTATTTGATTTACTCCAAATGAGGTAAATGGAAATCAGCACCATTGAAAGGTCTATACAGGTGTTAAAACTTCAGCTATAATGAAACCAAATTTGCCAATTTAGCATTGTCTTCACAAAGCTAAACACACACATGTGCATGTGAAGACACACATGTACACACATACACACACAATTAAGGAACTCAGGTTAATACTAGCTTTATTATATTGAAACACTTTGCACTCCCATATTTTAAGATAAATGAATGTAAGTACGGGTCATATTTTACAGCAATACTTACATGATTTAGTTTTTTCAAAATTTCTATTTCTGTTTCAACATTGAGAGCTGGATCCTTTGATAAATAAGATAACATTAGAGTTTATTAGTACTACTAATAATAGCCAATATTTAGAAAATATTTAATTAACATTAATAATAGCCAATATTTAGAAAATATGTAGTTAATTAACATTAACCAATAATAGCCAATATTTACAGTTAATTAACATTAATAATAGCCAATATTGAGAAAATATTTACAGTTAACTAATACAGTTGAGTAAAAGCTGCCTGAGTTCCAAACCCAGCGCTACTCATACAGAGAAATCAAGGCCTAGAGGTCAATAAATTAAATCACTCACCTAAAATCACTCTGCAAAGTGCAAATAGAAAGCATTCAATAAACGACCAGGCCCTATGCCAAGTTCTTTATTTAAAAGGGTCATCTCACATAAGACTCAGTCCCCAAGTGGACCGGGTTCTATAATTATCCCCATTTTACAGAAGGAACAACTGAAACTCAGAGAAAGGAAGCACTTGCTCCAGTTCCCACAGCCAGAAACAAATGTGTTTCCACCGTTCTCACACTTACCTGGTAAGATCTGCTTGTCTCATTAGCTGTGGAATTGTTTACATTCATAAAAGTGACACAACAAACAAAAACCATAGACAAGAAGGTATTTAATTAAACTGTATAAAGAAGATGTCAAGTCAAATTTCTAATAGAGCAGGCACAGGTTCCAATTGACTGCAGACTGACGTATTTACCGAGACTCTAATGAGAGGAAGCTTCAGGGTACTAAGTTGCTCTCTGTTATAATTCCAAAAGGATGACTCAAGTTACCTCAGGGGCAACACCCTCCCAAGCAAAGAGGATATAGAATTACATATTTATGTAAAATGCACTTCAGCTAAAAAACCCAGATGTTTAATTTTAAAAGCCAGCCTCTTCCTGTAAGCCGTTAAACTCATTACCAAGTCAGGGTGGACTCTGATGATAGAGAATTCTAAAAGAGTCCAATATGATCTGAAAGATGAAATTAAGAAGGAAAATTCTGCTCCACGGCACTAAGAATCTGGTAAGCATTTTCTTCCCCTCAAAATGGGAAACAAATCCAAAATCACAGGGGAAAAGATCTATAACAAAGTGAACACAGAAAGGAAATTCCTTTTGCCATATGAGAATGGCATTGTCTTGGGGAAAAAAATTGATCTTTAAAGAATGTTAAAGTATAACAGCCAGAAACAGCTGGCCACAAAGGAAAACGTCACTACAGGCTATATTTTACATTACTGTGCTGGGTCATGTATTGAAAGACCAGTACACTTGGTCATTCCAGTGTAAATGTGTATTATAGAAAATGTAATAAAACTAATGGCTACCATATAAAGAGACTGTTAAGATAATTTAATTAAGATTTTAAACATCTATAAACACTAAGATATTCATTGCCATATTATCGGGAAGAGAAAAAATTAGAAATTATCTAAATGATCAACCAGAGAAATGGTTGAATAAATTATGATAAAAGTTGACAAAATAAATTTAGACTCGATCATCAAAAAGGATATATCAGGGAAAACTTTAAGCATTAACGCTTACGTAGAAAGCAGAATACAAAATTGTATACAGTATGATTTCAACCATCTAAAAACATGAATTCATATGAACAAAGAAGGAAAAAGAAAACTGAAAACAGCTGTAGGGTTAAGTGGCGGAGATGACTGGATTTTTTTTTTCCTAATTTCCTTTTCTTTATTGTAAAAACAATCTTGTAACGACTCAGAGGGAAAAAAAAAAAACCTTCCTGCTATGTACATTATTATGTACAACCAAATATTTTTGGAACCAAATTACCTATAAGTAAGTTTGTAGATTAACTGAATATATGCCAAAATTTTCAATGTTCTTTGATACAAATTCACATATCTGAGCAGCAAATTCTTCCTGACATTGAAAGTCACCACTCCAAAATCATTTTGGGAAGTTAAGAAGTTGTTAAGAAGAGCTGAGCAGATATGAACACGGGTACTTACTGCCTCTCTCCCAGAGCCAATAGCAAACTTCCTTTTGCTGATGACCTTTACGGCTACTTTCTTACATGTTTTCCTCTCAAAAGCTAGCTTCACCTCACCACAGGCACCACTACAGGGAAAAACAGAGAAAGTGATTCACTGTCAGAATGTTTTTAATCATGGGACCCACTACGCCTGAGCTGGCCTCAACTAAAATCCTTCCACTGTCCCCGATTTCAGAAAACACAGCAAAACCTCATCAATGTAAAATGTCAAGGGCATAAGCGAATGTGGACCATACAACAACACTGGGTCAGCTCCAAATTCCACTTTTTGAGCTGAGTGATACAGACATAAGTCTTACTGTCACCCCAGGTTGTGAAATTCTCAGAAAGACACTAAGAACAAACAAGAGAGAAATGACTTAGGTCAGAGTCACCAGAAAGTCATCTGACTTAGGTCAGAGGTCAGAGAAACATCAAATAGAACAAAGTTCTAGTCAAAAATAAGTGCCTGGGGCCAGCCCAGTG
This sequence comes from Tapirus indicus, assembly GCA_031878705.1. Classification (NCBI taxonomy): domain Eukaryota; kingdom Metazoa; phylum Chordata; class Mammalia; order Perissodactyla; family Tapiridae; genus Tapirus; species Tapirus indicus. Next base: position 22,645,077 of record CM062938.1, read on the forward strand.
GCATAGCAGTTAAGTTCACGTTCTCCGCTTCAGCAGCCCAGGGTTCACAGGTTCGGATCCCGGGTGCCGGCCGATGCACTGCTTGTCAAGCCATGCTGTGGTGGTGTCCCATATAAAGTAGAGGAAGATGAACACGGATGTTAGCCCTGGGCCAGTCTTCCTCAGCAAAAAGAGGAGGATTGGCAATGGACGTTAGCTCAGGGCTAATCTTCCACACAAAAAATAAAAATAAGTGCCTGAAACAAGTAACACTAAACAGTATCTGCAAATGAATTACTTTCATTGATACATTTCTCTCTCTTTCTATCTTCAAAGGAAGCGCATAAGCAGTTGATACCATGAATTGCACCCTAAATAAAATCATAATACCTAAGAAACCAAAAGTATTACACAATTAACCTGCTTGCAGCAAGTTCTCAAAGATTTGCAATTAACTGGGATACGATAATGGAGGAGGAATGCTACCCAGGATGCCACCCAGTAGTTAATCCTCCGTAGGCTCTGTTCTCCAAAGCCTGGGTCAGCCCAAAGTAACGGCTACTCAAGTATCACTCACTCACTACCTGCCTGAAGTAGACTATTATAACTATTGTGGGGTTTGGGGTGGGGTGAGGGGTTTGCCAAGCCATCTTTTTTATTGTGTATTGTGTATATACACAATATTTACTATTGTAATCATTTTAAAGTGTACAATTCAGTGGCATTAAGTACATCCATAATGTTATGCAACCACCACCTGTATCTAGTTCCAGAAGTTTTTCATCAGCCCAAATGAAAACCCCACACCTATTAAGTATTCTCTCCACTCTACCCTACCCTCAAGCCCCTGGCAACCACTACTCTACTTTCTGTCTTGATGGATTTGCCTATTACAAATATCTTATATTAATGGAATCAGACAATTTGTGCCCTTTTGTGTCTGGCTTCTTTCACTTAGCATGTTTTCAAGGTTCATCCATGTTGTAACATGTATTAGTATTTCATTCCTTTTTATAGCTAAATAATATTCCATTGTATGGATAGATCACATTTTGTTTATCCATTCAATTGTTAACGGACACCTGAGTTGTTTCCACCTTTTGACTATTGTGAATAGAGCTGCAATGAACATTCATGCTCAAGTTTTTGTTTGAACACCTGTTTTCAATTTGGGACAGTATATACCTACAAGGGGAATTGCTGGGTCATATGGTAATTCTATGTTTAACTTTTTGAGAAAACACCAAACTATTTCCCACAGTGGCTGTACCATCTTACATTCCCTCCAGCAGTGTACAGAAGTTCCAATTTCGCCACATCCTCACAAACACTTGTCACTTTCTGTTTCTTTATTAAGGCCATCCTAGTGGGTATGTAGTGGTATCTCATTGTGGTTTTGCTTTGCAGTTCCCTAATGACTAATGATGCTGAGCATCTTCTCAAGTGGGTTTTGATTATTTGTATCTCTTCTTCAAAGAAATGCCTATTTAAATCTTTTGCCCATTTTTAAATTGGATTGTTTATCTTTTTGTTCTTGAGTTGAAACGAGTTCTTTATTCTGGATACCAGATCCCCACCAGATATATGATTTGCAAATATTTTCTCTCATTCTGTTGATTGTGTTTCACTCTTCATAGTGTCTTTTTTTGTTTTTTTTTTTTTGAGAAAGATTAGCCCTGAGCTGACATCTGTTGCCAATCCTTCTCTTTTTGCTGAGGAAGATTGGCCCTGAGCTAACAGCTGTGCCCATCTTCCTCTGCTTTATATTTGGGATGCCTGCCACAGCATGGGTTGATGAGCAGTGCATAGGTCTGCACCCAGGATCCGAACCTGCGAACCCTGGGCCACCAAAGCGGAGCGGAGCATGCAAACTTAACCACTATGCCACAGGGCCCGGCCCCTTCATAGTGTCTTTTGACACACAAAAGTTTTTAAATTTGATGAAGTCTAATTTATCTATTTTTCCTTTTGTTGCTTGTGATTTTAGTGCCACATTTAAGAAACCACTGCCACAGTTAAGGTCATGAAGAGTTGTCCCTATGTTTTCTTCTTACAGGTGTATAGCTTTACTGCTTACACTTAGTTTTTTGTTTCATTTTGAGTTAATTTTCGTATATGGTGCGAGATACTGGTCCATGTAACTATCATCTTTTTAAATCTGTTCAAAACACTTTCCAATTCCCCTTCTGCTGCTAACAGTCACCTTTTGCCTGAGAAATCTTCCCTGAGTCCACACACGTCTAGTGCACTGTCTATAATAATATAGCAGCCACTCCTAGGACCATGCAGTGGGTGTATAACCAAAATTGAGCCAATCAGGGTTTTCCCAGGAATCAAATACTAATGTTGAGAGAGAAACAGTTCTCTCTGCTGTGGTTTCTAGAAGAAAGAAAATATGAATGTGGGGCTCCTGGAAGTCACTTTTCTGCCACAAAGAGGGAACAATTCTATTGCTCTGCCAGAGCCCTGGCAACAGTGAGAGCCCTTAGATCCAGCCACAGATAGAGCCGAAGAGTGACATATAGCCCTAACGTCCTCCTGGTGCAGCCATGCCTGAAGTCAGCTGTGCCACTATACTTCCCAGTTACAAGAGACAGTAAATTTTTTACCCAACACATTTAAGTTTCTCCCTCCTGCTAAAAGTTAAAGGATTTGTGTTGAATGGTCCCTTAGAAAACATAAGAGTCCCATACATTTCTTACGGACAGGTACAAATTTGGTTGCGAGCTTCCAAGCAGCCAATGCAAACATGGAAACACAATGAGTTACTGAGTTTCATGTCCATAAACTAAAACATTCCCCATAGGTGGTCATAAAGAGTACATTGTGCTTGATTCTATGTGGCAGGAACATGGGTGATTCTTGTCTTCTATTATTTTCTACTTTCACGTTTCCAAAAATATCAATAAATAGAAAGGCCTTTGGGGAAGGCGGAGGGATGGGAGGGTGAAGGACATTGTGTAACGTGGTAAAGGTGTCGCAAACACCTTCCCTAAGGAAGTGGTTCTCAAAGTATGACCAGGCAACCCCTAAAGGACCCCAACAACCCTTTCAGAGTGTCCATAAAGTCAAAACTATTTTCAGAATAATACTAAGACAATATTTGCCTTTTTCATTCTCATTCTCTCATGAGTGTACAGAATTTTCCAGAGGCTACATGGCAGGTGATATCATAAAAGATCGAATGAAGAAGAAATACCAGGATCTAGTCATCTTCTAGTAAGCTGGCCAGATATCAGAGATTTGCAAAAGTGTACAATGCCTCCCTTCTTACTAATCTTTTTTTAAGTAATTATTTTTCATTAAAATGTTATCTATCTTAACATAAGTGATCTTATTTTTTAATGAATTGGTAAGTATTATTAAGATGTCTCCATTTTAACTTCTAATACAGTAAATATTAATAGATTTAAGCCACATGAACAAAAGCTCTTTGGGGTCCTCAGTAATTTTTAAGAGTGTTAAGGGGTCCTAAGACCAAAAATTTTGAGAACTTTGCCCTATTCTATGGTCAGTTTCATGTCACTCCCCAAGATGTCACAAATTCCAAAGAAGGCAGAAATGCAGTAAATGTTTCTCTTTGGAAGCTAATGAAAATGTTCTAAAATTGATTTTGGTATAGGTTTCATAACTCTGTGAATATATTAAAAACCACTGAATTGTACATTTTAAATGGGTAAGTTGTATGTTATGTGAATTGTATCTCAATAAAACTGCTTTTTAAAGAAGTTATCACAGATAAAATTTATAAGGAAAAACCATTCATTTCAATTGACCATTATCAAATAAATCAATAACGTACTTACCACACATAGGTGCCCTACAAACATGTTATGAATAGATAATGAATGTTGTAAAACCAGGAATGGAAAACTAACCAATGAAGATGTTTAGAAAAAAATTACATGCAATATCCGCAAGAAAAAAGAAAATTACCTTCCAAGAGTTTTTGACATGATGTATTCATCTCTTAATTCCTTAGGATAAACTGACTGATCATCTACAGTCAGATCAAAAAATACAAAAACTAAGGAAAAAGGGCAGAAATAGGTCTCATTAATTCATTCGATAAAAAGAAGATAAATAGTACTAAAATTTAGTAAACATATGGAACATAAGACAATTGTTTTTAATTACATTTAACATTTAACCCTAAAGGAATTACTTAAGTAGGCTAACAAATATCATGAAAACCATGGAAAATGATAATAGTTAAATTTCATTCTTTAATGGAAATATACGGCATCATTCTCATTATAGTGCAGGAAATCCATATATAAATGCTAGTCTTATTCCTTGACCTCAGAATATTAATTTATATAAAACACCTGTGCAGATTAGCACACATCCAGAACCAAAAAGCAATTAGTCTGAGCCTAGAAAAAAATATTCTAGGCAAGTAATAAACATCCCAATAAAAATTGGACTGTGGGTCATCATACTTGTATTATCTTCTTTAGCCATTTATACCATTACATATCTGGTATTTTATAGTGCAAACCACCTTGAACCTACTTGTAAAGTTAAATAAATAGCACCTTTCAAAAAAATCCCTTTTATGTCCCCATTATTCGGGCTGTATCTCAGAAAAAGAAAAAAAAATCTACTCATTTAATAATTTAACCATCCACATGGGCCAAGCCTGCAACCAGGTATCAAACACTTCAATTCTACAACCTCATCAATGGTAAATTTGCAACTGCCTATTAAATCTTGAAAGCGTGAGATTTGTTAAAACCCTTTAGTTTCCCAGATTTCAGGTGACGAGTTTTGACCTCCCTGGAGTGACCCAGAGATTCAGTCTCTGGCACAAACCTGAGCCACCTCATTATGCTTCATTCCAAGCTGGTCCACACAAGGCAGACACTTAGACACTTGCCTGGTGAGTGAGGCCTGCTGGCCACCTGGGATACAACTGTGCCTCTATGCTTGTGGACATTTATGACCCTAGACGTTCCAGTGGCATCTGAGAATCTGCGAGTTTGAGGGGCTCTGGGCATGTATTTCTCACAAATGTCAAGGTCTACTTCAGGGGCTGCAAACACAGTTGCCCACACAAGCTGGAAGGTCACAAACACAGGTAAGGCTGGGTTGAGTGTAAGACAACGTGGAACAGTAGGGACTTGAGGAGAAAACACATCACCCATCTAAAGGAGGCAGCCTCTAATCAGGACCTGCAAATCCTCAAGTAATGGGATTACAGGCTCAGTGTGGTCAGATATTCCACCTTTTCAAAGAAATTGGGATTTTCACGTTAAAGTACAAATATCAGCAAATCCCTGATAAAATGTCAGTAGACCGAATGCTGTCTGCAGAGTACCAATTTGATCTATTTCAATCATGGCCACCTTTAGCCCATATAAAGCCTTTGTTCAAATTAGAAAAGGTGCCACTTGGAGAGACCAATTAGAGGAAGGCGGCACACAGCTTGTCAGGTGGAGGACAGGCCAAATTTCAGCGTCCAGTTGCCCCTTCGACAAGGTGTTCTCAAACAGCAAAACCCTATGCAGCTGCCCTGACTATAATTATCAGATACGAAACAAAATACAAACAGGGAAAACTAAGTCAATCCCAAAATGCACTTCAGGATGCCCAGTATAGCCATAGTTCTCAGATGCCAGTCTGAAGTCTGACTGCATGACAATCACCTAGGCAGGATTTTTTAATCCCAGAACTACTGGATCAGGATCTATGGGCAAGTGCCTGTGGGAATCTATATTTTTAAGATGTTATCTACACACATACACACACGCATACCCTTCCAAGTTACTCAACTCTCAGATAGTTTTGGGAAGTTCTGTGGGCTTTTTTTTTTAATTAAAGAAACAAGAGTATTCCCTTGTCCAAGGATTTAAAATCACTGTGAGCTACATTTAATGCTGTAGGTCATTTTTACTCTTTCTGCACTGAATTTTTTGTGCTGAAAAACAACTGTTCCTTCTAGATGTCATATTTGTGAAGTTTTAGGAATGGATGCTTATAAAACAGCACTTGATGAGGACAATAAACATCTCCACTTTCACAGGATGATCATTTGGTATTTAAGAAGGTGGAAGGTCTAAATTGAGATTCTTATAGAAAAACCCATAGCCTATAGCCTATTGCCTGGCATATAACAGGAGTTCAATATATATACGCAGAAATGAATGAATGGAAGAAATGAAGAAAGGGAAGAATGGGCTGGGGAGAGAGATGAATTAATGACCTAAAACAACAACTCATAGATATCTAAGACTGATGTGGTATAAACTGTATCAATCAATGAACTATGAACTATCAACTCTCTTAAGCAATATGATAATTCAGTTGACAGTATATGGCTTTAAATAAAACTAATCAAACCAATTAAACCTTAGAAAATCTGTCTTGATAGAACTTTTCTATAATTTGAAAATGCAACTGGGACTGAATTGAATCTTGAATGAGAAGCTACTTTACTTACTGAAACCATACTTCTACAAGGACACATGTCAATTTTCCTTTCATACGGGAGGAAAAAAATTTCAGGAACCATAAGATAACAACATTACCTTTATTACTCCATACTGAAAGTGCAATTTCAGAATTGTTATTCAAAGGAAGGCGTCTTCCTTTCCCTACAAGCTCTCTATTTACAAAGGTTCCATTCCCACTGTGATCCTCGATGTATGCAATGTAAGAGTTTTTAGGACCCATTTCCTAAAACAGAGAACATTTTATTGCAAAGGTGTTACAGTGGAGATTTACAGTGGGAAGATATCTATGAGGGATTACTGCTCTCCCAAATGTATGGATTTTGTCACCTACTCTGAAAAGCCGAAAGTGCTTCTTGCTGTAAGTCCGGTATTTATCCGTTTTTTTCAGCAGTGGCTCATCAAAGCAGTATTCACAGCTTTTATCCCTCCCAAACCAGTAGCTGTCGTTAACACAGTCTGTAACACAAAAGAGCACTCCAGAGGGCTGAGAAATTCCATGTATCAAACACCTTTAAAAATTGCTCATAAAATCTATTGTGGGAAAATAGCCTAAGAAGGCAATCAAAATTATAGATTAGTTTATCAAGATTTTATAAGATTAAATATGAGAGGGGAGAAAAAAATCAAAATTTTCCAACGAGTTGAATAAATTATGGTTTATACATAACCACGAAATAACAAGCAGTCATTAAACATTCTCAAACAATTTTTAATGATTTGGAAAAATACTTATGATATAATAATAACTTCCCACTTATTACCCTCCTGAGGCTGCCCATCATACTTAGCATAAAATCTGCACTTCTCCTCATAACAAGCTGGATGCTCAGGATCTGGCCCCAATCTCTTCCAGCCTCATCTTGTACCCCTCCCCTTGCTCACGACACCCAGCCCACTGGCCCCCTTTCACTGCCCCAAATATGCCAGGCTCCACCTGCTTTGTGGCCTCTGCATTCCTCTTTCACAGCTATTTGAATGGCCACCTTGCCTTTTGCGTCTGGACTCAAATTATCATCTCCCACTCAGCCTTCTATATAAGCAGACTCCCACCTCACCACCCACCTGTTATCAAAATGACATCCTGCTTTATTTCCCTCTAAGTATGGACCATAACTGGAAATTATCTTGATTATTTGTATACCGTCTCCCCACATTCCCTTGTTAGAACATAAATTCCAGGAGGGCAGCTTTTGGTCTCCTGTTTAAGGTACAGCTCCAGCACCTAGGACAATGCATATGGTGGGCAAGTAAATATTCAGGGAAAGACAGACTAGGGAAAATAGTAGCAACTCATATCACAGACAAAGGACTAGTTTCCCTAATATCTGTAAAGTTCCTACAAATAAAAGACAAATAATCTAGAAGAAAAGGGATAAAGGATATGAAGAGACAATTTACAACAGACATAATACAAATGGCTCAAACATATGAAAGGATGGCCAAGCTAACTCAATATAAGAAATTTTAAAAACAAAAAAATACAGTGAGATTCCATGTTCCAATGGTCAGATTGACAAAAATCAAAAAGTGTCATACTGAGTTGGCAAGAGGTATGAAGAATCAGGTACTCCCATACATTGCCAGTAAGAATATATTCATACACCATCTAAGGAGGATAATTTGCCAAGATCTATCAAAATTATGTATGCAACCACTTAACACCCATAAAGATGGCTACAATAAAAAAATAACAAGTGTTGGCAAGGATGCAAAGAAATTGGAACCCTCATTCATTGCTGGTGGGAATGTAAAATGATACAGCCACTGGGGGAAACAGTTTATGGTTCCTCAAACAGTTAAATATAGAACTAATGACTCAGCAATTCCACTCCTAGGTATATACCCGAAAGAACTGAAAACAGGCACCCAAATAAATCCTGTACACGAGTGTTCATACCAGCACTATTCAAAATAGCCAAATGGTGGGAACAACCCAAATGTCCCTCAGTGGATAACAAATTGTGGTATTTACATACAATGGAAGATTATTCAGCCATAAAAAGGCATAAATGCTACAACTCATACATTCTACAGCAGGATCAATCTTGAAAACATGCTAAATGAAAGAAGCCAGATACAAAAGGCCGCATATTGGATGGTATTTATATCAAATATCCAGAACAGTTAAATCTACAGAAATGAAATGCAGATTGGTGGTTGCCAGGGGCAGAAGGCAAGAGGAATGAGGAGTAACTACTTAATGGATACAGGGTTTTATTTTGGTGTAATGGAAATGTTTTGGAACTAGACAGAGGTGGTGGTTGCACAATGTTGTGAATGTACTAACTGCCACTTAACTGTTCACTTTAAAATGATTAATTTTATGTTATCTGAATTTCACCTCAATTTTTTAAAATTACATATGCACACACCCATTGGCTCAGAAAGGACAGAATCATATGTATTAAATAAGGACATATGTACAAGGTTAGTCACTATAGCATTAACCTTATAGCAAAAGATTATAAACAATTTAAATGTCCATTAGTAAGCAGCTAGTTCAATAAATTTATGTATCTATAAAAAGGGATGAGGATCTTCACATTCTGATAGAAGGATATCTAAGATACACTGTTAAGTAGAAAAAGCAAGTTGCAACCAATGTGTTGTGAATTACAATTAGTATAAAAAATGAAGGGAAAAAAGAACACAGACACTTAGTTGCTTATACACACATCAAATATCTCTGGAAGGCTACATAAGAAATCAGCAACACTAGGAAGTAGCTGGGGGAAGGACAGATGAAGACCTCGCATCTCTTCTGAATTCTGTACCTAATACAAATATAACCTATTTAAAAAAATTAAAGTAAATCAATCACTTAAAGAGTCTGCAGTTTAGTGGGAAGATGAACATAGAAACAACAATGATATAGCAGGTAGACTGTCCAGGGGAAACACAGATGCAAGGCCTACGGAACTCTGCCCACAGCTATCAAGGAGGCTTCATGGAGGAGGTGAGACAGGAAGGATAGATTGAGTGGTCTCTTTGGAAGGCAATATGGCAGTATCCATTACAAAGTAAAGCCAAGCCTACTCTATGACCCAGCGATTCGACTCAGGCTCTACCCTAGAGAGACATTTGCCCAACTGACCAAGGAGACGACGACAAGGACATTCACTGGAGTCTTGCTTGCAGGAGTAAAAACTGGAAACAAACTAAGCATCTATTAATAGGGGAAGGAATAAATGAACCATGGTATTTCTACTAGAAACCAGGAGCTTCTGGGACAGTTGGGAAAAAGAAGAGTATGGAAAGTTCAGGATACCAACAAGTATGGTGGACAGAGAATGCAAGTGGCAGCCGCCCAAGGAAGGACATGCTCTGATCTTTGCTCATTAGGAGAGGCCTCAGGGAGATGTGTGCAGAGGGGCAGGGAGAGTAAGGTAGGAGGCAGGGGAACCAGAAGCTCTCAGTGAGGCAAATAGGAGTATGAATCTAAGAAAAGATGGTCCGCTCCTCCAAGTAGAGAAGAAGGGGGTGCAGGTGAGAGGCCATGGGGGAGAGGAACAGATGCATTGGTTTTGGCAAATGAAGTGAAAGTTTAGGTAAGCTCTTTTCCTTTGCCAGGGATTCCAGACCTCTTCCAAGTTCAAACTCACTGACCTCCCTCTCAAAGGATCCTATATCCCTGAAAAAGTTAAGGCCATCTGAGAAAAGTTAACCCATCTCTCCCTTTGATCCCCTTCAGTCCCAACCTTTGGCCTATTTTCCTCACCTTCTCTTTAACATTATTTCTCCATTTTACAGATGAGGATTGTGAGGCTCAGAGAAGCAACATCACTTGCCTGAGGTCACACAGCTAATAAGGCACAGAGCTAGGACTTGAATCCACGTCTATCTGCAGCACCCTCACCATTCCCCGCAACTGACACCACACTCTCACCCTTACTTTCTTCCTACTCAAGCATTTTTTTTTTTTTTTTTTTTGTGGGGAAGACCAGCCCTGAGCTAACATCTATTGCCAATCTTCCCCTTTTTGCTGAGGAAGACTGGCCCTGGGCTAACATCCGTGCCCATCTTCCTCCACTTTTTATATGGGACGCCACCACGGCATGACAGACAGGCGGTGCGTCGGCGGGCGCCCGGGATCCGAACCTGCGAACCCCGGGCTGCCAAGCGCGGACTAAACCGCTGCGCCACCGGGCGGCCCCCTACTCAAGCATTTTTAATCTCTTTCCCTACCAGTCTCTCTTACACTCATAACAGGAATAAGCCTCCATTAGGTTCCACAATCCCCTTTGGCTGCTAATTTTGTTACCTTTCTTACCCCACACTCATTTCTCTCCCAATTACAGGCTAAGAACATAGGTTTAAAGTCTGAAAGTCATAGGTTCAAATCCTGCCTCTACCAACTCCTGACTATATGACCATAGACAAGTTAATCAATTTCTCTCTAAGCCTCAGTTTGCTCTTCTGTAAAATGGAGGTAAGAATAACAATATTCACTCACAGGATTAGTTTGAAATTTAAATAAGATAGTCCCAATACTCCACCCAACAAAAGGAAAATACACATTCTTCTCAAATGCACGTAAGAAACTTCTCCAGGACAGAACATAAGCCAGGCCTAGAAACCTCTCCTCAATAAACTTAAAAGTATAGATATCAGGGGCCGCCCGGTGGCGCAGCGGTTTAGTCCGCGCTTGGCAGCCCGGGGTTCGCAGGTTCAGATCCCGGGCGCCCGCCGACGCACCGCCTGTCTGTCATGCCGTGGCGGCGTCCCATATAAAGTAGAGGAAGATGGGCACGATGTTAGCCCAGGGCCAGTCTTCCTCAGCAAAAAGGGGAAGATTGGCAACAGATGTTAGCTCAGGGCTGGTCTTTCCCACAAAAAAAAAAAAAAAAAGTATAGATATCATACATTGTGTGTTCTCCAACAACAATGTAATGACATTAGAACTCAATAACATAAAGAAATTTAGTAAATTCCCATATAAGTGGAAATTAAACAGCACGCTCCTAAATAACCAAAAGGACAAAGAAAAAAATCACAAGGGAAATTACAGAATACTTTGAAATGAATGAAATGAAGAGACAATATTCCAAAATTTATGGGATGCAGCTAAAGTATTACTTAGAGGGAAATTTATAGCTGTAAATGTCCAAGTTATAATAGAAGAAAGATTTCAAGTCAATAACCTAACCTTCCCTAAGGCACTAGAAAAGAAGAGCAAATAAAACCTAAAGCAAGCAGAGGAAAGAAATAATAAAAATTAGAGCAAAAACAAATGAAATAGAGAATAGGAAAGCAATTAAGAAAATCAATGAAACCAAAAGTTGGTTCTTGGAAAAGATCAACAAATTGACAGTCCTTTGAAAAGACTGACCAAGAAAATATGAGAGAAGACTCAAATTACTAAAATCAGGAATGAAAGAAAGGTAATTACTACTGACCTTACAGAAATAAAAAGGATTAAAAAAAATACTATGAACAATGCTATGACAACATTAGATGACAGATGAAATGGACAAACTCCTTGAAAGACACAAACTACCAAAACTAACAGAAGAAAAAATAGAAAATCTTAATAGACCCAATGACAAGTAAAGAGACTGATTTAGTGTTAAAGAACTTCCTACAAAGAAAAGCCCAGCCCCAGATGGCTTCATTTTAAATTCTACCAAACATTTAAAGAACTAAAGCCAATTCTTCTCAAACTCTTCCAAGAAATATAGGAGGGAACTTTCCCAACTCATTCTATGAGGCCAGTAACACCCTGCCACCAAAACCAGACAAAGAAAACTACAGACCAATATCCCTTATGAATACAGATGCAAAAATCCTCAACAAAATACTACTAGCAAACCAAATTCAGCAACATATAAAAAAGAGTATACATGACAAAGTGAGAATTAACCCAGGAAAGCATGGTTGGTTTAACATCTGAAAACTAATTAATGTAATATGCAGTAACAATAGAATACAGGACATAAACCACAAGATCATCTCAACAGAACAGAAACAGAACAGAATTTTGTTTGACAAAATCCAATAACCCTTCATGATCAAAAAACAAAAACTCAATAAACTAGGAATAGGAGGAAACTTCCTCAACCCAAGAAAGGGCATTTATGAAATACCCAGAGGTAACATCATACTTAATCAGAAAAGAGTGAAATTTTCCCCCCAACATTGGAAACAAGATAAGGATATCCACTCTTACCACTTCTATTTATTGTAGCAGAGGTTCTAGCCATAGCAACTAGGCTACATACACACATATATATACACACACATACATACATATATAAAAGGCATCCATGTTGGAAACGAAGAAGCAAATCTATCTCTATTCACAGATGACATAATCTTGTATGTAGAAAATCCTAAGGAACCTACTAAACAAAATTTGGCAACATTGCAGGATACAAGATCAATATACAAAAATCACTTGTATTTCTATACACTAGCAATGAACAAAACTAAAATAAAATTATAAAGTAATTCCATTTACAATAACATAAAAAGAATAAAACTCTTAGGAATAAATTTAACAAAAGAAATGCAAATCTTTTTTTTTCTTTTTGGTGGGGAAGATTGTCCCTGAGCTAACATCTGTGCCAATCTTCCTCTATTTTGTATATGGGACGCTGCCAAGGCATGGCTTGATAAGTGGTGTGTAGGTCCACGCCTGGAATCCAAACCCAGGAACCCCAGGCCGCCGAAGTGGAGTGCGCAAACTTAACCATTATGCCACTGGGCCAGCCCCAGAAATACAAATCTTACATTCTAAAAACTACAAAACAGAGCCAGCCCTGATGGCCTAGTAGTTAAAGTTCAGCGTGTTCTGCTTCACTGGCCCAGGTTCAGTTCCCAGCCATGGAACTACACCACTCATCTGTCAGTAGCCATGCTCTGGTGGCCACTCACATAGAAGAACTAGGACTTACAACTAGAATAGATGACTATGTACTGGGGCTTTGAGGGGGAAAAAAAAAGAGAGAGAGAGAAGAAGACTGGCAACAGATGTTAGCTCAGGGCAAATCTTTCCCAGCAAAAAAAAAAAAAAAGAAAACTACAAAACATTGTTGAAAAAAATTTTAAAGACCTATATAAATGTTCATGAATTGGAAGACTTAATATTGTTAAGATAGCAAAACTCCCAATCTACAAATTTACACAGTCCCTATCAAAATCCCAGCTGCCTTCCTGCAGAAATTAACAAGTTCAAACTAAAATTCTCAGGAAATGCAAGCACCCAGAATACCCAAGTACTACTTACGTTCTGCAACTTCAAAACTTACTACAAAGCTACCAAAATCAAGAGAGTGTGGTACTAGCATAAGGATAGACATAAAGACCAATGGAAAAGAACTGAGAGACCAGAAATAAATCTTCACATTTACAGTCAAGTGATTTTCAAAAAGGGTGCCAAAACAATTCATTGTGGAAAGAATAGTCTTTTTAACATATAGTACTAGGACAAGTGGATATCCACATGCAAAATAATAAGAGTTGAAACCCTTACCTCACAACATACACAAAAATCAACTAAAGCAGAATCAAAGACTAATTGTAGGAGCTGAAACTATAAAACTCTATGAAGAAAAAAATACTGATAAAGCTTTGTAATCTTGGGTTAAGCAATGCTTTTATAGATATGAAACCAAAAGCATAAGTAACAAAAGAAAAAATAGAGAAATTGGACATAATTAAAATTTAAAATGTGTGTCAAAGAACACCATCAAGAAAGTGCAAAAAACAACTTCAAGAATGGGACAAAATATTTCTCCAAAGAAAATACAAAAATGGCCAATAAGCACATGAAAAGATGTTCAATATCATCAGTCATCAGGGAAACGCAAATCAAAACCACAATGAGATACTACTTCATACCTACTAGGATGACTATAGTCAAAAAGACAGATAATAAATGGTAGTGAAATGTGGAGAAATTGGAACTGTCATACATTGCTGGTGGGACTATAAAATGGTACAGCTGCTGTGAAAAAGAGCTTGGTTCCTTAAAAAGTTAAACACAGAATTACCATATTATCTAGCAATTCTACTCCTAGGTATATACCAAAAAAATTGAAAACAGGGACTCAAACAGATATTTGCACACAAATATTCAGAACAGCATTATTCACAATAGCCAAAAGGTGGAAATAACCCAAGTGTCCATCAATGGATGAATGGATAAACAAAATGTGTTATATACATACAATGGAATATTATTCAGCCAGCCATAAAAAGAAATAAAGTTCTGATACATGATACAACATGAATGAACTTTGAAAACATTATGCTAAGTGAAAGAAGCCAGACACAAAAGGATAAATATTATAATTCCACTGAAATGAAATATCCAGAATAGGTAAATTCATAGACACAGAAAGTAGTCAGAAATTACCAGAGGAACTTAATGGGGAAAGCACAAGGACACCCTCTTCAATAAATGTTGTTGAGAAAACTGGATACCCACATACAGAAAAATGAAACTGAACCCCTATCTTACACCACTCATAAAAATTAACTCAAAATGGATTAATGACTTAAACATAGGAACTGAAACCATAAAACCCCTAGAAGAAAACATAGGAAGAAAGTTCCTGATATTGGTCTTGGCAACGATTTTTGGGATATGACACCAAAAGTACAAGTAACAAAATAAGTAGGACTACATAAAATGAAAAAGCTTCTGCATAGCAAAAGAAGCAATTGACAAATTGAAAAGGCAACCTATAGAATGGGAGAAAATATTTGCAAATCATATATAAGAAGTTAATATCCAAAATATATAAAGAACTCATATAACTCAATAGCCAAAAAAACCCAAACATGATTAAAAAATAAGCAGAAGATCTAAATAGACATTTTTCCAAAGAAGACCAACAAGTACATGAAAAGGTGCTCAACATCACTAATCATCAGAGAAATGCAAATCAAAACCACAATGAGATAACACCTCACACCTGTTAGAATGGCTATCATCAAAAAGACAAGAAATGATAAGTGTTGGCTAGGAAGTGGAGAAAAAGGAACACTTGTGCACTGTTGGTGGGAATGTAAAGTACAGCCATTACAAAAAACAGTATGGAAATTCCTCAGACAACTAAAAACAGAACTGCCATATGATCCAGCAATCCCACTTCTGGGTATATATCCGAAGGAAATGAAAATAGGATATGGAAGAGATAAACATCTGCACTCTCATGTTCACTGCAGCATTATCCACAATAGCCAAGATATGGAAACAACCTAAGTGTCTGTCAACAGATGAATGGATAAAGATGTGGTATATACGTAACACAATATTATTCAGTCATGAGAATGAAGGAAATCCTGCCATTTGCAACAAGGATGAACCTTGAGGGCATTATTCTAACTGAAAGAAGCCGGACAGAGAAAGACAAATACTTTATGATATCACTTATATGTGAAATTGTAAAAGCTAGATGCATAGTAACAGAGAGTAGAATGATGGTTACCAGGGGCTGGGGGAAGGAGAAATGGGGAGGTGTTGGTCAAAGGATACAAACTTCCACTTATAAGATGATTAAGTGCTGGGGATCTAATGTACAGTATGGTCATTACAGTTAATAACACTGTATTATATACTTAAAAGTTGCTAAGAGAGTAGACCTTAAATGTTCTCACCACAAAAAAGAAATGGTAACTATGTGATGTGATGGAGGTGTTAGCTAACACTACGGTGGTAATCATACTGCAATATGTAAGTGTATCAAAGCAACACATTGTACGCCTTAAATTTATAGAATGATATACATCAATTACATCTCAATAAAGCCAAGGGGTAAAAAAAAGAAAGAAATTACCAGAGGGAAAATTTTGGAAATAGATAATGGTGACGGTTGTACAACATTGTGAATGTACTTAACGCCACTGAATTGTATACTTAAATGGTTAAAATGGTAAAATTTTGTTATCTATATTTACTACGATGAAAAAAATACTTAGGAATAAATCTTTTAAAGTGCAAGACTTGTACATGAAAACTACAAAACATCACTGAAAGAAATTAGGGAAGAATTAAGTAAATGGAAAGACATCCCATGTTCGTAGACTGGAAGCCTTAATTATTATTAAGATGGCAATACTGCCCAAATTGATCTACGGATTCAATGTAATCCCTATCAAAATCCCAGCTGCCTTCTTTGCAGGAAGTGACAAGCTTATCCTAAAATTCATATGGAAATGCAAGGGACCCAAAATAGTCAAAACAATCCTGAAAAAGAAGAACAAATTGGGACTCACTCCAGATTTCAAAACTTACCACAAAGCTACAGCAATCAAGAATTTATGGTACTGACATAAGGATAGACACACAGATCAACGGAACAGAATTGAAAGTCCAGAATTAAACCTTCACATTTATGTCAAATGATCTTCGACAAGGGTGCCAAGAACATTCAATGGTGAAACAATTGTCCCTTCAAGAAATAGTGCTCGGACCACTGGATATTCACATGTAAAAGGATGAATTTGGACCCCTACCTCATATCATAAACAAAAATCAACTCAAAATGGATCAACATAAGAGCTAAAACTATAAACTTTAGGAGAAAACATAGGTGTAAATCAATAATAATAATAATAAAACAGTTGAGCACCTTATTAAGCTCTTTATACATAATCTCAATTTTAAAGGTGATGCATCCCATTTCACCCTTTCCCACCATTTCTGTTTCCCATTCACCTAAGCCTAAAGTCGTAAGCCTATCTTAAAAATATGGCTTAAATGAGTAAATAGCTTCAAATGTTTACATCTAAATTTAAAGTTGCACGTATGAATGTTGCTATCTTATCTCTCCATTTTTTACTGTTTTTTCAAGTCATCAAAGTTGGACATGACATAAAAGGGAAGGGTGAGTGACAAGGTACAAAATGTTACATTAGTTACTCATTTCTTTACATTATTATTTTCAATTCCATTAATGTCCAGTTCAAAAAATTTTTTTAAATGAAGAGTCATTTTAATCCAAGAAGGAGAAAAAATGCTATTTAAAACATGCTGAGAGCAATGCCTTACTCTTAGAACCAGTGTCAGAGAGGATGAATGTATTTAAACTTCAAGTTTGGCTATTTTGAAATAAAAACAAATAATAGGTGGTCAACAAATAGTCTTCCCATTCTGAAAGTGTAAAACTGATGCTCTGAAGCTGCTGCATACCACAGCAGGGGTTAAGTCGTGAAGTTTTTGTGATTAAATGGTAAATGTCTGCAAGTTTGCATGAATCTCCACTTTTCGAGGGAAAGGGTCCAATGGGCAAAGATGCCCAATTAGTATCTGTGGAAAGAAAAAATGAAGGGGAACCACAGCAGGTAAGAGCCAGCACGTACCTGAGACTGCTTCCTTGGTTTCATCTTTCATCACCTTCAAACTCCAGAATCATTGCAGGAGTGTCTTGAAGCTGCAACAACTTTCTGGAATTGTTTTTCTTAGCAATATATGACACTACATAACAAAGGGTCTTACCAAGATTGGAGAATCCATCCTGAAGGGCCCATAATCGAGCCCAAGGGGCAGGAACAGGCTCCTCGGGTTCTTGGTCCTCAGGAATAGAATAGAGTTCCTGAGTGGACACTGTGTCCAAGGAGCTCAGCGTCCCCGAGCTGGAGTGAGAGGACTGGCTGGACGTGGGCACTGTGCTGGTGGAGGAGCTGGACGTGCTCTGGGACTGTGAAGAGGGGCCCTGTGTCTGTGAGGAGAGCCCATGGGACTGCAAGAAGCCACCTTGGGACTGTGAGGAGACACTGCCATGGGACTGCTGACGCTCCACATCCTTCTCCTGAGACATCACGACCTCAAAATAAGTGTCCAACAATAAGGTGAGTTTCAAGGAACAAGACAAAGTTCAAGAGTGAAGACTGGGCATATTACAATGGCAAAAAAAACAAAATCCAGAGCAAGAATGCTCTGCAAAAATGAAAATTCTAACAGTGGAGACCTACAGTTCTTCTGGACTGAGTTTTTCATCACATCAGTTTAACCAGTTTTTTGTCTGACAGCCACAAACCACAGGGAAAAGAAACAAAAAAATTATTTGAAGGCTATAAATAAC
Organism: Tapirus indicus; assembly: GCA_031878705.1. Lineage (NCBI taxonomy): Eukaryota > Metazoa > Chordata > Mammalia > Perissodactyla > Tapiridae > Tapirus > Tapirus indicus. The sequence continues at coordinate 22,663,540 of CM062938.1, forward strand.
CAAAAAGCAATGAAACTGAGTTGGGGAGGGGGAGAGACTTGTAACAGCTTACATTCACCCAATTTTTAAAACATATTCATTAATACAATCAACACTACACTTAAATTTCATATGTATTTTGGAAAAAGGAGAGACGAGGACGGGTCAAGTGGCCTGGGGTAGAAGATGGACAAAGAGAATCTGTACTGTAACTCCCTGCGCCACTCTAGGGGTGGCAATTTACATAAAATGTCACTGATGCCCCTCCTCCCCCAAGCCAGTTCCTGGAGGGTAGGACTCACCTCCTGTTGCTCATTCTAGATTCTTTGACTCCTACCTAAGAGCAGGGCCACTTAATGAGGCAGAACACAAAGAAGACTGCTCTAAACAACTTCACCTAGCCCTTTGTGATGCTAAGTAACTACTGGGCTCAACTTATCAACATCCTAAATGGCCTCTCAGCATGACAGAATCCTGCAGAAACCATTCTTTGAGTCACAGGAGACTGTAACATAGGTTCCCACCCTTGCTTTAGAATTAACTTGACGGACAGCAAACTCTGTTAACAGAATTTACAGTAAAGTCACTTTCAATCCCTAACTTTAAATCCCTAATCTGATGTAAGAAATAAAGGGTGCATTCTCTCCAGATCCCCACACTCACGCTACTCAAGGAGAACACAGTAAACATTACTCACACTGATTGCATTTACACAGCTTTCCAGATACAAAGGTCCTGATGAGTCTTCCTTAAAGCACACCAGGAAGGGATGCCAGAGCTGAATCTGTCACTCCAGGACCTGCTGCTCTACTACCTCAGCCAGGCTGTGTCCTTCTGCAGCTTTTTGAGCAAGACTTCTCTGCCCTGAAAACCGGTATACAGTGTGTCAAAAGGTAGCTGCTATCATCGCTTATGATAAATAGGGGTCCACGGGACCGGGACCACACTGGCCTCAGCGATGAGGAGAAAGTATAACGGAGTGGTTAGAGACAAACAGGTCTAGAGTCAAATGCCTGAGTTAAATCTTTGCATGACCTTTAGGTAGATCACAACTTCTCTGAGCCTATTTCCTTATCTGAAAAAAAGTAGATGGATCCTGAGGATTAACTGAGACGATACATGAAAGCTCCTCCCCCAGTAATGCTTGATAATTGAGAGAACAGAATTCCAGTCCCAAATAATCCGACAGCCGGAAAAGCCCTTACAAGTGCAACACAATTTTTTTTTTCAAATAGAGAAACTGAGTCCCAAGGAGGATTGGTACCCTCCGACCCGTTCCCCACCACCCTATCCCACACACTTACTTATGGACATTCGCAGGGCATCTTCCTACATATGTCAGTGTGTTTCCAGTTCCTGCAGCGCCTAGCAGCTAAGAGTGGGTTCTTAATAGGTATTTTCGAGATTGATCCTAAGGTATAGTAAGAATTACAACATTTATAGAACTCCTTACAAAGCAACTTCGCTCTGATTTTGAAGAGCACAGCTTTGTTCCATCTTATCCTGTATGTCCGGGCCAGTTTCAGCTTGTAAGTAACAGGGGAAGTGAACTTCACCTCGAGTTTATCTACAAAGAAGGAAGAGAGTCGCCACGCATTTTTCTCCCCACCGCCCGACCTCAAAAACCGAACAAAGCGGAAGCTCAGGAAAGTCAGCTCGCATTAAGACCCTGAGGACTGGATTCGAATCCCCAACCACCCAAGAGAAGTTCCCCACTAAGACTCACCACGTGAGCCCACCTGAAGTCACACACTCACAGCAGCCGCAGCCACCCGAGTGGCGCTAAACAAGCAGATACAAACTCCACCCTCAGCCAATCAAAACGCCCCTCCGCCGCCGCCGGACCAATGAGAAGCAGCGGATGTGACCGTCCACAGGGAGCCTAAAGGCTTTCTGGGAGTTGTAGTTTAGAACTCAGAGCGGGACTCAGAATCCAGTTTTCCCCTGGTGATCCCGCCCCCTCAGCTCCCCAGCCAATCAGCGTCACCAGTCTAGTCGACTGCTCTCTCTCTCCCCTTTTCCCCCCACGGGTGACCGGGGCGAGATAGGCCGCGAGCCAGATGTGGGGCGGGAGGGCTGGGGCCTTGCTTCGGGTGTGGGGGTTGTGGCCAGCAGGGGTTCTCGGAAGGAGACCGCTTAGCTGCAATACTGCATCGCTAGCGGGAAGCAACTCCCCCGGGTGTTGGAACTGCGGCGGCGCAGGGGGCCCCGTGCGGGGGGACGGGTTCTTCTGCCCGCAGTGCCGCGCGCTGCAGCCACCCGATCCCACTCGAGACTACTTCAGCCTCATGGACTGGTACGGGGGGCGGTTTCGGGAAATGCGCCAGGGCGAGAGGGGACGGCGGATGAGGCTCGGGAAGGAGGAGGAACGGGTTAGAAAGGCGGGCGGAGCGCTAGAGAACAGGGGTTGGGGGTGGGGTCTGGGAAAATGGAGGATGGGATGTGTCCTGAGAGAGAGGAAATTGAGGGGCGGGCCTGAGGGAAGGGGTTTCGAGGGATAGAGACAAGAGTGGAGGCAGGACTGGAGGGGCGGCGAATGAAGTTAGGGGAAATTGAAGGATGGAAGCTTCAGTGGAGGGAGACTGGGGGCGGGGACCTGAGAGAAGGAGAAGTTGAGAGGCGGGGCCTGAGGGAAAGGGGAGATGGAGGGCGGGGTCTGAGGGAAGGGTACTTGAGGGGCCTGGGAGAAGGGAGACTTGAGAGATACGGTCAGAATGATTAAAGTTAGGTTGAGACTTTTAAGAAAGGAGTACGAGGTGTTATCCAAAATAAGGGAGTAAAAGAGCTGAAAACCTAATGTTGTAGGCGGAGTCTAAGAGAAAAGCGAGAATTGGAGGGAGAGAGTCTGAGAAAGGGATATTTTTTTTCCCATTTTCCTCCGAAGGTTGAGGAGCATGGAGAGGTGGTGAAGTTTGGGCGGAGTTAAACCTTGAGGTAGGGCAGGCTATGGGAAGAGGAAGTGAAAGAGATTAGATTAAAATAAAGTGGGAGACAGAGATGAAGAGACCTGGGCCTTGAAAAGATAGGGGGGGATTCGGGAATGCTCCTTCCCCTTAACTCTGGGATCTGCTCCCACCAGTCACTTAGCACTTATGATGGGCTGCAGTAACACTACCCTTTAAGTTGTTCAAGGTGCCAAACTTTTTTCCACCTCAGGGCCTTTGTATGGTCCCTCTGCCTGGATGACTCTTCCCTCTGATCTTGGATTACTCCTCATCATTCAGGTCTCAGTTCAAATGTCATCTCTTTGTCACCCACATCTACCACTCTCTCTGACCCTATTCTCTTTTCCCTCACACTACTTACCACTTTTTGAAATTATCTCTGTCTACATGTTTATTGCATCTTCCCCATGAGAACAGGAACCAGGCCCCTAGGGTACAAATCTATAAATATTTGATGCATGAATTTCTTCTCCCGATTTTCTTCCAGCAACCGCTCCTTCAGAGTTGACACTGCAAAGCTCCAGCAAAGGTACCAGCAACTACAGCGTCTTGTCCACCCAGATTTCTTCAGCCAGAGGTCTCAGGTAGCCTATTGGCCACTCTTAATGATACCCAAACACACGTGCACACCGGGTGGGTGGCAGTGGCCTTGTGGTTATGTAATTCTCTGGGACAGAGCTAGACAACCAGCTCCACCCTGTGGCAGGCTGATATCAGCCAGCCAAGCCCTGGACCTGTCCTGCACTCACAGCTTTTACCCGACTTCCCAACAGAATTAGAACCCATCAGTTGCAAATAAAGAGAGCTCATCCCACACCAGTTCCACTCTGACCAGTTCTTAGGTGCCTGCCCATTGGTATTTTATGAAACAGTTTGTGAATGTAAGATGCCTGATTTGGTTGGTAATAAGAGTATGTTTATCTCCACTAACAGACTGAAAAGGACTTTTCAGAGAAGCATTCAACTCTGGTGAATGATGCCTATAAGACCCTTCTGGCCCCCCTGAGCAGGGGACTATACCTTGTAAGGTGATTTCCCATGTGTGACTGCCCGGTGTCCATTATGCTATGACTGCTGCTCCTCTGTGTTCAGCAGAGGAGTGCTTGAGACCTAAGCTAGTCCAGGGATCCAAAGATATTTAGATCTTAATATTTAGATATTTAAAAAGACCTTATACAAAAATAGTTGTCTCTGGGTATTCTCTGTAAATCCTTAGTTGCCCAACTGCTTTGTGTGTGTGTGTGTGTGTGTGTGTGTGTGTGTGTGTGTGTGTGTGTGAGGAAGACCAGCCCTGAGCTAACATCCATTGCCAATCCTCCTCTTTTTGCTGAGGAAGACTGGCCCTGGGCTAACATCCATGCCCATCCGTGCTGATGGCTGACAAGCAGTGCATCAGCAGGTGCCTGGGATCCAAACCCGCAAACCCCGGGATGCCAAAGCGCGACCTAAACTGCTGTGCCATTGGCACCCCCCCCAGCTGCATTTTTGAAACTGTTTTCTATAAATTTCAAGACTTGGATGGTGATAGCTTTTAGAGAAGAGTAATTTTGGGGTTATTTTTGGAGGGGGGTGAGCACCTTAGAATTTTAGGATTTAGTAGAATTTTTGCAAATATCTAGTTCAACCTCCCAAATGGAGGAATGACTCCCCTGGGGTCATACAGTTCCAGGTAGCAGAGAGGGATCCCATCCTAGCACTCTTGTCTCAGCCCAAGTTTCCAGCACCCTACCCTCACACTTTCGTTATTAGGACAGTTCAAGTTTTCCCGGTGAATGATATTCTGTTCTGAAGGGTGAGTAGGATTTGTGACCCTAACCATAGTTTCTTGAATCTTATTTATAATAAATAAATACAAATAAGTTATATTTATATATTACATATATATATAACTTATGTCTTCCCTGCTTTATGCCCCAATAGCTAAAGCTCCATGGAGTAGAGATTCCTGAAGGGACAGATTATGAAATGGACAGGCAATTTCTCATGGAAATAATGGAAATGAATGAAAAACTCGCAGAACCTCAAAGTGAAGCTGCCATGAAAGAGATTGAATCTGTTGTCAGAGGTAAAAGACAAAATACCACCAAATTCATTTTATTGCCATTATGAGTAAATGTCTGGAGTTAAGTGAAAAATGAATATAAAGAGTACATATTGGTCATCATAATGATTCAGGGAGTAGTTTTTTTCTGAATTATATTGAAACCAGTTTTCTCTGGAAGTTAGACTTGCAACATCCCTAAGTCTCTGGAAGTCTGCCTTAAACCAGGAGCGTAGTAGTGTTTTGCAGATTGCAATCCTCCTTCCTACCCATGACATCGTTTGGATAACATTATTATCTCTGACAAGAAAAATAGGCTTCAGAGGTTCATGGAAATGCCCAAGATCACATTGCAAAGCAAAGATTGAAACCTTGATCTTCTGATCCCAGGTTGCTTTGCTTTCCATTTTTTTCCATAGTGTTTCAGTCAGCGTTCTCTGGAGAAAAAGAACCAATAGTGTGCATGTGTGTGTGTATACATATAGAGAGAGAAAGAAAGAGAAAGGAATTTTAAGGAATTGGCTGACAAGATTATGAGGGCTGGCAAGTCCAGAATATGTAGGGCACACCAGCAGGGTGGAAACTCAGGCAAGATTTCTATGTTAGTCTTGAGGCAGAATTCCTTCTCCAGGAAACCTCAGTTTTTGCTCTTAATACCTTCCATTGCTTGGATGAGGCCCACCCACATGATCAAAGACAATCTCCTGATTTAAAATCAGTTGATTGTAAATGTTAGTCATATCTACAAAATACCTTCACAACAACATCTAGACTAGTGTTTGACCAAACAACTGGGCACTACAGCCTAAAAGTTGACACATAAAATTAACCATACCATGGAGAAAAGGCCTCAAGGCTCTCACTCCGATTGTATGCACTTTCACAAATGTTTATGGCATGCCTACTATGTATCAGGCACTAAGGATACAGCAGTGAACAAGAAAGACATGGTCCATGCCTCCATGGAGTTTATATATTCCAACTCAGTGGGTCCAAAATGGAATTCAGGAGCATCTCCCTTCCCTCTCAAAAAAATAATCTATGCCTCTTCTGATGTTCTCTTTCTAAGTGAGTGACACTATCCAGTTGCACAGTCCAAAACAGTCAGTAGGCATCGTTAACAACTTATTCTCCCTTACCCCTATAGACAATCCATCACCAAATCTTGAAAAGCTGACCTTCTAAATGTGTCTCAAATCCATCCATCCATCTTCACTGCCACCATCCTGTTCCACACTACCATTCTCTCTCACCTAGACAACTGCGGTGACTCCAGACTGGTTTATCTGTACCTTCAAGCTAATGTATTCCTACACTGTCACTTGTGTGATCTTTTTGAAACCCAAATCTAATCATATCACCCTTGGCCTTGCTTAAAAACTTTAAGTGGTGTCCTATTGCTCTCAGGTTAAGGACCAAACTCTTTGGCATGGCTTACAAGGCCCTGCATGATCTGGCCTCTGCTTCCTCCCGTTTGCTCCTTCCACTCTAGCCACATGGGCTACTACCAGTTCTTCATCTGTACCATGCACCTTCCTACCCCAGGGCCTTTGTACATGCTATTGCTTCTGCCTGAAACCCTCTTCCCCTCTATCCCATCTAGTTAACTCTTCCTCCCATCAGATCTGGGGACAATCATCACTTCCTCAGACTCCTCAGAGAACCTCTCTGTCTATACCCTTTGGCATTGGGTACCCGTCTCTTGTAGGACTAATCACCATTATAACCTTACTGTTCTGTGTGAGATTATTTGACCAATATCAGCCTCCCCTATATTAGACTAATAAGTTCTGCAGAGGCTGAAATTGCATCTGCTTTTTGCTTCCCTCACATCCTCAGCACATGTATTAGTACTTGGATTATAACAGGGGATCAGTAAATATTTATTAAATGAGTGAATAAACAAACAAAGAGGTTAAAAGCAGTAAAATAGAAGTTGTAGTGGGAGCACTGTCAGCTGGGCATGTATCAACATCATTCGGTGTGGGTGGTTTGGGGAGAAGAGAAACTCTGGATTTGCAGTCAGAAGCCCCAGCTGCAGGGGTTCAAAAGGCAGAAGATCATGAAGCTCTGGAATGAGGTGGACGTGGATTCAGTCTCAACACTGCCACTGACTTGTTGTGTGACTTGGAGCTAGTGACTTCACCACTCTGAGCTTCAGTTTCCTCATCTGTAAAATGGAGACGATATTTGTACTGGTTGTTGCAAGGACCAAATTAGATACAGCATGTAAAACACTTAATGCAGTGGCTGGCCCATAGTAAGTGCTCAACCAATGGTGGAGGTTATTCTAGCCCAATAGTAAACATCTGACTGAGCAGGTCACTGACCTTCATTTAGATTGATTCCTAAATTCTTCCCCACAGGTACCTGCTGAGGCCCAAGTTAAGTGAATGTTCCGGGGCATAGAGCTAGTTAGTTTTGTGGTCAGGCCTCCAGGCTCCTAGTCTGGTGTTCTTTTGTCTGCACCGTGTTGCTACCTGAGAAGTGAGTTTCCGACCACTATCTAGGAATCTGGAGACTTGGGGTCTGTTCCCAGCAACTCCACTCACCAACCATGTGACCACAGGACAATCCCCCAATACCTGCCATTGCCTATGATGAGGATATAGTGTATTTGAAAGTGCTTTGAAAATAGGTGCCATATAAATGATTGATACCATTTATATCTGGAAGATGCCCTTATTGTAAAATTCCTCATCTCCTAATGAGGAAACAACAGAAACATGAGAGAGCTGCTCCTTTACTTCACCCGGCATCTCTCTCTTGAGGTACAATATGATCTAAATGTTTCGTTTTCCTGAGAGGCTGTGTAATTTGAAGTGGTTGCCTGAAACACTGTAATGCCCTGCTGATAGGCGAGCCCAGCCTGTAAATGTTCTCCTTGCTGAAATCTGGAGGGTTCAGATTGCTTGGTGGAGATAGTCAAGGCATTTCCTTGCCCTTTTTTTTTAATGATTCTGTAGCCATTTTATGAGCCTTGGTGATTGCCCGTCAGACCTTTCATGGGTAGAAAAACAAGGGGCCAGCCCCGTGGCGTAGTGGTTGGGTTCAGCATGCTCCACTTCGGCGGCCCAGGTTCGCGGGTTTGGATTCCAGGCGCGCACCTACACCACTCATCAGCCACGCTGTGTGGGCAACCCACTTCCAAGTAGAGGAAGATTGGCACAGATGTTAGCTCAGGGTGAATCTTCCTCAGTGGCAAAAAAAGGCCTTAAAAAAAAGAAAAACAAGAATGTGACTAGGGTCAGCCCGTGCTGCCCCGAACCAGAGCTGCTGTCATGGGACATGTAGTGACAGAGGTTATGAAGCCTTATCCTTGAATCCAAGCTCCTTGAATCCAGCATAATTACAAAGTGTTGTCTTCATATCATGAGTCTATTTAAATAGAAAAATTAAGATAATGGTTTTCTCTTTCAGCTAAGCAGAAAGAATTAACTGACAATGTGAGCAGAGCTTTTGAACGAGGTACTTTCTTCATTTCTTGACTTTCTTCAATATGGAAAGAAACTGTAAGCACTAAACTAGAACCATCCATTCAATAAGTAGCTATTTTATACCCATCCTCTGATAGGTACATAGGGAGATATGTAACATATACGAGTCTACATTTCTGCCTTCAGGATTCACAGTCTTACTGGAGAAATAAGCTGAGTGCCAAAAAAGTGATATGCCAATGAAAGATTAGATGAGAGAAAGTACTTCCATTCCCCTTTAGCAAGTAGGAAAAGATAAAGTGAGGGATGAGGCTGAAGCCAACACAGGCAGATCCTAAGGGCAAGGCTGCACAGCCAACATTTGGCAAAGCCTGCACACTCTTCTTCTGCAATGCCCAGGAGAAGTCCATGGGAGAGCTGTGCCTGAATGACAAATATGGAATGTTCATCCTTGTCCCTGCTGCTCCTGGCTCTCAGATTGAAGAGACTAGATCTATTTCTAACTCTTTTTAAGCAGGAACAACCTTTCTCGCCATCCCTGACTTTTGCCACCCCTTAAATGAGAAAATAATAGCCCTTTGGCTTAGGGATCATTTGATTGCAGGAAGCAGAAAGCTACTCACACTAGCCCAGACAAAGGGAGTTTATTGTAAGGAATCAGGACTCTCTCCCAGATTCCAAAGAGAAAGTCCTTGCAATGATTTAGAACAGTGTGATAAGAGCTTTTCAGGGACAGAACCTAGGAACCAGAAAGCAATCTGGAACCAAGACTGCAGTCCTGGACCTGTGCCCCTGGCAGTCCACTCCATCCTCCTCTCCTCTCTGTAAACCAGTTCCATCTGCTTCCTTACTAGTATACAGTGCTCCAAAGTGGCCTCCTTCACTGGATGATTCCTTAATCTATTCCTTGGTCTATCACCTTATAAGAATAAGACCTTTCACCATCTGCCTAGAGTCCCCTAGACCCAACTCTAGATTCCTGGGAGAGAGAATTTGATTGGCCCAGCTGAGCCAGATGTCGCCTCCAGTCCAGTCAGCTAGGGCCAAGGAGATAGGCTTACACAGTGTGCTGCCTACTTTGCAGAGACTGTGGGAGCCAAATCAGAGAAGCAGGCAGATGGAGGGTCTCTAAAAAGATGTGGAGGAATGTAAATTAACAGCAGAAAAGACAGGAACCTAGCCCCACATATCTGCCTGAAATCCATGTCCCTAACCCACTGGCTAAGATGCTCAGGTTGTGTTCCACCAGGGCCCACCCCCAGCTCTTGTTATACCTTTGTATACTTTTATTTTTTTAATTATTAAATATAATTTTTCAAAAGAATAAATAATATGTAAGTACAATTTAAGGATTAATAACAGAACAAACACCCATATCCCCACCACTCAGCTTAAAAAATAAAACATGCAAAGAAGATATACCAATGGCCAATAAGCACATAAAAAGATGCTCAACATCACTAACCATTAGGGAGATGAAAATTGAAACCACAATGAGATACTACCTCACACCTATTAACATGAGTACTATCAAAAAACAGCCCCAGAAAATAATAAATGTTGGCAAGAATGTGGAGAAGTTGGAACCCTTGTGCACTGTTGTTGGGAATGTAAAATAGTGCAGACACTATGGAAAATGGTATGGCAGTTCCTCAAAAAATTAAAAGTAGAATTACCATACAATCCAGCAATTCCACTTCTGGGTGTATACCTAAAGAATTGACAGCAGGGACAAAGAGATGCACTGTCAAAGATAAAGCCAGATACTAGTTAAAGTGGTAAGGACAGATCTGAATCAGTAATAACTGTTGCAATGGAGATAAGAGTCAATTTTAAAGGGCGAATGAGGGAGTAGGGAGAGAGGGTGAGCAGGGCTCAGTAGAGTCAGGGAAGTGAAAAATTAGAAAAGGCCGGAAGAAGGGTTGTTGTGTGAAACCCATCTGGGTTTGCTAATTGGTGCTTGTCGAAGTCTGGCTTCTTCCCTCCCATAGAACCTGGGAGGCAGGGGCCCTATTTTCAGGTGTTAGCTGGAACACACAGTATGAAAGAAACATTCTTCTTTCCTGTGAGCAATATAAGTCTATTTCTCATTCGATCGCCTTTTGTTTATTAAGGACTAGCTGAACCATCTGTTGAGATTTGGTAGTAGAGGATATTTGCTGGATGACGTGAGTGATGAGGCATTTAATGAGGAGCATCTCTATGGAAACAAAAGGAAAAACAGAGGTTAATGGTTGGAGCAGACTATAAATCCTGCTTCTGAGTCGAGAGAGCAGCCACTTGAGAAGACACTGAACTCTTAAGCATCTTTAGATGGTGGCACAAGGACAGCAGTGGCCATCTGATGGATTTCCTGGTTTATAGTTGGAATGTTTGTGGTGATGGCTTAGACTTCAGTGTCATGGTCATGGTTCTCTCCCAGAGCAGAGCATGGAAGATGCGGGAGTTCTGGTGGACCTTCTGAGTGGCCCATCTACCAGCAGCTCCAGGCACAAAGGTTGCCCATACATGATTTGTTGTGGTGATGAGTTCTTTGAAGTTTATATCAAGTTGCCTGGCTTCAGCTTGCAGGATTTTTTCAGATCCTGGAGGAAAGGGGCAGCTACAAGACAACCTGAGTCCCATTAAGGATCTGGGCAGTCAGGTTTTAGTTCTTAGTCGGGAGGGAGGGAGAAAAATTGGAAACATCAGTCTGGAAAGTTGTAGTCAGATATTGAATGAAACTAGAAGAGGATTTGGTAAGGGCTGATATAATGAGAACCATGACCATGACACTGAAGTCTAGGCCATCACCACAAACATTCCAACTATAAACCAGGAAATCCATTAGATGGCCACTGCTGTCATCATGTCACCATCTAAAGATGCTTAAGAGTTCAAGCTGGCAGGATCCAGTTCAGTTTATAGGGAGAAATAAAACCTCAAAGACTGAATAGGACTAGATTCTAATAACCCACAAAGGTGTGTTATACATTTAAACTGAAATAAATAAAATCTCCCTCTGCAATCACTCCCCTTTTTAATCAAAGTAAGATTATTCTTGTTTACAAAATAATTTTAGTTGCATTAAATTTGGCTTGATTATTTACATTAAGTGCAGCAGGAAGAATAATCAGCCATACAGGACATTTTAAGTTTTCTTTGTGGAACTTTTTATAAAGAATCTCAACAGGCCAGCCCAGTGGCATAGTGGTTAAGTTCACACACTCTGCCTCAGTGGCCTGGGGTTTACAGGTTCAGATCCTGGACACAGACCTATACAACACTCATCAAGCCATGCTGTGGTAGCATCCCCTATACAAAATAGAGGAGGATGGGCACAGATGTTAGCTCAGGGCTAATCTTCCTCACACACACAAAAAAATCAGCCTGGGGGCTGGCCCGGTGTCATAGCAGTTAAGTTCGTGCGCTCTGCTTTGGCAGCCTGGGGTTCACAGGTTCTGATCCCAGGCACAGATCTACACACCACTTATGAAGCCATGCTGTGGCGGCATTCCATATACAAAATAGAGGAAGGTGGGCACAGGTTAGCTCAGGGTAATCTTCATCAGCAAAAAGAGGAAGATTGGCAATGGATGTTAGCTGAGGGCCAATCTTCCTCACCAGAGGGGAAAAAAAAAAGAATCTCAGATTGGACTTTAAAAGCCTCTCATTAATAGGAAGTCAAGCCAAGAATTCTCCATCAGCCTTCACCTGCAGTACCCATAGATTTGGGTGAATTCCGCTCTTCTCAAGGTCTCCAAAATATCCTCAGGTTCCAGGGCCTGCTAGGAGGTGACCTTCCTTACTCACCTGTAAGGCTGGAAACCCTGTAAGCCAGGTACCAGGCTCACTTTTTCAAGAGGCTCCATAAAGTCAACCTTAGTTTCTTAAAATTATCTGGTCATATCTGATTTTATGCATCATTTTCAAATATGACATTCCATTCCAAACTTTGCTAATATAACCAATGTTTTTTATTATGTCCTATCACAAAGAGGACAGATTCTTACTGAACCTATGCAAATAACTGTATTGTCATGAAAATAAGAATACTCAAAAATAGTTCTTGAGGGATCAGGAAAAGAGAAAACAATAAATGTTTTAAGTTTGCTTACAAAGTATAATTTACTAGATTATTATGAGTCATAGATAGCTTAAGAGAAAAGGGAAGGGGATTTTCTTATATCTAGAAAATAGAACATTTAAGAGTCAGCAATATTTTGAACAAAAAATTATAATCATCCTTTATCACTTTACTCAATCGTATGTAATTAATTTTGTTCTGTTTGATCTGGGGTTAGCAGTTTTGTGAACTCACTGGCTTTTTCATTACAGTTTTGGAAACTGTGACTTAGTCCATTGACTGGATCTCAGTTATTTAAGCAATGCCATCAGGAGCCTGTACCCCAGAGTACCTGACCTTTTTCATAGGTCTCAGAGACAGCCCCTTTTGTTGAACAAAAGTACTCTGGCCTATAGCTGGTTGCAAGAACTTTTAGGAGAGCATCAGAGTAAAACAACACCTCTCTGTGGATAGCAAAAGACTTACAATTGCCATAGTCAAAGATCTGATGAGAGTTCATTATAACAATAACACAATTGACAAGGAAATTTGGTTGTTTCTCTGACATAACATTTTGAATTAATAACTGGGCTGATCAGAGAGAGAAGGACAAACATCGCGTGATTTCACTCATGTGGAATATAAACTAACACTCTAACAGAGAGAACTGGTTGGTGGTTACCAGGGGGAAGGGGGGGTGGGGAGTGGGCACAACGGGTGAAGGGATGCATCCATATGGTGATGGACAAAGAATAATGTACAACTAAAACCCCACAATGTTATAAACTATTAAGACATCAATAAAAATTAAAATTTTAAAAAAATAATAAATAACAGGGCTGATAACATTATATCAGGACATATGGATGGTGAAGGCATTGACAAATTTCTAGGAACTTTACATGATTTCTGAAATAATAACATTTTACTCATACAGAAATAACCTAGAGAAGACTAAGTATCTTTTCTTTGACAAAGCTTCCATTATAGTTTAGTATATCAAATAAACCTAATTAGTTTAACGTCTCTCTTTTTACAGATGAGAGAATAAATCCTTTGAGGTTTTCCAGGGACCCTCTTGGAAACTTCAAAATCAGTTCAAAGTCAAGAAGACTTTATTTAGAATTTGATTTGGGGGAGTTGTCAAAAATGTCAAAAGGTTTGAATACTTAATTAAATAGGATCATAGGTCATTGTGAAATAATACTTAGTTATCTATTTAACCAAAGTGATAATAAAAGATTTCAAAGGCAAATGTAGGAGATAACATTAAAAAAAAAAAAAAACCCTAGCTCTTTGAACAGTGAGAAGACTCAGTTCTCTTAGTAATCAAGGACACAATCAAGACAACATGAAGCACAGGAAATTGTTTCAGTAAGACACAGAATATATGTTTCCTAGGCAGATTGCTCAAAAGGTAAAGAAAAACCTTCTACAGTCCTGTTAAGAGCAGGCCAGTAATCCAAGAAACTTTGCCGTTTTAACAGAAAGAGAACCAAACTCTGGTTGTGTATCAGTACACTATTGATTTTAAAGTTTACTTTTAAGAAACATATATAAATCCACTTAATCTTAGCCAGCTTTCACAATGTAAAATTCCTTTTCTACAGCTTTCTTTCTGTATCCATTCAGGTTTTGCCCTATTCTTTCCCTCTTTCACATTCTACTTTAAGGTAAAATTACTCTCCTTTTTAATCTTAACAAAAACACAGCCTACATTCCTTACATACTTTTCATATAAAAATATATCCTACTTTTCTCCCATCCTTTGTGTACAAAATTGTTTCTCTTCACTCTTATTGTTTCTAGTAGTTTTATTTATATATATATGTTGATTATAAATTTTAACCATTAGTAACCTTTATTTTACAGAGACAAATAGGTAGTAGAAATTGCAAATTGTCTATCATATACCAGTATTCTGTAGCAGATGAGCAAATTTTATGAATATACCATTTCATAATCTCCAGAAGTATATGCTTTTTATAATGCAATTCTTTTTAATGTGTCATGAAGAAACTGTTTATTAACAGCCAGATATCTTTAGCCTCTCTGTACCATATAAAAATAAGCCAAAAGTATATAAACTTATGCTTAATAATAAATGTTTCAGCACTTTATCTTATTTAGAAATTATTTAGATATTTAACAAATATCTGTTATTTAACTTAGCATAACTCTAAGATTCCAAGTTACCAAAAAGATTTCAGAAATCATTTTTAAACATATTATAAAACAATTATTGTTGAAATAAAGTTCATCATCATGGTTTAATTTGAATAATATCAAATTTATCATTTTATAATTGTAAACATCTGGTAAATATTAGTTTTTTTGACTAGTAAACCCAAGTAGAATAAAAATGTATGATTGCCTGATATTTAACATTGACTGTGAAGGGGAGGAAGAGCATCCTCTGCCCACTCTGGTCCTCTCTGGCTGGGCTACAAATTCAATTGACATGAGACCATTAGCAGGAGAAAATCAAACAAAGCTTTGTAACATGTATACATGGGAGAGACCAGGGAAACTGAGTTTCTCGACAAAGTGGCAGAGGCTCTCCTCTTAAATGGAAAGACAGTGGAGGATGTTGGGGGTGGGTCAGTTATGGGAGATTACCAGAAAAGCACAGTAAGGTTATTATGCAGATTTAAGGCCTCACCTTCCACACTGACAAGTGACTAGAGATGAGGTCATCCCCCCTTCTTCCCAGTACAGAGAGGGAGATACCTTGACAAATGGAGGTTTCCCTTACAAATGTAAATGTTTGGTCTTAGCAAGGACCCTCCCAGTCTATCGATACCCAGAGTAATCAATGGTGGTGGCTCCTCCCCGGGACAGGCCCTCCATCCCAAACTCCTTTAGACAGTTAGTCAGGGGAAGGTCAAAAGCCTCCTTCAGGGAAAATAATCAAGGTAAATAGACATATTTTGAGGTGGCCATTTCTGATCCCCCACACAGCTCTGAACACATACCTGTTTTATTAAACCAACAATATCAAACCAGTCTTATTTACCAAAGATTTACCCAAATTATGTGAAATTGAAAAACATTTGAGTTGGTTTCTATATTTCTAGAAGTTTTAGGGAGATCTAATTTATATTAGTGTTTATTTCTCTCTAAACCAATTAGGATACTACTCCTTTAAGAGATTTTATGAATTAAGTTGGTAATACTATCCAGGGGTAGAGAAATACCATATATTTGTGTGTATATGTGTATGTATACACAGACATGTCTACACAAACATACATAAACATGCAGATAGATGCAAATACAGATCTTATACTTTTCATTTAAAAATTTTAGCCATCAATCAGACATAAATACAGTAATATAAAACTCACTTTAAGTGCGGTGATAGATGTTAACTAAACTTATTGTGGTAATCATTTCACAATATATACATATGTCAAATCATCATGTACACCTAAAACTAATACAATGTTGTATGTCAATTATCTCAATAAAACTGGGAAATTTTAATTAACTTTTTAAAAAGCTCACTAGTTTATATATGAGTGGTTCTCATTTTTGCTCTATTTTATATATTTATCTGAATTGTATTTCTAGCAGATGGAGCAAGTTAAATATTACCTGCTCAATATGAGGGCTCATCCTTTCCACCAATATTTGTGGAGGAGACCTTTAAGATTTTTTTTTTTCTGGGAAAGACTTGCCCTGAGCTAACATCTGTTGCCAGTCTTCCGCTTTTTTTTTTTTGTTTCCTCCCCAGAGCCCCAGTGTATAGTTGTATATTCTAGTTGTAAGTCCTTCTCGTTCTTCTGTGTGAGCTGCCACAGCACTACGAGTGGGCTGGTTCTGCGACCGAGAACCAAACCCGGCCACTGAAGTGGTGAGAGCACCAAACTTTAACCACTAGGCTCTCAGGGCTGGCTTAAGATTTTTTATTTTTTAATTTTTTTTGCCCTGATATATTATCTTATGGAGGCTACAGACTAAATGTCTGTTTCCATTTAGTTTTTTTTTTCTTCTTCAACTTCAGGTGGTTGCTTTTGGGGGTACCTGAGTCCCTTGAGAACCCCCAGTGGGGACAGGGGGCCCAAAGTTCCAGTGACTTTGGGGAGCTGAAGGGCGGAAGTGGGAAGAGAAAGATCTGGCAGGGTGGACAGAGGGGTCGAGGTGGTAGGGGTTTGAAGGGGGACATATCAAAGGATGCAGGGTAGCTGAAGGGAAAATGGAGGTGGTAAAAGGAGGAAGGAGGAGTGGAGGTGATAGGAAAGAGAGATCTTAGAGGAGATAGCTTGGGAGATTTTAAGTTTCCCAAAGAAGCTATAGGAGTTCCAAATTTTCCTCAGTCATACTCCAAAAAAAGAAGCCAACAGAGCACCATGGTGGCATACAGTCAGCAGGAGTTTGAGAAGGAAGGTTTCAGTTGACTGAGTCCCCACGGAAGGAGCAGGATCAAGTAGAACAAAGGCCTCACAAGGTGCCAGTGAAAAAAATTTTCCAGCCTAACAATCACTCCCCACTAGAAATGAGCCAAGAAAAATTGCAGCCCAGGAGGTGCCTTTCAAAAGAAGCCTGGGACTCTAACCTAGCTTCAGAGAGTACACTCAGAATCGTAAGGTGCAAAACCTGTCCTCACTGTACTTAAGTGGACGTTTGTCGGGAGAATTGGATCAGAAGTCAGATTCAACACCAGATACCAGAACAAGCAAGCAGGCTGGAGATGAGACAAAGGTCTCTGTGCGTGCTGAAAAGTCTGGTTGTCACGTCCATCTGTCCAAGGGCCTGACGGTGTTTCCAATCCAGATCCAAGTCACTGTGCCAGATAACTATCAAAGATAAACAAAGCCGGACATTAAAGTGCTAACGACAGATTTTAATCAGTTATAACTATTGCCATAGGGGAGAGTCCAGCATGAACTGAACTCAACTTATTTGTGACTAGGCATTTTAAAGGGACAATGGGGAAATAGAGAGGGGGCACTCAGGGGTTTAGTAGAGTTAGGCAAGTAAAAAATTACAAAAAGTGAGAAGTGGGGTTTATTCCACGTGAAACCCATCTGGGTTTGCCACCTGGCACTCATTGAAGTTAGGCTCCTGTCCGCCCACAGACACTGGGAGACAGGCCCTGTCTTCAGGCACTGGCTGGAATAAATAGTAACTCTTGTGGCAGCCCTAAATTTTCTCAGGCAGGCATTTTCAAGGGGGGCTAGAGTCATCCTAGGGATGTGGCATTGAGCTGTTAGAAACTATGTTTGTGTTTGTTCGAGTCTTTATAGGTCAAGGTTGAGGCCTAGTCCAGAAAAGGGCTCAGAGGAGCCTGGCTAGTGTTTGGTCAAGGAGAGAATTTTTGTAGCACCTGTGTTCACAGAATTTTTCACAAGAGCTAACAGGTGGAATCAGCCCAAGTGTCCATCAACAGTTGAATGGATAAGCAAAATGTGGTATATGCATACAATGGAATATTATTCAGCCTTAAAAAGGAAGGAAATTCTGATACATGCTATAGCATGAATGAATTTTGAGGATATTATGCTAAATGAAATAAGCTACTCACAAAAAGATAACTTTATGATTCCACTTATATGAGGAAGTAGTAGTCAAATTTGAAGAGTAGTCACATTCATAGGGACAGAAAGGAGAATAGTGGCTGTCAGGGGCTAGAGGGAGAGGGGACTAAGGAGTTATTGTTTTCATTGTTTCATTATTGTTTCATAATAGGTACAGAGTTTCAGTTTTGTAAGCTGAAAAGAGTTCTGTGGATAAATGATGGTGGTGGTAGCATAACAATGTGAATGTACTTAATGCCACTGAACCCTACACTTAAAACTGGTTACAATAATAAATTTTATGTTATGTGTATTTTTACCACAATTAAAATGATTTTTTATAAATCAAATAAAGAAATAGAACGTAACCACTGCCTTCCAAGCCCCTGTAGGCCCTTTGCAATTGCATTCCCTTTCCATGGTAGCCACTCCCCTGAAGTTTGCGTTAATCATTCTCTTGCTTTTCTTGATGGTATTAACCATATATGAATATAACAGTACATTATTTAGTTTTGCATATATCTAAGTCAGGGTTTCTCAACCTGACACTGCCAACATTTTGGTCCAGATCATTCTTTGTCTGGGGGGTTGTCCTGTATGCTGTATGATGTTTAGCAGCCTCCCTGGCCTCTACCCACTAGATGTCAGTGCCACCTCCCCAGTTGTGACAACCAAAAATGTCTCCAGATATTGCCGAACATCCCTGTGGGTGCACAGTCACCCCTAGGTGATTCCCACTGATCTAAGGGCATCATTCCCACAGACTGTAGGCCCCCTGAGGGCAGCTCTGTACCTCAGCACCTGGCACAGAGGAAGCACCCAGTGCTTCCACATCCTCTTCAGGGTTAGATCACCAGGTATGATAACAGAAAACTCTTAAAACACAACCCGTTTATTACGTGGGGACTGTCCTGGAGAGAATCAGCTTCTTATATTTAAAGTCTGAATCCTGTAAACAAGCATGCTTTTGCCCCTTTGGGTTAATCCCTTTGTCCCTTTAACAATCCAGATGGTCTCCCTCTCTCGCTCAGATTTACTGAGTAATTGATTGGCCCTCCAGAGCCCGGAGCTCAGCTTTGATCCGGCTGCCTTGGTCAATAGAGTTGGTTTTATTCTTGTTTGAAATGAAGCCTGACATTAATGTCTCTGTTTATTTTAGATGACTTTGAAAAAGCCAAGGAAATTTTAACAAAGATGAGATACTTTTCAAATGTAGAAGAAAAGATCAAGTTAAAGAAGATTCCCCTCTAATTGTTGCTTATTTTGAAGTTTTAAAAATAAAGTTCTTGTATATTTCTTTTGTGGCTTCTGCTAACTGAGACTAGATATGCTTTAACAACTTATATCATCTTAATTAAATCTGTGGCTCAAGCATTAATGGATGACAAAGTTTGTCTTGCCTGAAATACAGCCTGGCCAGAGCTTGAGTGGTCAGTTCTTCATGTGATACTTGATACACCATGTGCCCCATGTAGGCCCGTGGATGAGGAGGTGGGGATGGGGCCAACTTGAGGCCCTAGAGGAGGGGTGGGCAAACTTTTCCTGCAAAGGGCCAGGTAGTAAATATTTTAGGCTTTGTGGGCCATACTGCCTCTATTGTAACTACTCAACTCTGCCACTGTAGCACTTTATTTACAAAACAGGCGGTGAGCTGGATTTGGCCATGAGTTTGCCAACCTCTGCCCTAGAGCCATGTCTTCTTTCTGATGCCATGACCTTCGCTAATAGATAGTCCTCTTGTTAGTGAGGCCTTTCAGGGCATTTTGTTTGGTAACCATGCATATCTGCCTAAGGGTCTCTTTGGCCTACATTTCAAAATGTAGATAATATTATCAGGAATTAGTCTAGTATTAAACACTAACCACATTTTCAGCTCCACGTTGGGGTGGAGCAGTTTTAATTTCTCTCTAGACAGTGGACACTCTTGTCACAATTTCCTTGCTCCTCTTTGGATGTTTGGAAATTCAGTTTAAGTTCTTGATTCATTTCCAGAAAAAAATACTTTTTTTTAAATGTCTCTGGATCAAGGAAGATTAAAATAGAAAATTCTGATTAAAAAATTCCAAGAAACAACATTCAAACTCTTGGAGAGAATTGCTTGTTTATAGTTGAAAAAAGTCAGAGTTCTGAACCAAGGTTTAAAGACTACTCCTAGAGCCGAAAACCACAGCTCCTTTGCATCCTGCCTTGTCTTTGTCTTAAAATTTATATCTGGTATATCCAGATCCAGTTATACTCAGTTAGTTAACATTTTAGGATTTATGGATCTTCTGAAGGCACAGTAACCACAACAGCTGTCTGGCTTAATAGTATTTAGGAATATCAGTACAATCTCCACCCCCCTCACCATTTACAGGCAGAATGAGTGAGTTGTCTGAAAACACACAGGGAGTCCTTTAAGTAAATAATTACAATGCAAGCAAATGTCCTAATTAAATTGGGTACTTATGTAAAGGAGGTGAAAGGAGTGTTTGACAAACTTCTGTAGACACTCTTCATTCCTTCTTCAGAACAATAATCAGAACCCAAACAATCTGACAACAAAAAGAAATCAGATAAACATTGCCTCAAAGGACATCTTTGGAGGAACTTCAAAGAAGCTTTCCTTACCTGTTGCCATCAGCTGGAAAGGCCACTGGGCCTCCTAACAAACCATTTCTGACTTGAGGGATAAATAAACAAGATTTTGTTTCTGAGTCATGGCTTCTGAGTCAGTCAGTGGGATTACTTTTTTTTTTCCTCTCTTCCGAATTTTTTTCTTTTGAGTCTAAACTCCAAGTTTAGCTGGACTTCTAAATCCAGGAACGCTTTCAAGTGTTCCCTGATAGAGCCATATGGGAGGTATGCTTCTAGACATCTGAAAGGTTAGCAGCTCTATTTGGATTAAAGTTTCTGACCGAAAGAAGCAAATTAAGCCTCCAACTCCCTCCCCACGTAATTCTTAATATAGTGTCAGAACAAATCAGAGGGGTTTGTTTTTTGGGTTTTTTTCGGTGAGGAAGACCAGCCCTGAGCTAACATCTGTTGCTAATCCTCCTCCTTTTGCTGAGGAAGACTGGCCCCGGGCTAACATCTGTGCCCATCTTCCTCTACTTTATGTGGGATGCCGCCACAGCATGGCTTGACAAGCAGTGCGTCGGCGGGTGCCGGGATCCGAACTTGCGAACCCTGGGCTGCCAAGCGCGAACTAAACCGCTGCGCCACTGGGCTGGCCCCCAAATCAGAGGTTTTGACTAATTTGTGATTATTTCTTCTCAGGCTCTGGTGTCAGACAACTCTGGTGTTACGGACTGGATGTGTCCCCCAAAATTCATGTGTTGAAGCCCTAGCCCCCAGTGTGACTGTATTTGGAGATGGTGTTTCTAAGGAAGCAAAGTTAAATGAGGTCCTAAGCATGGGACCCTGATCCAATAGGATTAGTGTCCTTATAAGAAAAGACACCAGGGAGCTCCTTCACTCTCTCTGCACTCGTGCACTGGGGAAAGACCCTGTGAGAAAGCCAGAGAGAAGGCAGCCATCTATGAGCCAGGAAGAGACTCCTCACCAGAAACTGAAAACTGCCATGCTGGCACCTTGGTCTTGGACTTCTGGCCTCCAGATTGTGAGAAAACTAACTTCTGTTGTTTAAGTCACGCAGTCTATGGTATTTTATCATCAGCCCAAGCAGACTGATACACCGGAGTTTGAATCCCAGCTCTGCCACTTATTTGCTGTGAGTCCACGATTGTGCTAAGCTTTATATCTTCAACTTTAAAATGATTATAATAATAGTACCTAGCTCACCTATCTCACTGTGAAGATTAAATGAAGTAAATTATCTCTGCAAATTGCTTAGCACAGTACGTGGCACATAGTAAGCACTCAAATGTGATTTTTAAAATGATAATGACTTCTTTTATTATTTTTACTTTGGCAACAAAATCAGGCCTTTTACTGGAGAGTAAATATTATCCTTTCAACAAACTTTCAAGCACCTACTTTGTGTAAGAGAATACTTGGCCCTGGTCCTGGGAGAGATACACAGAGCGGTTAGAAGCTTTCCTGTTTATTTGGGGAGATGACTTTTATACCAATAACAAAATAATAATCAAAGTTTCCATTTGCTGCACGGTGACTGTGCTAGGCACTGTGTGCAGTACTTTGCATGATTCCATCAAATTAAACCCAATTCAACTCATTTTACAGATGAAGAAACAAGCTCCCAGAAGATAAGAGAGTAAAGAGCTGGGATTCAAACCCAGGTCTTTCTGCAAATCCTGCACTCTTACAGAGGCTGAACCCACCAGATTAAGTACCAGCCAAGGGGATTAAACAATTCGTCAAGAGGGGCCATTTACCAGGGCCCGCACCATGTCAAGCAGAGGCAGGATTTGATCCAAGTCCCTGTTTCCAAAGCCTGTGCATACAGCTTCACTGGGCATAGGAAGGGATCACCCCCAGGGGTGGTCACCAGGGGAGAGGGAGAGTAGAATCCAGACAGGCTGAGAGAAGCTGTGTCAGGTGTTCCCCAAGACCATCCCCAAGTTCAGTGACTCACTAGGGTAACTCACAAGACTACTCATGGCTATGATTTATTACAGCGAGAAGATACGAAGCTAACTCGACAAAGGGAAAAGGCGCTTGGGGTGAAGTCCAATGGAAACCAGGTGCAAGCTTCCAAGGGTCCTCTCACGATGGAGTCACACAGGACACGCTTCATTCCCCCAGGAACAAGTTGTGACAACATGTGTGAAAATGTGTGCAACTGAAGCTCGTTAGAGACTCAATACCTGGAATATTTCTTGGGCACTGATCACATAAGGACTCTTTGCCTAGTATGTGCCAGAAGTCCACACTCCCAGAAGGAAAACAGGTATTCAGCATAAACTACATTTTTTCTACAAGCAATGTAAGCACCATGGACCACTCTTATCAGTTCTGGGAATAGGGAAACACTCCCCAAATCCAAATTCTGAGATACCAGCCAAGGGCCAAGCTTGTCAGCAGGGCTTTCTAAGGATATGCAATCTCAGGGCTGCTATGTTAATTCTTTTCTGCACAGAAGCCAACAGGAGGTCCCATCTTAGCTGAGGGAATTACAGAACAAATAATCTATAACCAGAGAGGAAGGCACCTCCATTGATAAAGGGGTTTTTCCTGTCTCTGTGGGTGCCACCCAGCAAAGAGAAAGATGCTGCTCTCTGACTCAACAAAGAGTCATGCCACCTGGTGTGTTCAGTGGCAAGTGACAAGTGGCTGCCACAGACTTAGACCTAAAGCTTTGTTTAACAAAGAATTCCTTTGGTTCTGTCGCTGTTTGTGACACATTGGATATATCAGAGGTGGCCAGATGAAAAAAATAAACACAGGACACCATCTTTCCTTTCCAGGGGTTGCTGTCAGGAAGCAAGAGAGACTCAAACAAATCTTCAGAGTACAGAGGGGTAAGGGCTCCAGGCAGGAAACACACATGGGTGATGGTGGTGGAGGTGGATGCTATTGGAGAGGGGTGAGGTCTGTGAGGAAATGGAGAGCACATGCCCCATCTCAAAGCTGGGGAAGAGGGGAGACACCACTCAAGTCTGGTAATTGCTGCCATGGAGAGATTCAGACACTGTGTTGACAATCTCCTGATTTTTTCCAAAAAAAGCTGGAATTGGGACTTTAACAGGAAATTTCCCTGGGGCTGCCAGGATCCATGGAAGCACCAAGGAAGAAACAGCTAAGTCAGCTGGGGAAAGGGGAAGGAACGGGATAGGGTTCACAGAGGAGGTGATGTGAGAGCAGTAAGGTCAAAAAATGAGACAGCTCACCCAGTGGACTCAGGAAGGAAGAAGCAGTTAAGTTACAAATTATATTTGTGATACTGCAGATTTCATGGAGTCAGACAGAAGTGGGGTTAACATCTGGGACTTTCTCTTACTCACTGTGTGACCTTGAGCAGTTAAGTTCTCTAAGTTTCGGTTTTCTCCTCTGTAAAATGTGGATAACTATAGCACCACCCTCAATAATGAGGAGGTATAGATATGACATTAGGACGGAAGAGGGTATAAAATCATGCACACAAAGTGCTTAGCACACAGCCCAGCTCTGCACTTGGCAAATATTAGTAGGAAGCATAGAATGAGATGGGAGCAGAGAAGGGGGTCCCTAACCTCGACCAGGGTTAGGGGTGGAATCATGGAAGATTCCTGGAGGCAGTACCCTGTGAGCTAAGTCTTAAAGAATAAGAAGGCATTTGGCATTTTCAGATAGGGAAGCAGGAGAAATGGCATGCAAGTGAAGAAGAATCTTACTGCAATGAGGGAGGGTGGGAGTGGGGAAGTGGCAGAGATGATTTTTGAGAACGAGGCAACCAGATCAGGAGGAGAAAGGGAGACTGTGTGGGGACTTCGGTAGAGCTGAGAGGTGATGGTTCCTGAACTAAGGCAGCACTGTGGTAAAGGGAAAGTGGACAGATTTAAGAGCATTCTAGAAGATGGGACCATTAGGACTTGGCGACATATTGGATATGGTGAGGGCTGAGTTAAGGGACCTGAAATTCCTGGTGTGAGCGTTGGAGGATGGACAGGCCTTGACCCAGGAAGAGGACCTACAGCTTGGGTGGGGGCTGAGGAGAGGCTGAACTCTGCTTTGGACAGGTTGTGTGTGTGTCCTTGGGACTTTCAATAGATATTCAATAGCCAACTGGAGGATGGCTTCCAGCTGAGGAAAAATGTCTGGGGAAGAGATAGAGATCTGATGGTTAGTCATTACGTAAGCACTTCTCGTTCCCCTTCTCACTGAATCCTGAAATTGGCCCTTTCAGGTAGGAACTGTCATCGCCGTTCCACAGATGGAGAAACTAAGGCTTGGAGTGCAAAGTAGCTCTTCTAAGTTCACATAATAATAGTTTGGGGGGAAAATCAAACTCAGGTCCCTAATTTCAGAAAATGTGCTCCTGGTACAGTGTCAGTTTGGGAAGATGAAAATTTTGGAGGTAGGTGGCAGTGATGGTTGCACAACAGTGTGAATGTGCTTTATGCCACTGAATTGTACACTTAAAATCATAACTTAAAAATGGTTAAACAGGTAAATTTTACGTTATGTATATTTTACCACAATAAAAAAAAGAAAGAAAGAAAATGTCCTAACCACCAATTATACTGCAAGTGTTGGCTAAGGAGCATAATTTCTCTCCATGCTGTTTTTATATGTTTGCTTTCATAATTACGAAAATATTTTATATTTTGTCTGGCTTCTTTAGTTTCAAATTCTCAGAGCAGTAGAGGAAACCTCACTATAACCCCTATGTATCTCCTTCTCACAATAGTTACCAAACCCCCAAAGGTATGTTAGAAAAAAAATGGCACACGCCAGTAGCAGGCCAGGTGGTTTGTCTTGCAAACTGACCTAAGCCAGCTTGGTCATGCATAGCTATCGCTTCCTTTCACTAGGTGTCAGAAACCACCAAGAGGGTGAGGTAGGTGAGAGTTAGCGACTCTCCCACAACCTTCCTACGAGGTTTGTTTTTTCAAAGTTGCACTGAGATATCATTTATATAAAGTTCACCCATCTAAAGTGTCCAATTCAGTGGTTTCAAGCCTATTTACAGAGCTGTGCAACCATCGCCAGGATCTAGTTTTAGAACATTTTTGTCACCTCAAAAAGAAATCTTGCACCCATTAGGAAGCACTCTCCATCCTCCCCTTCCTCTCCCCATTTCCTGCCCTAGGCAGATACTAATGTGTAGATTTGCCTAGTCTGCACATTTCATATAAATGGAACCATACAATAAGTGGTCTTTTGTGACTGCTTTCACTTAGCATAAATGCACACATTTTTGTGTGTACATACATTTTCATTTTTCTTGGGTATATGCCTAGGAATGGAATTTCTTGGTCATATGGTAACTCTGTGTTTAATCTGTTGAGGAACTGCCAAACTGTTTTCCAAAGTGGTTGTGCCATTTACAATCTCACCAGCATTGTATGAAGGTTCCAATTTCTTCACATCCATGTCAACACTTGTTATTGTCTGTCTTTTTAATTTTAGCTATCCTAGTCAGTGTAAGGTGGCAAAACTCATTGTACTTTTGATTTGCATTTCTGACTAATGATGTTGAGCATATTTTCGTGTACTTACTAGCCATTTGTAAATCTTTTTTGAAGAAATGTCTCGTCACATCCTTTTAAAACCCATTTTAAAACTGGGTTATCTTTTAAGTATTGAGTTGTAAGAATTTTTTATATATTCTGGATAAAAGTTCCTTATTGAATATATTATTTGCAAATATTTTCTCCCATTTTGTGAGTTATCTTTTTACTTTCTTGATGATATACTTTGAACCACAAAAGTTTTTAATTTTGATGAATCCAAACTTACCAATCTTGTCTTTCATTACCTATATGCTTTTGATGTCATTTCTAAGAAACCATTACCTAACCCAAGGCCACAAATATTTACCCCCGTATTCTAAGAGTTTTATATTTTTAGGTCAATAATCCATTTTGAGTTAAATTTTGTATATGGTGTGAGACAGGGGTCTAACCTCATTCTTCTGCATGTGGCTATCCAATTGTCCAACATCATTTGTTGAAAAAGTCTATTCTTTTCCTCCAATGAATTGTCTTGGCACCCTTGTTGAAAATCAGTTGATCATAAATGTGAGGGTATATTTGGAATTCTTAATTCGATTCCATTAATCTATATGTCTATCCTTATGCCAATACCACACTGTTTTGAAATTGGAAAGTGTGTTGAGAAGCTGGAGCCAGTGTATTGAATTAAGAATATACAGATTATGACCTGCTGAATGAGGCGGCACCAGCCACCCACATGGGGTCAGCAGGTAGCTCCCTCAGTATCTGAGCTCCCACTTTGGGGAAGTGAAACCCATAGGGTCATTTTGATTGAAGGCGCAGTTTCAATACGCCCACACAAAGGAAGTCAAATCAAAAGATTTATTACTCACAAATCCCAGAAGGGGCAGGGGGTGGGGGAAGGTGGGCAGGAGGTGGTTGCTTGGCACAATGAGCCAGGAGAACGGCAGTCCTCCTTCCCAGGTCACTAGCAAGCAGGAGATAGAGAGCTGCATAGCAACCACCTGTTATTTACAAGGGGGTTGGGGCAGAGGTTGCTAACTTTTCTCGGGCTTAACTCCAAGTGGTTATTTTAAAGTGTGCTCCAGGAAAAGTGAAGTGGGAACTTATGGTGGGAATCCTAAGCTCACGTCCTTACCTAAATGTCCAGACTCTGGGTGTGAGCAGAGTTATCATACAGTAGAATGCCTAGGCAGCAACTCAGAAAAACAAAAGTTGTTTGTCTCATCACAGAAAGTTTGAGTCCACTTCTTCTTTTGTAAGATGGTTTGGCTATTCTGGGTCCCTTGCTATTCTGACACCAATGCAATACTGCAGTGTAATTCTGATACTAACCACCCACAGTTAGCGTCAGACTCCACAGGTTTAAGGGCACAGGTTTTAGTTCATCAAGTTTGCCCTTATTTCAGATGCTAGTCTCAAGTGGGGTCCCCAGGTCACCCATACTTAGACTGGCTACAAATCCAGGAGGTTCCCATGACCCCTCTTAGGTTCAACAATTCACTAGAATGATTCACAGAACTCAAGAAAAAGTTACATTTATGATTACAATTGTGTTATAAAGGATACAAATGAAGAGACACGTAGTGCAAGACCTGGGAGGGTCCTGAATGCAGATCTTCCATTCCCTCTCACCACGGAATCAGGGCACATTACCCTCCCAGCACATCGATATGTTCACCAACCAGGAAGCTCCGTGGAGTTTTGGTGTCCAGAGTTTTGACTGGGGTTTTATTCTATAAATATTATTGACTGAATCATTGGCCAAGTAGTTGAATTCAGTCTTCAGCCTCCCTCCCCTCCCTAGCGGCTGGGCTGGCTCAAAGCCCTAAATTTTCTAATCACATAGTTGGTCTTTCTGGTGACCATCTGGAGTCATCTCATTCATTATCATAAACTCAGGATTGAAATGACCCAGGAGACCATCTTTTCTATCCAGTTGAGGTAAGTAAGGGGTGTTAACTTAGGAAGGCAAAAATGGATTGTAAATGAAGAGAACCTGGAAGCGTTTCACAAGTAAAGCCCATTGGACTTCCTAACTGATTAAATACGGGGCTGAACGAAAAAGAGGCATCAATGATGATGCCTACGTTTGGGGTTAGAAAGAGAAAAGCATCTTCCAACAGCTGAAACTGGCCTGGTACTGTCAGGTAGGACTTGGTATCTTCCTGTTAAACAATTTCACAGAACGTCAACATCAGGCAGGGACTGAGATGTGACTTCGATGGATCAAGATAAAAACAAGACCACTTCATATTTGTGTCTGAGCACAAGACAAAAATGTGAGCATTGTCCAAACCACAAAAATGACCAAACATTCCCCTATCCTGGCTAATAGGAAGGACTACTGCTTTCTTACCAATTATAGATTTAGCCTCCCTTCATTCCTCCCACCTTCTCGAAAAGATGGACTAAAATAATCATAGAATTATCCCTGCTTCCTGACAGTATTAATTCCAGAGCAAAGTCCTGCTTCCTTCAACCTTCCTCCAAATCACCTAAGATACACCCAAATCCTGTAAGAAGCCTTTTCTAACACCCCTTTACTGAGATGACTCCCTCACTGCAAGGAGTCAATAAATCCATCTTTGTTCAATTATATCAAAATTTGATAGTTTTTGGCTGAAGGGATTGACGTTGGCATAAGCAGCTCAAACTGGATGAGGGTGCCCTTCCCTGAGAAGGAAAAATGGGGTTGACCATCTTTGCGAACCCATCTGACAAGCCTATATCTCAGGATGCCCCAGGCATAGGCTGGAAGGCTTGCCAGTACCTCTCACAAGCGCTCTGAGGTATTCCCTGATTCTCCGTGCTGTTCCCTCTAAGGCATCACCAACCTCTCTTATATTAAGACGTAGAATTAATAGCTGACATTTAATGAGTATGTACTATGTGCCAAGCAGTGTTCTAAAGGCTCTAGATGTCTACATTCATTTACTTCTCCCATCAACTCTATGAAGATAGGTACTATTATTATCGGGTTTTACTACTGAGAAACGAGATGTACAGAGGTTCCCTAACTTGGGACTGAGGATTCGAACAGGGGTTATATTCTAGGCCCACGAGGGCCGTCCTCAAATCGTAGCGGCTAAGCCGAGGCAGCCATCTTGTTTGTAGTCCGCAAGGACTGCAACTCCCGGCATCCCTCACGGCGACAGCTCTCCACACACAACAAATCCCGGCGTGCCCCTGGGTGGCTCGGGGTGGAGGGTTCTAGAAGGCGTGACGTGGGGTCGAGAGCGGGCTCGGAGGCGGGCGCCTCTTGGCAGTCGCTGTGGCTGCAGCTGCTGGGCCTGGGGACGCGGGCGGCGGGGGCCGCGGGCGCAGCCTCCTCGCCTCCCCGGCCATGGCCGCGCTCGGCCGGCCCTTCAGCGGCCTCCCCCTGAGCGGCGGCTCGGACTTCCTGCAGCCCCCGCCGGCTTTCTCCGGCCGGGCCTGCCCGCCGGGGGCGGACGGCGCCGAGGTGGTCCCGCGGCCGGGACCCCGCGCCGCCCCGAGCTGCCCCGGCGGGAGCGCGGCGCGCGGACGGTGAGGAGCCCGCGGGCGCGGGCGGCGGGCGGGCGGGCTCGTTAACCCCCTCCTCACGACCCTCTCGGCCCCGGTGTACCGGTAAGGAAGCTGAGCCACAGAGACGTTAACTGTAAGTCGGCTGAGGGCGGCTGGGACCTCGGCCCGCCGCGCCTCGGGGAAGTGAGGAGTCTCCCTGGCGCGCCCGGCTCGTGCGGGGCTCGGTGTCCCCGCGCCGCGGCCGCTGATGCTGACGACTGCCAGTGCCTCTCGGACACAGTGTCCTCATCCGCGCGGTGGGACAGCTCTGGGTCCCCCCAGTGAGGTCGTGGAAGTCGAGTGCTTAGCGCAGTGCCTGCCCCGAGTACGTTTTCCCCCCGTTGGCGCCCCCAAATTTATCCCCCACCACCTTGACAGAAGGGGAAGTTGAGATTTAGACCCCTAGTTATCTCAGGACCACCCAACGTTTACCTGACCTTGTGACTTGGGTATCCATTCCCCTCGGCGAGGACAGAGACAACTAGTCCGTGTGGGGCGGGCAAGATTATGGGAGCAAGAAAGAGGGGATGCTGAAAAGCACAAGCCCAGTCAGTTTCTCAACTGACTGATTTTTTGTTTGTTTCAGCAGTGTTTCAGTTCGTTGCAAAAAGAAACACAAGCGAGAGGAGGAGGATGATGAGTAAGTTTCAGGTGCCATTTATTCACTTTATAGTCACTTAATTTAGCCTGTTTTATATCCTCAACTACTTGTTTCAAGTGGGAAGGTGAAACAGGTGTCCCTGAAATGAGGCGCAAGGAACTGATAACCTTGGTTGCCTTTTAGAGAAAGTAATGGGGGACCTGGCAGGTCAGAGGGAAGCTTTTCACACTGTAACCAATTGTAATGTTTGAATTTTGAGCGGTGCGAATATTATTACATGCACAAAGTAAAATAATTCCAAATGTGCAAAAGGATACATATTGAAAAGTCTTACACTCCGTGCTCACAGTTCTCCCCAGAGTTAACGCGGTTACCTGTTTCCTAGTTCCCCTTTGGAAGATAGCTGAAAAACCTACAAGTTTAAAACTGTATATACCTCTGATTTTTTACATTTGTAGGAAGATACTGTTCAGACTGCAACACTTTGATCTTTTCATTTTACTCTCCTGTAGCTTGTTGCATATGGGCACATAGAGTTCTACCTAATTTCTTTTTCAATAGTTGAATGGATTTCTGTTGTAAGGCTGGGCATAGATAATTAACCAGTCTCCTGTTGATGGATTTCTAAGTTATTTCTAATGTTTTGCTATTACTAACCTTGACCATTTTTTTAAGTTCTTTGTATATATTTGCTGGTAGATGAATGGATTCCTAGATGGGGGATTGCTGGGTCTTAAGAGTGTATGCATTTTAAATTTTGAACAAGAATTTTGCCAGTGGGAATGCCCCTGTCTACATCTTACTGGAACTGTATTTTCAAACTTTTTGACTTATCTGATAGGTAGAAGTTGCATCTCATAGACAGTCTGTGAGAAAGATGAGTAAAAGAATTCCCCAAGGAGGATTTCCAAATGACCAGCCAGATGAAAAGATGTTCAATCTCATCAGTCTTTAGGGAAATGCCTATTAAAGCCTCAGTGAGCTACTTACTTCACCACCAGATATTGGAGCGGTCATGGAACACCAGGAACTCTCACACCCTTTGGCTGAGAGTGTAAATTGGTACAAGCGCTTTGGGAAACAGTTTGTCATTATCTAATAATTTGAAGGCACACATACCCTTTTACCCACCCTTTCCCCTCTTGTGTATGTACACATGTACGTCAGCAGACGTGTACAAGATAGTTCATAGCATCCTTGCTCATAATAGCTCAAAGCTGGAAACAACCCAAAAGTCCCTCAACAGTAAAATGGATAAAGTAAATTACAAATTCATACAATGGAGTTCTATTCAGCAAAAAAAATAAATAAATAAATAAGAATTACACCTGTCTACATGGATGTGTCTTATAAGCGTAATATGAGCAAAAGAGACATCATAAGAATGTGTATCATATAATTCCCTAAATATAAGGTTCGAAATCAGGCAAAATATTGTCTAGGGATGCATATGTGCATGTGTGATAATTTTTTTTTAAGTAATATCTGAAAAAGACAGTGTTTACCTGTAGGGAGGAGGGAATAGAGTATCATTTGGGGATGCTGGCAGCAGTCTATATTTTGAATGTTATTTTCATGGATGTTTTGTAATTATTCATTAAATAATCGTACATTTATGAGCATAGGGTTTTATAGTTAAAAGGAAATTAGATCACTTTTAATTTGTGTTTTGTAAATTATAAGTGATGAACATCTTTTCATTGAAGCCATTTGTGTTTAATTTTGTGTGAATTGTTCATGTTTCTACAGGTTTTTTATTGGCTTATTGGTCTTGTTAATCTATAAGAAATCTTTATTAAAGAAATCAGTTTATTATGTGTGTGTTAAATGTTTTCCTGAAATTTGTCGTTTGTCTTTTAACTTTGTGTATGATTTTTTGGGGCCAGCAGAAACTAGATTTTCTAACCTTGTTGATACGTAGACTAATAAGGCAGTAGATTTGAAAGTTGTCTTAGTTTTTGTTGTTTTGTTTTTTTTTTGCTGAGGAAGATTCTCCCTGAGCTAACATCTGTTGCCCGTCTTCCTCTTTTTGTATGTGAGCCACCACCACAGCATGGCCACTGACAGATGAGTGGTGTAGGTCCTTGCCCAGGAACTGGACCCAGGCCGCTGAAGTGGAGCATACTGAACTTAACCACTAGGCCACCAGGGCTGCCCCTGAAGGTTGCCTTAGTTTAAAAACCACTGGACCAGACAATATGTTCTTTATTGCCTTGGGATTGCTGTAGATTCCCAGGGACCTCTTTGCTCTTATGTTTTGGGGTTCCCTTTAAGAGATTACTGAATAAAGAGTTCCAATGTTAAAAGTAAAAAATTTGAAGTATAAAAACTATTGGCTTAAAAAGTTAACCACCTTTAATTTACAGATGGAGAGTGAGGCCCTGGGAGGATGAGGGACCTGACGTTTGGATGTCTGATGCCCAGAAGTGTGCTGCCCAGCTGCCACTTCCATAGCTCTTAACAGTACTTCGAAGTCTTTTATATCACATTTTCTTTAGGACTTAATCATCATTGATCCTAATTATTTGCAAAATGGACCTACAAGCATGAAATAATTTAGTCCAAATCATGTTGGAGGTCAGAGATCAGAACCCAGCTCTTACACTCTGTTGCATTAAATAGTTGAATTGTAAGATGTGCTAGGAAATTACCTGTTCCCCTCTCGATTTATTTCTGCTTTTTCTTAGCTGGTTTCTTATGTGTGTAATTTTTTCTTCTGCTTTCCAAACATCGTATACTTTAAAACTGTAATATTACAGAAATATTTCATGTATAGCTAGACATTCTTAATACTTATGAATTAAAGCTAATTATAAACTAACCATGATTTAATAATTGATTCCAATCAAAAGTCTAGGTTCAAGAGAGCATCATTACTTGTCAGATTGCCAGATTTGAATGTTGATTTTCATAGTCTTAACATGGAATAGAAATTTATCCTTAGAAAACACGTGCTGCTTCCTTTGACCCTCAGTTTAGAGAATCAGAATCTATTGTAGCCATTAGTGAATTTTTTTGGTTGCAGAGCTGTGTTGTGGTTTTGAGAGTGCACTTGCTGATGCCCAGGCAGTAAAGTACTTTTGGTCTAAATGCTTAAATAAAACAGAGCCCATTAACTTGCTTCAGACAGCTTTCAACTAAACTGGGCATGTCATAGTGCTTGCAGGTACTAGTTCATGGTAAGAGCTTGAACAGTTGACCTTCCCTAAGGAGGATGGAGTTTTTAGTGAAAATGGCATAGAGGTAGGATTCAGGAGCTCTGGGGTCTGGTGCCCAACATGCAACTCTACTCTATGTGACATTTGGAAGGGGGCGCTTCAGCTTTTCTAGGTCCTAGTTTCTAAATCTGCACAACAAAGAAATTGTATTTGATGAATTCTAAGGTCTCTGAAATACAAATTCTTCTAGGAATTGAAGATAGTTTTAGTTGCAAGGTAGGAGAAAAGTGTACCCCATTATTAGTCGGGGACTCATAGAGCCAAATGACAGTCTGACATTTTGGGAAAGGATCAAGAAATCAGCAGTGTCATCTGCACCTTGTAATACTTGGAAGAGACCTGATGAGGCATATATTTTTGCCATAACAGAATACAGAATGCCTGCAGACCACCTCCCCAGATGACCAGTTTGATGGAGCAGCAGCAGTATGACAAAATATGGTTGGCACCAAATTGCTGCTTTGTGATTTTTTTCTTCTCACATGACCTATCCAGACCCAAATAAATAGGAATGACTTTAAGTTCCCACATTGAACCGTTCTAATCTGAAAAGGCAGGTGCAGCCTAATTTGGCGGAGAGCAGTAGAAGAAAACATCTCAAGGAGGCTGTAAGAAGGACAGAAAAGAAAATACGTGATTTTCTATCTTGTAATCACATACTGTCAAAAATTAGTTTTTTCCATATGAGAATTTGCTTAAAAATAGGGATGATATGTATTTCATTTATAGTAGTCAGGATTTTCATTGAACTTTTTTTTTTCCAGTTGTCCAGTAAGAAAGAAAAGGCTTACTGAAGCAGGGCTCTGTGCTGGTCCTAATGACTGGATTCTTTGTGCACATCAGGATATAGAGGGTCAAGGAGTAAATCCATGCACTAGTGGCCTTTCTGCACCTGGCATGTTAGATGTTATTTGTGAAGAGATGGATCAGACAACTGGAGAACCACAGTGCGAAGTTGCCCGAAGGAGGCTTCAGGAAATTGAGGACAGGTAATCGGGCAGTGTATATAGCTGGCTTTTTGCCGTAACGTCTCTACTCTTTATTGCGAGTCTAATTCATCGTTTGGTGGTGCTTCGATCCTCAGCCTTTCAGAGAGACTGTGCGGGTCAGGGGTCTCAAAATGTACACGTTACATGTGAAAGTAAGCTCTTCTCACAACTGTACTAAATATTTTTACTTACTATCTCAATACTAATTTTGGTTTATGGGAGTTGTCAGGGACACGTTCTTTGAATTTGATTGCATCTAATGTAAAACTTGTCTGTTAAATGAAATGTTGAATAACTCTTCTGTATATACTTTTTTCATTCAGGTATGGCCTCATATTTTACTTGATCTTTTGCTGTAGCACCTGTTGCTTTTATCTTTATTTTTTAAATTTTGTCCAATCACTAAACTATATAGTAGCTTAACTAAGTAATTTTCCTTTTGCTGCTTTTGCTGCCTTTATTTAGAATAATTGACGAAGATGAAGAAGTTGAAGCTGACAGAAATATTAACCATCTCCCCAGTCTTGTCCTTTCTGATACCATGAAAACAGGTTTGAAGAGGGAATTTGATGAAGTCTTTACAAAGAAAATGATTGAGTCCATGTAAGTTTTGGTTCCTGGTTTGTGTTTAATTATGATCTTAGAGGGAAAACTCAGTGTCTCTAGACGCTGCCTGTCCTATCCTAACCGTCTCTTCATCTCCTGATCACCAGCCAAGTGAAAGCACAGTAGGTTTTGTATTTAGCCCAGGATGGAGACAGACCTTTTCTTAGTTCACTGAAGGTGAGCAAAATGCTGTGCAAGCAGGAGTTGGAAGTACACAGTAGTGGCTCCCTTGCCTACTTACCCCTGGATTCTTTTGAAGTCCTGAAATGCACTATAGTCTAATATTTGGGAGTGGGAGGTTTGGCAAGAGAGAGTCCATTCTCTTAAATTCTTGTGATAGGCTATAGGAACCACATTTCAAAACCTCTTGTTTACTTGGCTTTCTCAATTACCCAGGAACACCATTGAGGCCTAGGAAGCAAACAAAAAGTCTCCCAGCCATCAAAATAGTTATCACAAAGGCCACAAACCAAAGCTCATTTTCTTGTCTCATAATGTATAGCCCTTCAGGCCTTTAGCTCTCAGAACCATTTTGCTCTTAATTTAGACACAGTTTAATGAGCTTAGTTAGAAACACAGAAACAGCAAGTGAGAGCAGAACAGACAAACTCATAGTAGCAAGTGGTGGTAGCACAGCGTGAGGGCAAGACAGGAAACTGGAGAGCAAACATAAGAACCTAAAAGTAAAACAGCCTGGGGCCTAATGATAGGAAAACTAATGATAGCCCTGTAATTCTTATGGTCTTTGAGTCTAGGTGGTCTCAGGTTGTCATTATCCGCTGTGTAAAATAGTAGGCAAGTTACACAGCGCCATTTAGGTGTTGCCTAGAAAAGACTTCAGACTTGGTACTTAGGTGTCAGATATCTGAAAAATTCTCTTGGGACACCAGTCCCGGTGATAGCAGGTAGAGAGGCATTATTGCCTTTTGCCAGAGTGGGTTCAGCTGCTGCTTGATGTTAGTTCACAGAGGTTTTGCATTAGCCCCCTAGCTTGAGCTTATAATTAACTATCCAGCCCTGAGGGTGGGTAAATAGTTTAGCCAAGAGTAAGCAGGTCACTTTGTCCTCCAGCCTAAAACATAGCACTTTTCTGCTCTTGGTAGTTTTCCAGAAGCTAGCCTTTGGGAGGTATTCTTCATTGTTTGTGTTTTATTTTGCCTTACTTGCCTTTGGGTCCCAGAAATCATCAAACCATCACTGGATGGGGAAAGGCTCGGGGTGGACACAGGCATTGGCGACATAATCATTCTGGATTACTGAGAAAAGCATTACATTATACTTCATAGCTATACTAAGCAGAAGACATACTGAGGTACTTTTAATGTGTTTATCCAGTGTTTCGTTTTCATTTATGATGGTTTAGTACAAGATAGTAGCCCACGTCTGCTAATATTAACCACAATTTTTAAAAAATAATGTTAAATCAAGGGCTTCTGTTTTTCACACTGGATATTTATATTACTTCTAATCACAGCATCAGTACAACCAGTTGATCTGGTTGCAAGTGCATGCAGAACTGTAAGATTTTATGTATTTGAGTGGCCTTTCTAAAGATTAATTTGGATTATCATAAACTCCTTTTGATGCCATCAGTTCTTAACTCTAGGTACTAGGTAGCAAACATTAGCTTTTCAACATATCTTTTATTTTCATATCCTAAAATTTTTGATAAAAATCTATATTTTATGTCTTAGGAGCCGTCCTTCCATGGAGCTTGTACTCTGGAAACCTCTCCCTGAACTCCTTTCTGATAAGCCAAAGTCATCATCTAATGCTAAGAACTACACAGGAGAGAGCCAAACTAAGCATGCAGCTGCTGGTACTGCCTTCCCTCAGAGAACTGAACTGTTCTTGGAACCTCAGCAAACAGGGATGCCTGTTTATGATAGTTTGGAGACAGCTGCTTGCACAGAAGAAGAGATGGAACTCTAGAAACCAGTTTCTACACTAAAATTGTCAAATTTTAGAAGGCTCATGTCTTCAGTCGTGAGCCTACTTGTATAGGGACTTGAAAGTTTTATGAAACGGGTGTAATAATATCTCCACCTGTGATTTGGGGTGGGACTCCCATTTTGGGTAGCCATTTCTTGAATTCAGCTTTTTGCCAAGCAAGCTTGTCTCAAAGGAAAAGCAGTTTTGTAGGGGCTTATTAAAGGAATGTGAGATTACAGTCTGCAAAGGCAAGTACAGAAGCTGTATGTGTAAGGGTGACTTCAGTCTTCTGTCACGTTGTCTAAACCATTCAGATACTTGGAGACTATTCAGACGCTTGAGTTGAGAAAGATGCATTAAGGAAGAAGGTTGCTCCTACTCCGGCGTACCCTGACTACCGAGTCACAGCTTACATGAGCTGTTCCCAGTGGTGACTGTATGGTTGGGGAGAAGGAGGGAAGAAAGCAGTAACTTAAGCTTATTGCTAAGAAATTTAACAGAGGCTCTGGAACTTGTATATTAGTTGTCAATTCAGTGTAGCTATACTGATTAAATAGCCAGTAGCATTGTGACTCACTTCTTTGCCTCTGAAAATGCAATGAAAATACAAAGAAAAGGTTTTTCCTTTGAGGCTTTTTTGCCTTGTGCTACTGTTGCTCCTTGGTTTCCCTTGCATAATTGATAAGCCCAGTTATGTTTCAGTAACATTTTTTAATGTTAATTTACAAAACAGTGACTGAATATTAGAACATATGGGCAAGTGACATTGAGATTTACTGAAATGGCCAATTTGCCTGGTGCTTCAACTCTTGTGCAGTAAGCCTAAAAGTTAGTAGAGAATAGCTTTTTGCTAGCAGGAAATCCTCATCTGGAGGACCTAAACCAGGCTCAAGGTGTCCTTTGGGGATAACCAGGATTGAAGTTTATTATTTCTCAGGAAGACTTCTGTGTCACAAGGACTCAGTAGTGCAGAGTAAAATGACAATTCCTTTAGTGCTACAGAATATCCACTATAACTAATGAGTGTAATAGGGTAATACTGTTGAAACACTCATTCATCACAGAACAGGAGACCACCCTAGTTCTTTTTGTTTTGTTTTCTGGGTTTCTTTCCCCTTTGTAGGAATCAGATACCTTGTATAGAAAAAAATGGTTTATGCCAAGTAGAAGTGACTTTTTAGAAACCAGCTCCCAGGCATTTTTGAAACCTGTGCTGAAATCCCTCCCCTTGTTACAGATGGCGTAGAAGTCACAAGTCTGTTAATTGGACTGTTTCTTCTCTTGCCTGTTGTTCCTGCTTTCTCTATTTCTGTCTGGATAGTCAGGAAATGATTTAATGTTTAATATTTAAACAAAATATTTAATGTCTACACAGTAAAATTATTCGAACTTCAAACCAGTATTGAAACTAGTTGGAAACCAGCTAATAGTTTCTTTATCTCAGATTTAGAGATGAATGTAAACTGTATTATGTTGAAATGTGCAAGTGTTTGATTCATGCCGTTCGAAAAATTCCTGCCTTTGGGTTATTGTTTAATGGGACCAACTTGTAAAGTTTGTAGCCTTAAAGAAATCTCCGTGCTAAAAAATCTGTTCTGGTACAACTCAAAAACATGCAGTGACTGCCCAGAATTTGGAGTTAGTCCCAGTGATAGGGCGGAAGGGGAGGTGACAGCTTTCCAAAGAAGGACCCAAACATGCTGATAGTCTTCGATAGTCATCGTGGAGCAGGCCTCTGATCAAAGGTCTGTGCTATGAAAACCGGGAAAGAAGAGCCCCCAAACAAGGCTCTGATACCACTGGTAAATATAGGAGAGAGTTAAGATTCCGTTCAGTAAAATCCAAACAGAACTTGTTTCAGGAGTCAAATTATCTGACATAATTGTTTCTGCAGGAAAATAGATGTCCAATGCTCCTTTTTAAACTTTACCTTCTTGCATATGTTTGTACAAAAATTGTTGTCTTCATCCTTGTGGTGCTTATACATCTGAGCCGTCCGTCTCCACAGTCCCCATGCCTCTGCTTTGTTATTCTTTTGTAGCGTAAGGCTTTTGCTTTTGCCTTAAGGTTTCCCTAGGGAATTAACAGGTCTTTTCATTTTGTACAGCTTTTGCAGCATGGATCAAACATTGGCTTACTATGCTAATGTGTGAAGAGAAAAAATTATCTAAAGCAGGTGAGCTTTAATGAACAAATGTATACTTTCTCTGAGTTTGAGTAGGGTGTGTGTGGTTTTGTTTTTTAATATGAAGAAAGTCCAGTTCTCACAAATATTAATCACTCAAAATTTAAAAAAAAAGCTGCTACTCATTCTTGAAAAGGTGCAAATATAAAATTTAGAAAAATAACTAGTATTGGGGCTAGAGCCATGCAAAGAATGTTTACCAACAGGTTTGTTAATTATTTTGGATCTGGAATTTGGTTTTGTTTTTCTAATAGTGACAAGAATGGTGCAGTACTAGGGAAGTTTGGAAGATGCTGTCAATTTTACTTATTAAAATGAGAATCTGGTGTTTCTGTATTTTATTGTTTTCAATAAAACTTGTGTTTTGGACTTTTTGAGATATTTGTATTCCTGCACTTAACTGAATGAAATCAGCTACCTCTGAGCTTTCTTCTAAATTGTATTTGAAGCAGCATTCATATTAGTGAAGGCTTAAATTTATTCTGAAGAGATGATTATATTGGGTTAAAGATAAGTTTCATAAATGAATTAGCTATTTCCAAAACAGGCAGACTTATGTTTTGCCATTCTAAAACCCATAGAATGCTTTCCACTCTGCTTAGCAGTTCACTGCTATTGTCAAACAGCAGCACTGGTTGGCAGTGGTGATTGATTGCCAGTATTCAGATGGTGATGGTGGCTCAGTCTTCAAAAATGTTCAAATATGGAGTTGGAAATGGTATATAGAGTTCACAGTTCTGTTGTCTTTTACAGATTTGGGACCTTTAAAAATAGGGAATAGGAAAATTCCATGAAGTTCTGTTACATGATCATTGTTTTCTTAAGAGTTGACAGGTCACTGGGTGGCAGTATTGACTGCATCATTTACAACCATTGCTTGATAAATGTGGATCCCTGATTTATGGGCAGGTGGAGTTAGGTTTGGGTGCAATTACAGAAAACTCAGGATATTGTTTTGTATTTCACCAAAATTTGGAAATCACAGCTTAAAGCTATCTAATTTCTATGTTTTACAGGTTTGGAAACTAAAGCCTAAGTAGATAGTGACAATTTAATATTATCTAACTCACCAGGTCCAGTGTTCTTCCTACTTGACCGGTGGTTTTACAATATTAAGTGTGGTTCAGGCAATGTAATGTTAAACTCGTTGAGGGTATACAGTTTTGTGTGTATCTTAGTGTTCGACTGCAGCTCCAAGAAGACAAAGATGTCTTTCAACAACTGATTAGTGGGTAAACAAGCCAGTCTTCCTGCCGCTTAATGAACTTTAGAAATTACAGGGTAAAGATTTAATTCTTAGGAGATTAGAATTTAACTGATGCCATACAATATTCCTGGAGTAGGCAGCATTACTTTCTGCCTGCAGTCCTGTCCCTATTTTGTGTCTGCTCCAGAAGCATACCTAGCAGAGAAGCCAGGAACCACACACGTTTTGGTGTTACAAGGCCCAGGGAAATGGTGTGCAGGCATCTGTCATCTGACTCTTTCAATCTCAATTATGGACCACCTTGTGCATTTAATAGAAACCTTGCTTTGGTTTTGCAGGATAAGATCTTGATTTTTATTTCTAACCATTCGATTTAGTGTTTCAGTATGAAAATGTCCTTGAATACCAGGTGTTTTCTCAAGGCTGAGCACAGTGTTCATTTTCACCCATCTGTGCAGGAAATGAAAACCCTGATCATCTACACAGGTTATGTATGTCCTGTGTGTTATTCCTGTTGGTACAGCTGCCTCTTTCATGTGATGTCATTGAATGTAAATTACTCGAGCCTCAATCTCCAGCTGCTTGTTCTGTTATGATGGAGGCTGAAATACATCTGTAATTACATCTGCCTAGACACTCCCTAAATAGATTCTCAGCACTTGTTTTCAGTTCTAGAAAATCAGGTTTTTAATCATGGGACAGCTGGAGGGTATCCTTACATTTAGGATACAGAAACTCAAAGCTTAAGCAAGCTTGCATCGCCAAGCTCTAGGATTGGGCTCTGGCTTCAGCAACCAGGGATCTCAGGCTGTCTTGCCTTCGAGTATGCTTGTGGACATGCCTCCAGTCACACCAAAGGCATTCCGCTGTACTTGGCTGAAACTATAGCCCACTTTGCCTTGCTGCTTGGGATTCTTTGAATCCCACTTCCTTTTGTCTCATTCATTCACTGTGACCTCCCCAGAGGTAGGAATAAATATTGGCATAGAATGCTGGCATAGGTGAAATAATTTCTGTAAATGAAGGAAGTCCTTTAATATCTTGTAAGAGGAGTCCCAAGGGAAAGATGAACCATGAAGGATGATGTTATCAAGTCTCTAGTTTTGGGGTTGTATTAATGTCTCTAGGATTTTTTTCCTTGAACAGGTTCATTCTTTCTGAAACAAGTTCTAGAGTGTATATAACTCTGTAAGAGATTAAAACCCTTCCAAAGTGGATTTGGAGGTAATAGTTAACTTTTGTGTGCTTGGGATGGTGCCTGGCACATACTAAGTGCTTGTAATGCATCATCTCTTTGAATTCTCTTAACCACCTTTAGAGAGATTGACTACTATGCCCTGTTATAGAAGAGGAAGTAAGTGATGTTGTATGTCCAGGGTTACTCAGCTAACCAGTGCAAAATTGAACCCAGGGATTTTGAGACTAGAAAATGCCTTAATCCCTATAATAATGGCAAGAGAATCTTGATATTTAATGGCATGTCTTTCTCTAACATAAAGTGGTATAGCAAAACAGTTAAGAGTTCTAGCTCTGCCACTTACTAGCTGTGATATTGGTCAGTTAGGCTGAAGCAGCTGTCTCAGAAATATAGTAACTGCTCAGAGTCAGTTATATCACTTATGGCAGCCAGGAATTGAAGCAGGCAGTAATTAAGGGGGAAAGCCTTCAGTCACTTTAAAAAGTGGCATGCTCACTGAAGTTGGATAAATCAGTACCACGGCAGTGAAACACCTAGAGCAAACACAGTAAGACTTAAGGCCCAAGAAGGAATCAAAGAACAAAGACACTGCATTGCACTTTTTAATTGCACGGGTAGTTTTAAATAAATGGAGAAAGCACCTTCCAAAAGTTACACTAGCAGGGAAAGATTCC
Organism: Tapirus indicus; assembly: GCA_031878705.1. NCBI lineage: Eukaryota > Metazoa > Chordata > Mammalia > Perissodactyla > Tapiridae > Tapirus > Tapirus indicus. The sequence continues at coordinate 22,705,722 of CM062938.1, forward strand.
ATCAAGCATTTACATAGTAAATTTCTATAATTTTATAAAAGATTCTTGATCCTTACTTGAACTGTATATGAGGGAAAAGGAGCCCCCTCAGGCAGGTGTTCTCTCTGCTTGCAGAAGCAAACTAAAGGACCTAAAATTGGAGGCAAGCCTGGGATGCTGAGAAGGGGGAAGAGAAACGATAAAGGGCCATTCATAAATCCCACATCTAAGACACTTGTCCAATGACCCTTATGTAAGTATTTTAGGGCAAACTACTGCCCTTAAAATAAAGATACAACCTCAAAACCTTTAATTCTGGATTATAGTAATATATCTGAGTACCTTGGACTGCTGAATGTCAAAAACCAATACTTGGGATGACCTAATGAGGTTTGAACAGACAAATACTTCAGAGGAATTCTCTAGGACTGTACACCCTCTACTTTGGCTTTTTGAGTGAAGCACACAGGCTTCTCTGCTATCCTCCAGGCAATGTAATAGTCAAGGAAAAGGGCAACAGTATTTGCCAATCACTCCTTAGACACTAATCAGCTGCGGAAAGAGTTCATTGGCAAAAATGTCCTCCCAAGAATGGTCTACACCAAGCAGAGAGGACATGTCGCTGAAGGGGGAAGAGGAGCCCTCATCTCTACAGTCACTATAAGCATCCAGTAGACAGGAAGATGGCTTCAGGCAGTGGCTGGATGAAAGCAGATCGGAGATACCCAGCTCTGGAATGAAGTCATCTTCTACAAGTTCTTCCTTCACTGAGACAGTGAATTCAGGGTGATCTTTCTCTGATGGGCTGGAGGGCGCTTCCTCAATTTTCACTACCACATTGGCTTGGCTCTCTGTCTCAGAGGGTATCTCTAAGACTAGGGGCTTCGTATATACGTGGTCAAAACGAATCAGTTCATTAATGGCTTCCAGCTTGGCTGATGACGTCCCCAGTGATGGAGAAGGGGAGGCCGGTAAGGAACTGGGTCCTTCTGGGTAGACCTCTGGGAGCTGCTCCAGGCTGGTCGATTCTGGGGAAGGACATCTGAAGAACATGACTGGGTCCAAGTTGAACAGAATGCCCAGCAGGATATCAGACTGCAAGAGGCAAAAATTAAATAGAGTCCAACTATTAGAATGCACCTGAGAATCTACCTAGAACACTTAGTACTAGGTTCCATAATGCAAATTAATCATTACACTACAGGATGATGCTGCAGGATGACCTCTGGGACCCACCAGACCCACTTATCTACAATTCACTCCGTGTCCTAAATCACCTGGAAATAGGAAGGTAGTCGATGTTCACCTCTAACCCAATCAAAACTACTCCTGCCCTCATCTGTCTGGTTAGGGATGTTAGGCATCAGACGGAATTAACTAGTTATACAGCACTTTAGTAAATCCAAATAATCCCTACCTCAGAGTCTGAAGAGTCAACGCCATCCGAATCCATGGGGAGATGTTCTGGAGGGGTGACAACTGGGCCTGCACCTGCTGCAGAGGTGCACGTAGTCTGAGTGCTGCGGACTCAGCAGACCCGGCCACCGGCCTCACTCCATTCCCCTAGGAGGAAAAACCAAAGTGAATAAACAGCTCCAACAGCTGAGACCCCAAGGAAATGTTTGCCAGGCAGCTGTGATTCTTGATTTTCAAGAAACCTAGAAAACTATTCTTTAGAGCTGAAATCTTTCCCTTACCTTTATTATTTCCATTTTCTTGAGTCCTCCTCAAGAAGAGATGAGAAAAGGGAGGTAAGACTAACTTTTCATTGTGATTTTCTGTGCAATGAAACATTTTTCCTCCCCAAGCAAAGACTGAGGCAACACTGATGTTCTTAACTAATAAATATTCTCATTAATAATAATGTTCCTAAGTAATAAAGTTCTATAGTGAATTTAGGCCCAGAATCTTTTTGGATAGTAATTATTTTAAGTTCATCCTGAACATTACCTTCAGAGAGTAGAAGTGTCTTACTGTCAACCTTAGACCACTTAAGTGTTGTCATGGATTTGCCATAATCCATAGATTAAAACCCATACATCACTTTTCTATCAGAGAGCTGTCACTATCACAATGAATCCTTTCTCTACTCATTCATAGTCATCAAAGAACTACTAAAATTTTAGTAGCATTCCAAGTCAGATTTGACTGTCTCTCTTATTCTGGTTCTCCTTAATGCTGACATGGTACATCCTGTTGGCTACTGCCATTTGTTAATATTTGCTCTTAGAGAGCCATGTAACTTATTTTAATTATTAGGACTTAGTACTATTCACTACACACTTGAAAAATGAGTGTCATTAAAGAAAGCTGTCATGTCATGTCACTTAGAACCAGTTCTCAAATATGGCACCAAATAAAGGAGATGACTTACCTTGGTCTCTGCCTCCTCTTCAGTACCCAGGGCATCCATCCCCAACCGCTGTCTTAACTCTTGATTCTCAACTACAAGGCCATGAGTTTTCTCTCGTAAAAGCTGATTTTCTAGCAAAAGTTTTTGGTTCTGAAAGAAAGTTCATATGAGGCTATTAAAACATTTAATTCTTTCACTTAAGAATCCACCTGATACAGTTGGCTTCCTTTCCTTCTCCTTGATCTTTTGGAAAACTCTATGCTTATGCAATTGTTCACAGTAGGTAACAGAAGGCAAGGTCATAAAAATAAGCTATTTAAGTGCCATTTCATGGGGTCATGAATAACACAATGCCTCCAAAAACTAATATAGACCTCAGCAAAGGGTGACTTGTGGCTTTGATTTAGATATGATGTTAAAAATAAATCCTATCTTGAACTGGCAGGAAATTATAAAAGTGGTAGTGGTGGACCATAAAATCAAAATATGTAAGAAAAAGAAAAAAGAACAATATAAATAAACCTTATGTATTCAAGATGTGTAACTGGCAACAATTTAAGATTAGGTAAGAAGTGGACCCTAGAAGGGGAAGGAAACCATTAGTGGACTTTGGCCAAGCCAGAAGGGTCTCAAGTTTAAGCAATGATTTCCTATCTGCTTTTACTAATTTCTTAGTAGACATTGTTGTAATGTTATAATTCACCAACTTTGAGACAGATCTGGCACCAAATGCTAAAGGGTCAATCACTTCAGCTCTCATCAAGCTTCACCACTTAACGAACGACCTATCTATTCTGACTTAAACTTTTTTTTTTTTTTTTGGTGGGGAAGATTAGCTAGCCCTGAGCTAACATCTGCTGCCAATTCTCCTCCATTTTGCTGAGGAAGATTGGCTAACATCCATGCCCATCTTCCTCTACTTTATATGTGGGATGCCTGCCACAGCATGGCTTGATAAGCGGTAGGTAGGTCCACGCCAGGGATCTGAACCGGCGAATCCCGGGCTGCTGAAACAGAGCACACGAACTTAACCACGATGCCACCAGGCTGTCCCCACATTAGTTTAACTTTTAATTACAAGTTCAGTTGTATTCTAAAGGAGCTGAAACAACTTGGGATGGTCAGCAAATATCAGAACATTCACCAAGGAAAGATATACAATGGATAAAAGATAAGAATTTGGCCATTAGTATTTTTACCTCTTCTTCCAAATCTACCACTTGTTGTTCCAGCTCACTCATTCGAGCTTTTTTTCGGTCTCTGGCAGTCTGAGCTGCTACTCTGTTTTTCAGTTTCCTGAAAACAGAAGGGATATACCACACTGAGTCATCTCAAACCTTATTTATCTTTATTTAAAAAACTAGCCAGCTGGTGCTTTCATTTTAATTTACAGGACAAGGTAGACTAACAGTAAAATATATGTCAGGCTCCTCCTCTCAATAAAACAAGACAAAAAAATACAGCCTTCTGTCAATCTAGCTTCTTTTCCCTCATATTGCATTATCCACCCTGGTCACAGCATGGGGGCTGGACACAAACACTAATCTTGCATCATAAGCAATTTCCTCCTCCCCTTTCAACTCCTCCGTTGCTTCCTGACTCCAATTTCCTCAAACACGGTCCAACCTGGACAGATTAAATCCAGTGAAAGCTGCCACTGCGCTATGACATAAATCCTCCCTCCCCAACTCAAATAAGGGAGAGCCTAGGCAGTCCCCTGTGGCTGGGCCCGTGTCTGTCGAGGAGGCACTTAATAAATCACAAAAGGCACACGGATCATAAAAGAACATTTACGGAGTACTAAGTACTAGACGTTTCTCAGCCTCCCCAACGACCTCATGAAGTAGACACCATTTTAAAGACGCAGAGACTGAGTTTGACTAGTGAGTCTTACAGAGCTTGCAGCCCTTTCAACAGCTGTCATTTCAGCTCCGTGCCCCTCCAAAAAAGTAGGTAAACCAAGAAGAGACTAATCGATTCCATGTTACAGCCCAAGTTCAGAGAAGGTGAACGACGGGCTTGCGGGCACACAGCAAGATGGCCTGGATGCCAGGTGCCCGCACACCCAACTCTGGTCATCTCTAATGTGACAGAAGAGAAGGAAATTGAAAAGGCCTGGGCATCCCCGGACTCCACCCAGCGCGGTGGATGCGATCAGTCCAGGCTTCCTGCCCCGCCCCGCGCCACGCTGGCACCGCACCGGCCAGGCCAAGGGCTCCCGAGCGTTACCCCGGCCCCCTGTCCCGGTTTCAGATCCGGTCCCAGACCCCGGCCTCTCGCCCTCCGGGTCCGCGCCCGACCCTCGCCCACCTCCGCAGCGCCTTCTCCTCGGGGCTCAGGTGTGTGAGGCGCTGTCGCTTGCGCGCCTGGGGCGGCCCCCCGCTCGCCGCCTCTGGGCTGGCGCCTCGCTGGCCCGGCACCATGAGCGGCAGAGCCCGGCCGGCCGGGGATCCGGCGGCAGCGGCGGCGGCAGGCTTGCCGGACAGGAGCAGCACTTTGGGGGCCCCGGCGGCCGGGCTCTGCGCGGTTGCCACCACCACCATGGCCCAACAATGTCTACGCGAGTGCGCGCCGCCGCTGCCCAGGGGCCGACCGCGCCGCGCCCAGCCTTTCTACGGTCGTGGCCCTCCGCGATTGGCCAGCGCCGCGTGACGCACGGCCTATCTCAGTGCCCATTGGTCCGGCGGGCCGGCGGGGGCGGGGCCAGGACGTCCAGCGTGGCGGCGGCTGTCCCCGGCAGGGGTGAGGAGGACTTTTCGGCGAGGGAGGCGGGTGCGGGGCGCCCGGCGCTGGGCGGGGCGGGGACCCCGAGAGCCGGGGGAGACCGGGGCCGGTGAGCAGGGTCCCGAGCCCGGAGTTTCCTCAGCTCATGGGTCTCCCCGTGGGCTGGCGCGTTTTCAGCCAGAACGAGAGTTTGGTCCCACACCGAGAGATTTCCGGACTGAGGGAGTTTTACCTCTGCCTGACGGCGTGTTACCTGCAGCGCCACCTCGGGCTCCGAGCGGCGCGGAGAGTCGAGAGGGAGCGCGAATCGGGCCTTGGGTTGGAAAGAAGCCTGCGAGGAAATTCCGCGAAACAAAAATCTTTAGGAAATGAGATCGCGCGTTTTAAATTAGATTTAGCTCGTAGTGAGGGCTTAATAAACGGCAGGCGTCATTATCCCCACGTGGGAGGAATACGTGTAGTTTAATTTTTTTGCATTTCTAAACTTTATAGTATAAGCGTACTGTCTGTTTTTTAGTGAGGAGAAAAGAAGATTTCACGTGTAAAAACGGGGTCCCCACTTTCAGCCTCTCGCGCGCGGGGAGGTTCGAGGCTCCCGCCCGGCCGTTGCGGCGCAATGAGGGGCCCGGCGCTTGTGAAAGAGGGGCCTCCGGACTGCAGCTAGGGAGCAGTTTAGACGCACAGATATGAAAACGGAGAAAACACCTCACACAGGCGTGTTCACTCCCTTGGAGCAAATTGCAAAATGTTAAGTTCCCTAGAACTACAAAGCAATACTTTCTTTAATTAGTAGTTACTGCTTCCTTTGGGTTTAGCCCTGTTCTAGGGATGCAAAGATTAGTAAAACTCAGAGCTGGTGGTTGGAAGATATGCAAAAAAGTGAAAAGATAGAATGGTTCTAGGTAATTCTTCGGTGTTATTGAATCAGATTAGCTCTTCAATTATATTTTGGTGGGGAGGGAACAGGATGGGAAGAAGGAATTAAGCAGTTCAGTCTCTTGATACACAGGCCCTTTAAAGGGGCACAGTTTCTGTTATTCCCAGGACTGGGCCATGAGTCTCCTAACATGCATTTTCTTGCTCCAAATTGACAGAGCAAAATCAGTGAGTATTTACCTAAACTGAGCAGGCGCAGCTCAGGGCGCCCTGAGCACACACTGCCTCTGTGGATTGGAAAAGAGGTGGGGTGGATTGGAAAAGAGGTGGGGTTGATCGGAGACTTTGCAGGACAAAGAAGTCTGCCTCCTTTTAAACTCTTATCATTCTTGAGCTGTGTGGGTCCTAATGTACCTCCAGGGGTGGGAGACTCGCTCCTGCCCTCTGGGACCTTTTGGGAGAAATCTTTGGAGTGCCTTCTGGTTGAAAACTATACGTTTATATTAAAGGACCTTGGAAAGCTGTAAAAGGTTCTGAGAAAAGTCTTGTAATTGTCATGCAACCTTTTATTTATTAAGTCAACATTTGTGAATACCAAGAGAATGTCTGGCAGTATAAGAAATCCCAATGAAACTAAAAGAAATTTAAATCATTTAGCATAAAAAGAAAATGCATGAGCCCCCTATTAGTCGAGCAGAGTATAAATGAGTAACCATGTGGAGAAGGCACAATATGCTGGGGCAGAGGAGAAAAGGTCGATGGATTGCATTTTGGTCTTGGTTAATGGAGTAGAAATGGAACTTGAAATTGACTCCCTCAGCTTTGTTTTCAAGGCTTTTTATCTTTTTGATAAACATTTAAAATCATGCTCAAAAACAGTCATTGGACCCAATGCAGATTGCTATCCATGAATTCTCAAACACTCAAGTCTAAACCTTTGAACAGTTTCATATCCTCTCTGTAAGATTAATCTGATAATTCTTGCATCAGATGCCATTATTTTAAAACATTTACTAGGCACTTGTGATAAGAGTGATAAAATATATGAAATACAATGTTCTTAGTCTTTGTGAAATGCAAGAAACAGTGATGAGAAGCAGTAGATCATTGTCTAAATAAACATTAATTTTAAAAAATAAAACAAACTCCACTAACAACCTGAAACTAAAATGCAAGGACTGCTTATCTAATATGGTAGCCACTAACATTTGTGTGGCTGTCGAACACTTGAAATGTGGCTAGTTTGAATTAAAATGTACTGCAAGTGTGAAATATACACTAGGTTTGAAGACTTAGTTTGAAAAAAAAAATGTAAAATATTTCATTGATCACCTTTTGATTTTATGTTGAAAGGGTAGTGTGTTTGATATTTTGGTTAAACTTTTTAATTAATTTTACCTGTTTCTTTTTTTAATTGGCTACTAGAAAATTTTAAATTACACAGGTGGCTTGCATTATATTTCTGTTGGGCAGCACTGGTCTAGATGATTTCAATGTGGGAGATGGCAAAGGTAAAGGGAGAAGGAGGGAAATAAATGCATGCCAAGGTTCCTGCCTCATTCAGGGAAAAGGTATGCATAACAAGTAATCCTAGACACTATTAGAATAAATAGGTGTGTCAGTAGTGATTTTAGAACTAGGGTACCTGTATCCTTAACGGTACACAAAGAGTTTCCAAGCCACATGTGGGTACATGGATGAATCTCTTTTCCAAGATCTGTATGCCTAAGAATGGTGCCTCTGAAGCAGATTCTTTTTCCCGCCTCTCTTTTTCATAGTCCGCATTCTTGCACTCTGCCAAGGGGGGAGAGAGAGCCTCTTCTCACCCATGCTAATCTTCCCAAAGTGCATTGCCCTGAGGTAGAAAAACCTCTGGGCTCCAGATAGACCAGTCTAGTTACTGGTGATGGTATTGAGAAAGAAAATGACCCTTGTCATTGAGTATCAAATCCCTTTCCAACTCCTTTGGTTCTAATTCTTTGTTTTCAATAAAATTGATGGAAGACAAAATTGAGTTGTCAACTGAGAGTTCAATACAATAATTTCTGATGATGGATCACTTTGTGACTTGGCTTCTAACTCGAAAGATGTTCAAACAATTGAAAGACATTGTTATAACAAAGCACCTTCCTTCCTCATCCACTTAGTTATATGAACAGTTTTGGGGCACTTACATTTTTTTTAAAGAAAAAAATAAAGGAATAAAATTAATGCCAAGTCTGGCCTCATTCTAGCAAAGGTACTATTAATCCATTGATATATGAATCCAAAGATACATTTCCAATACCGTTGTACCCTCTATGTTTAATAATAATTTATCAAAACTTGGAATATATATTGTTTTGATAAACTTTATAAAATTTGTATGATTTTAATTGGTATGACAGCTCCATGCAGAATAGTTTTTATGGTAAGAAGAAAGTTTTTAAATACTTAAATGTATACCCTTTTTTTTGCAAGGTGGCATATTAGGCAATCAATAATAGACTTTTAAGCATAAAACTATATTACATTGAGATAAAAGTCTGTAGAGAAAGTAGAATGGAAATATAACTTAAAAGAGAAAGAGAAATGAGGTAAATTTTCTGGTTTGTAACAAAGAGCTTGTTGGCCTATTTCTTTAACTTTTGATTTTGATATAATTTCAAACTTACAGAAATGATGCAAGAATAGTACAAAGAGTTCCAGCATACTCTTCCCCCAGGCTCTTTACTCACACTCCCCAGTTAACTTTCTACTGCATTTGCCTTGTCAATCTCTGTGTGTGTGTGTGTGTTATGTATATGTGTGTACATATATGTGTATATATCATATATATTAACAATTTTTAATGAACTATTTATGAATAAGTTGCATATATGATGCTCCATTACTCCTAAATACTTCAGTGTGTATTTCCTCAAACCAAGGAATATTCTCCTCATAACTGCAGTACAACCATCAAAATCAGGAAATTGGCATATATAGAGATAGAATATCACTATCTAATCCCCAAACTCCATTCAAACTTTGCTGATTGTTCCAATAATGTCCTTTATAGTCCAGAAACTGGTCCAAGTCCAAACATTGCATATGGTGACTATCATGTCTCTTTAGTGTCCTTCAATTGGGAACAGTTCCTCAGTCTTTTCTGACCTTGACATTTTTGAAATGTACAAGTCAATTACTTTGTAGAATGTCCCTCAGTTTGGATTTGTCTGATGTTACCTTGTGTTTTATGTGTTTGGGTCAGGAAAACCACAGACGCGATGCTCGTTTTTCTCATAGTGCATGTCAGGAGGCATATGATGTTGATGCCTCTCAAACTAGTGATGCTAACTTTCAACACTTGGTTGAGAGGGCATCTGCCAAGTTTCTGCACTGTGAAGTTAGTCATTAAGTGTGGTACTTATTAATAAGAAAGATATTTTGTGATATCTACCTATCTTGTTCCTCGTTAGACTTTTACCCACCAGTTTTAGGATCCATTGATGATTCTTGCCTAAATTAATTGTTACTATGATGATTTCCTAATAGTGATTTCCTAATTCCATCATTCCTTCTGTATTTATTACTTGGAATTCTATGGTATGGTAGAACTTTCCCTTCTTACTTATATATTTATTCATATTGGTATCAACTCATGGAGTCCTGTTTTACTCAGTGGGTTAAAAATCTATGACTACATTATTTATTTTGATTCTCAAACTGTCTCAGACTTGGCCAATGGGAGCCCCCTCCGTTTTTTATTGTGGTAAAATATACAACGTAATATTTACCACTGTAACCATTTTTAGGTGTACAATTCAGTGGCACTAAGTACATTCACATTGTTGTACAACCATCACCACTATCCATCTCCAGAACTTTTTCATCATCCCAAAAGGAAACTCTGTACCCATTAAACAATAATTCTCCATCCCCTCATCCTCCCAGCCCCTAGTAACCTCTATTCTACTTTCTGTCCCTATGGATTTGCCTATTGTAGGTACATCATATAAGTGGGATCATACAACATGTGTCCTTTTGTGTCTGAGTTATTTCACTTAGCACAATGTCTTCAAGGTTATCCATGTTGTAGCATGTATGGGAGCTTCTTTTTGACATGTGTCCTTTCTGACATGTCCCAATCGTTCTTTGAGCACTTCCTTATTTTCTGGTACAACAAGATATTCCAGATTCATCTATTCTTTCCCAGGCCCAGCCCTGGAATCAGCCATTTCTCCAAGGAGCTCTGGCTTCTTTTACTGGAGAATGATATATAGTACAAAGATCTGGGCACTAGGTGTGCCCATTGCAATTGGGGTATCATTGCTTCTGGGTCCTCTCAGTGGCTAGAACTAGAAAATATATTTATGTGTATGTGTATACATAGCCACATATATAGAAAGATACAGAATAGATAGATGTATATATGTCTATACCTATTTTTATATCAACCTATCTATATGTATTAAAAACTCATGAGCGCACACCAATAACTCCAATTCCAATCCAACACCTAAGAGTTTATTCTAACCTTCCCTCTTTTCATAATTTTAACTCCGTTCTCTGACAATAAGAAAACAGGTTCCCATTAACCTCAGTATACTTACTTATTTTCTAAATTCTCATGTATGCAAATGTATGTAACCAATCTATTAGCAATGACTTGTTGAATCCTCACTCCCGGAACGTGCCAACCCCTATCCCAGCCAGCCATTCTTAGCCAGATCCTTGGTTCATGTTTTAAAATGTATGATGATGGATAGCAAATAACTGTGGTATTTAGATTCCATTGAACATATTTAAAAGAATGATACAAAAGTGTTATTTTAAAGTGCCAATACTCCCAGTTGCATTACAAATGGCATCCTTTGCAACTATTTAAGTCTGTGATGAGAAATTTTAGATGTCAAATTTAAAAATGTATGTGAGGTATATAGTTTAACTAAATTATTTTATGGAACATGTGAACAAAAAAGCTTTAAGTCCAATGTAGTAGAAGAATAGAACCAAAACATTAGGAGAGAGAAAGAGAGGACAAGAGTGAGAGGGAGAGTAAGAGAGACAGACGGAGAACAATAAACAGTCATTCCAGAAAATATAAGCAAAGGAAAGGGGGCCATAGTGGCTGAGTTCTCACTCTCCACTTCGGCTGCCCAGGGTTCACAGGTTCGGATCCCAGGAGCAGACCTATACACCATTCATCAGGCCATGAGGTGGTGGCATCCCACATACATAACGGAGGAAGATGGGCACAGATGTTAGCTCAGGGCCAATCTTCCTCAGCAAAAAGAGGAAGATTGGCAACAGATGTTAGATTATGGCCAATCTTCCTCACTTACAAGAAACATAGTAAGTAGAAAACACGAAATACCATGGTAGGAATAAGTCCAAATATATAAAAAATTCAAAATAAACATAAATGGATTATATTCTCTTTGTAAAAGAGAGAGGCTATTGTTGAGTGAAAAATCCAAAATCCAGCCATATGCTATTTACAGGAGATACAGGTAAAACAAAACAGTATAAGAATGGAAAATGGCTTACCAGGCAAATGTTTACAGAAAGAAACCTTATGTAGTAATGTTAATATCAGACAAAATAAAATTTAAGGCAAAGGCATTAACAGGGACAATGAAGGGTGTTTCCTGTTGATTAAAGGTACAAGTTACCAGTCATAAATCTTTATAAACAAAATAACATCATTTTGAAATGTATAAAACAAAAACTGAAAATAAATGGTGAAAATGACAGATCCAGGAGATCCACTATCACAATGGGAGACAAATACACTTCTCTCAGAACCAGCAGATGGAGCAGACAAAAAAGATTTAAATAGCACAATTAACAAGTTTGATCTAATAGAGAACTTTCCTCCCAATCAAGAACACATACCTTTTTCAAAAAAGAAACATTCACGAAATTTGATTCCATTTTACTCTTGAAGAGTGAGATTAACCATTGTGTTTTAGGTTTAGAAATGGAATCGTTTCTAAGTTTTGGCTTTCATGAATAAAGCCGCTGTGAGCATTTGTGTACAAATCTGTGTGAAAGAAATTTTTATATTTTCATTTCTCTTGGATAAATACCTACTGGTGAAACTGCAGGATCATGTGGTAGGTGTCTGTTTAACTTTTTTAGAAACTGCCAGTTTTCCAAAGTGGTTTTATCGTTTTACTTTCCCACCAACAATGTACTGCTTTCTCATATTGCTGTTGCAGATTGTCATTTAACTGTTTCATTGTTACCCAGCTTTTCATTTGTTTATGTTGTATGTTTTTTCCAACTGGATTTCAACAAGCTCATTAAAAACAGAAACATGTGTTGTACTTCTTTGGTCTTCTGTGTTTCATATAGTGTTGAGCACATATTAGACTTTCAGTAAATACTTTTTAAATGATTATTGAACTGTTAGGTTGTCTGCAATGTGCTTTAAAAGACAGAACATCTTTTAAATTACCCTGGAAGATTGCTACATAATACCATTTTCTTGAAAGCAGAATTCAACATAAGGTTGGTCTATCTTGGACTCATTCCAAAAGCCTGGAATGTGCTCATTTTAAGGTACCAAGGCAATATTTCTAGATATTACACAGCATCTATTCTACTTTTCTTCCTTATTTAAAAAAAATTTAATTTTGTTCAGTTGCCCAACTGAAAACACTCAGCTTCCAGATTCTCTTGAAGTTATGGATAGCTGTGGAATGCAGCTCAGGTCAACGTATAAGTGGAAGTTCTAGTCGGGGAAGATTCCAGGAAAGTTTGTTAAATGAAGACTCAGCTGAGGTGCATTTCACCTTTTGTCTCTTGCTCTTTCTCTCCTAACCCCTTCTTGCTGATGAAAGTTCGAAAGACTGAGAAGTTTCAGCAGCCATCTAGCAATCATGAGGAAGGAAGCCACATGCTATGGATGTCAGAGGGGAAAGACAGAAGGACTCTGGATTCCTGATGGCATCATGGAGTGGCCATTTAGCCCCAATGTAGTTCTAGACTGTCCACTTCTAGATCCTAAGTTATGTGAGAAATAAAAATACCATGGTGGTGGGGTTCTTGTTACACACCATATAATCTTCACTTTCATAGGCACTGTACGCACCACATGACCCTAGATTAGATTTCCCAAACACTGTCTTTGTTTTTCTCTTGATTGGGCTACTAGCACCACTGAGAAACAAGGATGCTTGAGTAGGGCAACTGAAAGTAGGTGGGTCCCGGGGACATAATTTTCGTCAGTGGCACTTTCTTCTGATACCAAGAAAAGAGATGAGTCATTTAGCATTACAGCATCTCTATTTTGTGGCCGGGAAAATTGAGGTTCAAAGGGACAAAATAATCAGCTTAAGGCTGTAGATTACTTTTCTAGTTTATCTCTCAGTCTCATACGTCAGTCCTACTGTTTTCCTGAAATGTCCTTTTCCCCTGAGTTTGCCTGGAAAACCCCTGTTCATCACTCTGTTTAAACCACAGTTTCTCAGCCTCATCATTATCGACGTTTGGGACTGGGCAATTCTTTGTTGTGGGGGCTGTCCCGTGCATTGCAGGATTTTAGTAGTTTCACAGGTCTCTACCTTCTAGATGCCAGTAGTACCTTACCTCCCTCCCCCAAGTTATGACAACCAAATTATTTCCAGACATTGCCAAATGTCCCCTGGGAGCCAAGATCTCCCTGGGCTGAGAACCACTGCTCTAAACTTGTGTCAAACAACACCCCACTCTGCACCTGCTTTGTTCCCATGCAGTCCTCCACAGACTTCCAGCAAACACCTGTGACATTTGACAGTACAAATTCACCTGCCTGGATCTCTGTAGTAGACTGTAAGCACCTTGAAGGCAGGGACTGCATCTGACTCGTCTTTGCATCCCCCTGTTTCTTGACTAAATAGATTTTAAAATGGTTCAGGAGAAGAATGGAAACAGAATTCAGGAATTCTGGCTCCCTTGTGCTATGATTTTGACATTCACTGTTAAAGACTCATGTGTCCCATGCCCTTGCTTGGCATCATATTTTACAGACTCCCATGCTGTAGTCAAGAGGGAGATTCTAGCAAAAGAATACTACATTGCTCATAGTTCTAAACACCAGTGAAAATGGAAAAGGAAAGCACAAATTCTAAGACAAGTTTTATATCCTCACAAGGAAAAATGAAAAACTCTTAAATGATACAGGAAAGAGTGAAGAGCAAAGTTCTATATAATGTTTTTGTTGCCCTAATGGAATCAAAGGTGCATCTTAATCTTGCAGAAAGTGCTATGTACGCCCCTCACCCCTTCCAATATCCCCTAATGTTGTCATTTTCTACGACCACGGTACCTTTGTCACAACTAAGAAACCAATCTGGGTACACAGGGCTTCATGATCCTCTAGAAATGGGTGAAAGTCATTTGGTTTGCTATGACAAATGATCCTAGTGCTTTTAATTTTATGAATACATTTTTAAAGGAGGACATTTATGAAACGCGTGAGTAACATTGAAACAGGAGCACGTGGACAGGAAATCCTCCCGGTCGTGTTGACAACTGCTTCCTTCAATCCTGCAGCTGCCCACCCCTTTCTGGAGGAGTTGCAACACTTCCTGAATTTATTTGTGTGTATTAGGGTTCTAAGAAATTCAATACTCTTTGGGCTTCTGCAAAACCCTGCAGTTCATCTGCCCAGTAAATTAAACAGGGCCTAAAAGGGCACAAAAACAAAAGGAAAAGATACGTTTGAAAAGTTCAAAGATATCACACGTCTCTGCTTTTCACTTGGCATTGACGCAGAGCGGTAAACAGTTCTGCATTTGTTCTTGCCGTTTTAAAGAAAGCGCAAATTCTCCATTGTCGGTACCTTTATTGACACCAAGGTTCAAAGGTGGCAAGAAAAGCAAGTTTTATCTTACTTGAAAGAAATTTAAGCACTGTAGGCCCCATTCATTAATACTAGGAGAATAAATATCAGTTCACTGGTGTTGATAATATTTATATAGACTTTTTAGTTTGGCGTAATTTTAGATTTACAGAAAAGTTGCAAAGCCAGTAGAGAAATCCCATTTACTCCCACCTGCCCAGTTCCAGCCCCCACTAATGTGATCAGCCTACATTACCAATGGTATATTTGTCAAAACTGGGAACCGACACTGATACATTGCTATTACTAAACTCTAGACTTTATTTGGATTTTACCAAATTTTCCCTTAATGTCCCTTGTCTGTTCCAGGATTCTGCCTTGGTTTTGATTCTTCAGCTTCTGTAGGGTACATCTATTTTTGCAAAATGTTTCATGACTAATTCCAGAAAATGATATTTATTTGAAGAGCTGAATTTACTCATTCAACCTCCCCAGACGCAGGACTCTGAGGCTTTGATTCCAAAATAACAGCAACGGAATCCCTCCCCCTTTGGTGAGGTGGTCTTGTCTTTACATGGCTTGTAGGAGACTGGGTTTCCTGAGAGTGGTGTAGGGACTCTCAACATTAAAAAAAAAAAATCCTCTCTTATTTATAGCTGACTTTGTGCATTTGATATTCATGTGAGAGAAGACAGTAAACAGTACCTTTTCTGTTCCCTCATAAACTTTTTTTTTTTTCAATGAAGACAGCCAGGATTTATGTGGTTCCAAGAGCTAGCTGGATAAAATATTGTCTAAACTCTGGTTTTGTGACCAACAGGGATATGAGAAGAGAAAAGCTTCAGGAACAGAGGAGGAAATCGAAGAATAATATTTGCTTCAGAGAACACTGGGACAGAGACCATTCATCTTCCACTTCAGACCCTGTAAGAACAGTCATTACAACCTGGGAACTAGGAGCCTTGGCTTGTGAAATAGATGGACAGGCATAGGATGGGTTTTCAGCTCTAACACATAGTAGTTAGGTAACCTTGGACAAGTTACTTAACCTCTCTGAGCCTCAGTTTCCTTATGAGTAAAATGAGAATTGAATATTGAACAAGATAATGCACATAACACAGTGTGAGACACAGAGAAAGCATGTAATGCATGTTAAGTATTATTGTTACCAGCAGCGGTCCACCCTAATGGCAGCTGGCATTCCCACGCTCTTCCTAGCCTACCATTGATCTCATCCTCTCTTCTGTCTTTTGCTATTTGGGAGCCAGAAGTTCGACAGGTCCCAGAAGGCTAAGCAGAATACTCGAGGGTCCAAGTCTTTGAAATATGCCTAAGTATAAAATGTGATTACCGGTCACAAGCAGGGTTGGGGTCCACAAAGCAGGAAAAATATCATAGCAATGGACACCTAGTGAGTTTTCTCCCAGTTACCCCCTCCCCCAACCTGAGAACAAAATGTCCCCTTGACCCCGGGTGGGCCAGACCTAGCCACAGGCTGCCAGTGATCTGCCCTGTCAGTGTGACCTGGGATAACATTCCCAGCAGAGGGCTGCAAACATTTGCTGAGCACACAGACCCGTGACCCGCAGTGAGATTCCAGGGGTGGGGTGTGGATTACGCCATAACTGGGGGTTGGAGGCTTGCGGGAGCTGCTCTGCGCAGAACAGGTGAGTGAGGCTGTGCAAAGAAGTTGAGATCTGCAATTTAAAAATGGGACCCTGTTGTTCATACAAAACACGATCATTTTCCATTTGAAAATAAGTTGTGTTTTCCAGCATGTGGTTCCAGAATTATGGAATTTATTATAGTCCTTGGGACCCACAATGTGTTTCCAAAAGTACTTGTCATCTGTCCCTGCAGCAATCTGTAGCCTTTTGGGGAGCCCAGAGGTGGTGGACCAACCACTGAACTTGAACTGCACGATGGGGGTTAGCATCGGCTCTGCTGGATGACCTGGAATAACCCAGGAGCCTCTTCAAGAACTTTCTTTTTTGTGGTTGCTGTTTGTTTTTACTAGAAAAGGTGGGAATGTGCATGAAAGCAACCTAGCAGAGTGCCTGGAACACAGAAAGGAGCTTGTTTCATTTAGTTCCAGGCTCCAGAGCAGAGGTGGCCCATCCCAGCCTGAGCCACTCCTCTTTCACTTTAGGAGGCTCTGCTTTGGTATCTAAAGGAAGGTGACAGCAACAGGAACAAACCCCTGCCCGTGAGCCCTCCCTGCCCACAAATGGCCTCCTTGTGGCATGGGAACCGTGTGTGCAAGTGACCAGAGCACAATCCCCCTGACTCTCGGACACCCCCCCCGGGGGCAGTTCTGTACAGAGACAGGTGCAGCTGCTGAAGGAATGAACACAGATGCTCCGACATCTCAGAGATACATCCTGGGGAGATGGGGGTCCTTTAGATCCACCTTCCAGGTGACCAGGTGACTTTATAGCTCGGAGGGCCTGTGAGTCTGACTTTTTCTTACCTTCTGGAACAGATAAAGGGATAAAGAAGGTAGCTGCCCTGGATACAGCTTTGGATGGGAATAAACATTTCTCAATTAAAGTGTTTCATCAGTGCTTGAAAAATCAAATTTGTTCAGGCTTGCAAGAAGTGGATTGTCTGATTCTAAGTTCGACTTAAAAATTTTAGGGGAAAAAAATTGAAGACAATGTTTTCTAAATGAACTCCCCTAATCTTGATCAAGCAAGTGTCCCACATGCCCCCAGGTACCAGTGTAAGAGAGAAGAGCACAATTTGCCTTTGTACTGGCTTGAGGTTCTCTGAAAATCTCCACCCTTCCTGTGCTCAACCATTTGCATTCAGTGATTTTTTTTTTTTAACTTGATGTCTGTCCAGGGGCTGGGTGTCCACGTGCAATAAACTGATATTTCCAGGATCATGATTAGAACCACGGCCAGAAAAACCTTGATTTCGGGTCATTCATTCATTCGGAACTCTATGCTACCTTTATCTTGCTCTTAGGGAAGCAGAATCGAGAAGAGAAGAGAGACATGGAAATCATTTCAATGCAGTAACTGTACCCAGCCCTTAGTGGTGGCACCAAGGAGCAAGGGCCATCACAGAAGGCTTCATAAAGGAGGGGATGTTCACATGGGCCTTGAAGGATGAATAGGAGTTTGCACAAGACTTAGCTTTTCTTTTCCCCTTGCCCCTTCTCCCTGCTAGAGAAGCTAGATGCCACCTGGCCTCTCAGATAGAATCTCAAGAAAGCAGTAATAGTTCACCTGGTGCTAAAAAAGACCTGAAACTAACACAAAATGTATATTCAGTCTTTGACACCTGCTACTATTCTCAAGCCTAAGTGGATAAAAATCCTTCTGGATTTCTATATACTTATTTTAACTCTCCTGGGACATCCTTTGTCCCTTTCCTACCTTCATCCTCAGCCTCCTTCAAGATTTCCTTAATCTTCCTCTTTTAACCAACAATTTTCTAAACAAATAGAGGCAGGATGATGAGAAACAGGGAGATTTTAAATTCTGCACAATTACTCCCTCCCCCTCTTTCCTGCTCTGCCTCTCTCTCTAAAGCAGAGCGTGGGTGGTGGTGTCACTTTCCCTTGGAGTCCCAGGGAGAGGTTATCTCTTGAGGTCAGGAGCCGGGAGGGGAACCCAGGGCTCCTGAGACCTGAGGCTGTGCTCCCTGCACATGTCCCGCCTCCTCACTTTGCACAATGAGACAGCTGACCTTTTCTACTTCATCTTGTTTTTTTTTTTTTCTGCACCCCACTTGGCTTGGCAACCATAAATCCACACTGTTTCCTCCTTGGCATTTCTTACATGTATCCCGCTCAAGTTAAAAACTCAAAAGCACAAGGCCCGGTAGACCTTGAAATGTTCTGCTCACCTTCTGGCGTTGGTGGCCTTGGCGGCTGGCTTGACAGGTCCCACTGGCTCTCCTGGGAGAGTGGGCAGCTGACGAAATCCGGAGGCCCTGAAACTTCCTTTCCAGTATGTGTCCATGTTTGCATATCCTGGTCCGAGAATGGGAACGGCTTTGGAAATTGATCAGGGAGGGAAAATTACTGACTGAGTGGATTTGGTTCCAGCCGTACGCGGTGGCCTCCCTGAGAAAGACAGAATCTGCACGTCTGTTTGTACCAGTTAAAATCTCCCTTGTTTGTTCACTTCCTATTTCTAAAAGTTCTTGGAACCCTTTTCCAGGAAGAAGCCAGGTAATAGCAAATCAGAGTAGCAAAGAACATTAAGCCTTGTTATTGTCCTCCGTACTCCAAAGCTCCCTTCATTTTCAAGGAAACAATCATGAGGGTGTGTGAAATAAGTCAATATTAGGAATAATAGCTAATGAGCATGGGATGTGCACCAGGCACCGTGCAAAGAACTTGGCATCCATTCTCGCTTATTCCTGCAAGGTAGGAATTAGCTCCATTTCTCAGAGGAAGACGATGAGGCTCTGAAATCTTAAACCCAAGGTCGTGCAACTAGTCAGGGGTGGAACTAGTCAGCAGATTCAAACCTAGGTCCCTGTGACTTCAGAAGTTGCCCAGTTCCCTGAAGGTTGCACAGGCATGGAAAGGACCCAGGCCTGGCCCATTGCTTTTAGGACATGATGCTTCTGAGGTGACCCCCACATTCAATGATTTGCATTTTATTCAATAGAAACTGAAAACTCAGGTCATGGTGTCTGAAACCAGCAAAAGAATGTTCCTTTCAGTCTCTGTTCCCATTCATCGGTTGGGGATATAGACTGGTGGTGCCTGGGTGACATTTACTGTGCAAACAACAGATTGGGAGCCAGGCAGAGCCCACGCCTAGCTGAGTAAATAGCACCTGGAGGCCCAGGGAGGGTGTGCAAGGTCCCCTGTGAGGCCTCACTTTGAGAGACAACCAGGAAAATGTGCCCACGGGCTGAAAGCCGAGAGCCTAGAGCCCTGGTCCTGGTGCTGCCATTATTAACACTTGTACTTCTTTGTTCCTCATCTGAAAGTGGAGGAAATCAACTCCATGACATCCGAGGTCCAGTCTGGCTGCAGGGGTCAGTCAGTTTGCCTTGGGCAGTGTGGCTCAGTGGTTAGGCATGTGGAGGGTAGAATCCAGTTGTCTGGGTTCAAGCGTGAGCTTCACCTCTGACAAACTCTGTGATCTGAGACAAGATCTTAACTTTTCAAAGCCTCTGTTTTCCTCTCATTCATCCAAGAATAGTAGGACCCACCTCACAGGGTTGTCAAGAACTCAGAGTTAGAATGCGCCACAGAATTCTAGAATATACTGTCATGGCCACAAGAGTCCTTTCCTTTGACTTTCTTTTTTTTGTGTGTGTGGAGAAATTGAGATTCAATTAAAGCAAAAGTTAACAAACTGAAAAAAGAAGTTACAGTTAACATCTTAGAGTTAAAACCTAGTTCAGTGTTGGTGCATAGAAAACAGAGCATGTTGGGAATTATCAGTGATTCCCCAATTCTGCAAATATTTGCTGAATGCCTGGCACATGCAGGGCTCTTGACTAGTTCTGTGGATGCTCAAAAGATATCTACACATAGACCTTTTCTCGAAGAACCCACAGTCCAGGAGGAGATGCATGCAATCACTATGACATAGAAGCAATAGTGTCATGCAGACAATTAGGAATCTACTCTGATGCTTCAGGGACTTCTCCAGAGGCCCAGACGCAGCAAGACTCACGGGATGATGTGGACTTTGTGGTCACACATGGCACATTTTCAGTCCCAGCTTTGACACCAATCAGCTGGATATCTTGGACAATTTACACGACTTCTCTGAACGATTTTCTCCTCATGTGACTGTTAGTTTTATGAGTCAACCTGGCTATGCTTTAATACCCAGTTATTCCATTAAACACTAATCTAGGTTTTGCTGTGAAGGTGTTTTGTAGACGTGATTAACATCTACTACTTTAAGTAAAGGAGATCATCTAAGTGGGCCTCCCCAATCAGTGAAAGCAAAATGAACAAAATGGAGGTTTCTCTGAGAAGAAATTCCACCTGTGGACTCTAGCATTGGCTCCTGCCAGAAGTTTCTAGTCTCCAGTCTGCCCTACAAATTTCAAACTTGCCAGCTCCACAATCATATAATCCAATTCCTTGAAATAAGTTGTATACAAATGAATATGTATATGTATATTTAAATCCTGTTCCCCCATACGTAATCGTGAAAGCTAGAACTTGGACCTGGAAGGGCCCCTAGAGGCTGTGTGGTCCACCCTCCTCTACACGCGGCCGAGGATAATCAGACGGAGAAGCCAAGCGATTTGACCCAAGTCTCAAAGACTGTATTGGAGGCATCATGCCCTGCAGGGTCGGGACTGGGTGAGGCAAGAGAAGCACCTCGCTTCGGGTGCAAAATTCCGGGGAGCGCCCCAAAATTCAATAATCAAGGTAAATAATATCTTCATGCAATATTTAAAAAAATCTAAATTAATGCAAAAAATCCGTAATGAACAAAGTATCACATTTTTAAACAAGGAAGATCAGTGTTGTTGGTTTCTCCCTTTGCCGCGGGCTCTGATGTGGTTGGCACGCACCGCTGTCTTGTGTCCACTGCGGTCTCTGTAGTAGGCGCAGCATCACGTGGTACCGCTCGTGTTCGCCGTCGTCGCAAACGTGGTTTCCTCTGCTCGTCAAGCCTTCACATCGGTGGCCAACTATCCCGGAGTGCCTGGGACTGAGGGATTTCCTGGGATTCGGGACTTCCAGCTCTGGAATCGGGATAGTCCCAGCAGATCAGGATGGTGGTTTGCCCTCTCTGAGACAGAAGCAGGGACTGGAGCTTGTGTACCTTTTTACCCCCCAACCACTTAATTGCACTCAGTAATTATTATGGACTGAATTTGCGCTTTTTGGCAGAGCGCTTGGCATTCACAATATCCCTAATCATTTGCTCAGCTGGGGCACAGAAAGGCTAAAAAGGGCTCAGCCAGGACCCACTGGCAAACCCCTGTTGCCGTGGCGCCGGGCCTGTCAGCCTCCCGAGTGTCTTGCCAGTTCTGCTCATCCATGACCATCCCCTGAGATTCCTGAGATATGGGTGTACCCAGTGTAACCAGTAAAAGCTTATTTGCCTAAAACCTGCCCAGGAGGCCACGTGCTCCCCCGCCCCCCTTTTTTTTCATTTCAGAGCAAATACTCTAGCTTTGGAAACTTTCTATGCCTTAGACCAAATGGTCATTTTGCTTCTAGGATCATCACATCATGCCTTCAGCTAGAAACAGACCTGGGAACATTCTAGTCAGGCTACTAAGTAGGCTAGCTCTGTCACCTGAGTTAAGACCCCTGAGTGCTTTGGACCTGAGTTTCCTCAATTACCCAATGAAAGGCTTGAACTCAGTGTTCTGGGAGAGAGCAGGGTGCCTCTTGGACCATCAGTTTCCTCCTCTGTAAAGTTGGCATCATGACACCTTTTAAGGTAATTGTGAGGATTAAATGGGGTCATGTATAGAAACCACCTTGCACAGTCCCTTGTCAGAGGTCATTGACTTTGTTTTCCTTCTCTCTAGTTCTCCTCTGAGTCTAAAATGCAATGATTTTATGATTCCACTTTTACAATCAGTAGCATGGACAGTTTGTCCATTCATTCATTCACTCCAAAATTTTTTATTGTTCACCTACTATGTGCCAAGCATCACACT
The DNA here is from genome assembly GCA_031878705.1 of Tapirus indicus. Taxonomy (NCBI): domain Eukaryota; kingdom Metazoa; phylum Chordata; class Mammalia; order Perissodactyla; family Tapiridae; genus Tapirus; species Tapirus indicus. The sequence goes on from CM062938.1 coordinate 22,728,059, forward strand.
AGGGTACTAGGTGCTAAGGGTGTGGTGGTGAGCAAGAACATGGTTAGAAAACATCAGAAATTATCCAGAAATCCCCCGCAAAGAAAGACCTAACAAAAAGACCAATGATAGACTGCACCTGGAAGTCAGCAATTGTCCCTATCATGACCGTTTTACATGAATTCTGAGTAGATGCCACTTAGCAGGCAGTCACAGTTCTCCCCGGTGGCCGCTATTCTTGTGTTTAAAACACCTGCTGCTGTTTCCAGGATGCTAACATTTACTCTGGTCTTTACGTCAATGCCTTTTGTGGAGAGAGCCAGCTGTGGGGCTTTTCTCTTTCAACATTGCCACTGAATCGTGCTTTGTTAATGAGAAAATAAATACCACTCGTGTAGACAGCGCCAGCGCAGCCTTCAAGGCTGGCTGGAGTAGGAGCCTTCTGCTCAAGATGAAGAGTAGGCTTCATCTTGGTGGGGTTGGGAATGTTGTCCTTCTTCACGCCTTGATCATCCAGCTTAATTTTGTTTTACTTGTGTCGCTTCTGTCCTCCTGCCTTCCCTTCTTTGGAGCCCTTTTTAAGAATTCCTCTCTACTTGGGAGATTTTACCAGACAGTTACAACTGATGAACCATACAAAGTAACGGTGACACAGAGAGCAGATTAGTGGTTGCCAGGTGCGGGGGCTGAGGAAGAACTGATTGACCGCTTACTGGGGACAGGGTCTCCTTTGGGGGGTGATGAAAACGTTTTGGAATTAGATAGAGGTGGTTGTTTCACAACATTGTGAATGCACTAAATGCCACTGAATTTCCACTTTAAAATGATTACTTTTATGTTATGTAATTTTCACCTCAATCAAAAACAAAACAAAGCATTATGTTAAGTCAAGAAGCCAGAAAAAAAAGAGCATGATCTGTATTAATCTATTTATTTGAAGACTGAGAATAGGCTAATCTAATGTGATAGAAATCAGAACAGTGGCTGCAGTGGGGGAAGGAGAGGGCGTGACTGGAAGGAGGCACAAGGGGACTTGCTGGGGTGATGGAACTATTCTACATCTTGTTTGGGGCAATTGTTACAGAGTATATACAACTGTCAACAAGTATTGAATCGGGGGCTGGCCCCGTGGTGTAGTGGTCAAATTCAGCATGCTTCACGTCAGCCTTCCGGGTTCACAGGTTCAGATCTGGGGTGTAGACCTGTACCACTCATCAGCCACACTGTGGTGGCGACCCACATATAAAAAGTAGAGGAAGATTGACACAGAAGTTAGCTCAGGGCTAATCTCCCTCAAGCAGAAAACAAGGAAGATTGGCAACAGATGTTAGCACAGGGTTAATCTTCCTCAGCAAAAAAAAAGTATTGAATTGTACATTAAGATCTGTGCATTCATCATTAAGGACAACTCATTAAAAATTAAAATGCAAAAAATTTTAAATTAAAAAAAGTAAAGGTGAACATCCTAGAAAAAAGGCAGAGGACCTGGCAATATTTGATTTGGCAAGTTTCCCTGGAGGCAGGTCATCCATTTTTCAATGTGTTGCCCTGAAGAACTGTTTTCTGATACTTCACTGCTTGTTTTATGAATTCAGTTTTTGGAGGGGAGGAGGTTGTGTTATTACTCACTTATGGGCATGTGGCCTTTGTACGTAATTTCATTTCGGAGACTTTATGTACTTTGAGCTACAGGAGCCTGGTCCCAAGCATGACGATAGGTTTAGCCCTCTCTGGAGAGAGACTTCGATGGAGCAGTTACCAGCCTTGCTTTGCCGTCAGGGACTCTGGATTTGACTCCCGCCTCAGCGGTTTGACTCTTGCCTCATCCATCTGCCTCAGCCACTTGGTAGTTGTGTGACTTTGGCAAGTTGCTTAACCTCTCAAGGCTTGACTTCCTCCTGGGGTAAGAGCAGGGATGATAACGGCCCTCCCTAGCAGCACTGTCTTGAGGACTGAGTGACCTAACGCCCAGGGCCCGGCACAGTGAAGGGCATACGTTGTGTGAGTAGGACTGCCAGGTGCAGGACATCCAGTTACATTTGAATTTCAAACAATAAATAATTTTTAGTACATGATTGTTATGAACTGAATGTTTGTGTGTCTGCCCCCTGCCCACCGCCTCAAATTCATATGTTGAAGCCCTAACCCTCAGTGTGGCTGTATTTGGAGGAAGTAATTGAGGTTAAATGAGGTCAACAGTGTGGTGTCCTGATCTGACAGGATTAGTGTCCTTATAAGAAGAAATGCCAGAGAGCTTGCTCTCTCCTCTCCCTGCCCTGTAAAGACACAATGAGAAGGCGGCCGTCTGCAAGCCAGGAAGAGAGCTCCCACTGGAAACCAAATTACCCACCACCTTGATCTTGGACTCCTAGCCTCCAGAACTGTGAGAAAATAATTTTTGTGCTTTAAGCCACCCCGTCTACAGTGTCTTGTTATGGTAGCCCACGCTGACCAATACAAAGATTGTCCCAAATATTGCATTATCTAAAATTCAAATTTAACAGGTCATCCTGTATTTTTCTTTGCTAAATCTGGCAACCCTATGTTTGAAGTATTATAGAAAGTCTTGTCATCATTAAGGGATAAAATGAAATGACATATCTGGTGAAAAGTAAACAGATTCCAATCTATCAGTTGGTTCTCTAGAAATCTCACCTGTGGAGCTAAATTTAGAGTCTGGAAAATTTGAGCCTAAGAGTCTCCAGATTTTGGGACCCCAGGCATGGCAGGGGAGGGAGATAAGACTCAGAACCAAGAACAAAGAGATTAATTGAAAGTCTGCATAATCAGTGGTTGGACTTCCAGGTCTCTTTCTCTCTCTTACTCCCAGGAAGTTTATCCCCAAACAGGAGACTACAGGTTCTTCTCTAGAAAAACTGAATTGTCCCAGATAGATGACACACATGCACTGACATTTTGGGGATCCTCAAATGGAAAAGACAGGGTTTCCCTTGATTATGTCACAGAGAAAACCAAACAGCTAACAAGCCCCCCCACACAAATACAGAACTTTCAGTCAGGTGTCTAGTCCCCCCATTCTTAACTTGGAATTAAAGGCCGAGGATCCCCAGATATTTGAGGGAAACCTTCAATATGAAAGACTGAGAGCAAAACGAAAAGAACCCTAGAAAACAGAGGCGATGCAGGGGGTACGAGAAAACAAGACAACAATGACAACAAACAGATACCTCAACCTGGAGTTATTATTTTCAGAGAGAGAGAGGAAATATTGCATCCATGAAACCAGAACAGGATGCTATGAAAAAAGAACAAAATAAAAAAGAGCTCTTGGTATTAAGCAAGATGATAGCTGAAATTAAAAAATAAAATAATGGAAACTTTCTAAGAAAGAGACAAAGACATACCCCAGGAAGTAGAACAAAAAGACAAAGAGATGGACAATAGGAGAGAAAAAAGTAGGGAAATTGGTGGCTCAATCCAGAAGGTCCAACATCTAACTAATAGGAATTCCAGTAGGAAAGAACAGAGAAAATGGAGATGCGGAAATTATTGAAGTGATAATACAAAAAAAAAAAAAAAAATCCCCAGAAGTAGAGGCCATAAATCTCTATGTTAAGAGGATTTTCTGACCACCCAGCACAGAGAATGAAAAGAACCGCACTAAGGCACTGTTACAGTTACAACACAATGGGCAAAGAGAGAATGCTAAATTTCTAGTAAGAAAAACAATCCTATACAACAGATTGGGGCTCATAATGGATAGAATATCTCAACAACATTCAAATCTTGAAGTCATGGGCAATGTCTTCAAATTTTGAGGAAAAATGATTTTCAACTTTGATTTCCCAACCTAGCCAAACCCACTATTCAAGTGTCAGGATGGAATAAAGAATTTCTTCAAACATTGAAGGACTCAAAAAATGTATCTTGTCAGCCCACAGAATGGGGGAAAATTTGTGCAAATCCTATAACTGATAAGGGACTTGTATTTAGAATATATAAACTATTACAATTCAATAATAAAAAGACAAATAACCCAAGTAAGAATGAGTAAAGGATCTGAATAGACATTTCTCCAGAGAAGATATACAAATGGCCAAAAAGCATATGGAAAGATGCTCAACATCATTAGTCATTAGGAAAAGGCAAATCAAAACTACAACTAGATACCACTTCACACCCACTAGGATGTGTGTTATGAGAAAGACAGATAATACAAGTGCTGATGGGGATGTGGAAAATTGGAATCAATCCCCCACACACTGCTGATAAGAATGTAAAATGGTGCAACTGCTTTGGAAAAGTCTGCCAGTTCCTTAAAATGTGAAATATAAGGAGTTACCAAATGATTCAGCAATTTCACTCCTAGGTATATGCCCAAGAGAAATGAAAACGTATGTACACAAAAACTTGTACACAAATTTTCATAGCAGCATTATTCACAGTAGCCAAAAAGTAGAGACAACAGTGTCCATTAACTGATGAATGAATAAATAAAATGGTATATCTATACAATGGAATATTATTTGGCAATAAAGAGAATTGAAAGCAGGGACTCGAGATATTTGCACACCCATGTTCTTAGCAGCATTATTCACAAATAGCCAAAAGGTGGAAGCAACCCAAGTGTCCATTGATGGATGAATGGATAAACAAAATGCTGTATATACATATGATGGAATATTGTTCAGCCTTTAAAAGGAAGGAAATTCTGACACATGCTGAAACAGAGCACGAAGAAGTTAGAAAAATCTTCCCTGGAGCAAAAAACTTTGAGATAAGCTTTGCCAACTGCAGCTGTGCATATTCAGCATACTAACTGTTGTTCAAAACTAACCAGGTCTTTCTGTCCCTCCTTGGTATATGAGCGAGCTGTCTTTCCCAGGAAGTCAAGGTCCAGACATCAAGATTCAGCCTCACAAGGGCAAACGCAGGCTGAAGATGAAAACTAACCAGAAAAGTCCAGACAGTCAGGGAAAAGAAGTTCAGTCTTCAAGGCCACACACAGGCTGGTGGGAAGGGGCCAACCAGCACAGCCACATGCTCCCCTCCCCTACCTAAACCCCAGATAAAAACTCCTACCTTTTTCCCCTCGAGGAGGTGGGTCTGAGTTCTAACTCCCACATCCTCATCTGGCTGCCTTGTGATAATAGTAAACCTCTTTCCTTGACACAAGCCTGGTGTTTCAGGCTTTTTCATTGGCCCTACTGTGTGGCAGGTAAACAAACTTGTGTTTGGGTTCAGTAACAGTACTATCACATGGACGAACCTGGAGGACATTATGCTAAGTGAAAGAAGTCAGCCACAAGGGACCACATATACTGTATGATTCCATTTATATGAAATGTCCATAACAGGCAAATCCATAGAGACAGACGGTAAATTAGTGGTTGCCTAGGGCTGGAGTGGTGGGGGTAGTGAGAGGGGTTGGGGGATAATGACTAAAGAGCATGGAGTTTCTTTTTGGGGTGATGGTTTCATAACTCTGTGAATATACTAAAAACCATTAAATTTTACACTTTAAATGGATTAGTTAGATGGTATGTGAATTATATCTCAATCAAACTGTTAAAAATATATGTTGCATATATTTAGGAAGCTACAGGCCAGATGTGCTTCAGGAAAATAAGGGAGCGTCCCAAGGAGGAGGAAGGCATCGGATTTAGGACATAAGAACTCCCACACGGAGAGAGTGAAGGGAATCTGAGGAGGAAGTCTGTGCCACAGGCTATGAGAGCAAGCAGTCTACACTGGAGCAGGAGAGCTCTAGATAGGAAAAAAAAAAGATCCATAGAAGTATTTGGGGGGGAAAAAAAGCAATAGATACAGAGAAAAGTAAGGAAATGAAAATACGAGGCAGTTGTTAAGTACAGGAAAAAGAAAGAGTTATAAAAGAAAAAAATTTAATCAGCATATACTATGTGTCTCAGCTGTGAATAATAATTACGTAATCACAATAACACGCTCCATTAATAAAAATGGTGACATAAAATATATTGGAAGAATGAGGAGAAGTGGGGCTGGTTGTAAAAAGAGAACTAATTTCTCATGTGGAAGTCAATTAATGAAGTCAAAGATTGATAATCAAGATAGAACAATATAATGTTATTATCTAGAAAAATGAAGATAAATACATGACGTAACATGAAGTAACAGCAAAGAAGTTGCCTCTGGGGAGTGAGATCAAGGAGAGGCGAGGGGTGGTGTAGGCAACCTGGATTTTGTTGTAAGCCTTTTAAGTCTGCCTTGACTAAAAACAAAACAAGCTAGATGCACATGTTTCTTAAAATATAGTTGAAAAAATGGAAACCTAGAATTAGAATGATCAAATTGGTTGCCTGTTGAACTCTTCGCATGCCTGTTTCCTATTCAAAAAAAGCTGGGGTAATATTAGAGCTCGGAAAACTTAGAGGGAGGAGGGAGAAGAGAAGTGGTAGAATTGAAGGAGCGTTGTCCCAAGCAGGGGACATTCTCCTCCACCTTCCCAGCTGCGTCTAACTCCTGGGCCCTCCTAGAGGAACCAGGACACTGGGGCCAGCCTCTTTTCTTGCTGCCCTTTGCCCTTTGAGGTCGTAGATTCCAAGTACCATACAGTGGCGCCCCCTAGAATACTCTTGCCCTTCGACCCCTATATCTCTGGGAATCTTTCCAGCACTGCTTCCCAAACTCGCTGGCTTGTCTTGCTTGTTCTCAGATGCCCATCTTGGCTTCCCAACTAACTCTTGCCCAACACCTACTTTTCTAAACTTGACACTTGGGACTTTCCCGGCTTTTCCTGATCTGGGGCTCAGACTCCAATTTCTCTGTACTCCACACCTGACAGCCTCAGGCCACCAATACCCAGCCAAGTTCCTGGAGCCCTGACCTGGGCAGAACCCAGGATCACTAGCATGACCAAGAGGGACAGTCACCGAGAGAATTGCCACATCTCTCTGTAGTCTCAGGCTCCTTACTGGAACTTGGGAAAGATTATTCATATTGTAAAGATTCAAGGTATATAGCAACTAGAACTGTGACTGGCACATAGTAGGCCTGAGGAAATTATTAGCCAAGGAAACACTGAAGTAGAATTTCTTCTTTTTTTGTGTGTGTGAGGAAGATTGGCCCTGAGCTAACATCTGTGCCCATCTTCTTGTTTTGTATATGGGATGCCACCACAGCATGGCTTGATGAGTGGTGTGTAGGTCTGCGCCAGGGATCCGAACCTGCAAACCCCAGGTCACTGAAGAAGAATGTGCGAACTTAACCACTACACCACCCTGCCGGCCCCTGAAGTAGAATTTCAAGCAACACTAAGAAACAGCAGCAGACAGCTGGTTTGGTGTGTGCATGGGCAGCAGGAGTCAGCGAAGACTTCTGGATGCAAGGCTGAGCTGAGGGTTTCAGATTTCAACAGTTCTTAAGGAAAAGAAAAACCAAATGGCTGTGTCCATAACTGGATGGTTTTCTACACCCAGCCCTGGGCCCTTCAGGCCTTTTGGCCACACCCAGAGCCACCGACACTCTGCCATCTTTAAACGCAAAACAAAAGACTATATTCATCCAGGATTCCTCTTTCCTGTGCCCCTTCTTTCCATTTCAGAACATCCCCAGTCCCTGGCAGGTCTGAGCTTTCAGACCCTCAATTGTGCCTTGACCTGCGATGCACAAAGACTTCTTGCTTTACTTTCTCTAGAACCAGCTCCCCATATGTCTGTACTTTCCTGACAATCCAACTATTTAACAGTTGATGTCAATATTTCCCTTGGGAAATTCCTACTGACTCTGAGCGTCCTTGACTTCACATTCTTTTATCAACATCTTTTCATTTCACTATAAAAAAAAAAGAGAGCTTCCAAATATAATATTCATGACTATATTTAACTTTCACAGATACATGGGTTTGTTTATTTCAAGAGCCAAGAGCCACTGCTTGGAGAGCTGGGAATCTTTAAACCACAGTAAGATATTTGACTTGGATCCACTTCTCACGGAAAGCTGGTACTTTACTGATCGCGACTTTCAGAGTTCACAATTCAGTGAGATTATTTTTAAAAGCGGGGTGGGGAGGTGTACCACAATAGGTCAATTTTGCCAAAGAGTATTTGCCAAGGAACAACCATCTATTACTACCCAAAAAAGTAGGAAGGACATGATCTCAGAATATAGGGTGGCTTTTTAAATTTAGTACATTAAGCTTTTTGAAAAATGCCCTACATTGTGCTTATTTTTCTCGTTTCTTTGCTCTCTTTCGGCTTTGGCTACCAGAAGCAAACAGGCTGAGGCAGTTGGCGATGACGCCGCAAAGAGCTGCAGGGCCATCTAGTGGCCACTTGTCCTCACTGCACCTGCAAGTGATGGCTGTTCTGTTCCACAGTTCCCCAAAATGGTTAACTCACACCCAGGGTTTCTGACCTGAGGATCTCTGCCATTTTGTGGAACTTTTGAAATTAATTTTATAAATGTTCCTACAACCTTGGACTTAAAAATATTGTCTCACAATGAATCTGAAGATGGAGTTCCCAGTCATTGAACCATGAACCTGAGTGCTGTTTCCCGAGTCAGGCAGGCCTGGGTCAGAGTTTGCCGTCTGGGTGACTTTGGGCAAGTTATCTAAACTCTCTGACCCTCAATTTCCTCTTGTCCAATGGAGATAACAGCAGACAGGACTGTTCTGAAGATAAAGTGTGCATGTTGTGTATTTGCCACTGTTCCTGACAAGTCAACATTTCCTATTGATTTGTTAAATGCTTATAGAAAGATGGCACAGTCCAAGTAACCGACAGAAACCCACCCAAACAGGCCGAAGTAAAAGGCTTACAATAAGAAGCCCGAGCAGTGTCTCAGAAACGCTTCACTTCTCCTCAATAATGTTTTATAGTGGTTGTTGGTTTTTTGGATTTTTTTGTTTTGTTTTTTCATAAAGAGATTGTGCCAACTTTTTAGCATTGATTTCTAGATATTTTAATTTTTGGTGCTATTGCTTATGGTGCTTTTTTACATTTCATTATAGTTGTTGCTTGTGTGCAGAAGTACTTTTTGTATATCGACCTTGTATCTAGCAAACATGCTAAAATAACTTATTTATTCTAACGGTTTATTCTTAGATTCATTTGAGTTTTCTATGTAGACAATCATGTCGCTATTAAATAACGGCAGTTTTACTTCTTTCTATCCAAAACTTATGCCTCAGTTATCGCCTTCTTGCATGGCCTAAGGCCTTAAGGACCATGTTAAATATTTGTGAGGAGAACAGGTATCTTTGTCTCATTCCCCATCTCAGAGAGAGCTTTCAAATTTACCATTAAGTATATTTGCTAAAGGTTTTTAATGGGTCAGATTTCATGAGCTCTCCTCTGCTTTCTAGACTTTTCAAAACAATAACTTCTACAGATAATAGGTAAGATAATATACTTCCCACTCTTAACAGTGGTTACATCAAGTTGGGGTTGTGGGAGAGATTGTATGACGATATGAGGAATTTTACTTTCTTTTTTTTTTTTTGCTGAGGAAGACGGGCCCTGAGCTAACATCTGTGCCAATCTCCCTCTATTTTGTACCTGGGTCACTGCCGCAGCATGGCCGCTGACAAATGGTACAGGTCCACGCCCAGGAACTGAACTTGGGCCACCAAAGCAGAGCGCTCCGAACTTAACCGCTAGGCCACCAGGCCGGCCCCAGAACTTTCACTTTCTAAGATATAACTTACTTTAGCATCTGAATAATTTACAGTGCACATGGATTTCTCTTATCAGAAAGAATAAAGCCAAAGGACAATTTAATTAAGCCAGCAGAACATAAACATCAAACAACAAAATAGATCATTCTCAGATGAAGCTTTGTGAAGATATAGCCAAGGACATATTTTTCACTAATACTTCTCCATCATCACATCCTCAGTCTTTGCTTAGAATCTTTCTTTCTAAATCACACTGACTTGCAGCGTACAGCGAGACTGGTCCCTGTGGTGGATGCTGTTGGTGCCCCGCCCGAGTCCTCTTTATAGCCCAGTGCACCCACTTCCCAGCTGCTCTGGGTGTTGGCTGCTAAAAGCTCGTGGCTCCATCCTTCTTCAGAGGATTCTCTTAGCTAATGGGAGCTGCCCTGCCAGGAGATGCCTGGGAAGTGACACATACAGCCCGGGTGGCCCATGGCCAATGACTGACTAACAGGGTGGGGCATAAAGCCCAGCTCCCTGGCCCCAAGGCGGGACAAACTCTGCCATGTAATAAATACCCCAGAGCTCCCTGTGGGATCAGGCTGTGGTTAGACCTCTCCTGAAAGCACATTGTTGCTTGGCTTCTTCCCTGGCTCTGTCCTGCTTCCCTCGCTTCCTTACAGGTCTCTCCCTTGGGGCCCTCGCTCAGTAAATCACTTGCACGAGAATCCCCGCCTGCCTCTGTCTCTGCTTCTAGGGAACACAACCTAAGCCTCTAAGAGTGGGCTCCCTCAGTCCAGGGCTCCCCTGAGCCATCTGTGATTCGGGGAGTGGACGCAGAGGTAGGCAGCCAGGGAAGAGCTGGGGGTGACATGGACGGAACAGGAGCTCCCAAGGAGGGGTAACCATAGAACGCTGGGGGAAAACACGTCTGAGAGGGAAAGTGGGGTCTGATGCTAAGTCTGTCCAACTCTAAAGCCTGGATCTATAACTGTGACCTTGTACCACTCTTCCCTCTCTGCCTATAAAGTTTCTACAGTTTTAAACCACAACTTTTCTGAAAACTGTTAACGGGCGTCTTCCCTCATCAATGCAGTGTCCAAGGTGCTGGCTGCAAGGCCAGAGTTCAGTGACCAGGAGGGCAGCTGCGCCAGCAGGCCTCCACTGGGTTGGCCGAACTCATCCACTTTGACTCACCCAGACACCAGACCAGGTCAGTGGGGAAGGGATGGTGCTGGGACAACAGATTATTCGTATGGAAAAAAATAGAATTGGCTGCCTACGTCACATCAGACCACAAATGAATTTCAGATGCATCGAAGCTCTAAATGTGAAAAATGAAACCTTACAATTTTAGAAGAAATTTAAGGAATATATTTGGAACATTAGGGTGGAGAAGGATCTTTTAAATAAGATGCAAAAAGTGCAAACCATTAAGGAAAAGATTGTTAAATTTGACTGCATCAAAATGAAAAGCATCTGTACGACAAATCGTATTATGAAGGGAAAAGCGACAGGCTTGGCAGTATCAAGTGACTGTTTCTGACTTACCACATGTTGGGAGGGGCTTCTCACTCTTCGAGCCATTTCCTCACCCCTGTCCTCATCTATAGTCTGTGACCACCCATAACTGGCTGAGAATATGAGCTAGGCCAGACCCCCAAGGGCTGGGCCAGGTTCAAGCACTGGTGGAGCAGATGACCTGGACCCAGGTGAAATTATTTCCACTTTGCTTTTCTGCAGAACCTGCCAAAGAGCTGTGTGAGGGAAATACCTTAGATCGAAGGTCCCCCCTGGCTCTGGTCCTCAGAGGGGCACCTGAAGTCCAGTGCCCTCAACTTTCCTAGTGGGATAAGGAATGTGCCCGGTCAGAGGGGTCTAGAACCCTAGGGAACCGTTTGTCCCTTTTTATTCTGGGAGATGGACCAGGTCAGCCACCATGATGTGAGCCTAATGTCTGAGCTGTAAGTTCAAAATTCCTTGCTGTGCCTCAGTTACCAGTCACTTCTGTATTTTATTTCTCGCTGCCCTATTAGGCCTCCTTGAAGTTTCAACGCAGCAGGGCTTGCCGGGGCCACCACAGACTACAGGTGTTTTTAAATTGACTTGAAATTCCCAATCACAGTAAAAGGAAGCTGTTGAGCTCTCTTTAGCCTGCATTTCTCTGGGGTTGTTTGGGGCCTTTAAACCGACTCGTAGAACACCTGAGCCGTTAGCTCAGACTCTGCTTTTCACAGATCCCCTTTTCAAGTTTACTAGCCTTCAAGAAAAGAGAGTGAGGTCCTAAGGCCAGTGACTACTGTGACAACTTCGCAGCACTCTATATATGTCTGTTGCTAACTCTGATATATTTAAAAAAAAAATAAGTTTAAGTTTTTAGAAGTTTTAGATATACAAAAAAAAATTGCAAAGATAATAGAGAGTTCCCATATATCCCACATCTAACTTCCTCCTTTACTAACATCTTACATCAGTATGATACATTTGTTACAATTAATGAACCAATATCGATACATTATAATTAAAGTCCATACTTGATTCCGATTTCTTTAGTTTTTACCTAACATCCTTTTTCTGCTCCAGGATTTCATCTAGGATACCACATTACATTAAGTCGTCCTGTCTCCTTAGGTTCCTCTTGGCTGTGACAATTTCTCAGACTTTCCTTTTTTTTTTTCCTTGCTGAGGAAGACTGGCCCTGGGCTAACACCCATGCCCATCTTCCTCTACTTCATATGGGACGCCGCCACAGCATGGCTTAGACAAGCGGTGTGTCGGTCCACGCCCGGGATCCAAACACGCGAACACTGGGCTGCAGAAGGGGAGTGCGTGCGAACTCAACCGCTACGCCACCGGGCCGGCTCCAGACTTTCCTTGTTTTTGATGACCTTAACAGTTTTGAGGAGTACTGGTCAGGTATAATTTTCCAATGATTAGACCAGAGTTATGAGTTTTTAGGAAGAAGACTACAGAGGTAAAGTGCCGTTCTCATCACATCCCATTGAGGGTACACACTACTGACATGACATTACTGTTGACGTTGATCTTGGCCACTTGGCTGAGGTGGTGTATGTCAGCTTTCTCCACTGTCACAATTCTCTTTTTCCCTGCTTTTCCCTACTGTCCTCTTTGGAACGGCGTCACTATGCACAGCCCACACCTACGGAGTGAGGAGTTATATTCTACCTTCTTAAGGGCAGAGTAGCTACGTGGATTATTTGGAATTCTTCTGCTTGGCAGATTCATCTCTTCTCCCCTATTTATTTCTTTATTCAATAACTGTTTCTATCAGTATCCACTCACTGGTATTTATTTTATATTTTGGGCTATAATCTAACACTACTACTTTATGTTATTGTTCAAATTCTTCCAACTTTGATCATTGGGAGCTCTGTGACCCTTTGACATACCTCCATCAAAGTATGTTTGTTGTCATTGGGCCTTTCCTTACTTTCTGTCACTATAAGATGCTCCAGGCTCTTCCTGTATATTTCCTGCCTCAGTCCTGGAATCAGCCATTTCTCCAAGGAGCTCTGGTTCCTTTACTAGGAAAATGATATTTTCCAAACCAAGATCTGGCCTCTAGGTGTGTTCAATCATGGTACTTTTTATTATTTCAGATCCTGGGGCTACATTTTGGATCTGCAAATAAAAGTTTTTGTTAAAGTAAGAACAATTTATTTGTTACTTAAGATGATCCCCTGTGCCTAATGAAAAAGCCCTTGGAAGCTGCCACAAAGCCATAGTTGTGTGGCTCTATTTTTCAGAAATCAAAAATGAAGTATGTATCAAAAAAACAAGTTGCACACCTGAATCTTACATAATGTTATATGTCAATTATAGTTGTCCTTCCATATCCACAGGGGATTGGTTCCAGGAAGCTCCTCCCCTGGCACCAAAAAATGCAGATGCTCAAGTTTCTTACATAAAATGGCATAGTATTTGCATATAACCTACATACACCCTCCTGTGTACTTTAAATCATCCCTAGATTACTTATAATACCTAATACAATATAAATGCTATGTAATAGTTGTTATACTGTATTGTTTAGGGAATAATGACAAGAGAAAGTCTGTATATGTTTAGTACAGACACAGTCATCATAGGCCTTTCATTCTGTAGTTGGTTGAATCTGTGGATGCAGAACCCACGGATATGGAGGGCTGACTGTATATCTCAATAAAGCTGGAAAAAATAAATAAAATGTAAAAAGAAAGAAGTGAATTTAGGAATTATTCACAGAGAATTTCAATTACTAAGCTTCAAAAGTTGAAAAGCAGGATGGAGGAGGAAAACTGGCTCATGTCAACATCCACCACAACCTCTATCCATCTAACAAATATTTATCAATCTCTTACTCTGGGCTAAGCACCAAAAATCCAAGATGAAAGGCTTAATGTATCAGTCAGGATGATTTTGTTAACAAGTGACAGAACACTGCTTAAACTAGCTTTAAAAAAGTCAATGATTCACATTAACTAAAAAGTCTAGAGGTGGACTTCAGGTACAAATGGATCCAGGGCCTCGAACGATATCACCATGGCTCTCCCTTCACCCCATTTTTATTTACTTACCCTTGTGTATCAGCTTCATTCTTGCCTATTCAGATGGCTTTTTCCACGTGACCTGGGAAAATGGGAAACAGCTCCAGTTTACATTGTCTTTGTGTGTGTGTGTGTGTGAGGAAGACCAGCCCTGAGCTAACATCCGTTGCTAATCTTCCTCTCTTTGCTGAGGAAGACTGGCCCTGGGCTAACATCCGTGCCCGTCTTCCTCTACTTTATATGGGACGCCGCCACAGAATGGCTGACAAGCCGTGCACTGGTGGGCGCCTGGGATCCAGGCCGGCGAACCCCGGGCTGCCAAGCGTGAACTAAACCGCTGCACCACTGGGCCGGCCCCAGTTTACCTTGTCTTTACAGCTTATAATCTTAGAGGAAGAAAAGTCCCTGTCTCCTAGTTCCCTTATATCAAAGCTCGGGGAAGACTTTGAATGGCCCTGCTGGGCTCTCATTCCCAGTCCTAAACCAATCCCTGTGGACATGGGGATGGATGTTTTGATTGTCCAGCCAGGATCGCATCCCCAGCAAGGTGGTGGGGGCAGAGGGACAGAGCATTGTGATTGACAGGCTTACGTGGGCCACAAGTGGTGGGAAGGGATGGGCAGACAGGGGAGAGCATGCCAGGCAGGCAGCACCAGCTTAAAAAGCTATAGAGCTAGCATCGGCTTTAATATACTTCCTCTGTCCCCTGCCCCAGCTTCATTCCCCTGCTGTGTCCTCCTACAGGACTCTGTCACCCCATCTCTGCATCCTTTGTGTTTTATTGTCATCTTCCCCACCAGCCTAGAAGTTCTGGCAGGGCAGGGATAGTGTCCATCTCCTTTACCACTGAATCCCCAGTGCCTACAGGGCTACAGGAACAAATGATGACAAGGATCCTTTGCACATAACCAAAGAGTTAAAACAAGGGAAGACAAATCTAAGCTGTTGTCACCAGTATGATCAGGGCCATAGGAGAACATGGACCAGGTGCATTGGGAGCACAAAGGAGAGGACTGTAGCACTTCCTGGGCAAGGGTCCTGATCGGGAAATGTGGAGGGACATTTCTCTTTCTTTCTTTCTTTTTTCTTCCTGCCTGGTATTTGGACCCTTCCTGTCTTTGTGGAGTTCCCTACTAGGTAATTCTTGGAAGAACCCACTTCCCACCCCAGAAGCCCAAAACACCAGACACCAGCTTGCCCCCACCCCAGGCAGCCAGGCTCGGCCACCCACCACATCGCTATGAAGCAGGCGAGGCAATACTGCTTTGCAGAGTCGCTTTGATGACTAAATGGGGTAAAAAAGCACACAGAACAGCCCCAACGCATACTTGACCCTCAGTGGTTGTTAGTCCCTCCTCCACCCTAGGCAGTGGGTGCGGGGAGAAGAGCACAGGACATTCAGGATGTGGGTTTGAACTTCGGACTTGGTTCTGCAGGCACTGTGGGGGGAGAATCTTTGGAGGTCCTTTTATCCAGAAATGCAGTATGTTGTGTGGCAGTCATGAAGACGTGCTGCCCTTCTGAATCCCCCCTGCATTCACATGCACACCAAGGCCTCCCAGCCGATGAAGGAGCGCAGTGGGGCTACTGCTGCACGGTGCAGGCCCATTCCTGGGAGACTTGGGACACTTATAACAGGCAACTCTGGCTCAAGAACTCCCCATTGGCCTCACTGAAACTTTATTAGAACTGCATGATTCTTGCCCAAACCTCCTTCCGTCTCCTCTCTTTCACAGGTGTGAGACCTTCATCAAGGTCTAAAGGCTCTCCCTGCCTTCTCTGGCCCCCTCCCCTTTGTCGTCCACAGGTGTTTCTCCCATAAATCTCTTGCACATCTGATCGCATCTTGGTGTCTGCTTCTTGAAAAAGGGGAACTGACACATCTGTATTTTTGGAAATTTTTGCGGTAGAAGCAGGCATTGTCCAGGATGTGGAAATCCTATTAATTTACTCAATTTTACCAGAGAGGTGTAGAGTCACTACCAGCAGGTAAGCAAATGTTTAGAGGCCATGGGACGGATCACAGAGATCTTGCCAATGAGATGTAAACAAAAAGTGCCTAGAGGGCTTTTGGATAAACTTCTTTAAAAGGGGCAGATTCAGCTGGCATGTCTTTTGGTCTTTGCCCTTGCCCTTGCCTGGAATGCAGAGAAGATGCCAGAGATGGAGCAGCCATCTTGTGACCATGAGGGGATGAGCCCGAGGCTGACATCCACATACTGGGGCTGAGGAAGGATGGATGGAGTGGGGGTCTCTTCTGGCATCAAGGAGCCACCATACAAGCCCTGGGCTGCCACTTCTGGACTTCTTGTTATGTGAGAGGAAAAAGGCTCCTATTCGGTTGAGCCACTGTAAGCTGGGCTTTCTGTTATATGGAGCCGAACCAATTCCCTACTTATACAAGGCTTAAGAGAACAAGATGGGGAGCTACAAGTGGCTCAGAGGACTGGAGAGAAGGGAGTATAGAGATGATGAGGCTGGAGATGTGTGCGGGGACCAGATCACTAAAGGCCTTCAAAGACTTGCTTAGGAACTTCAGCTTTATCCTGGAGGTTTTTGTTCCTCAAACCTGAATAATGTATAAATGAACCTTTTTAAAGGAAAAAATCTCCTGACCCCCTTTCCACATAGTATTCACTGAAAGTACTCTTATTGTAATGTAGCAGCATAGCCCTAGGGATAAATTCCTTACAGAACTCTAGAAACAAATCTATAGATAAAAATTACAATTATCAGGGCTGGTCCTGTGGCCTAGTGGTTAAGTTTGCTGTGCTCCCCTTCAGTGGCCTGGGTTCATGGGTTCGGATCCCGGGCATGGACCTACACCACTCGTTGGCGGCCATGCTGTGGCAGCGTCCCACGTACAAAAAATAAGATTGGAATGGATATTAGCTCAGGGCGAATCTTCCTCAGCAAAAAAAAAAAAATACAATTATCAACAATTTAATGTGACAGATAATGTGGTTTTGCTGAAACTAAATTACTACTCAGAACAAATACAGATGATGCTATCTACAACGGCCCAGTTCTTTGAGTTTGAGCTGCTCATGGGACAGTGGGTCAGGCTGACTCTGTTTTCCCACAGCTCTTCTCTGTTTAAACACCTACAACAACTGGTCTTAGTAGTGTGCGCTCCAGAGTCAGGCTGCCTGACGTAGACCCGGGGTTCTACCACTTCTAGCTGTGTGCCTGGGGCAAATGACTTCGCCTCTCTGAGTCACAGTTTCTCAAGAGCAAAACAGTGTAGTGACAATACCTACCTCATAGGGATAGTGAAATGAAGTAATTCCCGTAAAATGCTTAGCACAGTGCTTGTGTTAGTGGTAGCAGAATTACTAGGAGCAAGAGGGGGAGGAGGAGGAGGTGGAAGAGAAGGGGGGTCGCTGAAACTTTCCATTGGACGCCATGCTGGGATGTCACCAGCCTTCTCTTGATGGAAACATAAATTTTAAGCATTAAGTCCAACTCTGTTCTCTTCTTATTAACCCATGACAAAGTAGTGCTATCTTATCTCCATGAAGATCACAAACACAAACAAAAACTTGGGCATCGTGGTGCTCATTAACTCTGTTCATCAAAATTTCTCCCTCTCTGACTTCTCAACACCTATGGGCCAGTGAGTTGTGAACTGGGTCAGAGCATTTAATTGCTGGTGTGAGACCTTTTGGAACTCTATTTCCTTCTGTCATGGCAACCAGCAATGTTCAAAATGGGGACCACTTTGGTATTATCTTGCTTTTGGAGGGAGGTGACGTGGAGCAAAGCGCCAACCAACATGTAATGGATACGTAGCATGAGATAGTAATAAACTTTGATTGTTACAAGACACTGAGGTTTGGGGGCTATTTGTTGCTGCAGCGTAATCTAGCCTTTCCTGTCTAACACAGGTACTGAATCTGAGGCACAACACTGTAATATAAAAAGGTCATCTGGATGATCGAGAATATGTTTATATTAAGTTGTTTACATTATTAAAACAAAACATTAAGATGATCATAAACATAATGAAATTGTGGTTATGTAAGGAGACATCCTTATTCTTAGGGGATGCATTTTGAAGTGTTTAGGAATATAATGTTTTCATGTCTGCAACTTACTTCTAAATGGTTCAGCGAAAGTGAAACAGAAAGATAGTGCAAAAGGGGGGACCGGCCCGGTGGCGCAGTGGTTTAGTCCGCGCTTGGCAGCCCGGGGTTCGCCGGCTCGGATCCCGGGCGCCCGCCGATGCACTGCTCGTCAACCACGCCGAGGCGGCGTCCCATATAAAAGTGGAGGAAGATGGGCACGGATGTTAGCCCAGGGCCAGTCTTCCTCAGCAAAAAGAGGAGGATTAGCAACGGATATTAGCCCAGGGCTGGTCTTCCTCAAAAATAAAAAAGATAGTGCCAAAGGTTAATAATTTGTAATTCTAAATGAATTCTTTTCTTTCCACTTTTCTGTGGATTTGACATTTAAAAAAATTAACGTAGAGAACTCAGGGAGCCCCAAGAATGTGTCACTAGCTCCTGGTTTGAGAAGCCACTCTAGTCAGTGGGGGGCACTAAAGTATTTTCAGTAGAGAAGGGACAGGATCAGATTTTTTATCTAAAAGATCAGTCTGGCAGCAGGAGGAGAACAACCTGGGTCAGGCTGTGGCTGTGACAGTGGGATGGGGAGGAGACAATGGATTTGGATTACCTTCAGGAAGGAGAGTGGACAGGGCTTGGTGACAGCTTATGAGTGGTAGAGCTAGGGGTCAATTGCCTTCCCCAAAGTCTATTCCTCTGCTTTCAATATGGTGGCCTCCAGCCACACAAGGCTTTTTAAATTTAATTAATTACAATGAAATAAAATTTTAAAATTCAATTCCTCAGTCACTCTTGCCACATTTCAAGTACTCAGTAGCCACATCTGGCTACCAGCCATAGTATTGGACAGCGCAAATATAGCACATTTCCATCATCGCAGGAGTTCTATTGGACCGTGCTGGTCTGTACTTTTCCCACTTCATTATATTGCTTCTCCTGCCTTCTCTCAAATGAATCAGACGTGGTTCCCTGTTCTCTAGAAGCTCACAGACAACCAGATAACCAAAGGACTTTAATACAATGGAACACTGTGTTAAGATACGTTAGAAAGATGTGGAGTGCTTTCTGTGGGAGTTCAGAGGAGGAAGCAAGTATTCCTGGCAGAAAGTACCATTAATGGAACCTTGCAGATGACAGGACAGTGGGGAGGCATCTGAGCCTGATGGAGTAGGATCTCCTCCTATTTCCCTGAAAGAAAGACTGAGGATGGCCTCTTGACTCTGTCAGTTCTCCCCAAACTGATCTATAGATTCAATACAATCCCAGTCAAAATCCCGGTAGGTTTTGTGTGTGTGTGTGCAAATTGGAAAACTGATTCTAAAATTTTTATGGAAATGCAAAACACCTAGACTAGCCAAGGTAATATCAAAAAAGAACAAAGCTGGAAGACCTACACTGTCAGAGTTTGAGACTTTCTAAAAAGCTACAACAAATTACACAGCGTGGTGCTGGTGCAACGTGGGCAAACAGACCAATGGAGAAAACACAGGGTCCAGAGACAGACCCTTACATAGCCAGTCACCAGATTTATAACAACGGTGACACTGCAATGCAGTGGGAAAAGGGGGTCTTTTCAATAAATGATCCAGGTGCATTTAATTCCTGTATGGAAGAAAATGAACCCTGACTCATACTTCACACCATACACAAATTTAATTAGATCATAGACTTAAATTTGAAACAAACCAAGCATCTAGAAGAAAACGTAGGAGAATATTTCATGACCTTGGAATAGGCAAAGATTTCTTAAGTAGGATACAAAAAGCACTAAGTGTAAAAGGAAAGATTGATGAATTGGCTATCATTAGAACTAAGAACTTCCATTCATTAAAAGATAACATTAAGAGAGTGAAAAGGTAAGATGCAAAGAGGAAGAAGATATATCTGGCAAAAGTCTCATATCCAGAATATATAAAGAACTCTTACAAATCAATAAGAAATGACAGACAGCTCAATTTTTTTTACTGTGGTAAAATACGTGTAATGTAAAATTTAAAGTGTTCAATTCAGTGGCATTTAGTACATCCATAATATTGTGCAACCATCACCTCTAATTCCAGAACTTTTTCATTACCCCAAATAGAAACTCTGCACCCATTAAGCAGTCACTCTCTGTTCCCTCCTCCCCTCATCCCCTGGGAACTACTAATCTGCTTTCTGCCTCTATGGATTTGTCTATTCTGGATAATTCATATAAATGGAATTATACAATATGTGGCCTTTTGGGTCTGGCTTCTTTCATTTAGCGTAATGTTTTCAAGCTTCATCCATGTTGTACTTCACCCCTTTTTATGGCCAAATAATATTCCATTGTATGGATATACCACATTTAGTTTACCCATTCATTACTTGATGGACATTTGGATTGTTTCCACATTTTGACTATTGTTAATAGAATTGCTACAAACATTTGTATACAAGTTTTTGTACAAGTGTGGACATATGTTTTCAGTTCTTTTGGGATATACCTGATGTGTAATTGCTGAGTCATACGGTAATTCTATGCTTAACTTATCAAGGAACTGACAACTGTTTTCTACCTTGGCTACACCATTATACATTCCCACCAGCAATGTGTGAGGGTTCCAATTTCTCTGCATTCTTGCCAATACTTATTTTCCTTTTTTTGTTTTAATGGCCATCCTCTTGGGTGTGAAGTGGTATCTCACTGTGGTTTTTTTTTAATTTAATTTTTATTGTGGTTGTTTCTTTTTATTGTCATTTTTATTGATGTCTTAACAGTTTATTATTGTGGTTTTGATTTGCATTTCCCTGATGACTAATAACATTGAGCACTGTTTCATGTGCTTATTGGCCATTTGTATATCTTTGAAATAACATCTATTCAAGTCCTTTACCCAGTTTTTAATTGGATTGTTTGTCTTTTTGTTGTTCATTTGTGTTTAATCCCTTTTATATTCTGGATACTAGAACCTTTTATGTGATTTGCACATATTTCCTCCCATCCTGTGGGTAGACAACCCAATTTTATTTGTTTATTTATTTTTTTGGTGAGGAAGCTTGGCCCTGAGTTAACATCTATGCCAATCTTCCCCTATTTTTATGTGTGCCAATCTTCCCCTATTTTTATGTGGGATGCTGCCACAGCATGGCTTGATGAGCAGTATGTAAGTCCCTGCCTGGGATCCGAACCCACGAAAAAGAGTGCATGAACTTAAGCACTATGCCACAAGGCCACCCCAACAACCCAGTTTTAAAAATGGTCAAAAGATTTGCACAGAAATTTCACAGAAAAGAATATTAAAATGAGCAATAAACATATGAAAACGTGCTCAACATTTTTTTTTTCGTGAGAGAAATGTGAGTTAAAACCATAAAGGGGGGCCGCCCAGTGGCGCAGCGGTTTAGTTTGCGCTTGGCAGCCCGGGGTTCACGAGTTCGGATCCCGGGTGCCCACGGACACACTGCTTGTCAGCCACACCGTGGCGGCGTCCTATATAAAGTAGAGGAAGACGGGCAGAGACGTTAGCCCGGGGCCAGTCTTCCTTGGCAAAAAGAGGAAGATTGGCGACGGATGTTAGCTCAGGGCTGGTCTTCCTCACAAAAAAAAAACCACCATAAAGGGATACCATAACATAATCACGAGAATGGCTAAAATTAAAAAGTCCAACATGTGAAGTATTGGTGAGGAACAACTAGAATTCTCTTATTTTGTTGGTGGGAACATATATTGATACCAGCACTTTGAAAAATGGTTGGCAGTAGTTACTAAGCCTAAACATATGTGTACCCTATGACCCAGCAATTCCACTCCTGGGCATATACCCAACAGAAGTAAGTGTTATACTTACCAAAGGACGTATTCAAGAATGTTCTTTGCAGCTTTATTCATAGTAGCCTCAAACTGGAAACAACCCAAAGTCCATCAACAGGCTATAAGATTCCACTATTATGAAGCTCAGAAACAGCTGAAATTAGCCCATGCTGATGGAAGTCAGAATAATGGTTACTGTTAGGTGGGTACTCATGGCACGGGGCATGAGGGAGCTTATTGGGGTGCTTAAAATGTTTCATATCTCGATCTGGGTGGATGGTACATGAGTGTGATATATGTGAAAATTCCTCGAGCTATACCCTGGCACCTTATCAAAGAGGCTTTTCCTCACCACTTTATTGGAAGTAGCATATTGCCTCCCACCCTCCTGATGCCCTGGCCCTGCCTTATTTCTCTTCATAGTAATGATAGCTACCGAACCTGCTTAATCAGCTCGGGCTGCCCAAACACAATACCACAGACTGCGTGGCCTGAACAACGGACGTGAATTTTTCTCACAGTTCTGGAGGCTGGGAAGTACAAGATCCAGGTTCTGGCTAATTTGGTTTCTGGTGAGGGCTCTCTTCCAGGCTTGCATGCAGCTGCCTTCTCACTGTGTGCTCACACGACCTCTTGGTGCACTCGGGGACAGAGAGAGCAAGCAGGTGCTCTCTGGTGTCTCTTCTTATAAGGACACTAATACTATTAGATCAGGCCCCACCCTTATGACTTCATTTAACCTTAATCACTTCCTTATGGGCCCTATCTCCAATTACAGTCATACTGGGGCTTAGGGCTTCAACGTACGGATTTTGAGGGGACATAAACGTTCAGTCCATTACACCAACACACCATGTGTTTGCTTATTGACTTGTTTGTCATCCATCTCCCCTGGCTGGAATCTAGTCCTCCTGAGGGTAGGGACTCTGTTTTGGCCACTTTGGCATCCCCAATACCAGTAACAGTGCCTGACATGGAGGGGGAGTTCCACGAGTATTTGTTGAATGAATGAAAGAAGGAGTGTGGGGTAGTGGTCACAGCAGCCAAGTGCTGCCGAGCCCAGTGTCCGCACATGGGACTAGCACAATAAATGGTGAGGGCCGTCTTTATTATCGTTACCATTTCTTAATCCTCAGGGTACTCGGTACATCACCCAAAGTTTCTGCCTTCCAATAATTTATATTCTAAAAGAAGGAAGACTTTTTATGTGCATTTTGCTGCGTGTTTTATAGCATGTACTATGTTGGGTCATTTCTTCTTTTAAGAAAATTATTTCTTGGTTTATTACTCTGTGGTAACTTCCTGAATATAGGACTCAAAGTTTAGGTCTTGGTTTTAGTCCTGACTTTACCACTAAGTTGCTGTATGTCCTGGTGATTCCCTTCCCCTCTGTGGACCTTGCCTTCCTCAACTTCTTCTCTAATCTGAAAAGATTAGTGTCCTTATAAGAACTTGAAATAAAGGGTTTTGATTGAATTAAGATCTCTGAGGTCAATTCTTTGCAGCTGGAAAACATTACAACTCACCTAGTGTGTTGTTCTCGTTTCTAACACTAGGGGGCAATACAATCAGAACATTGGACACTTTCTGCTGTTCCAGTTTTTCCCATCAGATGCAAAAGATGATTGGTCTCTGCTTTGGTTCCCCTACCTCTTCCAAAACCCTAAGCACACAAATCAGAGCTTTCTACCAGGCTGGTTCAAGACTCAGACTTCCATCAAAGCAAATAGGGCTGGATGGCCCAGGAAATCTTGGATCCATCACTTTTCTATCTGTCATGGAGGGGAGATGACATGCAGGTAATAAATCGCCTGTGAATGACAACCAGACACCCAGGAGGAGGAAAACTCAGGTGTAGACTGAGATTTTGTTTGGAAGAGAAAACAGTTTAGCAATACTGTCTTTCTATGATGTCCGGATGAGACCAGTGTGTGGTGGAAAGGTCCACTGAGGCTGTGCACAGAGAGGCTGTGTCACAGACTGAATGCTAGGAGACCTTCAAGGAAGTCCCAGCTTGTCCAATGACATGTTGTGTCACCTTGGGCAGTTGGCTTCCCCTCTGAGTATTGACTTCTACCTGTGAGATGAGAAGAAGTGACCTATACATGGCAAACACATATCCCCTGTGCTTTCCCACCACCTCCTGTATCATGGCAGGTGTCTCTTACCAGCCACAGGAGCCTTTCCCGCTGAGTCCAGACACAGCCTCAGAATCTTTTTCAACACAACAGCTGGGAGAGTTGGCCCATGGGGGGAACCGTTTTGCCGTCTCTTTGACCTTAGATTTAAAAGTCCTCCCAGTGCCAGCCTTCTAGGGTAATGGAGTTTTAATAGCAGAAATCTCTCTGTATTGACCAGCTTAAGCTGGTTCTGGCTGGTTTGGAGTCAGTGTTTCAATGACTTTGTACATTAGGTAGCGACAGAAAAGTTTTCTGCTTTACATGATTGTAATGCTTAGCACGGTTTGAAGAACACGAAGCTTTAGCCCACTGACTTAGCAAAAAGGCTTTACTTGTGTGGAGAGGTTGATCAGCACGTCCCAAAGCAATTAAGAGGTAGGAGAGCATGTACTCAACTTTGCCCTTGACCTTGAGAACTTCGCCTGGAATTTTCAGGTCCGGGTCCAGAATGTGGCTACATTTAGGCACAAAGATCGGGTTCTTCTAAGTAAATTTGCAATTAACTTGAGCTTCATTCCCAGAAGATACCCCCATTGTATGATGTAGCCACCATCCACTTAAAAATGGGTGCAAGTAAACAAGTCCTGTTAATAGTAGTAGTGGACTAGAAGTCAGAAGACCTGGGTTATGTTCCTGGCCTCACCCTTTGCAAGCTGAGTGACTAAATATCTTAGAACCTCAGTCCCCCAACCTGTAAAATGGGGATAATTATACCTGCTCTACCTATCCCAGGTTACAAGGGTCAAATGAGATCGTATACCTGAAAGTACATTGTAAAGGACAATACATCATACAGCTTCAAGGGAACATTATATAGATTTTTGTAGACACCCTCTGGGGACATGTTTATCACCTTGAATGCAGTCAAGGAACTCAAGATTTCTGAGCTCTTATGCATTGCTAGAAGGAATGTAAATTAGGGCAATTTTCCAGAGGGCTATTTGGGCAACATGACTCAAAAGTCTTAGAAATGTGCATGCCGCACCCCTACGTTCATTGCAGCATTATTCACTATAGCCAAGAAGTGGAAGCAACCCAAGTGTCCCTTGACTGTTGATTGGATAAAGAAGATGTGGTATATATATACAATGGAATACTACTCAGCCATAAAGAAAGACAAAATAGTCCCATTTGCAACAACATGGATGGAACTTGAGGGTATGATGTTAAGCGAAATAAGCCAGACAGAGAAAAACAAACACCACATGATTTCACTCAGATGTGGAAGATAAACAAACACATGGACAAAGAGAACAGATCAGTGGTTACCAGAGGGGAAGGGGGTTAGGGAGTGGGCATAAGGAATAAAGGGGCACATATATATGGTGACTGACAAATGATAATGTACAACTGATTATTTCACAATGTTATAAACTATTATGACCTCAATAAAAAAAATGTGCATGCCACACACCCACTAAATTGGTTAAGATGAAAAAGGGCATACGATACTAAATGTCGTTGAGGATGTGGGATGATTGGAATTCACACGCTGCTGGCAGGAATAACGATTGAGACAACCACTTTGGAAAACTGTTTGACAGTATTTACCGGAATCAACAATATACACACACCCCATGACCCAACAGTTCCACCCCGAGGTACTCACTCGACAGAAATGCGTACATACATGCATCATAGGACATGGACTAGCGGGGCCAGCCTGGCGGGGCAGGGGTTTAGTTCGCACTTTGGCAGCCCGGGGTTTGCGGGTTCGGATCCCGGGCGCCTGCCTACCTGCTGCGTGGCGGCGTCCCATATAAAGTGAAGGAGGATGGCCACGGATGTTAGCTCAGGGCTGGTCTTCCTCATAAGAAAAAAGGACATGGACTAGAATGTTCATCACAGCACTCTGAAAAGCAAACACTGAAAACTGCCCAAAGCCCATCAACAGTAGAATGGATAAATAAATTGGGGTATATTCACACTAATGGGATTTTATCCTGCAGTAAGAATAAAGGAACGAAAATTACTTGTCACAATAGAATCCATAACTGTAATAAAAGTGTTAACTCAAAAGACTATATGCCCTATAATTCCATTAAGTTGAAAAACAGACAAAACTCATTTGTGGTTATCAAGGCCAGAATACTGGTTACTCTCAGGGGGAAGGTGGGTGTTGGGATTAAGTATCAAGATGTCTTCTGGTGGGGCAGAATAATGTTCTGTTTCTTGATTTAACAGCTGGTTACACGGATGTGTTCATTTTGTAAAAGTTCATCAAGCTGTACACTTGTGATTTTTTGCACTTCTCTGCGAGTTCACCTTCAGCAAAAAGTTTACTAAATAATGTGCATGCTCCTGACCCAGGAGCATACTTTTGAGTTGACTTTTTTAATATATGAATATAATAATGGTGATGACTAGCTTAGATTCAGCAGTGTGTCACTTTGCTATAATGTCTTTTTTTAAAAATACAGTCACTACAATTTTCTTTTTATTAGAATTTATTTGGTGTATCTTTTTTCCATCATTTTACTTTTTTGGTGAATTTTATTGTGATAAAAACTTATTTTTATTCAAATAAATTTAAATAAAATGTATTTATTTATTTTTATTGTGATAAAATATAAATAACATAAAATTTACAATTTTAACCATTTTTAAGTGTACAATTCAGTGGCGTTAAGTACACTCACGATATTGCGCAACTATCATCACTATCCCTTTCCAGAGATTTGTGTCATCATCCCAGACAGAAACTCTGTACCCATTAAACAATAACTCCCCCAGTCTCTGGTAACCACTATTCTACTTTCTGTCTCTGTGAACTTGTCTATTCTAGATACTTTATACAAATGGAATAACATAATATTTGTCCCTTTGTGTCTTGCTTATTATGACGTTTTCAAGTTCATTCATGTAGCATGTATCAGTGTTTCATTCCTTTTTAAGGCTGAATAATATTCTATTGTATGTATACACCACATTTTGTTTATCTACTCATCTGTTGATAAATCCGTTTGATTTGGACATTTGGGTTGTTTCCACCTTTTGGTTATTGTAAATAATGCTGCTATGAATGTTGGTTGCTTTCAATTCTTTGGGGTATATACCTAGAAGTGGAATTGCTTGATCATTTAGCAATTTCATGTTTAACTTTTTGAGGAACTGCCTAACTGTTTTTCATAGCAGCTGCACCATTTTACATGCCTACCAGCAATGCAAAATGTTCCAATTGCTCTGCATCCTCACCAACACTTGATATTTTCTGGACTTTTTTTTTTTAAATCATGGCCATCCTAGTGGGTGTGAAGTAATATCTCATTGTAGTTTTTACTTACATTTCCCTGATGGCTATTGATGTTGAGAATTGTCTCATGTGCTTCTGGGCTATTTGTATATCTTCTTTGGTATCACCTCTTTTTAAAGTATACAATATTTGACATGCCAAAAGATATAAAGGATAATACAATAAACTCTTATGTTCCCATCACACAGCTTAAGAAATAAAACATCCCCTCACTGCAGAATCCCCTCTGCACCCTTCCCATTCACTTCTTCTCCCCCAGGTAAACCCTAACCCAAGCTTGATGTTTATTATTCCTATGTATTTCTTTTGTTTTCTTTTCTTTTTTTGAGGAAGATTGGCCCTGAGCTAACATCTGTTGCCAATCTTCCTCTTTTTTCTCCCCAAAGCCCCAGTACATAGTTGTATATCCTAGTTGTAAGTCCTTCTGGTTCCTCTATGTGGGACACTGCCTCAGCATGGCTTGATGAGCAGTGAGTAGGTCTGCACAAAGGATCCAAAACTGCGAACCCTGGGCAGCCAAAGTGCAACGCGCGACCTTAACCACTACGCCACCAGGCTGGCCGCCTCCCGTGTATTTCTTTATAACTTTGTTATATCTACAAGAAAGCCCTAACAAGAAGTAATATTGTTTTGTGTGTTTGTACAGCTTATTTAAATGAAATCATATAGTGTGTGTTCTTCTTCACCATTTTATTTAGCATTTATGAATCAACCAACTTGATGCACGTAGCTATAATTCATTCACTTACTCTATGCTATTTCATAGCGAATGTACCACATCTATCCATTCTCTGTTAATAGTCGTTTTCTCCCTAATTTTTTGCTTTTACAAACAATGCTCCCTGAACATTTTTGACCCACCTTCTTGTGTGCATGGGCAAGATTTTTTGCAGATGTATGCATGTAGGAGTGTAATTTGAGAGGTTTTTTGAGGTACACATCTTCAGCTTTACCAGATATATGAAATTGCTCTCCAAACCTACCGTGCAATTTATACACTCCCAGTGACATGAGTTCCTGTGGCTCCACATACTTATCAACACTTGGTATTGTCAGACTTTTTGATTTTTGCCAATCTGATCATTGTACGATGGATCCACTTGTGGTTGTAATTTGCTCTTCCCTGTTTATATGTGAGTTTCTTCACACATTTATTGGCTGTTCAGATTGCCCATTCTGTGACTTTCCTGGTTATGTTTTGCCCACTTTTCTATCAGGTGCTTATCTTTATCCTATTTATTTACAGATGCTCTTTATGTCTTCCCATACTGATCTTTGGTTGATTACATGTTGCAAAAATCTTCCCCTCTGCGGTTCACGTTTTCCCTTTTTAACAGTGTCTTTGTTTAACAGAAGATTTAAAGTTTAATTTGTCTACCTTCCCTTATAGTGTGACTTGTTTAAGAAATCTTTTCCTACTCCAAAGTCAAAACAATATTTGCCTTTTGAAGTTTTGCTTTTCAAGTTGAGGAATTTAGTCTTCTTGGAATTGATTTTTGGGTGTGTTGTGATGCAGGGAGATCCTCTCTGCCCTTTTTTCTATTTGGATAACAAGTTGTCTGCTCACCAGATGTTTAATAATCAATG
Source organism: Tapirus indicus (assembly GCA_031878705.1). NCBI lineage: Eukaryota > Metazoa > Chordata > Mammalia > Perissodactyla > Tapiridae > Tapirus > Tapirus indicus. Next base: position 22,757,045 of record CM062938.1, read on the forward strand.
ACAATTGACTAATGTCATTCCCCTACTTGAAACCCTCCGTGGCTCTCCAGGGCCATGAGGAGAATCCCCAATCTCCTTGCCTCAGCCTACTAGGTGGTATGTGAACTGCCCCCAAGTCCCCCACCTCACCTCTCACCATCCTCCTGTGCTCCAGCCACATGGACCAGACTCTCTATTACCTTGAGCTTTCACTGGTTTTATTCTTACTACCTGGCATGTCCATATTCTTCTGGTTTCAGTTAATACTAGTTGTAGTGGGTGGAATAGTGGCCCCCCAAAAGATATTTCCCCCAGAATCTGTAAATGTGATCTTAATTGGTAAAAGGGTCTTTGCAAATGTAATTAAGGATCTCAAGATGAGATCATCCTGGATTACCTGGTGGACCCTAGATCCAATGACAGGTGTCCTCATAAGAGACAGAGATGATAAGACACACAGAGAGAAGAAGGCCAGGTGAAGATGGAGACAGAGATAGGAGTGAAGCAGCCACAAGCCAAGGAACTCCAGCAGCCACCAGAAGCTGGGACAGTCAAGGAAGCATGCTCCCCTAGAGTCTTTGGAGGGAGCATGGTCCGGATGACACCTTGCTTTCAGACTTCTGGCCTCCAGAACTGTGAGAGGATATATTTCTGTTGTTGTAAGCCACCAAGCTTGTGGTAATTTGTTCTGGCAGCCCTAAGAGACTGATACAGGTGGGAAGCTGGAGTGGGGAGCCAGAGAAGCCGATGGACAGGGAGCCCAGACTGGAGGGCTGAGAAGATGAGATCAGGGGCAGGATGAAGCCTGTCCAAACCCCCAGCCAGGAGGCAGGTCCACTCCCCCAGGTCTGAGAGTAGGGAGACAGCAGCTGTGGAGGAGGTGTAAGTGACAGGGCCACACTGGAATGACCCTTGGCTCTCAGTGTCCTCACTGGAATGAATGAATCCGCTCCAGACACCTTGAAATACCTCATCTATAGGGGAGAAATACCTCTTCTATAGGAGGGACTCCAGGGAGGCCCAAGGACACTTCAGCTGCTGCAGTGGGCCAGAGAGAGGCAGAGTAATCTCAAAGAGAAGCTAAGGGCTAACCAGACCGTGACTGAAGGCAGGGTGAGTAAGGCCAAGGGGGCAACAGTGCAGAGGCAGATGCCAGCAGGCTAAAGGACAATTCTGGGACAGGGCAGTGGGAGGGCTCCCTGTGTCTTTGGGCTTCTTTGATCTCTGGGCCACTTTGGCGGGGACTGAGCCTTGGGCACCAACGGGGTCATGTCTGTTTAAACAAAATTAAACACTGGAGGTAAATCATTAACTCACTGAAGAACAAACAAGAGTGTAAGCCATATCTCCAGCACCAGGACTTGAGAACTGCGTGGAAGTTAAGAAGTCCTGCTTATCAGGAGTGGCTGCCACTCAAGGTTCCTGTAGGCCAGTGCAAGCATTTGCTGAGTACCTTCTACAAGCCAGTCACTGTGCCAGGTTCTGTGGGAAGAGATGCATAAAGACAGTCAGAATCTGCCCTCAGCTCAGAGCTGGGGGAATCAGACCTCACAGCCATCATAAGCATCCACATGCCAGTCACCCTGCCCTCCAGGGCCCATCCATCATCTCATGTAATCCTCACCCAACCCTCTGAAGTAGGGTGAGGATTGCCCACATTCCACAAACCAGGAAACCCAAGCCCAGAGAGGGAGACGACTTGCCCTGGCCACACAGCTTGTCAGTGGCAGAGGAAAACAAATGGAGCTGGCTTTAGCAAAAAGAAGAATGAATTTTTAGGGTTCAGGGTGTGGTTAGGAACCTAAAGACAGTAGGCATAGCTGGGCTTCCTAAAAGACAGGGGCCAGGACCAGTAAAACCATCAGGAGGAAAGGCAGCCACTGTCCCCTTCTCTCTCTCTTTCTGGGACTACATAGGCTCCAGACTCTACTTCTTACTGAGCATTTATTTTATTCTTCTCTCTGTTTGGGGGTTAAGAGCAAGGCTGATGGCATCAGAGCTGGGTCCAGTTCTGGCCTCACCATTTATTACCTCTGTGACCTCAGGGAAGCCACTTCCTCTCCACTTCCCCACCTATAACATGGGGATACTATGGTCCCCTTGTAAGGGTCAAAGGAGATAACATGAGCAAAGCCCTTGGCACAGTGCTTGGCACATTATGGATGTTCAATAAACATGAGTTGCTGTTATCATCTCACGTGACAGGAATCAGCCTCCTTGGCCCTCCCAGCTCCAGCTTCACCTATCAACTTACCAGCACCTCAGTTCTGACTTCTTCAGCTAGAGAACCAACTATAGCAAGGAAGAGAGGTGAGTCCTTTTGTTCAAGCAGTCTCGAGGTGAGAAGCTGTGCAGACTAGTCAAAAGGTTTCTATTCCAGAAATTTCAACTGCAGGATCTTGTGATCAGAAAACTGGTTGCCCAACCTTTCCAGATCCCTCCATCCATGAACTCTTTGGGCATGAGGGGAGGGCAGCCAGTCCAAGGGAATAGCAAGATGAAGGCTTAGAGGTGGCAAAGGGCCTGGGGGGTGTGACCTATAGGCTGTGGAAGGTGCAGAAGAGGCAGGAAGGATGGCTTGGGGCCCAATCAGGAAAAGCCTTGAATGTCAGGACTTTACTTTGGCATAGACTGAAGAGTCATTCATTCATTTAGCAACTATTTATCGTGTGCCAACGTATGTAAGGCATTTTGCCAGAGATTACCTACCTAAGCGAACTACCTACCTAACTCCTTGTCCTCAAGGAGTTAAATGGTCTAGTAGGAGGAAACAGACACACAAATGGACAAATGTTGTGCAACATGACCCAGATTCTAAAAGGGATCTGCTTAAGGTGCTGTGGGAACAGCAGGAGGAGCACCTGTCCACCCAAGGGTGGGGAGCCAGGGATGGAGGAGGCGAGTACCGCATCTATTTTTGCTTTTGTGGGTTCTTCCTGCCCAGCATCCATTCCTTCTCTCCTAAGGGGAAACAGTCATCAACCAATCTCAGTCCATGTGGTTGGAAGGGACTGACCCATGTCCCCACCTCCAGAGAACCGCAAATGAGCCAAGTCGAGTCTATCAGCATATTCCATCCCCCTGGCCGCAGTGATTGGTTCAGTGAGGTGTACGTGAACCAACTCTGGCCAATGAGAGTCAACGCATGATTTGGGTTGGCGCGTAGAGGAAAGAGGCTCTCTCCTCACTGGGAGTGTTGGCGTCGTGAAGGACGTGATCCTGGAAGAGAGGGGCTGCCGTGTAGAAACAGAAAAATGACATCACAGAGGAAACCAGTTATGTGAATCACTGAATTTCTTTTTTTGCTTAAGGCAGGTTGAGTTGGATTTCTGTTATCGTAAAAGAAAGGATTCAATATGGTCAGTCTCATCCCAGACTTCTAGTTTTCCTTTTTACAAACAATTTTGATGACAGTTTCTTCTGTACATCCCATAAATATATATATGGTTTTGTTTTGCAAAAAAGGGAATATCTAACTATAAGATTCCCCATTTCATGCCTCTGCCTTCCCCTACTTGAGTTATCCATCATCTTGAATCTTTTGCTTTCCTTTTATATACTTTATTTGCATCTATATGTAATCCTAAAACTTTTATTTTTTCACTTTAGTTGCTTTTAACTTTACAAAAGAATATCATAATGAATATAATCTTTTGGGACCTTTATTTTTTCCACTTAATATCATATTGTTAATATTCATCCACATTGTTGTGAGTCATTGAAATTCACTGGTTTTGACTCTTGTATACTATTTCATTGCATGGGTATATCATTTATCAAAGTTTATTCATTTCACTCTTCTGTTGATGGGCATTTGGGCTATTTCCAAGTTTTGCTCTTGTGAATAGTGCTTCCCTTAACATCTGTTAAACCTGTAGTTTATTTTCAAAATCCTAGTTTTCCTTTTGGATGGTGGGATCATGAGTGTCATTGTATTATTAAAAGTAACTAATTAAATAAAAGCGGGCCATATGTGGACCAATGATGTGTGTGCCGTGACTAATCTAATTCTATACACCTGAAGTTCAGAGAGAAAAATAAATTGGGAAAATACTATGTATGCTGTGATGTCCCCGTATTTTGTAGCAATATGTCTTGGAACTCTTGCTGTATCAGCACATACAGATCTATTTCATTTTTAACTGTTGCAGAATATTCTGTTAATGGACATATCATAATTTAAATGTTTAAACATTTTATCATGGAACATTTCAAACGTATACAAAAGAGAGAAGGTAGTACTTCCATGTGTCCAACACCCAGCTTCAGTAATTAACAACATCTGGCCAATCTTGTTTTATCTTTACCTCCACCCACACTTCCTCCCCTAATGCATTATTTTAAAACAAGTCTAGGCTATTGTATCACTTGTCCATAACTCATACTCTGTTGGTGGACGCAGGTTGTTTCCACTCTTCCACTTCTAGGAACAGTGCTAAAATGAAGGTCCTTTGTAAATAAATCTTTGCACACAGGTGTAAAAGTATCTGTAGAATAAGTTTACCCTAGTGGGCTCATTTGATCCGAAGGGCAGATGAATTCTAAATTCTGATAGATTCTGCCCGATTGTCTTCCAAAGGAGTTGCCCCGGTTCCCACGCTGCATCATCAATTCTTTGGCATCTTTCAAACCTCATTCTCATTATTGTTTCATTTCAGGTTCCTGTTTCTTGATTTTTCTCTTCTTTCTTCTATGTTAGATGGAAACAGGGAAGATGCCCAGAGCGAGGAAAAAAGTAAGAGAGGTGGAAGGAACACCATTCACACAGCTGTTCTTGGGAAGGGATTGTCAGCTCCTTGGGACCTGGTGGCTGTGGCTTCCAAGAACCTCAATGTTTGAGCTGACCAGGGCAGGAGAAGGTAGCACTGCTGCAAGCCAGTGCCTCGAACACACAAACACGTAAAGCAAACTTGTGGGATATCCTCCTTCCACATCACACCTGTGCCCGGTGTTGAATTATTGCCAGATAGCGCCTGCAGATAAATGAGAGGATATAGGCGGCTGGTAAAGGCTGTGCGGTATGATTTATATTGATCCCTTAGCTTGTGGGTTCTTGGTCTTGATTTTCTCCTCTGTCAAGCAACGAACAACTATATTATATGATCTCTAAGGTGTCTTTCAGCAATAAATGTGACGCCTCTTTGAATTCTATGTCGTATTTGGAGACTACAGTTTTGTTGTTTTCTACATAGTGAGTTATTTCTTCCAACTGTTCTCAAATTGAAATGATCAGGAACTCTATTTACTCATTCATTCATTTATTCTTCATTCACTTAATATACTGAACACTTCTTTATTTTGATCTTTTGCTTTGGAATTCTTTTTCATTTTTCTTGATTTGCAAAAATTTGGGGGATAGTTACTAAAGAACTCAAAATGAAACTATGTTTGACTCAGTTGCTTTTAGCAATATTTGGGTATCTTGACCTAACTTGATCTCAGCATTTATGGTGTGTGTGTATGTGTGTGTCTACTTCCTGCTGTCACTGACACTGTCATTGTACTAGTCAGCTCTACTGTTGTACTTGTCAGGAGACTTTTGTCACAGGGGTAGATCCAGGGCCTCAAAGGATGCCTCAAGTATCTTCTCCCTTCTTGTTTGTCACATCTCAGCTTGCCTCTGCTTCTCTTTGTTCTACAGCAGCAGCAGCATTTTCTATGTGATTGGGGAAAATAGCCACAAACAGTTTAAATTTACCTAATCTTTACAGTTTGAGATCCCACAGAAGACAGACCTTCTCTCCCCCAGTTTCCAACAGGTCAAATTTCAGGGAAGACTCTGAGTGGTCCAGCTTTCATCACATGCCTACCTCTGAGCCAATCATTGTAGCTAGGAGAGTGAAGTACTCTGATTGGCCATTCTGGGTCACATGCCCACATATGTTGGGGAGCTGAGCTCTGTGACTGACGGCACCAGAAAGATGATGTGGGTCAGAAAGCTTCCTATCCCATAGGAAGCGATACTGAGTCAACAACTCTGCTCATTACTACCTCGCTGCAAACTGATGTAGCTTCCCACCCAGTGTAAATGGAGTATGCATTTCTATATTCTCAGCCAAACTCCTTCTCTCCTATTAACTCACCTCTGTGCTAAGCCACACTTTTTCATACTGTTGGACAAAAGCAAGTGATTGGCCATTATATTCTTCTAGTGTTTTCTCTCAATCCTTTTTCTTTATCTTCAAATATAATTATAATCAATGCAACCTTTTAAGCAACCTGTCTTGTCTATCTTTCAAAGTTCTGATGACCCCTCATCTACCATCAGCCTTTCTTAGTCAAGTAGGCATGTGATTACATTTCCACTTCAATTAAATATTTCATCCTGAAAACAGATGTCTCTTGTGGTCAAGGGTACTGCCCACACACACAACTGTCTCCTTTATATAGTGCAGTATTTATATTTCTCAGATCTTGAAGTTTCTTCCTTTTCCCCCACCTTAACAGTCTAGAACTGATAGTTTTATGACCAGGTCCAATCAGCTTCTACTTTGTCAGACTTCTCTTCTATGTCTTTGGGCCAAAAATGACCTGTAGATGTGTTTAATTTGGCCCCATAGAGCAAAACAAATCTTTAAAATCTTTTGCAAACATTTAAAAATCAGGAGACACTACAAATATATCTGGTTTTTTTTTCTTTCTTATTTTGAACAAATCAGAAGATCTGTGAATCCTGGGCTCACGTTCCCCAGAGCAGCAATGTGAGATGGAGGCCTTCTGGATGGCCATGTGTTCCCAGGCCACCACTCCCAAGGGTGTTCCCGCCTGAGGCGCTTTTGCCATTTACCGTCTCACTGGGTTAGTTTTGCTTACACCTGGCCCACCTCACTCAGTCACATTCCCTGCCTGGCCCCTGGAGCATTGTTTGAGTTTGTGACTCCTGGTTGGGTGGCCATTGCAAAGCAGGGACAGGTTGAAGCAAGGTTTAAACCACTGATGAATTGGGGCTCAGATTGGCCTTCTGCCTCAAGGCTCAAAGTAGATGTAGATTGATGGTGTACTTCAAAGGTGGAAGAGACACTTCTAAGAGTTTTGAAAGAACTGCCGCTACTTGTCTGTATAACATCTATTGTACCTTTCAAGAGAATTATATGTTTAAATACAATAAATGAAAGTTTCCAGAAATAGATATAAATACTGTGGAAGAATGCTAGCATGCCTTAAATTTGAATCACCTTAAAGAAGCAAAATGAGATTCAAACCCTTAAAATTACTTTGTAGAATTGTTGAAGTGTACTTTATTGTCATCATTTATGACTTCTCTGTTTCATATAGTAATAAATGTTTGCAGAAGGAAGGAAGGAGGGAAGAAAGGAAAGAGGGGAAAAAGGAAGAAAATTACTTGAATATAGGGATTGGCTAATCCATTATTTTAAGATTTAGTTTTTATTTGTAAATAATTAGAAGGAGCTGCAAAAACATTACAGGGAGGTCCTTTGTACCCATTACCTAGATTCCCCCAATGCTAACATCTTCCATAACTATAGGCCAATCCCTTTTTGTATTCCAGTGGCACGTAGTAGTGGTAGGTGTTCGATAAAGTTTATTGAATGAATATGTTTGCATATAGAAAATGAATGTTATCATCTGTTGATTTAGCATGTTCGTCTCTATTTTATTACTTTTGAATAGTTAATATATGTGCATGTGGCAAATTCACTAGGTACAGAGTACACAGGGAAAAGCAGATCTCTCTCCTTTGCTTGCCTCCCAGTCACCCAGATGCCTCTCCAACCATTTATTCATTTCCTACAACTCCTTCCACACATAGATAATGTTTGCAAACCTTCATGTATCTCTCGTCTCCTTGCCAACCCCTCTTCCAGGTAGCATTCCATATGCACATCTTTTTTCACTTACAGGGATCATTTCACTATAGAGATCATTCTATAGAAGTTCATAGAGTGCATCTTCATTTTTTTTTATGGCTATTTAATGTGTGTTCCATTATATATTAAATGGATGTACCCTAATTTATTTAACTAATTCCCTACTGATGGGCATTTAGGTTGTTTCCTGTCTTTTATTACTAAAAACAATACTGCAGTAAAGATCCATGTCTGTTTTTATTTCGCACAGATATAATCTCTTTAGGTAGTAAAGCAGACGTTTATAGATTTGAAATCCCCGAACTTCCCTATTTGGTCATTTAAATAGAACTTTGATGGCAGAAAATGTCCCAAAGCTTTGTGTGGTTTTTGACCTAAGTCAGCGAGATTTGCCAAAGGTCTGGCAGCTTCAACCAATGCTGGTGCACCTGTTCTTGGTTATTTTCATCTGAGCTGTGTCTGATGAGTAGAGAAAGGAACAAGACAAGTTACACTCAGGATGGCCTACTAGGGATGTGCCACAAGAGATACTGAATGTGCATTACCTCTCATCACTCTGTCACTTAATCCAGCTCTCTTATCCAGTCTTTGCTTCTGGCCAATGGGTCTCATCTCTTATTTGAAGTTATTTTCTATCTCCTCTGACTGCCCCCTTGATTTTGGTGAAATTTCATTACTCAGTAAATATCTCCATTTCTAAACAGCTTTACATTGCTGAGAGATGAATCACGTTACCTTTGTATTGCTGGCCTGTGTCTTATTAACTATATCTTTCTTGAAGCAGAGTTTTAAAAATTGAAACCGGTTTCTTTTTTGACCCTCGTCTGAATTTTCATTGCAGTCCCTGAGGGAAAGACTGTTGCTCTTCTGCACATTCAGAATTTATTTTGGTCTCATGAAGCCCAGTGCTCCTAAGCAGCTGTTAGCAAGCTGCCCCGAATGTCTGCAAAATGGGAGGGATACACAACGATGAGCTTATCACTCATTCATTTAGTCATTAATTCATGCAACAAATATTTATTGAGTGCCTAGTCTGGGCCAGGCAGCCTTGGCCTTAGTCAGTGAACAAGACAAGATCCTCGCCATTATAGAGTTTGTTCTCTGGCATGTGTATGTGGGGCGTGGAGAAGAGACAAAAATAAATAAGCAAATTATTTAGTATGTTAGAAGGTGAAAAGTGCCACCGGGGGCGGGCAGGCCAAGGGACAGGGGCACATTGCTGGTGTAAATAGAATAGCCTGGGTAGGTCTTGTTGAGGGTGGGAGATTTGAAATAAGACTTCAAAGAGGAGAGAATATCCTTACACGGTATCCTGTGTGTATGCATGTGGGTGTGTTTGCATGAAAATACCACTAATGACTTCGAATTTTTTTAAACTGTACTGAGATATAATTGACATATCATTAAATTCACCCTTTTAAAGTGTATAATTCAGTGGTTTTTAGAATATTTACAGAGTTGTGCGACCATCACCATTATCTAATTCCAGAACATTTTCATCACCCCCAAAAGAAACCCATTAGCAGTCACTACACATTCCTGCCTCCCTTCAGCCCCTGGCAACCACTAATCTACTTTCTGTCTCTGTAGATTTGCCTATTTTAGACATTTCATATAAACGGAATCATACACTATGTGGTCCTTTGTGACTGGCTTCTTTCACTTAGCATGATGTTTTCAAGGTTCATCCTTGAAACATTGTATCAAGCATGTTGTAGCATGTCTCAATACTTCATTCCTTGACAAATAATATTCCATTCTATGGATATACCATGTGTGTTTATCCATTCATCAGTTGATGGTGACCTTGAATTTTAAATACTGCAAAGTGTCACAGATGGTCTGTAGTAATTGACCTCCGCCTTCAGGATTGGGCTGTGCCACCCAGGGGGAGGCTACTGTCAGGACCGATGTTGCCCAGTTTCAGTCAGCACTGGTTAGACTTGGTTCTGGGGAAACTAAAAAGCCTCCATACTCAGAGCCCTGCTCTCCCAGGTGCCTCCCACCCGAGCAGAAAGCCCTGGGTGGTCCAAATGCGGCCATGCAGATCTGTGGATTTTCTCAAGTGTATTTTCTATTCCACATTTTGAAAATATTTTTTCTACTTCAAATGTAACCTTGGTGAGTTGTTTACTCAAGATAATTCTCAATGAGTTTTCTTTTCTCTTCTTTGTCTTTTTAATATTTTGGGTGTGGTAGCAAGTAGAAGCAGATCATCCTAACCAAATATTTGCGAATATCTAAACAAAGGCATTCTGCTGAGAGAAGGAAGACTCCACGGAGGAAGTGGGAATGGAATCTGGATTTTGAGGGAAGGTTCGAGTCTCACAGAGGATTGGATGAGGAAGGAGAAGGCATGTTCCAAAGGGGCAGGGAATTCAAAGTTTATCTTCTGGGTGACTGGGAAACTGGGCCCTAGAGCATCTATCTTAGGTACGTTAATTTGGCAGCCATCAGTCTGTGCATAAAGGGTGATAGGTGTTGGAATCCTCTGGCCTTCTGCACACCGCGAGACTCAAAGTTTCAGAACTTCTGGAGGGGGGTGTTTGAGTTACAGTCTCTGGGGCTGCAGAAAGATGAACTCCATCAGACTCCTAAGGGCTAAATCCTCCCCAACCCCTCCACCAGTTGAGATTAACTGTGTAAACGACACGGGTGCAAGAACCAGACACGTCCCGGCTTGGCCGAGCTGCAAACGCCCCCTGACCGCCGGGGCCTTTCTCATTCGATGCTGGAGGTGGGGGTGAGGTGGAGGGCCGGGTGCGGGCGCCCGGCTCCCGGGAACTGTGGATTGGGGCGGGGGAGTCGGGAAGGACAAGGCCCTAACTCCTGCACGGGACCAGGAGGCGTGGGGCCTCCAGAGAGGACAGACATCACCCCGGAGCAGGATGCGGTCCTCATTACCGCCGAACTCCAGCAACCGCGAGGAGAAATGTCTGCCGCCAAGGGCGGAGCGCAGACGAAGGGGCGGGGCGCGAGCGCGGGGGAGGAGCGAGGGCGAGGGGGCGGGGCAGAGACGGCGTGGGGGCGGAGCGAGAACGATGGGGCGGGGCAAGGCGGTGGGCGGTGGGCGGGGCAAGGCCAATGGGGTGGAGCGCAGACGGCGGGCTGGGGCGGAGCTGGGCGGGGGGCGGAGCGAATAGGGGGCGTGCCCACCCGTCGGGGCCCGCCCCCCGCCGCAGGCGCGCCCGCCCCGCCTTCCCGCTCCCCCCCGGCGGCCGCGGCGGTCGAGCGCGGGGAGGGAGGGGAGAGCGGGTCACGACGCTGCCGGGGCGGGGATAACCCCTCACGTGGAGCAGATGAAAGGGCCGCGGCGCGACGGCCGGGGGAGCCGAGCCGAGCCTGCGACCCACAAAGCCGCCGCCGCCGCCGCGATGGGGCTGTGAGGCGTCCGCCTGCGCTCGGTCCTCCGCCGGCCCGCGACTATGCCCGGCCGCGCCCGCCCTCCGCGCCCTCCCGCCGCAGGACCATGAGGCCGCGCTCGGGCGGGCGCCCAGGGGCCCCGGGCTGCCGCCGCCGCCGCCTCCGCCGCCGCCCCCGCGGCCCCCGCGGCCGCCGCTTGCCGCCGCCGCCGCCGCTGCCGCTGCTGCTCGGGCTGCTGCTGGCGGCCGCGGGGCCCGGCGCGGCGCGGGCCAAGGAGACGGCGTTCGTGGAGGTGGTGCTGTTCGAGTCGAGCCCGAGCGGCGACTACACCACCTACACCACTGGCCTCACGGGCCGCTTCTCGCGGGCCGGGGCCACGCTCAGCGCGGAGGGCGAGATCGTGCAGGTAGCTGCCCGCCGCCCGGGCCCCGCGCCGCCACAAGATGGCTCCGGGGGCTGCGCCCGCCGACCCCGCCGCGGGCTGGCGGGCGGGCAGGCGGGCGGGAGGGGCGGCGAGGGGGCCGGCGGCATCCCTCCCCGGGGGGCGGGCGGGCAGGACGCGGCCTCCAGGGCGCCGCCGCGGGGGGCGAGCGCACGTGGGGGCTCGGCCTCCTGTGGGTCCGGAGGTGGGGGGGAGACCCTGGTCCGGGCACTCACGTTGGGGCGGCCCCCTTGGGCCGGTTGGGCATTTGGGTTTGCCTCAGGTGGAAGTCCCGGGAACTACCTGTTGAATGCTAACTTTGGAAAGAGAAGTGATGAAGGATGGGGTGGCTTGTTGGAAGTCGCAGGCTTTGCTTTCCATCCGTGCACGTTCTTTTGGGGAATGGCCGGGTTTGTCTGAGGGGCTGCACAACATCAGGTTCTTCCCTGGAACCTGCCGCCCGCCTCACCTGGGCGCCTACCCTCCTGCAGGGCTCTGGACAAGCCGCAGCAGGTGGGGGAGCAGAGGGAGCTGGCCGAGGAGGAGTGAGGATTGCGGGTGCCCTGGAGTGGCCGTGGAAGGCAGCCCTCGCTGCATGCCTCAGATTACAGAGGGTGGGAGGGAGACTGCCTGCCCGCTCCTCAGCCAAGGACTTCTACGGAGAGCCTGGAAATTGGGAGACCGAGTCGCTCACTGACAGGGCCCTCCACCTTGCTCCAGATGAAGGAGGTGTGCATTCCAAAGGAAGCTGGCTAGGGAGAGCCTTAAGCTGTGCCCTCTCTTTGGAGGGGGGACTCTGAGCTGAAGCCTCTGCGGATGGTGAGCTGGGTAGATGCTTTCCCGCTTCCTTGGCTATGATTTGATAAAATCAATTTCTTAGCAGATGGCTAGCGCACTTATGGAGGTTAGTACGCATGCCTCGGATGGGGGCGATTTGAAATGATTGGCTTGTCTTTGAACCTTTTGGGGGTGATAGGATGGCTGCAGGCTCTAAGCTTTGGGCCTTCTACACTTTACTCTTGGGAGAGTTATGAATGAAGAGAAGGGGACTGTATGGAATGACTGTATAGCAGCCCCTTCCTTTTCCCTCCCCTGGTGCAGACTGAAAGCCCTGCGTGGATAGGACAGGGGGCTATGCGGCTTGGCTCCATGGAGGTGTGTCCTTACAGAACTAGAGGAGGCTCGTTTGCTGGGCGACTGATCAGCAGCATTGCCTTACAGGGCTCTTATCCCCATCTTAAACTTCTGCAGGGTAAAAAGAGAGGAAACAAATGTTTGAGTCCTGTGACTACATATGTTAGAGGCTTTGGGGCTTTTTTCTTTGATAATGTTATAATTATGGTCTTTATAAGCTGTAGAGATGATGCTCTGCTGCAGATTCCTACACATTTCAGGCACAGCCTTTGAGAATATTTTGAGTCTTAAAGCTTGCTCCTTGTGACTCCTTGTTTCTCTTGAAGGCTTTTACTGTGCCCTGATGGCTTCAGAAATGTTTGATTTACAGCCTTCCAAGAGAAGAGATGTTTTAACGTGGCACTTCACTTGTTGAAGGAGACTTTTGAAGTTTGCGATTTTTATCTGGAGTGTTTTAACTTGTACTCTTTCCACGGTAGTTTGTCTGGTGAGCTGTCCATTATAAGTAGTGCTATGCTTTGGAGGTAATCTTGGGTTCGCCATTTAATACAAAATTAGCAGTTTAAACACACCGTTTGTGTCTATTTTATCCTTGTGAGTAGAGAGATAATGTGTGATTTTGGCAGAAGGAATCTATTCTCTTTTGAAACTTTTTGAAGTGCTTATCTAACTCTTTTGTAGTCCATTAGCCTGGCCCAAAAGAAAAAAAAATGTCAACAATTGCTAAGTAAAGAAAAATGACTTAAATGGTATTTAATAAGTTTACCTGTTAAGCAATCGCTAATAGGTATCCTTAATTTCCTTATAACTGCAGTAATGTTGGTGAGTTTATCTGAGCTATCTGAAAAGTCATTTCTTGATGTTCTCACCTTATATCTTTAATAACTTTATTGTGGGGCTGAACCTCTGTGTGCATGGAAGGAGCACAGCGTGGCTCTCAGGGCTGTGTGTACAGAGGCTGGCATGCTTTTATTAGTTCTTCGAATACCGCCCTTTTGAAGGAACTGGTGTGGCCACTGTCAGCCCTGAAAAAGGTTTTTCTAAGGAAAGCTGATGTTTTAGGACTGCTGAGAGGGAATGTAACGTTTTCCGTGAGAGATGAGAAGGTAGAAGAAACAAATTGGTGTTCGGCTTCAGATTAATCACGTTTTCTAAGTGCCGTTGTTGGACTTTTCAAACCTTTTATATTTACTATCTTTAAAAAACTCTGTGTGATTTGCTATTTAATATTTTATGATCTTCAGAGCAGAGTTCATTTTCCTGTAACTAAACCTGAATAGTAGCACTGTGGCATTGCTTTTGTTACTTCCAGTGGGTTTTGGTAGCACTGTTCTTCATGGTTTAGGGAAGAAAAAACCTCTTTGAGAGTCTCTCTCCTTTCAGGATTCTAGGGTAGGAAATTGGTTTGTATCACTCATTTTTCCCCCTCCCTATTATATGCAATGAAAAGGTGTGTGTGTGTATGTTTATACAGTAGATACTGTATAATAGCCTAGTTTGCCCAGATATTTCTAAATAGAGTACCTGTTCAGGTCATTTGCATGGGTTAGGGTAGGAGGGGGTCTGGTTGAGAGTGTGTGTGTGTCAGTGTTAGAGATAGTAATTCAAACCTTGGGATTAGTCACCAGGAGTCTTGGATCTCTCCTTGTTCATTTTAGGTTTAAATAACTTTCCCAAGGTCACCAATTTGCTCTGTAAGAAGAGAGGTTTTTTTCAACATCTTCATCTGTGAAAGTTGTGAAAACAATGTGCGGATATGAAATGCTATTAATTATTTTTATTATCTAATTCGTTCAGGCAGCATTAAAGCCCATTTGCTTATAAGAGTGTCAGGCATCCAGTGTGAATGCTGGAGGAATTAATTACACTTTTGTAGTTTTGAAGTGTGAAACTTTAAAGGGTTCTTAGACATATTGATAACATATTTCATCTTTAAACCAATTTGTTGCTATTAATGAGATCATTATCTGAAACTTTCAGACTTGGCTGTGCAACTCATATGGTTAGTGATGTAAATAAAGGCCTGATTAAACACTGGCTAGTAGTATGTAGATTGGTTAAACAAACCAAGAAAATTTGCATCGCTAGAGATGAAAGATTGTTTTATTTAAAGTGGAAATGCATTTTTTTTTCTCTTGAAGTCAAATATTTAGAAGTGCTTAGGAAATTCATTTGTAGAAGGAATCTGAATGATAGGCTTTGTGTAACTTTAAAATCAGCCTTTCTGGATCCTGGGTTAAGTGTTGAATGGTCTTGAAAGCAGAGGAGAGCTGAGAATATTTAAGAACTCAGCCAATGCCTTTAGCTATGGGGGTGGGAGGAGGGTTAGGTGGTAGGTTAGCAAGGCTGAGTGAGGTCCTTAAATATCCAATGTTAGCTAAGGGTATCACAGGGAATAATTTTAGGAAACTCATTCCTCTGCCTTGCCTCCCTGTCAGTGTGTTTCTGCAGTAAAGCGTTTGATCAAACACTTTCTTTTCATCTCCATTTTAAGTTAACAGGCCTGCCTCTAAAAATTGACTTGGCCTAATAGAACAATTGTGTGCTGACAGCTGACCTGGATTTACACAGAAAGGGATTGCTGTCTGTCTTTTCAGAAGGGCCTTTATAGGTTAAAACCAAGCATTTGATTTGGGGGAAAACATTAGGGCTGTGTTTTGACCTTATGAATTCTTAGGGGCCTTTATTTTCTGTCTTGTTCCCTGAGATCCCATGGGAGTTACTAATACAGTTCTGAATGGAGATGAAGATGGAGATGGTAAGTGTGGAGTCTGTAGACTAGAGGGAAGGTGGTGATGGCTTCCATTTGCCAGCATTTATTATGTTCAGGGCACTGTGCCACGCACGACATGTGTTTGCTCATCTCATCCTGACTTTAACATGGAATTAGCAACTATTGTTAACCCGTTTTACAGATGAGGAAACTGAGGCTGAGAAAGGTGATTTGACCTCTCCAACCTCACACAGCTAGCGAATGATAAAACCTGGATTGAAACCCAGGTCCATCTGGCCCTTTGTTCTTATTTTTGCCAAATAAATAGAACTTGGCTGGCTAGGTTTTGACATTAAGTCAAGTCTAATTTTTAACCATCTAGTATAGCGGTTCTTAACCTGAGGGTCACAGACTTCCAGAGATGGCCCGTGAACCCCTGAAATTAGACACACAATCTTTTGTATGTGCACAAAGTTATTCTCCTGAAAAGATACAGTTTTGCCTTTTGAAGGGTTCTGTGAGGTTCTTCCCCTAGAGGAAAAAAGAGAACCTCTAATTAGTACCCGTCATCAAATAGTCCATTGCTAAGATTTTGAGTGGAGTGATGTGGGGCTCAGGCTGGCAAGAGTTGAAGAGAAGTCTCCAGGTTTATGTGTCTCCACTGGGGATGTTCATTTGATAGATGTTTACCAAAGCCCTGTTCTTACCAGACACCGTATTGCTGTTGTCCTCTGGAGTTCACAGTCTCTTATAGGGACAGATGTGTGTATGGATAAATGATAATCCTTCCCAATTGGATTTCCCCATAGAATTGAGCCCTTAGTCCCTAAGGCATCCATTGTCTATAATGAATTAACTTCTCTCCTGTGCCATCTATCTGGTACTAGTTAAATGCATCATCCTTGGGAGAGGTGAAAAAACAGTCACTCAAAGAATTCCTGCCTTTAAGTGGTGAAGTGCAAGAAGGAGATGATCTGAACGCAGCATGTGGGAAAGCAGAGTGTAATTGTGTTCTTTTTTGACATTCATTGGAAAATGAAATGGAGCATCTGTCGATGTTTCAGTGCCTTAAGACCAACTCCTCATACCTTCCCTTGTGGACCTGGGTCCTATGGGTGCCGGTCTGTTTTGCTCATCCCTAGATCCACCCTTGGGTCCCCAGTGCCTGCCACTTATCAGACGCTTGATATTTGGTGAATGTATGCTGGATTTAGAGTGGATATCGGGCAGGCAGTGGGTCTTAATGGGCTTGGATTAATTGATGAGAACAACCTCATTTGGCTTGGCTAAAAATTCTGGGATTATCTTTCCTTTTTGGTTGTTATTTCCAGAAACTTGCTTTGTTAGTTGGAAGGAATGGACCTCTCTCTGGTTCTGGTAGACCCTCTGATATTATAATACCAGGTTGTATGAAAGTGACCTGCCTGTGTGCATGGTCAGGGGCAGGATACCTGGCATTATAAAGGTCCGAAGATGTTCTTTTCTTGACAAAACACTGAGTATTGAGAAAGCTTTAATGTAGACAGCTATTGTGGATGGACAGACACATAAAGAATAGTTCACGGCCAAGCCCCAGTGTCCCTGGGAATAACTGTAAAGGCTCAGTATTAAGAATCATCATTAACCGGAATATATGCCACGTGAAAACTTTGCTTCTTGATGGTGTTCCCTAAGTCTGGAGAACGTGGATTTGCAGTTCGTGACAAAAATGATGTTTAAATCAGTCTCGACAACCAGAAGAACAAGCTCAGCTCGTAGTGTGTTAGTTAAGGAGACTGAGGTCCAGAGAAGTGAAGTGCCTTGCCCAGGGCCATGTGGTGAGGTAGAGACGACCTGGGATAACTATTCGGGTCTCCTGACTACCAGGCTTGGAGCCTTCCTGACATCCTCAGCTGCACCTCGGCTGAGTGTGCCAGGAAGAGCAGATGCAGAAGCGTGCTTTACGATCAGGTGTATCATTGAGGAAAGCCATGCGTTCGAAAATTGTACATTGGGTTTAAGTGGTTGCTTTTCTCCTCTAATTTAGAGCTGGAGTTGCTCAGTCTTCCTCTCTGTCAGAGCTTTTAAAAATAGCTACTAATGATCAAGTGCTTCCTGTGGGCTGTGCTCGCATTTAACGGTCGAGGTGGATGGTATGCCCCAGATTTTCGGAGGAGGAAACCAAGCCCAGAGAGGTGAAGTCGTTTGTCGAAGTTGCTGAGCAAGTCGGCAGTAGGGCTGAGATTCAAACCCAGGTCTCTCTGATTCTAAGCCATTTCTGTTTTTATAAGAGTCTTCACTTGGCACTTTATTCTGCCTGGGATGAGATTATGGGAACTCATGGTGGAATTTAGAGTTGGGTATAAACCCAGACCAAGAAATGAGTCTATGACTTCAACTGAGAAAACTCTTTACCCTTACAGAGATTTATTTCCTACCTATCTTCCTTCCTTCTTTCTTTCTTCTTTTTTTTAATCACAGAAGTCTTATTCCAACTTATTTTTTCCACTAAGAGCCAATCTGCCAAGTTTGGGAAGAGGGACCAGTGACTTGAAGTATACAACTGTCACTCGATTGGACTTCCGTTGTTTTTTGGCTGTTGGTTGAGTTGGAACGGCCCTAGTGTTCTGGCATTTAAAGGGCTTTCTGGTGTGAAACACACCTCCTTCCTGTGGCTGACTTTTTAAGAGCCATCTTGGATTCTGCATGGCTTTCTCCAAAGAGGTCGTGTCCCATGTTCATCGCCTTTCTTACTTTGCACAGACTGTGCGTTCCCAAACTGTTTGATTTAAAAGATTGTATGAATCTAAAGCCATGGATTCTCCTTGCTCATTCCATTCTCCTGGCCATTAAAACTCACTGTGGGTACTACATCCCTTCGGTCAGCAGAGGTTCACTACTGCCTTCTGTTTGCGAGGCGAGGCAGCAGGCAGGGATAAGATGCTGTCCCTGCCTGCAGGCAGCTGAGTGTACGGGGCAGACAGCGCGTGAGCCACAGTTCCTTTCTGGCAGGACATATCTATAAGGATACTGAGGAAATACCTGGCCCAGGGTGCTAAGTTTAAGCCTGGGCAACCCATTCAGAAAAAACATGTATGTAACAACACAGTACTTGGATTTGAGCCTTCTGGCCTTTTCCAACTCATTTTTACCTACCTTTGAGGTTAAAGCTGATAACCCCCTTGTGGAGACGTGCCTTTATACCTATCAGACAGGATAGGGAGGAGGTAAAGAGCAGAGGTTCTTTGTTCCATTTGTAGCTTGAATGAGATGTTTTAAAATCTGACTTTTAGTGGCTCTGTTGACTCATGATAGTGTGAAGAGAATGAGGTCAGCTGGCCCATTGTGGTTCAAGGGAGAGCATTTTATTTTTATTACCCTTAAGATGTGTTGTAAGACTTGATATTAATCCCCTTCTCTCCCCAGCAGCAGTGTGATATGGTTGTTTAGAAGCTCGATGTGTAGAGTGGATTCAGTGAAAACAGACTTTGATGATCCTAGAAGCTGGAGGTGAAAATCTGTGTTGAAATGGGGACTTCTGGGCTCCTGGTGCTGCATTTTTAAAATAGAAGGGGGGCTGGTGCTCAAATAGGTGTATGTAAGGTCCCATCCAGTGCTGTAAGAATTTGATTAAAACTTGATTTTCTACTTGAACTTGCGTTAATTTGAGTAAGCTAACTTGTCAGCAGATATTTATTGAGTTCCTACTGCAGATCTAGTCTAGAGAAGAAACATAGCTTTTGTGCACCCATGATGTAGTTTGTGCTTTACAGATGTTATTCCTGTGATTTCTACCTTACAAATTTGGACGGTCAAGTTAGCCCCACTTTACAGCGGGGACTGGGGCTGAGGGTCTGAGTAGCTTCCCGAGGGCACAGAGCTGGGGTCGAACTTGGGTCACCTGAAGCCGAAGCTCAATGACCCACTTGCCTGAGGACCCGGGTGTATTTTGGTAAGATTTAGGCAAAAATGTTAGAATTGATTCATTTTATATTACCTCTAGTCAGGATCAAAATCTTCCTTTAAAAAAAATCATCTGTATCTTATTTTTTAATTATAAAAATAATACCTGTTTGTTGCAGAATACTTGGAAAAGTATGCAAAAAAAATCAATCCCACTGCCTACAGATAACCTGTTAACCTTTTGTGTTTTGGAATAGCTTTCCTTTCTGTTTTTCCCATGAGCTTGGACGGATTTTAGAGAAAATTGGAAAACATTGCATGGTGTTTATAACCCTTCCTCCACCTTGAGTATTATTCTCCTGTTGCTAAATACTCTGAAACATTTTTACTGCCTATGTAGCACATTCTCTTTTCCATTATTATAAGTAATGCTGTGAGGAACATCCTTTCTCTATCTCTTGATTATTTTCATAGAATAAAGTTCTAGAATTGGGACCACTGGGTCAAGTGGTAGAAACAGTTGTAATGCTCCTGATATGTAGTGTCATTTTGCTCTGCAGCAGTGTTCTATTTGTGCGCCCCTACCAGGTCGGCGTGCCTGTTTCTACGCACCCCTGCTCAGAATGGGTAGTATCTGTTTCTTGAAAAAAACAACCAAAAACAACTTCATAAAAGTGGAAGTCTGTATATTCGTATCACTTAGTGAATAGTAAAATACTGGCTTTTTTCCTCTGCCATGAGGATCTGAGTTATGACTAATGTCTGAGTCGAAGGGGAAGGCACCTGGCATGGTACATGGGTACCTCCCTTGTAGGTGCATCTGAGCACAATGCAGGAGCAGCAGGCTGCCCTTGTGTTCTTGGCAGGACACAGCGGCTACCCAGGCAGACGCTGTGCTCAGAGCCTAGAGAGGACCTCACGCAGGGGGCCACTGTGCTGTCGGCACGCCCCATGGCAGCAGACTGTGGCCCAGGAGGGTGCTGCTGTATTTGCTGTCTTCTGCCTTGCCTCTTTCCCAGTGAGCAGGCTCTCTGCTCATGAACAGGCTGGGGTCCGAAGGCCCTATCAGTCTGTCCTGTCAGTTCGTGGTGGGCAGAGATGCACGCAGAGCCAAGCACCAGACTTTAAGGGGTGCCTTTAAGCAGCAGGCCCATGGGCTGAAAACAGCTCCCTGGTATTTTATTTGATCCCTGTTAAAAATTGAGAAATTTTACATAAAAATCTAGGACTTTAGCTCTTCTTGAAAAATTAAAAGATCTGTCATCATTGGGTCCACATTCTCACATGGCAGCAGCCTGCCCAGTGGAATAGCAGCTGTCCTCTTCAGATGGAACGCAGGTCCTCCAGTTCACAAGTCCTTCTGTGTCACATAGGCTTACTTCACTCACTGATAATGCCTGGCCCCTGTAGGCATTGGAGTTTGCCATCCTTTCTATCTCTGGAAGTTCTGAAGCTGAAAGCTTTTAAGTTGCGCTTGGTGAGTCTCCTTCCTTAACCATCTGCGTGTCAGATGTCCATCAGTGGCTTTGTGACACTTCAGTGGACCCATGAGCCTCAAGTTATGCTACTGGGGAAGGCTGAACTGGCCCTGACATGACCAAAGTGTTCTTTTTACTTTGGTATAGGTGCTTCCATTTTCTCTTGGACTTCCTGAAGACTGAAATCTTAGAGCCATTTGGCCTGTGCCTTCATTAAGATCTTTGTTCCTTGGTTTCCTTTGACTACTAGAGTTATTGTTCGAGCTGGAGGGCACCCTGAAAATGCTGTGGCTCAGCACTTTCCTTTCACAGTGAGGGAATATGGGCAAGGGCCTTGGGCCTTTGGTCACAAGAGGAGCTGGGATTGGAACTCGGGTCTTGGCGCTCCCAGCTGTTGGTCTTTCTAGAATGGCATCCCACGTTGATAGTTGAGTTCCAGAAAATCTTCCATGTGCCTGGTGCTTTAGGGTCCTAGTGCACTTTCACTTGTATTATCTTGTTTCTTCCTCTTTGTGCCCTCCCTGGATTCCGCCCCAGAAGGCCATCTGCTGTTCATGTTGTCCTGGTTGCCAAGGGTTGTCCCACACTTGACATAGAATGCTTCTCTGTGTACCTAATTGTATACTTTTACTTAAATGCATTTGACGTTGTGTGTTCAACCCCTTTAATGTGATTTTTGGAAATGTCACTGGGTACTGGAGACTTGGCATCTTTTCACAAAGTGCCTCAGTCTTGGAGTAGGTGGCAAGCAGACAGCTAATGGCATGTAAAGAATGTCGCAGGCTTGACTTGCAAAGCCATTTCAAAATTTAAATCAAGGTAGCTTGTGGCCAAGTCAAAGGGAAATGGTGTACCCAAGACCATGCTTGATTTGCTTTCCTTGCTGACCTTACCTCTTCATGCTGGATGCTGCCTAAGTGTCTGCCTGCTTTACCTTCTCTTTCTTCCCATCAGTTCTTGCCCTCCCCAGCAGATTCATCTTTCTAAAGTAAACTCTCGATCACATCACTCCCTTGATCAAAATCTTTCAGTGCCTTCCTGTTGTTTACTACTGAGCTGAGTACGGTCATGTGTCACTTAATGATGGGGATATGTTCTGAGAAATGCGTCGTTAGGTGATCTTGTCGTGCGAACGTCGTAGAGTGTACTTACACAGACCTAGATGATATAGTCTACTATACACCTAGGCTATATGGTGCTAATCTTATGGGACCACTGTTGTCTGTGTGGTCTGTTGTTGACTGACATGTCATTCTGCGGTGCGTGACTGTAAAGAGGTGACCTGGGCTGTCTCTCTAACCTCTCTCTCATTGTCGCCTCTAGGATGGGGCCCTGGATCCTGGGTGTTCCCACCCTTGTTCCCTGAATGGTCCTGGGCTTTCCTCTCTCTATGCCCTTCATTTCAGATTGCCCTTCTTTGGGAATACATTTCTATGCCTCCACATTCCCGACCCCCACCTTTGCCCTCTGTTCTTCTTTTCCCATCTCTCAACTCTCTCACCTGCAGCCAAACTTCCAGTCCTTCCCATCAAGCATTTCCAGGTTCTACCGGTGCGTTCCTTTGAACCAAAGGAACCGTTTTTCACTTCTTAGAGGTCTTAAATTCCTTGTTGTAGGTATTCTCTTATTAATGTTTTCTTTTCCCCACAAGATCACAGCTCTCAGTAGATAGGGATTATGTCTTACTCATCCTGCTATTGCCTTGCAGTAAAACTCTTAACTATTTACTGACTTGAAATTCTTCTTCTAGATCATAATACTTTGGGGTGGGAGAGTGATGGGGATGTTAGTGTGGCCAGAAAAAGACTTGGCTTTTTGAGGGAGAACTTTCTATGATTGTGGAAACAATTCACAAGCAGTTTTCAGACATGGGTGTGTCCTAGGGCTATTCCAAATAGTTGGGGTGGATCAAACTCTCAAAATAATTTTCACCTTGCCTCTGCTCTCCAGGAGGTCTGGAAGAAGGAGGTGGGACAAGGAGATGACACCATCTAACTCCTCCCAGCCTGGTGTGTGACTGCCTGGGTACACTGTTCAAGGCATGCTGGAGAGGAGAACATCTAAGCCTGACTGTAGAATTTTGGGGAGTGTGTTTTATGTAAATATGAATGATATTTTGGTAGCACTTCGAAAACTGGTACTTTTGGGGAACAGCAAAAGTTACATGTAGCTCCAGTATGACCCCTCAGAAGCAACTGTATGTGGATCTTTACTTAAATTTGTACCATATTGTTTCCTTGATTTTTTTTTTTTAACCCCCCTTTGGAAGTTCTGGCGTGGGCCTTGATCCTGTGCATAAGTCCAGGGTGAGAATCAGTTTTAAAGGACTACAGTAGTATTTCTGAAGAGGCCAGCAGGCTACTTGTGGGAGAAATTTAGATTTCAGTATAATAAACATTTGATTTCCTACTCTTCATGGAGCCCAACTGTAAACATTTGGGAATTATTAAATTATTGCTTAGTTATGTACATGTTGGCATGCTGAGATTTTTTGGTTATTGTTGCTGTTTTTGTGGTGATTATATGGGCACTGGGACCTTCAGGGATACTCCAGAGTCTATCCATACAGTGTTATATTTCACTTGTACTAGAGGGTTTTCATGCCTTTTCATGGCGTGTCCACTCCAGAAGTGTCCCAGTGCCCATCAGTAAATGTCACCCTCATCTAGGGAATTAAATGAATAGGTAATGTGTAGTTTTGAAGTTCTGGGTTATTAGGTTTAAATCTCTAGAGCACATATAAACTTGCTTGTGGCATTAAATGTGCCATGTGGGTGATTTCAAGTTCCAGTGGCAGTGGTAATTTTTGCATTTCCTGACTCTTGTGTTTAAATTTGCAGTCTCAACATTGCATCACCATAGGTTTTCACATTTAATGAATATTTATGTTGAGCCGAGTTCTATACGAATGCGGTGGTTTCTGACTTGATTATAGCTTGCTCTGTACTGTGGCCAGGAGTGCCCTACAGACAACAGAGTTGGCACATGTCTCAGCATGCCATGCCCTGGCGGATGTGGTTAGGGACCACGGTGACTGGTGCTCTGGTTACCATGCCAACCCTTGTTTTTGGAAGGGGGAGGCTCTAAAACAGCAGTGGGATGGGGGCAGAATAGTTTTGAATATTCTAAGTAAAATTATTCCCTATATGTGCTCCTGCAAGAAGATGTAGAAAACTCTAAAATTCTTACTACGTGCTCAGATAACATTAATTAATTTTCTTAATTTACTTTTGCAAGACTGTTTTAATTGTCCTCTTGCAAACTTTGGAAGTTAAATGGTGGGCCTTTCATGTGTGAATGTCTTCCCTACTTGCTGCAGGGTAAATAGGGAATCTTCTGCCCCTTAATATACAACCCCCCTCTTCCCACCACTTGCCAACATCCCTTGCTCTCCAGTAACTCTAATTTAGTGATGGCTGATTGGGGAAGGGAGAAGGAAAAGAACGGGAGGGAGGATGGATGGGGGACTCCCCCTCCTCCAGCTCCTTATCTTCATTACTCGCTTCTCCACATTCCAAGAAGGCCTGTCCTCTCCCTCCCTATTCTTGTATATTCAGCAAAGGCCGTGGTCGCGGGTGCCATCACCTGTAAGTAGGATATCAGGATTCCTGGCTCTCAAGCTTTGGCAGGCAGAGCTGGGACGGGAGGAGAAGGGATGTGTCCTTGGCATCCCACACTGCGACGCTGTTTGCCCTTTTGCACAAATGGTGTCCTTTGTGATTTTTCTGTGGTGCTGGTGTTGTGCAGTGAAATGTCAGGAAGAGAACTGATCAGACCTAGTAAGCCAGAGAGGAGCCCTGAATGGCAGAGCAGGATGGGACTCGCGGGCACCATTCGCTGCCCTCGTGCCCCTTTACAAAAGGAGACCTGAGCCACTGGAGGCTGGAACTTGTGCAGGTTCAACAGCTCAGGCAGTCTCGCGTCGTGGAGGGCTTGCCTTCATGGCTTGTCACACAAAAAAGCAAACCCTCTACCCCTTTGAATGGACACTTACTATTTCAGAAGGGGAGGCTGACCACAAATTTCATCTTTGCTTGCTGACTTGGAGTCACCTCTGGAGTCATCATTAGATTATCCTCCTTCAGGGCAGGGCTGGTGTCTCAATCTTTTGACATTTTCGCACTGCAGCACAGAGAGTCCCTTTGTGTGAATTAGGAAGGGCTGCCCCTTCCTCAAGATACCTGACTTCTGCTGCCATAAATTGGTCATAATATGGATCTAGGATGACCACAGATGTGAACGGCACCTCCTAGAGTTGTGCAGTGCACGAGGCTGTCTCCCTGTTGGCTGGTGTGGCACCCATCTATAAGTTGTTCCCCCTCCTTCAGTTCTCTCCCTCAGCTGTTCTGATTTGCTGCTTCTGATTTCTGAGTCCACTCCAGAAAACCAGGGAACCATGTTTGTTAGAATTGTGTGTACAGTTAGGAAAGAAGATACTAAGAGGGCATAAGGAGTTTGGTGTGCAGATTCCTGACATCTGCTTTCGCTGCTTTTCTGCTTTGTGTCAGCTCTTCTTAGGAGGTGAGCTGACTAGAGCGGGGTCCTTAAACCTTGGGTACATTGCAATTAAATGGGTAGGCCTTTTGTGGAGCAGAAAAGGCACCACCTTTTTATGGGAGAAGATACATGTGTATTCCTACTAACCAACTTATAAGTAAATTTTTGGACTAGAACCTGATTTGGGTATAAGTTCTCTTTAGTTCTGTGTTATAACTACAGCCTTGAGCCGACTGTGTTAGAGGAGTTGGGAGGACACTTCTGTGTCATTGGGCATTGACATAGCTGTTGGGAGCAGTGATTTTCAACTTCTTCATGCAGACACCCAAGGTTCGCCAGGTTCCTTAAAGCCTATTGTAAATTCTGCAGAATGACGTGGTCCTCGATTTCCTTTGCTGATGGAGAGGCAGCAGAGTGCTGAGTCTGGACCCAGACTGCCTCAGTTTGGATCCCGACTCTGCCAGTTACCTGCTGTGAAAGAGTGACTTTGCCTCTCTGGGTCTCAGTTTCTTCATCTGTAAAATGGAGATAAATCTCTCCTAAATTGTTGCAAGGATTAAATGAGTTACTCACAGCATACGATTTGTGTTTAGTGATGGTGAGGAAGATGATGAAGAAAATAACATGCCTAGTTTCATGATGCTCCACACATGTACCTAACATGTATGTTGTAGTTTCCAAATGGTTGAAAATTTTTATTATAAAATGGTAGTTGTTATCAAGGTTAAATAATCCATGGGTGCTACTCATTGGGAATAGAAGTGATCCTGTTGTAGGTATCATTTTTTAACAAGCTCTGTGCCTTACTACTTGCACCTGTGTCCCTTCTCCCTTAGTGTGGGGCCCACAGGCTCCCTGGAGTGGTCCTTAAGCACTCTGCAAGGGTTCACAGTGTTCATTCCTCCCTGATCCACAGTTCCCTTTTCCCTCTGTGTCCTGGGAGGGGTGCTTTGCTGCAGCTTCGTCTGCTCATCTCTATGCTCTGCAGCTAGATCACTGTCCGGGCGCTGAGCTCTGTCGTGCGCGTGCACACGCACACACACCAACTGCGAGTCCCTGTGCAGCCTTCCTCTTGTTCCTGAGGCCACATGGCCTGCATGCGGGCATGGCTTCTCCAAAGGAAAGCTGGGTGGTTGATTGCTTCTCTGGATCCCGCTAGGGCACGTGGAATGTTGTGATATGCTAAGGCTGTGCTCTGGGGGTCTAATTGTGTGGGACCTGTGGCAAGCACAAGTGACTTCAGCGCTTGATTTGATCCAGTGTGTGATTTTGCCAAAGCAAATACTTTATGAATCTTACCCCTTCAAATTAGATACACTGACTTTTTCTAAAAATGGGAATGATAGGAGTGCATTGTGTTGTTTTTTTTTCACTTTCCCCCCACCCCACTTTGCCAATACTGAGCTGTGCATTCCTGTTCTGGAATGGAGAGGTAGTTTCCATCTCCGTCTACTTCCTCTCTCACGTTCCTGAGACAGGGTGATGGAAAGATGCCCCTTCTTCTGGGCAGGTGTGCATATGCTTTCTCCAAGAGGTTCCACTTCTTTCTATTTCAAGGCCAGAGTCTTGCTCCTGAAAGTATCTGCTGTCTTGATGGAACCTTCCTAACTGGGGACTCTCCCTGGTTTCCTTAGGATTCTGATCCAGAATGTGTGCAGGGAAATCATTGGGTGACTTCCTGCAGTGACCTTGAATGTATTTGGGGAGGCTCAGCCATAATTTCTTGTATGGCACGTGAGCAAATGAGCGAGGTCAGTAGATGAAGGCTTCCCGCTCAGTGCTCTCCAAGTGTCTTGGGTAAAGGGCATACTCATAGGGTAGGATGAATCTGGTATTAGATAGTGAGCTTGTTCTTATCTAGTCCAAACTAGAAAAAAAACATGCCTCTAAATAAGCAAGCAACCTCACCTCACCTCGGAAAACAATTCTGGGTTAGCCTCCTCGCTTCTCTGCACTTAGCCTCTGACTTTAAGTCTGAGGGGACCTGGTGGGATTTACCAGCTTTGAAGTCCTAAGGTGCTATTTTAATACTTTGCTTTTACATTGCAGGTTTCAAGACCGATTTAACTAGATTCTGGAGGGAGCTTACTTTACAGCATTCTTAAGAGCTCTGACAATCTTGAAAGAGTTAAACTCTAATTAGCTCATTCCTAAGGTATTTAATGCCCTTATTAAAACTCAACTGCTCGTTCACTTTTTTCTTTAGTGAATCAGATTTCTTGAGGAGCTGAGTCCTCGCTCCTCAGATCACAGGCTCACATGTTGAAGCTGGCAGTGCTAGAGGCTAGTTCCTATCTGTGTGACAGCATTTTTAATTTAACAGGACCGCCTTTGATGTTCCCAAATATTTATAGGCAGCTTTAGATCATTTCAGCGTGTGCTTTCTTTTTCTTTTCTTCTCTCTCTCTCTCTTTTTTTTTTTCTTAAACTGGAGCAAAAGTTCTTCCTCATGCAACAGCCTTCCTTTTATCCTGTTAGTTTATTTTTGTTTCCTTTGCAGCTTTGGTGAAGGCTCTTTGGCTGTGTTCACACACACGAGGTTGACCCTTCTTTTTGCTTCTTTGGTAAAGGCCACCTCTCTGTATCATCCTGCCTGCTTGAGATTGCTTAAGGCCCTTCCATTTGTCCGCTGACTTTCTAGAGACTGAGTTTTTTTCTGATTTGGCTCAGGAATCTGCTCTCTGGCTGACCTGAAAACTTTCAGATCAGTGTGGAGACCTGGGCAGTGTGTATGGAGGTGTCCCTTTATCGGTGACCAGGCTGCGATGTCCTGCCCCGCCTGCGCATGTTGACTAGGCCTCAGCAAGTTATGATTTATGATGTAACTTCGGCAGATACTGTCGTAGCTGGGCAGGAAATACAGATAGAACTCTCTCCTGATCTTTGCAGACTTGATCCAATTGGCTCTGCCGGACTTCTTGGCTGAAAGTAATAGAGAATCATAGACTTCAGTCTCAGGGATGGGAAAAACAGAGTTGCATGTAGGTTTGTTAAACCATTAAGGAACAGGAAAAAGAAACTTTGTACCAATTAAAACAAATGGCAAAACAGGACAGTATTTCTCCAGCCTGGACTGAGTAAACATTCTGCTTGTGAAACAATCCAAATTATTGAACGCTCGGGGAACGCTCGGCTGCCGTTACTTACCTGCGTCCGGAACATGTCATGGCTGCCTCCACCATTGCTGGCTCTGCCTCCTACTACATGGAAGCCTTTTAGGGCAGAAGGTCCTGTAGGTGGTTGGTGAAATGTTTGGATGAATGAGTACCATGTGGACACTGTCCTTGGGGCTTTATACTAGTTGTCTCCCTAAATCCTCAAGAGGATTCTGAGCAATAAGAAGTTCCATCCCTGTGTTTTTAGGTAAGGACACTAAGGTGCAGAGAGGTCTAACACAGCTAGGGAATGGAGAAGCTGGCCTGGATTTCAGGACTGTTTACAGCCTCACCATGAAGTAGTTGGAGGCAGGTAAATCTGATGGTGGTCTGCTCATCCCTTACGGCTAAAAACCTCTTTCGGCCAAAATCTACTGTGTGTTGCATTCTGAGAGTTCAGAGCTGACCAGGCTCTTTCCATGCAAGGGGCACAGAAGTAGAGAGCATGGCCCTAGAGCCAGACAGGCCTGTATTTGCATCCCGGCTCTGCCACTGCCAGCTCTGTGACCTTGGAGGGTCACCCAACCTCCCTGAACTCTGTTTTCTCATCTCTAACATGGGACAGGATAGCTTGTACCTCTAAAGGATTGTGAGGATTACGTGAGATAATATATGTAAAGTATACAGTAAGTGCTTAATACGTGTTAGTACCTGTGACCATTGCTGCTATAGAATCGTCACCCTTAAGGAGTTCACAGTCCTGTGGGAAAGACAGTCAGGTCAACCAGACAAGCCAGCTATTAGATGGTCAGGTAAACCAGGTAAACTGGCAGCTACAGCAGAGAGATGTGCTGGTGCTTAGCAGGGATCCAGGACTGAGCCGCTGGCTTGGGTTTTTATATTCTTTTATTCAGCGGATATGTATTGAGTGCTTGTTCTGTGCTAGGCAGAGCCATTGAGTCACATTGATTCCCAACCCCTGCTTCCCCACCCGAAATTTCCCTTTCCCTTTGGGAGAATTTGAGCTAAAATGTTAACTGCCTCCTGGAGAAAGATTTCCTGAAGTCATTTTCTCATAAAACCCCAAGATGCCAAATGGCACAGCCACGCTCCATTTGACAGTTTATCTTGTATGGCTTTGTGCTATCCTTCAAGTATTATTTTAATCTTATCTCATTTTCCTGGTCTCTTGTACATGAGAACTTTACGGTCCTTGAGAATGACAAGCAACTCTCGGAGGGAGCAGATGGTGATCCTTTTGTTCCCTACACTGCCCAGATGGTGTCCGTGCCTTCTCATGGTTTGGTTCCGTGGGGATTTGTTGATAAGATTTTGCTTTGATTTGGTTTCCAACCCAGTGCCATATTCAGATTTGATTACCAGCACTGTGGCTTTTTTCTCTGCAGTTTCATTGTCTCTGTCATTGGCTATCTTGAAACATAAGTCCCACTCTCCACATCCCCCAGCCCTTTGCAAGCAGTGGGGATGGTGGTGCAGTAGAACTTTTTAATATACAGTGCATGGACCACAGTGGACGTTAGCATGCTTTCACTTGTTGAATTGATTGATAATGTATTTAACAAAAATGTTAAATATTTTTAACAAAAAGGACAACTGAACAAAAGATGCAATTGAAAGGCAGTTGCTATTGTCTTTATATACTTAAGAACCCAAATAAGGCTTTCTCTAAAATAGTTTAAGGTCATTTCTGTGTCTTTCCTGTTGAGTTAGCGAGCTGTCAGTGGGAAGTGGGCGTTTTCTAAATACACTTGATTTGAAGCTAAGATGATGCCCTAACTCCTTTTGGACCATGAAAATACTGTTCATTTTTGATTAATGTTAATGTTAATTTTGATCTGTTTGAAGGTACCACTAGGGTGGGTCATTTATACTTAACTTTGGTAGTCATGCTTTCTTTAAATAACATGTGTAACTTGACATTAAAACAAGCTTATATTCAGGTGAAAAAACAACTGATTGAAAGGATGGTTCAGAAGAAGGGTCAACGAGAGAAAAGGCAGCACGCGATTGAAGTTGGCAGCAGGTCAGCTCCATAGAGTTAATTGAGAATTAAGCAAAGCCCAGATTTCCTTCCAAAGAACCCCCGACAGCCTTCTACGTCTGCTTACCTTCTCTTGGGCATCTTTGTGGCATCCTTTTGTCCATGGTGCACAGCGGCTGTGCTGTGGATAAGGCAGTAGCATCTGGGAGCACATCTTGAAGTACTGTTGGGTTGTGTGGCAAGTAGCTCTTTTGGAGGGGATCAGTGGCTGTCACTAACTGGCAAAATTTGGACAGAAAGAAGTCCAAGAGGGTTGAATTAATACCACTGGGGCCTGTACATGGTGATGTTTGCATTTTCTAACGATACTTATGGAGCATCAATTTGCCCCATGTCATATGGGACATGTCTGCCCTGCTCTGGCTGCTAGGACAAGGAACAGAGCAAAATCTATTCTGCATTGGCACTCCTTCCTTGGCTTTAGGATTGCTGGATGTATGGTCAGTTAGATGCAATTTGTTTTTTCCCAAGAAAGGGAAAGCCTGCATTGATAATACAGTGATAGGACCTGCGCTTACAGTCGGGTTTTTTAAATTGGTGATTAGATCTGTCTGGGTGGGGGGTAAAGATGAAGTTAGTGGTCTAGTAGAGACCACTGATTCCCAGGTCAGGGCCTAGTGTCTCAACTGAGCCTTTTAGGCACACTTGTCTGAAGAAGCTTTTTTGGTTTTGAACCACTTGCCAAAGCTCTGAAGCCCTTCCTGGTCTTCCCTCTTTCTTGCTGCCTACGAGAAACTTGCCTTTGGGAACGGCGGCAGCTAGGAGCCAACAGCCTTTAAGCTCTGACCTCTCCCCGGGGCTTCCTGTTGGGCTTATTACTAACCCTACTGCGGACTCTACCTTTAGACCGGATGGTTTTCACTGTATCTGTTTTCTCAGAAAATATTCAAACCAAAATTTGCTGGTATAGAAGGATGATGCAAATCAGCTCTCTATGCCTATGTTCTTAGATATGTAGTTCAAGAAGAAGAAGAAAGCATCTTCTTTTAGCCCACGTACTCTCCTCATTTACACAATGAATTTGTTGAAATCTAGTTTGTATCTGGGAGCCTCGGTTTCTCCATTAGACTTTGGCTTGGAAAGGGAGTAAGAAAAAAAGCAAAGTAGCGTGGTGTTTTCTTCTCCTCTTGTGGATTTGAGCAGTCCTGACTGCTTCGTCATTGTGGTCTGCCTTGTCACCCTATTCTCGGGTAGGAAGGTGAGAGGTCTGCAGTAGCCTTGGATGTTTAAAGGTGTGTTTGGCGGTGCTTCATGTCCTCTTGCCTGGGGCAGTTTGATGGATGTGGGGCTTGACATTTTCTGAATAGTGTTCACAGAATCACTGCTGGCCTCCTTGTGAGTGCCTGTAGGGGTGGGCTTATGGGCCAGTAGGAAAGACAGAATGTGTCCCTGAGATGGTGACATGACACACATGGGCTGAGTACCACATGCCTGGGGCTGAGGGAAAGTGCCTAGAAGTATGGAGAATGTCCTGGGGTTGGACCTCCTGCTGGCTTCCTAAAGAAGGCTGGTGCTTGGATTCAGCCCTGTGGGCCCTTGCTGGGGGAACGCATTCTTT
Source organism: Tapirus indicus (assembly GCA_031878705.1). Taxonomy (NCBI): domain Eukaryota; kingdom Metazoa; phylum Chordata; class Mammalia; order Perissodactyla; family Tapiridae; genus Tapirus; species Tapirus indicus. The sequence continues at coordinate 22,789,056 of CM062938.1, forward strand.
GCTGAGACCCAGGTTGGCTGGCATCCCATGGGGCTTTTCCTATTTTGTGGGGGCAGTAAGTAGACCTGGAAGCTGGGTGGCATGGAATGTGCTCATGGCAGAGTGAGGCCGTGGCTGGGAGACAAGAGACCTGATCTGCTCCCTGGTCTGTCACTTAAGTGAGACCCTGGGGAAGCTAGCCTTCATAAGCCTCAGCCCACACATCTGTAAATTGGGTGTGGGGGCTGGGTGAGGTTCCTGGAGGGAGGACGGAAGATCTGTTTGCCTAGGGCTGGGGCAGGAACAGGATCGGGCAGAATCACCCAAACTGGAGAATCAGGGAGGGAAATGAATTTCAGAGGGGGGTAGGAAATGGGCGGGACGGGCTTTGAATGTTGGGGGAGGGTGTTTGACTTTCATTATAGAGACCAGTGGGTCCCACAGCCACACGCAATAGATGATGATGTCCTTGTGCACGGCCATATTTTTGATGACACGACCTCCCCCTGCCCCATGTTCTCCAGCAGCACAGTTTGTCATCACAGCAGCCAGGGCTCAGCCCAGGGCTGTGCTTTCCTCTCCCGAGAGCAGCCTGGAATTTAAGGGAGTAAGTGATGTTCTAGTGACAACCTTGAATTCACTTTATTAAAGATAAATAAATTACATGCCAACATTGGCCTTTAACTGTTATTAGTAACAAATTGCTCTCCACCCGTACACTCAACCATTCATGACACCTTGGGGAAATATGCTGTTGTGGCCTTTTTTTCCGAGGGCTTTTTATATACCACAAGTGCGTAGAAACTTCTGGGGAGCAATTCATCAGCTGTCTTTCAAGTTCTGCCCATAACCCTCAGCTGGGGCTCCGTCTGTTGACAGTCCGGGGTTTCAGAAGAGAGATTTCGAGGTCCGTTAGGATTAGGCAATAGAGTGACAGGCTGGTTTGGACATTTTTCTGGTTATTGACAGGCCTTACTGTGGCTTCTCCCAAATGAATGAGGAATATATTTTTCTAAATCCAGCCATTGAGCCAAATGAGCCACACTGGGATAAACTCTGTTTGTTTACAAATTATGTAAGAGAAGGGCCTGGCCATTAAATTCTTCTGGGCCAGAATTCCTACTCCTCTTCAAAGTTGTAATCAAACCAAACAAACACTTTCCACAGGAACTAACTCCCTCCCAAGAAACAGGAGCAGATGCTCCTGGGAGGCCTTCTGCAACTTGGAATGTTTAAAGTAGAAATATGTAACCAAGGTGAAGTTGTTCCAGAAACGTTGCTTGCTCTAGCCAGGACCAAAGCGCGCGTCAGCTTTTTTATTTAGGGCAAAGAGGTGCAGAATGAACTGGGCCAGTCCAGGCGGAATTTTCTCTAGAATGTTTAATTTTCTCTTTTCATCTTCCCCTGCTTCTCATAGTTTCAGCTCCTTGTGACCTTTATTCCTTTCTGATTAAGTAACTTTTTTTTTAGCTTGATCCTTATCTCTTAGCTATGCTGGATTACATCTGGGGATCAAGGAGCCCTCCTCTTCACCAAAGCACTCACTCATTGCTTCTCAGCCCCTAGGAAGGATGTCAGGTGCAGAGCAAACACTCCTGGCGGGGGAGGCTGAGGCCACCTTGCCTTTGTAAGACAGTTCTTTTTGGAATAGACAAAGACCGTCTAGGCTCAGGGGCACGGTTTCCCAGCTCTGCTGATTTGGGTCTTTACCAAGTGGCTTGATCTATTTTATGTTGTGAATTTTTAGGGCCTCAGGCACACCTGTATTAAAGTCAGTATACTTTGTAAAGCCAAATGCAGATTCCGCTGGATTATGGCTCAAGATGGGCTTTTCTCGAGGTGTTTTCTGAAGAACACCAGTCCTACAGAGTGCTCTGGAAAGGGTTCTGTGGTGAACTAACTTTGAAAATACTGTTTATCATCGATCATTCTTGGAGATTTAAACTGCACGGTAGTGAATTAATGGCTCTGAGAATTCCTGCTGAAAAGGAATCTAAATGAACTCTATTCAGTCTAGCATTTCCCAAATATACTTGATCACAGAACTGCTTTTTCTCAAAGGCTCCAAGATGCTGGGGGAAATTCTGCTCCAGCCAGCTGATATTAGGTTGGATTAGGGTCTGCGCTTGTCCAGTTGGTGTCCCATTGGATTGTGAGTGTGGAAGGCCAAGACTTTGTTAATTTACAACTTCCCACAGGGCCCTGGAATATAGTTATCACCACCGGGAATGGTCTGAATGCCTTTCAACTGTGTTTGGATTGTTTCTTCCATTTCAGCTTAGCAGGTTTGCGGTCTTCTCCGTACTTGGGTGATGGGGGTAGGGAGTTGTAGTATAAAAGAACCAAGAAACAGTGCCTCTCTTTAAGGAATTTAATTTCTACTGGGATGGGAAGATTCACGACGGAGTTAAACAGAAATACCCTCCAACAGGTTTGAAATGATACTAAAGCGAGCCCAGTACCAGCCCCAAGCAGCCTGTCCTATGGGCATTTGTCAGGGGCAGGAAGGAGCGCCTTTGTTGCGATTTAGCGAGCTTTGGGGACCTGGTAAGCTGTGGGGACCATGAGCAGAGGGAAGAGAAGATAGAGGAGTGCCCCGGTGGTTGGGAAGTCCTAAATGACTTTTCATTAGGCCCGCTTCTGTGTTTAACACATGTACACATGTAACAATCTCTTAGACTCCCCACAAAGTTGGCATCTTAGAACTGGATGAAACACATGTTAAGCTTCTGAAAGGAGAGCTCTGCCTGGCTGATCTGCCAGCCTCCCTCTGCTGGGTTAACATCCTGGATTTGGGGGTAGCTGTCCCCCCCAACTTTGACTCTTGGGCTGTGAGTTTGGCTGCCTGGTTTTGGGGGCCTCCTGCCTTGGAGGTGCTGGGCTGGGTTGAATGGACACGCATTTTTCGGGTTTGTCTACCTAGGTTAACACCAAAAGATTAACTATGCTCTTCCGGCCCTGGTTGCCTGTAGGAAGAATGTGACATGAGCAGGGCTGAGATACTCCCTCTGTGAGGTGCTAAGAGGAGACTCTGAGATGAGGAGTTTAAATTCTTCTCCAACTATGTGTCATATTTCATAGTGTTGACTTAGGGCTTTTTTTTTTTTTTTTTTTAGCTTTTTAAATTGGGGTTGACCTACCTGGTGGATATTGTCAGCAGCTAAGCTCTCTCTATAGAGCCTGGGGCATTCAGCCTTTTGCCTCAGTGCCTTTTGATGAGGCCCCGGGCTCTACTACTGCATTGAGGGTGGGGCTCAACCTCTCACCCCTCCCCTCAACGCGCCCTCTCCCCCAGGGGCATCCTCTCTTTGCAGAGTGCTGATTGTCAGAAAGTTCTCCTTACACTGAACCAGACTTCTTTCTGCTCGGTGGTTCCGGTTCTGCCTTCTAGAGTGTATTAGTGTCCTAGGGTTGCCAGAACAAAGTGCCATAGACTAGGTGGCTTAAAGCTCAGAAATTAATTTTCTCACAGTTCTGGAGGATAGAAGCCTGAGATCAAGGTGATGGCCTCTCTCTTTGACTCACAGATGGCCATCTGTCTTCTCCCTGTGTCTTCACGTGGTCTGCCCTCTGCAACAGTCTGTGTCCAGATTTCTTCTTCTTAAAAGGATACCAATCATATTGGATTAGGGCCCATCTTAATTTTATCACCTCGTTAAAGACCCTGTCTCCAAATCGTCACACTCTGGGGTCCTGGGGATCAGGACTTCAACTTATGGATTTTTGGAAGACGCAATTCAGCTTATAACCTAAAGCCACTGAGACATGATGGCCCTTCAGCTCTTTGAAGGTGGTTAGCCTCTGTCACCCGCTTCCCAGCACCACAAATAGAACCAGTAAAATTGATTTTCTCCTTGCTGAGCACCCTAGTTCCTTCCGTTCTTCATATAAGATGGTTTTGAGGTCCTTGACCATCTTAGAATCTTCTAGACTTGGCTTTCAGTAGCAACTTTAATGTATTTCTCTTTAATTTTGCCTGAATAGATCTGACCATTGGCACACGCATGCACACACTCCTCGCGAGAGCAGCGCTAACCACACGTTTTCTGGCTCAGGCACTTCTGTTTAGAGTTAAGTGTTCAGGATCTACGTTTATTCACTACTCTTTGCCCCTCCTCGTACTTCTTCAGCTTTAGGAAAGCCAGTGGGGTTCGCTATTTCAAAAGAACAAATGAATGTAAAGAGGTATTTATTCTTTTGAAGTGTAATTGCTGTCTGGAGAGCCTAGAAGTAACTCAGTTATTTGAGTATAACTCATTTTAGGTACATACTCTTATGCCAAGCTGTAGTGTAATTAGATTTTAAATTATAAGGTATCCTCTTCACTTTTAGAGATTGTTTTACTTTTTATTGCCCATCTCCTCCACCAGAAATTAAGTGTCACAAAAGGCTTACCTGTTTTGTTCTTTGTATCCTCAGCACTTAGCAGAGCGAAGTTAAAAAAAAAAAGTTTGTTGAATGACTAAACGAATACTCTGAATCATCTTATGCTTTTTTGTTTGTTTGTTTGGTGAGGAAGATTAGCTCTGAACCAACATCTGGGGCTAGTCCTCCTCTTCTTGCTGTTTGTTTGGTGAGGAAGATTGGCCCTGGGCTAAGATCCATGCCCATCTTCCTCTACTTTTTATATGTGGGACCCCTGCCACAGCATGGCTTGATAAGTGGTGTGCAGGTCTGCGCGCAGGATCCGAACCTGTGAACCGCAGGCCGCTGAAGCAGAGTGCGTGAACTTAACCACTACGCCACCCAGCCAGCCCCCATCTTGTGCTTGTTTAATTAGGAGCATCCTGTTGTGTCTCAGAGGCCTAAATGTGGCAGAAATGGCAGCTTGGAGTTGGGGGTTGTTCTAGACACTTCCCCTTTTGCTGTTGAATTGTGGATCTTTCCATGAAGAGACCCTCAGTGCTGTTCACTTTTCTGCTAAATTGTGGTTTGTAAATCCTGATTGATAGTTTTGACAGACTTTCTGCCTCTACTATAGTCTCTTCAGATGAAGTGTGACACTCTTGGAGTTCCTTTCTTTGAAGATGCTTTGCACCACCCAGGACTTCCAAATTGTAGCCCTGAGATGCCCAGAGCCCTGGCCCCACACAGCTGTTAGGCCCCCTCTGTTCTGGAGGCCCGACAACATTAAAAACACTAACTATTTATAGCATACTTTTCAGTGTCAGTGAATTATAGGATGCTCTTGCCAGTGGGATGGGCAAACACCCACCTGCCTGCCGCTCTGTGATTGCCCAGAAGCTTGCAGCCAGGTGGCAGGAGCTGAGCCCCACCTGAGTGCTTCCAGCACCACACTGGGCTCGCCTGCTGGGATGCCACGGGGGTGTCTAGTAGGGTCCATGTCCTTTGCGATGGAGTGGTTGGGGATGAAAAAAAAAACAAGATGCCAAGGTATGTGTGCTCTTGAGAGAAGCCCATGCTGATCTAACTGCCAGCCCCCCAGGTGGCTGTGTTTTCGGTGGTCTGTGCAGGGAAGTTTGTTAAGTTAAATCACTGGTGAACAGGAGAGTGTCCAGTGCAATGTCCTTTTAATTTTACCTGGAAGGATCACTCAGATTCCAACAAGGTAACCGAAGATGTTGAATCTAAATTTGGGTACGATGCAATCTCTGTAGGATGAAGAATTTTAAGAGTATGTAAAAGCTCTTAAAAAGGCCTGATAGGGTTAGGGTCTTAACTGTCCCTCAGCTGTCCCCTGGGAAAGATTTCCTGGCCTGCCATTCAGAGGACGTGGGAAGGGGCAGCCCCCTCCTAGGGGCACTGTTTAGAAAGGGCTCAGTTGCTAGAATGCTGTTGAGGGTGAGCTCTCCCCTGGCCGCCAAGCCTGAAGTAGCTGGACTTTTGGGGGCAGGTTTTGTTGTGCTGGCTTTTGGGCCCTTCAGTTCTTTGCGTGGTTCAGGGAGGGACGGTGGCAAGAAAGAGGCCTGTTCTGTTAGCTGGAGTTTCCATTGAAGTGCTAACTGCTGGATCCTTTGAACTTCCAGCATGGGAGGGTATTTATAACTAGCTGTTTGCGTGCTTAGAGGAACTGAGGCCCTGCCTTTCTGTAGTGGTTTAAGAGCCGTGCCCTTGGTGTGGGCTGAAAGGGCAGGCCTGGCTGAGTGTGGGGACTCACGCTCGACTCCCCACGACCTTGTTCTTCTCCCCCCTCCCCCGTGAGGCCAGCCCTTTCAGGGTTAATGTCTCTGCTTTGGAAGCAGCTGGCCAGTTTACACTCCTCCCTGGGCTGTACAAAAATACTTCCTTTGAAGTGTTGGGAGAAGCGGTGAAGGGTAAAACCTGGTGAAGAATAAAACCTGGAGTGGGGCTTGAATGTGCTTCTCTTGCAGGGAGTTTGCTGTGAGACTAAGGCCCCAGCCTTCATTGTAACCCACCGGGCTAGCTGGTTCTCCTCATGTATTTCACAGCTTCTAGCCCGGTCACAGCTGGCTGTGTGTGTGTGTGTGTGTGTGTTTGTGTTTCAAGTCTCCACGAGAGAGGAGTATTTCTCAACAAGGGAGATAGTTAGAATGCAGCCTCCAAGCCTGGCGGCAGGAATCCCTTTGACTGCACTGTTCCCTGGGGCTGCTCCACTGGGGTGATATGGGTGTGTGTGTGTGTGTGTGTGTGTGTGAAGCTGAAGTGTTTCCACTTGATATGGGCTGTGTGTGTATGTGTGTGTGTGTGTGTGTGTCTGTGTGTCTGTGAAGCTGAAGTGTTTCCACTTGGTCCTAAAGCGGCCAGCCCTGCTTCTTGCCCCCTGCTGGAGTAAGAAAGTGCCATTGATCCCATCTCTGATTCAGATCAGAGCGTTGCAGCCCAGAAGACCACTGGGCTCAGAGTCTGAGTTCTGACACTTGGGATTTGCTGAGACCCAGCACAGTGCCCTGACTTCTCTCAGCCTCAGTTCCCACTGGTAAAGTAAGGACCAGTTGGAAGTAAAGGGTTGGAGACACCTTGAGAAAGTGCCAGACGCTTCTTTAACGTGGGGCCTGCTGCTGAGCAGAAATGGCATTTAGGGAAAGGGGGCCAAAGAGAAGAATGCCAGAGCAGAAATGAGACGGAACAAAGCTTGAATGTCTTCTTAATCCTTGAGTATTTGCCGAGGAGGGGTCAGGGCGAGATGGGAGGAGAGGCAGCTGTTATATTCTAGAGAAGAATGCCAACCTGTTTCTCCCCACAGATGGGGCCACACAAGTTCTTTCTGAACTGAGGTTTGCAGTCCTTTCTTCCCTGGGAATTGCCCTTATCATATGGATTTCTTACATCTTATTATACTGCTTCCTATCTCTCTTAGACAAGAGGTGAGGGCCACAGATTTAAAGTATCACACGGTTAACATTTATTGCTGACTTGTGCTAGGCATTACGTTAAGCACTCAATACGAATGATCTCATTTTTTCTTCATAATGGCCCTATGCTGTTAAATGCCCTTGTCCCCATTTTATAGATGAGGAAACTGAGGCTTGAAGAACTGACATAACTTACCCAAGGTCTTACTGCCTCCTGATACAAATATGGAAATACAGACCCAGTCAAGCTGATTTTAGACCCTTTACTCTCAATAGGTATAGGTTATAGTAAGTTATGGAGGATAAAATTTAATTCTGTGCCCCAAACCTGGTCAGAAATGTTATTAGGGAAAGAAGTGGGACATTGAACTCTCTTCCTTCTGACAGTTATGTTCATCAGTTGACTCTTGCTAATCAGTTATATTTCAATAAACATAAATGCTTTTTGCCTTGTGGTTTCTGAAGAGGAACTTTTCTAATTTCTAATTCTCTATGTTGTCTTTATAACATAAATGTTTTTTTCTTCCTCGTTAGAAAGGAGGGAAGATGGTTGCAGGCTGTGTAACTGTGGCTTTCTCCTAGTTGAAGGTCTTGGTGTTGGGGATCGATGGGTAGTCTGCACTTCTAGGAATCCTTAGCTCTAGGTTTTGGTATTTTCCCAGCCTAGATCCAGACTTGGCAATTACTTCAAGGGACTTGAGATCCCATTCTTGACCTTCTTCAGCTGTAGGGGGGGAGGGAGCAGGGAAAGCTTGAGTGATTTGCCCCCAGTTGCACGTGGGGCCAGACCCAGGGCCAGGCCAGCAGTTCACTGGCCACATGCCTCTCCTTTTTACCTGAATTTCAAACAGGAGGGTAGATGAAAGGAATAGAAATGACAGGTCAGAAGAGTCGGAGGGCTCTCATTTGCAAACAGTTTCTTTTGATCTTCACCCCTTTGTTTAAAAAAAAAGAACACACCAAAAAACCCACAACTGGTAGCCCGAGCACAAGGTTCACTCTAGTTCATTGAGGGGCAGTCATTTCTCTCTTAGCAGGAAGCCCCCCACCCTCCAGTGGTCTGTTTCATTTAGGGCCCCACATCCCCTCTCCCATTCTGCTGCTCGGCTGCCAGATGTCATGCTCCTCTTCACAAATCTTTAAGAGCTTTTTTACTCTTTATAGGGTGGAGTCTAAACCCTGTCTTACTCTAATATTCTAAAGCCCTTGGCATTTTGCTTCCAGTCTGTCTCTGCAATTGGGTATCCTACTGCAGAACCCCGTGCCTCCAGTCAGATGGCTCCTCCAGACAGGCTTTGGCCTTCATTTGCATCTTTGCCCACATTCTGCCCATCTCTCAGGGCTGCTGCCTCCAGGAAGCTCTCCTGGACCATTGCAGCACCCAGTCGTCTCTGGTGCCTCTGAACTTGAAACAACCTGGTCTGGTCACTCATTTGACACTTCATAATCTTATTTTTTGTTGTTTAATTGTAGGTGTGTCTGTCTCCTCACTAGATTGTAAGCCTACTGAGGTCAGAGGCATGCCTTCTGAACTCTTTGTATCTCACCAGCACTCCATAGGGCCTAGGGTGGATTCCGTGTAAGGATCTGGAACTGAAATCCTATCATTGTTCTGTTAATAGGAACGAAAGACTTGATAAATGAGTTTCCTAAATAAAATAAAATAATTAACAGATTTTTATAGGGTCTGTGCTATGTTAGAATTAATATATTTTTAAATCAGGAGTTCTTGAATGAATCAGGGAGTTTGTACATATTTTTTATATGTATGATTTTACTGGGAAGTGGTCTACGGTGGGAATTTTTGATCTAGACCCCTTCAAGATGAAAGTAACAAATACATGGTCTTTTAATCTGTTCTTGTTGCTATTTCGCTCCCCAGATAGTTGCCCTTTTATTTTTAGGCTTTTACTTCAGTGTTCTTATAACTTATCCTCCTAACTCATTTCTTGGATATCTACTCACACTGTTATAATTGTATTCTTCTCTTAAAAATATGTCTAATCTTTTTAGCTGTTATGATAATATAGTTTGTTTCCTTGACCTTTTCCATAGGTTATGACTGAGCCCTGGACTCTGAGGGGTTCAGGTAGGTCAGTGGTCTCCACTGGAATTTTTAGTTTGACTTCCCAAAGGTGGATCCACCTGTGTGGGAAGGAAGGCTTTATATCCCCTTCTCTGCCCCCTCCCAGTCCTTTCCTCTGTCTTCTGGCCTGTGTGTATGAAATTCTGGCCTTGAACACACCTAACAGTCCTGGACCATGTCTGTTTCCCCGTTGTCTTTTGTGCCCGGTCTGCATGTGGCTTGTTCGGCTGCAGCTGTGAGTGTAATCATGTTTGCATCCCCATATACATTTTCCTTCTTGGCATTTTTTTCTATTTTTTACTCCCCACTTAAGTTTATAGCAGAAGAGGTGGTGATGACACAGGGTCGCCATTAATAGCTCTCCGTTTATAAAATGGGACAGGAGTGGAGAGGTTAGCCGATTTACCCAAGACCACAGGGCCAGTAAGGAAGCAAAATTGGCCTTGTGAGGCAGCCCAGGGATGTGCCATGCCCCAGGATGGCCCCACATGGCAGCGCTGGGAGTCAAAAGTGTGGAGCTCTGCGAGGAAAGGAGTTATCCAAATGAAGCAACCTGCAGTGCTTACTCCAGGGGCCATTTCTAATCCAATTTTTGAAAGTAATGGATTTGGAGGATGGGTGTGGTATTTCTTCCAGGTTCTGCTGCGTTTGTGGGTATTTTTCTGGAGAGATGGACTCTGTAATACTCCTCTCTCTTAAAGAGATCTGAGATCCCCAAACAGGTGAAGAGCCCCCAATAGGGGTGGCACTTGATGCCCCTCCCCTTGCAGGGATTGCACTGGAAAAGCTGGCCCTGGGGCTACATGCTGTCCCGGTAGCTCCAGTGACTGCTCTGGGGTCACAGTAGGAAAATTGGATGTGAGCTCCCCTCCCCCCATCCAGTGTCAAACCGCTTTTTCCTTCTTAAATTAAAAGTCTGTGAGGAGTAACCTTTAAAAATAGCAAAGGGTTAGGGGTTAGTTTCTTTTTCATGTTCTCATTATAGAAAATGTGACATGTATTCACAAGTAGATTGAACGGTGTCATGTACACACTGTACCTCCACCGTCACCGCCACCCAGAGTCGTCAGCTCCTGGCCCCTCTGGTTTCATCTGTACACCCCCCAACCCCCATGTTCTTTTGAAGCCAAGACAGCCATATCATTTTTTTCTGCAAATATTTCAGTATCTCTAAAAGAGATTCTTTTTAAAAAAGAGTCCCAATGCTATTCCCACAAGAGGTTAATGTTAAGTTAGTGATGTCCCCTCCAAAGGGACAGCCCCCCTCCGCCCACTCCGTAAGCCATCCAGTGTGTACTTGGAGCACTTGAGCACCCCGCACTGGCAGCCTGGTCGGGGGGGGGGGGGTCCTGGTGGAGCCCAGGCTGGTGGGGACGGAGCTAGCGCTGGCTGGGCCATCCGGGTGGATGGTGCATCCCAGCGTGGGCGCCGCGATGATCTGCTTCGCCCCCGGGCGGGAACTGCAAGATCAAAGGGCGCCGCACACTCGGGCGCTTCAAAGCCGCCCAGGCAGCCCGGATTGAGGCAGAGAATGAGAGCGCTCTGCTGATGTAATCGTAGCCTGTGAGACAGGTTCTTTTTTTTTTTTTAATTTAAACAAAGACACCCCTTGTTTGTTTAGAGAGGTGAAGCGTGTGCCACGGAGGGCGCGCGGCATCTGCAGGGCTGCGCTGCGGGCTGGTGGGTCCGCGGTAGGACAGGAATGCTGCAAGTGGCTGGAGTTTTCCTAGAGGCACTTGCAGATTTTTCCATAAAAGACGAACTGCTTCTGCTAGGAGCAGCTGATTTTTGTCCCTTTCTTAGGGTGGTCTGGTTTGTTCCCAAGTGACACTCCTGAGATTTTGAAAGCAGCGTCCTCTGGTGGGCGAGTCAGGCTTTGGAACACACCTGTGAACCAGGTGGGGCGACAAAATAGAAAGGAGGCAAGGGGTCTCTGGGCTGCCTGTGGTCATTCCCATCTCTGGCTCTAGAAAGAAACCTCGTCTGTCCCTTCCCCAGTGGGTATGAGAGGCTTGCCTTAGGCCGGTGAGTAGGGCAATCCCGTTGGGGGGGAGGGTCCCCAAGAATATGGCTGAATGCCAGGGTCTCCACCACCCTAGCCTGAATATTCTCACACTCTTCGTAAAAATCACAGACACGTGGCTGATCGTCCCCTGCCTTTTGTAGTTGTCCAGGACACACATCCATGAAACCCTGTGCCATGCGTTCCTCCATGAGTAAAATCATAGCCACATTCCGCTTTCTTGCTTGGTAAGTCTCACAGACATATGGCTGCACAGACGAAGCAGTCTTCCCAGTTGAGCCAGCTTCTCGGATGTTGAATCCCTCCCAAGATCTTCCCCACATCAGAGTTCAGGACCAGTGGGCTCTGAGGTGCTCACCAGTCTAAAGTCCACCTTGGCATCTTGCAGGCATCCCAGCCAAACCCGACGTGTGTAAAACCAGATTTCTCTTCTCTCCCAAATCTGCTTCTCCTGGGATCCTGTCTGTTACTCAAGCTAAAGACCTGGTGTTCTCTCTAGACTCTTTCCTCACCTGACCCCATCAGGCCTTTGTCTATGCACGTTGAATTGTCTGTAAGCTCTTTGAGGGCAACACTGGAAGGATTTTTCCTTTTTAAACTACAAATCAGATTTCCCCCATCTTTTACAGAAGCACTTCCCTCCAATATTTTATTATGAAAAATTTCAGACAGGAAAAGTGAAAAATTTTACTGTGAACACTCATATCCCCATCCACCTATATTCTGCCATTAACATTTTACTATACTTGCCGTATCACGTATCTATCCATCTGATGTGTCTTTAATATTTGAAACCTGAGCACATTATATCCAGCACATAGTAGGTGCTCAGATGTTTTCATGGATGTGACAGTATTTTGAACTTCCCTTTTTATTCTGTTTCTACCACTTTTAGATCTAGATCTGTGTCTCTATCTTTCTCTCTCTCAAGTTGGGAACAGCCCATGGGATCTTGTTTCTTTATTCAGATACTCAAGGGAGAACTCAGGAGGTTGCAGTGGGTAGAGGGCCACCTGGGGCATGGAGTTTGCTTGGGAGACCCCCTTGTGTTTGAATGACTTGCCCCCTCACATTTCCTGGAGCAGAGCCCATTGCCCTTCCTTCAGATTGTCCCTCCTTTTGCCTTCTGGCCATGTGACCTTGTGACTGCAGTGAGCATGGGCCCATTTGGGTTTTTTTGTTTGTTGTTTTTTGGTGAGGAAGACCAGCCCTGAGCTAACATCCGTTGCCAATCCTCCTCTACTTTATATGGGACGCCGCCACGGCATGGCTGACAAGCAGTGCGTTGTGCCGGCGCCTAGGATCCGAACCCGCGAACCCTGGGCCGCCAAAGCGTGAACTAAACTGCTGCGCCACCGGGCGGACCCCAGCATGAGCCCATTTGGTTCAGAGGCTGTAGGTTTTTGTACAACAAGGGGGCTACCTTAGAGTGTGAGTTAACCAGCTGAATGGAACTTCTGGTGGGTTTTAAACAAACTGGTTTGAGAAATCTCTAGTTTGAACAGTATTGTGTGGGGTTTTTTGGTTGTTTTTTAAGTGAATAAAACATGTCACGTTTCTTGAAATATCAGTATGAACTTGTGCTTTGGGAGGAAATTGCATTGGAATTGGCAAAGTCAGCTTATCCTCTGACCCTTTCATAGAAAGGCTTTAGCTCTCACTTGCAGATCTGCTCAGAGGATCCCAGAAGCTTGCAGTATTTTGACTTATTATATGTAAAATGAATAAGTTTTGCAAAGTTAAGATGAACCACAACTTGTTGCGCTTAGACTGGCTTCCCATGAACTCTTTTTCTTTGCTTTGCTTTGATTTGTATTCCATCCAAAACAAGTTGATGTGATTGTGTGTGTGTGTGTGTATTCAGAAGAATGACCTGACTTTGCAGGGGTCTCCTTTGGCCTCCAGGGTGGCAAGAGATCTGTGATGTGAGTTGTGTACTGGACCTGCTGACTACACCTTCTATGCTGGTGTCCTACCTATTTTATTTTGCTGTAGCTGTAGGAGGCAGCTGCACAGCCTTTTAATAATGATGCTAAGACTACCATCTCCACTTTGATTCTGTTTAGAGACTCCATTTTGTACAGTCTAGATCCGTGACCCAGTGACAATTGTGAGTTGTTGGTGTCTCCCTACCCACTATCTTGGTCTGTATTTAATTTTTGCCCAACTCTTTCATTTTGAAGGGTTTTTTTTTTGTTTTTTTTGGTGAGGAAGACTGGCCCTGAGCTAACATCTGTTGCCAGTCTTCTTTTTGCTGGAGGAAGATTGTCCCTGAGCTAACATCTGTGCCAGTCTCCCTCTATTTTGTATATGGGACGCTGCCACAGCATGGCTTGATGAGTGGTGTGTAGGTCTGTGCCCGGGATCCAAAACTGCAAACTCCGGGCCGCTGAAGCGGAGCATGTGAACTTAACCACTATGCCACCGGGTCGGCCTCCATTTTGAAGTTTTTAAGCCCATAGGAAAGTTGAATGAATAGTTCATGTATGGCAGAATGTTAACAATTGCTCAATTTGTACTTTAACACATACTCAGTGTTTATGTGTGTGTGTGTGTGTGTATTTCTATTTTGGCTGACCATTTGAAAGTTACCAATATCATGGCATTTTACCCCCAACACTCCAACATATACATCTGTCTGCTAAGGACATGCTCCTAACCACTGTGCCATCATCACACCTATGAACTTGACACATTTCAATTTCTGTAATTGTCTCAGAAATGTCTTTTATAGCTGACTTTAAGAAACCCAGGATCCATTCAAGTTTCTCCTATGGTACTTAACTTTTAAAGTAGTTATATTGCATGGATGCACAAACACTATAATGCTAATGGGAAGCAAAATAAAAGGAAAGTCTTCTCTCACAATCCTACTGTCACAGCAAACCAAACCAATTTTACTTTCCATCTCTTCTTATGGTCTTTAAAAATGAAGCTTTGGGGGCTGGCCCAGTGGCGCAGTGGTTTAGTTCGCGCTTGGCAGCCCTGGGTTCGCGGGTTCGGATCCCGGGCGCCTGCCGACACACTGCTTGTCAGCCATGCTGTGGCGGCGTCCCATATAAAGTGGAGGAAGATGGGCACAGATGTTAGCCCAGAGCCAGTCTTCCTCAGCAAAAAGAGGAAGATTAGCAACGGATGTTAGCTCAGGGCTGGTCTTCCTCACAAAAAAAAAAAAAAAAAAAAAGAAGCTTTGGACAAATTTTTTGGTTCATTTTTATGACCATCCATGAGATAATTGAAGGTATCATGGAATGTAAAAAAAAAAAAAAAGGAAGGAAACTGACCAAAGACTGTTGTGCTGTTTCACTACATAAGCAAAAACTGGTCTTTGAAAGTTCTTGCTGAGAGATTTGGAGTTTTGTTAAGAATACCAAGAAGCCAGTGGCCTTCAAGTAATGTTTGAATCAAGAGGAAAGAAGTCCGCTCTTCCTTTTGTTTGTTCAAAGGCTAACTTTTTTGATCATGTAACAGCGTCTGTAGCTCTTGGGACTCCTTTTTCCAAGGTGGTTTCTCCAATTGACATTTGGAGCTGGATGATTCTTTGGGGTGGGGCCTGCCCTGTCCATTGGAGGGTGTTGAGCAGCATCACTGGCCCCTACCCACTAGATGCCGGTAGCAACTCCCCCTCCCCAGTTATAACAACTAGAAATGTCTCTAGACATTGCCAAACGTCCCTTGGTTGAATGGGGAGGGATGACAAAATTGTCCTTAGGTAAGAACCATCGCTCTAGAAACTCTTCAGCGTTAATTATTGAGTTAAGGTTGACTGTGCTACTGATGACTTTTTGGAGGGACATTTCCTGTTATAATGAGAATTAAATTATTGTAAGCCCTGTCTCAGTTTGAGAACCTAGAATTTTCTAGATGTCACTGGCTAAGGGATTGAAATCAGTTGGCACATGACAACTGAGTGTGCGCCTTTTCCTGTTTTCGCACTTTGTTATCTGATACTTTTGGTACCTGTAGGTGGTTGGGTAATTGAGAAAGGTCAGTTAAGTTGAGGCAGAGAATGACTTAAAGAAGAATGATAGTTTAAAATGATGTTTTAACTAAAGCCTGTAAGTGGACATTCATGCCCAGGCTTTTGTGAATGGGCCCGCTGATTTGCGCTCTTTACGTTAGTTTTATCCTTGAATATATCACTTAAAGTTTACAGTTCTGGGGGGTTTCTTTTAAGCAAGGCAAAAACGTATAGTTATTTGTAATGCTATCAGGAGCCTTCTAGAATTTCGCTTTTTTTTTTCATCTAGTCTTCAAAAGTCGCACTTAGGGGCCGGCCCGGTAGTGTTTAAGTTCACTCACTCCACTTGGGCAGCCTGAGGTTCGTAGTTTCAGATCCCGGGCGTGGACCGACGCACTGCTTGTCAAGCCATGCCGTGGCGGTGTCCCATACGAAGTAGAGCAAGATGGGCACGGATGTTAGCCCAGGGCCAGTCTTCCTCAGCAAAAAGAGGAGGATTGGCAATGGATGTTAGCTCAGGGCTAATCTTCCTCACACATACAAAAAAAGTTGCACTTAGTTCTCAGCCTTTTTTTTAAGTTGCCTTTGTTTAATCTTTCTTTCCAAAGTATTTGACTTAGTTTTCTTAGGATAAAACTCTATTTCTTGCATCATTTAAGATTTAGTTTAGTTACATACTTACAGCAGGTAGAGTTGGCATAAACAAATCTAGAAACATGTACAGCTTGGCTAATGGGAGCAGTGGTGTGTGGAGGTCCTAGAGAGTGGTTTCCTGGCCAGGAGTCTGCAGTAGGAGCAGGCACCAGTTAGTGGTTTTTGGGCAGGTCTGTTTCTAGCCCCTACTGTATTCTGAAGTACATGGAGAGGCTCTCAGGGGAAGGTGGTACCCTTCCTAAGTGTGTGCCTCCTTAGGAGTCAGAAGATCTGGCTTCAACCCCCAGTTCTATCACTTTCTCATTGGATCTGGGGCAGGCCCCTTATTGGCCCCAAGCCTCTGATTGCTCATCTGTCAAGTGGGAATTATAGTAATGCTTGTCTTAACTACCGAGCAGGTCATCCTGCAGGTTACACACTTGTCATGTAACAGGACACGCCTTTGTAGATGTTCCATGAGACACTGGTATATTAATGAGGCAGCTATTGCTGAGCCCGAGAATGGATTCGCTCTTCTTAGGATATGTTGGCTGCCTCTTGCTCTTTGATCACAGAGCACTTGAGCCTCATAGTGAGAGCTTTTGGTCAGAACAGGAAACAGAGGAGGCTTTGCTCAGTCCAGATTGCTACCCATTCCTGTGGACACAGCTTCAGGCTCCTACCATGCTGATGCTGAAGGCACGTGGCATGGTTGGGTCTTTGTTATAGGTCTTACTTGAGTGGAGATTACTGGCTTCTCAGCAGTGAACCCAGATAGCAGGCAGGGGTGAGGGGGCAGAAGGTGGGAAGACTGGGAGCTTGGCTGGAGTGTCAGGCAGCCAAGGTTCTCGTCACAGGTCCTTTACCCGTGCTTTGATGTGTATGTAAAGTGAGTGACTTGTGAAGCCTGCACCACTCTGGAGGAAAAGAAGTAATCATTTCACATTGCAACAGTTTAGGGTCTTCTGGAAAGTAAGAAATTTTATTTATTTTGCCAGGATGCCACTTTAATTCTTTCATCAGCAGGTTGACCAACCTTGGAGCTGTCTGCCAGTCTTGTGCTGTTGAGTGGGTAGATAAATTTTGCACTCATGTTCATATGTTGAAGGACCTTTTTGTTGTGGACCATTGTGAATTAGAGAAACTTGGCCTGCATAAACTGGAGCCGATCCAATTGCTCTGTGTAACCTTCCTCCCCTGCCCCCTAAAGGAAGCCAGAATTAGCTCAGTGGGTGAAGATGTACTTTGTGAGTACTTGTGTAACCTGAGGAAGACTGAAATTGTGTAGCAGTTAGCATCAGGGAAGCCCTGGAATTATTAACTCGAGTTGTTATCAGTACAACACAAATTCTGCCCTTAGGCCAGCATTAATGTTTTGACATGGGAATTGACAAAGGGGGAAACAATCATGGAGGCTACTACTTTGTTAGGATGGATGAACTCTGTCCATCTATGCCAGGCACTATATTAGGCACTGGGGATGCTGCAGTGGAAAAGACAAAAATCCCTGCCCTCATGGAGCCCACATGGTACTGGGGAATCTAGATCCCAGCACATTTTTATTCCAGAATCAGAGGGACTCTTCCTGCCCAGTTCCACTGGGCTACACGTGTAAAGAGAATGTGCGATCGAGGAACAGCTAAGCTTGGTCAAATAGCAAAATACAGGTGAGGTTCCTCTGGCCAGAGGAGACAGAGTGATGGGGACACACTGAACTCGGTGAGGCATCACTGTAGACAGCCTGGGAGAACCATGGTAAGGACAGTGAGGGTCATCAGCCAGGTGCAGGGCCAACTGGGAACAAAGGCTATGGAAGGGACAGGTGTGATGTGTGGTACCTGTAGCTGAGGCCTAGATGGTAACCTTACACTGCTCAAGCACGGAGAGGACTGTTCAGCCACGTGCATGCTCATCACTGAGTGCCTAAGTATTTGAAATCAAGGATGAAAGCAAAGAAATAGGGAGGTCTGCATGGGGCAGTAGGTGGTGGAGCTGCTGATGTGTATCTTAGCCAGAAGAGGCCTTGTCCCCTCTCCTGGCTTGGTTTCCTCACCAAAAAATGAGGCCTGCATCTCAAAGGTCTCTCCTGGTTTGAATTAAAAAAAAAAATCTTCACATTGTTGAGTAAGAATGTAACCAGTTGCCTCTTTGATCTTTGATCAGTGATCCACATGAGTGGAGGGGACCTGGCCTTTCCTGGTTCCTGCTACCTTTGGAATGAATGCAAAATGTCTGTTTTGTAGACGGCCAGGTCCCTATGGCAGGTACAGGATCTCGGGCAGTATGAGAGTATAGTAGCCATGCAGCAACACCGGGTCATTGTGTGAGTGTACTCATAATCTGTCACCAGGCTGCTCTGCTCTGCAGTAACTCAGCTGAGAGGCAGGACCAAGCAGAGAAGTGGGCTTCTGCAGCTGGAACCCTGAAAGCCTGTGCAGGGCTGACACCTATTTCCTTAAATCCTTGTCTTGGGTGTCACTGGCTATCATGGCTCCCCTTAAGAACCCTCATGGAAGAGAGTCACCAAATCCCTGTCTGCTCAGCAGGGGCTCTGCTGCCTTCTCTTTACCAGCAGTAAATCTTCAGTGCATGTCCTCTCTGAGATACACTGTTCCTTCTCTTCCCTCTTCCCCGTACACCCTTCCTCTCCCTCCTTCTACTTGAAAGAAAGAAAGCAAAACTTCTAATTATACGGAAGCAAAGATTGCCAAGGTTTATTAGAGTAAAGTGTTGTGGCTGTGTGTGTGTTCCACCTATAATAGTGGCCGAGTCTTCCAGAGTGCACCGTCTGACATTTTAGAATATAGACTTCCCTCTCACAGCAAAGCTGTATTTTAATAGCTTGTGGTTTTTAAAATACCATCTAAACTCATGAACAAATGCATTCTTCTCAATTATACCTCAACTCTACCATGATCTTCCCTTTCTTCTCCTTAATTTCTCTAGAAATTATTGGAATCTACTTATAAAAACTAGGGGATTGTACATTATAGTTGTTCAAAAATGAATCAGTTCAAGTCTGTGCAGTATGGTAATTAAAAGGAGTTTTAGGTGTTATTCTGAAGTTTTAAAAAGAGCATTCCTGAACCTGAATGAAGCAGTCAGCATTCCTGGTGAGCCACAGGCTTATGGAGCAAATGTTGGAATCTTCTGGTGGGCACCATAACTATTAAGGAGTTAACATTACCTCTGCCATGTCTAAACATTAACCAGAGGGCTTCCTCTGCCGTTATCTCTTATCAACAATTGCTTGGAACATTCTCTGGCAGTCGAGCTTTGTTTTTCCTCTGAGGAGATGCTAGAACAGGATGAGAATAGACATTAGGCTCAACAAAGGAAGATTCTTGATTATGTCCAAAGAAACACTGGCCTTGTGGGGACACAGAGTTTGGCTTCTTAATGTTTTGTAACCTCCTGCCAACACCCCCCCACCCCCCGAAGACACACATACACACACACACTCACACACACACAGTTACCTGGAGCTGGGGGAGAGTGTGTAGTAATTATTTTATTGTGTAATGATGAATGGTACCTCTTTTCCTCTTTGGGAGAGTCATTAAAGTTGCTTCATGGAGACAGAGTGATGGCAAGGTGCAGTTAAACACAGCCGAGTGCTTTCTGTTTGAGGACCTGAGGTATTAGTGCTATCCGGCTCACTCATATTTGGGGGGAAAAGTAGAGGGGGTACTGCTCTACTGCACGTGTTTATTTGGTTATTAACAAAAGGCTGGGTGACCCAGAAACTTAAACCTAGAGAAGAACAAAAGTACTTTCAAACTTACAAATGGGAAGACCTTGGAGGCTCTTGAATAGCTCCTCTGGAGTGCTTTCTTTGCCACCTAGCTGCTTTGGAGCTGTGGCCTCTAATAGCTTCTCAGCCCAGAGGGCCCCATAAAATTTTAGCCTGTTTCTATATAGAGTGCTTTGGAGTGGCCATTTCTCTCTGCCTCTTATTAACTCTCAAATACCCTTTGGAAAAAGAGCTGATGAGGTGCATTGAGACTTGGTATCAAAAGCCATTCATTGATAGTCATTGCTTGATTCTCCTGTACTTTTGGCCTTAAATTAAAAAAAAAAATGTTTTCAGGAATTACTCCTATAATGCAAGAAGACAGGCACATTAAAATTTAATCAGTAAAAAAAGTATATAGATTTGAAAAGGAGGAGCCCTCCCACCCTCCTCTTCTTCCTGTAGATGCCACTGTGACTAGCTGGGTGTCAGGTTTTTCTTTTCTGTGCGTTTATCTATGCACCCTGTTCCTTTACTTGCTGACCCAGGGGTTCTCTGAATATAGCAGGGTACACGAGGTACCATAACCACACCCCATCATGGCTTATGGTTCAGATTGGATGAAACAGGACACACTCCCAGGTGTTTGTGGGAGAATGGCGCTTATCTTAAGCCCCTGGGGTTCACTTCTTCTCTTGTAAGCTTTGGGCACTGCCCCACTTTCTGGATGTGGCCGTGACGATTCTTGATTCTTCCTATGTTGTTCTTCTAATAGGGCTCTTCTAGGATAGAATTTCTGAATATCTCAATTCTTCAAGCTCAGATACGGGCACACAGACCCTGCCTGTGTGCCTGCCCTTTGTCCCTACAGGTATCACTGTGAGAGCCCTGGTCATGAGATCTGCCCTGGGCCTGCAGAGACAGCCCATCTCAGAGTCCCACACAATAAAGCCCCATTGTTTTCAGGTTTCCAGTCACTTTGTCCCGACCTTAGCATTGCTCTTCGGTGGCTTTGGGTTTTGGGTGTTCTGCCCATGTCCTCAGTTCATTTCTCTTCATTCTCAGCTCTTCGCTCGAAGTATACTCACCAGGCTCCACTCCTTGAGGTCAAGACTGCTGTTTTTGTACCCATGGAAACTGGCCTGTCTGCTGTTGAACCCATATGTGGGTGAGGTGCCCACACCAATATATCTGGCCAGCTGCCCTGGGTCAGCCCGCTGCCTCCTCCCATTTCCTCCAAGGTTTGTTGGGTTCCAGCCTCCAATGGCTGCAGAAGTGATTTTCTACAATTCTACCACTATGGTTTATGATAGAATCCATTTTCTAAACCTGATACAGGGTTACTTCCACCAGCAACAGTATTCTCTTAGGGTCTCCAAAGAGGCTCCCCGACCTGGATTCCCAACCACCTCACTAACCCAGGGGGTTGGGGGACGGGGGTGGATGATCTTTTTGCCTCAAGAAGCGCTGCTTGTACTTTCATCCTTCACCACTCATGTGCACTGAACCCCATGGATGGCCTTTTCCAGTGCCCTCCGCAGTGTGAGGGAGTGCAGGGGTGCAGCCAAAAGCACAGTCAAGTTAATTTAGGAAGCTGGACTCTGTTCTCCTCGGCATAGATTTCTGTGCATCAGTCACTCCCACGTGCCATCATTGTCATTCACCTTGACACCTTTATTGCTAGTCTCCACTCCTCCCAAACTCATGCAGAGGTCCTCCAGCCACAGGTCCCTGATCAGGGGGAACGGTCCCCTGCCTGTCCGCACTCCAGTTTCGTTCTCCTAGCCTCTGGCTGAAAGTCCTGGCCTGACTCAGCCGTGACCAGACGAGCTTGTTCCATCTTTCTTCTCCGCCTGTACAGCCTGGGTCTTGTGGCTGTCATGCCCATCCAACATGCCTCGCCTGTGCGGTCTCCCACCTTGATGACGTACTGTCCCCTAGCGCAGGAGCACATCAGCAGTGGGCCCTGATGCCTTTGGTCCAAGGGCCTGGCACCCCTCTTGGGATCCTGAGGCAAGCTCAGCACCTGGGAATGTGGCCCCATTTCCTGAGTTGCTGTGCACTCGTGAATGGCTTACCTCTGATTGGTTTAGTCTTGCTTCTCTCCCACTCCTCCCCTCCTTGGCTCTAGGAGGTAATAATTCTTAAAGTAACTTTTTAAGGTTAGATTTCTGTGCTTTTCTTTACCGTGGCTTTCATAGAGCTCAGCCAGCAGACACAAGCAGCCCCTTGAGTGCCTCTGAAAGTAGAGCTGAAATACATACTTCACAGGTCTTCTACATGAGGTGAAAGTCCTGCACTGTCCGAGGAGTCTACAGATAAACCTGGAAGGGAGGAGGCCAGCTGGGGATTATAAACACTCCTGGACCTCAGATTGGATCGAAGAAGGACATGAGGGCCCATTCCAAAGCCAGGGCTTGTCTAGCGTGGCACCTTGTTCATCTGAACTGCTACTACATACAGGTTTAGGGTTTTTTTTTTTAAATTATGAAGATGAGTCTCTACCTCTTAAACTGTTAGTTGTCATGCCCTGGCTGGTGCTGTTAACATAAAATTGAGACTAGAGACCATAAATCTGAAGATGAAGATGATAAGCTGTTGCCAACAAACTTGTCTTACAATAAAAATGTTTTAAAAAAGAAAAACCCCCAT
Source organism: Tapirus indicus (assembly GCA_031878705.1). NCBI lineage: Eukaryota > Metazoa > Chordata > Mammalia > Perissodactyla > Tapiridae > Tapirus > Tapirus indicus. Next base: position 22,811,397 of record CM062938.1, read on the forward strand.
GTCAGACTTGTTTGTCTGAGATCTGTCTCTGTAGGTATCCCAGAGGACCCCACGGAAGCTGGCTTGGGGTGGCGGGGAGATGAGGGATGGACAGAACAGGTCAGTTTGAGTTGGGACTGGCCTGTGCCCGCCTCCCGGTGCATGTACCATGTCAAGGCCTGTGTCTGGGCTTCAAATGCTATTCATCCATCAACATACTGACCCCCTTTTCAAGTTTCATTGTTCTATTGTTTTGACTTTAAAAGTGACACTTGTTACAAAACCAGTTCCTGTGATCTAGAACGGTGTTCTCAAACTCTTGTGTGCATCAGAATCATCTGGCCCCACCTCTAGAGTGTCTGATTCAGTAGCTCTGGGGTGGGGCCTGAGAATTTGCATTTGTAACAAGTTCTCAGATGCTGCTGCTGATCTGGCAACCACCGTTTGAGAACCACTGATCTAGAAGGTGCAAGGAAATGAGCATCATCTTCAATCTTACCTCTCAGAACCATTGTTAACATTTTAGAGTATAGTGAATATATACTTATATATATATGGACATAAAAGCAGGAATAGTTCTGTGCTATACATATTATTGCTTTTTTAAACAACCTTTTTATTTTCGAATAGTTTAGATTTACAGACAAGTTGCAAAGATAGAACAGAGAGTTGCTGTATACCCTGCACACACTTTCTCTTATTAATATTTTACATTATTATGGTACATTTGTCACAACTAAGGAACCATCATTGGTACATTACCATTGACTAAACTCTACACTTTTATTACTTGTGTGTGTGTGTGTGTGTGAGGAAGACTGGCCCTGGGCTAACATCTGTGCCCGTCTTCCTCTACTTGTTATGGGATGCTGCCACAGCATGGCTTGACAAGCAGTGTGTCTGCTGTGCCTGGCATCTGAACTCGCGAACTCTGGGCCACCAAAGCAGAGCACATGAACTAAACCGCTGCGCCACCGGGCCAGCCCCTACATGAATGTGTTTTTATAATAAGACTCAAATACCAGAACTGCACAGTGACAAAAGTGAAAGAGACCTCTTCACTCCTCCCATCCCACTCCCACTATATTTCAGAGTATTTTCCTATACACTTGTCTACACATGTAATTACACACACACACACACACACACACATATATCTTGGGACATGGTTTTTTCATTTAAATATGTCTTAAAAGTCTTTCTACATCAGTATATCTAGATTTGCCCCATTGTGTTTTAATGGATAGCACACATTGTTTTGTAACCTTTTAAAATTTAATAATATCTTATCAGCTTCCAGATTTTAAATCTAGTAGATTACAGGTGAGGCCTGGCACACCTCCCTTTTATCTTGCAGTGGAGGTTAGAGATTATTTGCCCGCCTTTGCAGAGTACTTAGTGTGTTCCAGGCACTGCCAAGCATTTAACGTATATTATCTAACACAGTTATCAAAACAACCTTATGAAACAGGTATCATTATTATCCCTATTAACAGATGAGGAAACTGAGGGTCAGGGAGGTTAAGCAAGCAAAACCCTTTGACGACTTTCCAGCGGAAGCAGGCTCTCTGGCGTCTTGGGTGCCGTGAGCCACTCAGCTTTGTCTGACCTTTGCTTGCTTGTTCAGCCTTCCCGTGTGCTGTGCTCAGTGCCAGAATACGAAGGTGGATGTCCTTAAGGAACTCGCAGTCTAGTTGGGGAAGGATGCATATAAATAAATAATTGTAAGTATTACGCTGGGGGTTTTAAGTGACTGGTAGGTTTTTGATGCCTTAAATAAAATCCATGGAAGGGATGTATGCCTAGAAGTGTGGCAGTGCAGATGGAAGTATAGCAATGGTCTTGGCAATCAGACCTGAGTTCGAATTCTGAGTGTTACTTTTTAGCTGAGTGACCTTAGGCTGTGACCATTGAAAACAAAAGTCAATGGCAGATTTTTACTCTACTCAAAGCTGTATCCAAACACAGACATCTAACCTCACGTGTGTGAGTTTTGTTTGTTGTTTCTCCCAGACTCGGGAGAGTCCTCCAGAAAAGCAACGGTGGGGGGCTTGTGTGAGCTTCAACCTGGAACCAGGACAAAAGCAGGTCAGAGGGGCACAGAGACCTCTCTGAGTTTTCGTTATGAGTATCTTAAAAAATACTTCTTATGATTGTTGTTAAGATTAAATAAATACATATTAAGAACTAGCTATTGTTATACTTAATACATTATGAAGTATTTCACATATTTAATATAATAAATATAAATATATAATCTCTGCCACATGAGTTGCTGAGTGGAAACTTGCCTCTAAAAATGCTTGGAAAGTTCCAGATAGAAATAAGGAAGGAACCAAATCTCACAGTCTTTTTTCTTACCTCTCAGGACCAAATCCTACAGCCCTCCTGGAACCCCGTATGCCTTCATCTTTGCATTCTCAGACCATTCTTGTGATGAGCCTCGCTCTTGGCACTTAACCCTCATCCCATGTACCTTTTACTCTGTTCGCACCTTCTCTCCTCTGTGTAACTACAGTCTCTTTAAAGGGCAGAATCTGTGCCTTTCATTCTTGCGCCTCCTGCAGTTTAATGGAAACATGTTAAATATCAGTTGCAGAACCAGATGCTATAGAAGGCACTCACATCTTACATGCCAAGATGGGTCGAGCTTAAACGTGAGGGTTTTTGAAGAGTTTTTTTCCACCTCTCCCAACCACCCTTCCCACTGGGTTTTTTAGACATTAGTCTTTTACACCCGAACTTGAGTTTTCAACATGGACGGGTGACTGAACATTTTGTTCAACAAGAGTTTTGGTGAATTATATCTTGATATACGAGTAGTCTGCGTTATGAATTCACGTAATCCTTGGCTCTTTCACTGGGAGGAAAGATTTATGTTGATATTTTCCCCCCACTTCGAAAAGCAGAACAAAACCTCAGCAGGCCTGCATCTTGTGTAGCCGGACAATTCTCACCGGGCTGCCACAGGTTAGATAAAATGCTGTTTGCTCTTTTCCTTCCCTTCTCATGCTTGGGGTAGGGAGGATTCTGGCAAGGATTCTGGGCCAGTGAAGCTGGAATAATATTGTAAAGAAGTTTTAGTTGAAGATGAGGGAGGCTAAGTGAGTTAAAGGAAGGACTAGTTTCTTTGCTGTATAATGGCTTGGAGAAGTTTCTAAGTTTGTCCTGGGGGATTGGTGGTTAAAACATGTTCCATGTCAACCTGAACTGTCTAAATAATAATCTTGAGAAGTATGGCAGTGTTATTTTTTCCTCCCTACCCTGAAAAATAAGCTGAACTCCACACGTTGGTTGGAAAGTAGGCTTGACTTGTTGAGTATGTGCAAATCCACTCTCCTGGACTCAAAGAGCAGGATTCCCGTTTCTGAGGGGCGGGAACAGAGAGCCACACTAGGTTTCTGATTTTTGGTGGTTTTTTTAGGAGTTTGCTCCCCGTAAGAGAGCCAAGTATTCAGAAAACTTAATCACAGGTTCTTCTTCCATTCAGACTTAATCTGGTCATTCAGAGGCCCTTGCCTTCCCCTTTAGAGGTTGCCAGCGCCTGACCTGGGGCCACAGAGGTCTTCCTCTCAGCCTTCGGAAGGCCCAGAGGGCAGGAGCAAGTCTGGTTCTTTGAGTAGGGGGTTGGGTTGGGTCTCTTAATCTCCAGTTGTGAACTGTAAAGGAGACCAACCAGCAGGGATTTACTCTCCTCCCTCATTTGCCATTGCAGCCAGAAGCTTCTAATGGTTTCAGCCAAAAAAAAAAAAAAAAAATTTATAAAAATGACTAAATTTAACAGAAATTTATTTCGCTGAGGTTGTTCATTTTATGGACAGTTGTTCCTTTTCAGGCACTTGAATCACTCTCATGAATTCCTTTTTTTCTTTCTTTCTCTCTTTCTGCTTTCAGTTCTCTAACATGTTTAGAGACAGGAGTGGAAGGGCTTGGGAAGTCTTTCTTCATGGAAATAAGAGCCTGCATCTCACCCCACACTTCTCTTTTCCTCTGACACTAAAAGAACAGGAGCAGAAGTAGGGTTCTGAGAAATCCTGTCACTGTAAAAAGGATTAGCTTGAGGTGGTGGTGGTGGTGGCTGAGGAAGAAAATTCTGAGGCCCTCGCATGCTGCTTTGGTGTACTTGCTTGTTTATTAGCTGTGTGGCAATAAAGTGCTTGGAGTAGTGCAAATTTATATTTATTGATTTGAAGTCAGAGTTTTTTTATTTTTATTTTTTTAATTCCGTATTTACTCTTGTCCACTTGGCTGAGGACAAATACAGATAAAGTCTTGGCCTATGGAAAGAACCATTTAAATTTTGTTTGATTTTTGTTTTTAGACACAGGACATTTTATATCTGCAAAATGTGGTGAAGACAGATCCGTTGATAAAAGCAGATTGCATAAGTCTTCCACTTCCGAGTGTTTACTTGAGAAGAAATCACCCGTGCCATTTTAGCTTTGTCCTTTCGCATGGGATATGGTTCTGTGATACACTTTCAGGCGTGAACCCTTTGTGTGTGTACATCTAGCCTTACGAACCTCTCACCTCGTTCAGGAAATCATTTTGAGCAAACCTTACCTTCCCTGAGCACCTTCTCAACAGAGCTGTGTGATGGAGACGCTGAGAGATGGGGCAAGGACATACAGAGGTGCCCACGTGCCTGGGGCCTGACTTCTGTGAAAACCCACTGGAACCAACAGACAGACGGTTCTTTGGAAGAGAATAGAGAACCAGCACTTTCATGTAGTACATCAAGCCATTTAGCAGCAGCCAGAAACAAAGTGAGGAACAGAGACCAAGCTTTTAACCTCTCTTCCTCTTGTCCCTGGACCTTTATGGCTGTTGCCCGTCAGTGGAAAGAACTGCAGCCTGGGAGTTGGGAGACATGGCCTCTAGGTGATCTGGGTGAGCTTGGACAAGTCTCTGACCGGCCCATGGTCTGTCGTCAGAGTGAGGAGATGGAACTTGATTCTCTAGCGGTCTCTTCCACCTGAGTCCTGTGTGATTCCCGGGGGCCAGTGCCGCATCTGGAGTTGGAGATCTCAAATGTGAAGGGGACCGTTTGAGACCTCCACTTAGGGGCTGTGAAGTCTGTTGACTTGTGTCTTGTGTCTTTCACCTGGAAAAATGAGGGTGGCTTCTACCCAAATTAAGGAGAGCCCTCAGATTCTCCTATTTAGATTCTGTGGACAAGTGGAAGATCCCCTCTTCTGTGGGGTTGGTGTTGCCTGTTGGGAAGGGGGCATTTTGGACTAAAGATTTAGAGATTTTTCTACCAAGAGATGATCATATCTGTCCTGAGATGGTGCGTTAAGCTGGAACTTACTGTTTTATCACTGATGGCTGTGTTTCTCTTTCCATGGCTGTGGGCTTTATCTGGCCATCTCTTGGGTATGCCGAAAGATTTGACTAACACTTCAAAAGGCAAGTTCAGGAAATGCTATTTTCTGTATTTCTTCTTTTCCTCTGCTTTGCCCCTTGTTGAATGAGACAAAACTACCAGGTTTTATGTTCCACTGGGCAGCTGCTGCCGGTCTGATGTTTTTCTCTTCCCTTCCTCCTCCTCCTGCGCCCCCGCCCCGGAGGCCCCCCCATTCTTGCTCTGCTCTGAGGGGAGCTGTACCTTTGTGGTTCTTCTGCAGCTGCTGGACTTTGATGGGGACATGCTTGCTGCCTCTACACTTGCTTCCCGTAGCAACCGCTTCTTTGAAGATGACCTCGTGCTGTTTGCCTGTTGTCTCTCGTGTTGGATTATAGACGAGAGATTTACCAGGCTGGGGGTAGGGGCCTGCTGTTAGCACATTTCTTTTAGGGTTCCCAGCATCCCTCAGCCTGTGTTTTCTCTTTCCAGAATATGAGGTTTGGGGGGGGGTGTGGAGGGGATATTTGTGCTGAATCAAACACAGTTTTAAGTGTGCAGGATTGCCCTAGTTGTGGGATAATTTGGAAATAGATGCTGCAGTGATTTCTTATTGAAGCTATTTGATTTACTTCTCATTTTTATTATAATATGATAACACACGGGAGCAGGGAGGGTACCATTTGTTCCTCTCTATGCTCCCCAAGTGTTTGTGTGTTGGCACTAAACTTCCTGATGTAATCTGAGCTCTGGGAATCGCCAAATTTCCTAAATCTCTGCACATTTTGAACACCCCTATTTTCCCCTAAAGCATCAAGTTTTCTCTTTCTTTAAAGCAGTGGAATCCTCTGACACGTGTGGCCCCCATCCTGCACGGACAGCTCCTGATGTGCTGTATACAGCCGGTGTGTGGATTTCTAGTTAGCTCAGTGGACTAGTATTAAACAAGGTGGGGACAAGGACAGAACGAAGATGTTGTGGAACAGCAGGGATTCCGAAGGAACCCTGGATTAAAACAAAAACTAGCTGTTTTTTTTTCTTATCCAGGTGGCAAAGGCTAAAATAACAATCAGCACCCATTTTAGTAAAAAGGTACAAGAAAATACACTTTTATGCACTGCTGGTGGGAGGGTTGTTTGTAGCAGTATATGTATCAAGAGCCTTAAAATAACCCTACCCTGACTTAAGAGTTTTTCTTCTAGAAGTTTATCCTAAAAAAATAATCAGAGATGCGTATCAAGATTTTTGTGTAAGGATGTTCACTAACATGTTTATGATAAAAAAAATTGCCAACAATGAGCATATCTAACAATCAAGGGCTGACTGAGTGATGGTACTTTTGTTCATATAGTAGAGTACTATGCAGACATTAAAATTATTTGAGAATATTTAATGTCAAGGGAAAATGCTCATAAGAGAAAAAAAGCAGAATATAATGCAATATATCATATGATCCTAATTTTGTTTAATTAAAAAAAATTGTGTGGCATATATAGAAAAAAAGACCTTAATGGAATCCCCTCCCTGATTTTTTCTCTGGTAATGAGATTTTGGGGTACATTAATTTTCTTCATATTCCAAGTCCTTCAGTGGTCAGGAATTAACTTTTATAAGCTGAGAAAGGTTCTTTTTTTAAATTGATTTCCCATCCCGCAAAAAGTACACTGAGAATATTTTCATCTAAAGCAAAGTATTTTTTAATAGGTGAACCAATAAAACACCTCTGTTCTTTACTTTTTTGTCATTAGAATGTGTTTGTAGGGTTTTTGTTTGTTTTTTAAATGAATGCCACTATCATTCGTTGTGTGAGGGAAATAGCTTTGAAAAGTTGGAGTTTTATCCAAAAGAAAGTTATATCTCTTAGCAGGAACTCAATAAAATACCATCTTTTGTAATCATGCAGTGATGCCTGACTTCATAGTGACTTACTAGTACTCGGCCAGTGGTGTTTGGATCAGTTGTTTATGGCAGCGTTCACGTGGACTGTCCATTTGCTAAAGATGGATGAATGGCGTTGGGCTTTGGGAGCCCTTCTGTGTGTTGGTTGTTGAAATCACTAGTTATGGACCCTATCTTTATTAGGAAATGTTTGTGATTTGGGCAGAATGAGAACTTTTAGCAGATGATGGTTCTGTGAGCAGGTTGTCGAGGGGCATCAGATTGGTGGAAAAGGGTTTTGGGAACTGGAGGGTGGGTTTCTTTTGTGTTCGGTAGTCGCAGGTGATGGCTGCTGAGGGTGGAAAGGTCTGTACTGTCTACTGAGGTGAACTTGACTGTGAGATTGGTTGAGTTAGGGAGTGAGTAGTTGTGAAATCATGGGCTGATAAGCCTTTTGCTTCATCAGCCCTCGCTGTCACCAATTACTTGAGAAATCCAGAAGGCTGGGAGGAAGATAAATACAGCAGTCTTTTCCTGGGAAGGCATTGAGAGGCCAGTCCAGAATGCTGGAGTGTGGGTAAAACTAGCTTCTGTTGGGTTCATCATGTGGGAGGGACTAGTGAAGTTAGGATTGGCTCTCTTGAGAGAGATCAGTTTTTTAACTCTCTTCTATTTTGAATTTTTAAAATAGGTACATGTGGGAATCCACAGGTGTCTAGGTAGAATTTTCTTTCACCTGGTATCCTGTTATCAACCATATATTACTGAATAATATATGGATACCACTGTATGGATACCACATTTTATTTATGCATTCATCAATTTATGGACATTTGGGTTGTTTCTGCTCTTTGGTTATTATGAACAATGCTGCTGTGAACATTTCATGTACACGTCTTTGTGTGGATGTGTTTTCATTTCTGTTGGGTATATGCCTATGAGTGGAATAGCTGGGTCTTATGGTAACTCTATGTTTCATGTTTTGAGGGACTGTCAGACTGTCTTCCAAAGAGACTGCAGCATTTTACGTTCTCCCCAGCAGTGTATGAAGGTTCCAGTTCTCCACATCCTCAGCAAAACTGATCTGTTTTTTTGATTATAGCCATCCTAGTAGGTGTGAAGCAGTATCTCATTGTGGTTTTAATTTGCGTTTCCCTGATGGCTAATGATGCTGAACATCTTTCCATGTGCTTATTGGCCATTTGTTTATCTTCTATGGAGAATTGTCTACTCAGATCCTTTGTCCATTTAAATTGAGTTATTCATCTTTTTATTATTGAATTGTAAGAATCTTTATGCTCCAAAAGTATTAAGGACCACAAAGAGATTTTCTTTATGTGGGTTATATCTACCAATATTTGCCATATGAGAAATTAAAACAGAAACTATTAAAATATTTAATTTTAAAATTCATTTAAAATAGTAATAAACCCATTCATTACATGTTAACATAATTAATATTTTTATGAAAAGTAATATTTTGTTTTGGAAAATATAGTGAGAAGAGTGGCCTTGTTTTATGTTTTTGTAAATCTCTTTAATATCTGGCTTAATAGAAGACAGTTGGATTCTCACATCTATTTCTGCATCCAGTCTGTTGTAATAAGCTTTGGCTGAAGTGTATAAAGAAAATCTGGCCTTACACAGATGTATAGTTGGAAAAGGGAGGAGTATTTTATTAGCTTCTTAAGATAATTGTGGATATTCTTTGATACTATATCAAAACTTGACAAGAGGTAGTTTCTTAAAGGTTAGTTGTAACGTGGAATCTGAAACCATATCAGTGAACTCTTCATACTCTTTTACATTGAAATCCATTGATCTCTTTTGCACTATGAATGGATCTTTTACTAATGAGCGATTTTGTATTATCATGCATTGGTCATTTAGAAAATACCGGTTCACTGAGTCATCCAGCTTTTCCACATGGTGACACGTTTCATTATACAGTATTAAAAATTCACATTTGTTAATATCCTCACCTATCTCAATAGGAAGGTCTTTAAGTATTGGGATTCTGTCACGCTCCTGGTGGTAGATATAAATTTCCCCAAATTCTAATTTTGCTTGAAAGCTCAAGTTTTATCATTGGCAACGAATATTGTCAGTTGTTTTCCTTGAAGTGACAGACTCACTTCATTCATTTTTGAGAAAATATCTGCCCTATGCCCATCTTTGTAACCATACTTTGTCAGTTGTTCTTTTAGGTAAAAATGGTGTTCTGTAACAAAGTGGCTAGTGTGGCTTGCAACTCACTGTTGCACGAGCACTTTATCTTGAGTCAACCATCGTACCTAGGTATGCCCCAGAAGCGCTTAGGCATACTTCCCATTTTGTCACACAGCATATTAAAAAGCATGTACTCAGGAGATGAGCTAATAAAATTGTTATTACTTCATCAGTATGGTTTCAGCATCCTTAAGGAAACTTCTTTTTTTAAGTACAAGTATATACTAATCAACAGTGCAGTTTGGTGCCGCTGCCTTTGATTCACGTAACAGTTTTTCCTACTATTGCTTTACACCATCAGTGCAAATGTCAGCACAGTGTAAAAGGCAGATAATGTCATAGGATTATTACAAAAGTAGTTTTGCCCTCACAGGTTTACCGAAAAGGTTTTGAGGAGCTCCCCCACCCCAGGTGCTCAGATGGACTTTGAGAACCTCTAGGCTAGTTGGCATTTAGTGGAAATTGGGATAAAATTGTTTTAAAGGCTCTTGACTGTTATATGAGAATGTTAGCACAAACTTGCACGGGGATGGCGACAGTATGTATATTTTGTGTGTTATTAAGCACCTTGTAGTGGCATCATTCTTCCTAGTCTTCAGCAATATTGAAAGTCACAAAGCCATTACCACTGAGGCTCCTTTAAAAATAAAACGCTTTCCCATTTCCTTTTCCCTTTTCTTTTTTTTCTTCCAAGGACCCTCTTTATCATCCACCTTTCCCAAATGTGGTGTTTCCCTTATTTCATGTTTTGAGTTTGAAAAGGCAATGGCCCTTTAGGGCCTTCCTCCGTGTGTCTGTTTCTCAGGACACTCCTTACTCTGAAAACCCTAGACTGGTGTCTGGTTCAAGCCCAGGCCAGTGGCTGGCAACGATGACCCGATCCTTGCTATGTAAATCCTTGCTGAATGGCATGAGACTCAAACTTAGCAGTTCATGGAATTGTAAGGTGAGCCCCATTTCCCAGCCAATTATGACTCGATCCAAGCCGTAGCCAGGCCATTAATGTATTTTGGGCCTTGTCCTCTTTTATATCTTGCCAAACTCGGAGAGTCTACTGTATAGCTACTGGCAACAGGCCTCTGCCAAAACAGTCTATGAATGTATCAATTTACACCTCATTTTTCCTTGTTTCCCCCTGTGATGGCACCTTGCCTGTGTTTCCCACATCTTTCCACCCACTCAAAAAAAAAATTATTCATTTAACTTATTCCTGCATTGTGATACAGACTTTTGGCTTCTGCGGTTACTTATTGTGAAAGAGATGCTGAAGAATGAAAATGGTAATATCTTCTCATAAGGTCCTTCCTTTCTCAACCACCAGTGGTTCTCCTAAGGGCCCTCTTGTGGGTTGAATTGTGTGCCCCCAAAATTCATATGTTCTAACTCTCAGTACCTGGGGGTCAGAATGTGACCTTATTTGGAGATTAGGTCTTTACAGAGGCAGTCAAGTTAAAGTGAGATCCTTAGGGTTGATCCTGATCAAATATGACTAGTGTCTTTATAAAATAGGGGAATTTGGACACAGACATGACATAGGGAGAACGCCATGTGGGAATGGAGGCAATGATGGGGTGATAATTCTACAAACCAAGGAACCCCAGAGATTGCCAGCAACCACCAGAAGCTAGGGGAGTGGCGTGAAACAGATTCTTCCTCAGCCCTCAGGCACCTGATCTCCAACTAATAGTCTCCTGAACTATGAGACAGTAAATTTCTGTTGTTTAAACCACTCAGTTGTGGTCCTTTGTTAGGGCAGCCCCAGCAATCTAACATTGGCCTTGTGGCCCTGTGGTTCTGTTATTCACCTGTTGGACCTTTGTTCTACAGGTCATACCACAGATGGTCTCCCAGAGTGACCTGTGCCCCCACTGTGTCAGGGTCCCTCTCAGAGCAATGCTCCATTAATGCTCACACTAATGAGGAATGCAAGGTTGAGAGAGGGGTCTTCTGGAAGGATGGATAGGGATGGTATTGGACCCGGAGACAGGCGGCTGCATGTATCTGCCTCCATCCCTTCTGCATGTTCCTTTTCCCCTGCATCGATTAGAGATGTTGAAATCTGGCCTCCACTTGCTCCCCTTTCCTGCGGAGCAAGGAGCGTTGAGCCAGCATGGGTATATTTGGCTTTATTTTCTCCAAGTGCTTTCTCCATGGGACCCTCCTGTGGGTTCCCAGCTGACCGCCTATTTGCACCACACAGCTAGGAGAGATGGCCAAGAAAAGCGAGCTGCTGGAATGCTCAGCGCCCCGAAACGTTACCCTTCGTGGTAGTTTGGTTCTTGCCAGTTTGTCCTTGTAAAACTTTTATGAAGATGTTGTTGTACTTGCATTGGAGGTTGAAAATTGCTGTTAACTTTGCTAAGACCCGTGTCCCCCAGGAATGTGGGACACTAAGGAAATGCCTCTGGCCCTCCCTTCTGGATGGTCGCTCCACTGCAGCAGCTGCCTGCGTGGAAAGTTGAGCTGGATGGATGGATTAGGGACATCAGCTAGGCCTTTGTTTAAAAATATTTAAAATATGTTTGAACCTCCCTTTATCAACAAAGAACAGTTCCTTTCAGCAGAGAGAAGTTTTTCATTTCCATGTTTTTTTATGATTTTGTTTGGTTCTTTTGTATATTCGCAACTTCAGAAAAGTGGTCCCATTCACGTTTTGAAAAGTACAAAAGGCGCTGCATAGTTATGTTCTACTTTGCTTAAGGGAAAAGAGCAGTTAATTCTACTAGGAACATAATGTTTATGAAGATAATCTTCTCTGGCTTGAGTTAATTTTTTCTGGTGCTGAGCTTTGACGATTAAAAGAAGAAAAGAACGTGTTTGAGAATGTGCATATTTAAAACTTCTTTGAAATTAGGACTTAATGGAGGTATATTTAGTGATGAGGATGAGCTTTGGAAGTTAGGAAGAAATTAAAAAAGAGGGTCCTATGTCAAGATCTGCTGTTCTTAGAACCAGAAGGAGTATTAATCCACTCAAAGTCCTTGACTATTAGGTATTTTGAGTTAAATGTCAGAATAAGGTAGCGTTTTCCTAAAAGAAGATCCAGGTTTTTCCTTGCCTTCTTCCGGGATGATCACAGTCTTGTGTATCAGGTTTCTGCTTAACTTCAGATCTTCCTTGGGCATTTTGCCCAGTGTTGTTAGAAACCTGAGATACTTCTCTACATACATGCAGGAAGGGCCAGCATGTTGCACAGCTCCGGGGGCCCCATTCATCTTAGAGTGCGAGGATTAGACCAGGGTGTGAAGGGTGCCGGCCAGAGCTGGGCCGTGTGTGGCCCTGCATGCAGGTGCTAACAGGAAAGGTGTGGGTGGAGGTCCCTGCTTCTTTGGTTGATGAATACATAATTATTTTTAGAAATGGACTCTAGCCATAACTCTTGATATTCTGTGTCCTTAAACCCAATCATCCATCTCGAGGAGTATTTGGCCAACTCTGAGTTATGGCTTTGCCTTTAAGCCACCAGCTCAGCCACAGCTTGATAGGGGTAAGGCCACAGCCTGTGAAAGATCAATCTGGAGAATTATTAGTTGTCTCTTAAGGTTGCTTTAAAATTCCTTGAGGGCCAACGCTGAAGTTTAGGAAAAGAGTGTGCTTGTATTTCTCTGTTTTATACCTTTCTCCTACAAATATTCCTGTCCTTCGATTGGTTCTAGAGGCTGGGACCTGGGTGAAGAAGATGAAAAGGGCTTTAGATGAACATTCTAGAAAATTTCAAAAGGTTCAGGGTCTTGGATTGAGGTTAGTGATGTGCCACCGATGACCGAAGTTCCACTATGTCCTGAAAGGATATTTGTCTCCAGCCAGTCACATGTCAGTCGTTCATCAGACATTTAACAAACAGCACTTACATCTATTAGGTTGAATTCCATGAACTTGCCATTTTTGTAGGTCAGAAATGGTTGAATATTGGCAATTTCCTGTGGTCCTACCCGGACCTGCATGCCTTGTGGTGGGCTGGGATTCTCGCCTCGGCACTTACTTGTGCGTGACATTGGGCGGGTCACCCACCCTCACTGTACTGCAGTTTACTGCTCTGGACACGGGGATAATGTGGTACCATGTCGTAGGGTTGTTTTCGAGATTAAATATATCCAGTTATATAAAGCACCTAGAGCAGGGCCTGGCACACAGCTTACTCTGTGTTGTTACATTATTTATTCATTCTTATTACACCTTCACAATTTCTGCCATATCTGTGTACCACCTGTTCAGTCATTTATTTAATATTTTTCGTTAAAGTGACTGCAATTCTAAAAACTAAAATACCTTATTTTGTTGATTCTTAGTTGCTTTTCTTTTTTTGTATCTTATCATCTCTGATATTGAAATGTCTTAAAATCCATGGCATATCCTGGTTTAATTGTTTTCTTGTCCACTAAAAGATGTTATGGTTGATGGAATCTTAGATTTGGTGAAAAATGGTATTTTTTAAAGGCAATTTTATCAAGAATTTGTGCTGGTTATCTTTTGGTTATTGTTTGTTTTGTTTGTGCTGGTTATGTCTTTTGTTTTAAAAAGTCCACCTGTGTACCACGTAGACTCCTCTGTGGATCGGCAGTGGCTCGTGGCCTGCGTTTTGGGAAACACCAGGTGCCGTGAATGGTTTTCAGATTGTATTCTGTGGAGCAGTTTGGAGGGCTCTGCCAGGAGCAAGGAGACAGAAGGAGCAGCTTCAGAGCCTCTTCACCCAGCGCAGCCCTGCTTTTATCCGTCTCGTGTATTGGAGTTTTACTTAAGGGTTGGTTTATAGAAAGAAACGTGGTTTGAAAACCAACAGAGAGCCATCCTTTGCCACCCTAACAGTCTGACAAGGTCCCACGGGCTGGGCAGGATGAGGGTGCAAAGGATTCTGTCCGTCGCTGGGGCAGGAAGAGCACACTGGCCAGGGCTCTGTCCACTGCTGGAGCACGCTGAGTACCACAGAGGAGGCTGGAGACAGGAATGTCTGGCCTGGCACACGTTGCCTTCAAGGAGGGCATGTGTTCTTTGCAGGCTGCTTTCTGGGATGGAAGTGGGCTGGTAAAGTGAAGTATGAGGCCTCCCCGACACAGAATGGACTGGACAGGAATGCAGTACAGAGAAGGAGAGGGCTGATGGATCGTTCCTGCTAAGACCTGTAGATCTTCTGTTAGACGGAAGTGTCTGATGGCATTTTTAAGATTTGCCGAGCAGCCTTTAATTTTTGTTTCCTTGATTTTTTTTTTTTTGGCAGCACCTTCTTGCTTTGGATGAAACCGGAGCTTCCTAGAAACAAAGGGACCTCCTGACTCTTCTTCCCTTTTCTGGGCCTGGTGTTTTCTGTGTACCCAGAGTGCAGCATGGGGAATTCGAGGGAGCCGGGTTTACCTTTTCTCCTCCGGGAGGAGAGGCTTGTCTACAAAGCAAGGAGTCTGTCTTTGACTCCTTTAAAGTCACTTGGTCTGACAGAGACAGTTTCCCTGCTAGCTTCTTGAACCCTGAGCTGAGCAAAAACTTACTTAATTGTCCAAAGTAGTATATGAGGTTAGTGTGGAAGACTTCATGCATTCCTGCTTTGACTTTTATCTGCGAGAGAGCTGAGAACTGAGCGAGACATTCCTGCTTCCTGAGACCTCCCTGGGCCACATACTGCATCCTGTAGAGGAGGAGGGGCTCCATCGCTTCAGGTCTAGGGTATAAATAGTTCCAGAGGGCTTTGGAATCAGGCTGGGTCAATTATGTAGAAAAAATAAGGCCTAATAGCCATGGCCCTTTCCACCCCAAAATGTCTTTAGCCCCAGGGGTTTTAGCAACCCAGTGGAGTCCAGGAGCACCAGGAGCCTCTACTGGCTACTTCCCCCTCCCAGCACATCTTGATTTGTTGAGAAAGTGCATTTGAATTAGGTTTAGAGAAGGTAATATGCATATTGCGTAGAATACAGGGCTTTTTGTTCAAGGCTGTCCGCATTAGAAAGTAGAATTATAGCCAAGTGTAGATTTACATGGAGCATCTTTGGGTTTATTACAACCCTAGACTTTATGGTTTGGAGCCAGGACAGTGCTTTCCAAATTCTGTCTTCGTCAAGGGGCTTTGCAGTCCTCAGATTTTGCTTTGGTGGCACTGGTTACAAGATAAGACTCACAGTTACAAAATTCCAAGCTGAGGATTATCATCTGGAGCCACTCCACAGTGGGATCCTCGATGTGACTCTTCACTCTGTCACTCACAGCACCTGTCACAGCGTATGCCACCCAGATGGTGCTCAGTAAATTTATTGAACAAATTTATAAACTTACAAGTTGCCTTCTGTTTGGATAATGCTGCTCACTCTTTCTGAGACCTTGTCCATTACCTTGCCCCCCTGAGATCGTATCATGTTTAGAGGTGGGAAATAAATGTTTGTTGTGCTCAGTTTGGGACTATGGAGAACTTTGGGGATGGGGGAAGTCGGGAAGGATGCTTTGAAAAGCAAATGACTCTTCTGTCCAGTTGTTAATAAGAGCTGAGGTTACAGTTCATTGGAATGAGTTTTGTTTTTGCTGAAACGTAGTAACCAGTTGATCTATCAACAACTATTTGAGTGCCTACTAGGCAGGCAATAAATCAGTGATTGATAGATTTGGAGATGGGTAAAACAGTTGATTTAACTTTTATCTCTCTCAAATCCAGAGAATAATTAAAAAGTCATTTATTTTTCCTATTGGGAAAGGTAGTATGTGACAGTGATTAAAAGCAATGACTGGGAGCGTGGTGGGGAAAGGGAAGACAGAATGGCTGGTTTGAACTTGGTCCAGCTGACTTCATGTTTCTTTGGGTATGTCACTTCTGAGCCCAGGCTCCCCTTCATCGCATGGGGGCAGTAATCTCTCTCTCCTGCCCACCTCATAGGGAGGAGGCGACGTGACCCGTATTATGAGTTGTAAGGATTGACCACCCTGAGGTGGTTGTCAGTGATGGGGGAGAGAGAATCTAAGAGTGGCCCTCAGGGGGTGCAGAGGACACCAGGTGCCTCAGGCTTGTGACTGGTTGCATTTGGTTCTCCTGCCCTCCTTGGGTACTGATTCACCCAATGTCCTTTGTTAGATATGTTTCCCAGTTTAGCTTCTGTCTTAGCTCAAGATCAACAAGTTACTGTGTTCAAAGGTGAATGAATTGCATCTGGTACATCTTGTCCTTGTATCTTATGGCAAGGACTAAAAGGTATTCTGGGAGTTTGCCAAAGTGAGCACTGGCTTCATCACCAGATAAGAACATAGTTACTTGGAAAGGCCAAAGCCCTGAAAGAGAGCACCCTTTCTGGTCCAGAATTTCCTACCGATCACAAGTGCTTATTGAAAATTATCTTTTGCATATTCACTCTCCTGTCCTTCCCAAGGGAAAGCTGAGTTGCTTCTCAAGTTTGTCTTGCAATCACTGGGGTGAGAATTCTGGTTGTGTTGAAAAATTAGAGTTCAGAAACAAGCAAATACAGGCTGGTCTTTTTGGAGGAAGAAGGAAGCTCAGCTTACATGAGCTTCTGGCCCCGCATCTCCATGGCTCCCCGGTGGGAAGTGACCCCTTAGCTGTGGAAACCGGGCAGGCGGGTGGATGCTTTGCCTTCTGACTGCCATTGTCACACCCCTTAGCTGCTGCCTCCTCTCCCTCTCCTGGAGGACTAGTGCAGTTCAGCATGGAGATAAATTTCTGGCCTAAGTAGACCTCCTTCAAATAAGATTATGTTCTTCTATGGCTAAGATGTTACTCATTCTCCAAGGTATATGCTTGCATCTAGAAGTGATAGCATCTTATTACCATAATAATGTTAGATAGAATCATATGGAAGTGCCATTTTTGTAAATAAAAAATTGGCAAATAGTGGCCATTTCATACCGTTCTTCCCACCACTTCTTGAGAGTGTTGCGTTGTGATTTCTGTCATATAGTCAATTTCAGATAGAAAGTAGGAAGCCTACTTGAGTATGTTCCATATCTCTACTTGACCTGTTTTCTTCGGTCGAGGCAAGTAATTTTGAAAATGTTCTCGAAGGCTCATCTTCATCAGAGTCACCTGGAAAGCATGTTAAAAGCCCAAAGTCTGTGTCCCAGTCCCAGAAATTCTTATTGGGGTTGTATGTGTGGCTGGACTGTGCAGTTTTTCTTTGTTTACAATTTTTTCCTTGAGGTAAAATTCACATGGAGTGAAATGTACAAATCTTAAGTATACTATCCCATGGGTTTTGACAAATGTGTCCTCTTGTGTAACCCAACCTTTATCTTTTCTGTCAAGATAAAGGACAACGTGACCATCACCCCAGAAAGTTCTCTCGTGCCCCTTTGCAGTCATTGCCCACTGGACTGCATGTTTAATGATGCCCGGGGCTTCTTATTAATAGCGGTTGAAGCTGGAGAGCCGCTGTCAGTTAATGAACAACAGTACAGCGCAGAAGTTTGATTTGTTTGGCAGGAAGGATCAGGGACTAAGGTTGCCATCCTGAATTCAAGGTTCTTGACTTCTGTAGATCTTGGATCCTATTGATAGGGACTATATATATATATATTTTTTTCTTTTTTTGTGGGGAATACCAGCCCTGAGCTAACATCTGTTGCCAATCTTCCCCTTTTTGCTGAGGAAGACTGGCCCTGGGCTAACATCCGTGCCCATCTTCCTCCACTTTATATGGGACGCCACCACAGCATGGCTGACAAGCGGTGTGTCGGCGGGCGACCGGGATCCGAACTGGCGAACCCCGGGCTGCCAAGCGCGGACTAAACCGCTGCGCCACCGGGCGGCCCCAATAGGGACTATATTTTAAAAAGATATTTTTGCAACTTGGTTAGAAGGAAATTGCAGTACATTCACCTTTGGGCCTGCCTTGCTGCCCGCTTCCGAAATCAGGGTGTTTTCAGTTCTGGGTGTGGAGCCTACATTGTTGTTCAGAGTTTTAGCTTGTTCAGGCTGCTAGAGCAAAATACTGCAGACAGGGGAGCTTATAAACAACAGAAATTTATTTCTCACAGTTTTGGATGCTGGAAGTCTGAGATCAGGGTGTCAGCACTGTTGGGCGCAGGCCCTCTTCTGGGTCACAGTGGATACAATGCGTTGTATCCTCGCGTTGCAGAAGAAGCTTGGGAGCTCTGTGGAGCCTCTTTTATAAAGCACAAATCCCATTCCTGAGGGGTCCACTCTCGTGCCTTAAGCACCTTCCAGAGGCCCCATCTACTAATACTATCACCTTTGGGGGTAAGGATTTCAACATATGAATTCTGGGGGGTCACAAACATTCAGACCATAGCAGAGCCTTCGCCTGCCAGGCTGTTGCTTGCTCTTATCCCCTCTTGTAGGGGTCCCCTGTAATTCCGTGGTTAGGGTTTCCCAGCTGCTCGCTTGTCTATGGCTGTTCCCAGTCATTCTAAGTGTGGAAGACTGCGCCATCCTTGGCCTCTTCCTGGTGACTCACTTGAGCACCTGTCTCCCTTCACTTTATGACATTGCCGTTTATTTTTCATAATGTAAAGGTTTGTCCTTTGACACACATTATCTCATTTGATCCAGAGCTGGTTGTTGACACACACATAGCCCCACCCACCACTGGAGAGAGAATGCACATGCAGTAGTACAACTTAGAAGAGTCAAAACATGATAGGTAGTCAGAGGCGGGAACGATGATAGTGACTTGAAGCGTTCTGGAAAGATCACATGGAGGCATTGGCTAGAGCTGGACCATGAAGAATGGGCGGGGCCAGGGATTGGGGCATAAGGACCTTCAAGTGACCTAGGTGAGTTTATGATGACATCTTGCTTTTAAGTAGCATTTGATACTCGTTAGCATTCTTGACCTTCTCTTTTCTTTTCTAACAACTCTGTGAGTTAGATGGGGCTGGTGGTTAAATCCTATTTATTGTTGAGAAGTTGAGGCACAGAGAGAAAAAGTGATTTGCCCAAGACTACAGAGTGAAATTAGTGGCAGCCTGCGCTTTTGACCCTTGCTATCTTGAATGTCCTGTGTCACCTGACCACCTGCTGGTCTCCAGCCGCTCCCCGCCCCTCCCAGAACACCTTCATTGCTGGTTTCCTGAGGTGTTTTGTTCTGCACTGTGTGGTGCTACTAAAACAAAATATTTAAAAAATATCATTTCCCCTGTAACCCATAGCATCAAACACATTTCTTTATCTTCTAGAGTCAAGCTGGTCCTGATCTTAATTTGATACTTTTAAGGTAATTGAGGAGGACAGAGTTAAGAGTATGTTTGGACTTTTTTTTCTTTCTTGAGATTGTAGAGAAGTATTAGATTTCAGAGTCTAAAGTTAACGTAGTAGTCACTAGCCAGATGTGGCTACTTAAATTTAAATTACAGTCTTGTGCCGCATGAAGACGTTGCGGTCAATGACGGACTGCACATATGATGGTGGCCCCATAAGGTTAGTACCATAGCCTAGGTGTGTAGTGGGCTGTATCATCCTGCTTTGTGTGAGTACACTCTATGATGTTCGCACAGTGACGAAATTGCCTAATGATGCATTTCTCAGAATGTATCCCCATTGTGAAGTGACGCATGACTGTAGTTATAAATAAGTAAAACTTAATATTCAGTTCCCCAATTTCAGGAGCCACATGTGGCTCATGGCTCCTACATTGTCAGTGCAGAAATAGAATATCAGCATTATTGCTGAAGGTTCTGTTGGACAGCACTGGTGTAAAGCTGCAGTCTCAACTGAGTGACTTCTCCATAACCTCTGATCCTCTGAAAGCTCTAACTTCTCCATAACCTCCGACCTTATAAGGTAGGCTTGGAGTGCAGAGGAGTGCGATGGAGTTGTCTGTGGTACTGACACATGTCTCAGGCCATGTTCTGTGGTTCGTCTTCCTAAAAGACTCTCGAGCAGTCATCTGTTTTTTCACGGAGAGGGACAACCTCTCACTTTAGCTGTTGGACTGACTCTTGTATGGGTGCTACTGTGGTTGGGTAGCATGCCATGATAGAACCAGAACCAGTGTGTGGCACATTCTTACACGGTCATGTGTGGCTGGGTCACCGTATAAGAGTGAAGACATATGCCTGTATCTGGGGAGGCATGGTCAGGGAGGACAGCTGCAGCCAGAGAAGCTCCTGTACAAAGGAATGAGCTGCCATGTCGCAGCCTCCGCCCTTAAGAATGTTCTCTGTTGTGGTTGCTGGTCTCTGACTGGAATTTGATGTGTGCATTCTTTGAGTTTGCAAGAATAAAACCCTGAATGCAGAGTTACAGGTGAGGGACTGCTCTTAGTTCAAGTGTATCGAGGCAGGTCGTTTTATGCACAGTGGTTTATATGGAGAGTATCCTTTTGGAAGGGTGAGGCAAAGAGGCTCTTGTATGTCTCAGCATGTACACTGCCTCTGACCAGATGGTGAGACATCCCAAGGGCTCTACTCCAGGTTTGAGTCTTTATTCTACCAAGATTATGGTTTATGAAGCATGGAAAAGAATCACTTTCATACTAGCTGTCGAGAAAAGGCATTTTCTTTTTTTCAGTTTTCCACGGCCATTATTAGGTTATTGTCTCCTATTGAGTTTTCTGTGGCCCAGTTCTGAGCTAGACCTGAATCAGAAAAGGAAAGTTCACTCTTTTCTCCACCAGGTCATCATGTATTTATGAATTAAAAGCCCCTCTATTTAACTGAGGCTGCTGGTAATGACTGAATGGTTAGTGCTGGGATGCTTGTGACTTTGGGTTGGGTTGTAGAACTCCATGGTAGAGGTGTTGACTCTCTCTTTAGAATGCTGTCTTCATTCTTGTCCTGAATTCAGCCATTTCCTTTAAAAAAAACCCCAAACACCTAATTGAGAGATTTTCATACAATAAACTAACCATATAAAGATTCAAAATGCAGAACATTTCATTACCCCTGAAAGTTTCTTGTCCCTTGGCAGTCCACCCCTTCCTCTACCCCAGCACCAGACAATCACTGATATGCTTTCTGTCACTAGATAAGTTTACATTTTCTGGAATTCTATATAAATGCAAACATGCATTATGTATCCTTTTTGGGGGGAGTGGAGGAAGTCTGGGTTGTTTTATTCAGCATCATATTTTTGAGGTTCATCCATGTTGTAGCATGCATCAGTGTTTTGTTGCTTTTTATTGCTGAGTAGTATTCCATTGTGTGGATATACTACATTTTATTTATTCATTTACTTGTTGATGGCTATTGGGTTGTTTCCACTTTTTGGCTTCCACAAATAAAGCTGCTATGACTATTTGAGTACAAGATTTGTGTGGACAAATGTTTTCATTTCTCTTGTGTAAATACCTAGGAGTGGAATGGCTGGATCACTTGTTAGGTGTATGTTTTACTTTATAAGAAACTGCTGAACTGTTTTCCAGAGTGACTGTGCTGCTTTGCATTCCCAAAAGCAGTGTATGAGAGTTCCTATTGCCCCACATCCTTGCCAATACTTTGTGTCATCAGTCTTTTTAACTTCAGCCATTCTAGTGGGTTTGTCCTGGTATCTTGTTGTGGTTTTCTTTTTCACTTCTCTGATGACTAATGATGTCTAGTGTCTTTTCATGTGTTTAGTTGTCATTCCTATCTTTTCTTGGTGAAGTGTCTATTTAAGTCTTTTACCCATTTTTAACATGGGCTGTGTTCCTATTATTGAGCTTTGAGTTCTTTATATATTCTGGATAATCTTTTGAATCTTATAGTAATTTTTTTATCTTCGTAGTCAAGTAAGAAAGCCTAATCTTCATTTTAGTGTTTAAAACTGAACTCACAGGCCAGCCTTGGTGGCCTAGTGGTTAAGTTTGGCGCTCTATGCTTCAACGGCCTGGGTTTGGTTCCTGAGCACAGACCTACACCACTCATCAGAGGCTATGCTGTGTCAGCAACCCACATACAAAATAGAGGAAGATTGGCAACAGATGTTGGCTCAGGCTGACTCTTCCTCAGAAAAAAAATAAAACTGAACTCACTCCAAAACAACCCTATTCTGCCATTCTTCTTCATCTCAGGTGATAGCAGTTCTATCCTTGGAGTCGTTCTTGACTCCCTTTTTTCTCCCCCATCCACATCCAACCCATCAATAAATTCTGCTGGCTCTACTTTCAAGATACATTCAGAATCCAACCACTTTCCACCACCTCTACTTCTAGTACCCTATTCCAATCCACCATCATTTATCTTCTGGATTATTGCAAGAAACTCCTAACTAGTGTCCCTTCATCTAGCCCCCCACTTCCTGCCACAGCCCCTACCCCGTCTTTTCTCAAAGGTAGCAGCCAGAATAATCCTGTTAAAACATAAGTCAGACCATGTTACTACTCTCTTCAGAATTGACCACTGACTTCCCAATGATTTACAAAGGCTTATAAAATCCTTCGTGGTTTGGCCTGCTGTAACCTCTCTCCCCTTTTCTCCTCCCACTCTCCATCTGCCTTGCTCACTCTGTTCCAGCCACACTAGCCTCCTTGCTGTTCTTCAGACATACCAGACTTGCCTCAGGTTTTTTGCACGTG
Source organism: Tapirus indicus (assembly GCA_031878705.1). NCBI lineage: Eukaryota > Metazoa > Chordata > Mammalia > Perissodactyla > Tapiridae > Tapirus > Tapirus indicus. Next base: position 22,834,263 of record CM062938.1, read on the forward strand.
CTGCTGTTCCCTCTGTCTGGAATAATTTTCTTCCCCCAGGCATGACTCACTCCCTTTATCTCCTTTTAGTATTTGTTTAAATATCACCTTCTGCTCAGTGTATAAGTTTAATTTTGAATCACTTCCCTTTACCCCTGGTTCCAAACACCAAATATAAAAAGAAAATTAAAGATGTAATTATGCTCAAAAACAAGATAAGCATATCTAGGGGAAAAAATAGAACAGAAATACAAAGCAAAAATTGACGCTGAAGCCACAGTCCCGTTGCGCTGTGAGTCTGAAGGAGGCAGTGGTGCACTGCTCCACTCCGGTGGGGCAGTGGGAACTAAAAGCCCATGTCGGAGGGGACTGGAGCCAGACTTACTGCTTAAAACCAAAGTCGGGGCTGGGCTGCTCCAGCTGTGAAAGGAGGTTAAAACATTCAAGACAATTACTGCCCCGGGGAAACCTCGGGCAGTAGGAAGAAACAGATACAGCCTTGCAGCTCACACTTGGGCCAAGGCCGCCTGAAGGCGTGATGACTGAAGTTTACCAGTATCGCTATGTCCTGGGGGTCCTGATCTGTCAATACAAAACCTTTTCCAGGTTTAGGGATCCTGGGGGAAATAACCACTCTGGGGGGGTGTGTGTGCAGAAAAGACCCCCCCATCCCGTGGTCCCCTGTCCCCCCGACCCCCCGCCACTAACTCTGACTCCTTGGGTTTGCAAAACAAAATAACAAAACATCTAAGGAGAATTAACTCTACAAAGATAGCCAACAAAATCAACAATGAGAAATTAATTTGTTCGAGATTAAATAGAAAATAGAGCAGTCTGACGACGACTTTATAATGCATGTTTAGAATTATCAGAGATGAAAGAAGGAATTACAGCTGTAAGAAAGAATAAGGAAATATGAAACAGGCAGAAAGGAAATGTTAATAGGTAGATATGAAAAGGAGTAACATATAAAAGGGGAATGAAAAACAGGCATTGAAATTTAAATCTTAATAAATGAAACTCCAAACTGGACAAAGATGCACATAGGATTAGTGAATTAGAGGATATGCTGAAGATTTTACCCAGAATACAGTAGAGGAGGAGTAAAAATATTTTGACAGAGTAGTTGGGTGACATGAAGGGCAGACCTAAGCATCTAACACAGATCTGATAGGTGTTCTACAGGAAGAGAGTAAGGGCAGTAGCAGATTCAGCACTCTTCAGAGAGGTGAAGCCTAAGAATTTTCCAGAAGCAATATAAGACGTGAGTTTTCAGATCGAAAACACAGAGTGCTTTGCTTAACAAGATGTATTAAAATAAATCCACAAGTCCACCCCCAGACATGTTGCAGTGAAATAGCCCAACATAGGTATAAAGCAGAAATCTCCTAAAGGGATGATTAGGCACATACGTGTGGTGATGGATTGTAATTAGTATTTGGGTGGTGAACATGATGTAATCTCTGCAGAAGCAGAAGTATAATGATGTACACCTGAAATTTATACAATGTTATAAACCAATGTTACTGCAGTAAAAAGTAAATTAAAAAAAGCCCCCCAAAAATTAAAAAAAAAAATAAATAAAGCAGAAATCTCCAAAACTACCGCAAGAGAGAAGAGAGATGACCTACAAGGAAGTAACAATTTAAGGAAGTCTTTTTTTTTTTTGGTCTACAGTTCTACTTCATCTCAAGCCTTAATCCTAAATACTAAGGCAGTAAGTTATTGCTTACAGCCCAGTGGAAAGGTTTGCTCTCAGGCAGCCACAAATTCAGTCTCGTGGAATGGGGAGGGGACATGTGTTTGAGTGGCCACCCTCTGTTACACACTGTATTGGAAGTTGGGGTGTTTCCTCCCATGTTTTATAGATGAAGAACCTCGAGGCTCAGAGGGACCGAATGACATGCTCAAGGCCACGGCTGTGAGCAGTGAGTTCAGACTGTGGCCCAGAGCCCATGCTCTGTCCGCCTCTCCTCAGGGTGATAAATCAGCTAAGCAGAAGTCCCGAGTGATCTAGAGTTAGTTCTCCAAGCTTAGGTGTAAGTTAAAGATCTCATGCTGCAGCTCCTATTGTGGGGGAAGATCTTTTTCTCCAGAGTTGTGAGTGGTCTCCTGGCTTCTGGCTGTGGGTCAGCTGCATCCTGATGAAGGAGATAGAAGGATGGCTGGTTATCCTCCCGCACCAACAGACTAATCACCTACCTGCTGTATTCTCTACACCACCTCACAGTTAAAAAAAAAAAAGACCTATTTCCTGTATTAACATGTTGCTAGACCAAGTTAGTGCACTTACTATTTGCTATTATGTATTACCTTTTTCTTCGGGTTAGGAAAATTGATATAGGTTGGTAACTTTCTTCCTTCCAAGGTGTCTTTTGGTACCATGTTGAATTTCAAACATTTCACTTTTTACATCTTCCCCCTTCAGTTAGATAAGGACCTGAGAGCTTTGCAGAGGTAGGAACTAGGCTTTTGCCAGTTAAGGATTTGGGGGGAAATATCTGAAAGTAGACAGGAGACATATTAGGAAGATCACTGATTTATGGAGTGGGTAGAGTGTGCTTGAGTTGGGGGTGCTGTGGGTGGATTTATTATGTAATAAAGTCATCAAGTTTCTGCTTTCTTAAGAAATCAAGGGATTGAGATATAAAACAGTAATATGTCCGATACTTGGGCATTTACGAATGAAATAAGTAAGCCTAAGAAATAGTATTTCCCTTTCTGGAGATTGCCTGCAAAATGTGACCACCATCCTGGATTTGGCATTTTCATTTCCATTGCCACATCTATCTTAATTGACCCAGTATTTGGCTGAATGTATTATAGATGTTTGCATGTTCCTAAATTTGGGCCTTTGGCCTGTGGAGGCAGAGGGTCACAAAGCTCAGTTTGTCCTTCTCCCTAACTGTGAACCAGGTGTATATACTCTGCTGCCCCCTGGACTGGACCACCCATCACTTCTAGAGTCCATTACCTAGATCCCTGCCAGCCCTTCTCTTTGTCTCATTGTTATTTCTTTTTTATTTTTAACTCAGGCTTAACCAAACAGCTAAGAAGATATTAGGACAGGAACCATTCTTAGCACTTGGATTGGATGAAGCATGTTACTTTCTTTTCAGCAGTGAGGCAGTAATGGGAATATATTTGATGTCTACTGCAGCAGGGTGGCAGAGAGCCCGGGCTCATAGGCTGCCTGGGTTTAAGTCACAGCTCTACCACTCTCTTGTGTGTGACCTTGAGCAAATCACCTCTCTGTTTTGGGTTCCTCATCTATAAAACGAGAATACTAAGAATACCTCCCTCAAAGATTGTTAGGATCAAATGAATTAACACCTGTAAAGCTAGTAAAACAGTGCCTAGGACACAGCAAGCACGCAGTAAGTGTTAGTTATTATTATTATCACTGATGTTTTAGTGCCAGGCAGTGCTCTGGAAGTTTAATGTGTTATCTCTAATCTTCACAACAATCTTCTAATGTCAGTATTGGTATCCTTATGTGTGGATGATGAAAGTGAGATGGAAAGAATTCTGTCTGTGCTAGGAGGCCCACCCAGGAGGCATCAGTTGGTCTGTGTGGGCCTAAGGCTCTGCTGGTTGCCCTGGACCCTGCGGCCTTCTCTTTTGACAGGCCCTGGGAAGCAGCCCTGTCCTCTTGACCTAAAGCTTTGGTGCAATCAAAGTGAGAGCTGGGTGTACCCTTCAGTCAAGCACACATGACAAAGCAAGCCAAGGCCAAGGCCTGACCGATTCAGCTGGTAAAGTTACCATGAGCTGCTTTTAGATTCAGACAACTTATTACTTGCATAGACAGCAAAAGGAAGAGTAGACAAAGGTGCCAGCTCCCAGTGGTCTTTGTCACACACACCAAAAAAGTATGACACTGAAACAGAAGGGGCCAGACGACCACAGCATGAATTGTAGGATGCCCCGTTACTGAGGACTCAATTCTAGCCTACAACTAAGCGGTTTTACCTTCTGCACCTCTCTTCTGAGGGAAGCGGGGCAGGAAGCCTCATCTTCATCAGAACCCGGGAGGTAATGAGAAACTGTCTCATGACAGCCTCTTAGGGGAGACAGGGAGGTGAGTGGGAGACGGCCTAGAAGTGCACCTCACGATCCTCCCACCACCCCAAGTCCTCTCCTGTTCATCAAGGATCACAGGCGTTCTAGGTTTTGCCTGTGTGGCCCATGTGGATACACGCGAGGATGGCGTGGCCGAGCCGTTCCCCTCTCGCCTCTGGCCCACAGACCCACAGTCTCTCATCCTTTGACCTGAAGCACTTGGGTCCCATTTTCTGACTTCTCTCGTGGTACACACCAAGGCTAGTGAGCTTTCTAGGAATAAATGTCAAGTTTACTCAACCTTGAAGATAGAGACACACATGGAGTATAGTTTTTGTGTCTGTTATACACACTCACACAACATGGCCTTACCCTCACTTAGAAACACCATAAATACAGGTTTCTTTGTGTGTGAACTAAGAGCCACCTGGTTTCTTTAGTCGATAGCCTTGAAATTAGACACTACAAAAACCTGTCCATCAGTCTGACCCCCAAGAACTGAGTAGGTGAAGACTCCAGGAGCTTGTCCCCTGCATGCCCCCCTCACCTAGTACCCTAGAATGTTGGGGAGTGGGGGATGATAACACAAAGCAAAGGATCTCAATTAAAAACAAAAAGTCCAGAGGGCCTCTCTCGTCATCCATCTCTCGTATCAAATGCTGGTCACTGAGCTAAACTTTCAAGGTGCCCCTCGCTAGTGAGTGTGGGTTTAGGGAGTGGCTTTAACAAGATTGGCCAGGGCAGACCCAGCCTGGGTTATGACCTCCCCAGTCCACTCTTTGAGCAAGAACTTTTATAGCAGATGTAATAAAGCATAGATAGCTTAATGAGGTGAGGAATGGGCAAGAAACTGTCCTAGCTTGTGCTAATAATTCCTGATATATAGTGGCTGTCTCCAAGGAGCCTGAAGCACAGCTCAGACATTATCTCATTAGTCCTCCCCAAACCCCCACGGGGTAAGCAGGTGGCAGGCATTCCCCTTACTCTCAGGATCAGAGAGAATGGGGCACTTATGCGACTTGCCCAAGGTCATAGAGGGTGGCAAAGCCCAGCATATAATTTATTGCTTTAATGTTTGAACCTGTGGTTTCCGCTCCTCTTTATCCTCCCTCCTCACTATTAACAGATTAGGCAGGAATATTTTAATCAGGTGCTTCTCATCAAGTGTCCCTTCCTGAAGTGCTCTGGTTTGGAAACTCACCAGGTCAATTACAGAGAAGCAGGGACGGAATGGGGTGAATCTGTAGCCTATGGGTATAGCTGGTGAGTCCTCAAGGAACCCAGGGTGCCTTCTCCCCTACCCAGGGTTCTTGCCCACTCAGCATTTTTATCACTGCTGTCCTGCTGTCATGCATTCTTTGTGATGGGTTTCTTGCTTGATTACATGGTCTTGGGGATGTTGAATGGGGCTAGTTTCATTTCCACCCCACTCTCCTTTCACCGATCCTCCTGTTTGCACTCTGTTCATGGTGGCCTTGGGCCCCTGGCAGTACACCCTAATATACCCTCTTATCCCCTAACCCTGGAATCCTAATTTCTTTCTTTTTTGTGAGGAAGACTAGCCCTGAGCTAACATCTGTTGCTAATCCTCCTCTTTTTGCTGAGGAAGACTGGCCCTGGGCTAACATCCGTGACCATCTTCTCCTACTTTATATGGGACGCCACCACAGCGTGGCTGACAAGCAGTGCGTCGGCAGGCACCCGGGATCCGAACCTGCGAACCCCGGGCTGCCAAGCACGGACTAAACCACTGTGCCACCGGGCAGCCCCCTAATTTCTTAAGTACATTGACTTGTGCCACCTCACTCAGGCGTGTCGGGGCTGTGTCCTTTCCAGCACACCATGCCACTGATGGTAATTAGAGTTTTGCCCTACTATTTTTTTTCTTTTCTTTTTCAACTTTCCCTTTATTTGCATAATTCGTTAACAACAGCTTTATTGAGATATAAGTCACATACATACAATTCACCTGTAGAGAATGTACAATTCAGTGATTTTTAGTATATTCACAGAGTTGTATACCATCACCACAAGCAATTTTAGGACATTTAAGTTGTCTCAAAAAGAAACCCTGTACCTTTTAGCTCCTCTTCCCATTCCCCCATTCCTCCACCCTCCAGCCCTAAGCAACCACTCATCTACTTGTGTCTCTATAGATTTCCCTATTCTGGACTTCAATACAAATAGAGTAATATAAGATGTGGACATCTGTGACTGGCTTCTTTCACTCAGCATAGTGTTCTCAAGGTTCACTCATGTTGTAGCATGTGTCAGTACTCTGTTCCTTTTTATGGCTGAATAATATTCCACTGTATGGCTATACCACATTTTGTTTACCCATTCACCCGTTGATGGACATTTGGGTTTCTACCTTTCGGTTACTATGAATAATGTTATTATAGATGTTCACGTACAAGTTTCTATGTAGACGTATGTTTTCGTTTCTCTTGATTATATGGCTAGGAGTGGAATTGCTGGGTCAGGTGGTAACTCCATGTTTAATCATTTGAGGAACTACCTGATTGTTTCACCATTCTACATTCCCACCAGCAGTGTATGAGGGCTCTAATTTCTCCACATCCTAGACAATTGTTATTTTCTGTCTTTTTGATTACAGCCATTCTAGTGGGTGTGAAGTGGTATCTCACTGTGGTTTTGATTTGCATTTCCTTTATGGCTAGTGATGTTGAGCAGCTTTTCTTGTGCTTTTTGGCATTTGCATATCTTTTTTGGAGAAATGTCTGTTTAGATCCTTTCCCCATGTTTTAATTGGATAATTTGTCTTTTTATTTTGGGGTTGTAAGAGTTATTTTTATGTTCTAGTCCCTTATCAGATATATGATTTGCACATACTTTCTTCCATTCTGTGGATTTCTTTCACTTTCTTGATGGTGTCCTTTGCAGCACAAAAGATTTTACCTGGTTTTTTTGTTTGGTTGCTTGTGCTTTTTGTGTCACGTCTGTTGCCCCATCTCCCGCTTGCCAGGCACATGGGCCCACGTTGTATCTAATCCTCAGGAATACACGCGCGATTGGCAGAATCAGCACTGCCCTTCAGATGGAGAAACAAGGCTTGGAGGTTACATGACTCTTCCAAGGCCACTCAGAAGTTAAGTGGCAGTGCTGGGATCCACCCCGGCCAGTGGCTCATAGCCCATGTCCAACATAGTGTGGCACCAGCATAGAATGACAGGCTGTGCTCTTAGGCTGGACTCGAAAGTGTCTCCTCCGACCACTGTGTTAAGAATGCCCTTCTCAGAACAGTTACTTGGCAAATGTTGGATTATTCCTCTCATTTTACTTTCTATGTTTTTCCAATTAAAGAGACTTCCAAATAAAAATAAACTTAGAATCTTGATTGAGAAGTAATGAACTTACCTCTCAAAGGCCTTCCTTCCTTTGCATTCAGAAAACTACTCAAGATTACAGCAAGCTGGGCTTATTACATCCATTGGTTCCTTGTAAGAAAGTCCTTAAATCTCAGGGAGTCATTGTCTATTTTATAAAGAACCCCTAACTTGCACTTTTGTAATATTTGGGGATGTGTTTTTTCGGGCATATGGCAAAAGGATTTTTAGCTTTGTTTTTGTTTTGAGTGTTTGTGTCCATCTGTTTTGTGCGTGTTGAAGAAGGGAAATGACATTATGGTGTAACTTCGTCGAGTATTTCTGTGCTCAGGTGGTTCTCTTGGACAAGTCAAAGTGTTAGGATAACCAGAGCTTCGCTGCCGTCATCCTTGATTAGAATAGTGTTGATTGTTGAATCCACCCTGTGTGCTGGGTTAAGCCTCTCTCCGGTGTCTTTCTTGTGGGGCACTTGCAGGCGCCTGTGCTTGCCTTGACAGCTAGTGCGCGCGCGGTGCCTGGCCTGGCGCTCCAGCACCTGCAGAGAGCTTCCTCGAGGGTGTGCTCAGCTTGGCTGGACTGGCCCACAGGTGTCATTTTGCACGTAAAGTTTTCGTGGCACTTTTTATATCATGTTATCTTCACCATTATCTTCTTATGGTTACATAATATCCCATAGATTATGCACATTGTTTTGCTTGATTATATAGTCTGGAAAGAGGTGCATTTTTTCTAAGTTTTCACTGTTTGGAGAAGGACTGCTTGAAGATTTCATCATGTCAAGTTACTTCTTTGTTTTGGATTACTTTCTCAGGATCTATTCTAAAAATGGAATTAGGGGAGAAAGAAAGACGTAAAGAGCTTGGGCTTTGTTGCATGTTGCTAGGCCGATCACCCCCAAATGGAGCTGACTTGCGGTGTGGCCAGGTGTGTTTGCATCCACCCTACAGTCTTCCCTCGACGGCGTTTTAGCATTGGTTCGGTTTGGTGATTTTACTGTGCGTTAATCAGCAACAAGGTTGATGGTTTTTCTGTTCTTACTATAAACTGTTTATATACATCCCTAAACTCTCTGTCTTTTCATTCCTTTCTGTCATATCCTTATTCTGTTACTGATCATATGGAGAAGTTTTAAGAATACTTTGTTCTTTCTCCCCCTTTGTTGCTATCTATCTTGTCACTTGTCCTAAAGGAATTCCAGTAACTTGGGTTGCCTTATCTTTTCTTAGAATAACTTATGGGTGGCCAAACTGAACTTGTCTCTACATTGCTATTCGCTTGTCCCAGCAGGATTTATTAAATAATTCCTTTATACATCTTTATGTTATTCCTGGTTTGTGTCATATTAAGATCTTATAAAAATTTAAATGTGTTTTTAGAATTTCATTTCCACTTTTTTTTTCTATTTTCAGACCGGCGTTATCTAGTTGTAATGATTTGTTGGTTTATAGTACTCTTTTTAAATCTGGAAGAATGAGAATTCCACTTTTACCCTTTCCCCTCCAATGTATTTCTTCTTCATTTAATACCTCGTTGGTGTGTGTAAGTACCTAATCCTTACCTTTTTATAATAAGAACAGTCAAGTGTCATTTATTAAGTTGTCTTGCAATTTGAAGTAAAACCCTGTCAGTGAATTTCTGTGTAGAGATCAACACTTGTCATCTGGTAGCCATATGAGTCACTTTAAGAATGGATTTAGAATTAACTTTTGCTTAATGTTTTCAGATGCTTTTCTATAGTCTGTTGTGTACTTAAAAAAAATTTTATCTTATGAAACATCTCCTTACTTGTTTGAAACTGGAAATGGAAGTTCTAAATGGAGGTTTGTAAAGTCAGTCATGAGATATCCACAGTGTCATTTCTAAGTTTCAACATACTTATCTGACGAAATGAAATTCCAGGGGATGGGAGATACTCAAGTGAGAAGGTGGATTTGAAATACTTGCTGCTTTTCCCAGGTCCTGATATAGGCAACTTCTCAGTTCTGTTGACAGAGGATAGAGGTTGTTCTTGATTTTTCTCTAAAAAGTGGCACCCACTGCAGGAGACTCCAGTTTACTGTTCTGAAAACCAGAGCCCTCAGGGAAGAAATGCTGGTTTAATCCTCAAGCAGTTCCCATTTGGAAGTTTCCAGCAAACAGCAGCAACAGCCAGCTCCTTTGCTGTGCCTGGCGCCAATTTCCATCCCCGTTGCTGTGACAACAGGGGGAAAAATTGTATTCAGGTACTTCTGGATTCTAGATCCAGAAAAAGGTTTAGGCTAGGTTTGTTCAAAGAGCAAATAGAGTTTTCTGTTTCTTTGTACACAGAAGGGAAAAAAAGAATCCTTATGATTCAGGAGAGAAATGGGTGGGGCTGTCGTTTCCATTCTTTCACATAAATTATACGTCTTGATTCTAGCCACTACACCTTTTAAGAAAAGGACAGGGGCTGTTGTTTCATGTGAAATTCTGTACCATAGTGACACCCTACCCTGGCCGACAGCGGCAAAAGGACAAAAGGAAGGAAGTTTCCCTTTTAAATCCCCAGGAATTTTTCGCTGAGATAATATTACAGAGTGAAATGTCTCTCCTCCTATTAGTTCCGTGTTTGGCTCCTGTGTAACAGTAACCCACTTAGAAGCAGGCGGCCCTTTTGAAGTTATTTTAAACTTTCAGTGGAGTGTAGAGATATTGTAACCTTGGATAAGAACACCACCAGCCCTGGTTTCAGTTTTGCCCTTTCAGACATGTGGAAAGTGCACCAGCATATCTCAAGGATTTTGTACTGAAAGCTTCTTAAAGAGCTGGTCTTGGTTTCAAAGCTTGGCTTGATATACCGTACTCAAGGGAACATCGTTCTGTTTCTCCAGATATTTGACCTTGTCTGACATAGTCTTTTGGCTTTGAAGTTCCGGTAGATTCTTTGTCCATTAACAAAATAATGAAACTGTGATAGTCAGCCTCATTGGGCTCTGAAAAATTTGAAGAAGGACCATCTTCATATTTCAGCATAAAACCAGATGTTGGATACCTGCACCGGTGATGGGCAGGTATATGCATTGCTTGTTGTTGCCATTTTGCCCTAGCAGCTCCTTATTCAGAATTGCTAAGGCCAGCGCCGTGGTGTAGTGGTTAAGTTCAGTGCACTTGGGTTCGTGGGTTTGGATCCCGGGCGCAGACCTACACCACTCGTCAAGCCATGCTGTGGTGGCAGCCCACATACAAAATAGGGGAAGATTGGCACAGATGTTAGCTCAGGGCTGATCTTCCTCAAGCCAAAAAAGAGGAAGATTGGTAACAGATGTTAGCTCAGAGCAAATCTTCCTCACCAAAAAAAAAGAAAGAAAAGAAAAAGAAATGCAAATGGGATGTTCACTGCCTCTTCTAGAAGTTATAGGACCTGTCTGTGTCTGGGAGAAAATTGGGGCTTCTCAAAACAATCACCCTGGTTATTGTGTCTGCCATCTCTGTAACACCCAAATCCACATCATACTCTGGTGCCACCTGGGAGTTATTTTTGATTGTGGGAGTGGTGAAGGCTGCTGGTCCTTTCTGCACCATGTCTCCCTGAGTCATCCCTGTGCTGTGTTCCCAGCCATCCCAGCCCAGGTCCTGGATGGCTCCCAGAGCAGCCATCCCAGACAGTCTCCCTCTGAGTATCCACTGTCCTATGCAGGTTGCCTGTGGGGTCTTTCTTTGACCTGACACAGCGCTTCTCAGCAGGACCCATAGAATCTGCTGGAACACCTGGAGAAAGGGACCTCTGTCCAGCAGCGCATATGAAGTTTTTAATCAAAGTAATGCATGTATATGTTTATAAAAAGGCAGAGTACTTCATGGCTTATAATAAAAAAGAGCATTCCTCTCTTCCACCCTTTCCCATCCCTGATTGCTATTCTCAGAGGCAACTATTTTTCAATTATTTAGTGGTTTCTTCTGCTATTCACTTCTGTGGATATTTGTAAATTTCTGTGAATCATTTCTAAATAACATGCATATATTGCTGCTTCATATTTTTAGTCCATTTAAAGGTTTTTTGACTTGCTGCTATGGAAGATGAAGATTTTGTTCTCTTAACCTCCTCCCTTCCCCCATCCCCCTCAACACTCAGGCACTTTCCATCTCTACATTTTTCCAATACAGTAATGCGTCTCGTAACGATGTTGTGGTCAACGATGGACCGCATATTCGCCGGTGGTCCCATAAGATTAGTACCATGTAGCGTAGGTGTGCAGTAGGCTGTGTGTCAGTACACTCTATGATGTTCACACAATGACGAAATCGCCTAACAACACATTTCTCAGAATGCATCCCTGTTGTTAAGTGACACGTGACTGTAGAGTTGTTTAGATCAGAGTTTACATCATTATGGCCGTCACTCTTCTCAACCAGGCCATGCAGGCCGTTTCCTGATTGTGGTTTATAATTCTGGTGTAACTTTTTGTTTTTTTCTGGAGTTAATATGTCCCCCTCTCCCCATTACTTTAGTTTGCTATATAATTATCACGTTTCAGTCTTTTGTTCAGAACTATAACACTCTTCTCAGTGCTGTCAAACCCACTGGATAATGGCTCAGGTTGTTTGTTTGTTTGGCTCTCCTGCAGCCCTCATCCTACTGGTCCCATCTGGACTGGCCCCTGGCAGGCTGGTTGCATAGCTGTCATCCTGGGATTTCCCATCGCCATCAATTTCTCGTCTCTGTTGAATTCCCTGTGCCCTGGATCCCGTGCCTGCCTCTTCCTTGGTTTTATTCCTTTGTTTTGTTGGAGCTGACAGCAGCTTCTGAGATCAGACGTGGGTAGGAAAATTTGAGGTTTTGCTTTTTAGGAGGAGACATGCTCTATTCTTCTCCCTCCACTGCCCGTGTAAAGCGCTGTCACAAGCCTGCCTGAGTGAAAGGCAACAGAGTTGTGTTCTCTGCGTATGGAAAGCATTAGCCACCTCTGCATGCCCAGCTGCTCTGGTTCCAGAGCAGGGTCAAGAAGGAACAGTCTTGGGGCCAGCCCGGTGGCATAGCAGTAAAGTTCACACACTCCACTTCTGGCGGCCCCCGGTTCACAGGTTCGGATCCTGGGCGTGGACTGACACGCTGGTCAAGCCATGCTGTGGCGGTGTCCCATATAACGTAGAGGAAGATGGGCACGGATGTTACCCCGGGGCCAGTCTTCCTCAGCAAAAAAGAGGAGGGTTGGCAACGGATGTTAGCTCAGGGCTAATCTTCCTCACAAAAGAAAAAAAAAGGAAGGAATAGCCTTTGCTCCTATGCCATTGCCAGTAAATCCTTTGTGCCCTGGGAATGTCTTTGCTGACTTGGTAATCAGTGACTATAAGAGCTAGGCCTTTTAAAGTTCATGCAGTAATTTGATTAAATCCTGACCTATTTGCTGGTCCTTCACTTAGCCGAGCAGAGACCCAAGTGGCTTAGAAAAACAAAGCATGAGGCACGGCAGCAGGCCTGTCTTGGGCTGATGGCTGTTCAACCAGCAGTTGTTTATTGAGCCCCTGTTGGGCAGAAGGCTCTGGATAGGATGAAAGGGGAACTCTGAGTAAGACTGTCCTTCTAGAAGCAGCTGCCCGTCTTAGAAGGGAGGCTGAAGGAAGTGTGGTAAGCACCATATGGAGCATTTGGGAACGTAGGGGTGGAAGCAACTAGGTATTGGTGCATTAAAAAAGCTCCATGGAAGGGGTGACATTTAAGCTTGTCTTGAAGGACAGAGTATTCTAGGCAAAGGTGTAGAGTGCAAGCAGACATGAAAAGTCTAGAGAAAGTGAAGAAGGTGAGGGCTTTCCCATTGATTGTCTGCTGTGTTACTGTGGTCATGTATTTTACCTCATGTCATCCTTACAGCACCCTGTTGAGACAAATGCTACTGTCCCCATTTTACAGATGAGAAAATCAAGATTTATAGAAATTAAGTCACCTGCCCAAGGAGATGTGCCTTATAAGAGACAGGAGTGAGGTTTAAACACAGGATTACATGATTCCAAAGCCCTCATTCTTTCCATCCTGAAACACCCCTCTGAACAAAATCAGGAGTAAGAGAGCAAGAGGACGCTTCCTAATGTCAAACCTCCCGATGAAGGACTAACTGGGTATTTCCTTCCATTGACTTAAGCCAAGATGTTGAGTGTCCCAAAGTTATTGTTCTAAAAGCACAAGACCAAAGTTATAACACTCCAGTGTATTTTCTGTTATATCCTCATGCTTTAGTTGTAGCTTGTTAATCATCTGCGTTGTTCTTCTGTGGATCTCTCCTGGGAGTTTTGCTTGTCTTCTTGTTTCAGGCTGTCCTTCCCTTTCTCCAATGTTCTCTGTGCCTTGAATTTTGTCAAGTTCCATTCTAGGTTTCCAAGTCTATTTGATTTTTTCTTTATGTTTTTCGTTCGTAGTAGTTCTTTCTGACGTCCCTGAGTTCTTACACCCAATTCAGCCATTTTTAACCTCCTTAAAAATATTAAGGCAAAAGCTTCTTCAGTTTCAAGCATCTGATCAGGTAAACCCCACACATCCAAACATTTTAAGAAAATAAACTCAGAAATGCCTGTAAGTTTTAAATGTTTGTGTGCCACATTAAGTTCAAAGTTAACATGCTTGAACATCGTTCATTGATGTATCCTAAGATTAATTTTGAATGATTAAGCATTCAGAAGTGCACACAGGTCTTACATGTAGTCACTGGCTGGTGTCAACATGTGTGAATTAACAAGCCTAGTTTTTGTGTGACAACTGTCTGGAGCGATTCTGTGGAAGCAATGTCTAGCTGAATCTTCAGGAAAATATATGCATTTCATATGTAGGAAGTCCTCATTCTCTATAGATGATTGTAACCAGAAAAGAACTATGGAATCTTTTTAAAGTAGAGGCTAATATTTCTTAGTAAATAGTAGAAAGAAAGGTTTGATTTGGGCTTTATCTTGAAAATGATTGTGTTTAAATTTAACAAGTTAAATTATAATCGCAGCTTTGTACTGATCTCTGAGAATAAACAGAGTGAATCCCATGGGGGTAGTGTTGGGATATTTTCAGCAAAATTGTTTGAGCGTATGGATGTGGCAGCCTTCTCTTATATTTGACTTCAACAGCCAGATCATCAGAAGTTATTTTTCCAGAAATATTAGAGGACTCTCACTTTTTCCAAAGTTCTATCTTCATCCTTTGATCATTTTCTGTGGAAACTCTTATGTGGATTTTTTCTTCTTTAACCTTTCACTAGATTGTTTGCCACTGGCTTTGCATGGAACCGTCGTCGACTAGTGTGATTTTTATGGACTCCATTATATTCTGCTTCAGTTGCTTATTGCAGTTCTAGTTTGCAACTTATTTACGTGGTCTAGTCACTATATCATCTCATATTCCAACAATTCACAAGAGGTTACTGTAAGGATTGAAGAAGATAAAATGCATAAACAGAGTTACATAGTAAATGCTCAATTAATGAGAAAGCCCTCCCCTTCACTTTCCCCAGACTTGGCATATTTGTTTGCATATTATGCCTTTGCCTAGAATATTCCATCCTTTGAGACAGGTCAGTTCATGAGTGAATATTTTCATGTTATGGCTACATGTGCTTCCCTGTAAAACATTCTGCTGACCTCATAAGTTGGAGCCCTTGGGAAAAGAGAACCCCAGGGTGTAAATGGTTGGAGACGTGGGGTGGCAGGCATTTCCAGAAGCTGATACAGTTGTCAGGGGCAAGCTGACAGAGACCTGAATCTATTCGGCAGATAGGTCGAAGAGGTTAGTTATGCTTGAGACGTGGCTGAGATTGAATTCACAGGCCCAGTAGTTTGGGCACCGGGAGATGTAAACTGGAATAAGGAACTCAGGAGAGAAGGAATTCGAATGGAGCTGGGAAGGTGGTGGAGATGGTGAGGTAGCTTTTCAATTCTCTGAGATGTGATATTGGTGGCCTCTGCCCTCCACGGGGAAATTAACAACCTGCACCAACCAATTCACCTACTGGCACTTTAGAAAAATTCCTTTTAGTTTGTAAGTCTTTGATCCCTGTTTAGAAGTCAACACCCTTGACAAGGCTGACATTTTGAGCTGCTATCAGTCACCCCAGTGTCAGTGGAAGATTTGATAGGGGAGTCTTGGAGGAGAATGGGAAGGCATGACTACTGAGGAGGGAGATAGGGCCCAGCGAGTACAGCCTAGGGCGCCGGGCCTGACAAACTGAGGGGACTGGTAGGTGTGTTTGAGGCTTACAAAGTTCAGATTTTTGCGTGCCTGGGGCTGTGCTCTTGACATGCCTCTCCTGTGGCCGTGTCTTCTGCTCTTCCACAACAGAAGCCTCCAGCCTGGTCAGGCCTACTTCCTCCTCACCGTGACTGCAAAGGGCCAGGCCTTGGCATCTCCTTTGCTTCTGCTGCTCTGGGTTCTCTTTCCTGATCTTCCTTCTCCTCTTCCTCTCTCCACATCCTGCCTACCCTCCCAGGCCTCCCCTTCTCTCCAGCTGCCTTGGACTGCCCTTCTGTCTCTTCCCACCATAGCCTTTACTCTTTGTGTCATGAGTGTTCAGCATTTGAATCGTATTTGTTTTAGGTTTATCCTCTCACGTGTGTATGCATTTCTCAAAGTGTGTCCTATGAAAGTGTGATCGTATTAAATGCAAAGTGGGCTTATAATCAAAGGGTAGAAAATGCTGGTTTTAGCAAAGGTTAAATACCTTTTGTTTTTTAAACCTTAGGCCTCTGCAGAGCTTAAATTTACAAATGTAAATCCTGAATCCCTAAGAAGTGTTTCTCAGCATTAGTTACTTGTATAAGAACCTGGTGTTCATCTTGCAGGGCAGTATTCTGCAGGACAGTTTCCAGAAGGGCTGCTATAATTGGCCTAGGCTCTGGAAGGGTGGAAACCACATAGTTCTCTACTGCAGAGCCCCATGTTAGCTGAAGGTAGTCATTTCTGAGTAAACTCTTGGAACATTTTTTTAAAACTTTTTTATTGTGGTAAAATTGATATAAAATTCACCATTTAAACCATTTTAAAGTATACACCTCAGAGGCACTTAATACATTCCCAGTGTTGTACATCCATCACCATCATCTGATTCCAGATGATGAGGAATCACCTCAAAAAGGAAACCCTGTACCGTAAGCAGTTACTCCCCATTTCACCCAGCAAGCACTAGTCTGCTTTCTGTTACTATGGATTTGCCTATTCTGGATATTTCATATCAATGGAATCATACAGTATGTGGCCTTTTGTGTCTGGCTTCCTTCTTTAGGAAAGTTTTGATGTAGATAAAGGTCTTAGACCTGAATGGTACCTTTGCTCCCCCTACATAGCTCTTTATCATTGGCCAAACCCTATACATGTGTAACAAAAAGCAACTCTCCATCTGGAAACCTCCAAGTCACGTGGCCAGTTTAAAAATATCATGCAATACTGTAGAAAAGGGTCAGTAGTGTGGTTGCCATTGACAAGCTGAGTTCTTTGAGGGGCAGCTGGAGAGAAAACTGTGCTGTCTACTGCACTACAGAACCCTCATTGGTCCTTTGGACACACTCTTTGAGCCTGAGGACTCATGCAAAAATTGGATGTCCCAGGGCTTTCTGTCTCATGTGTTGGACTTCCCAGGGGGTGGGTTCTCCTCACCACTATAAAGACAGCCACTGGCCACCCCCTGTGGCACCCTGTGCTCACCTGCCTCATGGGCTTGTGCAACCCTCTTCCTGGGACGAATCCCTCGTCTCTGGGCTGCACCCTTCACTCATTGTTGCTTCTCACGTCCAGGCACAGCACTGCCAGAAGGCGTGTAACCCATCTGCCTAAAATAACTATTTCCAATGTGCCTCATTCTGCCAGAGAACCTGTGGTATTTTCTTGG
Organism: Tapirus indicus; assembly: GCA_031878705.1. Classification (NCBI taxonomy): domain Eukaryota; kingdom Metazoa; phylum Chordata; class Mammalia; order Perissodactyla; family Tapiridae; genus Tapirus; species Tapirus indicus. The sequence continues at coordinate 22,851,463 of CM062938.1, forward strand.
TGTCTACACACTCCTTTCTAGTTTTTGAGCTCATCTATTTCCTTCTCCTTGTCGACTGTGGCCCTCCATACAGATCAGGCTGGTCTCATTCCTCTTCCCCTTCAAGCCCTTAGCTCCTCCTCCCTGTGCTTGGACTGACTGTCTGCCCTCTCTCCTTTTTACCCTGATCAGCCTAACTCTTCCTTTGAAGCTCAACTCAAGCTTAGCAGTTGCACAAAGCCTGGCCAAACATTCCAGCAACTCTTGCTGCCTGCACTAAACTCATGTTGTCCTCTAATACTACAGAATTGAGAGCTGACAGCCTTTTTTCCTAAAGACTTTATCACTTAGTCTTTTTTTCCCAGTCAGATGACCAGCTGTTGGAGGAAAGGACATTAAAGTTAAGCAGGTGGAGTGGGAAGTCACCGGACTGTGAATCTGAGGGCCAGGTCATCTCTGGGTGCAGCTGCTTGCTGGCTGTGTTGTCTTGGAAAAGCTACTTATCTTGAACTTCTGTTCTCATCTGTAAAATGAGTGGGGGATAATAAGGTAGATGTATTAGTTTCCTATTTGCTGCTATAACAAGGTACTACAAACTTAGTGGCTTAAAGCAACAGAGATTTATTCTCTTACAGTTCTGGAGGTCAAAAATCAAAAATGGGTCGACAGGGCTACATTTCTTCTGGAGACTCTAGAGAGGATTCGTTTCCTGTCTTTTCCAGCTTCTAGACACTGGCCGCCTGCATTCCTTGGTTCATGGCTCCCTTCTCCATCTTTAAAGCACATCACTCCAACCTCTGCTTCCATTGTCACATCTCCGCTCTGTTTCCATGATTTCCTTATAAGGACTCTTGTGATTACATTGGGCCCACCCAGGTAATCAGAATAATCTTCTCATTTCAAACTTGATCACATCTGCAATGTCTCTTGTGCTGTGTAAGGTAACATATTCATTCACAGGTTCTGAGGATTAGGACGTAGATGTCTTTGGGGGCCATTATTCTGTCTACCACTGTGGATTCTTAGGTTCACTTGTGTCTCTAACATGCTATGAATCTAAAGATATATTTCTTCCAGTTATTTAAAGAATTTAGCACTGTGCTAGGCTCATGAACTTCTTGATAAGTTACGTTTATCCATGAGAATTTCCTCGTCTCAGATTGTTACTACAGATATTAGGGCATTATACGACTAAATGATGGAACTGAGAGCACAAACCTTAGGATTGTTCTGTTTTCAGACCTCAACTACTACACGTTTACTGGTGAAAATTTGACGATGCTCCTCTATCTTTGAGTTTGTGCTTTGCAAACTTTGAAAAAAACCTCAAAGAATTTCATCTGTTTCCCACTAACCAGGGATAGCCTTTAAACAGCCTGTTAATTGTCCTGGTGATTTTGCCATATGTCTAGTGGTCTCTCCGTAAATTCCTGAACGTGTTTCCAGGTCTTCTTGCATAAACTGAAGTAGATGTGTCGTTAAGGTCTAGACGCCAAATAGTCTTGGATACTGACCTTGCTGGTCCCATCTGTAATTGCCACTTAATGTTATGGTATTTATTTCATAGCAATTTAGATTGGCATTTACATGGGAGTTATGCTATTTTTCTTTCCCTGCATCCCATTGGTTGGTGTCCACCTTGGGTGACCACTGCTTACAAAGCCAGTGAAAAAGCATCCATAAAATGTATTTATAGTAGCTCTATTGTTTTCCCTCCAGTGTTCAGCTCATTGTGCTGAAATAGGATTCCCCATGGGTTGAAAAACGTCCCCCTCCCGTATAATTTAGTTTTGAGGTTACTTTTGACTGTTGAGTGTGAGAAATGTACAATGTGAGTCAAGCAGATCTGCAGCCCACGTATTGAAGTTTTCTTTCCATTTTGTTTCCTAGATGCACCCACTGGGCCTGTGTAATAACAATGACGAAGAGGACTTGTATGAATATGGCTGGGTAGGAGTGGTGAAGCTGGAACAGCCAGAATTGGACCCGAAACCATGCCTCACCGTCCTGGGCAAGGTAAGCACCAGGCCCTACGTATCACTCCAATTCCGATTGGTGTTCTCCATTCTCCCATTTCCTCAATTCTCAAATATTTGGTTGCAGAGAACAGCCATGCTGGTGCAGCGCTCTTTCCTAGCTGAAGTCATGTGGGTTGAGGACTAAGATGTGTCTTATAGCAGCCCACCGTGGTGCTTACAAGCTTGGACTGTGATGGACACTGCCGGCCTTAGAGTCAGCTCCACATCTGGTCCACTGTGGCCATGAGCAAGTTATTTCCCCTGAAGAAGTCTCGGTTTCTTATCTGAGAAATGGAGCGATAGTAGAGATTCACAATACCTTATCTTACACCCTTGGGGCCAGATGCTTCAGAATTGTGAGATTTGAGGGGTTTAGAAAGGTATTAAGGTACACATATTTTTACATTAAGTAATCCCCAGGAGATCTGGGGCAGTACTCAAGAATCAAACACATTCATATTTGTGTAGCTAACTATATGGATATTCACATTAAGTGGGATAACTAAAATCTAAATAGCCTCGTGTTAGTTCAGGGCAGATTTGCCTCCAAATGAGTTCAGGTCCATTACGTTTTGCTGCCAAGTAAGTTATAGAAAAAGTTTTGGCTTTTAGAGCTTTTTGGTTTCTGCATGGCAGACAGCAATTATGGTCCTGTATTAGAACTTACCTCATAGGATGGTTAGGAGGTGAGATGAGATGCAAACATCTAGCACAAAGTAAGCTCTAAAAAAATGTTTGCTGCTGTTGACTGTTGTCATCCCGTTTAGAAGTACTAAAAAAGACTTTGTTTAGCCAAGAGGGTCACCATTACCTCTGGCTGCAGTGTAAGGTAGAAATAAATTTATTTTGGAAAGCCATCTGTCGATGATCTTAAAATATAACAGGTAACAGCCTGTTTTAAACTGGATCATTTTGTTATAGAGAAAGATTTGGAGAAAGTTATTAGAATTCAGGTAGGAGGAAAGGTGGTATCTCCTAAGAACAGTGTTACTGCCTGAGTATTTTTTATATTCTCAGAAGCTGCTCTTCTAGATACTCTAGATGCTGTCCAGAGACAGCTGGGGAAAAAAATTCCAGCTCCTGACCTCTTGTGGATTTCTTGGGAGATCCAGGCCAGAAAAGAGGTGGTTTTGATGCAGGGTGCTAGCGAAGGAGCCTTTCCCAGATTTGAAGATGGCCCAGCAGTGTCTCCTGAAAGACTTTTGGCCCAGGAGACCCTCATGGGTCTAATCTGTGACTTGTGTCCCACTTGTCTTCTGAGTATCTGAGCACTTGTCGAGTTCTGTTGCACTTTTATAGGGGGGAGAAAAAAACAAAAACCACAGGAATTATTACCTGTTTGGTTTACAGTTCATGAAGTTGAATCAAGATGTTTTAGGTGGCCCAGGCCCTGGTACTTCATCGTTTAAATAGTCGGCCAGAGCTGCTTAATGATGCTAGGAGAGCAGCGACCCCTGAGAATATTTTAGTGTTTTCCTAGGAGAACTGCCAGCTACATCCAAGGGTTAGGAACAGTGCTTTCCTTGTAGGTATTATGTTCCTAATAGAATATTTTCTCCTGGACTTAAGCTGCTGCTATGCAGGGCTCAGCAGTGTGGCTTAATTTATTTTGCCCCAGTCCGGTGGGGCTCTACCTTTGCATCTGTTGTGTCTATAAATGGGTTGGAACAGGGCTCCCGGGGACACCCCATTGTTCTCCCATGGTTTAGTGGTGTTGAAGTCACTGAGAAAACCCAATTGTTTCCTCTACCACCTGGAACAACCATATAGTGGTTTTACTTGAAGAGTTTGTATGGTTTGGCCTGCTGGCCTGTGAAGCGAGCGGAAATAAAAACCCTAGACATATATTGAATCATTAAGTACTTCTTGGGTTTATTCATTCACCAAATATTTATTGAATGCAGGAGCCCAGAAGCTAAGCTTGTGGTTCTACCTGCTCTCAAGCAGCCACCCCCCCATGTTTCTGTTTGGAAAGGCTGTGTGGTGGCCAGGCAGTATTTACACGTGGTTAGTTACTGAAATTTGGCTTAACACCTGAATAAAATCATTAGCAAAAATGCATGGGCCAGACAAATCAAGACAGTTTCGCATTTGTTTAAAACCTTGGTTGGTACGGGAGGTGCAGTGAGTCAGGTCTGCCTCTCTACCTCCCTCCTTTCCTTCCTCCGTCCTGCCCTTCTTCTTTCTCCCAACATCTCACTTTTTCTCTCTCATCTTCTTCTTAAAATGTAGTTCTCAGCTTCCATTTTTTTAACTTTACTAACTGTGTTTTCTTTTTTTCTGAGCCCCCAAGGGCAGTGGCAAGAGACTGGGGTAAAGAAAAGCAAAGTGATCCTCACGGGCAGCCTGATCTCCTGCAGATAGCATGGTTTTCTATCATTTCTTTGCTCTTAGTGGCTATGGCAAGAAGGAGGTGGGCAGTGGAGAAAAGCACAAAAGGAAGAAACTATAGCCAAGTCAACATGGGGGTGGGGGGATGTTGAGACTTGTTGAAAACCATAGAAGGGAGGACTGTCAGACGTTTGGAAAAGCCTGTGGGAGAATAGGGGAGGGCCAGACACAGACCCCTCTCCCACCCCCATCACCCACCCGCCCACAGAAAATGCCAGGGGGTGAAACGTTGAAATGAGAGAGGAATGTCCTAAATTAAAAAAACATAAACGCCTCTCCAGGAGTTCAAATAAAGTTTCATTTTAAAAGCAAAAGACATAAACTCATCACCTTGGTTTATTACTGAGTGCTTTTGAACTCCTCAGAAAGGAACACCATAAACTCATGAGAGAAAAATGATTTATGATCCCCTCCTTATAATCTTTTTGATTCTGTGGGAGGCAGGGCAGACAGTAGGATCAGCTAGGGAGGCAGAGTTGGGGTGAGGGTGAGCCCCCCACGGGGACGCAGCAGGCCAGGCCCTGCCTCACACCAGGCCCAGGGCAAATCTCCTCAGCTTTCTGGGCTGTCTTTTTCACTTCATGTGAAGAGGGTGTTCTGGGCTCCTTGTTCTTCTAATATTTTGAGCTTCTGTATCATATTTAAAATCTCCCCTTGATATTCTCGTTTGGGGAGATTCTAGTTGTAGCATTGAAAGACAGACTCTGTTACCTGTGACAGTCTAAGTCCTAGGAAGTTAAAGTAGAATAAAATTGACATTTCTGAGCAGCTTGCTATTGAAAGTAAGTGTCTTAAACCATCCCCAAAGTGCAGGAGTCTGTGTTTATGACCCTGGCATTTTAACCCTTCAATTCAAACAGTGTTTATTAAGCATCTTACGGGACTGGTAAGAATTTTGAAAGTTGACTTAATACCTTTGGTTCCTTTAAGCCGTCCACCTCATGGAGAGTCTCATGGCAGGGAACACACAAGAGGTGCTGGAGTTTCTAACAAAGCCCGCCTGGCCCGGATTCCATAAATCGAGGCAAAATAAACCTCCGCACCCCTACACCCCACATTGGCATGGAGTCTTAGGGTTTTGAAAGATAGGATAGTCAACAGGCTTGGACTTGGCTCTTTCTGGGACTTAGGAGGACGGTGTGAGGAAGTTAATGAAAAGACAAGGCAGGCAGGGAATTTCAGGTCAGAGAGACGGAGCTGTGGCTGAGTGACCTTGGAAAGGTCACTTCAGTGCTTGAGGCCTTATTCTCCTCACTGGGGCTCATGCTGCCTTTGTCATTCTGGTGGGGGTTCTACGAGATGTTTGTGGAGCACTTAACACAGCCTGGCTCATGGTAAATGCACAATGAGAGTGTAAAAGCAGCTATCATGTATTGGATGCTCGCCAAGCGCTGAGAGCTTTATATGCGGCGTCTCCTTTCATTGTCGGACTAACTCTGAGACTGTGTCCAGATTTCCATTTTACGTTGAGGAAACCAAGTCTCAGAGACATTTTCTACATAATCTAAGATGAACGGCTCCCAGGTGGCTGAGCTGAGATCTGAGATAAAAAGACTGTTCCACTGCCTCATCAATGTTAGTTTCTTCTCCTTGCCTCCTTTTGTCTTCACCAGTTTTTCTAGGCAAAAATTGGTTGCTTACCAGGCTTGGTTAGGACTGTTGGTTCCACTTAACAGAAACCCAACTCGAGCTATATTGAGCAGAAAGGGGAATTTGCTCTGAGGATCCTGGGCGGCATCAGGGATCCCATGATGAGACTGCTGCTCTTCTAGAACAGCTGACTCCAGGGCTCACTGCCAGCGGCCCCTCCCCAGGTCTTCTCTTCTGTGCGTCTGCTTTATTCCCCTCTCTCTCTTCACCTACTTGGTGGGAGACACAGCACCACCAATATCCCTGGGCCTGACAGTTTCTTGGTTTCATGTCTAAAGGATTCCAGAAAAAGGAACCCATCTTGGATCAGGTGCTCACCTTTAGGTGGCTCAGCTGTGGTCTGGGGCTGGAAACACATCAGAACATAGCTTCCTGCTCAGCCATGTGTTGCGAGTGGGAGGAAGATGTGCTGTCCAGAAGAAAGCTGGGGGTGGGGGACAGTGCTGGATTACCATCCCCTAAGCAGCCCCCTGCAGTCACCAAGTCATGTATGTGATCATAAGCCTGTAGGTGACATCCTCAGTTTATCCCGAGTTGCTCAGAGAGGCTCTAATTGGAGGGGACTTCCCTGGTTCACGTGTACTATGAACAGTCAGATCCTCTTCTTGCCCTGAACTGAGGGCCAGTCCCTGAGACACAGTCATTGTTCAGAGTGAGGAGAAGCAATTCCGCATGGCTGGAGGGATTGGCGGGGTTTTAAACAGAGGGGCTGTATGAGACAGGATGAGATAGGGGAATAATCTCCAGGAACAGAGCAGAAAGAAAGGGAGCAAGAAGTTCTTCAAGGGGCATTGCAAGTTGCTGGGGAAGGAAGAGGTTTTTATTTTTCTTTTTTCTTTTTTTTTTTTTTTTTGTGGGGAAGACCAGCCCTGAGCTAACGTCCATCGCCAATCCTCCCCTTTTTGCTGAGGAAGACTGGCCCTGGGCTAACATCCGTGCCCATCTTCCTCCACTTTATATGGGATGCCGCCACAGTGTAGCTGACAGGCAGTGTGTTGGCGGGCACCCGGGATCCGAACTCGCGAACCCTGGGCTGCCAAGCGCGAACTAAACCGCTGCGCCACCGGGCGGCCCCGGAAGAGGTTTTTAGATTAAGGAGTTTGGTCTTCATCCCCTAGGAAGCTGGGAGCTATGAAGGTTTCTGACGAAAGGATGAGTGCCATAGACCCCAGCTTTGGGAATATTCATTTGGCAGTGTTGGCTAGACTGGTTGGAGACGGAAGGATCAGGTTGCTCTTTGCTGGTGGGTGTTTCCGGGAACTGAATGGACCCAGACATCACTTTTAAAGCTTTGGTGAGGCAGAAGCCAATGACACCTTGTGTTTGCCTTTAGATTTCCCCAATCTCTTCATCTGCCCTTTTTCTGTTTTTACACTTTAGGCAAATGTGAAATGTAGGGGCATCATGGCCAACAGCGTGGCAGGGTGGAAAACTGGTCTGGCATGAGGCAGAAGAGCCGGTCTGTAATCCTGGCTCTTCTGATGAGCAGTAGGAAACCCAGGAATGAGGGGTTGATGGAAAATAGAACCCTTACATCCCCTCCACCAACCAATGTTCAGCCCTCTGAGTGTCTTAGTAACTTCTTCACAGAGTACGAATAAAGATTCTAGTAACCAAAATGACTGGAAGACAGCAAACAGAGCCAGAAAAAATTTTCTTTTCAGGGTGGTTGTGGGAAGAAGGAGCATGTAATGGTTAAGACTTGATCCTTGGCTTATGATCACATCAAACTAACCTGAGTTTAAACCCCAGTTCCAGCCATTTAATCTGTGTGACCTGGGGCAGTCGCTTGACCCCTCTGCACGTTTCCATCTCCTTAGATGGGAATAGCACCTAACGGAGATACTGTATGTCAAGTGTTGGTCATGGCACAACTGAAAGCACTAAATAAAGTAGCAACTCTTATTGTCCATGCTCTCCTCCTTTCTCTCTCCCTCCCTCATTATCCTTCAGTTTCTTTTAGCACTCAGAGTGCTATTACCTAAGTAGTCAGATCCACAGAGACAGAAAGTAGAAAGGTAGCTGCCAGAGCTAGGGGGAGGGAAATAGAGAGTTAGTGTTTAATGGGTACAGAGTTTCAGTTGAGGAAGGTGAAAAAGTTCCAGAGATGGATCATGGTGATTTTTTGCACAACAATATGAATGTACCTAATGCCACTGAACTGAACACTTAAAAATGGTTAAAATGGTAAATTTTTTTATTGATGTCTTAATAGCTTATAACATTGTGATGTTTTAGTTGTACATTATTGTTTGTCAATTACCATATAAATGCTTCCCTTCACCCCTTGTGCCCAACCTTCCTCCCCTTGCCCCTGGTAACCACCAGACAGTTCTCTCTGACCGTGTGTTAGTTTATATTCCACATATGAGTGAAATCATGCAGTGTAAAATGGTAAATTTTATGTATATTTTGCTACAATAAAGAAAAAGTGGTATTACGTAAGTCATTTCATAATATATGGAGTTTGATGACAGTAGGTATTGAAAAAAAAAAAAAAAGTAAACATTTTGTTCCTGAAGTGATGAAATGTTGTCCCAATAGGAACGATGACTACTTCTGCTGAGTCCTGGTGGAAAGCAAACCCTTCGTCCCACACAAGGTGTTATAGATGATCCAGGAGCAGTGAGTTCAGAGACCAGATCCTCCTTTGCACATCAGGCTAACGCCCAGAAAATTTCTTACTTGTCTTTCAAAGAACAACTTCCAAAATAGAGAATTTGGGTGAAGGAAAAACTGACTTTTGTTTGTATTCTCTTTTTATGACATAGTGGAAATCAGGAAAATGACACTAATTGCAATCCAAAGATGTTTGAATTTCTTCACCAAATATTAACCAGAACCTGATATGTAACATAGTGATAGGCAATAGTTGGTGCTTAAAGGAAAAAAAGGACCTGGGAATAATCCAGAAAGGAGACCATCATCCCATGATGATGAATGGGTTTTGGCTAAATCTCTCTGAACTGGGGCTTTCTATTCTGGGCAACTTCTCTCTGGGTTCTCTGGTAAAAGTCAAAGCTGGTAAAATCATGGCATAGGTGTTAATCTAGCACAGTGGTTCTCAAAGTGTGGTCAGGGGACCCTTAGGGATCCTCAAGATCCTCCTCAGGGGGACCCACAAGATCAGAGCTATTTTCACAATAACACTGAAATATTGCTTGCCTTTCTCCCTCTCGTTTCTTCACAAGTGTATGGTGGTGTTTTCCAGAGGCATCATTTCGTGTGGTGACTTCATTGCTCTGACAGCTAATGGAATATGTGCTTGTATATTCTGTGTTTTAAAGATTTCTCAGTTTTAATTAGTAAAATGGTAAATGTCAATAGATATAACCCACAGAAACAGAAGTTCTTTGGGGTTCTTAATTTTTGAGAATGTAGAGGGAGATCAGAGATTTGAGTGCACCAGCCTAATATTATGTCCCCACTGTAGGATCATCTCATAAGAGCTTGGCTGAGGGAGAAATCCTGTGATAAAGTTAGTGGAAATGAGGGGTCAATACAGGAAATAAAGGTGAACCTGTTGTCATGAAATTATTCTGTTCTGCAGTATTGGAGCCAAAAGAGTGTTGGTTCTGAAGTGTTAGTAATTTGAATAAAACCAATGATTTGCTGTTTTCCACATTTAATAACAAATAAACAAACGATGAATTTGAAGAACTTAAGTAAAAAAAATCTTAATTTTTTGTGTGTGTGTGAGGAAGACCAGCCCTGAGCTAACATCCATTGCTAATCTTCCTCTTTTTTGCTGAGGAAGACTGGCCCTGGGCTAACATCCGTGCCCATCTTCCTCCACTTTATATGGGACGCCGCCACAGCATGGCTGACAGGCAGTGCGTGGGCAGGCGCCCGGGATCCGAACCGGTGAACCCCGGGCTGCCAAGTGTGAACTAAACCACTGTGCCACCGGGCTGGCCCCAAGATCTTAATATTTTTGAGGGTTGCATTGGGATATAACCTTCAGCCTCGACCTCTTAGAACAGGGCTTAACTGCATAGGCCTTTACCTGAGGCAGGAACTTGTGGGAACTTGGGTGATGCTGTAGAGTTGTTTAAGAGCCATGTAGGTGTGGAGGGGAGGGGGCTTACCCTTCAGCATGCCATTCTCATTTAGGTTTTTGGTCACAGATGTGCATTTCTTGGGCTACATGAGTGCCGTGCTCCATAGGGCAGGTCCAGCTTAGCACTTCTGAGTGTGAGGGTCCTGTCTCAAGAGGGACGGTGGGACTGAAATCCTGGGGTCTGACTTGCTGTGGGAAGTAGAAGACAGCTGACTGTGGCTGGGTGTCAGCCACTCCACATCACAGGCACCGGCTTCCAGGAGTCAGGGAAGTGAATGAGGTGTTTGCCACATACCTGAGCACAGGGCACTGTGACTACAACTCATTGCCATGGTATTCCTGGGAGCACCTGTTCTTGGGACACTTACCTGTGTCAAACCTTCCCAGGGCATGTTATCCGAGTCCTCTTATTATAGTGGTTCTCAGCTGGGGGGATTTTGTGCCCCTCCCTCCCTCCACTGCACTGCAGCCCAGGGTACATTTGGCAGTATCTGGAGACATTTTTGGTTTTCAGACAAAAATATCCAGGAGTGGGTGGGGGTGGTGCTACTGGCATTTAGTGGGTAGAGGTGAGGGTGCTGCTCAACGTCCTACAATGCACACAGGACAGCCCCCACGACAAAGAATGATCTGGCCCCAAATGTCAGTCACGTCATGGTTGAGAAACCCTGTCTTATCGTGACATAACAAGTTTTCTCTCCCTAACAAGACCTTAAATTCCCCTTGTTCCTCCTTCGTTGCCTTCTCTCCCCCACTGCCCTCCAGTGTAATGACAGGTTCATGGTGGCCCTTGTGGTAAGTTCTGTCGAAGTGGATGATCGGTGTTAGAGCACCTTCGTGTTTCCATGTGAGAAGTACGAAGAGCCCAGATCCTGAATCCATATGGCCTGGGTGTGAATGATAATCGTACTCGGGTGGTGGCTGGGTAACTTGGGGCCAGTTAACTTCTCTTTGCCTCCATTTCTCCATATCCCCTTCTGTAAATATAGCTGTGATGATTAAAAAAATAATGTACGTCAAGTTCTTGGAATGTGTGACTACTCAACAATCAGTTTCTTCCTTTCTCTAAACATAACTCCTACCAAGCAGATGGAAGCCCTTTTTCTAAGGTGAGCTGAGGTGGGTGTCTTGTTGGAGAGGAAGTTTGGAAAAGCTCTTCAGATTTATTTTAAGGAGCACTTGGGTAAATACCTCCCGTATTTGGTTAAAAAGGAAAGCAAGAAAGGAACTTAGTAAAAGAAATCAGATCAGGAGGAAAAGATTGGCACGATATGAATGGAAAAAGGAAAAACTTGGGGAATACCACTTTTCTTCTAAGGTCACTTGTCTGATTTGAAAGTCACACACTTTTAATTTGATACTTTTCTTCTACACCTAAATCTTCCAGGAACCTCTTGGTTAAAAGTCTATATTAAGCACAGTACTTTTTTTTTTTTTAACTAGATCCGAGACATTTTCAGCTATAAAAGGCTAACCGAAACCATTATTTGAAATCCACTGAGAGGCTTAAGGGAGTTCTGAAACTAGAGTGAGTGAATAGAACAAATAATGTGTCTGCCAACCTGAGGGGCACAGGCTGCTGGCCACCTCCCCAGACTGGGGGAAGCCTGGCTCCCTACACTCCTTCTGGCCATGTCCCCTCTGATTGAATCAGGCTTTCAGTAGAGCAAGGGCCGCAAATGAGGCTGTCCTAGGAAACTAGGAATGGTGTGACAGGCCAGCAGAAAAGTCCATCAAAAATAGCTAATGAGGGGCCGGCCCAGTGGCATAGCGGTTAAGTTCGCGCGCTCCACTGCGGCGGCCCGGGGTTCGCAGGTTCGAATCCTGGGCACGGACCGATGCACCGCTTGTCAAGCCATGCTGTGGCGGCATCTCATATAAAGTAGAGGAAGTTGGACACAGACGTTAGCCCAGGGCCAGTCTTCCTCAGCAAAAAAGAGGAGGATTGGCAACGGATGTTAGCTCAGGGCTCATCTTCGTCACACACACACAGAAAGCTAATGACCTGTTTACTTTTGAGAGGCCGTTTTGCAGTATGAAAGAGGTTAGAATCTAACATATTAAGTCATTGTAATATGTATAGTACCAGTCTCGAGTCAGGTGACCCGAATCTCTCATACCTGGAGACAACCCCCAGTCCCCATCTGCTCTCTGTTCTCATAGGGGCGTTGCATACGCCTGGCCACGTGCGTGAATTAATCCAAATAAGCCTCAGTGGGCTGTCACTCAAGTGTGCTTCTGGCCATGTTCATGGGCATTTCAGATTTGGGGGGCGTGTAGTTGGTTTACTATCTACCAAGCCCCTGGGAAACCTGCACACCAGCTTTGACCATTGCACATTTTAGAGCACTTGAGTTGCACCTGTGCAGGGGAGCACCACACCCCCAGCCTGGGCAGAGATTCCCACTGCGAGCAGAAGCAGGAGGAATGGGGACCTTGGCGAGATCCTGTCTGCTAAACTTGGTCACAAGACCATTTGTCACAGACAAATGCAGTTTCTTTTCTTTATTCTGTCTTTTCCTTTCCAAGAAGCACCATATTTTATTTGATAAAAGGTACCATTCTGCTTTGGTGACCTTGTTTTCCAAATCAAACATTGGGCTGTGTGTTCTGACTAATGCTTTTTATGCTCTGTGTTAAGTTTGAGGCAGTCTAAATAATTCCTTTGGGATACTGAAGTACTTTAAATTCTGTGTCATTTTTGCTAGTTATCAAAATAATGTTTCGACACATTCCAGTTGTTCTAAGCACTACTGGATAAAATAAAATTCCAGTCAGCCTAAAGAACTTGGGCTAGTTCTTGGGATGCATAAAGACACTGGTCTTCACTATTACACATTAACCTACTGCTGATAAATTTTCACAAATGTATCAACTCTTAAATGAACCTCAGAGAAAAGAATGTGGAATATGCAAGGAACTTTTGTTACCTTGACCTGGTTTTTAGAAATCAAATTTTAAAGTGTTTAGCTTCAAAACCTTTCTTTTTCATCTATTTATAAACATAGTAGATTGGTTTTTTAAAATGAGTTATTAGTGTTTTCCCTTTTTTTAATGTCTCAATTGACAGAATCTTAACATTTTTTATAACCCCTAATTTTAAAGGTATACCCAAAATTTATAGCATTAACTTATTTTACTATTTCTGTAACTAACAGAAATTTTCTGGTCTCTTTGTCTTTTTTTTTTTTTTTTTAATATGTAAGCAGTATTTTTACCACCATTCTTATATTCCTTGTGCCAAGAATAGTGCCTAGCACATATAGCAGGCACTCGGTAAATATTTGTTGCATGAAACAATTAATTATGGAGAATTTGAAAATAGAAGGGTAAAAACCACCTTTAATTCTACTCTCTAACATAAGAACTGTCAATTTTGGTTTATTCTCTTCCAGTCTTCTTCCCTGAGCCTGATTTCTAATATAATTATTATGAAGATATAAACATCTATTCTGCCGTTTCAAACTTAATATGCTAGTCATTTTACCAATTTGCTGTTAATTTTCATAATCTGTCATTTTAATGTTTGCATACCATAATAGAATATACCATGATTTAGTGGACCATTCCCTCAGAGTTCAATAATTAGATTGCTTCTGTTTTATTTTTACTCCTTAAACCAAACTGACCTTTCTTTATGTAGGATGGGCTTTTTGGATTTTTTTTTTTTTTACCATTTTTTTTATTGATGTCTTAATAGTTTATAACACTGTGGGGTTTTAGTTGTACATTTTTGTTTGTCCGTCACCTTGTGGATGTAACCCTTCACCCCTTGTGCCCCCCCACCACCCCCCTAAGATTTTTGTCTCTTTGAATTATTGTCTTATGGTAATATTCCAGGAGGAGATTGTAGATCAAAGGATACAAACTTTTTTTTATGACTCTTGGTGCAAACAGTTACAAATTGCTTTCCAGGAAAGTTCCCTCGGTTTACTCGGCCGCTAGTGAAGTAAAAGTGAACCATTTTTCACAGAAACAATGCTAACATTGACCATTATCATTATTACGTTTCTTTTACTAATTTGAAAGGTAAAAATAGTACTTCATTGTTTTCATTTGCATTTCTTTGAAATATTAAACTTCAAGCATTTTTCCATCTACTAATTAAATTTCATCTCTTGTGAATTGTCTCTTCTGGTCCCTTGCTTGTTAATGGGTAGATCTTAATGTAGATTATTATTATTATTATTATTTTTGGTGAGGAAGATTGGCCCTGAGCTAACATCTGTGCCAGTCTTCCTCTCTTTTGTATGTGGGATACCACCACAGCATAGCTTGACGAGCAGTGTGTAGGTCTACGCCGGGATCCGAACCCACAACCCCAGACTGCCAAAGCGGAGCATGTAAACTTAACTACTACACCACCAGGCTGGTCCCTTAATGTAGTTTTTTTTTTTTATAGTAATGTATTAAATCCTTGTCACTTGGAATATTTTTTAACTGGCCCTTTTATTTACTTATTTCTTTTGTTTGTTTAGCTTTTTTGGCATGCAGAAGTTTAAAATTTTTACATAGTCATCATTCCTTCATGATTTTTTTCTATTGCTTCTAAACTTAATTATTTTATACCCTCCCTTGCAAACTTAGAGTCATTTTTGCCTTTTCTACTTTTTCTTTAATCACTGTTTTTCTCTTATTATATTACATCTTTAAATCACTCACAATTTATTTTGATGTGTAATATCAGAGAGTGGCTAAGTAGAGTCTCTCTCTGTGAAAGTTCTCCCAACACCTTTAAGTCATTTCCTTCATTTTATGTATCTTCCTTCTTTTAAAAAATAATATATTCTGTTCTACTGAATTCTATTGTAGAATCATATCCTACTGTCAAATAAATTCTGTATCCCTTTTTGGGCCAGTACCACACTGTTTTAATTTTTGTTGTTTTAAAACATATTTCCGGAGCGAAGTGAAATATGCTTGTGAACACATTTAAAAGAATTCATCATAAATCAACAAAGCAAATGCCTGTTTGTACTATACTCTAGACCAGGGAATCCTAATTTAACCTCCTCCTCTCCCATCTAGTACATCATATCCCTGCCCCAACCTTGTCAGCATGGGGAATTACTTCCAGAATCTGTGTTCGTTATGATAATCATCATATTCAAGTTTCACTCCGTTCCATACACATAATTTTTGTTATGAAATGTATACTGTGGTTAAAACCAACTACAAAACTTATTTCAGGGGCCAGCCTGGTGGCGTAGTGGTTGGGTTCATGCTCTCTGCTTCGACAGCCCCAGGGTTTGCAGGTTCAGATCCCAGTCGCAGACAGACGCGCTGCTTGTCAAGCCATACTGTGGCGGTGTCCCATATAAAGTGGAGGAAGACCGGCCACGGATGTTAGCCCAGGGCCAGTCTTCCTCAGCAAAAAAGAGGAGGATTGGCAACGGATGTTAGCTCAGGGCTGGTCTTCCTCACAAAAACAACACCATATTTCAACTTCAGGTTGCCCAAGATTGTTTCACCACCAATACTTTCCTACCCATTTCTCTTCTGGAAATATGCTTTTAGATAGTTGGACTCTATACAGAAACAGAACAGAAATGATAGATCAGATTGTTCCCACGTGAAAGCTTATTCTTTTTTTTGAAGCGTACAGTGGTTTTTAGTATATTCATAGAATTGTGCAATCATCACCACGATTAATTTTAGTGTTCTCATATTCTTTATATATTATAGATACAAGTCCATTATCAGATAAATGGACATTTTCATCACACCCCTACCCTTCAGCAGTCATCTACTCTCCATTCTGGACGTTTCATATGAATGGAATCATATAGTATGTGACCTTTCGTGTCTGGTTTCTTTCACTTAGCATGGTGTTTTCATGGTCATCCATCTTGCAGCACGTGATGTACTTCATTTCTTTTTATTGCCGAATAATATTCTATTGTATGTTGTTCATTGCTTGTTTATCAGTTGATTGACATTTAGATTGTTTCCACTTTTTGGTTATTAAGAATAATGTTCCTGTGAACATCTGTGTACAAGATTTTATGTGGATATAGGTTTCATTTCTCTTGGGTAAATAACTAAGAGTGGAATTGTTGGGTCATATGGTAACTCTCTTTAAACTTTTGAGGAACTGCCAGTCTGTTTTCCAAAGTGGCCACACATTCTACATCACCATCAGCGGTGTATGATTTCTCCACATCCTAGCCAACACTTGTTATTATCTGTCTTTACAGCCATCCTAGTGGGTATAAAGTGGTATCTCATTATGGTTTTGATTTGAATTTCCCTTATGGTTAATGATGTTGGGCATCTTTTCATGTGCTTATTGAAAGTTTGTATATCTTCTTTGGAGAAATATCTATTCAGATCCTTTGCCTATTTTTTCATTGGTAATTTATCTTTTTATTATTGAGTTGTAAGAGTTCTTTATATAGCCTAGATACATGTCCCTTAACAGATATATGATTTGCAAATATTTTCTCCCATTCTGTGGGTTTTCTTTTCACTTTCTTAATGGTATCCTTTGCAGCACAAAAGTTTTACATTTTGACCAAGTCCAGTTGATCTATTTTTTCTTAGGTTGCTTATGTTTTTGGTGTCATATCTAAGAAACCATTGGAAGGCTCATTCTTTCATTGAGACCTGCTGGTTGTCCTTACTGTGGTATTTTACATGGTCATACACTTAAGGCCCTTCTGGGATTTGTAATAAAGAATTTATTCTCTTTCCCTCCAGAAGCTTAAAGTTAACAGAGGGCCAGGAAGCACTGGTCTCTCGTCATTGCTGGTCCGTATCCTGTCCTGCCTTCCCAGATCCCTTGATTTCACCTGGGACATCTGAGCCACAACAGTCTCCACACATCCTGTGGCAGGAGGATGGTAGATCACTAGGCATGCCAGTGGTTAAGACTCCTTCAGTTCCAGCTCAGTAGCTGAATGGCTGGGTTAAAAATATGGAAAGACAGCAGAACTACTGCCCAGCCTCCTCCTTTTTTTAGTTAATGATGGTTCTGGAAGAGGCTGGCCTGCCGCTTCCTAGAATCCCAGCAAATGCCCATGAATGTGGACGCTCCTGCTGACCAGCTTTAGGGACTCGATTTCTTATGGGCTTAAAGTTATATTCTGTCAGGTCTAAATAGGGAAGACAAGACAGTCTATCAAAATAAAGGGAAGAGAGGGGCTGTTTTTGAAATGCTACAGAAAAGACGTAGGCGAGTGACAGCTGTCAATAAGGCTCCCACCTCTGCTATGTTTTTAGTGCCTTTGAAAAGATAACAGCTCAAAGGTCCCATTTTAGAATATTCCAGATCTGGGAAATGTTTCCAACATAATTTTTCTCTCAAAGGTTTGCTGATGAGCACCAGACTGAAAATAATTCTCCTAACTGATGCCTGGGCTCTTGGTCTCAGAAGCAGGTGTAGGTGTCTTTCTTTGGGGGTGAGGGTCATTGACTAGGATGCTGTGCTCCTAACAACAACACCAACAGGCAGTGCAGGGACCTTCTGTTGAGTTCTACCCGTAAACCACAGCCTGTCTGGAAGGTCTGACTTCAGGCCACTCAGTCTTGGCAAGTGTGTGCTTCACAAAGCGCCTGGCAGAAACAGGAGCTGATAGACAGGCGCACGTGGCAAGGGAGACGGTCATGCAGTGGCTTCACGCTTACCAGACCTGAGACAGTTTTCCCAAGTTCTTTTTCATGATGCCAGAAGCACTGAGAACAGAAAAAAAAAAAATTGCAGTTATTTCTGGGTCATTTATATTGTCTGAAATTCATCTAAAACTGCAAATACTGCTTGTTGTTTAAGTACCCCATTTTTCCTGTGATATAGTCTTCAATCCCTCTGCTGATGTCATAATGCAGTTGGCTTTCATATCATGATTGTGCTGAAAAATAAACAAATGCAGTTGGCTGCCACACAGAATTTTTACTTAGCATGGAAATGGATTCTTCCTTAAAGGTCAAAATAGAATCAGTTTGTTTTGCAAAAGGATTACCTGTAGAATGACTTTTAACTGTCCACACTGCCCTACAAACCAACCTCCCTAAACCCCCCCGCCCCCCAAAGGACAAATGCAGTACACACACACCCGTCTCTTAAGAAGCGGTTGCATTATATAAAGCTGCATCTCATACCAGGCCCCCACCCTGTTTATCCCTCTGTGCTGTTTTGTCTTCTTTTCTTAGATTGGGCTCCCCCCTATGAATAAGAGAAAGTAAGAAAATCGCTTGTTTTAGGCAATGCAGGTGTGTTTCAGAGATTTAGAGTTAAGAAGTCAAGTAAATATTTTGGCAGCCCAACAAAGGTAAGAAAGGGAGAATGCACCTAATGGGCTTCTCAAATTACAGGCCTGTCCAAACACTGCCTTCCTCAAGAGACGCTGGTCAGGGCCGAAGCCTGCCCTGCTGGGCGGTGGCAGCAAGGCCCGGCTGAGAAAGTGGGCTTGCTTCTCTCACTGGTCCTGGCCCTGTGCCCGATAGGACACTGTTGGACTTTGATTCAGTTCGAGCCGAGAGAAAAGATACTCATCAGTAAGTGGGAGATCATTCCTCCTTAACAGATGCTAATCACATTGCTTCCTCTTCCTTGCTGAAAAAATCCCAGATAGCTTTTTCTCCCCCTTTTAAATTGGAACCCTAAAGAAGCAGGGCACAGTGTCTCAGATAACTTTTTCAGTGTAATTTCATCCATCTCAAGGGTTGGGAAGTGGACAGCTCTGAAAGAGGACCCGGAAGCAGCATGTCACAGGGCTGCTAATCTTTTGGGCTCAGGATCTGGGCATCCAAGTGTACCCCAGTCTAGGTGGCTTCTCCGTTGCCTGGTTTAAGAACAGAGACGTCCCAGAGGGAGGGAGCTCTGACCTGCTAGTGGCATGTCTCCGTTCAAGCTGTGCTTTGTGTCTCTTCTAACAGAAAGGCAGACATAAAAGCTGCCTCTCTTCCTTGCCCTCCCCCAGTGGCTTCCACTGGATCACCTTGGCAGGGCCTCATCCGAGGAGGGCAAGCGGGCGGGAAGGGAGGAGGGAGGAGGGTGGTGGCTGCACTGGCGGCCCTTTGATCACCTCCCGCCCGGTTCCAAGCCCTGCCGCCAGCAGGCCAGCCAAAGGCCCGGCTCTACTGATCTGATGAGGTGCTGAATAGGACCCGAGGGGCAATGACTGGGAGCGAGAAGAAAGCCCCGGGAATGAAAAGGAAACCCCGTGAACCTGCTCGGCTTCACTGGCCAGATTTTCCTACCAGGGAGCCGCTCAGTTCCTGCCAGCCCCGGCTGCCCGCCCCTCACCCCAGCCCCTCCTGTCTCCGCTTTTCAGACCCTGTGTGTGTTTTGTGTTTGAATCACGGCTGCTCTTCCTGGTTCTCAGGCTGGGAACCCACTGCGCCTGTTTCCATGGTCACTGGGAAGCTCTTAGCGCCATGTGCTTCAAAGGGAACCTTTCCCCTCCCAGCGCTCTCTGCTGCCTGCCCCAGGCGGCCGCACAATAAGCGGCTCCTCCAGCCCAGGCCTCTGACCCTCGCTTGCCAGGAGGATAACCTTATCTTTGCCGAGTGAGGCTGTGCAACCTCACAGAAATACCCCTCAGCAGAGCGGTGGATGTGCACGCAGGGCAGGCGCACGTAGGTGCACACACTATGTATGGCGCATGAGTTTCACCTGCCCCCCGTAGATTTGGATGGGATGTAGAGATCACAAGTTAGTGAGTTTGGGAGCCTTTCTGAAACTGAAGAAAAGAGCAAAGCCTAAGCCTCTTACAGGAAAAGAGATTGCCTCCTTTGGGGTGGGAGAGGGGAAGGAAGAGGAAGACTTGGATTGGGAAAGGTGGTGGGACCCGGAGGCCATCTGGGACTTTCCCAGCTAGACCTGTGTCTTTTGGCCAGCAGTGAATGGAATCAAGGCAGGTGGTGCTGGCTTCTGTCCCCTGAGCCGGGGTGGTGAGGATGGTATTTGCTCACTCCTCCAGGGCCACGGATGCCTGAGCTTCCACACACTGAGTCTGATGTTTGTTTTTGCTTGTTTGTCGAATAACGCAGAGGAGTGAAGCCTCTCACATCTGACTGCAGAGGAAGAATCAGTAGTTTAGTGATCATGGAGGACTGGTACATGATGATGCTGGAATTAAAAGGTGAATGTCCTCTGAAGAGCTGACGTTATAGATGCCAAACCTGCCCCCCTCGCTCAGAGCTCAGGATGTTAATTTCTGCCTTGGACTTACTGAACTGGAGAGTATGTATGGGAAATTGGATGTTTCTCCAGCTGTTAATCTGCTACAAATCTTTACCTTTTGTAATATTTTGGTCATGTCTCCTCTTTTTCCTTTGCTCACTTGCCCCTTCTATGAAAACTGTTTTCTTCCTTTTAACTCTCTGAAGTTGTACTTCTCTTATTTGTATGCTCAGACAATGAGGAAGGGCATGCGAGGATGGCACAATTGCTCTATATTCAAAAATGTCATCATCACTTTGTGCCATTGGTGGGCAGAGTACATGCTCCAAATTGTATTCTTACTAGTGGGAGTTGAAGACCCTGAACTATTCAGGGTCTGTCTAGGGCACCACAGCCACATGTTTCAGAGCACTGGACCATGATCGTGGAGTCCAGAGTTTGCTGATTGCCTGTGTGTGGAAGTGATGGCTTCCTCATTCCATGTTCTGAGATAACTCTCGCGAGATTCTGTTTTTTTTTTTTTTTTTTGGTGGGGAAGACCAGCCCTGAGCTAACATCTATCGCCAATCTTCCCCTTTTTGCTGAGGAGGAAGACTGGCCCTGGGCTAACATCCGTGCCCATCTTCCTCTACTTTATATGGGACGCCGCCACGGCATGGCTGACAGGCAGTGCGTCGGCGGGCACCCGGGATCCGAACTCGCGAACCCCGGGCTGCCAAGCGCGGACTAAACCGCTGCGCCACCGGGCCGGCCCCTCTCGCGAGATTCTTTATCTAACTTGACATGCAGAAATTAATGGTGGCATGATTTACTTCGACTCTTTAGGTGTCAGGCACGTGTCTTGAAGAGACCAGGAAAGAGGGGTTTGAGGTTCTGGTTCACTTGAACCTTTTGGGTTTTATGTCTTTTCTTTCTCCCCAGTGTCAAGCCTGTCTAACCTGGACGTAGCTCTTCAAGGCTGAATGAATGAGAACTGTTTTCTTTCTGTGTGTTCTGGGGACAGAACTTAATGGGGAGGGGCATGGGACAGCCTGGACCTCTTTCAGATCTGTGCAGGTGGAGGGTACATTGATGATGGCTCTTGACTTGAATTTAGTGATTTCTTCAGAAGGTTATTGGTTTTTCAGTTACACCAAGGACTCTCCTTGTTTGCAGCTTTAACAGAAGGATTAGGGAAGTTGCATGTCTCTCACCACTTGAAATTGATTCTCCAGTTCAGTTCTATTGTTTGTCCACGTTCTGTGGTTGTGATAATCTAGGTAGCCAATTAATCTGTTTTGTTAACCAAGAAAGTTTATTCAGTTATTGCAACAGGGTTTGTAATTTAAGGTATGGATGTTTACAGGATGTTAAATATACCTGATGTCTCAGAACTACAGCTATCCGGACCCTTCTTTGCCCTGGTTGCCCTGGTCCCGTGATGTTAAGCAAGCAGCTCTGGCGTGTCCACAGTGCTCCCTCCCACCCTTCTAGGCACTGCAGGGCCATCGTGAGAAGAGAATCGGGATGGACTCCTTTGGGTCTTAGACATCACTTTCTTCTGAAAGTCTTTCTGGACCAGTAGTATGATAACAGGGAAGGGTTCACAGAGGAGATGAAACTCAGCTTTCAAGAATGGATGGGTTTGGGGTAAGGAAGGTATAGAGGAGGAAATTCCAGGAGTGGTGCCAGCGGGAGCAGAAGTAAGGCGTGGTGTGTCCTAGGGCCAGTCAGAGAGAGCGACTTGACTGGGTTTCATGGTTTTAGCGGGCAGAAGATCCTCTTGATAGGGCAGGCATTTCTGCTGAGTGTGTCAAGAGGCGTGCAGAAGAAGAGAGCGGCGGAGGGGAGGAGAGTGGCTTCCTCGCAGAGGGAACAGGATGTGCTTGGGCCTAGGAATAGATTGCCAGTTTAGAGATTTCTATGATAATGCTGTATATTGCTGTTCTGTGGCAATTTAAGTAAAAGAGAGGAATAAAACTTAATGTATTAGAGACCTTAAAATGTAAAATCAAAGAGAATTTTTACATGAATGAACTAAAGTGGTACTTGGTAGAACTTGCCCAGTCACCATAAAACACAAACACGGCTCTAGTTTCCCGTCTCTGTGGCGCTAATTCTTTTTACCCTGAATCTTCTCTCTCTCTCTCTTTTGCGGTTCAATATATATAAATAAAAGTTACCATTTTAAGCATTTTTAAGTGTACAATTCTGTGGCATTAAGTGTATTCACATTGTTGTACAACCATCACCACCATCCATCTCCAGAACTTTTTCATCTTCTCCAACTGAAACCCATTAGATGCTAATTCCCCATCCCCGCACCCCCAAACCCCTGGCAACCACCATTCTTTCTGTCTTTATGAATTTGACTACTCTAGGTACCTCATATTATAAGTGGAATCATATAATATTTGTCCTTTTGTATGCTTTTCACTTAGCATAATGTCTTCAAGGTTCATCCACGTTGTAGCATGTATCAGAATTTCCTTCCTTTTTAGGATTGAATCATAGCCCATTGTATATATATATATATACACCACATTTGTTTATGCATTCATCCAAAGATGAACATCTGGGTTCTTTCCACCTTTTGGGTACCATGAATAACATTACTAGGAACGTGGGTGTACAAATATCTCTTCAAGACCCTATTCTCAATCCTTTTAGGTGCCCAGAAATGGAATTGCTGAATCATATGGTAATTCTATGCTTAATCCTTTGAGGAATCAATCACCATACCATTTTTCACAGCAGTTGCACCATTTTACATTCCCACCATCAGTGTACAGGGGTTTCTGTTTCTCCACATCCAATCAATACTTCTTGTTTTCTGGGTTTTTTTTTTTTTTTTTAACAATAGCCATTGTAAGGGGTATGAGGTGGTTTCTCATTGTGGTTTTGATTTGATTTTCCTAGTGATTAATGATGTTGAGCATCTTTTCACGTGCTTATTGGCTATTTGTATATTTACTTTGGAGAAGGACTATTCAAGTCCTTTGCCCACTTTTTAATGGAGTTGTTTGTTTTTGTTGTTGTTGAGTTGTAGTTCTTTATATATTCTGGTTATTAATCCCTTATGCAGTAATGATTTACAGATGTTTTCTCCCATTCCATGGGTCCCTTTTCAGTCTGTTGTTGGTATCCTTTGATTAAAACATAAGTTTTTAATCTTTTTTTTTTGCAAGGAAGACAAACCCTGAGCTAACACCCGTTGCCAATCCTCCTCTTTTTGCTGAGGAAGATTGGCTGTGGGCTAACGTCCGTGCCCATCTTCCTCTACTTTATGGGACACTGCCACAGCATGGCTTGACAAGCAGTGCGTTGGTCTGCGCCCTGAATCCGAACATGCAAACTCTGGGCCACTGAAGCAGAACATGCGAACTTAACCGCTACGCCACCTGACCAGCCCCAGAAGTTTTTAATCATGATGAAATCCAATTTTTCTATTTTTTTCTTTCATTGCCTATGCTTTTGGTGTCTCTTCTCTTTATTGTGTTTTCTCCTTAATTCATCTTCACCTAACATTTTTGTACACATAGAAGGTTACACAAACATATCTTACTACTCAGTCTTGGTTTATAATTTACTGTTGTCCTGAAAATTCCAGAAAGGACGGCAAATCTTGCTTCCTGAGCCAGGCTCTTTGGGACTCGATATGTTAGAAGATGTGCTGTTGTGGATACAAAGAATGATAAGGAACTGCACAAAGGTACCCTAGGCTGGCCGCAGGGATCCAGCAAGCTGGCTACACTATTCTGTGGTCAACCTCTTGCAAATGGGGAGCTCCTGTCCGCCTCCATGGCCAGCTGCCACCAGCCCCACGGTGTGAATGGCGAGGAAGTGGGGACTGGCGGCTGGCTGGACTCCAGGATGCAGCCTTTGCTGGCAGAGAACCAAGGCGGAGGGGGAAAAACACTCTTGTGTATGAGAGAAATAATGCTAGCTTTCCAAAACCTATAATTCCCAAGTTAAAAAAAAAAGATTTTTCAACCAAACTGTGCTTTTATCTTTGGATTCTGAATGGGAGATTGTTCACACAGCTAAGCTGGCTGCAGAAGCCAGGCCAGTTAAAACAATATGCAGGCAGCTCTCCTCCAAGTAACCAGAAACTGTTGGCTCAAAGGAGCCTGAACTGAGGAACCAACCTGCTGGGAGACGTTTTCCAAGTAACTCCAAGCAACGGCCTGAATGTAAATCCTCCTGCTGGGGAATGGCACTTTGGCAAATGAAGACCCTAATTAGAGATGGAAGGGTTTCTATTTTGTTTTTCTTTAATCCTTACCCTGGGGCCTTTGCAGGGCCGCCATGTCTCTGCTTGTGTGCAAAGAAATTTCCAGCTTCTCTTTGTAACAAGATCCTCTTTTGGGAAAGAAGCAACAAGCCGACAATGTGGGCCCACCACAGCCGGGGGACCCTGCCACCAGCCTAACCCAAAACAAAGAGCTTGGTCTGGGCCGGAGAGGCTGGGTCACCTGGCTTGGCCAGATCTTTGAAGTGGTTAGCCAAGTTGGATCTCATGCTGCCCCCCGCCCCATGAGACACTCAAATCCATGCTTAGACTGCAAGTGAAGTTTGTTAAGTCCCAAAGGAGAAGGGAAGTGTGAACAAAATGCAAAGCAGTAAAGCAGAACTGCAGCTCTAAGGCGCCAAGGTTGAATTTGAACTGGGTGGCGGGACCCTCTTCTCTCTTCAGACGTCCCTGTGATTCTTTGCCTGTTTGATCTAGGCAGTGAAGCAGAAGAGCTGTGCTCTTTTTCAAATTGATCACCTCTTAATTCTCAAAATATCCAGAAGTACCACATATGTGGGGAACCTGCACATACCAGTTTTGTTTCATTGTAGCTACATCATCTACTCACCCAGGTACCCTCCAGGGCTTAGAACTGATGATCTCGCTCATCTTAATTTCTCTTTGGTTCTAGAAAGGCAAATGAGCAGTGTCATCTGGGCCCAAAGTTTTGGGCTGTCTAAATTACAGAACCTATTTTAGACAATTCTAGATAATTGAAATGAGTAGGAGTGATGTGCCTTTTCAGCCTGTCAGGGTAGTAATTCTTCTCCGAGGCATCCGTCATCCTTCACGTGCACTGCGTGGGAAGGGCACATGAGAATTTTGTGTGCCTGAGTATTTTATGCACTATCACCTTATTTGTCGTTAAGTTCACGGCTTAATACAAAATGCTTGTGCCTAAATGACTTCAAAAATTTGTGAGGGGAAATTACACATTTTTGAGTCAAATATAGGAAGAATGCTTCACCTGAGCAGCTGCTCCATGCTGAACCCGGGGCTGGGCTCTGTCCAGATAGTCTTTTTTAATATTCACAGCTCCCTGAGCCGATGGATATTCTACTTTAACATGAATACACTGAGTCTCAGGGGGAGAGACTGACGTGCAGCTACACACATGGCACTGTCCAGGCCCCAACTTCAGAGCTTCAGATCTTTCTAGGCCACCTCAACTCCTCTTTGCATACCAGTTCTGTCCTTTGAATTAGAAGTTGAGCCTGCCGATGGTGGTGGTTCCACCTCTGCGTATGTAAAAGGACAGACCGACAGATTCCTAAGCAACAGTCTACCCCCTCATTGGTGAGGAGTCCAGTGCTGCCGAAGAGCCACCCATTCCTGGTTGTCACGTGCCAGACGGATGTGTCCGCTGCGTTTATTTCCCAGAAGTCCTCAACTTGCTCATGCTGTCTAAAGTTAGGTTTCAGGGAATCCCAAGATGTTTCTTTTTCAGCTCTATGCCTGTGGTCAGGCCGCTGTAGCTTGTTGGAGAAAAACGGCCCGATCTGTTTGCTGCCTGGCAACATGATAGAGCAGAGCGTCCCTTCAGTGCTAGTAACTGTCCCTGCTCCAAGTTCTCATTCTTGGTTTAATTTTCAGTGGAGCTTGTAGGAACCACTTCAAGTCATTGGGAAACAGGTAGATCCAGAAATAAAAGAAAACTGAGTTTTTAGATGCCACATTGATTCTTTTAAAAAGATAAGACAAAAAAAACCCTTACCATTATGTCCTTGATTTATTCTGTTGCTCTTTGGGAAGTGTGGTGCTTAAATGGAAGAATGTGGTAGCAACTTTACCCTTGTTGTTATAGAAAATCTTTGCCAAGTTACACTCATAGGTAATTTAAAGCTGTATCAAACTGAAAGGAGGGGGGATTTGATAATTTGCATGTCAGCTTGCACTTGTAACTAATGAATAGCTTGGATCATTGCCTGCTAGACTTGTCATGACAGTGGGTTTGGAAAGGGACTCAGATGTCAAGAAACGAATTCTATCACAGATTTTTAGATTGCTTATGTAGGCTATAAGTATAATGATATGGAGTAGATTGAACAATACTGGATATATGGCTATGCTGCTTTACTACATCAACATGAGGAACTGGGTGGGGTGGGCCTGGGGGCCTCGGTTAGAACGGGCACCATTCTCTAACGTAAGCAACCATGGGCATCACAGAATATTGGTGGTAGTCTTTCCCAGGAAAGCCTAGCGTTGTTAATAATGTTAAAAATATCTCCATGCTCAGAAAAAAGCTGTGCAGAAGTCTTAGTAGTCTTAATATTGTTCCCTAAATATCTTTCCCCTGTATTTTTCCTTCTGCCCTGGTCATTTCCATGTTGCCATAAAGTCACAGACATCCCTAGTGCTGCTGTGACAACAGTAAGGATCCCAGCCAAAATCTTGCCCCCCTGGAAGAGTTGAGAAATGTCACTCTAATTACCACTATTGTTTTTCTTGCTTTAGGGTCATGCCCCCCCCCTTTTTTTCTTTTTTTGTGAGAAAGATTAGCCCTTAGCTAACATCCACTGCCAATCCCCCTCTTTTTTTGCTGAGGATGACTGGCCCTGAGCTAACATCCGTGCCCATCTTCCTCTACTTTATATGTGGGACGCCTGCCACAGCATGGCTTGACAAGCGGTGCATAGGTCTGTGCCTGGGATCTGGACCTGCGAACCCTGGGCTCCCCCAGTGGAAGGCACGAACTTAATCACTACGGCCCCCTACCCCCCTTTTTTTAAATTGCCTTTGTTTTTGTTTTTTTGAACAAGGCGATTAATAATGATGGGATCTTTGATGTCCTTCAGTCACGTGAAGTCATCTGTTAATGTCCTGCATGCCCACAGCAGTTTCCTTGGTAGCAGTAGCTCCTTGGCCTGCTTGAGCTGTAAGGCCAGCTTGGGTGATATGATTCTTGGTGTATATGGGATCCCTGAGCCAAAGGCAGTTCGGCAGCAGCACTGCACAGAAGCCAGGGTGAGGACAAGAGCTTGCAGACCAACTTACTACAACTCCCTTGTTTGACAGGAAGCAGAAATGCCCTGAGCTCCCAGCTGTGCTGAAAGTATGCAATGAACTTGACTCTAAGTGACTCCCTTTTGTAGCTCAGTGCAGAAGAACAGACTACATCTTTGGAATTCATTTGTGTGTTCATTAAGTACCTCCTATATTCCAGGTCGTATGCTAGATGCTGCTAATACAGTGGTGACTCAAATAGACAAGTCCCCTGCCCTCGTGGGGCTCACAGTCAGTAGAGGAGATGCAGAGACAACCATACACGTAACAGGCTAACTGCAGATTATGATGTGCATCGCGAGACCAATAAATGGGTGAGAGGGTGAGTGGTGAGTCTCTCTGTGTAGGCTGCCTTGAGCTGAGACCAGAGTTAAGGTTCCTGGAAGAAAAGAGGGAAACATTTCTGCACCCCTCTCCACATCAGACCTTGCCTACCTCTGCACATCTACCAGCTCTGTCCCCTGTTCTTCAACTTATCTGCCATGTGAGATGTGCTCTCTGGTTTCCTGTTATTACTGTCATTTTCTAACTATCAAATGGCACTTTGCTACCATGTAAATCCTATCTGTTAACTAATAAAACAAGGACACTTAAGTCTTGAAGAAAGTTAACTGCTTATTTTAGGTATTGTTAAATATTATCTACTGGGCTATTTTGTGACAATTGCTTTTATTTTATTTTTTTGTGAGGAAGATTGGTCCTGAGCTAACATCTGTGCCCATCTTCCTCTACTTTATATGGGACGCCGCCGCAGCATGGCTTGGCAAGCAGTGCGTCGGTCCGTGCCCAGGACCCGAACCTGCGAACCCCGGGCCGCCGAAGCAGAGCACGTGAACTTAACTGCTGCGCCCCAGGCTGGCCCAGACAATGTTAAACCCTCTGAAAGTTATATAATATGCTATGTGATACAAAAGGATGTATATGCAAGATCTTTATTCTAGTAATTGCCTAAAATTTACCATTTGGTGTTTTTTTTTTTAATGCTTAATTAGCCTAAGAAATCCAAAGTTTAATTGAAGTCAGGGTTTGGTGTATTGCTTTGGGTTAATATCCTTCCTTCCAGACTTCTTTCCTTCTCCCAGTGGCTTTAAGAAGGGAAGGAAGGAAAGGGATAAACAAAACTGATTAAAACTAAAACTGACTTGGCTGATGAGGGTTGTATCATACACTCCGAACTAAATAATGTTGCAAGAGGTCAACTGATCATTACTGAATGATGTCTTTGATACCGGCAAAGGTCGTTGTCACAGTTTATGCAGAGCTTCCCGGTGCATTGACCTCATGTTCTCATGAAAATCCAGAGACCAGACCAACGAAATGTCCTCTCAGCCCATGATAGGTGCATCTGGAAGGTGAAGTGGTATTTGACCCCATAAGGAAGATGAAAGTATGCAGACAGGTTTTAATGAGTTAGAGAACTTTCTCTTTAGAAAAAAGTGAATGGGAAAACAAGGCTTTGCTAGGGCAAGCGGTGGGAGCTCTAGCAAATAAAAGGTTATACTAGAACCCACTTCCTTTGTTTGTTCTGCTAAGTAAAGTCTTGCTAACACTGAATAATTATAGTAGGAAAAGCCTGAATGAGGCCATCCTTTCACATGTTCCATGAAGGTTAATTTAAGGGTTAATTTAATGAGACTTGAGATAAAGCTTGAATTTAGGGATTTTTGCAAATTACCTGTTAGAGGCGATGGAAACAGAGTGTATTTGTTCCTTAATATGTGAGTGACCTCTTATTATTTGAGTGATTATTGATTAACCAAGGAGTTTCAAATGAGATGTTTTCATATTTCTGATGTAAAGAACTTGCCCCAGCTAAGTGAGTGCTGGCTTATGTTGGGGTGTACTGAGGCAGGGCTGCTGTATCTCAGAGCATTGTGACTTCAGCAGGAGAAACTTCCTTCCCATGCGAAGCTCCCCACAGCGTCCTAGGGGTTGTGCCCAGTGGGGCAGTAAAACCATCTCGGCAACACGTTTCCATACAAGAGACTTGAAATGGGAAAGAAAAGTAACACTTACCTAGAAAGAAAGGTTGTCTGATCTCTATATTCTAGATAAACTGAGACAGTAGTGCTTTGCCCCCACAAATGATCTTTGAGGCAGAGCTGGTAAGTGGCAGAGACAGACTCAGCCTACCTCCGGAGCCTACTCGTTAATTTCCATTCCTGACGGTGGGATGTTGAGCAGGCAGAGATTTATGGGTTTGCTAAAGGCCAGAAGTATGAGGCAATGGCCACTTGGGACACACCTGCACGATGTTTTAAGTATAAATCAATTGTGAACACTTCGATTGGAAGAGTTGATATAAAAATCCACATTTCTACCTTCTCTTGCAAAATCAGAAGGTCTGGCAATGCTGGTGCCCCATCCCTTCTGGTGAAGGTAGCCTGAGCTGTGTGGAAGCTGCCTCCATCAGACAGGCATGCACTGTCTAGTCTGCCAAAGTTCCCACTACAGACTACAGCAGCATATCCACTGACGTCAGTCTTATACCTGGCCCCTGTGGGCAGTTGAGTCTGTGATCTCCATTGTATGATTTTAAACTGCTGAGTAAATACCATCAAGGTTGTCTGTGGATGGTTGAGTGAAACGAGTGTGAACACAGACCAATATTTTCTGACAGTCAAACAACAGATATGAAGAAGGATCCAAGATGGGTTGGATTAGCGGACTTCTTTTATGCCTCTGATTTATGTCAAGCACTGTAAGACCAATGTAGAGTGACCATGTAATTAGTCATCCAAGCTAGGACACTTTTGAGAATGGAAAGGGATGTCATCATTATTTATTATGGTGGAAAAGCAAGTGTAAACCAGGGCTGTCCTGGGCATGCTAGGGACAGGACATAGGGCCAGCTTAGGCCTATGGAACATGAAAACAGGAAGCTTATATTCCATCAACGAGGGTGAGTGAAGTAAAAGTTCATAAGAGGGGCTCACACAGTGGCTACAGTAGTATAGAGATGATTCTGGAAACATTGGGCAAGGCTTTGCGGAGAAAGGAGGCTTTCAGGTGGGTCCTTGAGCGTGAGAAGGGCTTTGAGAGGTAGAGAAGGATCCAGGAGCACAGTTGAGGTAAAAGGAATAACCTAAGCAAGAAACTATTCGCACATCCCAATGTTCCAGAAATGGGGGAACTGTGTGGCTTGAGCACACAGTGCTTGGAGGCAAACAGTGGGAGAGGAGGTAGGCCAGGTAGACTGTGTCCAAACTAAGGTGAGTCTTGAACATTAAGGTAAGGAGTTGGGATTTGAATCTGAAAAGGGCGAGAAGATAACTCTGTCTGGACTTTATGTACAGGATGAACTGGAAAACGATTGGAGACGGAAATTCCTGCAATACGGGGTAGCAGGGATGCAAAGGGAGGGCCTACTTGAGAGTGATCCATTATGGAGGAAGAACTGAGCAAACTGGATGTGGAGAGGGGAAGGGGAAAGGGCTGTGAGAGGAGGGGAGGAGGACCTGGCTTCTGGACTTGCACAATGGCGGTTCCATTAATCTGAGACGAGTAATGTAGGTTTGAGAGAAACTTAGTGACTGATTTTGGTTGTGTTGAATTAGAGCCTGGAATTCAAGAAAAAGAGATCACGGCTGGAGATGAAGGTTGGGAAGCCATTAGGTGTGGGTTCAAACCAAGAATCTGAATGAACTTGTCCAGAAAGAAAGTATAGACTAGGAAGAGAAAAAGAGCTGGCACAGGACTTCAAGGACAACTTGGAATTAGGTCTGAGGAGAGGGGAAAGCCGATAAAAGAGACTGAGGCAGAGTTGAGGAGAGGTATGTAAACAGGATATTAGCATCTGGAAATTTCCAAACGCAAGTAGTGAGTGAGTGGGACCGTGTAAGAGTGGGAAGGGAACCTGAACATGTGAGAGAACAGACGCAGGCTCACGAGCACAAAGCAGTGTCAACAGGCTTGTGGAGCAGTGCAGAGGAGAACCCAGGTGAGGTAGCATGACTTTGTAATGCATTCAGTTCGCACAGGTCTATTGGTTGGGTTTTGCTACGTAACAAACTACCCTGAAACTTAGTATCTTAAAAACAGCAATCGTTCTCATTTGCTCATGATTCTGAGGGTCAGCTGAGCAGTTCTTCTGGTCTGGGCCAGCTTGGCTGATCTCTGTGGTCTGCTGGTGGTTCTTTGGGGCCTCACTGGGAATAGTTGTGCCCTCTTGGCATGTGGTCTCTTATCATCCAGGAGGCTAGCCCAAGGTTCTTCACGTGTTAGTCTCGGGGTTCCCAGTAGCAAAAGAGGGTAAGCCCAAGGCACAGGCACTTATCAAGCCTCTGCATGCATCATATTTGCTAATGAACCGTTGGGCAAAGCAAGTCACATGACCAAGTCCATTCATTCAAGGGCTGTAAAAATAAGCTCCATCTCTTGATGGGAGAAGCTGCAAAGTATCGTGGCCATTTTTTTTCCAATCTACCCTGACAGGTGTGAATTTCTTGTAACACCTGGAAGGAAGAGCTATTTGATTCTTTGGGTCAATCATGTAACTCTCAACTGAGCCAGAAAGGATTGAGGATCACAGTGGAGCAATTGAAATCCTGAAGACCCATCTAATTGTGGAGGAGATGGTTTCAGTTCTGCTCCAAAGGAAAACTAAAGGTAGTGCCGGGGAAAACAATGCCACTGGTATTCATGACTTCAAGCTAAAGTCATTCCTAAAGACATCGAGATACCCAGTTCAAAACTCAAGCCTGAGTTCCCTCTCTCTAGGCAGCACTGTCTGATTGGCAGCACTCAACACCTCTTAAGTGCCATTACTCACTTAAGACTAGATCGATGAGTAGTAATCATAGCTGCCATTAATTGGTGCCTACCATGTGCCCAAACTATGCCAAGCACTTTACACCCATGAACTATTTGATCCCCTCAACAACTTTATAAAATCCTCACTGTCCCAGTTCTACAGATGACGAAACTGAGGATCAGATATGAAGCGACTTGCCCAAGTGCATCTATTTAGTAAGTAATACAACAAGGAATAAAAAAATCCCTCAGGCCGCTGGGCTCCCCTGACTGTGGGCAGCAGTAGCAAGTGCACGGAGATACACAGCGTGTGCACCCACACACCCCATCCTCATCATCTTTACGTTGATGTAAGATTCTCTCATGCATGCTGACCTGGGATCTGCCTGCTTCCCAGAGTCCACTTGGGGCTCCTACTGCTGGTCTAACTTTCCCATTCATCCAGATTCACTGAGAGTGGATTTGTTTTAGAATACTGAAGACAGTTTTAGATGCCAGAAGGAGGTATTATCTTGCTCAGTCTGGATATTTTTAAAACCAGCTTAGAATTTTCCTATATTAACTAAAATTAACAGCAGTCACATGATAAAGAGTTATGGTATAAAATTTTTGCTTTTAAGCAATACAAGCAATAATGGGAAAGGAATATTTGGATTCTCCCCCCACCCTTGTTTTTTTTTTAAGTTCTTTATTGAAGTATAATAGACATATAATAAACAGCACATATTTAAAGTGTACTATTTGGTAAGTTTTGACCTGCACACACACACACACACATGAAATCATCACCACAATCAAGATGATGAACCTCCCCTCGCTCCAAAAAGTTCCCTCACGCCCCTTTGAAGCTCCTCCCTCCCCTCCTCTCTGTCCCTCGCCGATCCCCAGCCATTATCTGCTTTCTCCTACTATAGATTAGTTTGGATTTTAGAGAGTTTTATATGAATGAAATCATACAATATTTACTCTTCAATCTGGCTTCTTTCACTCAGCCTAATTTCTTTGAGATCAATCTATGTTGGTTGTGTGCATCAGTGTTTATTCCTTTTTAAATTTTAAATAAGAAAAGGGAACACTGCTTTTTTTACTCTGAACTTGGGCACGGACTATTGAAGTTGCCTACAAAATTGTACATTAACCAACTAATTCCAGTGATGAGTTAATCTATAACTTCATCTGTTAGCTGTTAACGTGACCCCCAAACCTAACCTCCTCTTGACTGTCAGACCCTGATCCTGGGCACACTTTCTCTCGAGGCTAAAACTGAAGTAGGGCTGTGGGGCTTGGGAACCCAGTGTTTCTGAGTCTTGGGTGGTCCCTGCCCATCACTGTATCTTAATGTAGCATATCTTCATGATGGCATGAGCATGGGGCTCCGTATGTGATGGTGTGACCAGCAGAATAGCAGAGGCTGAGTGCTCTGTGGAAATCTCTAGCTTTAGTCAACTCTGTTTTATAAATTTGAGTTATGCAAATGTCCTAATTCCAGTAGAAGCAAACTCAGTGTATGGGGAGAAATTAGGGGACTCCTGTTATTGTTTAAGATTTAAGATTTACTTTTTTATAGTGAACTCAATTGGTACATTTAAAACCATTTTAATTTGCACTTCTTTTCAAGACTCCATCTCTTTTCTAAGCTAACCTTCACCTGTCTGCTATCAAGTCCATTAGACTCAACCTTCTTCCTTTCACAAGTCAGTTTTTAAAAGATTCTTTCCCTAAATCTTGGCTTCAAATCTTAGTTTAGGAATGTTCTAGTAACGATTGCTTAAAATAATACACAAAATACTTATGTTCTTACTAATAGGTGCTGGTTAAATATATCTTTCAGTTATTTTTGGAAAACTAACATTGGATTCCCCTAAGTTTTGATTTTCCCCCAAAAAGAAAAACTTGGACATGACAAAACTCAATGAACTATAAAGAAGTGGGGGGCAGGGTTGACAGGATGCAGTCAGCTCTGAGTTGAACGCCCTCCCCTGCTGCCAGCATACTCTGACCTCGGGAAGTCACTGCATCCTTTACAAATCTAGGACGTGGGACTAGGTACTCTTTAATCCCATTCCAGGACTGAGAGGCACTTAATTGATTCAGATGGACCATAGTCGAGGTCACTGTTGCCTAAGAGGCCCCATTTGTCCCTCTGCTTGAGGACTGCAGTGGCTCTCGGGCAGGCCATGCTGGCTCCCAGGATCAGGAGAAGCAGGCTCAAACCTCTTCTGGGTTTGGCTCCTTCCAAATGTCCTAGCCTCTGGGAGGGTACGCAGTTTGACTTCTTTAGCCTCAAAAGGATGCCAGCCAGTCCCCCATGCCTGCCTAATAGTTGGGTGCCTCTTGAGCCAGCATTGGCATATTCCACAATTATCTGCTTGTTTCTGGGGTTACATAGCACCTGTAGTTTTAGCTCTCTCCACTCACCCACAAACCAGACTGCCAGACTCTTGGATCATAAAACAAAGCGTAAGCACCTGGATCGTGACCCAGCTCTTTTCCTGTTCTTCTTTTGAGACTTCCCCAACAGGAAAGGCTCTGGTTAATTGATAGAGATTATCCCTGATTCCCTTAATGTAACCTTTTTTACTCTTTCCTTTTCCTGGGATTAAGCTGTTCCTTTGCAAGAAGTCCTTTTCTTAATGACACAGTCATCGACCTATTATTGACCAAAGGAAGTGATCCAGCCCAACTCCACCTTTCTGTGGTTCCTAGTCCCTTTAGTCTCTTTCATTCTAACGACTTCTAAAGTCATTAACTGTTTTTTTTTTTTCAATTTTCTGCTATTAAAGGTTATCAAACTATACTTTAAAATTAATCTGCTTTCTTGAAACAGTAATTGCCCATATATTTGTTGTTGGATATGACTGTTCGTTTTGAGTAGATGTTTTAGTATTTGCTGAGTGAGGCTCCAAGGCAGCACGCCTGTACTGCTGAGATGTACCATTCACAGGATGTTGAATTGAGGTCTGCCATAAAGTGGAGACACTGGACCCTGTCAACAAGCACCTTTCTTCCTCCCCCTCTCTCTCTTTTCCTTCATTCAAGGAGTATTTCTTGCTGCGTATGCGGGGTCCCTAGTGTGACTACTGGAGCTCCGTGAGAAGAGGGACTAGATCTTTTTAGGACTGGATCTTTTCAGCATACGATTGTACTATCATGGTAGGTGTTCAATAAATATGTTAAATAAATAAATCCTGGGAAAGACAGTCACTTAGAATTAAGTGTTTTGCCTGGAAACATAGTCATTGGACTGAATTTTGTGTAGGGGTCAGGGAACCCCTTCCAGAGACAATAAAGTTTCAGTTAGTGATCCAAAAATCTCAGTAAGCCACAGGGGCTCCTTGGATGTTGCATACCAGAAGCCGACCTGTGGGCGTGCTGACTGCTCCCGAGAGAAAGGCTAGTCAGTAAATAGGAGTCAGTGTTCATATGATGGCCTTGTGAGTGGACTAACCAAGCATCGCCTTTTGCGAACCCCTTTCTTCTGTGGTACTTGGTGTGTCTGCAGCCTCAGCCGGCACCCATGTGTCCAGCTCCTGGCCAGCCTCCTCGTCCTCCTCCTTAGGGCAGCTTGGTCTCCACGAAGCCCTTCCTGAGCACACCAGCCCATAACACATCACCCCCATCCAAGATCATCTCTTCCAGACCTGTTCTGAGCACCTTCAAGAGGGTCCCATATGCTTCAGCTCTTGATCCACTGGTTTCCCTTGTTGGTCTAGCTCCATTCTAGTCCCATTTCTTGAAGTCAGTGGATTGCAAGCTCTGCACAGGTGACAACTTTCTCCTCTACCTCCCACACACACCTACTGCTTTGCAGCCCAGACAGAGGGGCATGGATGGGACTGTGAACCTAAGCGCAGGAAGTACTATTGCTGCAGCCCCAACACCTGGAAGGGATGCCCAAGGGCATCTTTTTCCTCCAGCTCTGTTCTTGGCCTGAGGAAGGCCACCTTGGTACCTGTTCAGCTTTTCTCCTTCTCCTTCCATCACCACCACCTTTGTGATGACTATTTATTGAGCAGCAGGACTGGAATGCATTTGGAAAAAAATAAGAGTACAGTTTCAGCGTGGCCTTCAGCTTGTTGGCTTATAGAAATGGGATTATAGGGCTTGTTCTTTGTGGGTTTTTTTCGTGAGGAAGACCAGCCCTGAGCTAACATCTGTTGCCAATCCTCCTCTTTTTGCTGAGGAAGACTGGCCCTGGGCTAACATCCGTGCCCGTCTTCCTCTACTCTATATGGGACGCCGCCATGACATGGCTGACAAGCAGTGCGTCAGTGGGCGCCCGATATCCAAACCCACGAACCCCAGGCTGCCAAAGCGCGAACTAAACTGCTGTGCCACTGGGCCGGCCCCATAGGGCTTGTTCTTTGAATTAGACACTAAAGTATGGCCTTCTGGGTTTAACTCACGTTATGTTTTACAGCCTAACCCATGATCTCAGGTGCTACAGACAGTATCCCCTCTCAATACTCCCAGTCTCTGTCACTAGAATTGCTCCTAATGGGAAAAGCTGTCATGACTTATTGCAGAGAAGTGGATATTAGTTGGACAGTTGGCATCCAAGTTTTGTGACTTGGTTAACTCAGAGTGTGTTTGAGGGCTTAATTCAAGAAAGCATGTGTTTTGTGGAAAAAGATAGAACTTAAACTTGAAAATAGTATCCTTGAGATTCTCATCTTTCTGAATTTTTATCATCCTGTTATCATAGAAGACTCTTCTGGAACTTGGATTTTATTGCTCCGTCCTGCCAGGGAGTATAGAGGCCCCTGTTCGAGGTCCTGGGACTCCCGTGGAGTAGAAGCCAAAAGCCTGGACCCAGGGAGCCAGAAAGACCTCTGCCGTGAACCCCAAAAGCTTGCCCCGTATGGGATAGATAGTTGCTCTTGTGCCCACAGCCCTTCCCCCCAGGATTTGTGCCCGGCAGGATTTGCTACCTGCTGGGTTCCGGGTCCCGTGCTAGGGGCTGGCGACCTGAGGATGCCTGTGCCCCTGAGACCTTTGATTGTGGGGACCCAGGCTTCTGCTTTGGGGGATATCACTCCCACAGCCAGACATCACAAGAAGCTCAATTGTTTATCGCCTTGAAGCACATTTTTCTTTTTAAGGAAGGCTTTCCTTAAGTTTGAGTTAGAATAGCATAAGTGGGTTTCTAGAAACCAAATAGTGGAACTGAGAAAGGAATCTGGCAGTTCTGGGAGGAGAAGGAGGGTTGATGAATAGGGTTAAGAAGCACACTCCCTGCCACCCTCTGACCTCCTTAGGGTCTTGGTCTTCTGGTTACCTATTTGGTTGTGCCTAAGAATCAACCCAGGTAGCTTTTAAATGTACAGAGGCCAGGTCCACCTGTAGCCCAGCGCCCCTCAGTCTCCAGAGAGGAGTCTGCCTCTGTATTTTTATTTTTATTTTATTATTTTTTGTGTGTGTGGGGAAGACCAGCCCTGAGCTAACATCCGTCGCCAATCCTCCTCTTTTTGCTGAGGAAGACTGGCCCTGGGCTAACATCGTGCCCATCTTCCTCTACTTTATATGGGACGCCACCACAGCATGGCTGACAAGCAGTGCGTCGGCAGGCGCCCGGGATCCAAACCTGCGAACCCTGGGCTGCCAAGCGCAGACTAAACCGCTGCGCCACCGGGCGGCCCCTGCCTCTGTATTTCTAAAAAGCTCCCCAGGACGTTCTAATATGCCGCTGGGCTGACAGCCACGGACCAGCTTCTGCCTGTTTTGTGCCATGGCATCATTTCTTGCCCTAAACTGTGATGTTCCTTTGTGTATATGATTGCAGCACAGTCACATCAACTTCCAGAACCCTTCAGAAGGTAGAGTTACTGTGACTCTAGACTGCCTGATGCTCTGTGTGGGAACTTGGCTCTCTTTCCTGGAGAGGAGAGGAATCAAGTATGCAAACAGTCAAGGGAAGGGCCAGGTGCCCAAAGGAGACACACGCAGCACATGTGCTGTGTCCAAAGGAGGGAGATCATGCCTAAGTGCTTACCATGTACCAGGCATCTTCTCATCTACTCTCCCAACGACTGTGAGAATACGTCCCGGTAGTATTATCCCCATTGTACAGGTGAACTACTCTCCCAACGACTGTGAGAATACGTCCCGGTAGTATTATCCCCATTGTACAGGTGAACAAGTGGAGGCAGAGAAAAGTCATCCCTTCCGCTCACAGTCACAGAGCTGGTAAGGTGAGCCAGGATTTCAGCCCAGCAATGTGACATGACAACTCCTCCCCCTGCCCTTTCCCCATGGCGGTGCTAAAACAATCTAGGTTAGCCTGCCCATTCACCTTCAGGATGTGTTCCTCCTCAAGGCCACCTTGGTTGGAGTGTCATCAAACTGACTGCACCCACATAAGAACAACAAGGCTGCTGGGGGCCTTGTGACTCTGCCCTTCTCCAGAGAGAGAAAGATTTGGTTCTTCTACTGTAATAAATGATTTTGGTGTGAAGTTAAGAGATGATGAAACTACATCATTCTTAAATTCTCCTAATACCAAGTCACAGACACAAGGAGTCAAGACAGCAGGGTACACTTAAGCAGCAGGGGACCATTCCTTAAGAAGTATACAGGGAGAAAGTTGTACTGTTTGCGAGCTTGCATTGCCTAAAATGGTGATGGATAGAATCCCTTTGAATGAAACAGCCTCTGACAAAACAGACATGAGCTTTCAAGCAGCTAACTGTGTACAAAAGTAGAACTTTCCACCCTGACACCCCTCCTTATGTTGACTATGTGAGCTGCATGACATCTGTAAAGGGAGTGTTAAAGATGAGGGAGTCCACATGGGAGTAGGGAGTCCAGAGCTATCTGGAATTTCCTCGTGGGATTGGGAAATATAACACGTATGTATGCTATTAATGCAATACTTGGAGTTTCAGCATTCATGTTTATATATATGCACACGTCTCCATCACGCTTGATTTTGGAAACCCCTAGGATAACATGAGTATTTCTCTAGCCTAGGATTGTGGAGAGAGGCTGAGGTCAAATGTCACCTCTCTACCTCGTGACTGTGTGACGTAACCTCCGAGCCTCCAGCTGTAAAATGTGGATCAACGCCACCTCACCTGCAGAGCTGCTGTGCAGATTCAGTGCTATTTGAAAGCAGCCTCACCCAGTACATAATAGGTACTTTCCCCTCTTGGAGTCTGATGCTTTGGGCCAGTACTGTCCCAAGACCAGGCAAGAGAGGCCCTGCTTCTAAAGCTTCTGGCCACCAGGTGAAGAGTCCAAGGGAAAGCCCCTTCTAAACCATCCCCGGGATCCCCAGATTCCCCAGTGCAACTCTGTGCCGGCTTCTAGGACCTTGTTCTTCCCCAGGACCATCCTTCTGGGGGCAGACTGCCCTGGCAGCACACCCCTCCTCCCAAGGAGGATAGACAAACCTTGGCCTCAAGGCTGAGGTGTCCATTCACATGTGTACAAGCCCCCTCGAAATGCAGTGTGGGCTGGGGTCAGCTTTCTCCACATTGACACATTCAGACGAGGAACTCCAAGGAGCCAGAGAAATCTCAGTTGGAATCTGACCTTCCAGGTCTTTATGAAGGTATCTGTGTCAGGAGAGAAGGGGGAGGATATATGTTATTTCATGGTTTGTTAGCTCTTTATTGGCTGGCCCTCCAATACTGCCCCACAAATGTCATGAGCAACCCTGCATCAGGCATGCAGAAATTCTTTCATCCAGATTCCCTTCCTCTTAATAAAAATAAGAAAACCATATAATCAAAATAATCCTGTTTTTCAATTTACCATCTGATTAAGGAATTCTCTAACACTTTTCTTTGCCTCATCCTAAGTATTCCCTGGGGTGCTGGTTAGATAGCTTCTGGACCTACAGCAGTCCAAGTGAATCAGTAGGGGGCCCCAGAATGTGCATTTGACAGTCATCCCAGAGACTTCGTGCAGTTTTGGACTCAGTGGTTCTCAGTCCTACCTGAATTTTAAAACTAACTGGGAAACTTTTCGAAAAATATTGTTGCTGGGTTCCATTCCACAGAGAAGAAATCATCATCTCTAGAGGTGGGGCCCAGGCATGGGTATTTTTTAAATCTTCCCAGTTGCCTCCTCAGTGGGCCAAGGTTGAGAACCAAGTCTGCCCTGCTTGCTGGCTCCAGTAGCAAGGAGCTCAGCCCTCAGCCCTCAAAGAGAGCCTGTCCTCCACCTCATGGCAGAAGCAAGGCTGTAGGGTCTTCAGACTTCTCAGGCACTGTTGTTCCTTGTTAAGCCTGATTCTGTCACCTAATTAACGCTTGTTTATATAAAACACGTGTTAGCTGCCATATGCAGAGAAGGGGTGGTCCTTTTTGAAGTTTCTAGTTGCTGACTTTATAAGATTTGGCTTGATGTGGCACTTCTGGAAACTCAACCCATGATAGCAGCTAACAAGTTCTTCCAAAAGTTTCTCTTCCGGGCACAGACATCTCATGAAAGAACCCAGCTGCAGACGTTTTTTTCCATCACATCCCTTCACCCAGCAGTGGCGATGGAAAGGAGGGCGTGGACAGGCTTCCTGGGTTTTTGGTGCTCCTTGTCAGGTGTTAAAACAAAGAGGATCATTGTGTTTCTTGGAACTGGTCTAAATGTCTATGTTTAAGATTAAGATCTAGGGAAATGCATTTCCGTGTGACACCCAGTATTTTCTGGTTGTGAAAAGGGTACCAACCTGTGCAATGGCGCCGTGACACGGCCGCGGACTCCAGCCTCTCTGTCGGTTCCTTTAATTAGGAGAAATTAAGTGGGGCTGCTACATATTTTGAGAATAAATAACACTATTTAAACTTAGGCAGCCTTAACCACTAACTTAACCGCCGAGTTCTCGCTGCTACATGTCTCCTAAATAGATCAGCATAATCTTAACTAGGACTTAAAATGCATCATCTTCGTTCCGGAGCTCAGAACCAGCAGCCG
Organism: Tapirus indicus; assembly: GCA_031878705.1. Classification (NCBI taxonomy): domain Eukaryota; kingdom Metazoa; phylum Chordata; class Mammalia; order Perissodactyla; family Tapiridae; genus Tapirus; species Tapirus indicus. The sequence goes on from CM062938.1 coordinate 22,892,628, forward strand.
ACGGGAGCCTTCGGAGGCTTAATGACTTTAATTATGGCGAGAAATACCTTCTCCCGGTGGGGAGGGGCGCGGCCGGCCGGGTAGTGTCAGAGAAGGCCGGATGGGAGCCCGCCCCCAAAGGCCGGCCCTCCTGGGTGGGGAAGGGAATGGGGGTCTGGGGAAGCGGAGGGGCAGGGATCCTGGGGAGGGGGACCCTGGGCGGGAGGGACCCTGGGGCAAGGGCGTGGAGAAATGGAGCCGGGGGAGGAGGGAAGAAGCTGGAGGGGTGGAAGGGGAGGAGGGACCCTGGGGGTAGGCCGCGGGGCCTCCGAGTTCTGAGCAGTGTTTGTGGCCTCGGCGCTTTGATCTCCTGCCAGGGAAACCTGGAAGGTCAGGCCGGGCTGCAGCCAAGCCCCGGAGCGAGGAGCGAGGAGCCCCGTGGAGCGGGCAGGGCTGCGCCACCCACCTTCGCCCCCACCCACCCCCGGAAAGTGATCCCGCCTGGCCGCCCGCCCCCACCCCCACCCCCACCCCTCTTTACACCTTTATGGCTGTTTTGTGTGCGCTGATCGCCTTTAGGCAGTGGATTAGAGGCTCCAAGTCAAGAAAGTAAACTAGCCGAACACCCTACAAGTTTGGTTTGGTAAAATCATATATGTTGTATATACTTTAAAAGAAACCAGGTTATTTTTTAAGCTGTGCACCGCCTTCCTCCCCTCCCCAGCACAGGTGATTGCCCTGGCGTCTGTGTGTGTTAGGGTCCTTTCCCTCCCACTTCTTCTGACACCCTCCCCTTTCTTGGCACCAGGATTTTCTCACCGGTTACCCGTGTGCTCTGGTGTGTGACCTCATTTCCTATGGAATGAAAGGTTTCTGTAGGAAAACGGGCCTTGCAAGCCCCCTTGCCTGGCAAGAAGTCCTGTCCTGCAGTGACTCATGCTTCAGGGAACAGCAGCTGACCAGAATGATCAAGAGCCTGGTGCCTGGGTGGTCACTACTAAGTGAAGAACACGGGGGTGGAGAAAAGGAAAAAGTGAGGAGGGAGGGTTTAAAAATCCACTTAGTGGCCTCCAGAGGGAGGGGCATGAAGGGACCCAGTGAGCCCCTGCTGCTTGGAGGACCAGCCAGGAGAGACTGGGCGTCAGGCGTGACCAGCCTCTGGGACTGGCTGGTCGGTCTCCATTGGTGTTAACAGTCCCTTGCCCCTCCCTAACCACAGGACCAGGCCCTGCAGCAGTGGCAACAGAAGCAGGGCTTGTTCCTGGCAGTGATGCACTCGAGGCTTAGGCCGTAGTGCCTCTCAGGCCTGTGCTTTGGTCCCTCGTTGCCCCAAACGAGGCCACTGAGTTGTGGGAGTTTGAACTCTGCCACCAGTTCACCCAAAAATCCAAGCTCTAGATCCTCACATCAGATGGGGAGGGCAGGCCAGTGTCCATGCACTTTCCCGGGGTGGGCCTGTGTTTGGTGCAGGCCATCTTTCTCCACAAGTTTCAGGGTGAACTCCTTCAGTCTTTTAGGCTGAATAAAAGCCGGGGTCCCCTAAGTGGTAATGGGAGCAAACTGTAAAGAAAATGCATCTCATGCCATCTGTTCCTGTGGATATGCCCAAAGGTAGTCATTGGCTCGGCTTTCCTCTATGAGAGTTCTAAAGGGGGTTCGCGTTCCTCCCAAGAGTGGAAGGAACAAACTGCCAGTGCACCGGCTTGTCGTCTAAGAGCTTTGACATCAGAGATGTGCTCACACAGAAGCCTGATAAAGATCCACAACAAGGCAGAGCCACTTTTAGCGGCTGGGGTTGAGGTTGCCCAGAGACAATAATGCCTGCATGAGAACTAACCAATGAAAGGCCCAGCAGCAAATGCTACAGCAGCAGATGTGCGTGCAGTTAATGAGAAATCAAATCCTGAAAATCTGAAGTGCAGAGAATCTTGAGTTCCAAGAAGATCTGGTAGAGAATGGACCTTTCTCATTTTGAGACTCAGAGGAAACGGAAGGAGATCAGGTGACCAGGAGTGAGCTGTAGGCTGTGCTTGGAGTAGCAGGGCTCATGGTGTTTGATGCGAACCCCAAGGGCAAAAGCTGACAGGTTAATCAACAAACATTTCTTGGCCATCTACCCTGTGCCAGGCCCTTTGCTGGATTCTGGGAATTCAGCAGGAAAGAAGTCTGACACATTGGCTGTCCTCTAGTGAGGGAGGCACTTTAAGTAAACAATTACAGTGTGATGTCATAAGAGCTGCAATGGTGGAGCAGAGTCAGGCCACTGGCGATAACAGTGGAGGGAATAACACCTAAACCGAATAAGAGTTAGGATAGAAGAGGTAGAGGCCAGCTGGTGTTGGGGAGGTCGTGTATTCCTCAGCAGGAAGGACGCAGGTCGTCAGCCTAGTTAAACTCGGGGGCTGGAATGTTGAGTTTGCAATAAGCAGTGGGGCGATCACGTCTTATCCTAAGAGCGGTGCAGAGTCATTCAAGGAGAGCGGTGCAGGTCAGATCTGTGATTAAGAAAGGTCCCTCTGCTGCCAGGTGGGGACTGCACTGGGGGGCAGGTAGGGAACCCCCAAGGAAGAATGTTGTGACTCACATGAGAAGTCTGGTGTCCTGGACAGGGTGGCAGCAGTGGGGATGGAAAACCAATGGATGGATTTGGAAGATGGAATCAGCAAAACTTGGTAAGCAGTTGAGAGTAGGGGTGAGGGCAAAGGACTGTGGTTTAGCTTAGCTCTTGGGCAGGGGGTCGAAGGCACCTCCCTGAGGAGGGAGCCGAGGTTGGAAGGATTGGATGAAGGGTAGGCCCAATGCAAGACCCCATGCAACCATATTAGCCTGAGCAAGAAGTGACCACAGATGTCCGGGATAGTGTGCTCTGCTCTCGGTAGCCGCAGAAGGAGCTTGAGGACCCAAGCTGAAGCAGAATGCTGATGCCAAGTCATGACAACCAAGTCCTGGGACTCTGGTGCCATTTTGGATTCTTTGCCATCATGGTTTCTGCCACCTTGGGTCCCGCTGCTATATAAATATGTCAGAGGAGCAAGTGGACACTCTTGGGTAAGAAGAGAGGAGACCTCAGCACCCTCATCCTGCTCCTTGCTAAGCAAGATCTCTTCCCCCAGGACAGCAGCCAAGTGTGCAATGACAGACACTTCTAGAAGGTCTTGGCTTGTATCTTTCTTGGGGTGCCTGGCACACAGTTGGCCCTCTGAAGTCATTGTCAAATTAAACTGTATAATTGAATGTTTTCATACCAGTAACTGTCTCACTTAAATTGTGGTGTGTATATGCTTTAGTAATTGTTTTCCAGATCAAAATGTAGATCTCTGGCACATCCCTCAGCCTTCCACCTGTGAGTGAGAACAAGGGAGTGATTAGGGATGATACTCCTCTCACCTTAGCATACCGTACACCACCGAGCGTTGGGTCCCAAAACGTCTCCCATGCAAGGGAGGGTGTTGACACAAGTTGCTGCAGAAAGGATTCTGTGTCCAGAAAAATTGGATGAGCCTCTAGCACACTAATGTGCCCTGTAAATGTCAGGGGTAACGCTAGAATTTGCAGCATTTCTCAAAGGACACTGACCAAGAAAATCTACCATCCCCTGATAGGTAGATGCTGCCATAGAGGCATGAGATAAGTGATCCTGTGTTTGTAATTTCTTACCCATCTGCCCTTGGAACGAGGTGCTCAGACTATTCCTTATGACTCCTCTGGCCTCTTCAGAGAGGTCTGTACCAGCATTGCTGGCAGAAGGCATTCTCTTTGAGGACAGGGGTCTGCCACTGTGCTGCTCACTGCTGTAGTGTATCCTCAGGGCCTAGCACACTTAGTAGCTGGTTAATTACTACTGTTGAACAAATAAATTAATAAATGGTGCTACAAATAGAATTAAGCTCTGTTCCTGCCTACCGTGTTAATTTGTCGAGTATGGAGCATGCCCAGGGCAATCTGCTTTATGGGGCACGCAGAGGGGTGAGTTAGATTTACCTCCCAGCTCCGTTAGACCCTGAGGGCAGGTTAGACTAGCACTCAAGCACAGCATTTCCACAAAACATGTCTGTGTCCTTTGATTCAGCAGGACCATTTGTAGCTATTTTAAGGATAGATGCATCCAAGAATGTAAATACAGCACTGTTTATAATAGAGAATATGTAGAAATCCCCTAAAAGCCTGTCAGGGGGACAGTCTTAAGCTCTGGCATAACCATATAATCAAATAATATGTGTAGTTGGTAAGAAGAATGAACACTTTTCTACATCAATACATATAATATTGTTGAGTTAAGGGGGGAAATAGCAGAGTACAGAACAGTATATACGTCCAATTTATTTTTAAGTATATTTTGATATGTGAGTGTATACATATGCATTTTATTCCTGATAATGTATGAATTAAAAAAAAACATGGAAGGATATACCACACTATAATGTTATAAAGCTGGGATACAGGGGATTATTAGGGGAGTGATTTTTTGCTTTCAATTTCTAAATTATTTTAAAATTTTCACATCAAGCACATGTTACTTTTATAAATAGCAAAAACACTAAAGATGGTCACATTTGGAGGGAAAGTGCGTCATAGAAAGTGGTAAGCAGCAGAGGAGAAATCTTGAGAGATATTAAAGCTCAGAGAGGAATAAGAGCTGCTTTGGGCTAAAGAGAAGCACTTGTCAGTCTTATCGGAAGGGTTGCAGTGAAGTTGACCTTGAAGAATCAGTAGGATAGGTATGATCAACTCATAGTTGATTCTGGAATGTCTTCCAGCATGTGAAGTATCATGCAGAGAGTTACTCTCAACTCACTTCCTTCTTCTAGCTGCCTCCCCAACAAGCCACTTTACCCAGAAGTTAAATCTGTTAACAAATTTGTCTTGTATTGTCTGTGCCATCCTCCCTTGTCATTACTGCAGATAAATTGAGTTGAGTGGCTTTATAAGGAGGGGCATTAAAATCCTATGTAGGTGCGGTGGTTAGCAGGGGGGGTGGGGGGTGGGCACAAGGGGTGAAGGGATGCATTCATATGGCAATGGACAAATAATAATGTACAACTAATGTTATAAACTATTAAGACATCAATAAAAATTTTTTAAAAATCCTATGTAGGTGGTATTAAGATTCTTAATAATCTTCCTATTTGGCCCTGGGCCTCCAACCTAAGGAAGTTGGAAATATAAGCCAAGAATTGTTCAATGTAACATTAATTATAATAAAAAACTGGAATAACCCAAATATCAAAAATACATGAGTAAGTAGAGTATATGAAGGGATATATCACAGGCTTACAGATATTTGCAAAGAACTTTTAATGACTTAGTGGAAGCTTATGATAAGTGCAAAAAAATCCTGATACAAAATTGTATTCAATAGAGGCAAAAAAACGTCTACTTGGAGCCCCCATATGTCAGAACTTCCTGTAAGGGGTTGAAGACACATGTCTTCATATCAGTGCTAATAATCCAGCTTCCTTGGTTATCCTATGGTCAGGAGTTTGGGACAGAGGAGATTTTTACTTATCTTTTGGGTTATTTCCAATTAAGGTTGTATTCTGTCAGGGTTTTCCTGCAATAAAGATGAGGCACTGAGGACACCGCATCCAGTGCGAGACAACAGGCAACAGGTGAGGGGCTGGCACAGTGGTGTAGTGGTTAAGTTTGCTTGCTCTGCTTCGGCAGCCCCGGGTTCGCAGGTTCGGATCCCAGGCGCGGACCTACATCAGGCCATGCTGTGGTGGTGTCCTGTGTACAAAGTAGAGGAAGGCAGGCATGGATGTTAGCTCAGGGCTAATCTTCCTCAGCAAAGCGAGGAGGATTGGCAACAGATGTTAGCTCAGGGCCAATCTTCATCACCAAAAATAAAAATTAAGTTAATTATTTAGAAAACAGGTGCAAAATGGAGTCTGTGCCCAGAGGCTCCATGGAGTAGGTATGGGATCAGACCTACCCCAAACCAAGGCTGGGTAACATCACACACCAGAGAGAGTGCCAGATCCATTCCTGATTGGAATTTCTGAATTTAATTGAAACTAAAGCAGACTCTAGGCTTTAAGTTTTCCCACCCACAAGGTGGTAATGGGACTATTCTCATCAGAATGCCCCATTCAAATCCAGAAATTCGAGACTAAATGTATCGATAGAAGCACTTCCTGGGTAAACCACATCCACATTCAGGGAGCAATAACCCAAGAGTATGGTCCCAGGCAGGCTTTCTTTCATGTAGAATAAATGTTTCTTGAATGACCATAGGAGTCTTCTTGCATTGCAATAAATGCCAACCACAGTAGGACCCTGTCTTCTAGGGCTTGAAATTTTGTACTTTGCAAAATGTACATGTGCAGATATTTGCACTTTTGATACTTGTCTCAATGGCTATGGACATTGCTTAGCCTTGGGTCTTGCAGCCTTGGAAAGGTAAATAAAGGACCATGACAGCCTTTTATTCCACATTCTGCTACTGGGCTTCTGGTCACCTGCTGGCTGGTTTCGACCTGTCCTGTCCTGATGGAAGCAGCAAAGGTGATGAAGGATGTGAAAATACCTATGTGGGTGGGGTTGGTGGGAAGGGCATGCAGAGGTCAGTAAGGCCTTGCTAAGACTTCCCTCCTGTTTTCTGCTGCTCACATCCTTCTCATGCTCTTCTTTCTTCTCTGATCTGTACACAGTGGGAGGATAACTGCCCTTTCCAACTGTAGCCCAGTTTACCAGTGACCTTCATCTAGCAACATCCACCAGGTTGCATCTTCCCCATCCTTTCTTTGAAACAGCCTCATCTTGACAATTTGGCATATTAAGTGTGTGACTTTATAAAGATAGTGTTTCTGGCAATCACAGGACTAGTAGTCTCCCAACTGTGGTTTAGATTTGTTTTGAAATAACGTTCTGGCCCAAGCTTGACGAGGTAAAATGGTGAATGGTTTAAGATGTGAAGATTGGTTCAAGGATGTGCCTCATCAATTTTTTTTTTACTCCCCAAAGTGCCAGTAGATAGTTGTATGTCATAGTTGTGCATCCTCCTAGTTGCTCTGTGTGGGATGGCACCTCAGCATGGCTTGATGAGCGGTGCATCAGTCAGCACCCAGGATCCGAACCAGCGAACCCCACCCCGCCGAAGCAGAGTGCGTGAACTTAACCACTACGCCACCCGGCTGGCCCCGCCTCATCAATTTTTAAACTGAAAATGTGGGGCGAGGGGAAAAGTGTGACCAAGTAGTATTCTGTGTTTTTTAATTTGCTTTGGGAATAATATAATAAATGTGTCGTTCTCTAAATATGGATTATACATGGCCTATTTTAAAAATGAGCCAGCTCCTAACAGGCGAGTTCCCAGCAGAATCTTGGGTAGACTCCCCTCCTGTCCAGTCCTGGTATGTGCAGGAAATGCAACTGTATTTGAATAGCGGCTTACATTAAACATAATTTTTAAAGTAAGTCAGCGGTGAGAATTATCATTTTCTTAAACAAGATTTGTACTTGGATCCTGTGCATTAATCTTGTGGTGTCTGAAGTCAAGATATAAATGCGATTTAAGCACTTTATTCTTGACCTGCTTTTTTCACTATAGAATCCAAGAGACTGGTCAATCCTCCTAGATTTTGTTAAAAATGTCTTTTAAGAAGTGCTCGTCACGAATGGGTCATGATGCCTCACCTCCAAATCCTTGAGACTTCCACATCCTTGTGGAGCAGGGAAGGCTAAGGAGCGAGCAGGCCACATATCTGAAGGCCTCGCACACCCCAGATCCTGCAGCCCTTCATCCTGCGGCCATTAGACTCTCCAGGTGCGACAGCGTTGAAGCGGGAGGTGTTGGGGGCTCCCGATCAAGACAGATCTGAACGCACATTCCCTTCGGGTGCTGTTTGATGTACTTGATCGTGGAATGAAAGCCAAATAAAGGAATGAGAAGTCCTGTTTATTACCCTATTTTCAGTGCTGTTCCTCGGGGCCCTTCTACGTCTAGGGAAAGAATTTGTGAAGAAGACTGGGATACCACCTGAGCAGATAACACAAGCACCTGCTTACTCTTAACTCAGGCCCACGAGCTCTTGGCCTCAGGCAAAGGAGTCTGTGCCTCTAAAGAGCTTTATCCACCTGGCCTAGTACTTTGTCACTGTGCTATCATGTCCTCTTACTGCAGGTGGGTGATAGGGCCATTGCAGCTCTTTCTGCATTGCTCTGGAAAGTCCCCTGCCTCTCAGTTGAGTGGCCAACTTTCTAGAAAGGACCCTAGTCATAATGACATAGGCTCCCTCTTCCTTTTACAGGTGGGGAAACTGAGGCTGAAAGAGATTCAGTGACTTGCCCATCATTGGCAGTCTGTCAGTGGCAGGGCCAGGAATAGCTCCCAAGAGTCACTTCTGACGGCAGGGTGCTGGTGATGAAACGGTAGGATGGATAAGCTGCAGGGGAGACTTTAAGTACATTGAATCTCAATTCAACAAGAGAGAGACTCCAGCGGAACAAGGACAGTTTCTGCAGCAATGCACACAGGGTGCCCGAGCTTAAGTTGCAGAGGACTTTGCAGTATCCCTGAGGATTTCACTGTCCGGCTTGTTTGGTACAAAGTACAGTGAATTATCTTGTAAAAGCTGTGGGATAAGACTGCCCTCTAGTGGGCTGTTGGAGCCATTGGTCCAGCCGCATTCTCATCTATTTAGTTCAGTGTTGCTTTCGTATGCTGCATCCAAGTAGAGTGATTATTCCTATTGAAGGAATTCAGATTTTATTCTTTCTCAAGCACTCTGGTCCATAGAGATTTTCTTGACCTCTGAGCACTAGCCATCATTTGCCCATTTATAGGACGTTTTGTCTTTTTCCCCCCACATTAGAGGTGTCTTATTCCCTCACAAGATTCGGGTTTCTAAAAGCGAGGGTGGTGTTTTATGTCTTCTTCTTCCACATCTTCTCTGTTGTTCACTTAGCTGGACATGAAACCAGAAGGTTCGTTGGGATGGAAAGGAATCCTTTCTCCGCCAAAAGAATCCCACCACTTCTCATTCGTTCCTAAAACATTCTAATCTCATCTCTCTGATCAATAGTCCCCCAAGTGGTTGATCAGAGTCCCTCAAAGAACTTTCAGAACTCAGTTTCCTGGGCCTTACTCCAGCCCTGCTGAATCAGTCTCTGTGGTCTGAGCCAGGAAATCTGCTTTATAAACTTCCCAAGTGGTTTTTGATGTGCAGCCAGGTTTGGCAGCCAACTGCTCTAAATCCACATTTACAATTATTTCTTGTAGCTTTTCCCCACAGCAGCATCTCCAGAAGCCTTCAACTTATGTCCGATATTAAAACTGACGATTTTGAGACTCCTTTGGAAATATTCAGGATGCTGGTCTAACTACGGTACGGAGTGACATGGGAGGAAAGGACTGAAAGCAGTTCCCTTGGTTGCCAATGGCTCTGTGTCACAGCAGAAAATACTGAAACCAATACCTTTATGGCGACCGGGCAGGTTGTTGATTTGTCATTTGTTTTAAGGTTTAGGTTGGATAGGGAGACAAAGGTTAATTTAGTACCCAATTATTTATTTTCACCTATTCTAACTCATCTGACTCTCAGGATAACCATCCAAGGTAGGTGGCATTGCCCCTTTTTTTACGGATGGGAAAGTTGAGGGTTACAAAAGTTAGTAACTTGCCCAAAGTCACATAAGTTGGTAACTGTCAGGTTCTGCATTTGAATACAGGTCTGATTCCCAAGGCCAGCTTTGGAAAGGTAAGAGGACCAGAGTACCAACCTGCCCTTTTTCACTCTGCCAGGCCAAACGAGCAGTGCAGCGGGGAGCCACCGCAGTCATCTTTGATGTCTCTGAAAACCCAGAAGCTATCGACCAGGTAAACCCCTCGGGCCCCAACGCTACAGGCTCCCTGAGAGAAGCACTTTCTTTAGTTAGCTTGGCTTGTCACAGTCTTGTCACCCTCGTCTTAGGGCCTTGTCAGTGTCTGCTGACATTAGATATCCGTATTTGGACATCATACTGCAAGGCAAGTGTATGGAGAGGGGTTAAAAGCCAGGAAGTTGGCGGATGGGGGGCATTTTCAAAGACCCCTCTGGGCCTTCGGCCTGCCCAGTCCACCCTAAAACAAGCATCATCCTCAGCCTTGCCCTTCTGCGAGTTCCAAGGCTGTAATGCTTGAGGAGCTTGAGGGTTTCCAAAGGGGTATATTTAGTGTTCTTCTCCTCCAGCCTTTCTTTCTCTCTTGCTTCTTAAAGTAAATGTGTCTTCTGACCAGGACTGTCTCTTCTTCCTTAGCTAAACCAGGGCTCGGAAGACCCGCTCAAGAGGCCGGTGGTGTATGTGAAGGGCGCAGATGCCATCAAGCTGATGAACATTGTGAACAAGCAGAAAGTGGCTCGTGCAAGGATTCAGCACCGCCCCCCTCGAGTGAGCCTCCGCCCTGGCCGGCACGCCCGGCACCTTCTCTGCTGCTGCCTGAGCCTTGATTCCCTTTGGGCTTTGGGCTTTTGTTTCTGTCTTCTTTCTGTCTAAAATGCTGATGCACCCCAGGTTCCTGAAGGTTTAGATCAGATACAAGGCTGGAGGCCAGGGAGAAATTTCACCTGTGTTCCTTTAGAGAGAATTTGAGAAGTCCTTCCAGAAATACAGTCATGCATCACTTAACGATGGGGATACATTCTGAGAAATGCGTTGTTAGTTGATTTCATCATTGTGTCAACATCATAGAGTGCACTTACGCAAACCTAGATGGTAGCCTACTACACACCTAGGCCATATGGCACTAACCTTATGGGACCACCGTCGTACGTGTGGTCCATTGTTGACCGAAACGTCGATATGTGGAGCATGACTAGATGATTTGTGCCAAGATGTCTCTGGTCTCTTCCACCCGTCATTCCCTCTCGTCCTTTCTCTTCCATCCCATCTCCCTCTGAAAGGCTAACTGAGGAGGATTGAAGGGAAAGAATACCCAGCACTCAGCTTCCCATGTCTCCCTCCTTGCATTCGACCTAGAGAAAAAGGCCTGTACTTCCTTCTTCCTGTGGGGTTAATTGCGTTATTGAAACCCCCTAACTTATATTGGAGTCTGGAAAAGTTAGCTTTCATCTGGGATTGATGTTTGTGACTTCCAGGTGGCTAATGAACGGCGTTTAGGCTTCTCCTAAGTGTGTTGAAGGGACACTGCTGGCCATTAGCCCTTGTCTGGCATCTTCTACCCAAACCTCAGGTTGAGGATTCTAGGAACCCGGTATAGATGCCCTATATATGGTTTATTTCCTCCTCACAGATATTGGAATAGTCACATATAGGATGATTCTTTTGCATACACAATCTAGATACCTGCAAAATTCCATTAGAAAACTCTATTCCTGTTGGCTACATGCATGTCCTCGATGGGGTGGCCTCAAGGTTTTAGGAGGCAGTGTGCTCTGAGGAAAAGGTAAGAACTGAAACCAGAGGGAGTTAGCAGAACTGACTTGCTGGCTTCTTTTTAAAGGAAAAAAGAACGCTTTGGTAAATATGACTCATTGTAGTGGAAGCTGATATTTGTGGAAGCAGCATACAATTTTCTGAGTTGTTGTAAACCATTAATTACATGGTTAGTAATCACTGTTCCCTCAAAACATGACACTCACTCCTTTGTCCCATAAATGTGATATTTGTGTTTATTTGGACGGGCCTCTCCTACCGGTTACAGCAAACTGTGCTGTTCCATGGGGAGCTTGGCTTCATGAACAGAGTTCTCTTGGCTGTTAGGAGACCTGGCTGAGGCTGCTGCAGGCCTCCCCCTGGCCACACTGCAGGGTACTACCTGGGCCTGGAGAGCACACTGTGTGCGTGTTAGCAGAAGCCAGGTGTTTCCTGCAAACGAGGGGAAATGCACCCCAGTCGCCCCGTCCTTATCCCAACCAGGGCCAACAAAGCCCATGTGCCGATCCCCAGGCTGAGGAGAGCTGTGACTCATTGTGTCTGTTCTGCTCCAGCAACCCACTGAATACTTTGACATGGGGATTTTCCTGGCTTTCTTCGTCGTGGTCTCCTTGGTCTGCCTCATCCTCCTTGTCAAAATCAAGCTGAAGCAGCGACGCAGTCAGGTAATTCCTCAGAGCAGCCCGTGAACCGTGATCCCCACTGCCCTGTCGCTGGTGAAAACCAGGGGTGGGGCCTGAGCTCTGCAGCCTGTTCCCAGCGGCCTGGAAACGACAAAGATGGAGAAAACAAAAGCCAAGCTTACAGCACTGTGTCTCCTCCGTTCCAGAAGGGCCAGTCCTGCAAAGGCTGAGCATTGGGGTTGTTTCCAGCCAGGAGTTTTTCCAGAGAAATATTTAAGTGTTAATGTGGAGGCCTAGAGCCCTGCTCCTCAAATATGATGTGGGGACCATCAGCAGTACCTGAGAGCTTGGCAGAAATGCAGAATCTCAGGCGCCCCCCACCCCGACCTGCTGAATTTGAATCCGCTTCTGCCAAGCTCTCCAGGCTATTCTCAAGCTCTCCAGGCTAATGCCCCAGCAGGCACATCACAGTGTGCTTGACGGAAGGGAGGATTTGAGGGTGGAGGGTGATGAGAGGATGAGCGGGAATCTAGACTGTCAGATGTGTAGCAGTGTGACGTCTTGGGAGAGAGCTGGTGGACCTTGGCAGGCTCCCTCTCGAGGAGAATCGCTGAGTTCTCACAAGGGTTGCGTGGCCGCCACCAACAGAACAGTGGCTGGGGTTTGTTGAGCACACGCGATGGCCAAGTGCTGAGCTCTCATGTGCCTTGTCTCACTTGCCCTCAAAACTTTCTTCAGAGTAAAGAGGAGGAACGCTTGACCTAGAGCAGGTGAATAATTCAGGGTCTTGCATAGTTGTCCAGGTAATTGAAGTAGACCTCTGCTGGTCCTGTCATTTGGAAGAAGCCTGGGTTGCTGTCGAGGACACTTGGGAATCTGGAAGATCTGTGCTGTGGCAGTCTGAAGTTTTAGTGATTTCTCAAAAGTCTGCTCTAGCCCGATAGAGACCAGCAGTTGCCTGTCCTGATGGGTCAAGTGCCATGGCCCTGGGGTGACTACTGCTGTTAATACGCCCCAGACCCTAACACAGACCACATTCTGCCATGCAGAATTCCATGAATAGGCTGGCCGTGCAGGCTCTGGAGAAGATGGAAACCAGAAAGTTCAACTCCAAGAGCAAGGGGCGCCGGGAGGGCAGCTGTGGGGCCCTGGACACGCTCAGCAGCAGCTCCACGTCTGACTGTGCCATCTGCCTTGAGAAGTACATCGACGGAGAGGTAATGGCAGAGCCAGGACCCGTCCTGGGTGGGGATGAGGTGGACAGGTTAGCAGAGAGACACAGGACCTAGAAGGATAAGGTCCCACGTCGTTTTCCCACAGCTTTGCAGGAGCAGAAGGGCTTAAATGCCTAGGTCTCAAGGGGCTGGCCTGAGACGTTTTAACTGCTATTTCCCCCTGGAAAGTGGTGGCCACATTGCAGAGACACTCTCTCCAGAGGACCCAGTTGAACACAAGTGATTTCAAAAGCTGATCAGAAATATATGGTAGGGCCAGAAGATGTCTGGTTTTAACACTCACGCATGTTGATTTTAGGATTGCTCTTCTGAAAACTCTGAGACGTGACTTGATACAAACGTCTCCTACAAAGCTGTGTGGAACATTTGGTGTTTATGCTTATAAAGAGACAAGGGATGTGATGTCCCCTTTCTTCTTCTACCTTTTTATTCTGAAAATTTCAAACTTTCAGAAAAGTTGCAAGAATCATACAGTGAATGACGTATCACTCAGCTAGAATCACCCGTTGTTAACATTTTGCTATGTTTGCTGAATCTCTTTCTAGACAGAGGCATAAACACATTTTGGGGAGTCAGGGGGAGCAAACCCCTTCAGTGTTAGTTGCAGACATTTGATGCCCCTTTGCTGAAAGTGTTCTGCTGTGTAGGCTGTTGGATGAAAAATGAGTGTTGCAGAGGCCTTTAGATTAATAGAGTCTTGCATGGTCTCTAGGTGCGGACTGCTGGGTTCTAATCCTGGCTCAGGCAGGTCCTAGCTTTGTGATATTGGGCAAGTGACTTCATTCTCTGTGCCTGTGCTTGTGACACAGGCCCGAGGCTGACCTGCACTCCGGGCAATCACAGGTTACGTGAGAAGATACAGGCAGAACTCTTGCCACGGTCAGGCACAGCGTCAGGTATTAGTCGGGATGTTATTGTGTTAAGCTGGTCAGAGAATGGAAAACCTAAGTAAAATTAGCAAATTTGGAGGGTGCTTGGGCTCAGGAACTCCAGAGGTGGTTTTGCCTCAGAAAACCCCATCGCCTCCTCTCCACATCGGCTGCTTTGTTGTAAGCTGTGTGCCCCCAGCTGAGTGTTCAGGGTCCAGTGAAGGAGAGGACAGGAGAGCTTTGCCTCTTTGCTGCCCCACCCATCAACCACCAGTCCCGGGCGTCTTCTTTCTACTGGTCCCCACTTGGGGTACCTGGAGGCAGCCACCATCCCAGAGATGCAGAAGGTCTTGGGGTGTACCTAGCCCTCTCCCCACCCCCAAGCTGCCCATCTGCACTAGCGCACGGCTCCAGTCTTCCCTGCGTGTGGCATGAATGTGAGTGCCCTCCTCCAGCGACAAGGAAGGAGCCTGCCTCTGTGTGCTTTCTCCCTTACCACTGAGGGCCATGTTGGGGCTGGCTGATGGGCCATTTCCTTCTCCCGGGAACCCATGCATGGGCCCTGCCTCCAGGGAATTGAGCCCACCTGTAGCTAGTGATGGGGCGGAGGAAGGGGAAGGAGCCTCTGGGCCCTGGCGTGGTGAGCAGGGCTTCTCGGTCCACACTGGACTCCGCAGGAAGAAGCATGTGCGGTGCTAAGGCAAAACTGCCTTCCACCGGTGCCCTCCCTTCAGGCTGTGTCCTCTCTCCCTCCCCAGGAGCTGCGGGTGATTCCTTGTACTCACCGCTTCCACAGGAAGTGCGTGGACCCGTGGCTGCTGCAGCACCACACCTGCCCCCACTGTCGGCACAACATCATAGGTAACTGTCACCTGCCTCCATCGTTGCTGAAGAGTCATTGTCCCCACTGAGTGCCTGGCAAGAGCGTGGCACATGCTATAGGCCGATGAACGAGCGAAACCACCAAGCATTGCCGTCTGGACTTGAAGGCATGGCGGCCTTGAGTTCTGGAGGTCACCAGGCCTCCAGACCCTTAGGAGAGCCTGGTGTGAAGAACTGCCCTGAGTTCAAGTTTTGGCTTTTGCGTGAACCAGCTGCCTGACCTTGGGCAAGACATCTGGCCTCTCCAGGCCTTAGGCCCACAAGCTCTTTAGTGGGAATGACAGTAATGATGCTTGCCTTGTGCCCCAAGAGATGATGAATGTGAGGTGGCAGTGTTGTGGTGCTGCTCCTGTGTCACTGTGGCGTTGGGTGAGGGGGCTGGACCACAGGATGCTCTCCAGGTAGCTGTTTTTCTAAGACGGAATACAACTTTCATCTTTGTATCCCTGTTGCTCTCTGCAAACTCCCGTGGGGAGGTGGGAGATGGGCTGTACAGGAGTGACCACCTGTCAAATGGAGAAGTGGATCAGCCTCTGGCAGTATGGCTGAGTTTGGTGACACCTTAGAATGGGCACCTTGGCGTGTGATCAAGTCTGCTGCCTCAGTCTTTGCCCTAATTTATCCCTCTAGCCCCTGGCCCCAGTGTGCTCAGCCCTGCTGACTTTGTTTCCTCCACCTCTTCCCAGAACAAAAGGGAAACCCAAGTGCCCTGTGCGTGGAGACCAACAACCTCGCACGCAGCCGGCAGCAGAGGGTGATCTTGCCTGTCCACTACCCCGGCCGCGTGCACAGGACCAACGCCATCCCAGCCTACCCTACGAGGACAAGCATGGACTCCCACGGGAACCCTGTCACGCTGCTGACCGTGGACCGGCACGGGGAGCAGAGCCTCTATTCGCCACAGACCCCCACCTACATCCGCGGCTACCCACCCCTCCACCTGGACCACACCCTCGCCCCTCACCGCTGTGGCCTGGAACACCGGGCCTATTCACCAGCCCACCCCTTCCGCAGGCCCAAGTTCAGCGGCCGCAGCTTCTCCAAGGCAGCTTGCTTCTCCCAGTATGAGACCATGTACCAACACTACTACTTCCAAGGCCTCAGCTACCCCGAGCAGGAGGGTCAGGCCCCACCCAGCCTCAGTCCCCGGGGCCCGTCCCGTGCCTTTCCCCCAAGTGGCAGTGGCAGCCTGCTCTTCCCCACCGTGGTGCACATGGCCCCACCGTCCCACCTGGAGAGCGGCAGCACATCCAGCTTTAGCTGCTACCACGGCCATCGCTCGGTGTGCAGCGGCTACCTGGCCGACTGCCCAGGCAGCGACAGCAGCAGCAGCAGCAGCAGCTCTGGGCGGTGCCACTGCTCCTCCAGCGACTCTGTGGTGGACTGCACTGAGGTCAGCAACCAAGGCGTGTACGGGAGCTGCTCCACCTTCCGCAGCTCCCTCAGCAGCGACTACGACCCCTTCATCTACCGCAGCCGGAGCCCCTGTCGCACCAGTGACGTGGGGGGCTCGGGCAGCTCCAGCCGGGGGCCTGTTGTGCACCTCGAGGGCTCCCTGCCACCTGAGGAGCTCCCGGCAGCCCACGGTCAAGGTGCTGGGCGGGGAGAGCCTTGGCCTGGCCCTGCCTCTCCCTCGGGGGACCAGCTGTCCACCTGCAGCCTGGAGATGAACTACAGCAGCAGCTCCTCCCTGGAGCACAGGGGGCCCAATAGCTCTACCTCAGAAGTGGGGCTCGAGGCTTCTCCTGGGGCCGCCCCGGACCTCAGGAGGACCTGGAAGCGGGGCCGTGAGGGGCCATCGTGTGCCTGCTGCTGCGAGCCCCAGCCCTCTGCACTGGATCCCAGCATAGGAGCAGCTGGGGGCAGCACCTTGTTCCTGGGCGCCCCCCTCTATGAGGGCTGTGGCTCCACAGGTGGGGAGTCACAGCCGGGAAGCTCCCAGGGCCTGTACGGCCTTCACCCAGACCATTTGCCCAGAACAGATGGGGTGAAATATGAGGGCCTGCCCTGCTGCTTCTATGAAGAGAAGCAGGTGGCCCACGGTGGTGGAGGGGGCAGCGGCTGCTACACTGAGGACTGCTCGGTGAGTGTGCAGTACACGCTCGCCCAGGAGGCCCCGCCCACCTGCCACCCAGGGGCCCGGGACCTGAGCCAGCGCATCCCCATCATTCCAGAGGATGTGGACTGTGAGTTGGGCCTGTCCTCGGACTGCCATGGGACCCATGGCCTCGGCCCTTGGGGTGGGACACCGGGCCTGGACACCCTGCGGCCCCACAGGGGCTTGGGAGTGGCCCAGGGAGAAGAGCGGGTCCTGTGCTGCCAGGCCAGGGCACTGCTGCCCCCTGGCTGCCCCATGGAGGAGGCAGGGGCCACCAGCGCCAGCTTCCCCAGGGCCCCCCAGGACACTCAGGAGTCCAGCGCCACAGCCACTGAGGCTGCAGGTGAGAGCAGGAGATGACAGTAGGCCAGAGTCGGGGTCATCTTCTCTCTCGGTGGTAGTTTTCTAAGTGACTTCCTTTGTGCCCCTGACTTTAAACACCGTCTGTACCTGATGACTTCCCCGTGTTATTCCCCAACCCAGCCTCCTCTGAGTTCCAGAGCCATTGGGCCTTCTGCTGCCATGATCTCTCCCCACAGATGCTGCATAAGCATCCCAACATCATGTCCACAGCAGCGCTCTCGAATTCCTCCCTCTGTGCCCCCCTTCTCCAAGGCTCCCCACCCAGCTGCTCAGGCCAAAAGCCCAGGCACCATCCCTGGGCCCACCCTGTCCCTCACTCTCCAGTGTCCTGGGCTTCTCGCCCTGTGTGTGAGGACCACATGTGCTTGTTTCCCCCCTCCAGAGAATTGAACTCCCAGAAAAATAAGACTTAGCAGAAGACATGCAGAATCCAAGTCCAGAATTTATTAGATGAAGCAGACATTGCCAAATTGCTATAAAATTTCCAAACACTTTGTCTCAGTAACTAAAGTGTGCAGTCCAGCACCTTTGAGTGGCACTGCAAGTTCCACCTCCAAGGTATATCCCAGACTTATCTACTGCCCATCCCCACCTGCTGTCCCCTCAGTCGGGCCCCTTTCCTCTCTCCAAGGGGAAGGCAGTAGGCTTCTGACTGGTCTGTCGCTAGTCTTGCCTTCTATTCCGCATGGGAGCCAGGGTGGTCTTTTTTGAGATGTAGGCCCATGTCTTTACACTAGAAACCCCTTCAGTGACCTGCTGTTGCCTTTAGAATTTTAAAAGTAAACTCTTCAGCCAGGTTTGTATGATCTGGCCCCTGCCTATCCCTCTGACCGCCTCCTGCTTTGCTCTCCTTGCTCGCTGCTCCTTGCCCTGTGGCCTCCTTCCTGTTCCTCCAACGTGCAAAGTTCGTTCCAGCCTCCAGACCTCTCTGCTGCTTCTCTGCTCCAGATCTCAGCTTAAATGACGCCCCCCAGCCCCTCCGAGGTTGCTCTCACACCATCTGTTTACTCCCCATGTTAGCACAGTCTGAAATTACTTTGGGGTCTCTGAGCTCTGTGAGGGGGGTCTTCTCCCTTGCTCTTCCCAGTGCCTGCCACAGTACCTGATATACATCTTCTGTACATTGTGTTTTCATGCTACCTAAGGGCTTCCAGAAGGCTCTGCACATCCAGATGAGGGAGGCTGGCCCTCTAGGAGGCATGTGTGCTCTTGGCACAGAATGAGGAGCGCTCAGAAAAGGACTCTGCTTCAGCCCTTTACCATATACACAGTCGGGCCAGTACTGTGAGCTGTCACTGCCTGAGAGCCTGCCACACGCTGGGGACAGGCACCCAAGTCCTTTAGCTGGTCCCTGCGTGTACGCCCGAAGCCTGTGGTGCCAGCTCCCTCTCCTGATGATTGTTCTCTCTCTCCCAGGACAGAGGTCTCGCCCAGCAGACGGTGGCGGCAGCACTGGCGCCTGAGCCCTGAAGGAACTCTGGTGTGGAAATGGGAACTGTACGGAGACTCCAAACTCTGACTTCCTTCAGAAAAAAAAGAAAATGTTTTTAGCTTTGACAAACACAAAAGTGGTAATAAAGAGAGCCCTCCTTCTCAACCCAAAATGTGAGCCACCTGTGGCAAATCCTCCCCCCCCCCCCCCCGCCCAATTAACAAACCAACAGACAAAATTCTCTTGAGTCTTTTGCCTCTTTTGATAACATGTTATTCTGTTTTGTAAAGTGTGTGTGCTTGGGGTTCCGAGGTGTGTGGGATTGAATTCTCTGCTTTGTTTTTTAAGATATTATATGTAAATGTAAAAAGTTATTTAAATATATATTTTAAAGAACCCTAACCGCCAACTTTTGCTGAAAAAAAAAAATCACTGCTGCATTAATTGAACCACATCGTGTGTAGATACTGTTGTCTCCCCGGGGGGGAGGGGGGGCTCAGGCCTTTGAAAAGCTCAGGGCTACACCTGCCTTAGAAAATGAACCAGAAACTTGAAGTAAAGCTAGTTGATATGGGTACAAACTCTGAGGAACAATGCAATGCTGCCTCTTTCTTTCTCGTGGCAAATCCCAGTGTACAAACTTTCAGGTTTTCTCGGAAGCCATGCCTCTCCAGCCCACACCTTTAGGCAGCCGATGGAAACAGCTAGGAATAGGGCGGAAAGCCTGCAGCACTGGGGAGCCGGGACAAGCCATTGCTACATAAGCCCCAGAGTGACAGGGACGGTTCTGCCCAGTGTCCTCAGTCTGTCCCCTCGGGTCATCGTTCTCAGTAAAAGGGCAGAGTTCACAGTCCTGATCTTGGGCTTCCCGCCACTGGCTGCAGAAATGGTTCGACGGGGTGTGTGGGGACAAACACCCGGGAGGAACGTAGTTTTGCGGCCTTGGTGTCCGATGGGGCTGGGAGAGAGTGCTCCGGTTAACCCTGGGAAGGGACGGAGGGCGCGCCGGGGCTGCCTGTGCGCATGCGTCTGTGTGGGCGCAGCCACGCCCCTCGGCTGCTGAGGCCTTGGGCTGCCCTGCCCGGGGCGCGAGGCCGGGACCCCGCCGGGTCTCACCGAGCTCCGCTTGAATGATCTGTCTCCCATCCCGTTTCCCTACCGAAGCACCGCTTCAGGGTTCTCTGCCTCTGCCTCACGGCTGAAAGTGCTCATCTCGCCCGCAAATGTCTACTATCCTTTCTACCTAATGCACTATTATGTATTGATTCTCCATGAGACAGAGAAAGAGACTATCAGATAGTTTAGACCCAAAGGGTAAGTTTTTGTACATTTTTCCAGCCTTTTGTTGTTTTTTAAGAGGGAGGGAGAGTTAAAAACCCAAACCATTTTTTTTTAAAGATATTTCCATTTTAAAAGGGAGAATCTATTTAAAGTATTTCAGATCAGGGATTGTCATCCTTTTTGTCCAATGTATTGTTCTAAAAAATTTTTTTTTAGAAGAAACTAATCACGTTAGCCTTGTGTTCACTGACTCTTCTGGTCACTTTTATTTGTTCATTTATTCAGCAAATATGAGTTGTCATCTGAAATGTTCATTTGCAGAATAGGAACTTTTCGACCTGGCCCCCTATAGATGGGGAAATAGAGGCCACCCTGGGCTGCCAGGCCACTGTGATGACTCCTCTCCAGTAAGGCTCAGGGGAAGTCAGCCCAGGATCCAGACCAGAACCTTTGGAATGAGAATCTCACTGTATCAGAATCCTTTTTTCTTAAAAACCCCAGCCTGTGATGAGGAAATTTACCTACTTCTAGCCAAGATTTGACAGAAAGAAATGCTAGCGTCAAATGATTGAGCCATTTGCCATTTAGGAACTCACTGTGGTGAGATTTGTCCCCCAGCCTCCGAGGTGCAGTACCCCCCGCCCCGGGGCTATGCCCAGCACACCTGTTGGCGAGGGTGTGAGAAGCGCCTAAGCTGTTGACATGTGATCTGGGCTCCCTTTATTTCTCAGGCCAGGAGGAGCAGCTGCTGAGGACAACAGCTTGCATTACATGGTTTTAGGGAAGGGGTGGGGACCATGGCTTCTAACATGAACTGCAAAAAGCAGTTTCTTGTTGTTGAGGGGTTTTTTTTGTTTGTGGTTTTGTTTTTTTGTTTTTAATGCCTTTGAGTGTGTATGATCTTGCTTGTCTGAAACCATACCCCCAAAGTGGCTTTCTTTAGCCCTGGCTGGAAAACAACTCCTCAGCAGCCTTAAGCAATAAATAGATGAGTAAAGAATGTGGCTTCAACTGGGCTTATTAAAATAAATGTGTCTAATTTTCATTTGAAAGAGCAATAACTACAGATGGCAAGTGAAGCACATTTAATTTTTGTAGTTTACAGGGTGGTAGAAACAGAAAAATGAAACTTTAACTATCAGCCATTGTCTTAAATTTGTGTTGGCTCACCAGACAGGAGTAACCAGAATATAGTAACTGTAATATTGCCTCACCATTCAAATCAAAAGAAATGTCTTCTCTGAAGTTGTAAAACTCCACTAATGATGATAAGTAGCTTTTTCGTTGATCTCTCCGAGGGGTGTGGGGGTTATATAGCTGTGGAAACTGAGAGCATAGCATTTTCCATTGAGAACCACCCCCCAAGCCGGAGCGTGACTGTTGGGCGTGGTCCCGTGGCCCAGCCCTGGGTGTAGGACAGCCGTGTAAACTGAAGAGTGCTAGAACCACTTTAAAATGGGAGTTTGGGAGTTCTGATCAACAAGGTACCTCTTTGTAGCAGATGCAGCCCCAGTATGCTGGCTTTAAGTCTCAAGTCTCTTCGCCACTCCTCTGAACCCACGCCGTTTTATAAAGCTCCATCTGCTGTCCCACCGCTCAGGCCCTCCCTAATGTGCTGCTAGTTTCTACTCTAAGTTCATGCAGGACTAATGCTTTTAAAATGAGGTCTAAAAAATAATTACTAATCAGAATTATTTTTTAAACAGAACTGCCTTTTTCTATTCTTTATATAAACTCTATTGTGTTGGTCTAACAAGGCACTATTTTAAAATGTTTTTTAAAAAATTTCTCCCATAGCACTTAAAAGATATTTTGTAAAGACTTTGCTGTAAAGATTTTGTGATAAAATGGTCTAAGGGCTCCTTCTCCAACATTACCATTTTTAAAAAATGTTTTAAAGGCTAGAAAACAACTTATGTATATTCTGTATATGTATAGCAGCACATTTCATTTATGGAAATATGTTCTCAGAATATTTATTTACTAATATATTTATCTTAAGCCATGTCTTATGTTGAGAGTGTGACATTGTTGGAATAATCATTGAAAATGACTAACATGAGGCCCTGTAAATACATGATAATTGCACACAGATTTTACATCTTTGCCGACCAAAAATGATTTAAAACAAGTTGTAGTCTTCTATGGTTTTGTAACAAATTGTACAAATGACTGTAAAAAAAAAAATACAATTTTATCAAGTACGTGTTACATGTTGTCATTGCTCTTTTTGGTAAAGGTCTGCAGATTCCACAAAGGAGAGGTTTGCATGCCTCTAACTTCAGTGCATTTAACTTCCAACTGCTCGTGGAAGCGTCTGTAGAATTTCTTCTGTTAGCACAAAGTTCAGGTTATTGGGGATTTGGGCGGTGTCATGGGAGAATATCTGATAGAGAGTGTGTAGGATCATGTCCTTGAGGTGGTGGTAGTTTTTCTGCTCAGCCCTGTGTGGAGGGAGTGAGTGGAAAGGTAGTCGATCCTAGCAGTCCACTTTTTAAAAATAAGGAATATAAGCTGTATATAAACCACTGACTTCATCTGCCAGGCCTTTTCCTACCTGGAAGACAGAGACACTCAAGCCCCTGTTAAGGGAAAGGGGCTTGTAGGAAAAAAGCTCCTAGCATCTAGCCCTCGAAATTACCTAATCATGAGAGTGGAATGAATTGAATCAGACTGAAATGAATCTTGTACCCATTTACCTTGTTTCCTGGGGAGGGTAGTTACTAATTTGTAAAGCACTCTGAGATTACACGGAAGGTGCAAAGTGGTGTTTATTTTTCAGACATCTAGCAGAGAATATCCTGATCCCGTGAGCTCCTGTTTCTCTCCGCCTTTAACTTGGACCGTTTCTTGGGCACAGGCTCCTCATGGACCTCCAGCTGCTTCCTGCCTAGCGACAGGTCCTCCTGAGCGCCTTCGGGGGTGGCAGCCTGGCTGCACAGAGCTTCCCAGAGCTTTTGTTTGATGGCCTTGCCCAGCTCCAAGCTGTACCTCTTGGGGGTCCCTGAAGGATTCCACAGCATCGGCTCGACCACGGTGTGGTACAGAGCCCGGTAACCCTCTGTGGGGAGGCCGTGGATAGTTAGCACGTCCTCTGACAACTGCTCTCTCTTTCTGCTTTCAGGAAGCAACGCTCGGCCCTTCCAGGCTGTTGTCCCAATGTCCCGGGGTAGCACTTGGGTGGCAGCCACATGTTCAGCATATCTGCTCTCGAGATCTTGGCAGACTGTTACTTTTTTCTCCTTTGAACTTTCTTTACTCTAGCCGGGAAGAAAGCAGAGAAGTCAAAGCTAAAACTTGAGAGGGGAGCTCAGAATAATTATCTGGGATTTGTGTCCCAGAGTCTTGGTTACAGCCACAACCAACATTTGTCTAGCGTGTCTAGTTTACTGAATTCCTTCATGGGTACCACTGAATACGTTCCCCATAACCCTGTAAGGTCAGCAGGAGACAACTTTAAAGGCAAGGAAATTGCAATTGGTCTGCCCAAGGCCACACAGCTGGAAAGTTAATAACCGCAGTTGTCATCTATTGAATGCCGTGCAGGATCCTAAGCATTTACTCTGTGCCAGGCTCTGTTCAAAAGCCCTTTGCATGTATTAACTCATTTAATCCTCATGATGACAAAAACCAAGGCAGAAAGAGGCTAAGCCCACAGTTGTCCTCAGTTATAGTCAGAGTTGGTATTTGAACCCTGACAGCCTAGCTCCGGGGTGCAGTCTGAGCTCTGCTGGCCACCGTGGAGTGATGGAGCTGGACTCAGATCAGGCCTCTGGATGCCAGGTTCTCCCTGGGGAAGTTCATAGCCAGATCTGTGGCTCACCTGTTGTTCGAGTGTGTGCCTGCGTGCACTACCCATATCCTGGTCTTGCCCACTCTTATTTTCCCTTCACATCAAGCTCCTTTTGTCTGTTTATGAAATCCACTTCATCCTTCTATAAAACCAGGCAGATAGTAAATAGGTAGTGACGCCAGATCTGATACTCTCTCCACTGTATCATGCTGCCTTCCCCCACCTCCATCCCCCACACCATCCCCCACACAATCCTGCCCTTAAGATTTCCTTTGCTTCATATAAATCTCTTACGCATTAACTGTTCTCTAGCTTACATTTCCCTTTCCCCACTCCATCACATTTCCTCACCCACAGCCGTCATCTACCTCATTGATGCCTCCTGCAGGCCTCCTGCACCTAGGTGAGCCTGGTCCCTGCCCCACTGGCCGCTTGCTCTTGGAACTGATGGAGTTTCTTATCCTGCCCCGCTGGGTGGCTTTCACTGCTGAATTGTCCTTGGGCTTTAATCTCTTCGAGGGTTTTGCTTCTCCAAACTTGCGTGGTACTGGACAGCATTTATCCTTCAGTTGTTGTCGCCTGAGCACCAGCTTAACCAGGGAGAACGAACTGGCAATGAACGGGGTCCTTACAACTTCCCAGGAAGAGGTGGTACCTGGTGGAGGGGCATTGATGTTCTGCTTTGCACACGTTCTGGCCATCCAGATGTTGGTGAGAGCTGGCGAGTCCACATAGCAGTCCTGAAGCCTGGTGTTCAGTAAGATAGACTGTCGGAGTCCATAGGTGGGGATGCTGGGGTCTCGTCTCACGTGGATTGGATGCTAGAATTACAACGGGGGAAAAAAAATGGAATAAAAAAGACCAGTTCTCATGCAGAGACTAGAAGGTCTACTTTGGAGGCAAAGTATTAACATCTTTTTATAGACCACTCCTTCCACACAGCTCTTAGAAATCTTTTTACACATCCTCTCTCCTGTTCACAAAGCCTTTTGTACCAAGTAAGGAAGTGACAGTAACTTCACAAGGTCATGGTGATATTCAGGCTCTGAAAGAACACAGCATGCTTGGGCTGGAAGTGGACGGTCAGGGCGCATTTACAAGGAATCAAAGACAATTTCTGTCTTCTGGAAAGCTAAGGGAACCCACGGCAGGAAAGGAATGGGAGACAGGCTCCCTCCAAGATTCCCGTAGGAGCTGTAGTCACTCCTCAGCCATGTTGCAACAGAAAAACGACAGCAGGTAAACTTCTGCCAAACCCTGAATACACTTTCTAACCAGACTGCCATGGGCCGAGAAAGCTGCTAAACAGGGAAATATGCTCTGGGGTCCATAAAGGCAAAAGCACAATGTACGTGATGCTGGCCTCCATTTCCTGGGACCAGCCATGAACAGGAAAACAATTTGGATAGATTAGAATCACATACTTAAAAGAGACCTGGCTTTCTAAGAAATGTCATCTATAAAAAATAAAATCACCTTACCATATTTCGGCTGCCTTAAACTTTATTTTAGCTAGTTTAGTAGGGGGAAGAAATATGTATTTTCTTTTCCCTTTTTCTCTCTTTTTGTTTTGTTTTGTTTTGTTTTAATATTTCTAGTCACCTGTCTTTCTCTGCCTCAGTCATGTATGGGCAAATTGCAGTTTGCTTAGATTTCGGCTCACATGCTGGCAGTTTTGAACCATTATCTCTAGTATTTGTGATGTCACTTTGGTTTGTGATGTGGGTTTGGGTGGGTGTTACATCATCAGATTTTATAGTTAAATTATGTTGGAAGAAGTTCTATTTTGTTGTGCTTACAGCCTGAGGAACTTCTGGAGTCCTCATTTCCCCCACAATGGCTTGCGTGAATTCTGAAGGTGCTAATGTTCTTAAGAAACATGCTTCGCACACGACGCAGTCAAATATGCAGACCAGATATGTGGATACAGGTAGTGAGATACATCCTCACATGTGCAAAAGTGCCCTTCTCCGTGCACATAAAGAAGGTACTGTTAAATTCTCAGAATGGCTGCCAAGGTTAGGGACCAGAAATGAAAGAACACGTTCCTGCAGCCCTGGGCACCTCTCCCTGCGTGTCTCTCCCCGGGAGACTACATGGTTTCTGGAATGTGGTTTTAGTTTACATCCCACGGCAAACACAGTAATTAGAGCTGTTAGCAGTGTCGAGGGCTTGAAATGAAAACAAAGACGCCTCTTCCTGGGAACTCTTGGGCAATGCCTAGCTCCTTATCAGGTGCTTGTCCTGGTGGTGGTTTGCATTTTTCATATGCAAAATGCCAAGAAGGCTCCCTCCCAAGGGGGAGGAGAGCGAAATGATGGAAAAACAGAGTATGAGTCTGGCAGGCGTTCCTGGAATCGCATGTGTTGCCTGTCCGATTTTTTCAAGTGTTGTCCCCGGAGTGAATCAAAGTCTGCAGGCAGACTGCACCGCAGGCCGCGGTGGAACCACCTCCAGGCCAACAGCATCTGGACCCACAGATGCTTGGGAGAACAATGGGACCCATTCAGTGGCGAGCCCTGCCCTTACCTCCTGAGAGGTTGGTCAGTTTTAGAGCAGGGTGTTGGAAAGGGTTTGTCTTTGGGAAGGGTTTGCAAATGTCTGGAGACTGGGCAGGCAAGCATCCTTTCAAAGCTGGTGAATCTCAGAGGAGTGGCACCAGGCTCTTGGGCCACTGTCTGCCTTTACTCTGCAGGAAGGGACAGAAGGGAACTGATAGGCAAGAAAGGCATCCTCAAAGTAGCTCTTCTGTTTCTCTTTTCTCCTTCCTATCTTGGCTTTCCTGTACCTCCTCTTTCCAGACACTCATCTCTTGTAGTTACTTTCCTAGGCCTTTTACTCAATGACCAAGTGACACTGCTCTGGCTCTGAGGAGCACTCTGAATCTCCTTCTAGCACAGAGCTGTTCACATGGATGGCATACTCTTCAAATTTGGTCAGATTCTGCCTTCTGTCCCTTCAGTGTAACTTATGATTGACTATGCCCCAGCAGGAAACCCTCACGTTTCTTAGAACTAACCCAGGGTAATCAGCCTGTGGTATTTCTCCTATGTCAGTAAAATCTGTATTTATTGAATACTTACTGTAGGCCAGGCACTGTTCTAGGCACTTCACAAGCATCATCTCATGAAATGCTACCAACAGTCTTATGAGTTTGGGTACTGTCACCAACCCTACTTTACAGATGAAGAAACTGACCCACAAGTTGCTCAAGAACCATGCCCCAGGTCCCAGAACTAGTAACCAACTAAGGCTGGACTCAAGCAAGATCTATACCACCCTTGCTCTTAACCACTCATATCACTGTGATGCTTTGCCTCTCATCTGGTCGGCCCATCCACATACCACCCCCGGGCCTGGTTCTTGTCCTATCCTTGTCATGAGACTGTCTCTGGGCTCAGGCGTTGGTCTGCCTGAGTTGACATCTCAGATCCTTCTCTCAATGAGCAAGTGAATTCAAATCTCTGAATCTTATTTTCTTCATCTGTGGAATGGGGATAGTAATAGCGCCTTCCCCAGGATTACTGTGAGGATGAAATGGGACTATATATGAAGCACTTGGCATGGCTCCTGGCACACAGTAAGCACTCAATAAATAATGTTCTTATTAAAGTTATTAATATCATGGCCCATTTGCCCATCTAACCCTTTTTTGAGCCCCTGCTGCTCATGGTCTAAGTGACATAACTCAACACTTGATATGAATTTTCATGTACCTGACCTGGAAACCTGGGAGACAGGAGCAGAAACGGTGATGAGGTCTTTCTGATCTCAGAAAAGATGACAGGTCTTTCATGTGCATCCATGTGGTTTATGAGGCCAAGCGATGAGTCTCTTGAAGTGGGGAATGATTTTGATCTGACTTGGGTATCACGACATTTCTTTTCCCATGATCCATCTTCACTAAGTGTTTGTCAAATCCATCGACCTCACAGAAGTCGCGTATTTACAGGAGCTACATTTCCCCCTGGTTGTGGGAATTGTCTAGAATATCCCACGCTTTGTTAGACAGAAAGGGAAGAGGGTACCTGAGGCTATGCTAAGGAGAGTGATTAGTCTTTAACAGGGATTGCTAAACAACCTTCCATCGAAGGTTGTTCAGAATTATAAAGTCAGAATGGAAAGACTCTGTTTGGTCCGGGGTCCTGAAACCATGGCAAGAGATTCCATCGTTGGTGCCAACACTTGATCCAGAAAACTTGGGATTGAGGCAGTAGGACTTCCGTGTTGCTGAAAGACCTTTTCCTCAGTTTGATTCTCCAATGAATCTTTTTATTCTGCTGAGCTTAGTCTAAATGACCTTTATTTTTCCACCCATCATTTGGAGCTGTGCTTCCTGACATATCTGAACCACCGCTTCTATTTGGAAACACGTCTGCCCTTCTTTGATGCTTAGCCAAGCTCTCCTCACTGTATTTTTAGCTCCTATAATCTTCCTTCTTTCTTTTTTCCTTTCTACTACCTTTCTTCTCTTTAATTTCTTTTAGTTCCTATTCTCTTTCTGGAGGATCAGCATAAAGAGGAAATTGAGCCAATTTATATTCTCATCTTCCCCCTTTACGCCCCATCTCCCAAATTCTAGTGGAATTTAGTTGTTTTTAATTTCCTCAGAAGATGTTTTTATTTTAACACCCAAGCAGTCAATTTCCACACCCATATGGGAATATATCTGAGGTTCATGATGTAGAGGGTTTAGGAAAGAAGAGAAAAACTCTGGATGAGAGAATTTGAAAAGATTCCTGAACCATGAAGCAAACTCCGAGGAGCAGTGATTTAGACCACATGTGAGGAAGATGCACCTATCATGGGCCAAGTTTGTGAAACAAGGGTGCCCTGCCCACCCTGCGATGCTTCTTACCTGACTCTGAATTCTGAGACAAGACATGGCCACCTGGATGTCCCACAGACACCTCTAACTCATGATGTTCCAGACCTCTCCCCTCACCCACATCAGAACAAATCAACTACTACTTCTCTTGAATTTTCTGTCACTAGTTGCCTGACCTAGAAACCTGGGAGACAAGATCAGAAATGGTACCGTGCTGAGCCAAGCCTGAGGCTAAAGGAAAATCAGGATTATAGATCCTATTTTTATTTAAAATTTTGATATTTTGTTCATCATGGATTTTTCTGGCATTCATTGATTTTTTTAAAAAGTGTATTAGGGGCCTGCCTGGTGGCGCAGCAGTTTAGTTTGCACTTTGGCAGCCTGAGGTTCACAGGTTCGGATCCCGGGCGCCCGCTGATGCACCCACTGCTTGTCAGCCATGCTGTGGCAGCGTCCCATATAAAGCAGAGGAAGATGGGCACGGATGTTAGCCCAGGGCCAGTCTTCCCCAGCAAAAAGAGGAGGATTGGCAATGGATGTTAGCTCAGGGCTGGTCTTCCTCACACACACAAGAAAACATTGCGTTAAACTACTATTTATTAAATATATTTTAAAATTTATTAAAGAATATTTCTTTATCTCGATTACTGAGTTTTGGAGACCCCTTAAATTTTGTGCCTGAGGTCAATGCCTCACTCGCCTCACCCTGATCCCGGCCCTGGACACTCAGTAAGCGTTTGTTGCCAGAACCCAGTGAGACAAGGAGGCAGTTCACCATGGTGGCTAAGAGTGTAGGCCTGGAGTCCCATTGCCCGAGTCCAAAGCCCAGCTCCACCAATTTGTGTCTTTTGGGCGAGTCACTTAACCTCTCTGTCTGAGGGGAGCAGTAAGTGTGCCTCCCTCCTAGGGCTACTGGGAGCATTATGTGAATTGTGAAGGCTAACAGTGCACACTGCCTAGAGCTTAGTAAAGTCTTCAGTAAATGTTTGCTATTGTTGTTAATCAGGCTCCTCTTCCAGTGCTCTGTCCCCAACATGACTGCCCTTTGAACAGAAATCATCTCAACTGGAGTTTCAAAGATACTAAGAGGACCCAAACTCCACCAGCTGAGACCTCCCAGCTTCCTGGCAAATCCCACTGCCCTTGGAGGAATCGAACAGCCTGACTACAGAGAGCAAGCAGGCCCACAGACAGACAGACATCTTCCTGGAGGCCCAGGGGCTGCAGTCAATGTCCTCACTCTTTCCATGAAATAAAGCTGCTAAATGACCAAGGCATATGAAGCATTGAAATGAATATCTCAGGCTACTCCTTGCCAGGAGCCAAGACCACATAACTGAGCAAAAGGCCTTGAGCCATTAAGTGCCCTGACCTAGACCCGCTCGGCGGTATTTTTAGCCTCTGTGCACTGTTTCCATCACCTGTGCTGGACTTTAAGCTGGAAAAGAGGGGAGGGAGGCCTGGGGAAGACTAGAGGAATGTTTCTCATAGCAGCCAGTGGGGGCAGGGGCTTGCACACTCTTTCTTTCTTTCTTTTTTTTTTTTTGGTGAGGAAAATTGGCCCTGAGCTAACATCTGTGCTCATCTTCCTCCATTTTTGTATGTGGGACGCCGCCACAGCATGGCTTGATGAGCTATGCGAATGTCCGCGCTCAGGATTTGAACCTGCGAACTCCTGGGCCGAAGCAGAGCGTGCGAACCTAACCACCAGGCCACCAGGCTGGCCCCTGCACACTATTTCTGAGCTCTGTTGTACAAGCCAGTTTCATGGGTGTGCAACCTGTGTAGTGGCACAGGTCCCCGTGCTTAGAAGGGCCTCATGCTTGGTTTAATGCTCTGTTGTCACCATCTTCAAATTCTTAATAATTTTGAACAAGGGATCCACATTTTCATTTCTCACTGGGCCCTGCAAATTACATATCCTGTCCTGGTTGTACACAAGGCAGAGAGAGCCAAATGAAGGAGGGGAGCTGGTAACAACCCAGCAGGGGTGCCTTCCTGCAGGGGGGCAGGACAGCCAAAACTGCTTTCAAGAGGCATGGATCTCCAGACTTGTCCAAATAAACCTTATTTTTAACCTCCTGTCTGCCCCTTCCTATTTCCTCCTCTGAAACCGGGATGAGATGCAAAAGAACCGCATAAACTGTAGAGAGCTGTGTCCTGCTTTGCTAAAACCTTTCCCCAGCATCCTGTTTAAAACAGTCCACAGATCATTCTCTGTCAACATCATTTTCTTGTCTTTGTAGTACTTTTTGCTCTCTGAAATTCACATTTTTTCATGTTGATTGACTGGCCCCATTAGAATGTCAGTCATAGGAGGAAGAGACCGGTTTGTCTTGTTGGTGGCTGTGTCCTCAGCTCTTGGCAGGTTCCTCTCTGAATATTTGTTGGGTGGAGGAAGGGTCACCTTTATTGAGTGCTTGCTTTGTGCTGATGGTTTCACCTGCATCTGCTCATTTCACTCTCCTTGAAGGAGCTCCTGCCTGCAAGGCTGCAAATTAGAGGTGAAGAGTTCTCAGGTCCTGCAGAGATGGTTTTGGAGGTGGGGAAGGGCCCAAAATGGTGCAGAAGAGAGAGGGTGAGCAAGAGTGGGAGACACCAGGTGGGATGTGGAGGGTGTGTCCCCAGGGACCGGGCGTGGCTGGGTGGGGGTGTCCCCCTATTCCAATAAGGAGCCCAGAGGATTCTTGAACTCGGGAATGACACAGTGAAAACAATGACTGAACAAGATGCTTCTTGCCATGGTGCTGAGTCGTGTGGGTGGAGAGGGTCGGAGATTGAGAGGCCTCGTGGGAGGTAGCTGCTCTTTTAGGGCCCAGCCCTGGGAGCAGCTGGGGGTGGGGGTCAGGGGGAGGCTGACCCTGGGAGTGAGCGAGGGGGCAGTTCCGGGGTGGCGAGAGGGGACGCAGGGGCCGGTGTACCTAAGGCGGGCGCTGGAGCCCGCGGGGCCCGGACCGCCCCAGCCCGGCTCTGGGCGCGGCGAGTCGGCACACGAGGGCGGGCGCTCCCGCCGCCGCGCAGGGCGCAGGCCCGCACTTGCAAGCCCGGGACCAGGGACTTGAAAGGGCCCGGCGCGCCGCCCGGACCTGCCCCGCGGGGCGTCACCGCGGCGCTTTAGGCGGGAGCCGAGGGAAAACCTCCTCTGCCCGGGGGAGTGCGGGGGAGGAGGGAGGCCCAAGACAGACCCCGAGTGCAGCCCGGGAAGACCTGGGGCGGGGGTGGGCAAAGGGCCCGCCAAGCGGGGACAGAGAGTTGAAGCAAGCTCAGAGTCCCAGTGTCCCAGTCTGTAAGGAAGCATCATTGCCCCACCCACTTATGGACTTTCTCTGTGTCGGGCGCTTTACTTGCTTCTATCTCATCTAATCCCGTGGAGGCCTTTTATTCCCATTTTGCAGATGACTGAGGCTCAGACAGAGCGGGAAACTTGCCTCCGTTGACAAAGGATGTGTAATAGGATTCAGAACCAGGGCTCAGTATGCTGCCTCCTTGGCTGCAAGAATTGGGATGGTGAAAGGAACGCAACATAATCGAAGTTCCTACTCTGCGTGTGTAAATGTTTCCACGCATTGCCTCTTTTAGTACAACCGCTTTGGGAGTAGTTGCTATAACGCTCCCATTTAACAGACGACGAAATTGAAGTAAGAGAGCTATTTTTCCTTTAAATCTGCCCAAGGTTTTATAGGTGACCGAGTGGGATATGAACCCGGACAGGCTGATTCCAGAGTACTCTTTTTTAAACCACTACGATGAGCCAAGCAGGGAAAAGTGGTTTGCAAACTGCTGTTCTGATTATTACAGCTGCGGTTGAGCCCGTGGGTCACGACCTGAGTGAAGGTGGAGCAGGGGTCACTGGGCGCCCGGCCCGGTGCAGCCGGGCCAAACCTCGGGGTGGGGACTCGGAGGCGGGGCCCCAGACCCCGCCTCTCACCTGCTGGCTCCGCCCCCTATCGGACAAATAAAGCGCTCCGAGGGGGGGGCGGGCCCAGGTGAGGCGGGGTGTGGGCGGGGCCTGGCGCGTGAGTGGCAGGCGCGGCGCGCGGGCGGGGCGAGCGGGCGTGCGCAGTCCGCTCCGCTCCTCCGGCCTGGCGGCGGAGCCGGGCGGGCCCCGGGCGGCCGGGGCGGTGGCGGCTCTGGGGAGGGCGGGCCGGGGCGGGGCGGCCGGGCGGCCGGGGCGGGGCCACGCTCGAGCCCCGCGTCCTGCTCCCATGGCCGCCCCCGGCTCCCGGCGCTGCCCCCTCTCCCCCGGGCCGCGCCCCGGGGTCCCGCACTGACGGCCCATGGCGCCGCCCGCCGCCCGCCTCGCCCTGCTCTCCGCCGCCGCGCTCGCGCTGGCGGCCCGGCCCGCGCCCGGCCCCGGACCCGGTGAGTGAGCGACCCCGGCGCCCGCCCCGCGCGGAGCCCGCCCGGGGGGCCCAGCCCCCCGCCCCTACCTTCCGGGACCGCTTCTCCAACGCCCTCGGCGACGGCCCTCGGGCCGCGGCGGTCCCCGCCTCACGACCCGGGACTCCCCCAGGCCCCCCAGCGGCGCCCCCGGTGCCCACCGCCACAGGACCCGGCAGTCCCTCAGCGACGCCCCTCAGGCCGGGACGCCCCCTCCGCCGAGCTCCTCGGCGACGCCCCCAGGCTGGGACGTCCCCTGTCTCAGGACCCGGGACCTCCTGCTCAAGTGCCCCCGGGCCGGGACGCCCCTCTGTCCCAGTGCCTCCTGGGATCTCGTCCCTAAATCTTTCCGCGACGCACCTCTGGCCGGGACGCTCCCCCACCCGCCTCCAGACGCGGCATCCCCTCCCCGAGCCCCTCGGCGACACTCCGGGCCAGGATCCCCTCCGCGAGCCCCACGACGATGCTCGCGCGCCCCCCAGCCCTGCCTCCGCTCCCGCCGACACCGGCGGAGCCCCGCCCCCCCCCGCGCAGGACCGGGCGCCCGGCCCCTCTGCCCCGTCCCGTCCCGGCTGCGCTCTCTGGCTCCACACTGTAATTTCTGCCCCGCGAGGCGGCGAGTTGGCTTGCGCGCCCTGCAAGAGGCAGGTCCGGTCCCGGGACTTCCCCTTTCTACCCACTGGGGCCGCTTTGAACTTCCCCATGACTCGGGTGCCAGCCCAGTTTGGAGAGAGGAAGAAAGAAAGGGGTGATGGGAAACTTCTCCCCTGCAGAGCTTAGGGTGCTTATCCTGAATGTGCAATGGAGAGCCCCGTTTCCAGGGTAGCCCCACACTTGAAACAGAGTCACCTGCTCCCCAGGCGAAGGCCAAAGCCAAGGCCGGGTCCACCCGAGGTGGGGCCCTGGACCAGGATGGAAGTTGGGACTTTGCTTAGCTTCCCCACACACCCTTGCTTGCAGCAGAACTCTTTCCAAGTTGAAGAGCAGGCAAGAGGGCGTTCTCTGGCCCAGTTACGTTTCTCAGCAGGTTGTTTGGGTGTTGGGAATTGGGCATTAGTGAAAGAGACGGGAAAGAGTTCATTACTGATTTGCCAGAGTAGGAAAACCGGCCTCTGGGTTCTCCACCCAAAGTCACAGACTGTGATGTTGGAAAGACAGGATTTTGCTGCTGAAAGAAAACCCAGAGTTACTTTGTTTACTTACCAGCTTGGGTTAGTGAAAAAGATAGGACTTGGTGTCACTTACTGTGTGACTTTGGGCCGTGCCTTCAGTTCCCTGAGCTTCAGTTTCCTCATCTGTAAGGGAAGGATAATGATAACTCCCTTTCAGGGTGTTGTGAAGATTAAATGATATGCTGCAGCTACCACCTCCACATATAGAAGGCAGTCAATAAACATGTTTTAATGATACTTTTTATAGTGCTTCACAGTTCACCACGTGCTAGACACCTCATCTGCCCTCAGAATGCTGTAAGCTTCCAATCTGATTAATCCTTGTAAAAAAGGCAAAGCTTGGCTGTAGATCGGTAGAAGGGGGGTGTCCAAGTGCTGTAAACCTTAGGCTCAAGAAGTGGTTTCTGAGTGATCGGCAGCCTTCTAGGGAGTTTGATCGCTTCTACTGTTTGCCGTTATGTGAGGAATGAAGGAGGGACTTTCTGAGAGCCAGTATATGTCAACATAACTGTAACCTAGTAACCCCTCAGCTCCACTTTGCCATCTGTGTGGTCAGGATTTAATGTCCTCTACAGAGAGAGAGGTATGGGTGGAAATAGACTGGTTCTCCTTCTGGAAAGGGCAGAGTAGTAGCTCTGAAAAGTGTTAAGTGAGCCAACTCCGTGCTTACGCTTGTTAGAAGGTGGCATCCTCTCCTCAGGCTCTTTTGCTTTGCTGGGAAGGATCAAATGCAGCAGCTCTTTTGTAGTTTAAACCTCAGACCTTGGTGTGCTTTTATTTGGGATTTTGAGGTAGGGACAAATAAATAATCATTGTGAAATTATTTAAGATAAGGGGTCCAAGTTCTCGATTCACTGAGCCACAAGAGCTCTTTTCCTACCATCCTTGTACATCAGTGCTTTTGTGACTTTTCCTCTTTAGTTCCAGAAGCAGTTTTAGGAGATACCACATGGTCTTCAGCATCACATCCTGTCTAGAGCCTACCCACTAGTTTTGAAAATCCTTTCCAATAAAAAACACGTTTTACACTGAGGATATGCCAAACTTGCCATTTTGTATTTTTTGATACTGTAATTTTCTCTAAAATTTTGTGGATGGAAAAAATTATTTCAATACTTATATTCTGCACAATTTTGTAATATTTAAATTACTGGTGGTTTGCATTTTTGAATGCTGACTTTATAAAAACAGTTAGCTCATTCCCCATCAATGCTACTTCTAATTACAGTGTGTAGCCAACCCCAAGTGATCTCCTTTCTCCTCTTCATTCTTTGAGATTCTCTTCCTTCCTTCACAACTGATAAGGAAGAAGATAGAAGTTAATGGTGGCATCTAGACTTCCTTTTCAAGGAGGAAGACAGCCAGGGTCATGGGGCTGATGGGCTGTCCGAAGCGGGTTCCCTTCTGGAATTTACTGACCTGCAGGGGAGAGCAGAGAGATAGGAAGAGCAGAGAAGGCTGGATGGACATTGGCTATTTGAGTTTACCGCCTGAGGCAAACTACCTGCTTGGGGGTTTCACTACATTTGGGGCTATCAGATATGCATCAACAGAGCTTCTCAACTCAGGTTACATTTGCTGTGAACAGCCTTTTATAGTTGATGCTCATTCTCCTCTAACTCGTCTAGAATTCATCCCATTAACCAATAGTAGGTCTTGCCATACAACCTATGAGTTCATTTAACAGTGAAAGCTTCATACCGTACAGAGCCCTGTCCCTGTTGGGGACTTGGTTAATGTTAGTAGAATTACCTGTATATAACATAGGGGCTGAGAGGAGTGAAGTGGATCTACATGCATACCAGTTCCCTTTATGCTTAGAGTATTTTAAGGAACACAAAACTGTCAAAACTGAGCTGGTATCAAACAACTCTGATCTTTTTGTGAAAATTTCTTTTGGCCCCTAGACAGAGCCATTTAAATGTTTGAGATAGGCAGTGAAACCTTTTGTAAATCTTAAAGCAAAAAGAAGTTCCATTTAGGCTCACTACTAATAAATAGCAAGTTGGTACACTTAATATAGATGTTATTGATACAGTCACTTATGATTTAGCATAGTTGGGTCAACAGCAATAAATGATGAAGATAAAAGATATTGCTTTAAATAGCTTCACAATATACAGATTAGGGATTTTTGATGATGAGCAAAATACTATCTTTAGTTCAGAATTTTTGAGCCTGTAATGCCGTCTGAGGCTCTAGGTCAGGTGTTGGCAGACATTTTTTGTAAAAGACCAGACAGTAAATAATTTGGGCTTTGTGGGCCAGGTACTGTCTCTGTTGCAGTTACTCAGCTCTGACTTTATAGGGGAAAAGCAGCCATAGACAAAATGTTACTCAATGGGCGTGGCTGTGTTCCAGTAAAACTTTATGGACACTGAAATTTGAATTTCATGTAATTTTTATATGTCACAAATATTCTTTTGATTGTTCTTTTGATCATTTTGAACCATTTAAGATTTTGAAAACCATTCTTAGCTCATGGGCCGTACAAAAACAGGCAGTGAGCTAGATTCGGTCTGCAGGCTGTATTTTGCCAGGTCCTGCTCTCAGTTTATGTGTCATTTTTTTCTATTGTTCGCTGATCTAGAAAGGTGACAAAGAGACTTGATTTTAGTGAATGAATGAACCTTTTACCTTCTACTATTAACTAACTTTACGAACATATGGGAGAAATGGTTAAAATGGTAAATTTTATGTTATGTATATTTTACCATAAATTTTTAAAAAGATACAAATTGGGAAAAGTTCATGCACTTACATTTGGATCTTTAATAAGACTGAAAAAATGCTTTAAAAAGAAATTCAGTATGGTTCAGTGTGCACTACATAAAATAGTGCCTGCCTTGGAACTGGCCCATGGTTTGTTCAGCCACACAGATGTTGCTTGGAACAAACCGTTGAGAGATCTGTTTCTCAGAGGAAAGCCCAGGCAGCAGGTGGCACCAGCCCTGAGACATAGAAAAACAACCAGGGGAAAAAAAAGAAGAAAACAAACTTCGATCACTTTCCTAAACAGTTGAGTTTTATTTCCATAGTTCTATCGTCGTTTTTAAAGCAGACTTTAAAAAACAACAACGTGCTTAGCGTGGCTGATTATTTTGTTTTAATTAAAACATTTTTGAAAAAACAAAATGAAACATTCAAACATACCAAGTTGATTGTGTTTGTACTGTGGAACAGTTAATGCAAAACACTTGAGAGAGGCCGGAAGTTTGCATCTGTAGCTTTTGCCTGAGTTTTTGCCTCCTGAATAAGGACAACAGAGGAGGAAGTGAATGTGTCCCTTAAAAAGCTACCTACGCAGGTTTTGAGGTGAGATCTCCTCAAGTACCCTGATGCCACCTGGCAGGTTGGTTTCTGGCTGGCTCACTGTGCAGCCTCTGAAAGGGTGAGAACAATGACTGATATTCCTTCCATATTCAGTTTGACCTTGAGAATCCATCTGGAACCCAGAAGTATTAGTCTAGGAGTAGCAGCCCGAGGTCACTCCGCTTTTTTTCCCTCTCTCTGTTGTCTTCAGTGACTTCCTTTCAAGATGGCAGTGTTTCTTCCCCAGATGTTATCCCTGAGACATTATCCTGGATTCAGACTGAACAGGCAGAGGAAAGAGGCCGTTGTAGAACTGTCAGAAGGGTGTCCATACTCCTCAAAAGTAGCCAGTCTACAGAAACTTGCCTTCTCCTCCCTAAGGAAATCTCCCCCTCCCCCTTCCCCCACCTTTTAATCCTCTTTCTAGGTAAACACCTCCCTAGCCTGGACTTGCACCGATTTGAAGAGGAATGAAGTTGGGTACTAGGAAGCACCTCTCAGACAAAAGATTTTAGGCCGCCTCACATGCAAGGTTGCCTCTCTCCTTCCCAGTTATAACAGGACCCTCTTGGGGCTGGCCCTCTGCTGGGCCCAGCTTCTAGTTTCTCTTGCCACTGATTTAATCCCTGGCAAGTCGCCAAAGCATTAAACTTTTATTGTTCAGTTTACCACGAGGGCAGGGCCCTGCTTCTAGTGGGCCGAGGAGGCTGCAGCCGCTTCCAAACCCAAGTGTCACACCACATTTGCAACTTCAGACTTTGAGGGCTGGATTTCTTTCAGTTTGGTTAAATTCTTGGTTAGAACCAGAACAGTATACTCACACTCAAAGTTTGAAAGCTAGGAAGTAGTAAAAACAGCATAGGCAACTTTTAAAGGTGATTCAAAATGGTTGCAGTATCAGCATATAGAACTGACTCTACGTGGTTTATACCTTCCAAACAGATGTTAGATGGCTGACCATGTTCCTTGGTGTCCGAAAGTTGGATCAAAACATGGTGACCAAGTAGTTCTCTTCTAGAATAGTAGGGATTGTTAACCAATGCCATCACAGTATGTAAATTACTTGCTGCTGTTCAATCTCTAAAAATTCATCTTCAAAGAAAATTATTGGGCTGGTAAAAATATTTTTAATAATGACCACAGAAGCCATATTTGTTTTTCTTTGATGTTCTTCTGAAGACTCTTCTGGTTTTAATCAGATTGTTCCCACATAAAATACAGTGGAAATCTACAATAATAAAATCCCTATTCCTGTGTCTATGGGGAAATAAACAGGATGGGGATTGTCCTTTTAAGGGGCTTTCCCCTACCCCTTCCCCAGACTCAAAGCCTCTATTACTGGTGGGTGTTTTGGCATCAGTTAAGGGCCTTCAATCCTTCCCTCCCTCCATGTTTTGCTCTTTCATTAAAGTGTTTCTGTTGTCTAATTATATCCTTTCAATCAAATTAGAGACTGCAGCATCTGGTGAGGGCCGTAACTGCTGCCATCTGCACCTCGTATATACAGGCCTTTTCAGCTGAGAATCACTCGACTTCCAAATGGCGAGAAGAGATTTGGAAAAAGTTTAGTTGGAAGGGAGGTGAACTTAAAAGGAACATCTTCAAAGGCTGGGTATGACGCCCCACTTGCTGTGACGTGTGCACTGTCATGCAGAGCTTCATTGGCTTGCCTCACCGAAGATTCTTCTCTAGTGCTTCTGGCAGATGAAGGGTTTCTGATTGTCTTAGCTGAAATGGCTAGGCCTTCTCATCCTTCTTGGGGGCTTGCAGGGGCCCAGGGCAAGCTGAAAATTTCTCCCTTGAGAAGGATCTTTTGTTATGTGACCACTGGTTAATGGATATGACACTGTGTTTAGTTGACCATTTCTTCTAATTCAGTGGTTTCAACTGGAGGAGATTTTGCCCCCAGGGGACATTTGGCAATATTTGGAGACATTTTTGATTGTCACAACTCGGAGTAGGGTAGGGTGTGCTACTGGCATCTATTGAGTAGAGGCCAGGGAGGCTACTCAACATCCTGGAGTGCACAGGACAGCCCCACAACAAATTATCTGGCCCCAAATGTCAGTATTGCTGAGGATGAGAAACTCTGTCCTAATTGTACTCTTTTGTCCCTCCCTTCACGGTAGCCTAGGAGTAGGCAACTCTGATCAACATCTTTTTTCACTCTTGAAAAAGTAGATACTTCATTATCCATATCTAACCTCTTTAATCATTTCTGTGAACAGTGTTTCAGAAACCTTAATGGAGTAAGGAGGTCTGTGATTCACTGTATGTTTCTCCTTTCTCTAGACTAAGATTGTCAAATTAAACACAGGACACTCAGTTAAATTTGAGATAAACAATAATTTTTTTTTTGTATAAGTCTGTCTCATGCAATATTTTTGAATACTTATCTTAAAAAATTATTCGTTTATCTGAGATTCAGATTTAACTGGGCGTTCTGTATTTTCATTTGCTAAATCTGGCAACCCTACTCTAGATCCATGAAACATTGCATGAAACTTTAACCCTTTGACTATCAAATCAATCTGTTGGCCACTGTCTGCCCTTATTGCTCTGGATGGCTAGAGATGACAGCACTGCTTTTTCCTGTTTGTCAGTGCTACACTGAGTCTTTCCTTCTGCCCAAAACTGTCTTCCTGGCCAGAACTTCTGAAACTTGTCACTTGAGTCATATTTTTATCTTAGGACCAACTAACAAGTGCTTATCAAATGCCTACTGTATGCCCAGCATCTCTGACTAGGACTCATCCCTGTGCCAATTCATAGAAGACTGCAACTTTGTTGCTTCAGGTTTTACTTTAAAGATGTGTTCTAGAGATACGCTGTCTACTTGGCAGCCAGCTCCCGACTCAAGAACTCTTGTATTATTTGGCCATCCTATGTCAACCGAGGGAAACTGAATAACCCAGAGCCTGGCTTCCATGGAACATTGGCTGCCCTCCAGGACTTCATTATTGGGGAACTTTCTTGCCATCTGAAATTAAAAATAGGGCACAGGCAATAATCATGAAACTTGTCCAGAAGCTGGATTATATCAGTTTATCTCCTTTTAGACTGATTGAGAACTTCAGACAGTGTGAAATAAGGTTGCTCAAGAGATAGTGAGGCAAAGTGTAGTTTTGAGCCAGGTGTCTCCTACTTAAAGGAAACTCAGAATATAAAAATGTATATTGATTACAGATGGGGTTGATTATTTCCTATTACAAATGGCTTCACCATAGATTTCCTTTAAATAGCAGATTCCCCTGGTTTAAACAGCAAGTATTTGATTTTCAAATACTTTATTTACGTCAACTTTCCTGGAATTTCTCATAGCTCGTTGCTAGGTAAGTCATGATTGCTAGCCTAGAGGCATAAATTGGTGAGGAAACCCAGGACACTCTGAATCTGTCTGTAATGGGTTTTGTTTTCCCCCTAGCTCCCCATACACCTGCTTCCCTCATTCAACTAACATTTGCCAGGCACATTCTGTGTGGTCTGTAGTTGCTGAGGATACAAAGATGAGTGAGATGCTCAAGAAACTCACCGGCTAGTGGAAGCAGGGCCAGGTGAGCAATTATAGTTCAAGGTGATCTTTTACGATCGAGTCGTAAAAGAGCCGTGGCAGCAGGCATTGTGAGGCTTGGCGTTAATTGCTCTGTATATGTTATAGGGCTAGATTCTTTCTCAAAAACTATCTTTTGGTCTTCAATTTATGATTGTATGTGTTTATGATATCCTAAATGATCAATATAAATTCCTCAAGCACCACTGCACATTCATGGTGACTGTTCCTGCAAAAACACGTGTGCTTCACAGTGGCAACCATAGCAGTTTTCCAGTGGGTCCTGCCTGGGTAGGAGTGGAGCACATCTAAGATGAGAGCCAGATAGGAAAAGAGTGGTACCCAAGCAGCACTGCATTCTAGGCCTTCTTGGCCTCGATAATTACTTATTTTTCAAATTTTTATATAACAAATAATAAGGACCCCTCTCTGAAGTGTTTTCATGAGTCTTCTGAATTTTAACCTCTGGCCTGTGTTTACTGTAGGTTCAGTTTTTCTTGAAATAGTCTTTTAAGTAGTTAAATATTTCATCTGTTAATAGGGATGAATAAACTGGAGATTCAAACAGAAGACCTCAAATCCCCTTCCAAAAGTATAAATTCTTTTGTTAAAATAGCTGAGAGGCATGGCCTTTTCTTCTGTTACTGTTTTTAAGGACACTGTTTCCTTGAATGAAAAGGAAGATCTAAAAGATATTTTAATGAAAAAAACTACTGATAAAAAATTACAGTGATTATTTTTGTGGTAATTATACTTGGGGCAAAAGTGCAGCTTGTTCTGTGGTCATTTGAACTGTTAATACGTAGTCTAAGAACATGATACGTGAATGTCTATCTTGATTTTAGATGACTGAATTTATGGCTGATTAAGTTTGTTTATAGTTCTTGAAAAGAAACTAAGGTAGATTAATTGTAAAGCAACATCTTAGTAACTATTTTCAAGATGTCTTTTAAAAAAATTTTGTTATGGGAAATTTAGAACACATGCAGAATAGAAGAGTATAAGAAAATTGCCTGTATCCATCTCCCAGCTTCCATGATTATTAACCATGGCCAATATTGTTTCATTTGTACCCCTTTCATTCCCCCAACTAGATTATTTTGTAACAAATCTCAGATATCATATCATCTCATCTGTAACTATTTCAGTTTGTATCAAAAACATAGTAACAGTACCATTATCATGATCATCTAGAAAAATTAACAATAATTACTTAATATTATCAAATATCCAGTCGGTGATCAGTGTTTAAATTTCCCTGGTTGTCTCATCAGTGTCTTTTACAGTTCAAATCAGGATCTAAGCAAGGGTACATTTAGCTGATGTGACTCTTAGGTCTGTATTAACCTATTGGTTTCCCTTCTTTTCTTTTTTCCTTCCAATTTATTTGTTGCAGATGTAGTTTCTTCTAAGCAAAAACAGTGCTGAAGTGCCTCTTCAGAGAGAGGGCCCTCATAGGAGGTGAGGTATTTTTTTATGGTAGAATTCTCACTTCCATTAGAGAAACATGTAGAATTAGAGAATTTTAAGCCTGGAAGAGATTTTTAGCCATCAATTCTTCTCAGTTGCATCACCCCTGACTTTTGAACCTCAGTTCTATTTTGTTAGAATCTTGAAATTAGAGTTTAGAGTGAAGAGACATTGACACCATCTGGCTCAAATCCACTCATTTCACAGGTGAAGAAACGGATGTCCGAAGTGTCCCGGTGATTTGAGCAAACCATAGAGTGTCAGCTACTTATCTGGTGTCATTTCCTCGTTACTTCAGGGACTCTCAATGTGTACTATGTGTATAGAAGATCGAAGCCCCCACACTATCCTCTCTCTAATCTAGACCTGATAACCTTCCTCCATATAATCGT
This sequence comes from Tapirus indicus, assembly GCA_031878705.1. Taxonomy (NCBI): domain Eukaryota; kingdom Metazoa; phylum Chordata; class Mammalia; order Perissodactyla; family Tapiridae; genus Tapirus; species Tapirus indicus. The sequence continues at coordinate 22,935,660 of CM062938.1, forward strand.
GGGAATTATTTTTTGGGGGGAGCTGTTATTAAAGACGGAATATCATAGCCTCAGCCATGTTGGGGAAGAAGTTGGGAACCACTGCCTTCCCAGGGCCATGTGTCTCTTTACTGCAGGGTTCCACGTAACTGAAATAAGCATTCGTGTAGTGCTTTTCAGTGTCTGAGGGCAAAAGGTGATTTTGCCCGTGTAGGCTTTGACGATGTACCCATGAGTTCCAGATGTGTTGTGCAAACATTTGACGACACCGTTGTGTTGCCCTCTAAATATTACAGGGAGCTTTTTCCACCTAAGTCTTGTGTTTCTATAATATACCCACCTACCAAATTTTATAGACATCTTTAAAAGAACAGAAGATATTCTCATTGGAAAATGCTTTCTGCTGTCTTATTTTAATTGAATTTAATGTTTATTGGTTCATATTGATTCCAGACTAGGCTAAAACCAGCCAGATTCTTCCAACACAGGATCAATAGAGATGCTGAGTGGTCCCGTATAGAACAGAGACTTAACTTTGGTGGATTAAAACAGTGACTCTCACAAACATCACAGATAGAGATCCAGCTAGTAATTCTACCAGAAAACTAGGAATATTCTAGACTCAGTGAGAGAAAAATATTCTATTTCTCAATAGTGTGGTTTCAGACAAATAGTGTGATTTGGAATGACCTAGTTATAGAGCTTCATTGAGAACATATGCTTCAGCTTTATTATATCTTATCGAGGAATAGAATGTCTTTTCTAACTGCTACTTTCCTACCACTATCTCATATATGTCAAGTTTTAATCATTTTAAAAGAACACCTGGTTATAATTTTAAACATGAAGTTTAAAAATGCAGTGCGTATACAAGCTGGCAGAGTTAACTTGCTTGGGACTCTATTAACTTGGCATTTTCCTCACTTGTAATAAGTACAAATATTGAACTATGTGATTTCAGTAACTGTATAAACAAAGATGTGTTTCATCACATTTACAGTTGAAATTTTGTGTGCTCCATTATACCATTCTTTTCTTACCTCTTATTTATTGGGTGCTAGGATTCAACATAGGGTTCAAGCCATATGCACTTTTTCCATCCTGATGGTAACCTGATAACTGTAGACAGAATTGTAGTAAGATGATGTGCCTGTCACTCATGTTATATTGCCTTTTATCACTAAGTATTTTTATGGACCAGAGCAAACTATGTGATCATGAGAGTTATACTTTCAAATTTCTAATAAAGTTTGATTATTTTTAAAACTTTATAATTACATGATAATAATTTATTGGGTACCTACTGTGTGCTGGGCGTTTTACTTGCACATCCTCCAATTCCTCCATTTGCCCTGAGCTGTAGATAATCTCGTCCCCCATTTTACAAGTAAAGAAACTGAGGCTCAAAGGGGTTAGCTGAGTGCCTGTCGCTTGTAAACCACAAAGCTGAGGTCTGACTCCAGCCCCTAACATGCGCTTTCCATACTGTACCACATTGTTGCTAGAAGTTTTCCGTGCAGAAAAGTGTTTGATTTAAACTGTTTCATAACCCTTGAAATTGAATTCTCAATCCTGTAACGTTCTGTGTGTATCCTATAGATATCACTTATTCAGGGGGTCCTGAACTTAGAGTTCATGGATCTTGGGCTGCATAGAAGGGCTTCAGGGGCTCCATGAACACTTCTGAAATTATAAAATGTTGTGTGTGTGATATGTGTCTAGAAGTGGGTCCCTTTCTTTCAGCCAATTCTCCAAGGGGTCTATGTGTGTACCTAAAATGAATAGGACTCCTGATCCACTCAACCTCCCTCATTTCAGAGATTAAAAAACTTGAGTTGCAAAAAGGATGTGCTGTGTGCAAAGGCGGGAGAGCAGGACTCTCGCTGGTCAATGTTCTTCCCTGACCACGAGCGTGTTTCCCATCCTGACAGAGAGGTGATGCTAACCTCTGCAGTCAGATAGCCATGTTTGTGCGAGTCCAGGCCTCTTCCCCGCTCTATAACCATTTTCCCTTTACGAGGTGCAAGCTGCAACTCTCCATCCAATGTGTGCAATTAATAAACTGTTAAATGATTGCCCATTAAATCATTAGGTAGACTGACTTTGAGAATTGTAATGTGGAAAATATATTTGGAAATATTTCTAAGTCTTCTATAGGTTTTGCCTCTAAATTAATTGAAATCTTCAAATAATTTTACGTATAGCATGTGAGAGTGTGAGATCCTATGGATTTTAAGGTATAAATATCAAAGATTAAAATATGTATGCTATCACATCCATCAGTCTTTTCTTTATACCCAACCTTCTAAATTCCCAGCATAATGAACAATAATAGTTTTATGAGAGAAAGCTCCAACTAGCTTTTATTAGCAATGAAGGAATATTGAGCTTTCACCCCAATGTAGTCTTTGCCCTCAGATCTTACTGATGGAAGGAATGATCTCCAGGCCTTGATAAAGTAGCAGGTCCTACAGAAAACAGTCGGTCTGCACAAAACCATTTGCTCAAGATTCTCAACTGAGGATTTGTATACCTAATGTGATTCCACTTATCTCAAGGGAATTTCAATAAAATTAGCATCTCTAATTTTTAAAATAAATGCCATATGTCATACTTTGGAGGATTTTGGTGATGGGGAAAAGGATAAGGAATTACTAACTTAGAAAGGTAGAATTAATCCTCTAAGTGCTTTGATGCCAGCCTTGGAAGTTTCTATCAAGGAAGTTTTCTGCCGTATTAGTAAGTTTCTCTCAGGCTTCTGTTTAACTTAAAGGCTGTTTTCATTCAATCCCCAAAACAAAAGATTTGGAGTTTTCCAGTGGAGAGGTAGGGTCAGAAATGAATTCTGTGAAGTAACTGGGATCTAGCTAGAGAAGACAGGGAGGAAATAAAGTTTCCTCAGTTTATTATTCCTTCCTTCTTGAAACACTGTCTCCCTGACTTCCAAGACCCATACACTTTCTTAGCTTTTCTCCTACCTCCCAGGCTGCACTTTCTCAATCATCATTGCCGGGCCCTCCTCTTTCCAAGCCTGAAATGTTGGAGGGCCCCAAAGCTCAGCCCCAGATGTCTTCTCTCTCCTCACGCAGTAATCCTGTTCTCTCTACACGTAAGTGCTGTTACTGCCATGTTTCTAGCTCTAGCCTCTTTTCTCAACTCCAGACTCCTCTAGTCATCTGCTTACTCTGTATCTCCATCCAATTTTCTGAGAAGTGTCTCAAACTTAACTCATCCAAAACCAAACTCACCCAAGATATTCTGCTCCTCTTGGGTCTTCCCCTTTGTAGTAAGTGGCATCACCACTCACCCAGTTGCTCGGGCCCAAATCCGTGATATTGAACCTGACCCCTCTTTCTCTCAGATCCTGTATTCAAACCCCCAGCAAATACCTTTGGCTCTACCTTCAAAACATCCAGAATCTGGCCACTTCCCGCCACCCTTCAGCTACCAGCCTGGTCCAGACCATCCTTCTTTCTAGCCTATCCTTCTGCAGAAACCACCTAACTGGTCTCCCTGTCGAATTCTTGCTTCTCTACAGTTCTTCCTCCACCCAGCTAGACAGTTCTATTAAAAGATAAGTCAGATCATGTCATTGCTCTGCTCAAAACCCTCCCATGGCCTCCCCTCACACTTAGAACAAAAGCTAAAATCTAATTTATATGACACTCAAGACCTTACCTGTCCTGGCCTTGCCTCCTCCTCCTCTTCATTTCCCGCCCACTCTTCCTTTCACACTCACCCTGCTCTAGACAAGCCAGAGGGGCTGCCTTATAGTCCCCAAAGCAGCACACTGCTGCTTGCAGGGGGTTTGCGTTTGCTGTGCCCTCGCCGGGAATGCTCTTCCCACGTCATTTATGTGATTTGCTTCCTCCCTTCGTCCACATCTCTGCTCATACATCTCTTCTTACTCCATTTTTCCTTTTAGCGCTTCTCACTATCTGATGTTAATTTTGATTGATTTGTTATGAGTGGGTCTCTCCTGTTAGCATGTAAGCTCCGTGAGTGCAGAGTATTCACCACTGTAGCCCCAGTGCTGTGAACAGTGCCAGACACATAGTAAGTATTGAATAAATATTTGTTGAATGAATTAATGAATAATATCCTAGACATTAGATCTATCGCCCTTGCTCATTCTCTTTCACTAAATGCATAAATACACAGCTAGCCATGTGATATTTTATTTTTTATTGGTTTAAGCCACTTGTTGCTTATCTAGCCAAAGCTTATGTCAGTTTCATAACAGTAGAAAATAAGGGAGGCAGGGTCCTCACTACCTAGTACACACCCTAGTACTCTGATGAAGTCAAGATGCACACATAACTTTAATCCAGAACAAGTTTGTTTTTCTTGCTCTTTTCCACACTAGACATGCACTGGGCGATTCTGTTCAAAAACTAATCATAAAATCTAGTACACTGCCTCAATTTCTCTAGTGTATCTGAAAACAAGATTGGGTCTGGGAGAAACAGACTAAAGCAAAAAAGCCTACACTTTCCCATTCCCTCTCTCAGATGCCACCTCATCCCATTCATGAGGACTGACACAGTGTGGATGACTGCTACATCCTTTTGTATTACAAATCAAGTCATCTGAGCCCCTGGGAACACTGACCCCACCGCCCTGCAGGTTGCTGTCTATTCCTAAGGCTTTCCATTGGTTGGCCTGCATTTCTGGCTCCTGGGCCGCTCCTCAACCACTTTTGATAAGAGAAAAAGATGTATTAACACATAACAATTAGAATTCTAGCAGTTGGCAAAGATTGGCTTGATGTTCTTAGAATCATTTAGTCTAGTAGTTTCTAAACCTAATTACCTAACAGAATCACCTGGGCAGCTTTTTAGAAATACGGGTTCCCAGGTCCCATTCTGACCCTGGGGTTGGGATAGGGATCTGGTGTGCGTGTGTGCGCGCACACACACACAGTCTCTCTCTAGCAGATCATATATATTCCTAGTGATAATAAGTGCTATGAAGCAAACAAATGGACAGAAAAATAGGAGTGGAGATTATGGGAAAGGGTTTTCTGAGGAGGCAACATTTAATCTGCGATGGGAAGTATTAGGGGAAGAAACTTTCGGGCAGGAAATAGTGTGATGTGTTTACAGAACACATAACATTACAGGAGCACAGTAAGTGACTAGGGGCAGAGCTCAGAGTACGGTGGGAGGGAGGGCCTGGGGGCACATCACAGAGGCTTTGCAGACAAGGATCAAGGGTTTGGGTTTTGTTCCCAGTACTCACGCTTTCCTGAGATCTTTGGGCCCTGTATGGAGAATGGAGTGCAGGAGCACAATAGTGGAGGCTGTGAGACCTGAGCAAGGATGTACTGTCCTCTGATGGTGAATGGGACTACAGGGGTGGCACCCAAGATGGAGAGGAGAGGGCGGTTTCAGGGTGTATATTTTAAGAAGGTCAACAGGACTTTCTGATGAGTGGGGGGCGGGGGTGGGAGACAGGATGGGGGAAGAAGGATGATGCCAAGGGGGTTCTATTAGAGGCACTGTAGGGTGTGGTTGAGTGCCCCAGTTGCTTCATCTGTAAAATGGGAGTATTAAGTAACTCACTACGACTGGGTAGGTAGGGAGTTATTTGTAAAGCGCTTAGAAAAAAGCGTGGCACACGGTAAAACATTACATAAGCATTAGTGGTAATGTGGATGATGGTGATTTGTCCGAGGTCACACAACTGGTCAGCAGCAAGTCTAGGATGAGAAGCCAGGGCTTAGCCTCTTGGGTCAGTGTATTTTATGCAACACTGAGATGCCCCCTCAATTACCTTTGAACTTTTTTATTTATGCAGACTCTTGGTAGAGAGTTTCGTCACTATGGTAAATGATGAATCTCACTTATTGTAACATATGAATGTTGCGCCAACCATGATGAATTGCTAGGGTTTTCTGTGCAGCCTGGAATTCCAGGTTATTTTGGCTGTCGATAAAACCGTGCTATCCCAGACAAAACACAGGGCAAAGATAGTGGTAGGAATGGGGTACAGGAAGAGAAATGGTCTGTGGATAGAGTTTAAGTATTAAAAGAAATATCTTCCAGAATATAGATGTGCTCATGTTGTACACACGCTTAGGCTGGAGAAGGCACATGCACTGCAGCAGGAGACGGCGTTGAGTCCTTCATACCAGAAGTCGATACCGGAAGTCGTAGGTCAGTGCATGCCGGGAGAAGGAAAGAAAGCAAGCTCAGAATGTTCATGTAACTCCCCCAGATTGTCAGGCTCCTAGTGATACATCTTAAAGAAGTGTTTGAAGTGCTTCTATCTGTCAGTTTCGACTAAGCTAATTTTTAAAAATTGCTCTTTGTACTGTGCCTTTCTCATGAACCTCTGTGAATTTAATGCATGCAATATGTGGGGGCAAATCCCATCAGCCTCTGTTCCCATCCCCTCAAAGTCTGAGAAGCAGATTTTAGAAGCACATTGTTGCACCTGCAAGGATTTTGTCATTTTATTAAATGGACCTGAGACCATGTTCCATGTGTCTTGTAGGAAGGAATTTCAAAAAGAGGTGAGAGAAAATGCCAGCTCAGCCCCTCCTCCCTCCTGTTGACTGTTTTGTTGCACCTCTATCTCAAACAGCATGGGGAGGACTGTTCTTCATTAGCAGGGAATGTGAGTCATTCCCAGACTTGTGTGATTGGGATTCCAAAGCATTGCTGTATCCGATGGTCTTATTAAATCCAAGTGTCAGTGCAGCCTTTCAGACTGTAGGGGAGAGCTCAGTTACAGCTGGTGACCTGGTTCTAGTTACCACTCAGAGACCCTGGCGAGAGCAGTGACCCCCTCCAAGCACCCAGAATTCCTCATGGATGGCTGTTACCAACTGTTCCCAGATTTGGGGGTTTCCTGGTTCACTTCATGGGCTTCGATACATTTCAGCTTCCTGTTTATATCCTATTTGGGATCTGTATACTTTAGGGGAAAATGTGTCTGTAGACAAGCTAAGGGCAAGATTAGCCTAGCATTTGGAGTGTACCTCGTTTCAGATTTACTCAGCCCGACCAGTGTTAACTTTGCTGTCTCCAGGATCTAGCAAGACACTATCCATTTCCAGCTTGATCCAAACAAAACAAATAAAACATCAACCAGAGAGGGAGGAGACTATAGATGTTGCCAGAAAATTAGTTTGCTCTGTCTTTTCTTTCTCCTAGAATGTTTCACAGCCAATGGTGCAGATTATAGGGGAACGCAAAACTGGACGGCACTACAAGGCGGGAAGCCATGTCTGTTCTGGAACGAGACTTTCCAGCATCCATACAACACTCTGAAATACCCCAATGGGGAGGGGGGCCTGGGCGAGCATAACTATTGCAGGTAAGATGGGACTACGCAATACTTAAAAGTCTCTGATCTCCTCTTCCAAGCCCTTCCAGCCTTGCTCACAACTAGGGAAAACTTCTTTGTCTCTGGCCTTTCTTGATACTATTTTAAAAATCTTTCTCCCACACCTTGCACACACACACACACACACACACAATCTACTACTCTTTTCAACTTGAGTTGCTTTGATACAAAGTTCTGGTTTTCAGAACTCTGCTTTCTTGTCTGATCACTTACATGTCTCTTTGGGAGGGTTTTCTTAGTTGGCCCGACTACCAGTGGAGAATACACAGCTTCTTAAGCTGTTGTGAATCTAGTGGTCAAGCAGAGCACCATCTGTGGCCCAAATCTCCCTTTGCTTCTGAGCAAAGGAAGCTGCCCTGCATTATCCCACCTCCTGCCAGTCCAGGATAACGTTTCTCTGAGAGCAGCTGTAGCCATCAGACTTGTGCTATTTCCTTCCTTTCAATAGACCAAGGTGTTTCTTTGTTCTACACCTCCTGTCTGACTCGAGCAGGGGCGCTTAATCTGAGATCCATGGTGCTTCAAATGTGTGCTTGACATTTTCTGGGGAGATGATCCATGGCTTTGATCAGATTCTCAAAGTTATCACATCCAAAACAAGTTAAGAATCTCTGGGTCTGTAGGGACCAGAGCAAAGATTCTAAGCACTGTTAGTGATAGCTACATTTTAGCTAGTTATACCCAAGATCTTGGTAACGTCACTCATGGTTCAGCAATGTGTTGAATTAACTATTATTAGGACAGGTGCAAAGGCAGCCTCTTGAGCCACTGGGACAGGGAAAATGATCGCTGGGCAACACTTTGAGCTATACACTGTGTCCCGAGTTCTACTAGTATGTTGGAATCTCAACCACGGCACTGTTGACCCAGCTGAGCCAGCATATTCATACCTGCATTGCATGGGCCACACTGTTTACCTTCTGCCCTCCCTACATACCTTTGCTAACACTCTAGGACCCATGTGGTTGTCTTGAAGTCGCCAGGCCTGTAGTCCGTGTTATCTTTATCCCTGTGCCTTTAGCTCTTTCCTTCACCCATCCTAATTTGTGCCAACTGGCCATTCCCCCATAATTGCTATCACATTGTTTTTCAGCTTTATTATTATTATAAAAATATTAAAAGCTTTCCAAAAAAAAATTCTCAAACCCTACAGATACATATTGTTTAAATAAAGTCCCCCATTTTACCTCTTTCCCCCCAAATCCTTCCCACCAAGCCCCACTTCCCAGAGGTAACAATTTGTATATATGCTACTTCATACTTTGCTACCTTTTGTATTTTATTGTTAAAGTTACACATACTCATTAAGTAGTTCTTTTACATTTTATTTTCAAAGTTATACGTGTTCATTAACATTTTTTTTGCATAACTGAAAAATTAACCCCACTCCATTTCTGGTTTATTTCTTTCCCCTAAGTTTTTCTAATCATAGGAAGAGTTGAGTTGGGTTGGGAAGAGTGTTTAGGAAGAGAAACCAGCGTTTGTTTTTTGTTTTTACCTTGTTATTTATCTTCTTGCTCTAAAGTGTCTTTTGGTAGTGGGCTATTGGTTTATTCTATTATTCTGTTGTTTTCTATTAAGCAAGTCTTCTCAGAAGTGCTCTAGTTTTTAAGTCTGACTTTACATTTCCAATGAGGTTTAATTTTTTTGAAAAAATTCTTTCCTTATAGATTAGCACCCAGTTCTACCCATAGGCTCCCAGAAATGCACCAGGAAATATCCATTAAGAGATATTTGTGAGAGCCAGGGGCAACCACCTTCCTCCTTAGCCCTGGCTGGCTGCAGCCGTCTCCTTTGATTTGAAGGAATGTACCAGACCTGAACTACCAGTTTATACTTCAAAAAAGGGAGGCTGAGATTGTTGATTATTATCACATCAGAGAGTCCAGGCCTTTTGTTTTAGCACTGCAGCAAAGTCAAAGATGAATTTACTTGTTCTTTCTTAAGCTATTCTGATGCTTTTCAGGGTGGTTTTGACATTGTTAATAAACAGTTGTTTTCTAAGGTCTTTACCAAACTACATCAAAGCTGAAAACTGAATAGAGGAAGGAAGATGACAGTGAAATACTGTTTAAAGAAGGGCTTTGTGCGAGTTCTACTTTGGTTTCTCAGCCGACATCTGACACCATGTTTGTCTTGTGCCATGTTTCCAGACCCATCACAGTTGAGATGTCTGAGAGATGGCGAGTGATGTGAACACACTTCTCTGCGCTCGACATATCTGGATTAGAGGGGAAGGCAGAGAGACTGGGAAGAGCAGAGTTGGCGCTGGCACCTGCCTTTGGGCACAAAAAATAAAAGGACCCTTTGTGTTTCGGGGTGGCTTATCTTCTGGGCCACACAATAGGCTTATCCCTCTCAGGCCTGATAGGGGTTGCTCCAAAGCTCCAGCTGCAGGGTCTTTATGCCCATTTCCGGCCTAACCGGAGTGTCAGGTTTCCAGTGTTCTGAGTCTAAATAAAGGGAGCTGGGAAAGCAGTGAAGAGAAGCGAGGCTTTTCTGTGTGTCCAGAAGCCCCTGCCATTTTTTGGTCTGTTTCATCAGTGTTGCCCATTATTGTCATGGCATCTCTGAGTTCAAAAGATCTTAAAGGGCATTTATTCCAAGCCACTCATTTAGAAATGTAAATAAATCTTTTAAAAATATTATTGCTGTATCAGAAGTTGGTACCAGGATTACAGGATTGTATGTTCTAATTGAAACTCTTTGGCATAGTTTTCTTCAGAATTCTCTGAGAAATTAGTATTTTGAGGTAGAAATGAGATCCATTTCACACAGACATGAGTTGATCAGCCTGATCCTGGTGAAAGCTTGTCAGTGGAGTGGAGTCAAATTATGTGAATTTTATTTTATTGTTTAAAAATTACACAATCAGTGTTCATGGTAGAGGAAATAAGAAAATAGAATCCAAAAAAGAAAAAAAAATTAAAATTACCAGTAGTCCCATCACCCAGCGATAAATACTTTCAAGGATTTGGTGTGTGTCCTTCCCTAAATACATCTTTTCAAATAATGGGGTTGTGTCTTCCATCATGTTTTAGAACTGCCTTTTAAAAAACCTAACAAGACATTGTGAATATCTTTCTATATTAATAAATGTGTCTCTACACCACATTTTTACTAGCTACCTAGCATTCCCATATATGGATATAACATTTATTTAACCAATGCTTAATTGTTGGGTATTTGTTGTTTCTAACTTATAAATACTATAAAAATGCTGTGGTGAACATCTTTATAAGTAAAGATTTCCTTAGAATAAAGTACTAAAGGAGAAATTGATGAGTAAAGGGAGTTTGCATATTTTTAGGGCCTTTGACTCTAATTACCAAATTGCCATCCTGACCATTTGCGTCCGTTCACATTCTCATCCGCATGTGCTCTCTCAGCCATGGAAATCTCCATTGTTCACACTTAAGGTGCCAGTGCTGTTTGGCATGATCTGTTCAGTGGTCAGTTATCCTGGTTACACTGTAGTGAATTTGTGTAAACATATATCACCTTTGCTCCCTCCCCCATCCGCCGCCCCCAACTCTGAAGTATATGTCGGAGTGGATAGGTGTGTTCTTGTATAATATTACCATTTTCTTCTTCTTCATAAGAGGTGTCATTGAGATACATACCAATTATTAGAAATAACACAGAAGCTGAAGTGTTGCTTTTTGGTAAAACTGAAAAGCAATGAGTCAGTCGACTTAAAGCGACGGAAATGTTACTGGTTGTGTCCTTTTCCCTAACAGAAACCCAGATGGAGATGTGAGCCCCTGGTGCTACGTGGCAGAGCACGAGGACGGTGTCTACTGGAAGTACTGTGAGATACCTGCTTGCCAGAGTAAGACTCGAATGCACCATCTGAAGGTTTCAGGACGGGGAACACTTGAGTGCAGAGTAGAAGGCTACTGCCAGAGGGCAGGTAGTTCAGGCAGGTGGATTTTATGAAGCAGGTGAAAGGAGAAGTTATCCTGGGCTGAGGATTTTCTCTTTTCTTATTGGGGCTTTTCAGAAATGTGAATGTCCTGTTCCCTCAGGACCCCATTCCCTTGATGGATAAGCCCAACCAGAATTTCTACTTCTTAATTTCCTCGTGCTGATTCTTTCATGGATAGAGATGGCAACAGCTCAGTAGCAGGCCAGAAAAACAAGTACCTTGCTCTTTTGGGAATGAATTTTTTAGAATGAATGAAGAACCCCTTTATAGACAGTGAAACTAAGTTATAATACTATTTATTATTTGGATTTGACATGCTATGTACCATAAAAAATGTTATTCAGTAAATATCTAATTAGATACCCTCTAAAGCCAATGTGATCGTCCTTTTCCTCCCATTAGCATAAAGACGTTCTGTTGTTTTTATGATAACTCACAACTTGTTCCTCTCTATTACCGAAAAACCCAGTTTCTTCAGCCATTTACTGCAAGGCCTGTTTTCTAACTGTTTCATTCATTCATTCCTATATTTAGTATTTATTATACGTAAGGTACAAAGGCAGAAAGATACCCTGACCTTCAGGGCATATGTGGTGTGGCAGAGAATCTTAAGAAGATACTTTAAAACAAAGTAGAAAATATTGTGGGAAGATTTAAAGTATAGAAACCAAAACTAGACATAGTACTGTGTAGGAATTTACTAAGGTAGTGTTTATAATATCCTCTTAATTATACCAGAGGAGCAGGGTCTCTCAGTTCCTAGAGCTAAAGGACAGCTCATTCATAATAATTCTACCTGGGGTATTTTCTCCTTGCTATTTAAGCCTGCTCCTTGCCCTGCCATCTCTCTCGCTCCTCAGGCCAGGGGCTGTGTATGCAAAGTGATATGGATGTTCAGGCGGGACCTGGGACCCTCTCACTCACGCCCGCTCAGCAGTCTAAATTCTGACGCCTCAAGGGGAAGGGCAGTCTTTGAACCATGCTGCAGGCCCGGTGCTCACCTTTCATAAGTTACACTTCCAAATGTCGCCTCTGCCTGGCAGTTAGGCCCTCGCTTCACTATCCTCCAACCTGAGTGTGCCTTGACTCCGTCTCAAAATTGAGAAAACAGTGAAGACCAGAAGAATGGGCTTTTACTCAGTCTGCTTAATCAAATTTTTAAAATGAAAAACATCTCATTTGGCTCTAGTTATGTAAAGAAGCAAGGGGCAGGGGGAGAGGAAAGCAGATTTTCCTCGGTCCATTTGTTTTACACAAAGATAGTCTTTTAGTACCAGCCTATGTCATTCTCTCAGGAATGGCAAACAGGGGATTTCAATCTGGGTGCTTTTATTTGGAAAGATAATCCTCAACTTGCATTTATAAAATATAATTTGGGCGAATGGGAGCTGACTCATGTGGCCATTGAAACTAAGTTCCAGAAGAGAGAATTATAGCAAAATGGTACAAATCATCTGGTACCCCTCTAATTCATGATGTTTGCCGGAATGTGCCTCACTGTTCCAAAAAAGGAAAATTAAATATAATTTCCTTTTCTTATGGCCCTTTGGTAACCCTCTCAAAGCTTCTAAAGCTGGCCTTGAAATGGTCTGGGTAGGGAGATGTACAGAAGTTGGGAATGAGAGCTGGGGAGCACCTAGTTTGGGAGGGGAGGGGGGTGCCTGGCTTAGGCTCTTTGAAAAACTCTTCCATTTATCCTGTGGGCACCAGGGTTCCCCATCAAGCCAAGCCTCAGACCTGGAGTCTGCTAGAACATTGTGCTTCCAGTGTGTCTGATTAACATAGTTGAGAAAAACTTCTGTGCTATTTGCAGCAAGAGACCTTGGTGATGGCCTGGTGGACTCAACTGAGATACAGTCTGCCTATTTTCGGCCAGTTTTGTCCTATTTCTGGATGTGGAGTCATAATTTTCATGAATAATACTAACCCTCTGTGTGAAGCCCACTATTCATGATTAGCATTGAACTTGTCATACAGAAAAAGGCCTGTGACATGATCAGATTCCTGGAAAGTTCATATCTGAATATAACAGACCCAGCAGGAGCCAGGGGGAATGAATGTTTAGGGACAAAGCAGAGTGTGGTTGAATGGTGGGCCATTGTGTGGAGACCGGAATCTCTGCCCCTCAGCGTGTTACGTAGAGAGCTGAAACAAGCAGGGAGGCAGAGATGAAGTATGATTCAAAAAGAGGGCAAAGAGAAATTTGAACTGTGCTCTTGACCTATAGAGCATGGATCAGAACTTACTGTTAAAAGGAGAACAACTCTGAGGTAATTGGATTTGCTCTTCAAACCACTTCTGCCAGTATGTTTGTCAGAAACCACAAGTTCTTATTGCAGAAAGAAGTACAGATTTTTAAAAGCAAATTTCAACGTCATCAAGTTTACCATCCCTCTAGATCCCACCCTCTAAATCTATAAATCCTGCTGGTTTGGCTATTGAGGGGGAAATCATTTGGCTTAACGTCCGTCCTTGACCTATCTCTCTTTTGTTAAATAACTATCCTCATTCTAATTCCCCTTTATTTCGTTGCTTTTGAGGGACATGCTTGTATGGATCTCAGCATGACTTGGTTTGCTCTGTTTTACCTACAGGCTCTTTATAAAAGTTTTGTACAGTTTTTTTCATTTTTTTTAGGAGATTTGCCCTGAGCTAACATCTGTTGCCAATCTTCCTCTTTTTCTTTTTTTCTCCCCAAAGCCCCAGTACATAGTTGTGTATCATAGTTGTAGAGTTGTAGCTCTTCTATGTGGGATGCCACCTCAGCATGGCTTGATGAGCAGCGAGTAGGTCCAAACCTGCGAACCCCGGGCCGCCGAAGCGAAATGTGTGAACTTTAACAGCTACACCACTGGACCGGCCCCTGTACAGTTTTTTAAAAGTAAATAATCTAGTTGTGAGTGGGGAGAGGAACCTGCAAATGGCATTTAAAGGCAAATATAATTTTCTTCACGTAGCTGATTTGGGCTTAAGGCCACAGGCGCAAAGAAATTTACCTTGTCATCTCTGAGAGCTGTCTTTTGTTTGCTGTAAAACATTAACCTGATTTCTACAAGCCCAACTATAAAAATTCATCTTTAAAATAGTTAGGGAAATTTGAATACAGACTGAGTATTAGATTATATTAAGGAATCACCGTTCATTTTATTAGGTACAATAATGGCATGGTGGTTTTATATATTTATATATATATATTTTTAAGTCCTTTTAAATTAAAGATACATACTGAAATATTTGTGGTTGAAATGATATTATATCTGGGATTTGTGTTAAAATAGTCTAGCCTCCCTAAGAGTGAGTGGGTGGGTGTGCAGGAAGTGGATGAAACAAGAATGGTTAAAAAAAAAGTGAATATTTGTTGATACTAGGTGACGGGTTCCTTATTCTTTCCTACTTTTGTGTATGTTTGAAAGTCTCTATTATAAAAAATAAATTTTATAATATTTTAAAATTTAAATATTAAAAAATGAATACATAAATACAACATTCAAAGTATCTGGATTCAAATGTGTGACATGATTAACCTAAATTGTGATACTTTTACACATAGCTTACAGGTATCTGAGTTAGTTATTAAAGTTTTAGTTATTAAACTTGTTAAAACTATTAGGTATTATTTAAAGTTATTAAAACTTAGTTATTAAAGTTAGTTATTTAAAATTAGTTATTAAAGTTTAAAATCACAAAGACTTTAGAAGTTATTAGCTGTGACAAATGATGTTATTTAAGCTCCAACCATATACCAGACCTTATACAAAGTGGGGGAATCAAGAATGGCATGGTCTGCAGCCTATGGGGAGCCGCTAGTCTAGGACTGGAGGCAGACATGTAAACAGATAAGCATATGCAAGATTCCCTATAAGTGAGATGAGCACAAGATTGGGAGCACCAAAGAGGGGCATCTGCCCTGGCATGGTGGGAGGTAGGAGCTGCTGTCTGTCAAAGAGGGCGTCTGGAAGAAGCAGGGTCTTAGTGCAGAGCTTCTCCAACTTTAAGTCACCAGGGATCTTATTAAAATGCAGATTCTGATTCATTCAGTCTGTCTGGCACAGACCTGAGATTCTGCATTTCTGGCAAGCCCCTGGGATGCCGGAGCTGCAAGACCACACTTTAAGTAGCCAGGTTGTAGATGTTAGGGTTGGGTACGGTACGAAGGACATTGGAGGCAGAGGGAATAGTTTGTACACACACACACACACACACACACGAATTCCCAAGCAAAGTCAGTGTTACTGAGACATTTTAAGAAGGAAGGTCAGGAGATAAGGTCTGAGAAGAGTGAGATGGGGCCAGATAATGG
This sequence comes from Tapirus indicus, assembly GCA_031878705.1. NCBI lineage: Eukaryota > Metazoa > Chordata > Mammalia > Perissodactyla > Tapiridae > Tapirus > Tapirus indicus. Next base: position 22,951,220 of record CM062938.1, read on the forward strand.
AAGATCTTGTGGTCTGGGTACAGAGCTTGTCTCGACCCAGGAAGATGGTGATAAGGGTGAGGAGAGTACAAAGTGGCAGAAAGAGACATTTCTCTGTAGCTTTTTAAGCCCCCTTTTTAGGGATTTGGGGCGAGGTTGCTCCTTCTTAAGCTGTGAGAAGTTCTCTAGTGGTTGTAGCATCCCCTCAGACCAGCCCTAACAGGATGCCACCAATGGCACCTCTGCAATATGGGACCTTTGGTTGATCTCAGCCGGTGACCTCACTGACTCAAGTTCCTTTTTATTAAATGACACCCTGACTTTGTTAAAATAGATTTGTTGTTCCTTACAAAAATGCAGCCTCCAAAACAGGATTTGAAAGCTTCCAATTGTGATCCCTACTAAGAGTTTTTAAAGCTCTCTGCAGAGTTTGAGTAAAAAGCCAAGGGCACTTGCGCAGTGGTGGTCAAGGCAGTCTCTCAATTACAGAAAATGCTTTGTTTCTGTCAGCACTTTCTGCATTTTAATGTCAGTGCTGATTTTTAGTATGTTTTAGCTTTTATTTCAGCTATTTTTGAGTACCTACTGTGTACAAAGCACTTATACAGTCATGCGTCACATAAGGAGGTTTCAGTCAACAGTGGACCGCATACATGATGGTGGTCCCATAAGATTAGTACCATGCAGCCTATGTGTGTAGTAGGCTATACCATCTAGGTCTGTGTAAGTGCACTCTATGGTGTTTGCACAACGATGAAGTTACCTAACGGGTATCCCCATTGTTAAGTGATGCATGACTGTATTCACTTTATCTTATTTAACCTTTTCAACGCTCCTATGAAACGGGTGGTATGTCCACTCCCTCCAGCCCCCGTTGTTCAGATGAGAAAATGAGTCTAGAGTAGTTAAGCCATTTGATGAGGATTACACTCTGAGCCAAATAGGATTTGAACCTAGGACTCCGAATGGCAAGACCAGTGTCCTTTCCTTACAGTACTTGAGAACAGCCCCGTTTCCTTTATTTCCTTGAAAATGGGGGCCCTGGGATGGATCCAGGCTACTGTTGAGGTCGTTCTTGAGAATTTTCTTTGTGGATGGTTTGGGAATTAGAGTTTGAAATTCTGATAGTATGCTGAATTATTAAGATTGCCTTTTTGACATTGTGGAAACCAAAGGATTAAGTCGGTGGCGACAGAGGGTCTGCAGTTCAAGCTGTTAGCTCTAACTAAGTCTTTTTCCTTTCTTCTTTGGGTTTGGGAAATCCCAAGCCCCAGGAGTAAAGCAGGCTGCGATGGCATCCAGGAAGCATTTGTTGCACAGCAGAGCCGCTATGTAGAATGTTGGGCCATCTCTGCGGGTGTTCCCAGCCCAGCTGTACTCAGCTGGGAAGGGGCTCCCCAGAGTCGGACCCTTTGCATGAGACACTGCATCAGCTGCCTTGTCCAGGCCTCAGGGTCTCTCCCAAAACCTTGTCTTCATTGCGTGGGCAATGAAGTTCATCTTGAAAAAGACACATCTCTGTGCATGATTAACAATTGACAGTTAAAACGAACCTCAGACTTTAGCCGATAGCCAAAGCAATATTGAAATGAATTAATAATATGAATTATGCAGACTAATTTTTTTCACCTCTTCTGTCTTTCCATTACAATACTTAACACTTTTATTTACTTGAACCCTTTTAGACTGCCCAAATTAGCATTGTCAGAACTCTGTTTTATATTGTTTATTCTTGCTCTCCCAACTAGACTAAGCTGTTCAAAGACATGAGCAAGGGAGCTCTGGAATTTCTGTGAAGGAGAGACTTAAGGTGAGAAGGGGGACCCAAGGATTTCTCTTAAATCCTGTATTTGCATAGCAGGCGCCCTCATTTTACTTGGATTGTATGTTTATTTACGGAGGGTTGCTGATGGAATTTATGGGAGCTTTACCCCCTTAAGCCTCTTCCTTGGCAGCCACTGTTTTAAAAGAGCCATATATTTTAACAATCTTCTGAACATCTGGCACAGTGGAGGCCATAACAGGTGCTCACTAAATATTTTTGATGACATGATGTCACGTCTCTTCCAGTAAGAGAGACGACACGAGCTAGTGGAAAGAATGTGGACTTCAGAGTCACACTGGCTTAGGTTTGAATCATTACTCACTTCATAACTTATGGCAAAGTGACTCTCCCCTGAGCCTTGGTTTCCTCATCTGTGCCTTCCAGGGTTATTTTGAAGATTAAATGAGTAAAATACACACAACCCTAAGGCCAGGACCTAGCACATGGTAGGCATGAAAGTTCCAGCAGGTATTGTGGTGGTCTGTGCTTTCCCCAAGAAATGGACTACCATCGGCATATTCCTGTCATCTAATTCCTAAATAGGTTCTTCCTAACCTGTGTCTTATTTGTGATTCCTTTTTTATCTGACTGGTCATGGGGCTCAGTAGCATGCCTCAGCTGCCATGGTGGCCGTTCCCCTGGGGCCTGGTGTGGCACTGCACTCTGGGAACACAGGAAGCCCTGCATTTGTTCTTACAAGGCAGTTTATGGTTTCATATCAGGCATATGCTCCATTGTTCTTTGTTTTTTGCAGTGGATATTATTTAATTTTCCATTAAAAAATACAGACTTTCTAAACCAAATGGACATTTTCCTTGGTGACAGATATATACTGTATTTCCAAAATGTTCTAAAGCACAGTTGGATAAAGCATACTAATAACTTAAGAAGGAGAAATCATTCAGATCAATAAGGATGATTTTACTGAAAATCTTTCCACTAGCACTTGCCTGTGAGAATATACAAAAAACATGAGACACATTCCCTATCCTCAATCTTATGATATAATTAGGAATCAGAGTTATAAACATAAGAGAAAATTGGAGAGCAGCCCACCACTTATATAAATAATGTTGAATTATGAGGTAGAGTGCTGTGAGTATTTGAAGACAGGAGGGCTCAGTAAGGGTTGTGGAGGTTGGAGGCATCATTACAGAGAAAGGTGAATGGGGCTGGATGGGTCGGCACACAGGTCAGTAAACAGCCTGACAGACTTGAGGAAGGGCACGGGATTGGTGTGTGTGGGGGTTGGGGACCAAGCTGCCTGAGTAGAGGAGTGGACAGAGAGGAACCAGGTCAGAAAGCCAGAGTCGAGTAGATGGGGACTGACATGCCAAAAGCCCTAGTTTAGGAAGATGAGCCCAGTATCCGTTTACAGGATGGATTGGAAGAAGGAAGTTTGGGGAGGAGAGGATGGGTGTGGATTTCTAAATCCAGGGGATAAGGGCCTGGGCTATGATGACAGCAGTGAGATAAGACAGGAAGGGTTAACTCCAAGATGCATTTAGAAAGAAGACAGAACTTGATGACAAGGGGAATATGTAAGGGATGAAACAGCAGGAAGAGCGAAGGATGACTCTGTGGTTCTTTGCCTGGGATGTTTGCGGTGTCCCTGAACAAAAGTACAGTCAGCAAACTGAGCTCTTCTTCCCAGAGACGTAGCTGCATCATTCCTCTTGAACTTGGACTGACCTTTTGTCAAGCAAGGTGTTTCAGTTGTGTGTTACTGCATAACAAGCCAACCCAAACGCTAGTGGCTTAAAACAACAACTTATCATTTCTCCTGATTCTGTGGGTTGACTGAGTTTCAGCTGAGCGGTTCTTCTGCTACTCTCATCTGGGCTCAGTCAGGTGGCTGCATTTACCTGGGGACTCTGCTAGGGCTAGAACATCCAAGATGGCTTTAGGCCTCTACCTGGGTGACCTCTGTTTCCAGCAGCATGTTCAGATCTCTTATATGGTGGCTGGCTTCCAAGAGAGAGGGAGCAGAAGCTGCCAGTCCCCTTAAGACATGAACTCAGAAGTCCACCACATTCTATTGGTCAAAGCAAGTTGCAAAGCCAGCCCAGCTTCAAGAGGAGAGGGAATTAATTCCAACTCCTAAAGTAGGGTGCAACACACATGTACAGGACGGGGAGAAATTATTAGAGCCTCTTTTGGAGACTGTCTACCACATTAAATCACCAGAAATTAAGTTTCAGAGAAGGAACTGCCACCAGAAGAGAACCACTGCTGTGATACTTCAGGGCTGTATGGGGGGCAGGACCCTTAGGAACTCTTACTACCTTCCCCTAAAGGTAAAATTTCATAGGGGAAGAGAAAGCTGTGTTTACTTATTTATTTGGGTGAGTTGATACAGACTCAGATACGAGTAGGGCTGCTTGAAGAATCAGAGTGACTGAAAAGGAGAGTTGATGTTTAGAATAAAGTTACAAAGGTAGGGTGGGGCCGTATTGTGACAGGACTTGGACCAAGATGGCAGCTGTCAGATTTGGAATGGAAGTTGCAGATGGACAAGATGGGGTGTAGTGTGCTAGTGGTCATGGGCTGAGAGTGTGGAATAATCCACACTTAACCCATTGATGCTCTGAAGGAAGTATTCTAAACGATTGGTCCTCTAATAGGACACCAGCGGCATTGTCTCCTGTGTGCGTAGTCCTTGGGAGAAATCAGCTACTGAGGCACCAGTGTGGAGCCCCTGTGTGGAGATGGTCTCTGCCACACAAAGTTAAATGACATTTAAAATAAGCAGAGTTGCCGCATCATTTCTGAAGAAGCAGATTTTACTTCTAAGAAAAAGTAAAAGGAGTTCTGCAGAGCCAGGGAAGAGTTTTCTAAAACACAGGAGAAGAACTTTGCTTCTGGTTTCTTAAACAAATACCCCAGATCTGGTCAGATCACTGGAATAGAAAACATGGTAGCAGCCAGGACTTCTTATGCAAATTACCATCTGAAGATTTGCATTCAAACTGAGCTTTTACCATAATGGGCATGCTCTCTGTCTTTGTCAGGAATTGTTTTATTGCCAGGAATAGAACTCACTCAAGCTAGCTTGAGCAAAAGGGATTTATTGGAAAGACATCGGGAGTATATCACAGAACCCAATCCCTGTGTCCCAAGAACCTGGGAAGAAAGTATCCACTCTTGCCATCTCTCTCAGAGGCCATCTCTCATCTCTGCCTTTCTCTCAGCATGGTGTCCATTCTTTTTCCTCTTTGTGGACCAGCAGAATCAGCTCGCTCGTCAACTCATGTGGCCCAAATATGACTGCTTGCCTCAACCCCTACTTGACAGAACCGTACAAGTCCAGTGCCTGCAGTTCACTGACTGGAATCCTAATTCCACTTGCCTGGGAGAGAGAATCTGGTGGCCCCAGTGGGAGTCAGCTGTGGCCAGAGGATGGGGTGCTTTGGCTCATCCCCAACCAGCAGCAGTTATGGGAGCAGGTCCTCTGAGAAGGTGCTGTGGGCAGTAGGTGGTTCTCAGGGAAGGGCTGTCAGCTGGGGAGGCCCCGTGGTGGTATGTGTAGCACCTAAGGCCACAGTTACATCCAAATGTAACGGGTGTTTAGTAAGCCTGCCTGGTTGCTTCCCAACAGTTCCTCGTGATAGTAAAAGAACAATAGATCTGGGTTAATCTGAATAGAGGACCATGTCCCCTCAGCTGCCTCTAAAACTTTTCTCTGTCAAGAACTCTGAACATCTGAAGAGAATGTTGGTAATTAACTGTCATGAGTTTTAAAGCATCAACTATGATAAACAAGGGGTCCATTTATGTTTTAAGATGATTTTTTTTTTTTAAATTGAAAGTGATGAAGCCTCTTTGGTAACAGGAAAAATGCATGACCAAGCCACAGGACTTTAAAGTGGTCTTGAAAGTAAAAAGGAATTTGAGAACAAATATCCTTTTTCAAATGGACTTTTCCTCCCTGCTTCTGGGAAGAGCTAAGGGTGGGACACGGTCTGGAAATCCACTCAGTTGACCAGTAATGCTTTTGAAGACTACATGACGTGTCTTCTCCGGCGAGACTTGGAACCACACTTTCCAATGCGAGTCAGAGGGCAGTGGCACCCCTCAGAGGCTGGCCTCGCGGTACAGAGTATTGAGGGACTAATGTGTTTGAGAATTCAGTCGTTAATCTCAGAGAGTCATTTTCATTTGGCTCCCCAGACTGGCCCTATAAGGAAAGGGGGCCAGGGACAGCAAGAAAAAAACCATGGAGTTAGAATCTGCAACCCTGGAGCTAACTCTGCTCTCCAATTCCATTGTGTGTCCCCATACAAGGCCCTTAAGAGCTTGCGAAACCGTGATTTCTTCTCTGTCACGTGGGAATAACATCATCTGTCCTGCCTTTCTGAAAGGGCCAAGTTTCATGTGAGATGCTTATGTGAATGTGCACTGTACACTTGCCAGATGTAAGCGACTAATATTTTAATATCTGGAATCAAACCCAGTTTTCTGAGGTGGCTGCCTTTGATTTGGTCTTTTTTTGTGTGTGAGGAAGACTAGCTCTAAGCTAACATCCGTTGCCAATCTTCCTCTTTTTTGCTGAGGAAGATTGGCCCTGAGCTAACATCCGTGCCCATCTTCCTCTGCTTTATATGGGACGCCGCCACAGCATGGTTTGACAGGTGGTATGTCTGTCCGCGGCTGGGACCCGAACCTGTGAACCCTGGGCTGCCAAAGCGGAGCGCGCGAACTTAACCGCTACGTCACTGGGCCGGCCCCTGATTTGGTCTCTTAATTCAATGCTATTTTACTTTTCTATCCTAAGCCAGTTGTTCTTGTTTGTGTGGTGAATGATGAAAGTCTTATTACATATAATGATAATAAACACTATTTATTCAGCACATACTATCTTGCCAGGCCTTGTGGTGTTTACTTTACCCTCATTTTAATTCTCAGAAGAACCTTTGAGGCCGCTATTGTTCCTCATTCTACAGTTGATGAAACTGAGCTTAGAAAGGCCATGGAGGATGGGCCAGAATTCACCCTAGGGTCAGTCTGACTCCAAAGCCCACATTTGTGATCGCTGCAAAATACTGGCTGCTTCTGGACAGATGACGGTAGCACCAGTGCTTCAGAATATTGCCAAGTACTGGAAAATGAGCATACAAAAACAACTCCTGAGCTACAATATGGATGGCAGAAAGTGGGGAGTGTAAAGCCCCTCCCTCTTTTAGAAACTATTTGTTCTTATTTTTCACATAATTCTAATAAACTCGATAATTTTGTTCTAAGCCTAAGAAGCAGCGTATTAAGAAGAGGCTCAGGAAAGACTGCAAGCACTGACAGTAGCAAGAAGTAGATGTCTAAGACTCCTTCCAGTTCTAACATTCTGAGGGTTCAGCAGCCTTGGCAGTAACCAAGGAGACAGATTAACTGTTAAAGTCAGACAAAAGAATATAAAAAAACACAACAGGCTGGGGCCATTTGGTGAAGTATATTTGATGACCTCAAGCCACCAAACAAAATTTAACGTAAGGGGTGGTCTCGTGGCGTACTGGTTAAGTTTGCATGCTCCACTTCCATGGCCCGGGGTTCACAGGTTCAGATTCTGGGCACGGACCTACACACGGCTTGTCAAGCCATGTTGTGGCAGCGTCCCTTATATAAAAGTAGAGGAAGATGGGCACAGATGTTAGCCCAGGGCCAGTCTTTCTCAGCAAAAAGAAGAGGATTGGCAACAGTTAGCTCAGGGCTAATCTTCCTCACAAAAAAAAAAAGAAAAGAAAAATTTAAAGTAGGTTGAACTAGTTTTTTAAATGCTTTTTAAAGAAGTAACTAATGCGGGGCCACCCGGTGGCGCAGCGGTTAAGTTGGCGCTTGGCAGCCCGGGGTTCGGGGGTTCAGATCCCAGGCGCCTGCCGACGCACTGCTTGTCAGCCCTGCCGTGGCGGCATCCCATATAAAGTAGAGGAAGATGGGCACAGATGTTAGCCCAGGGCCAGTCTTCCTCAGCAAAAAAATAGGAGGATAGGCAGTGGATGTTAGCTCAGGGCTGGTCTTCCTCGCAAAAAAAAAAAAAAAAAAAAAAACTAATGCATTTTAGAAAAGTTTCATCCAAAATGATAAAGATAAAATTTTAAGGTTAACCTATATGGAAAACTCAGTTATCTAGAATGGTATTTCTAGATAGCCAAAGAGGACAGTGAGTAAAACCAATCCTTACTAGTTTTAAGTGGACATTGTGATGCAGATCATCTCTGCTCTCTTCATTCATTGCTGCCTAAGAAGTACCTTTACCTACTCACTCCATGATTTCAGCTGGGGGCGCGGAACGTGCTTGTTCATTCAGCACACAGTTTTAGGGCATCTGCTGTGTGACTGGGACCGTGCCAGCCCCTGGGAATACAATGATGTGTGGAAGATACAGTCCTACCTTTAAGTTGTTCATGGTTAATCGGGGAGAGAGAGATACATAAACAAGTGTTTAGAATCAAACTCAGCATAGGCTGCTGTAGGATTATACAGCAGGAGCATATTTTGCCAGGGGAGGGGATGATGGGAGGGCCATGGGGCTTTCCGGGGGAAATGATGCTCAGGCTGCAATCTTACGCAGGGAAGAGTATTCCAGGCAGAAGGAATAGCATGTGCAGAAGTCCAGAGGCCAAAGAGTAATGTGTAGTTGGGAAATTTGCAAATACACTATAATCTAATTTGGCCTTTATATAGAATGTTAGCCGAAGGGTAGAGAGAGGGGTCATGCTGGCAGGGGAGAGAAGGGGAGCAGCACAGATCAGGCAGGGTCTTGTGTACCATGTGAGAAAATTTGGACTTTATCCTGAGGGACAACCAGGGAGCTGTGATGGTTTTAGGCAGGACCCCTGCATACCTCTCCAGCTCCTACTGCTTTTCCCTCTCTCTGTCACTGGTTATGCTCACTTTTTCTTCCTGCAAAGGCCAAGGTCATTCTTGCCTCAGGCCTTTGCACTTGCTGTTCCCTCTGCCGGGAGTGTACTGTAAAGATTGTTCTGGTTGCAGTGTATTAACTAGATTAGAGTAGGGTGAGGCTAGAAACAGGAAGAAGGAATAGGAGGCCAATCCAGTGGTCTTAGTGAGAAGAGATGATGGTCTGAACTGGGGAAGTGGCAGCGTGGATAGAGAGACAGATGTCGGCAATATTTTAGGAGGTAGAATTGACAGTGTCTGGCAAGTGATTGACATGGGCAGCAGGGTTGATACTTCAAGCTGTTGATGTTCAGATGGATGGAACGGCAGCATGCTGTGGTCTGATTTCCAGTGATCTGCCTCATGGTGTGTTTTGGGACCTCACTGCCCCACTGGAATGTGAGCTGCTTGGATTTGCTCACTGAATTGTGAATAAAGCTGATAGGTTCCAGCTGCATTAATGTAACCCATGGCCTTGTTTATGTCTAATCTTAACTTTTATGATTATGTGCCTTGGGCTTTCTATAAACTAATATGTAATAACATGCTTGCTTGTGAGCATGATGGAATGAATGAGACAAAAATCACTGTAAATGACCAAGATGATCATGATCAAGTAGTTCTTATTAAGAACCATTAAATGCGTGGCTCAGGCTTCCATATGCAAGGTCCCTTTAACAAACTCGGCTTCTGTGATCCCCACCCCCACCCCCAGAGTGCTTAACTCACTGCATTTGTTTAAACCCTAAAACCCAGACATTCCCAGGCCAGGCTCCCACTGAACGCTGGACTCCTACTGCCTAGAGCTCTTCTGTTTACATTTGCTACTATAGAGATTTGCTTTGTTTCCGAAAGATGCATTTTAACATTTGTGTGGTGAGCCATGTTTGTTATATTTGAATCATGTGTGACGCAAGGGAGAAGGGTAACCACTTGGCTTAGAGGGGGAAGGGTGACTGTTTGGGTTAGCAGAGGTACTTCCTGCCAATTTAAAATGAGCTGGTTAGATGTGGATGGTGGCAGAAATTAAAAAGTGTGTATGTGTACCTACATACATATATATGTGTATATTTTTATATGCCGAAAGACTAATGTGGATATAAAGCTTATTAAACTGGACCATGCTGTTTTCCAGTCTCAAAGGAAAAATGCTTTCTAAGAGTCTATATGACTCACTTTGGAAGTGGATAATGTATAACTCTTAACTGACCTAGAAGTGCTTCTAGGACCAGGCCCCATTTATGTCTTATTATATTTTCAGGTTTATAAACTGTGAGGAGTCAAGCAGAGAAAGTAGGGAAAGGACTTCATCTGATAGCAAAATGATTCATAAATTAATGACACAGATGGGAAACTAAGGTCTAGAGAGGTTGATTTGTCCACAGCCCACCATAAATTCATTTCTTCATTCAATAAACGTATATTTAGTATGTATTATATAGGTATATTAGTTGTCTATTGTTGTGTAACAAATTACCCTAAAACTTAGTGACATAAAACAACACACATTTATTGTCTCATACTTTCACTGGGTCAGAAAACGTGGACGTGGCTTAGCTGGCTTCTCTGCTTCAGGGTCTCTCACAAGGCTGCAGTCAAGGCGCCTGCCAGGACTAGAGTCTCATCCGAAGGCTCCACTGGGGAAGGATCTACTTCAAGCTCACATAGTTTTGGTCGGATTCAGTCTTTGAAGAAACTGCAAGTCTTGGTTTCTTGCTGGCTGTTGGCTGAAGGCCACCCTCACTTGCTTGCTACATGGCCTTTGTGACATGGCATATTGCTTCATTGACGTATATAAGCCAAGAAGGCAATAGAGTCTACTAGCAAGACAGAAGTCACAGTCTCTTGTAACCTAATCACAGAAGTAGCCATCAACTTTGCCACGTTCTGTTGGTCAAAATCTAGTCCAGCCCACACTCAGGGGTGGGGATTACACAAGAGCATGAATACCAGGAGGTGGGGATCGTTGAGGGACATCTTGGAAAGCTGTCTCCCACAGTTGGTGCATAAACTTAGGTTTCTTTATTCTTAGATACAGCTTTTTCTACTAGACCAAACCATCTGATTGTGTAGTTATGAAACACTAATATGTTCACTGTGGTAAGCTGAATAATGGCCCCCCAAATATGTCTATGTTGTAATCCCTGGAATCTTCGAATATGTTACCTTACATGGTATAAGGGACTTTGCAGATGTGACTAAGAATTTTGAAATGGGGACGTTATCCTGAATTATCCAGGTAGGCCCAATGTAATCACACATTGTATAACAGAGAGGCAGAAGGCTTCGAGTCAGAGAAGGTGATGTGATGATGGAAGCAGAGCTGGAATGGCACAGCCACAAGCCGAGGAATAGGGGCAGCTTCTAGGAGCTGGAAAAGGCAAGGAACAGATTTTCTCCTTGAGCCTCCAGAAGGAATACAGCTCTGCTGACACCTTGATTTAAGCCACATTAGACTCATTTAGTACTTCTGACCTCCTGAACTGTAAGATAATGAATTTATACTGTTTTAAGCCACTAGGTTTGTGGTAATTTTTATCAGCAGCAATAGGAAACTAATAACATTCACCAAAGCACCTTGGGGAAACCCACTTGTGGAGCTCTGTAAGGAGCAAGAGGAAGGACAAGGGATAGGATGATGGGCTTCTAAGGGCTTTTCTTGCCCTCTGGCGACTCTAAAACATAATTTACATATTGTAGCTTCTTTGTTTTAGGAAATTGTTCCTAGTTCTCTTCAATACTAAATTCTATCAATATTGAACAGGTAGAAACTTTCTTACGGTTAGCTAAAGGTGGACATGGGCCTCACATACTCTTCAAAATAAAACAAAGAGCATTTAGCTGAGGACACTAAGACTTCCATTTTTAAAGCTTATTGCTTGTTATTTATTTGTACCTAGGAGGGGAAATATTGGCTGAGATGAAAGTACCTGGCACAAATTGCTTTTCCTTCTTGGTGTTTCACAGCCAGGTGTTGTGAAATTCTTTTGTTTTTCTTTTTTCTCCAGTGCCTGGAAACCTTGGCTGCTACAAGGATCATGGAAACCCACCTCCTCTAACTGGTGCCAGTAAAACGTCTAACAAACTTACCATACAAACCTGCATTAGTTTTTGTCGGAGTCAGAGGTTCAAGGTAATGGCTGTGGCTATATATCTATAGAAAAAGATAAAAATGGGGCCGGCCCGGTGGCGTAATGGTAAAATTCACATGCTCTGCTTTGGCGGCCTGGGGTTCACAGGTTTGGATCACAGGTGCGGACCTCCACACCACTCATCAAGCCATGCTGTGGCAGCATCCCATATGCAAAATAGAGGGACACTGGCACAGATGTTAGCTCAGGGGTAATCTTCCTCACCAAAAAAATAAAAGAAAAAGATAAAAATATACATGCATTCTGCTGAGATAACTTAAAAATAGACACATGTTTTTTAAAAACAACATGTCAAGCCAAGAAGTTGGAAGAAGAGTGGGGCTTGGGATTCAGGAGTGTGAGGCAGCACTCTTGTTTAGACAGTCTTTAGAGACTGGGAGAAAAGGAGAGGAAAATTCCCAGTATCTGCATCCCTGTTTGACCTCCAAAAGAGTTATGTATTTCCTTGTGCCCTTGTATGTTATGAGCAGGGACATCTCTGGCTCTACAGAGGATCTGGGACTAAGCCAAGGTAGTGGTTACTTCCTTGATATATTAAGGGGCCCTAGCCTGGACACCAGTCCAAAATATTTTCTTTTCTTCCTGTTCATTCCTCTATCTGAAATTCATTCTGTGACCATTAAGGTTCAATAATACTATTGTTTGTTATATCAAAAGAAGAAAATTCCTTCCTTCCCTTCCTTCCTTCCTCCCTCCCTCCCTCCCTGTCAAAAAGTCATTTATCAGACCCAAGCAAGGAGAGTAGCCTGGCAGGATTCAGGGCCTGTGTGAGGCAGGTGGCTTAGCAAGGTGGTTGCCCAGCATGATCAAGTGATTGATTGCTTACAAAGGGATTGAGCATATAAGTAAATATATTGAGGATAATGGGAGCCAGGTTTTTCACTATTGGAGAAGGGAGCCAGGGAAAACTGAAATGAAGCCTATAGTGTTGGACAGGGGTTGAAGGTATTAGTATAGTGCAGTCTCGATTTCTGAATACTGTTCCATTAAAAAGAACTGAGGGGCTGGCCCTGTGGCCAAGTGGTTCAAGTTCCACCTGCTCTGCTCCAGTGGCCTGGGTTTGTGGGTTTGGATCCCAGGCACAGACCTACACCACTCACCAGCCATGCTGTGGTGGCAACCTATATACAAAATAGAAGAAGATTGGCACAGATGTTAACTCAGGGCTAATCTTCCTTAAGCGAAAAAAAAAAAAAAGGAGGAGGATTGGCAACAGATGTTAGCTCAGGGAAAATCTTCCTCAGCAAAAAAAAAAAGAAAGAACTGGGGCTTCTTGGAGAAAATTGCTGATTCTAGAACTGCTTCTGAGAAAATGCTAGACGACCCTGAAATTACAAGAAAGTAAGGAATGATAGGGACTTGTCAAAAGGACATAGGAATCAGCTTGAAGGGTGTCCACTGGCCAAATCTAACATAGTTTGAGCTTCAAAATAAATAATGATAGAAATAAATATACTCCATTGAATAAAACAAGAATCCTCAAATCCACGCTGATATAAATAAATAAATGAGGAGAAGAAAATCATTTCCATATGGGAGAATGCCAACTAATAAATGTAGGAGAAATGATGGAATTAGAAAATTCACTATTTGGCAACCATCATAGTAATAATTGACTCAAAGAATAAATATCAAGATATGCAAATATCCCACGTCCTCGTCTACTGGAAAATGAGTAAAAGTTGCATGAGGAACAGGATATTTATATAGTCTCAAAGATCTCCTCACAAAATACTGTAAAGGGAAAACAAATAATTCTACAGTGGAGAAAACTGGCATATACTGCCTAACTCAAGTGATCAAAATTAATATCACCAGTCATGAGACAACTAGACATTGTTTCCCACCTAACCTGTCAAGAGCATAACATCACTTTGGGGATATTTCTGCCAAAAATGTGTAATATGAATCTAATCATGGGGAAACATAGACAAACCTGAAACAAGGGACATTCTACAAAATGACTGGCCTTTATTCTTCAAAAATCACAAAGATCACAAAGGTCAAGGAAGGACCATGGACTATTCCAGGTTGAAGGAGACTGAAGAGACCTGACAACTAAGCACACCTGTGATCCTGGATCGGATCCTTTTCTGCAAGCAGTTGCCAACTTGAGTGGGGGGTCTCTAGGTGAAAGGGAGAGGGGCAGTTTTTTGTACTGTTCTTGCAACTTTTCTGTAGATTTGAAATTATTTCAAAGTAAAAATACAGCAAAAGCATTTGAGAAAATACAACACCTATTAATGATAAAAGTCATCAGCAGACTAGGAATAGAAGGGAACTTCCTCAACCTATTAAGAGCATCTACAAAAACACCTAAAGCTAACACCATGTTCAATGGCGAAAGGTTTAGTGCTTTCTACCTAAGATCAGGAATAGACAATGGTGCCTACTGTCACCTCTTCTATTCAACATTGTACTGGAGGTCCTTGCCAATGAAATAAGGGACAAAAAGAAATAAAAGGCATGTAGGTTGGAAAGGAAGAAGTAAATTTTTCTTTATTTATGGACAGCATGATCATGTATGTAGACAATTCTGAGGAATCTATAAAAAAGCTTCTAGAACTAATAAGTAAATTTAACAAGGTTACAGGTTATAAGGTCATATACAAAAATCAGTTGCATTTCTATATACTAGCAGTGAACAATTAGAAAATAAAAATTTTTAATTCTATTTATAGTAGCATAAATAACTTAAGAATAAATTTAACAGAAGATATTAAAACCACATAACATTGCAAGGGAAAATTAGGATGTAAATAATAAATACAGATATTGTTCATGGATTGAAGACTCAATATTGTTAAAATGTCACTTCTCCCTAAATTGATCTATAGATTCAATGCAATCCCAATCAAAATCATAGCATATTTTTTTTTTAAATTGACAAGCTGATCCTAGAATTTATATGGAAAGGTAAAGAACCTAGAATAACCAAAATAATTTTGAAAAAGATCAACTTTGGAGGACTTACCTTGCCTGATCTCAAGACTTTCTATAAAGCTATAATGATCAAGAGAGTGGTATTGGCATAAGAATAGTCACATAGATCATGACTCAGCAAACAATGACATGTGGGCCAAATCCTACCACCCACCTATTTTTGTGAATAAAGTTTTATTGAAACATAGCCATACTCCTTCATTTACATATTGTCTATGGCTGCTTTCATATTACAACAGCAAAGCTGGATACTTGAGAAGACCTGCTGTAGATCAATGGAATCAAATAGAGAGTCCAGAAACAGACTTGTACTTGTATGGACACTTGATTTTCAACAAAGATGCCAAGATAATTCAATGGATGAAAGGATAGTTTTTCAACAAATGGTTCTGGAGAAAAACTAGAGCTCTTTATGAAAAAAAAAAGATGAACCTCTATCGTTACATCACACCATAGACAAAAATTCACTTTAAATTTTACTACTGACAAAGGAGCTATGGTACTGGCATAAAGATGGACATATAGAGCAGTGGAATAGAATTTAGAGTCAGAAATAAACCCATACATTTACTTAAGGTCAATCGATTTTTGACAAGGGTGCCATATTATTCAATGGGGAAGAATAGTCTTTTCAATAAATGGTGCTGGGACAATTGGATATTCACATGCAAAAGAATGAATTTGGACCCCCTACCTTTCACCATATGTAAAAATTAACTAAAAGTGGATCAAAGACCTAAACGTAATAGGTAAAACTATAAAACTCTTAGACAGAAGCGTAGGTATAAATATGCATGACCTTGGATTAGGCAATGGCTTTTTAGTTATGATACAAAAGCACAAGCAATCAAAGTAAAAAATGGGTGAATTGGACTTCATCGAAATTTAAAACTTCTGTATGTCAAGGACACTATTAAGAGAGTGAAATAACAACTCACAGAATGAGAGAAAATATTTGCAAATCATATGTCTGAATAAGGATCTAACGTCCAGAATATATAAAGAACTTTTACAACTCAACAATAAAAAGGCAAACGATGCAATCAAAAAACTGGCAAAGGATTTGAATAGACATTTCCCCATAGAAGATATACAAATGGCAATAGCACGTGAAAAGGTGCTCCTTAACATTAGTCTTTAGGGAAATGTAAATCAAAACCATAATGAGATACCACTTCACACGATAAATAACCTAGGATGGCTGTAGTTTTTTTTTTTTTTTAAACTACAAAAAAAAGGACAAAAACAAGTGTAGGTGAGGAAGTGGAGAAATTTGAACCCTTATCCATTGCTGGTGGAAATGTAAAATGGTGCAGCTGCTATGGAAAATAGTTTGGCAGTTAATCAAAAACTTAAACATAGAGTTAGCTTATGACCCAGCAATTCCACTCCTAGGTACCCAAGATAGTTGAAAACATGTTCACATAAAATTTGCACATGGATGTTCACAGCAGCATTATTCACTAATATCCATCACCTGGTGAATAGATAAACAAAATGTGGTGTATACATACAATGCAATATTCAGACAATAAAAAGAAATTAGGTACTGATACATGCCACAATATAGGTAAACCTTGAAAATATTACGCTAAGTGAAAGAAACCAAGCACAAAAGGCCACATATTGTATGATTTCATTTGTATTGTGTCTAGAATATTCAAATCCATAGAGACAGTTGGTTAGTGGTTAGCAGTAGGTGGGATGTGGGAGGAATTAGGACTACTGCTAATTGGTACAGGGTTTCTTTTCTGGGTGATGGAAATATTCTGGAATTAGTGGTGATAGTTACACAACATAGTGAATATACTAACAATCACTGAAAGTACACTTTAAAATGGTAAATTTTCTGTTGTATGAATTACATATCAATGAAAAAAGCTTAAAACTATTAAACTTCTGAAAAAAACAGAAAATCTTATGACATTGGATTAGACAAAGATTTCTTAAACAGGACACAAAAAAACACAAACCATAAAAGAAAAAGTTAGTCACTTGGACTTAGCAGTATTAAAAACTTATCTTCAAAAACCAGAGTTAAGAAGATAAAAAGATAAGCCACAAACGGGAAGAAAGTAGTTGCCAAATATATATTTCATAAAGGACTTGTGTACAGAATAAAGAACTCTTACAACTCAATAATGAGACAATTCAATTTAAAAATGGGCAAAAGATTTGAACAGACATTTCACCAAGGAAGATATATGGATGGCCAAAAGACACATGAAAAGATGTCCAACATCATTAGTTATCAGGGAAATACAAATTAAAACCACGATGAGATACCACTACACACCCACTAGCATGATGAAAGTTAAAAATACTGAATATGCTAAAAATTAAGAATGTGGAGCAACTGGAACTCTCATAGATGGCTGGTGGGAATGTAAAATGGTGCAGCTTCTTTGCAGAAAGATCTTGAAGTTTCTTATAAAAGTAAATATACACCTGTCTTTCAACTCAGAAATACCACACCTGGGTATTTACCCAAGAGAAATAAAAACCTATGTTCACACAAAGACTTATACATGAATGTTCATAGCAGCATTATTCATAATAGCCCCAAACTGTCAATAACCCAAATGTCCATTACCTGATGAACAGAAAAATAGATTGTGGTATATCCATACTGTGAAATACTACTCAGCAATAAAAAGAAAAGATATAGTAATGACATATTGATACAAACAACAACACAGATGAATTGCCAAAACATTATGGTAATTGAAAGAAGTTAAATACAGAAGTAGATGTTGAACTCAAAATGGATCTTAGGTCTAACTGTAAAATGTAAAACTATAAAACTTTTAGAAGAAAACAGAGGAGAAAATCTGTATGACCTGGATTTAGGCAAAAAGTTCTTAGGCATGACACCAAAAACATGATCCATAAAAGAAAAAGATGGTAAATGTTAATTTGGACTTTACCAAAATTAAAACCTTTTTCTCTGCAAAAGACTTTTTTTTCTCCAGTTTATTTATGGTTGTATCCACAGTGCCTAAAACAGTGTTTAGCATGTAGTGGGTGCTCAATACACGTTTGCTGAATGAATGAATAGGCAAACTGAAGGAAGGAAGGAATCCCACATTTCAGGGGAAACCACTGTTGACATTTTTGTTCCTACCTCCCAGACTTTTTTTTAATGGAGGTCATAATGTTTATAACATTGTGAAATTTCAGTTGCACATTATTTGTCAGTCACTATATAAATGTGCCCCTTTACCCCTTATGCCCACCCCCCAACCCCTTTCCTCTCTAGTAACCACTAATCTGTTCTGTTTGTCCAGTGTTAGTTTATCTTCCATGTGAGTGAAATCATATGGTGTTTGTCTTTCTCTGTCTGGCTTATTTGGCTTAACATAATACCTTCAAGGTCCGTCTATGTTGTTGCGAATGGGACGATTTTGTCTTTTTTATGGCTGAGTAGTATTCCTCTGTATATATATATATATATATATATATATATATATATATATACCACATCTTCTTTATCCAGTCATCAGTCGAGGGACACTTGGGTTGCTTCCACGTCTTGGCTATTGTGAATAATGCTGCAGTGAACATAGGGGTGCATAAGTCTCTTTGAATTGTTGATTTCAAGTTCTTTGGATAAATACCCAGTAGTGGGATAGCTGGGTCATATGGTATTTCTATTTTTAATTTTTTGAGAAATCTCTGTACTGTTTTCCATAGTGGCTGCTCCAGTTTGCAACCCACCAGCAGTGTATGAGGGTTCCGTTTTCTCCACATCCTCTCCAACATTTGTTATATTTTGTCTTGGTGATTATAGCCATTCTAACGGATGTAAGGTGATAGTGTAGTTTTGATTTGCATTTCCCTGATGATTAGTAATATTGTATATCTTTTCATGTGCCTATTGGCCATCTGTATATTGCAAAAGTCATTTTTAAGAGAATGAAAAGACAAGCTATAGCCTAGGAGAAAAATCACGTATGCAACCAAGGACTTTGTATCCAGAGTGTGTTAAAAAAGAGGGAGGGGGGCCAGTTCTGTGGCCTAGTGGTTAAATCTGGCATGCTCTGCTTCAGTGGCCCAGGTTCAGTTCCCAGGCACGGACCTGCACCACTCATCAGCGGCCGTGCTGTGGCAGCGACCCAAATGCAAAATAGAGAAAGATTGGCAACAGATGTTAGTGCAGGGCCAATCTTCCTCAAAAAAAAAAAAATTCCATGTCTTCAACAGGATTTTAAAAAAAATAGTAACTCCTTGTTATCGATGATTGTGGATAAAAGGAGAAAATATTGAAAATATTTTAAAAATAAAATAAAATAAAAAATTTAAATGGGGCCTATAATGAGTTTGCTGGGAGGACTAGCTATAAAGCACCTACTACCTGGCACATAGTAAATGTTCAATAAAATGTTTAGCTGTTATTATTATTAATATTTCAAGTTAATGGGATCCCCCTCGCCTGCTTTAAACTTACTTAAATAAAATGCAGACATTAAAAAGGGATGGCTCGGGGCTGGCCCAGTGGCACAGCCAGTTTTTCGCGCTTTGGCAGCCTGGAGTTCGCGGGTTTGGATCCCGGGCGCCAGCCAACACACTGCTCATCAGCCATGCCGTGGCGGCGTCCCATATAAAGTAGAGGAAGATGGGCACGGATATTAGCCCAGGGCCAGTCTTCCTCAGCAAAAAAAGAGGAGGATTGGCGGTGGATGTTAGCTCAGGGCTGGTCTTCCTCACAAAAAAGAAAGGGATGGCTCACCGAGGGGGAAACACAGTGGTGGTGCATAGTTACTGGTCAGCATGTGATGAAGTGTGTGGGAGTGGGACAGGGAGAGGTCCCAGGGCAAGGTCGGCTGGGAAGATGAGGCTGGTTGCTTGCTGGGGATCAACCCCCCCAGGCTCCTTCAGGTCACCTGACACCCCTGAGTGACGCTTACCACATGCTGCTTCTCTGTTGGGCAGTTTGCCGGGATGGAGTCAGGCTATGCTTGCTTCTGTGGAAACAATCCTGACTACTGGAAGTACGGGGAGGCAGCCAGTACCGAGTGCAACAGTGTCTGCTTCGGGGATCACACCCAGCCCTGTGGTGGTGATGGCAGGATCATCCTCTTTGACAGTGAGTATGCCTGGTGCTCGTCACTGCCCAAGGCACAGGAACCCTTGGGCCGGAGGAATAAGCCTGCCCACCCCTCCCTCCCCTCCATTTATTCGTTCATTCGCCTGGCAATACTAATTCAGCATCTACTGCAGGCCGGGCACTGACCAGACCCTGGGGATACAGCACTGAACAAGGAGACTCAACCCTTGCCCTCTCGAAGGGAGGACAGACATTTAACAAGTAATTAATTATAGTTGTGCCCTGTGCTTTGAGGAGACGTGGCCTATTGTGAGATGCTTAGACAACCTAGAAAAGGTAACCTTTCCAATTTAATATAGACACTGATATAACTGTTCAGTATCAGCTTTAAGGTCCTCTTGTGTTAATGTATTTTGTAAGCACTTTTAGTGTGTTCTTAGGCATTTGGGATTTATATCTTATTGTGATGCAGCTGAGAAGAGCATAAGCTTCGAGTTGTCTTTCCGGGCCTGGTACTGAGTGTGCCCTGACTCCCCTCCTCTCTGACCTTCCACACATGTGAGATGCTGGCTAGGGACGGAGTGTGTTCTGAATGGGGTATGGATCCAGGGCTTTGACCTCTCCAACACCTCACTGGAACCTCTAGGCCACCTGATCCCTTATCGTAATCCATCGACATCCCCTCAGTGTCGTGAGACTTTGTGAGAGCCATAGTACCAATGCAGCCCCAGATTTTAAGATGGTAGAAAGGAGATAGTTACAAATGAGACAGACAAAAAGAAAGACTTGATATTACTCAGATACACTATAGAGTCTGTAGTGTCTTTTAGTCATTAAGTTATAGTAGATATACTTTTGACGTTTCAACTAGGCAGAGTGGCTCAGTTTTAAGCAACAATGACATACAGTGTATAAGTGTCCTGGGGCTGCCATAACAAATTATCACAAACTGGGTGGCTTCAAACAACAGAAATTTATTGTCTCACAGCTCGGGAGGCCAGAAGTCCAAAGTCAGGGTGTCAGCAGGGCCATGCTCCCTCTGAAGGCTCCAGGGAAAGAGTCTTCTTTTTCTCTTCCTAGCTTCGTTGCTGGCAATCCTTGGCATTCCTTGGCTTGCAGCTGTGTCACTTCCATTTCTCCCTCCTTCTTCACATAGCCGTCTTCCCTCTGTGTGTGTCTGTGCCTCTGTGTCTCTCTGTATCTCCTTATGAGGACACTGGTCATCGGCTATGGGGCCCATCCTAATCTAGTAAGGCCTCATTTAACTTGATTACATCTGTAAAGACCCTATTTCCTAATAAGGTCACACTGACAGATACCAGGCATTAGGACTTGAACACATTTTTTTGGAGGACACAATTCAACCACTACATATGGCGACTGTACATCCCAGCCCAAGTTTATAACTGAGCTTTTCACAGGTTATAGTTTAGACATTGTCTAAAGTGTGTGTGTTTGAGGAGGAGGACGGGAAGGATTGGCAAGCAGAACTCATGTGGTTAATTGTCGGTCTTTTTAGTTAAATGTGCCCATTGGAGACTGCCACTGGCTTCCTGTACATCTAGTTATGTCAAGACAAATGCTTAGTTTTAGTACGTCTGTTAAAGCTAAAGATTGAACACTGGCTAATGTTTAAGGAAGAATAGTTGGCAAAAAATATGCACTGCACATCTATTTAACCTTTCATTTCCAGACTTCATTATTATAAAATCGTCTGCCTTGACACCTTAACCCAGGAGAATATGTTTGCTGAGCTTACAAATTGCCTGGTATACTCTTAAGTGAAAAAAGGAAGGAAATAAACATTTATTGAGTACCTAGTATGTGTTAAGGCTTTATGTCAATTATCACATTAGGTCCTCCCGGCAGCCATCTGAGGAAGACGTTATTATTATCATTCTCATCTTACAGAATTGAGTCCTAGGGGACTAGACAATAAACAGAAACAGGGTGTGTGGGTTCGCTACCTGTTTTTCTACTTTAAACAGAATATACATAGCATTAATTTTTTTTAATGGCAAATAAGTGTTGGTGAGGATATGGAGAAATTGGAACCCTCGTACATTACTGGTGGAAATGTTAAATGTTGCAGCTGCTTTGGAAATCAGTCTGGCAGTTCCTCAAAACGTGAAACAGAATTACCTTATGACCCAGTAATTCCACTCCTAAGTGTATCCCTGAGAGAACTGAAAACCTGTTTACACAAAGACTTGTACCTGAATGTTCATAGCAGCATTATTCATAATAGCGAAAAAGTGGTAACAACTCAATTGTCCATCAACTGATGAATGGATAAACAAAATGTAGTATACCCATACGAGGGAACATTATTTAGCCATAAAAAGAAATGAAATACTGATACATGCTACAACATGATGAACCTTGAAAACATTATGCTCAGTTAAAGAAATCAGACACATCAGGCCATGTATTTTATTATTCCATTTATAGGAAATGTCCAGAATAGGCAAATCCATGCAGACAGAAAACAGATTAGTGGTTGCCAAGGGCTGGGGAGAGGAGAGGAATGGGAAGTGACTGCTTCATGGATACGGATTTTCTTTTTGGGGTGATGAAAATTTTCTGGAATTAGATAATAGTGATGGTTGCACAACATTAAGAATATACTAATACCACTGAATTGTACACTTTCAAATGGTTAAAATGGTGAATTTTGTGTCAGTAAAAAAATAGAATATAGTTTTTATATGATAATCTTTCATTCATTTGGCACATTTTTATTGTGTATCTGCTGTGTGGCAGATAAAATTATGTTTTATTTAGTACAGTGCCTCTATTGGAGGTGTTAAGTGGAAATAATTTGGTTTAAAGTCAGTCATGTACCAAGCATCATCTTTGGTGGTAGAAACAAATCTAGGAGATAGTACTGGGCCTGACACAAAGATGCACTAAAATGAATTATAATGAAAATAATTGCTGTCTATTGAGTGCTTGCTGTGTGCTAGATTTGATGCTGGGTGCTTTTGTTTATTTTATGTTATTTAATCTTTGCAAAAGCCCTGTTGATAAGAAAACTGTAGATCAAAAGATAAAATAATTTGGGGCCAGCCCTGTGGCAGAGTGGTTAAGTTCACACGCTCCGCTTCAGTGGCCCAGGGTTTGGAGGTTCGGATCCCAGGTGCGGACCTACTCACCACTTGTCAAGCCATGCTGTGGTAGCGTCCCACATATAAAATAGAGGAAGATGGGCGTAGATGTTAGCTCACAGCCAGTCTTCCTCAGCAAAAAGAGAAGGATTGGCAACAGATGTTAGCTCAGGGCTAATCTTCCTCACCAAAAAAAAAAAAAGATAAAATAATTTGTCCAAGCTAATTAATGCCAAAGCTAGGATTCAAACCCAAGTTTGTCACATTTTTAATTTTTCTATTTTCAGCAGCAGAATCCCTTTTATTAACAATAATAAAAGATCATAATAACAGATCCAGATTAATGCTTTACAAATATGAACAATGTTTGCCCAGTCGTTCTGATTATTATCAGATAGGCCCCTTCTGCAGCTCTCCACAAGCTGTCCTCTTGGGCTTCCATTCACTCAAGGACTAAAAAGCTTGTCATTCTGAGAGGCTGCATGCCCTATTCTCCAGAGGCCCTGTGTGTTGACTGGCAGGGGCCCCAGACAATAACCAACTCTAACTCCCACCCCTCTGCAAAGAAAGGTACAAAATGCAGCACTGCAGAAATAACCCCTCAAGTTTCATCTCCTAGAGAGTAAAATAGTTGCAATAGCTTGAGGACTTCCTCATGGAAATCCCTATGATCCATTGGATAAGGCTGAGCATTTTGGAGATGGTGACTACAGACTGTCCTATAATTGGGGAGGGCAAAGAAGTCTCTCTAAAGAGCTTGGAGAAGTTAGGTGGTGAGAAAAGGACCAGACTACAGTCTCTGTCCCAGAACATCAGGCTGTGCTATCAGTGTAGCTCGAGCCGAGTCTCAGTCAGAACGTCAGTGAGATCCTCCCGTTCTTCGCTCACTACAGAAGAGCATTCTAGGCTTCTCGGCTCTCCAGGCACTTAGGCTGCGTTTGTACCTCTGGAGAGAGACACAGAGGCAACTGTTGGAAGCTGTCTGCTCAGTCATCATTGCCACATCAAGTCATTTGTCAGAGGCTCTATAACTGATTTTCCAGCAAGCTCTCAGGAGCTTAGGGAGGTCACTGAAGTAGGCTGCATACTTGGTGTAAATGCAGCACTGATGGAGGCTTCAGAGCATCTGCTACCCTTGGAATTTAATTTATTGAGTTAACAGAACCAAATGGAAGATCAGGCAGGCTGAGTCAACAGTGGGTTACAGGGACTGCCCAGGGGGCCTCTTGGGCCTCCCTCAGCTTCTAGGCACTGAAGGGAGAAGTGTGTCGTGTGGATTGCACCTTGCTTTGTAATATTAGTTGAGCACTTACATTCACAGGGCATCGCGCCATTCCCTTGCCATGCCTTCTCTCCCTTAGTTCTCATAATACTGTGAAGCAAGTATTATTATCCTCACGTGCCTAAGGAGAAAACAGGCTCATAAAAGTTCAGTAACTTGCCCAAGGGCCCACATGGAACTTATATTTTAGTGGGAAGGGAAGAGATTCATGGTGAAAAATATTGAGGGGCATGTAAGATGTGACCACTGGGACAGCATTAGTAATTGTGTTTCGTAGGCTCCAAGATGCCAACAGTTGTGAGATGCAACATTATTTTACATACCACTGAGAAAAAAAATGGTCCAATTAGACAATGACATGCATTGATTGAAAGACATATCCCAGTTTTAAAGATTAAAATGTGTCCCTCAGAGTTGATGAAATATGATAATACTCTTCTTTTCTGAGTGCCAATTCAGTGGAGTCTGATTCGTGGCTGGGACCCATTTGGTTAAGGTTTGTTTCCTGGGACATATCCATTATCATTCATATCTAGAAGCAGAGCACTCAGCTGCATCTGGGGGAAGCTAGCTGTTCTAGCTGATGCCTGAAGCTTATTCCTGAAGAAACTGACTGAGCTAATATTTAGGTGGACTGGAGGCTTGAAAAGGTGTTAAGTCACAGAAGGCAGGAGGACACTGGCTTTTTGCCACTGGAGGTTTTGCCCAGGTCTATTCCATGCCCTCCACCTGCCCAGGTTGTATGTGTCAGGCTAATCTCCCCTTCAAAAAATAAGATCTTGAGGGGTCGGCCTGGTGGCGTAGTGGTTAAATTCGCACGCTCTGCTTTGGCGGCCCGGGATGTGCAGGTTCGGATCCAGGCACGGACCTATGCACTGCTCATCAAGCCGTGCTGTGGCGGCGTCCCATATAAAGTAGAGGAAGATGGGCACAGATGTTAGCCCAGGGCCAGTCTTCCTCAGCAAAAAGAGGAGGATTGGCAACAGATGTTAGCTCAGGGCTAATCTTTCTCACACACACAAAAATAATAATAATAAGATCTTGAATATATTCCTAAGTTTCAAGTTTCCTACTGAATTTTAAGAATCCATCATAGATGTCATGTGTTTGCTCTCAAAACTGCTGAATTGGATATGCTGTCTGCATGGCACAAATCTGGGAATTGAAAGTTCTGAGTTTGTCTGCCCGTGCTGTTGAAATATCAGTTTAACCTGGATCCTTTATTCTTTACAAATAATAATCATAGTATAGCTAACACCTACTGAGCTTGTACCATGTGCTGGATCCTATACTAAACACATTACATGTATCAACTCAGTTTAATTCTTAGAAAACCACATGAGGGAGAAGGTATTATTATTTTCATTTTATAGATGAGGAAGCTGAGGTACACAGAGGTTTAGTATATTGCTCAAATTCATAGTTAATATGTGGTAAAGTTGGGATTAGAACCCAGGAAATCTTTCTCTAATGTTTCCTTTTTTTTTTAAATTTAGGTTTATGAGGTGTAATTTATATACGGTAAAAATCACCCTTTTAGAGGTCAAAAACTGTATGATCTCACTCATAAGTAGAAGATAAAAACAAGAGCAAACAATCACATAGAGACAGAGACTGGATTGGTGGTTACCAGAGGGGAAGTGGGGAGGGAGGAGGGTGAAAGGGATGATTAGGCACATACGTGTGGTGATGGATTGTAATTAGTCTTTGGGTGGTGAACATGATGTAATCTATGCAGAAACAGAAGTATAATGATGTACACCTGAAATTTATACAATGTTATAAACCAATGTTACTGCAATAAAAAAAAAATCACCCTTTTAGTTGTACAATTCAATAAGATCTGACAAATGTATACACGTCAAGATATAGAACATTTGCATCACCCCAGAAAGTTCTCTTGTGCCCCTTTGTGATCAGTCCTCTCCCCCACCCCCAGCCCTCGGCAACCACTGAGCCTGTATTCCATCTGTACAGTTTTGTCTTTTGAAGAATGTCATATAAGTGGAATCATACAGTATTTAACCATTTGTGTCTGGCTTTTTTCACTTAGAATAATGCTTTTGATACTCACCTATGTGGTTTCAGTAGTTCCTTTTGTTGCTCAGAAGTGTGTCTGTGTACGAAGGTGTCACAGTTTGTTGTCCACTCACCAGTTGATAAACCTTGGTCTGTCTATGATAAGGGTGCTATAAAGCTGCTGTAAACATACATGTACAGGTGTTTGTGTGCACATATGTTTTCATTTCTCTTGGGTAAATACCTAGGAGTTCCAGGATCTCTGGGTCATATGCTAAGTGCATATTTAGCATTATAAGACACAGCCAACTGTTTTCCAAAGTGGCTATACCATTTTGCATTCTGATCAACAATATGTGAGACTTCCAGTTGCTCTGCATCCTCTCCTGCACTTGTGTATTGTCTGTTTCTTTAATGTTAGCCATTGTAGCAGGTGTGTAGTGGTAACTCACTGTGGCTTTAATTTGCATTTCCATGATTACTAATGATGTTGGACATCTCTTCATCTTCTTATTTGCCATCTGGTATCGTATTCGTTTGGCCTAAAGAAGTTCCTTTAGCACATTCTCTAATGCAGATTTGCTGTCTATGGCTTCCCTCAGCTTTTGTTTGAGAAGGCCTTATTTCACCTTCATTTTTGAAAAATACTTTTGCTAGGTATCAAATTCTATGCTGACAGTTTTTTTTCTTTCAGTACTTCAAATATGTTGCTCCTTTGTCTTGTGGCTCGCATAGTTTCCAGTGATGTCTGCTGAATCTTTGTTCCCCTGTATGTAACCTTTTCCCCTCTTCTGCCTGCTTTCAGGATTTTATCCTTGTTTCTGGTTTTCAGCATTTGACTATATGTGTCTAGGTGTGTTTTCTTTGTTTTTTTATTTTTGTTTTTTAATTCATTTGCTTGGAGTTTGCTGAGATTCTTAGATAATCTTTCATTGACTTGGACATTCATAGCCATTATCTCTTCAAATATTTCTTCTGCCCCATTCTCTTTTTCTTCTCTTTCTGGGACTCCAGTTATGCATTGTTAGACCATTTGATATTATCCTTCAGCTGTTGGGTGCTCTATTTTGCTTTTTTCACTTATTTTTTTCTCTGTGTTTCATTTTGGATAATTTCTATTGACCTATCTTCAAATGTGTTGATTCTTTCCCCAGCTGTGTGTAATCTATTTATAAGCCCATCAAAGGAATTCTTCATCTCTGATATTTTTGTTTCTATCACTTACATTTGACTCTTTTTTTATAGTTTCAGTATCTCAGCTGAAAATTCCAATCTGCTCAAGCATGTCCATCTTTTCCACGAGGTGCTTTACTGTATTAATCATGCAGTCTCTGTCAGATAGTTCTAACGTCTGGGTCATTATTGTCTGGTTCTGTGGATTGTTTTCTCCCTCCTTTTTTTAAATTGAGATATAATTGTCATATAACACTGTATTAGTTTTAGGTGTTCAACATAATGGTTTGATATATGTGTATATTGTGAAATGATTACTAGATGCTTTATCTCTTGACAATGGGTTTTTTCCTTCTTGCTTTTATGTGTGTTGTAATATTTTACTGAATGCCCTATTACTGTGTGTAGAAGAGTAGAGGATGAGGTAAATAGTGTTTACACCTGGAAATGGGCAGGCCTGCTTCGTGTGGGGATTGAGCCATTCCATCAGTAGCTGAGCTGGGTTTGGGTTTTCTCATTTCTATCATTACCCTCAATGCACATCAGGCTTCAGATTCCTCCGGTGATGGGCTACTTACCTTGTGCTTAGTGTGGAGCCCGGGATGCCAGTGGGTTTTTTCCAGTGTTCTTGTTCCCCCTTCAGTTTGAGCATTTCCTACGTGCCTGTGCCACAGAGTGTGTCTTTCCCCTCCCTCAATGGTAGACTGCTGTTGCTTGTTACTTGGTGCTATGCTCGAGGTGAGGTCAAGTGTGTGTCTAGAGGGATGGTTCTTGGTTCTCCTGCACCATCCTCAGTCTTAGACAGGGCATGTCACCTGGCCTCAGGGGTGGAGCCTTTTCTGCATCCCTGCACACCTCACCCCTCCCCAGCCAAGCACTGCCTTATATCTGTGGTGGCTCTCGGGAAGGAGAGAGTTCCTGTCTCCCACTCAGGGGTAGCAGACCTCTGCTTTGTATTGGTGCAGGATCCTGGGGTTCAAGGCAACCACAGGCTGATGGCCTTTGCCTCTGCTCTTCCCTCAGAAGCAGTGGATCTTCAGCTGGAATGAGCGTTTCCTACTCCGTCCCCTGGGGCAAACAGATTTTGCTTTTACCCGGCTCTGGGAGCATGAGGGTTCCCCGCCCCTCCCCCAGCAGTTTAAGGCTTTTGCTTCCTTTGAGGAGGGTCTGGGAAGCAGGCAGGGTTTCACACCTGCCCCAACAGCAGCTGATCTCCTCCTGTACATTGGTACTACCAAGGGGGACTCTTTGGTCTCCTGCCCTATCCCAGTCATTCTCGTGGGCATGGGGTGGATGCCGGCACAGACTTGCTTGCAAGTGAGTGCAGGCTCCTGTTGTGTCTGGGCACCTGGTTATCCCGGACTGAGAGGCTAGCCCACGCTCAGCCTTCTGGCTGCTTTCTTCTTACTTGCTTTTACGGCAGCTACGTCTTCCTCTCATGCTCTGTCAAAGATGAAACACTTTGTGTGGCCTGACTCTCCCTGGATGGTGCTTCTTACTTTTTAGAATTAAATTCCCTTGGTTGTCTTGATACCTTAGCTTTCTGATGGGTTGAAGAAAAATTTTGAGCCTTTTCTTGTTGTTTGGATGGAAGCAACATTCTCTTATTGCTTTGTACATCCTAAAGGGAAGTGGAACTCTCCCAAAGCCTGCTTTTTTAATCCCAGTCCTACACTCCCCCTCAAGGACTTTCATTTCTGGGATCCTGTTTATACTCCACCACATAAGATATGATGAAGTGACTGCATCCCCTTCCCAGAGCCTGCCAATCAAAAACAGGAGTCCAGAGAAATCAAATGCGCTTAGTACAGAGTGATCAGAATCTAGTGGGTTTCCTCTCTGCAGAAAATCAGTTCTTGTGCCACAGTTTCCCACTTGAAAAATAACTGTGGACCCTTATGTGAGCATTGTTCCTGTCAGGAACTGGGGCTGCCTGCGCAGCTCTAAAGCCCCTCTCTTTTTATGACTTCACCTCATTGAGTGCCTCCCCTGCAAGGAGGTCCCAGCGTTCTCATGTGTTTTATCTCATTTGTTCTCACACATTCATGTGATACAGGAGCAGGTGGTGGTCCCTCCATCCTCAAAGCAGAGACGCGAGAGGCCTGGAAATGAAGAGCAGCCCCTGGGATCACATGGCCCAGCTGGTCCCGAACCCAGACTCTCTGACTCCAGCCTGGCCCCCACCTAGGCCACACCACTGTGCTGCGTGCTAATTCTAAGATCTCCTGGGCAAAAAAAAAAAAGCCTCTACAGTCATTTGTTCAGGGTTTAAGAGATTCATTTTGTGATTCGATCCTGAAACATAAGATAGTCTGGTTTTGTAAACAAAAAACAATATCCCAAATGGGATCACATTAGTTAGGAAGAGTGTTGTTTGTAACAGGTTGGAAAGCGAGCCCTGTGGCTGAGCCCCAGGCTGAGGGCTGCCGTCCTTTTGTCTTCCACAGCTCTCGTTGGCGCCTGCGGTGGGAATTACTCGGCCGTGACTTCAGTGGTCTATTCTCCTGACTTTCCTGACGCCTACGCCACAGGGAGGGTCTGCTACTGGACCATTCGGGTTCCAGGAGCCTCCCATATCCATTTCAGCTTCACCTTATTTGACATCAGGGATTCCGCAGACATGGTGGAGCTGCTGGACGGCTATACCCACCGTGTCCTGGTCCGTTTCAATGGAAGGAACCGCCCACCTTTGTCCTTTAATGTCTCTCTGGATTTTGTCATTTTGTATTTCTTCTCTGACCGCATCAATCAGGCCCAGGGATTTGCTGTCTTATACCAAGGTAAGACTCCTGGCCTCCTGGAGGCCCTCAGGGCCTGTGCACCCTGGCTCCCCTTGGACCCCGTTGTGACCTGTGGACCGTGGGCGGTTCTTGCTGAGAGGACTTCGAGTCAGGAGCTGCTGACTCAACTTGTGGATTTTCCCACCTCCCATTGCATAACTTGTGTATGTTGCACGATATAGAAAAGAGGTGAAACCTATCAATTTTGCTATTATAGCAGTTCTAACGACAGTTTTCATGGGAGGGTTAAAAGAACAACTAAAAGAAAGAGCAGAGATTGGTAGAATCAGAAGGCTCTAAAGAGGTCATTTGGTCCATCTTCCTGGCTCTAAACATGCCAGCCAATCCCAAAAGACTGGTTTACCATCTTTCTTCAAACCCTCCTAAGGTGGAGCTACACTCTCTACCCCTCTAATGTGAACACATGTATGCCAGGCATGTATCTTTGCCACAAGAAACAGCAGGTGTCTAAGATCTAGTCTTTGTCCTGGATGTCAAGGGCATCAAGAAGAGTTCAGTCAGTGTGTGCTGCAGGAAGTCAGATGGAGGAGGTCTTCCCAAAGTTGGCACAGTCTTGAAGAACAGATAGATCTGGGTCCATAGATAGGAAGGAAGAGGGCCTTCCAGGCAGAGGGAGCCAGGGTAGGAAAACGATAAATCATGCTCAGGTGTCTGTGCGGCACCAGTCAAATAATTAAAATGATGAGAAGCTGACAGCTCCTTCCTCCTGCCTCCTTCAGAGCCAGAGCCTGACAGGTTCTGCTCTGGGGCCGGTGGGGCAGTGGAGAGAATTGCACCCAAACTGAATCAGAGAAAAGGGCCTGTCTACATAACCAGGGCTGCCTCCTCATAGCTCTTCATCGTCTCCATCAGCTTTCCGCCAGTTCATTCTTTTTGATCTTCCAGCCATCAAGGAGGAACCGCCACAGGAGAGTCCCACTGCCAACCAGACGCTGGCCGAGGTGATCACGGAGCAGGCCAACCTCAGTGTCAGCGCTGCCCGGTCCTCCAAAGTCCTCTACGTCATCACCACCAGCCCCAGCCACCCGCCTCAGGCTGTCCCAGGTAGCAGTTCCCAGACACCGTCAAAGGGGGTAGAAGGCACAGAATTTGACGGCAGCACTCAGCAGTTACAGAAACAGAGCGCTCTTGGGTGTTGCTCATTCCGAGGCAGCGTGGGGGTCCTGGCTCTGTGACTCTGTCCTGGCCTTTGAGGGACATTTTCTCATTAGCCTTCTCCCTTAGTCCTTAGGAAAAAGTGCTCACCTCCACAGATCCAACATGTGTGCCTTTTGTACATTGTGATTAGTCGGCTAACCCAGTGTTTTCTCACTCTGAGAATATCTTTCTAGAGCCCCAAGTTGTGGTCCCTATTGGCAATTGCAAGAGCTCTATTCATTCATTCCTTCAAAAGATGTGGAAGTGCTTTAAAGGGGCCAGGCACTATTGCAGGCACTGGACTATACAGTGACCCAAACAAAATCCCTGCCCTCCTGTGGCTTATCAGTGGGAGGAGAAAGACAAGAAGCAAAATAAAAAGTCAGATAGTGATAAGAGCTGTGAAGATGAGTCGCGCAGGAGAGGGACAGAGAATGGGTGATGGTTTGTGGTGTGAGCTGCCTCACCTGGTTGGGTACAGACTTCCATTCTCTTTTCTGCCAAGGATGTTGGGGCCTTTATGACCTGGTAGAGCTGCAGAGTACCGTTAGCAGTTACCTAGCCTGGCGGTTTTCAGACTGCTCCCCAGGTCCCCTGCAGGACCCCCTGTAGAAGGTCGAGGAGAGCCCTCCAGTGCTGGCTCTGTGTCGTGTGTTTGTGTATGCCGATAGGATTTCACAGGTCCCACATCTCATTCCTCAGATGAGGAAACTGAGGCCCAGAGAGGTCATGTAACTCATCTGTGGTTGCACAGTGGATCCAGTGGTAGAGACCATGTACACCACCCCTTTCGGCTCCAAATCAGGCGCACTTTGGACCACACCACCTGCCTGTCTCCAAGAGGGAGCTCTAGAGCAAGACGAGGTGCTCAGCAGGCCTGGGACCCATGCCAGCCCGGCTCTCAGCTACTCCTGTCACTGCCCGCACCTGCGGGGAGCTCCTCAGCCAGATCTGCATCTCTGAGCTGCCCATGTTCACTCGGGCTTCCAACAGACCTCCTTCTGAAAACTGAGCTCAAGCAGGTCCGATAAACCCTGTCTTTTGCACTTGCAGGATGGACAGTGTACGGCCTGGCCACTCTCCTCATCCTCACAGTCACAGCCATTGTAGCAAAGATACTTCTGCACATCACATTCAAGTGAGTATGAGAGAGCTGCCTGGTTCTAGGAGGGGACGCTCAGAACTGTTTTTCTACTCTGCTTCATTTGTCTGGGTACGACTGTAATGTCAGAACATGATTCCAAAGCTCTTAGTCCCAGGCAACATAAGGCAGGAGACATTCCTTGTTCTCTGTAGAGTGAAATGTACAACTGGACAAATCTCACTAAAGTTTGAGGGATTGTGTTTTCTCCATGTCCAGAGGATACAATTTCAAGGAGGATTGAAACAGTCTGGGCATAAAAAGCAACAACTTCCATTTTTTGGCTTGTGCTGGCCCCTTAAAGAGATCTTCATGCAAGAGCAAAGATTCCTAGGACAATACCATTGCATATTTCCTGATGCCTTCTAGAAATTGGGAAACATTCATAGGAAGAGAATTCTAACACTTTATTAACTATTGCTTAATAGTTATTTTAAGACAGTTATTTGAAGCTTATAGAAGTTTCATCCTTCATTTCTAACCAATTTGGAAAAAAATATTTCCTTCCTTTATTTCGCTGCTCAGATTTAACAGTTCCGCCTTCCAGGAAAGGGGCAATTGTTCGTGCTACTAATGTTTGTGTGCTCGCAGAGGGGAGTTCTTTTCAATTTTTTCTAGACCCCCTACTGTCTTTCCTGTGGTTCCCAGTCCAGGCTCTGTCCATTTCTTCCCCCACCCCCAGTTTTATTGAGATATAATTGACATACGGGCTTTCTCTATTTCAAGGCCTTCCTGAACACTGGTATCAGTGAAAGCCACCTTTTTCCTGATCTTCTCACTTGCCGTCTGCCACAGGCATTTTTATGCATTAAATGCCGGCTCCTCCATTGCCCTGTGAAGGCTGCCCTTGGCCGTGTTGGGACCACCCACAGGACTCTCCAGCCTGCACTTTATATTTTTCAGTGGAACCAATGTCCTTGTTGTTTACTGAGCCCATATGCCTTCTGCATATATTATTTTTTATTTTTTAATTTATTTTAAGTCACAATTCACGTGTTTCTAGGGAAGCATCTCAGATGCAGTCCTGTCTGTGTGTCCCGTACAGCAGCGGGAGAGCAGGAGGCTTTCCGTAGGGCCCAGCACCTCACAGCACACTGAGGCCCTAAAGTACCTGTCTGACTCCCATCTGACATTGGAGTCTGTCTGCAACTTTCCTGCCAGGCAGCCGCAGGGGCTGAACCCGGGACAGGGGCAGGCGTTGGTAGTTGGCAGGACTCATCTCAAGCAGAGTGGTTTTGCCTGTATCCTGTTTTAGCTAGGTGGGCTTCCAGATAAATGACATTTGAAGAAAATTCTTCTATTAACAAAAAAAAAGAGAATTTGAAAACTCATAATCTCTCGGGCTAGCCCTTTCCAGATTTGAATAATTCTGCCAGTTAGAAAGTTCTTTGTTATACTGAGCTGGAATTTGCCCCGCTGCACTCCCGTCCCACAGGATACATTTCATCCGCACAATAGTCCTTCAAATCTCTAAAGGCCCCTATTACGTCTTTCCTGAGGCCTCATCTCACTGAACGTCCCATTTCATAGATTCAGGTATTTCATGAGATGGTAGGGTGTTTTGGATGCTTTGTTCTACTTTACTTGAAAAATTGAATTATTTTTGTTTGACAGATCCCATCGCGTTCCTGCTTCAGGGGACCTTAGGGGTTGTCATCAACCAGGGACGCCGGGGGAAATCTGGAGCATTTTTTATAAGCCTTCTACTTCGATTTCCATCTTTAAGAAGAAGCTCAAGGGTCAGAATCAACAAGATGACCGTAATCCTCTTGTGAGTGACTAAAAGCTCCCCCTGTGCCCAGGACATGAGGTCCCTCAGAGCTCAAGGCCGCTGGGCACCACCTCTCCTGTGGTCTCCTCTGACCAACTCTTCCCTGCCTCTCCCTCGACCTCTCCAGGAGCACCCTCCTGCAGACTGGGAAGGGGCACTCTGCTGCAGGGACAGGCACAGCCTGGACTCGTCCTGCTTCATCAGCTGCACTTAGGAGAGAGACTCAAGGCCCAGGTCCGGGCCCCCCTGCGTCTCTCTCTGATCTAGGAGTGGGGTGTCAGGACGGTGGGGCTGAGATGACAGATGCTTGTGTCTGGCACTGGGTTCAGGTACATTCTAGACGATATCAGGTGGTGGGTAGGTGTAGTGTGCGTTGAGTCTTGCTTGCTTCTTCTCTGTTTTGTCCACATACAGATCTCTTTCTCCTGGTCTTTATGGTTTGGGACAGGGCCAGACAGGGAGAGTTCTGGGTTGGCCTGATTCTGTACCCCCGGGCATTAGCACCCTCAAAGCGCTAAAGAGGGCCCATGCTCTGTGCTGCCTCTGAGGCTTTGCTCTCTGGGCGCTAGATGAGGATGGGCCTCCTCCAACCTGAGAAGGCCTGAGAATTGGGTCTGGTGACCCCCATTCATGTCAAACCTGACACCTTCCACAAATGGGCTTCTTTCCATAGCTTCTTTCCATAGCGCGGTGACAGCAGAGCAAGCTTGAGGAGTGGTCGTATAAAACATCCATTCATTTATTCATGCAGCAGACTTTACTGAAAACTCTAATAGGTGCTCAGTAACCCCTTGTTGGATTGGATTTGTCTGCCCTTACCCCCTAAGCAGCTCATGGTCCTGTGGAAGCTGAGCCAGGCCTCTGTCTCTCCATGATCCTCTAAGTTGACTCTCAGTTCAGACAGGGAGTATAAATATCATGGTTTAGCATTTAGGCGGCGTTATGTGAGAGAGGGCACCAGCAGTCCCGCCTTAGGTGTCCCTCCTTTTAAAAGAAGATGAAAAACACCCCACGGCCTGTGCTCTTTGCAGCCTCTCTGCCCTTCTTATGGAGACAGAGTGGGGTTTGGAATGGCTCGGTGGGGAAGGAGAGGGCTCTTGTCACTGGGGCCACACCACCCTGCCCCTCAGACGGGAGGTGAATCGCAGAGATGGCGTGAGGAGTGAGAAGGAGGGTTTGGGAACTGGAGACCCTCTGAGGATGGGCCTCCTAAGACTGAGAGCTGCAACGCAGTGGCCGCCGGTTGTGTCAGTGCCATCTCCAGTGTAGAAGTCCCCACCGTCTGACTGCAGGCTTTGTCAACAGCAGCTCAGAAAGCAGCCTGTGTCTCTGAAGGCCGCGCCCGAGCCTTTGTCAGAACATGACTCCCCCAGAGGCACTCAGGCCTTGGGCCTTGCTGTGCCCCTGGCCTAACAGGTTCCTCTTAGAGCACTTTGCCTCCTCCCCCAGTCCCTAAGTCACTGCCTGCTGCACCTTTTCCTGGGTTCTGCCACACTGGCAACCTGCCTGCACCTGGCCACTCCCAGAAAGACGCAGGGCTGTGTGGGGCCAGCTGGGAGGTGTCTGCAGGGAGAGGTGACACTTAGCAACCAGGAGAGATGCTAGGTGCTGGCAGGCAGAGGGGCATTCAGGGGAGGGAAATGGGGCAGGGGTGCCGCCCCAGGCACTGTGTGAGGCCTGCTGCAGGCACGGAACTGCTCAGTGCTGTCTTCCTGCTTTGATCTGGAAAGACTGATTGCCCTGGAGCAGCTGTCCGCAGGCCCCTGGGTCTGGAGACAGAAGCCTGTCCCATACAAAGACCACTGGGAATACACTGGCATGTTGCAGTCTCCCCTTGAAGCTATTCCTGGCTTCTGTGGAATCTCCTCTCACACACGAGTGTCAGGTGTGTGCAGTCACAACGGGCCCTGTGCTCTGAAGAGATCCTTCCGCAGCATAAAGGGAATGTGGAATTTGGCAAGGAGTTCGCCCAGCAGGGCAGTTGTTCCGCCGCCTAGGGCTTACTTGGATCGCTGGCCTTTGGGGCAGCCCGTGGGCCCACCCGCCCACCCTGCACACCTCACACCTCGGGTCACAGAAGACAAGCCCCAGGCCAGTGCATTGTCTGAGCCTGCAGCCGGAGCAGCCCTTTCTCCGAGATCCTGGAAGCGCTGGTGATGCCCCAGTGCTCTCCTCCCACTGGCACTGGCACAGCCCAGCGCTGCCAGGATCAACTTACTGTCCAGGGAGCGGCTGTGGGAAACCCAAACCAGCCTCAGGACAGCGTAGGGGGTGGCCATAAATTGTCCTAGGCCGGGCCTCCACAAGGCCTCGGCCGCATTCTGGCCACAGCCTTCATTGGAACCTGTCAGCAACACCCGACAGAGGCTCCTCTGTGGCTAAGTAAACACCTGGGAGATAATTGTCCCAGCAGAGGTGAGGTGTGCTTCAGGAGCACTGAAGGAGGAAGCACTTGATCTTTTAACAAACTACTTTAGAAGAGAGAAAGTGGCGGTTGGAAGTTACTGGAAAGGGTGCTCCTGAGAAAAGGACATTACAGATCACATAGGAGAAGACTGTGAAGGAGGAAGGGGAGGGGCTTTGGGGACCACCGTGGATGTTGGCTCTGAAAGCACCCTGCCCAAAGCCTCTGCCCTGAGGTGACAGAGCGGAGGAGGCTGCAAGTGGGCACCTCAGGGCCTGTGCGCCCTCATCCCTTCCCCGCTGGCCCCCAGGGCCTGCCTTCGCAGTGTGTGTCCCCATGGGAGGGAGGGCCCTCGGGCAGCTGATCTTGTTGCCTCCCATGGTGAATGCTTCAGCCAGCTGTGAACCTGGTCTCTCAGCCTGTTTCACAGTCTCCTTGTCCCCTCTAGAAGGCACACAGTGCCCTGTGTTCTTCTTCGAGTGTCCAGTTGCTTGCAGAGCAGAGAAAGAGGAGGAATGAGCCCCAGGTACCTTCGCCTACTTCCCCCTGTCAGAGCAGGGTTGAGGCCTCTCTCAGGGTGTGAGCGAGGTAACCCAGGTGCTGTAACTTCTGAAGTGTGGGCTCTGGCTCAAGACTCTAATCGGCCAGAAACCCACAAAGATCAAAGCACTAGCACGTACAGCTGTCCTGGCCCTGAGGCCAAACCGGTGAGGTGTGTCTGGGCACGGCCCCACCCACACGCCCCATTGTCAGCCCAAGGCAGGAGTCTGACCCAGCTCAGGAACCAGCCAGGCCGTCCTAACGCAAGCGGGGTACACAGGCCGTCACCAAGCCCCCGTGTGTCCTGGGCACTTAATCTTCACAAGCACTTATAAGTGGACGGCCTCCGAGATCCTCTCTCCTTGCCTGGTGAGGCTACCCCGGGTCTCCCACTGCGCCCGGCCAGCTCCCCGCTCCATAGCCCAGTCAACTGGCACCTCTTGGGTTTCGAATCTCCTGCTTGGTGTTTGATGTCTGCTTTCGTTACTACCTTGGGAATTTTTAACCTTTTGATTGTCTCCTCTGGTGTCTTTGTTTACCTTCCTCACTATTCTACCTCCTGGCCAGGCCTCTCAGCTTAGCTGCCCTGGCATGGGGTGTCTTTCAAACCTTCCAGCCACACCTGCCTCCTCTCCGGCTGGCCGGCTCAGGGGTGACGGGGCCTCACCCTCTGCCTGCAGACCCCGGGGGGGCCCATCTCACAGGCTTCTGTCTTGCCGAGTAGAATGAGGCAGAAGTGGAGTGTGGAGGAAAGTCCGAAGTAAATCTACTGCTTCAGAAAGGATGTGTCTTCAGGAGCACATGGTGGGGGGCTGCCGTCGCGGGGTTCACGCAGCGTCAAGACCTGCCCACATCCAGACTCACCTTCCCGCGGGGATCTTGACTTTGGATGACAAGGCTTTATTTGTAAATATGCTCTTAATATGCAACTTTGAGAATAAAATAGAAACATCATGTATTTTAAAATATAAGTGAAGTGTGATGCACTGTATACAATTTAATATATATTTTTAGGATTTTGTTATTTAAGAAAGTGGAATGTAATGGTACTTAACTTTTACAAAAGAGAGAAAAATGTTATTTTTACTGTCTGGAGAAAATAAATATTCTCATTGTTGTAGAAACAGCGATGGGCCCTAGCTTGTGTTTTTATGGGAGTGCTCCCAGTGCCCCAGGACGAGGAAGGTGTCGCGTGCAGGGAGGCTCCCCTTCTTAATTCTCTGCAAATGCCAGCCTCACTGTGTGCTCAGATTTTCCTGTTCGTGTCTCCAGATTTCCTCAGGTCTCGTCATGGCTCTGACTCACAGTTGATCTTCAGCCAGTCAGATCTGAAGGGGTTGGAGTTCGAAATCAACACACCACACGGGAGAGGCAAGTGTGTCACGGGGAAGAGCACAGAGCTTTGCACTCAGAAAGACCTAGGAGGGAGGGGAGGACTTAGGTAAGAGCGAGTTGGCCACACCCACAGGCCAGGGGCACATGCTGGAAGGCCTGGGCTCACACCCCAACCCCACCATTTACCACATGACCTGGGACCAGTGATCCAGCCCTGTGTGCCTACTTTCTCATCTGTCAGATGGGGCAATTACAGTACCTGCCTCATAGAGTTTACCTGTGGTCTGTTGTCGATAAATGGTAGCTGTTCCTTGTTATTCTAGAACCGAGGTGGGGGGTTAACGACAAGAAGTGTCTAGGATAATGGCCAAGTATTCTGACTTGGGTGTTGGGAGGGGAGAGAGGGGCCATTCTTTGAGATAAAGAACGTAAACGATGCCAGGTGTGAGAGAACATGCTGAGTTCCATTTGAGCTGAGTCGCGTGAGTTCCCTGTGGGACATCGAATAGGCAGCCTGAGACCTGCAGAGGGTCAGGCCTGGGGAGCACAGTCCACGGACATGTGAGCACGGATGACATCCCAGGGTGTGTATGGGGCCACCCCACAAGGCTGCTAAGGACAGTGTCTCAGGACGCACTCAGGTGGCTGAGGAGGAGCCTGGGCAGGACTGGAGTTGGGGCTGGGGCTGGGGGTCAGGAGAGGGGGCAGCCCCAGAAGCCAAAGAACCTACAAGCCAAGTTTCTGACCTGGCTGGTTCGGGCACACACACACACTGCTGGTTCTGTGAACCCCAATTCCAAATTCTCAGGAGATGCTTTGCCAAGTGAGGTCTCTTCTCCAGCCAGCTATGGCGAGGAGGAAAGGGAGCACAGACCAGTCCAACTAAAGAACGTTACCACTGCCTTGGACACAGGCGTGTGTCTCAGAGTGGTGCCTGGATCACTTGCCTCAGAATTCCTGGTGTGCTTATTCAAAATGCAGGTTCCTGGGCCCCACCCCAGACCTACCAAGTCAGAATCCCTGGGAAGCTTCCTGAATGATGCTGATGCTCACTGAAGTTTCTCAATCATTTTAATTTGTTTGGGAAGTTTGGTTGGTAGTCACCTCTGTTCTGAAACAAATTGTCCACACATAGACAGTTCCAGTGTAAGTTCCAGTGGCTGCTTCCTTCTCCGTCAGCAGTGTATTTGTTATTTGACTGCAGAGGCTATGTCACGCCAGAGATTCATCGCCGGACAGAGAAAGGTGGGGGAAGAAAGGTGTGCAGCACGAAGTTATTCTAGATACTTCTGCAGAAGGCACATTGCCTTGACATGGGGTTGGAGCCCCTCTCTTTCCCGCTGTCCTGTCCCTTGCTAACTTCAGCCTACATGCATAGCAGCCAGCCCTAACACTGCTGTGGGTGTCCCAATATGATGGCACCTTAGAGGCCAGCTTCGTTTGAGTGTTTATCTTCTCTGAGCATTCCTTCTCTCTTTCCTTCTCTGAAGGAAAATATTTGTAATGGCTGGTAGAAAACAAATGAGATGGCCACATTGGTGACTTTCTTAGAGACAGATTAGCCTGCAACAGAAAAATAAGTAAATGCAGCCAGAATGTACAACTGTCCCACCTACAGCAGGACCAGGAAGAGCCCCCCCCAAACCCATCTGAGTGGACTTAGGGGATCGCTGACTTGGACCTCGTCTCCTTGCTCTCCCAACCCAAGAGATGCATTTACATTTATATTTTAAAACCCACCCACCTGGGAGCCAGCACCAGGGCAGCATAGGCCTCATCCTTTGTCAGGCAATCAAAAGCCCTTCTTCCTGTGGAGACGAAAAGGGCTGGACAAGAGTGACCTTGTCTCCAAGCTCGGAAGTCACATGACCATCTCCTCTCCCCACTGGGCTGTGTGCGCCTGAAACTGCAGACAGTCTCTGGGACTGAGAGAACTGGGGAACTTTTGTTCCTCTGTGGTGGGGTCGGGTCCCCATGGGGGATTGTTTTTGCTTGGCTGAAAGGGACACTTTGGGGATAGAATATTTCAACCTCAAGCAGCAGCAACATTTGCTTGTAGCTGGAAGTCTTCGTTTCTGGTCTCCAGCTGTTGTCTGGAGCCTGCTCTATGGGACTACACCCAGCAACTGGGGGCGGGCAGCACCAGGCTGAGCTGGCCATGGACCAGCCTGTGTCCAGGAGGCCCGTCTCCAGGACGGCCCAGCAGCAGCAACACCCTTGGTAGTCACTGGGCTCTGGAATGAACCTGCTAGCTATGGATGACCGGGCTGGGGAACCAGGCTCCACAGAGAAGCATTTTAGGGGGAAAGCAGATTCAAGCTTGAGGTCCAGAGTAACTCCTCAGGGGAAAAAACAGAAAGGTCTGAAACAGCCAAGGCTTTTGCAACAGAGAAGTTTCCGATTTCACTCTTAGGAACGTTTACCATTGTCCCTGCTCAAATAAGGCCACTGCAATTTTAAAGACTTAATTGGGGGCCTACTACTTTGCACACTAATCATGTGAATATGTTTAATAAACTTGCCTTCGTTGCTAGTACCAAAGATAAAATTGGATCAGGAGCATTCAAGGGGTGTTCAAACCTCATATTTAGCCAAGTATTGAGCAGCTTTTTATGGGTCTGGGGTAAGCTGAGGAAAGCTTTTGAATGTGCAAGGATGATGATAAAATAGCTACCATTTCTGCAGTACCTATGTGTGCCCGACACTATGCCAAGCACTCGACAGACATTACTGAATTCATCCTGCGACAACCCAGCCTGGGAACCGAGGCTCAGAGAAGGGGCCCAGCCAGTGGAGGGCAGGGCCAGGATTCAGCCCATGTCTACTGGCCCCAAAGCCAGGGCTCCTGACTGTTGCACTGCAGCCCTCTCCCACCCAGGCAGGGGTGTGGGCTCTGAGGGAGGCCCCTCGGCCCCCAAGTATCTCACCATCACAAGTGATGTCTCAGACAGCCCAGGGAAAGTACAGTTCAATTTGCCTGGGGGAAGGAAGGCTCAAACCTACACTTCTTGACCTATTTGAGGACACAGACCCCTTTGAGAATCAGATGAATGTTATCAAGCCCCTCCCCGCCAAGAACCCCACCTACAAAAATCTGCCTAGAAATTCTGGATAGAGGTCCCCTGAAACCCTTCCATGGACCACACGTTTAGACTCTCTCCATTAAGCCATAAGCAAGATTACCTGGAAGTTAAAATTAGGCTGCAAGAGAACAGCAACAAGAGCAATAATAATAGTAACCATGGATACACTTTGATCACTTATTAAGTGTCAAGCAACTTTTTCTGCAAAGGGCTAAATAGTAACTATTTTAGGTTTTCGGGCCACACGGTCTCGGGTCCGTGTCACAACTGCTCAACTCTGCCCGCACTGTTTGGAGGAGGCATCCGCTTGCTAGAAACACGGGCCATCTACTGGGACCCTCAAGGAGCCCATCACTGCACGTGCTGGAGCGATCGGGTGAATCTGGGAGCGGTGGGGAGGCACTGAGACCCATGCACAAGCAGCCACAGACAACATGTAAACACATGGCGAGTTGTGTTCAAATAAAACTTATGGACACTGAAACTTGAATTTTATATAACTTCCACATGTCACCAAATATTATTCTTCTCTCAATTTTTTCCCCAACAATTAAAAAGTGTAAAAACCATTCTCAGCTCGTGGGCCATACGAAAACAGGTGGCAAGCCCACGGGCCGTGGTTTGCCGCCCCCTGCGCTATGCCAACCACTTTGACACATCTTATTTAATGCTCACAACAACTGTATGGGTTGTACATTGTTATTATCCCCATCTGTCAGATGAGGACACTCAGGCTCAGAGAGGTTAAATAACTCATTTAAGAAGCACAGGAGGGAGAATGCGAACTCACTCCCAAGCCTGTGTGCTTTCCTGAGAGACAAGATGCGTGAGTTTAAATTGCAGAGAAAGGGAAGGGGAAGGTGGAGCGGAAAGGGGGCCCCTAATGTGTGGCAGCACTTGGCCAGCCAGGGAGTATAACGGAGGGCCGGAGGGGAGGGCTGGGAGAGGCTCCTTCCTCCCGTCTTTGCTTGAATGGTCTACACTGCAGGGGAGGGCGGCTGGTTTCCTGAGCTGTTCCTCTAGGGACGGAGGCCCCAGATCCAGGACAGCTGGTGGCCTTCACATTGTTTTGCGTCTCCCAGGTTCTCTTAATTATAACCAATTTGCCACCCTCAGCAATTCCTTGTTCTCCTTTGCAAATACCCACGAGTTGGAACCATCAGCTGGACTCCCAGCCAACGCTCAGCTAAAATCACTTCCCTTTCCCATGTAGGGAGCCCCAGTCTCTTAGAAACTTGCCTTTCTTCTCAGTCCTGAGAGGCGGGCAAGGCCAGTCCTTTTGCACGCTGCCTTGCTTGGCTGGGATTTGCCATCCAAATCTCTTAGCAAAGGGGGAGACGGGATCTGCTTAACTTTATCCAGCTCCTCGCCTTCCCAGCTGACTGTGGGGCTCAAGGAGACTGAGTGCAAAGGGCAGCCTTTCTTCTGTGATGCTCTTCCCCATGTCTCCATTCCCACCTTAGTTATTTGCAACTTGGGCCCAAGGCTTTGGAACTGTCTACACCAGAAACACACTCCAGGCCATACCCGTGTATTATTTGGGGTAACAGAGACTGGAAGCTGGGGCTGAGGAAGGTGAGAGCACGAGGGACGGAAGGACACTGGCTTGATGTCACACCCTGTGTAGGTAACCTTGGCCAAGCGACCTGGCTTCAGTTTGGAAGCCTTGATTCAGCATCAGAGGAGCAGTAACTAGGATCTCTGGACTCCTGGGGACCCGGGTTCAATTTGGGCTCTGCTGTCACTAGTTCCCGGATCTCAGGCAGAAAGCTTACCTTTCTAACCTCAGTTTAATCATCTATAAAATAGGCATAACAGTAGTTTCTCACAGGGTTGTTGTGAAGATTAAATAAAATAATAAAGTGTTTAGCTCTGTCACGGGCATTTTAATGACTTTTATCAGTAAACTAAGGGTGGCAGTACTCCTAACCACAAAGGCCTGGAGAAGATGCGACGAGTCAAGGGCCTGGCCCATAGACCCGACTCCACAAATACACAGTTCTCAAACCAGACCTCAGGAGACCACCAAGAGCACAGCGACGTCAGGGGCCTTCTGCCTTTGGGATTGAGAACCCCATTTATCAAACTCCAAGCATGCAATGCACGAAGGAAGGGCAGTTCTCTTTTTAGTAAATAATTGCTGATCCAGTTCCTTTAAGTCGTTAGTTTCTGCCAATACATTCAGTATGTGGCCCTGTTTTATAAAAGTATCTACTGGCCTTCACCTTCTCAGGGACATTATCTATTGGGTGAAAATACCCCTCTCTGCTGGCTTCCTGCCTGCAGTGGATTTCTTTATCTGTTACTTCGAGTCAGGAACGAATACAGAATTTGAACGTCCTCATACTTCCCTCCTGGCCCCGGGTGGGCAAACAGGCAGCCTAACCCCCGGGCCCAGCTCCTCGCAGACGGAAGGCGCCGAAGAGCTGCGCGCCAGCCGGGCTGCCGCTCCGCACAGCCCCTAGACCCGGCCTCCGCGCCCTGGCTTTCCCTGCAGGAGCCATCCCGGCGCAGCCTTGCCCACCAGCGCCGCCCAGTGGTAAGATCAGAGAGCTGCGGAAGAAGGTCGGCCCTAAACCTGATCTTGAAGCCAGGACTCTCCCTCTCACTGTGACACCTAGAAGCTCTCCGATTTGGTAACTGTCTGCCAGAAGGTGAGTCCTCTGGGCCTTGACCCCACGGAACCCAACAACAGGAAGATCTTTATTTAAGAGCATCCTTTTTTCTGCTTATAAAAGGAACTCATTCCATCAGCCGGGAGTGAAGCTGCCCCACCCCACCCTGAATCACCCCCAGAGACACCTGCTGATGCAGGGACCTCCAACAGGCTTCTCCCTGGGTCCGGCAGAAAACTCAGCCCCCAAGCCAAAAAGGTTCTTCTCTTTGTTAACTACAAAATAAACATGGCCAGGCCCCCTGGGCTACTTGCTGTACAAATGTTTATGCCTTTGGAAAGAGAAAAAAGAGACTCTTGCAAGTTCTCCCAAAGCAGATGGGCGCCAGGTCAATAATTAACCCTCAGCAATCGGGGTGTCTGATCTCCCGCCAACCGGTCTGCGGCAGGTTGGGGGG
Source organism: Tapirus indicus (assembly GCA_031878705.1). NCBI lineage: Eukaryota > Metazoa > Chordata > Mammalia > Perissodactyla > Tapiridae > Tapirus > Tapirus indicus. The sequence goes on from CM062938.1 coordinate 22,995,922, forward strand.
TGGCTGATGTAGGCTTCTGCTGTAACTTTGTGTGTGAGGGGCCTTTGAGGCCTTGGAATGCTCTCTGTAAAGGATGCTGGCTACATCTTTAAAACTCTGAATTAGGCACTAAGCATGCCTGGAAAGCCCCCCAGCGCCACAGCACCCACTCCAGGTGAAGGGCTGTGAGCAGCCACAGCATTCAAATCTCTCGGGGCGAGACCCTCGGTGATGGGTGTGCACCCAGAGCCGGGAGAAGCAAGGCCCGCCCTGGGTCTAACACTTGCCGTAGAGCAGGTACTTAGTCATATCAATGTGAACATTCATTAGACGCCTAAGGACTAGGCTCCCTGCTGAATTCCACACACTATTTCATTTGATCCTCCCGACAACCCCGTGGGGTGGGTATGGTTATATTCACCTTTTACAGACGAGGAAATGGAGTCTCAGAGAAATCAAGTCTGCTGCTGACATCATTTAATCTCAGCTGGGTAGATTCTCTTCTTCATACAGAACGTGTCCCTTGCCCGAGGTCATCGAGCTGGTGAGTGGTGGCAGAGCTGGGACTGAAACCCAGGGCTTTATGACTTTAAAGACACATCTGCCCGTCCCTGTCCGTTTGTGTTTGCAAACATAAATGATGGTTATCACCTTTCAGGCTTCTATAAGCTATGCCAAGCTTGAAGGAGCTGACCTGTGGGAGCTCAGTGAAAAGATCACGGTCAGGTCTCTGCTTGGGTGTAGCCAGAGGGAGTGAGAAGGGCAGCTGTCAGCTCCCCCGGGTCCAGAATCCCATCGTGAGAGCCTTGGGGATCTGAAAGGATCAGCCTCCTCCATCTTTTCAGTGGAGAAACTGAGTCCCAGAGAGCAGAATTCATCCCACCATGATTTTGCCTCCACAGTCAGTGTCCTTTCCGTGACTGCATGGAGCATCCTTAAAAACAAAAAATGAAGTTGGTGGCAAGAACCGGACTGGGAAAATGGGAAGAAAGCTGATCCTGCTGGGGTGTTCCCTGTGCCCCTGGTCTGGGAGGAGGGCATTATGCAGTTTCTAAGAGTGTTTCTGGGGGCTGGCCTGGCGGCGTAGTGGTTAAGTTTGCACACACTGCTCATCAAGCCATGCTGTGGCTGCATCTCACATACAAAATGGAGGAAGACAGGCACAGATGTTAGCTCAGGGCTAATCTTCCTCAGCAAAAAAGAGTGTTTCTTGCTTATTGCAAAGTTGGCCACAGACTGCTTCCATTTTAGCTCCACCATCCTGTGGCTTCAAGGCACCCTGTGTCACTAACAGGCAGGTGAGGGAACGGAGCATGGGCAGAGCATCTCCAGGAGATTTTGGGGCGAGGCCTAGGAGTCATGTATTTCACTTCCTCCCACAACCCATTGGCCATAGAGGTCACATGGGGTCACCTGGATGCAAGGGCCTCTGGGAAATGTAGTCTTCCTGTGGGCAAGGAGGTGTGGGAAATGAAATTGGTGAATCCATGGCATTGTCTCTGCCACACTATTCAAAAGGTGATAGTCATGTCAGGAACTGAAACACCTCAAGGTTGGAGGGAAGGCCAGTGTGCGTGTTGCTCAGCACATGGGAGGAGCAAGAAGGTGAGGCTGGAGAAGTGGGCAGTCCCCGTGTGAGAAACACTAGTGAAAAAGTGGAAGTGGGGAGGTGCTGATCTGCAGTCAAGCCGGATGTGGCTCAAGTCCCTGACATCAATCCAGCCACGGCAGGAGAGGGACAAGATGGTGCCTGAGCAGGAGGCAGAATCTTCCAGATGAATGTCAAGGGAAACTCAATAGCCCTGAAGATGTCAAAGGGAGGCCACGCCAGCTGGCCATGGCTAGTCCTGGCCGGCTCTCCAGAAAAGAAGAGGATGCAAGAGAGAGCTGGAAAATGAAAATAAAGAACAGAAGAGAGAAGCCAACACAGGGCACTGGGGAGTTCTAAGACAACAGGGACTGGTGGCTAGAAAGGTCTCTGGTGCCAGCATTGCCCACTTCGTGGGTGTGCTACCTCTGCAGTCACACATGGCCCTGTGCTCAGAAGGGCCTCGTGCTTGGTTCTGTGGTCACTATCCTGAAATTCTTAATTTTTAAAGAAAGGACCCCACATTTTCATTTAGCATTGGGCCCCACAAATTATGTAGCCAGCCTTGAGTCCAGAGATATCAGCATTTGTTCCAGATGACCGCACCTCCGGGGTGCTGCTGACAGGAGCTACTTTCCAGCCTGATGGGACAGCAAAGCAACAGGAAATGGATCTGGAGGAAGATGGGTGAGGGTGGTCAGCTCAGGAGTGACTGGCTCCTTAATGTTCTCAGATATAAACACTGAGGAGGGACAGGTCTCAGATTCCACTTGCTAAGGAGCAAGATTGGGAGGAAACAGATGCTTACTGGTGAGAGAGTTTTAAAAAACAGAGAATGATGAGCTCTGAAAGGGGTGATGTTGAGGATGGCAGATGAGTAGATGAAGTCCAGGAGCCCAAGTAAGAAAATGAGGGCATTGGATTAAAGTGGGGGGATTAGACGAGGAGACAATGAGGTTCCTCCTAACCTTAGGAGTCTCTGCTTTCACATACAAAGGGACACTCAAGGAGGCCTATACACTTTTTTTTTTTAAACAGTCCTGATATTGGAGCCATTACAAAAGTAGGAAATAGATTAACTAGTCCAAAGATGGATGGGCCCGGCTCAGTGGCCTAGTGGTTAAGTTCGCGCTCTCCACTTCAGCAGCCTGGGGTTCGCAGGTTCATATCCCAGGCGCAGACCGACTCACTGCTTGTCAAGCCATGTTGTGGCGGCGTCCCATGTGAAGTAGAGGAAGATGGGCACAGATGTTAGCCCAGGGCCAGTCTTCCTTAGCAAAAAGAGGTGGATCGGCAACGGATGGTAGCTCAGAGCTAGTCTTCCTCACACACACACACAAAAAGAAAAACTGGTAATGGCTGTGGATAGTGGTGGAGGGACCCTCTCCAAGTCAAAGAGGGATTCAGACACAGCTGGAAAACTGATGGGACCAGCCGTCCGTTGCCTTGGCTAGAACAGGCCACAGCCCAGGGAAACAAGGAAGCTGCTACAATGAGCTCAATCTAGGTACAAAGCATGATTCCAAAGAAGAGGAGTGATTAATAATGGCACTTTGCTGTCATTTGTTGAGCACATACTGTGCCAGGCACTGTGTTATATATGTGTATTAGTTATCCTCTGCTGTGTAACAAATTGCCACAAAATTTAGCAGCTTCAAACAATGAATATATGTTATCCACAGTTTCTCTGGGTCAGGATTCAGCAGTGGTTCAGCTGGGTGGTTTTGTGTTAGGGCCTCCCATGAGGTTATAGTCAAGATGTCAGGTGGGGAGGCACTCATCTGAAGGCTTGACTGGGGCTGGAGCATCCATGTCCAAGATGGTGCACTCGTGTAGCTGGCAGGTTGGCACTGGCTGTTGACCGTAGGCCTCAGCTCCTTGCCACTTGAACCTCTCCATGGAGCTGCTTGAGCATCCTCAAGACATGGTAACTGGCTACCCCTGGAGCAAGTGATGCAAGAGCGAGGAAGATGGGAGCTGCAATATCTTTTATGATGTAGCCTCAGAAATCACTCTGTCATTTCTGCAATATCCTATTGGTACAGAGGTCAGCCCTATTCAGTGTGGGAGGCAACCACACAAAGGCATGAATGCCAGCAGGTGGGGATCAATGGTGGCCATCTTGGAGGCTGGCTACCACAGCATGTCACTTGCATTTTTTCATTTAGTCATCATAGCAGAGTTGATAATAATGTTTTCACCTATGGAGAGGAGGAAACTTTGCTCAATATCAAACAACAATAAGCAGCAGAGCTGGGATTTGAACCCAGCTGTCCCTCGGATATGTCTGAGCTCTGTGACGAGCAGGGGTGATGTAAGCAAGGACTGACATAAATAGTCTCAAAACCCTGTTAGACACTAGACTCCAAGGCAGCAAGATGTTGAGTTTCTCTCCTTTGGAGAGTCCCAGTGGGGAAAGGCATCTTCTCCCCAGCTGTCCCACAGGCCATGGGAAGCTTTGGCCCAAGGAGGGCACCAGTGAGTTGGGGGTAGAGAAAGGTATTGCCTCTCTCCAACCCCCTCCCCCACTTCTCCCCAAGAGGAGGGGCTGCTACTCAGAATGAGATTCTAGAACAGGGACTGAATCAAATTTACTAGTGGTTAGGGTCACTGTTAAAAGATCGTTAACACATGCACACACACATACCACATGCACATGTACACCACACACATGCCTACACTGTCCTATGCATGTACACAGCACACACACAGGTGCACATGCATGTACAACACACATGTGCATGCACACACCCATGCACACATATATCACACACTCTTCTCTTAGGCTTTCTGTCTCTGAGTGATCAGGTGATTTATTTTTCCCACAAATACTTATTGAGCACCTGCTACATACCTGGCATGCTACATAACCAGTGCAAGGGTTACAGTGGCATGAGAAATAGACATGGTCTCTCCTAGCTAATGCAATAAGACAAGAAAAGGAAATAAAAGGTATATAGATTGGGAAGAAAGAAATAAAACACTTATTTGCAGATGACATGATTATCTATGTAGAAAAATCCAAAAGAAATGACACACACACACAAAAAACATCCTGAAACTGGACAGTAATTATAGCAGGGTTGCAGGATACAAGATTAATATACACTTTCCTATATACCAGCAATGAACAAGTGGAATTTGAAATTAAAAACACAATACCATTTACTTTCACACTCCAAAAATGAAATACTAATTATAAACTTAATAAAATATGTAAAAGATCTATATAAGGAAAACTACAAAGTTCTGATGAACAAAATTAAAGAACTAAATAAATGGAGAGATATTCCATGTTCCTGGATAAGAAGACTCAATATTGTCAAGATGTCAGTTCTTCTCAACTTGATCTATAGATTCAGCACAATCCCAATCGAAATCCCAGCAAGTTATTTTGTGAATATTGACAAACTGATTCTAAAGTTTATATGGAGAGGAAAAGACCTAGAATAGCCAGCCCAATATTAAAGAAGAACAAAGTCAGAGGACTGACACGGCTCAACTTCAAGACTTACTATAAAGCTACAGTAATCAAGTATGGTATTGTGGTATTGGTATTTAAAATAATAGACAAATAGATCAGTGGAACGGAATAGATAGCCCGGACATAGATCCACATAAATACAGAGATACCACTGCACACATATTAGAATGACCAAAATCGGAAACACTGACAACACCAGATCCTGGCGAGGATGTAGAGAAACAGGAACTCTCATTCATTGCTGATGAGAATGCAAAATGGTACAACCACTTTGGAAGATAGTTTGGTGGTTTCTTACAAAACTAAGTATACTCTTACTATACGTTCCAGCAATTGTGCTCCTTGGAATTTACCCAAAGGAGCTGACAACTTATGTCCATACAAAAACCTGCACACAGATGTTTATAGCAGCTTTATTCATAATTGCCAAAACTTGGAAGCAGCCAAGATGTTCTTCAGTAGGTGAATGGATAGATAAACTGTGGTACATCCAGACAATGGAATATTATTCAGCACAAAAAAGAAAGGAGCTATCAAACCATGAAAAGACGTGAAGTAAACTTACATGCATATTACTAAGTGAAAGAAGCCAATCTGAAAGGCCATATACTATAGGATTCCAACTATATAACATTCTGGAAAAGCATAACTATGGAGAGAGCAAAAAGATCAGTTGTTGCCTGGAGTTGGGGGAGAAGGAGGGATGAATAAATAGGTGGAGTACAGAGAATTTTTAGGATAGTGAAAATACTTGGTATGATACTATGATGGTGGATAAATGTCATTATACACTTGCCCAAACCCATAGAATGTACAACACCAGGAGTGAATCTTAATGTAAACTATGGACTTTGGGTGATAATGATGTGTGAATGTAAGTTCATCAGTCGTAACAAATGCACCACTCTGGTGGGGGATGTTGATGAGGCTATGCATGTGTAGGGGCAGGGAGTGTATGAGATAACTCTGTACCTTCCATTCAATTTTGCTGTAAACCTAATACTTCTCTCAAAAAAAAATAGAGATGGTCTCTGCTCTTATGAAGACTGGGGTCATACACTCTGAGTGGGGCTGGCCTTCTGGGGGTCCCTTCTCCTCCTCTCACATCTGCTGCAGCTCACTCACCCCTCCATTCAGCGTTTGGCACAGGCCTGGGGAAGGGCCCCTAGACCCGGAGGCTGGGCCTTGGACTCTGGCCTCGTTTACCAGAGGTCCACAGTATGGAATCCATCACTAGCCTAGTTAATGATAACGTGTATTTTAGAACCTGCCAAAGTTATAGATGCCCACCCTCTCTTGACTCTTTGAGTCACAATGAGATAGAACTTTCCAGAAATCAAGAAACAAAGATCAAAGTTTTTGCTGTTCTTTCCTTCCCTGCCCAAGGCTGTGCTAAGCCGCTTTCAGATATGACTCGTTCTGCTTCCTGCCTTCTGCTGGCGGTGGGATTTCTTTATCCGGGCAGTACAGGCCTCAGCAGTGACAGAACTCACCACAGCCAAGCTCTGTGGGCACGACTGGTGGTGACTTCAAAGGACAGAGGAGACGTCTTCATGACTCCTTCTCAGATAGAAGTGGTGGGCTCAGCACAGCCAGTCAGGACTGTCTGACTCGCTTGAGGCGGATCACAGCTTTCTTACCTGATCTGGGACCCCCGGAGGTGAGTCCTGCTTTGCTCTCTCGTGGAAACAGCACGCAGCAAGCCACAAACACCACAGCGGAAGGAGGGATTTCCCATAAGATCTATTCAGCCCTGGTTGCAATATGTTTTATTATCTGGAAGGGCACATAAAGCCTTGTGTGGTTTCCTCGGGATCAATGGTCACAGTCGTTTAACACCAAAGGGGGCCTTGTCACCCAGTGATGTTAAAGGGCCCGGCCCCAGTGTGGGCTTTTCTGAGAGTGTCCCAGGCCAACTTGCATATTGATTTCCTGCTTGTCAATATCCTTGTGCATTTATCTCACTGGAGGACCTCATGGGAAGCAGGGTTTGGGCATTCCTGGAGCTCCCAGCTGGACACCAGCCCTGAGAACCACAATCCCACGATGACTTCAGCCACAGGCCTGTGGTACCAGCAGGCAGGCACAGGCACCCAGCAGAAGACGAGGATGGTGGGGGATGCCAGGTGGAACAGGCACCTGGCTGGTGGACCCATGTGTGCACGTGAGAAAGCCTTGGGACCCTCAGACAGCATGTTGAGACTCTCAGGGAAGCTGGCCACCCCATCTGTACTCCAGGCCTACCTAGGGTACCTCTGGCCACAGATGCTTTCCTAAATGCCAGGGCCAAGTAATTGAAAGTCACAATCCAGAAAGTCTGCTCACAGACGGACTGTCAGAGTGGAGGTCACCCTTCGTCCCAATGCAGGCACTCCCTGGGCAGGTGCCCTCTACCTCTGCTGCATCTTTCTAGAGCAGGAAGCTCATGCCTAGAGGCAGCCACTCCTGCATTCGACAGGCGTGGCTCTCGTCTATCCAGCCCTCAGGCTCCTGTTGTCCCAGAAATGTGGGCCTTGTCCTGACCACTCTCTCAATCCTATCCACTGCCCTTTATCCCTTTGCCACCACCTGAGGTCAGGCCATAACCATCCCTTGCTGGGTTACAGCAGCAGTGTCCTCAGTGGTCTCCCTGTCCCTGTTCTTCCCCCTCCCATCCATTCTCCATCCTTCCATAGGCAGGCCCTTTCTGAACCCAGGGCTGACTAGCTCCTTCCTGCCTACACACTTCCATGGCTCCCCAGCACTCCCAAGATAATAGGGCTTCCAGAGCTTTCCATGGTCTGACCTCAACTGACCTCTCCAACCTCATTATTAATATAATAATAAGATGATGATGATGATGATTACCAGCACTTACATAGCACATACCAAGCTCCAGGCACTGTTAAATGGCCCAGGGCATTAACTCACTTCAACAGCTACAAGGACGGGGGTCTCCACCATCCCCACCTCATACCCAGCTTCAATCCTTGTATAGCCCACACTCTCACTCTCTTCCCTCAGCCCTGAACACGCCTCCATCTCCTCTTTGCCAGGTAAGGCCCCTGCCTCCCTCAGTCCCCAGGACGTCCTGTCTTCTGAGAAGCTTTTGGGGATCCCCCCAAGTCTCAGGCAGATGCTGTACCAGTTCCTCTCCATTTGCTCCCACCCATCTGTGCTTCGCTCTGTGTCACATGGAGCCTAACTCAATGGGAAGCCAGATGAGGGTGATCAGAGGTGGGAGGAGAGGGGTGGCCATGTGGGCAGTGGCTGAGCCCACCATGGTGGCGACAGGTCCTGTGGTGCAGCCCCTGCTCCATGGTTCTAACTCTACCTTAGCTCCTGTGATGCCACCCCCTTCAGGCCTGGGGACCCTGAGTCCCTGACTGCCTGTCCATCCCTAGTGGCTCCCCGGGACCAGCTATATAATCTACAGGGAGCAGCATGAAACAAAAATGAGGGACCTCTTATTCAAAAATTGTGAAGAATTTCAAGACAGCAACGGCAGAGCACTAAACCAAGCACAGGGCCCTTCTGAGCACAGGGCCCTGTGTGACTGCACGGGTCACACGCCTGTGACACCCACCCTGTGGGTCCCTGCCCCCTGCCACACCTCAGTAATAGCCCTGCCTTAAGTCCTGTGTAGTTACCTCTTTTGAGAGTCTGGCCCTGACTGATAAGCATGTGTCCTGTCTACGCTACCACGGTCTCCCAGCTCGTGATCAAGTGCACATCCCGCCTCCCAAAAGGACCAGCTGGGGTCCTTTCTCGGCTGGCTGTGGGGGGGACCTCCCCGTGGAGAAGCCTTGTCCCCTAGAGCTCTCATTTACTTGTTCACACACATTTCTGAGCCCCACTCTGGGCCAGGCCTGGGATGGGGTTGGGGTCTCAGCAGAGATGAGCCCAGGAGGCCTGCCTGCAAGGCAGAGGAGGCCTCCAACTGAGCCCAGAAAGTTAGGGCAGGATCCTTGAAGGAGCTGGTGTCCAAGGATGTGCAGGAATTATCCCGGGGCAGGGGAGGGGAAAGGCAGCTGGGGACAGAATGTGCCAAGGTCCCCAGGCCAGAGATGGAGACAAGTTTGAGGAGCTGAACGACGCTCGTCCAGCTGGAGCTTGCAGTGCAAGAGATGGGGCTGGAGGGCTCCGCAGGGGCAGGGCACACTGGCTGGCAGAAGCCCCCAGGCCGAGCTGGACATTTTTTCCAAGAGCAAAGGGGAGCTACCATGAGGTTAGGCTGGGGAAGTAGTGTGGCCAGATTTTCATTGCATATATTCAGGGGGCTGTGGTCAGGGGTGGATTGGGAGGGACAAGGCAGAATGATGACGGGGGACCAACGAGGAAGTTGTTCAGCCATCGAGACAGGAGGTGATGGGGGCTTGGACCCGGGTGGAGTTGGGTGGAGAAAGGCTCAGTTGGGAGGCGTTTTGGAAGAAATATTGATGAGATTTGCAACGGACTGGCTGGAGAGGCGGGTGGTGTGTAAAGGAGAACAAGTGCGTGGGCAGCTAGGTGGGGGCCGGCTTGAAAGGGGGTCAGGAGGACATAGGGGGGCATGGGGTTGTGACCAAAGCTCACAAATTTGTTTGTGAACATCTTGAGTCGTGGGGCTTGTGACACAGAGGCTGAGGCGGGATGTGACCCAGACCTGTCTGCTGCAGAGCCCAGTTCTTCCCACCACCGTCCACGTCCACACTGCGCACCGCACAGCAGGTGCACTGACCTGGCGTGGGGTCACGCCCTGCGCTCCCCTTGTGCTGTGACCTGACCCGGCTTCCCTGGATGTCAAACAGGGGAGGCTGCTGAGGACGATCTCCAACCCCACTCTGCTTCTAGAGGCCAGAGCAGCCTGTCTCGGGACAGCTTTCTGCTCTTGTGATTACTGAAGACTCCAAAGAGCTTTTGCATATGGAGTTACAGCTATCAAGTTCTGCTGTATGTAATAGGCTGAATAATGCCCCTCAAAAGATATCCACATCCTCATCCTTGGAACCTGTGAATAGGTTACCTTATATGGCAAAGGGATTTACAGGTGTGATTAAATTAAGCGTTTGAGATGGGGAGATTTTCCTGTATTCTTCTTGTGGGTCCAATGTCATTACAAGGGTCCTTATAAGAGGGATGCGGAAGGTTCAGACTGAGAGAAGGTGATGTGATGATGGAAGCAGAGAGAGATGGGGCGACAGAAGCTGAGGTCGGAGCAATGCGACCATAAGCTCCTAGAGGGCAGCCTCTAGGAGCTGGAAACAGCAGGCAGTCTCCCCTAGAGCATCCAGAAGGAATGAAGCTCTGCCAACACCTTGGTCTTGACCCCTGTGAATATGTTACCTTGCGTAGTGGTCCCCCCTTATCCTCGGGGGGTATGTTCCAAGACCCCCAGTGGATGCCTGAAACCGCGGATAGTACCGAACACTATACTGAGCCCTACACCAAGTCAGTGGATCTGAAAACCGAGACAGCTACTGAGTGACTCACAGGTGAGTAGTGTATACAGCGCGGATACACCAGACAAACACCAGTCACATCCAGACGCGAGATTTCATCAAGCTACACAAAACGTTGCGAGATTTAAAACATAAATTGTTTATTTCTGGGATTTTTCATTTAACGTTTTCAGACCACGATTAACCGCGGGTAACTGAAACCCTGGAAAGCAAAACCGTGGATAAGGGGGCACTGCTGAATAGCAAAGGGACTTGCAGGTGTGATTAAGTTAAGTCTCTTGAGATGGGAAGATTATCCTGGATTATTGCAGTGTCATCACAAGGGTCCTCATCAGAGGGAGGCAAGAGGGTCAGAGTCAGAAGACAATGATGTGATGATGGAAGCAGGAGGAGAAAAGGTGATGCGGTGTGGGGCCATGAGCCAAGGAACGGGGCAGCTTCTGGAAGCTGAAAAAGACAAGGAACAGATTCTCCTCTGGAGCTTCCAGAAGGAAACAGCCCTGCTGACCCCTTGGTTTTGGCTCAGTGAGACCCATTTCAGACTTCTGACCTCCAGAACAGTAAGAGAATAAATTTGTGTGTGTTTTTTTTTTTTTTTTTTTTTTTTTTTTGTGAGGAAGACCAGCCCTGAGCTAACATCCGTTGCCAATCCTCCTCTTTTTGCTGAGGAAGACTGGCCCTGGGCTAACATCCGTGCCCATCTTCCTCCACTTTATATGGGACGCCGCCACAGCAGGGCTGACAGACAGTGCGTCGGCGGGCGACCGGGATCCGAACCCGCGAACCCCGGGCTGCCAAGCGCGGACTTAACCGCTGCGCCACCAGGCGGCCCCTGTGTGTTGTTTTAAGACACTAAGTTTGTGGTAATTTGTTACAGCAGCCATAGGAAACTAACATATCATATTAGAAATGTAAATTGAGAACTTAAAAAAATCTATTGTTTAAAAACAATAAGTGCATTTCTTGTTAGCATAAAATATTTTTTATTTAAAATAACTACATTTTAAAAAACATTAGTAGCGCCGGCCTGGTGGCATAGGGTTAAGTTTGCATGCTCCACTTCTGGTGGCCGGGGGTTCACAGGTTGGATCCCGGGCGTGGACCAACAACACTGCCTGTCAAGCCATGCTGTGGCAGTGTCCCATATAAAGTAGAGGAAGATGGGCATGGATGTTAGCCCAGGGCCAGTCTTCCTCAGCAAAAAGAGGAGGATTGGTAACAGATGTTTGCTCAGGGCTGGTCTTCCTCACATGTGAAAAAAAAAAAAAAACCAGTAGTGAGAAGAGTAGCATTTTTTTGTTTTTTTTCTTTTAGATCTTTGTAAATCTTATGTCTGGCTCCATGGAAGACAGCTGGATTCTCATACCTGCTCCTGCATTCTGTGTGATATGTTGTTTTGGTTAAAGTGTGTGAAGAAAATTCCACCTCACACAGATATGAAGGTGGAAAAAAGAGGAGCATTTTAATAGCTTTTTTGGTTAATAATGGATATTATTCTTTGACATAGACTAAAACACAAAAAGTGGTAGTTTCTCAAGGGTTAGTTACAATGTGGAATCTGAAACCATGATCAACGACCTTTTCAGACTGTTGACATGAAACCCGTTGACCTTCACTTTGAGTGGATCTTTCACCCATCTATGATTCTGGCCTTGCTGACCCTTTGCTGCCCAGAGGAGCTGGCAGCCCCCCTGCTGGGGGCCCTGGAAGACGCTGAGAGAAACGGCCCCAGCAGGAGCTGGGCCAGCCAGAAGACAGAGGTGACAGTGGGGTGGGCACAGCAGAGCAGTTCAGGACAGCGGCTTTGGGCACAGCCAGCTGAGACCTTTAGAGGGCTGTGGATGACAAGCTGGCACTGCCCCATCCCCTCCCCATAGTCAATGACAGCACAATTAAAATAGCTTCTTTCTAGATCTTCCACTGTCTTCTAGCCAGGTTCTGGATAAGTTTGTCAAAGCCAGTCTCTGCTCATCTTTCTGGTCTCGGATTTGCTGCTCCCTGGGGCAATCCAGCCCTGCTCAGGGTTAAGACAACTAGAGTGGGTGCAGGTTCTGCCACTCACCAGCTCCGTGGCACCCAGTGTCCGCCTCGGTAAGGCAGGTGTGGTAATACCTGTCTTTCAGGGTTGTGAGGATTCTGAGGTGAGGCTTATAAAGCACTTGAGCAAGTGCCCGGCTTATGCAAGCTCGAGTTTGCTATTATTATTATAGGAACACAGGCAGCCTTCCCTGTGCACCTCAGGCTGGCTCCTGCAGCCCAGCTCAGCCCTCCATCCACTCAGCTCCGGCAGCCAGTGCTCAGGGCTGGGATGGGCTGTCTGAACTGTCTACTCCACAGCTCTGTAACTCAGGATTTTGCTGGAAGCCTCAGGGCCGGGGATGGAAGCTACAGGAAAGCCTATGAGGAAGGAAATGTCTTAAACACAAGCCATCTCTCCATTTTCCTCTTCCCTCAGAGCCCAGAGATGCTGTGGCTGCTTCCAGGAGGATGGGGTCTGAGAAGCCAGGGGGAGGAGGGAAGTAGGTCAGGGGTCAGCCTCTCATCCCACGACCTTGAAGCCTGTAGCAGATGCTCTGAGGGGGACTGCCCAGATCCCCCTTCAGGACTGAGGCACCCATTCCTCCAACTGCCCAGGGGCTTGTCCAAGGACATGCCCCATTCCCAGCGGCTCACCCGGTGAGTGGGTGTACAATGACTGGATGTGTCTCCTTGTCAGGGGACCAGGGTCTGCCTTCCATGGCTCACTTTGGGACAACTCTGAAGGGCCATCCACGCAGCAGGGTCCCAGTGGGATCGGCTGAGGTCTCCATGCAGCCGCATGGCCAGCCCGTGTCCCCCTTCCTCAGCATGCTCTCAGAGGCGGGGTTTCACAGCTGACCTCACGGAGCCTGGCCAAGGGGCCTGGACCCTGCTGGGTGGTCCAGGCAAGTCCCTCACCCCTTTTGGCCTCAGGACCTCCCCCTGAAGCACTGCCCCCAACCAGTGCTTCTGATTGGGAAGGGATGTGCACCCAGTGGCCGCATCCTGCCAGCCTCCAGCCATATTTCAGACCTTCCTTCTTTGTGGAAACTTCTCACCCCGAGTCAGAGGCTGAGCAGTGTCTGGAGCCCACCCACCTTGCCCACTCCAGCCCTTTCAGACCAGGCCAATTCACCCCAGGAGGTTAACAGAGTGATGGGAAATGGGAAGAGGAAAACTGCCACTTATTAAAAGAATAAGAAAACTCTAGAAACAACTTCCAAGCTTCTGGAGTCTACAGGAAGAATAGAATTAGTCCCAGAAAGGGCAGGGGGGAGGGTGTGTTACTAGGAAAATAGCTTGTGACCTTTAGCTTGTGAAAGGCAAGGCCCCCAGTAAGAGGTTTCTAGCAAAGAACTGAACTGTTCAGTACAAAGGGTTACAGGAATTTGCTGTGTCCAACGGCCATTTGAAATAGGGATTGGGACCCTTGAGGGGAAGAAGTTGATACCGACTCAACACAAGGTTGACATAAGCAAAGCCATACTGTAGGAAAGAAACCTGTTGTAACTTTGAATGACCTCTGACTAACTAACCCAGCTGGATTTGCACCCTCCAGGAGATCTAACCACTGTTAGATTTTACGACCCCTGCTTGTGCAGGTACCTCCCAGCTGCGATAAGATGATAACTGTTCTTTTGAGTTCCACAGGACTGTGATGACCCTCGAACAGCCATCATCAAGGACATCTGAAAAATCTGGTGTGGTGACTCCCAGTCTGTAGCACCCGAGGGTCAACATTCCTAACCCCCTCCCCTGTAACCCACCTGCTCTAAGATTCTGTGCCCCCTTAAGATGGTTCTTTTGGACATGAGTCAGCCATCTTCACTTTTGCCTTTTTCTTAGCCCCCCCCCCAGGGGCTGGAGACTGGAGGGACAACGGGCAGACTGCTGGTTTCCTGAATCCAGCCTTTGCATTTCAAGAGGAACAAAACCCTAACTCCCCTGGTGGAGGAATGCCACCCTCAGCTGCAGGCTTGGGGGCAAGAGGTCTCTGAGGCTGGGTGGTTGTGCCCCAAGAGGCAGTTCTGGTCCCTGGCACAGGGAGGTGGTCATGGGGGGGGGCAGGGCAGCCTCACTGATCTCCCCTGAATTAGAAAGGGGAGGTCAGAAGGAGGGAATCCCAGAGACAAGTCAGACAGTAGGTACCCCACCTCTTGCTGGTGGTCCCCCCAACCCCGCATTCCATGCCCCCTTGGAGAGAACATCCCAGCCAGACCTTTGATCTGTCCTCCTTTGTGGTCCATCTCTTACCAACCATTAAGGCCTCAACTTCCCCCTTCCGTTCCCACCCCTGACCCCCTTCCACCCCTAGGCAGCTGCCTGGCTTCCTGTGGGGACAGGAAGAGGTTAGAGTTTGTGGTACCCAGCCTCCAAGATGGCCCCCAATGATTCTCACCTCTTGGTGTTCACACCTTTGTGCAGTCCCCTCCCACACTGAGCAGGGCTGACCTGTGTAACCAATAGGATATTGTGAAAGTGACAGAGGGTGGCTTCCAAGGCTTGGCTATAAAAGACCGCATCTGCCTTCCTTTCTTTTGGATCGCCTGCTCTGGGGAAATCCAGCTGCCATATTGTGAGAATACTGAAGCAGCCCCCTGGGAAGCCCATGTGATGAGGAACTGAGCCTCCAACCAAAAGCCATGTGAGCGAGCCGTCGTGGAAGTGGATCTCTTAGCCCCAGTCCAGTTTTCAGACAATCATAGCCTCAGCCAACATCTTGACCTCAATCTCATGAGACCATGAGCCAGAACGTCCCAGCTAAGCTTCTCCCAAATTCCTGACAGACAGGCACAGTGTGACTTCATCAGTGTTTATTGGTGTTTTAGGGAAATTTGTTATGTAGCAATAGATACTAATATAGATTTTCTCAGAATTTAGAGGATGTTGGTGTGGAGGAAACAGGTTCTGCCCCAACCTTTGCTAATGGTCGGATTGTGCAGCCCTCAGATCCTCGGCCTGTAGCCCTTTGGCCCTGCCAAGAGCAAGCCCTGCCAGCTCTGCAGACTGGCTGAGGGTCCAGTTGGGCCATCTGCCTCAATGGATGAGAAGGGCTCGTGTGTGTGTGTGTGTGTGTGTGTGTGTGTGGTGAGGGGATGAGGGGTGATGTATTAATTTGCTTGGGCTGCTGTAACAAAATACTGCAGACTGGGTGGCTTAAACAACAGAAATTTATTTTTTTACAGTTCTGAGACTGGAAGTCCAAGATCAAGGTGCCGGGTTTGGTTTCTCCTGAGGCCTCTTTCCTCGGCTTGTGGATGGCCACCCTTTTGCTGCCTCTTCATGTGGCTGTCCCTTTGTCCATGTGCACCCCTTGTGTCTCTCTGTGTGTCCCAATTTCCTCTTCTCATAAGGACTCCAGTCGTATTGGATTAGGGCCCAGCCTAATGGCCTTGTTTTAACTTAATTACCTCTTTAAAGGCCTTATCTCCAAATATGGTTCCTTTCAGAGGTACTGGGGATTAGGACATATGAATTTGATGGGGGGACACAATTCAGCCCATAACAGGTGATGAGAGCTTAGTTCTGCTGAGCCAAGGGGCTGCAGGCCGCAGGGGGGAACATGAAGGAGACAGAACAGTGTATGAGAACAGGCTCAAGGTGGACTATCTGCCTCAGATGGCTTTCTGGGAAATGGAGGAGACAGGACGTGAACATACAGTGCCTGTACCCTTCCTGAGTGGGCACAGAATCCAGTGTGAGTCTGTCTGTGCCTAGAGCTTCATTGGTAGGCCCAGTCACCATGTCAAGGCCTGAGGCCTTCCAGAGAATGGATGTTGGAACCTGGGCACTAGTCCAGCCCAGCAGAGGGGACCTGTGAGGGGGGCAGCCAGGGAGGCAACCATAGGGACCAACCTAGGGCCAAGACCACACCAAACCAGCATCTCCCTCCTGGACCTCTCCTGGCCAAAGGCCCTGGACAGACTGTTCCTGCACAGCCTCAGCCTTCACTGTGGCTGGGAAACATCCCTGCAGCCTCCACAACAACCCTGACCTTCTCCTCACTGCCTGGACTGGCCCAGGGTTTCTCCACAATTTTTTCAACCTAATTGACGTTTATACAACTCCTAACCAAACAACAGCAGAATGCACATTCTTTTCAAGTGTACATGGAACATTGACCAAGACAGACCACGTTCTGGGCCGTAAAATAAACCTCAATGAATTTAAAAGGATTGACGTGAGCTTCCACCTTAAGAAACTAAAAAAAAAGATTAGTGAGACCCAAAGTAAGTAGAAGAAAGGCACAAAAATCAGAGTGAAAATCAAATAAATGGAAAAAGAAAAACAATAGGGAACATCACTGAAGCCAAAGCTGGTTCTCTGAGAAGATCAACAAAATTGATTAACCTCTAGCCAGATTGACCAATAGAAAAAAGAAAGAAGACACGTGACAGAGGTGACATCACTATAGATTCTACAGATATTTAAAGGACCTAAAGGGAATATTTTGAACAACTCTATGCCAATAAAGTTGGCAACTTAGATGAAATGGACAAATTCCTGAAAGATGTGATTTACCAAAGCTCATCAAGAACCAAGAGATAACCTGAATAGCTCTCTATTAAAGACTTTGAATTTGTAGTTAAAATTTTTTCTACAAACAAAACTTCAGGCCTAAATGGCTTCAATGGGTGTGCGAATTCTACCAAACATTTAAGGAAGAAATAATACCAATTCTATACAAGCTTCCAGAAAATTGAACAGGAAGAAATATTTCCCAATTCATTCTATGAGGCCATTATTTCACTGATACCAAAACCAGACAACAGTATTATAAGAACAGAAAAACTACAATATTACTCGTGAACATAGAAACAAAAATTCTTAATAAAAATTTTGGCAAAGTGAATCCAGTAATACATAACAAATTCTCTCAGTTTTTGTTTATCTCAGAATGTCTTTATTTCACATTCAGTTTTGAAAGATAGTTTTTGCTGGATATAAAATTCTTGGTTGACTTATTTTTCCTTTCAGCACTTTGCCTTCTAGCCGCCATTGTTTCTGACAAGAAGTCAGCTGTTAGTCTTATTGAGGTTCTCTTATATGTGATAACTCATTTTTATCTCGCTGCTTTCCAGAATTTCCCTTTGTCTTTGAACTTCTTTACTACCATGTGTTTGGGTGTGGATCTCTTTGCATTTTCCCACTTGGAGTCCATTAAGCTTCTTGGATATATAGATTAATGTTTTCATCAAATTTGGGGAATTTTAAGCCATTATTTCTTTAAGAAGTTTTCTTTTCCTTTCTCTCTCTCCTCTCCTCTGGTGCTCCCATTATGCATGTGTTGGTGCACTTAATGGTGTCTCACATTTCTCTAAGGCTCTGTTCATTTTTCTGCTTTCTTTTCTGTCTCTGCTCTTCAGATTGCATAATCTCTATCAGTCCATCCTCAAGTTTGCTGATTCTTTCTAAGCTAAGTGGGTGGGGGAGGGAGGGAATGGGCCATGGCTCAAATTCTTCTGACTCTTGCTGCTCTGAGATTTAGTAGATTTTTTGAATACATGTGTCTTTGTTTGCTGTATGCCTTAGGACAATTTCCAGAGACTTTAAATGGTTGGGGTTTTTTTTCAAATAATTTTTACCAATTATAGTTATTTGGGGAGAGGGACCATGAGCTCCTCACACTACTATTCCAGAAGCTGTCTCTGAATATATACCATATAAAAAGAGTAATACATCACAACCAAATGGGACTTCTCTGAAGAATGCAAAGTTGCTTTAACATTTGAAAACCAATCAGTGTGATTCACCATATTAACATACTTAAAAATAAAAACTATACAATCACCCCAATAAATGCAGATAAAAACTTTAAGCCAACCAGGAAAAGAAGGGAATTTCCTTACATCTACCACCCCAAATCTCTACAGCTAACTTCATCTTTATGGGGAAAGACTGAGAGCTTCCCCGCTAAGATCAAGAATAAGACAGGCCTGTTTACTCACGCCACTTCCATTTAGCATTGTACTGGAGGTTCTAGCCAATATAATCAGGCAAGAAAATGAAATAAAAGGCATCCACATTTGAGAGAAAGAAGAAAAACCACCTTTATCTGCAAATAGCATGTATATCTATGTTGAACATCTGATGGAATTTACAAAAAAGCTACCAGAACTAATAAGTGAATATAATAAGGATGCAAGATACAAGATCAATATACAAAAATCAATAGTATTATTAGCAACAAATGGAAGTTAAAATTTTTTTAAATACTATTTACATAAAAATTTGAAAAGCTTAAAAATATGAAATACTTAGGGACAATACAATAGAAAGTGTAAAACATTGTACAGAACATTGCTGCAAGAAATTTGAAAAGTCTAAATAAGTGGAGAGGTATACCATGTTCATGGATTGAAATACTCAATATTGTCAGGATGTCAGTTCTCCCTAAATCAATCTATCTATTCAATGTAATCTTAGTCAAAGTCCCAGCAGGCTTTTTTGTAGAAATTGACAAGCTGATTCTAAAATTTATATGGAAATGCAAAGGACTTAGAATAGTCAAAACAACTTTAAAAAAGAAGAAAGTTGGAGGACTTACATACCTGACTTCAAGACTTATTATAAAGCTACAGCAATTAAGATGGTAGGGACATTGGTGTAAAAACAGACAAGTAGTTTAATGGAACAGAACAAAGAGTCCAGAAATAGATCCACATATGTATACTGTCAATTGATTTTCAACAAAGGTGCAAAGGCAATTTTGTAGAGAAAGAATAGTATTTTCAACAAATGGTGCTGAAACAATTATAGTGTCTTGAACGGTGCCCCCCTCCCCCCCAAAAAGATATGTCCATGTCCTAATTCCTGGAACCTGTGAATATTACCTTATTTGGAAAAATGGTCTTTGCAGATGTAATTAAGTCAAGGATCATGAAATGAGACGATCATCCTGGATTATCTGGGTGGGCCCTAAATCCGATGACAAGTATTTTTATAAAAGACACACAGGAAAGACACACAAGGAGAAGGTGGTATGAAGTCAGAGGCAGAGAGGGGAGTGATGGCACCGCAAGCCAAGGAATGGCAGGCAGCCACCAGAAGCTAGAAGACATGAGGAATGGATTTCCTCACAGAGCCACCAGAGGGAGCATGCGCCTGTCAACACCTAGATCTCAGACTTCCAGCCTCCAGAACTGTGAAAGAATAAATTTCTCTTGTTTTAAGCCATCAAGTATGTGGTAACTTGTCATGGCATCCTCAGGAAATTAATACAGATATCCATATGTGAAAAAAAAAAGAATTTTGATCCACACCTTGCACTATATACAAAATTAACTCAAAAATAGACCATAAACCTAAATTAAAACCTAAAACTATAAAACTTCTACCAAAAGAGATAGGGGAAAAAATCTTTACAACCTTGGGTTAAGCAAAGATTTCTTAGATATGACACCAAAAGCACGATCCACAAATCAAACATCAATAAACCAAAATGAAGAACATTTGCTCTTTGAAAGACAATGTTAAGAGAATGAAAAGACGAGTCACAAATTGAAAGAAAATATTTGTAAATCACAGATCTGATAAAAGACTTGTATCCAGAATTTATAAAGAACTCTCGGAATTCACAAACGACTCAATTTAAAAAGGGTGGGGCAAACAATTTGAACAGACGCTTTACGAAAAAACACGTATGGATGGCAAATAAACATATGAAAGGAAGCTCAATATCTTCGGTCATTAGGGAAATGCGAACTAAAACCACAGTGAGACCCCTGCCTGCCTACTAGAATGACTAAAATTAATAACTGGCAACACCAAGTGTTGGTGAGGATGAGGAGCAACTGTAGCTCCCATAGTCCGTTTTACAACCACTTTGGAAAACAGTTTGGCAGTTTCTTTAAAAGTCCGCAAACACCTACCCTATGACCCAGTAATCCACTCCTAGGTCTCTACCCAAGAGGAATGAAAACGTATGTCCACACAAAAACCTGTGCACAAATGTTCATAGCAGCTTTATTCACAATAGCCCCAAACTGGAAGCCACCATCTGTATCATCAACAGGTGAATGGATACACCAGCTGTGGAACACACTTAGCAGGAAAGAGAATGAACTATTGATGTAAGCAATACCTGAATCCTAAAATCACTGTGTAGAGTGGAAGAAGCCAGACCAAAAAAGAGTGTAGGTATTATGATTTATAGAAAGTTCTAGTAATCTATAGTGACAGAAAGCAGGTCAGTGGCTGTCTGGGGATCAGGGAAGGGGCAGGAGGAAGGGATTACAAAGGGCACGAGGAAACTGTGGTGGGGGGATAGATTCACTTTCCTGACTGTGGAGATGGTTTCCCAGGTGTAGACATAGGTCAGATCTGACCAAATGGTACACTTTAAGTGTGCACAGTTTACTGTAGTCAATTATACCTCATTGAGATTGTTTAAAATAAATAATGTCATATGATATATGACAGTATGATATAAACTTCAAAATAAGCTGCTGTGCTGGGGGTTGGAGGCCTTCTCTCCTGTCTTAAAAGGGGTGTCAGGAGGCAGAGCCAGGACATCTGACCCACAACCTGTGCCCTTAACTGTCGCCTGCCTCCCAGTCTGCACCAAGGATGGTTCATTTGGGGGAGTAAATGGAACTCAGATCCCTCTGGGCATAGTACAGCGCCTGGAGCCCACGAGCCCCTATGAAGCATTTGTGATGCTTCACCTTCGTCTGACTATTAGATAATGATCATGATTTTTCTTTCCTTGTCTCTGTGCCTCGGTCACTGTCAGCTCCTTGAGAACAGCCCCTAGCTCCTTTAACAGCATATTCCTACCTCAGGGCCTTTGCACAGGGTGTTTCCTCGCCCAGTGATACCATTCTGTTCACTCTTCACCAATTGATTCCCCTCATCCTTCAGCTTTCGGCTTACAAAGGTTTTCTTTGACCTGGACCCACCCACCCCAAGCCCTGCCATCTAAATTAGGTCCCTGTTATTCTCTTTCCTATACCCCACCTCATTCTTGCACATCATTTCCTTATCACAATGTGCAATTACGATTATCTGACTGTGGTCTGTCTTCACGGCTGGCCACGCCTGCTCCTGAGTTGCCAACACCGAATGTGAACTTGGGCTCCGAGTGGGCGCTCAGCAAATGTGTGTAGGACGAGCGAGGACATTCCCTGTACAGTGCCCAGTATGCTCGGGCCACAGAGCCAGCATTGAATCTCCTGGGCATTCAAGTCTGCCACGTTCCACCCAGCGGGAAAAATTCAGAGCTGACGTTAATTCAGGCCCTACATACATGATTCTTACTGAGTGAGACATCAAGACAATCTTGCCCTTTGTCGGAGCTGTGGGAGTCTGACTTACACATCAAGAGAAGCCAGTCTAAAATCAGTCACTTTTTGAAACCATCAGCTCAAGAAATTAAGGATTCTGTCAGCGTGCCCTGAATTTCTGGGCCCAGCAATTAATTCCTCCTAGATTAAAGGATTGTTGTGTTTCTGATACATTATTATGCAGAGTGGGCTTGCTGTGAATTTTAAAACTTTAACCAGAATCCTCATTAACTGGGATCTTTTATCTGTGTGCAACTTCTAGAAGAGGCCAGTGGCTAGAAAGTGAGCTGATGCATCCAAAAAAAAAAAAAAAGAACATTCCAGAGGGTGTCCTAACGCACATTCAGTCCAGGCAGCTGTCCCCCTCCTAATGGTAACAGGGCCATTTACTCCCAACACCCCAGGCTCAGGCTGCACGTCGTACATCACCCCACCGAATCCTCGCTCGCCCTATCAGTGACCACAGTTATTATCATCTCCAGTTTACAGGTGAGGAGACTATGGCTGGTGAAGGGAGGTGAAGAGGCCTGCTCAGGCCAGTGGGTGGCCCACATCTAGCTGACCTCCTGGCCCCATGCTTGACCCCACCTTCCACTGCATCCCCTTTGCCCTGGATGACAACCAAGATCACTGTGCAGAAGGATGACCCGGTCCTTTTTAGTCCACCATCCACACAAGACCCACTCTGGGGTGTGGGGGCCAGCATCCAAGGGCCACCTTGCTCCCTGGGCCCTGGGAGTAGGGAGGTCAGATGGAGCAATGACCCAGGGAACATGAGCGCCATCCTCTGGGGGCAACCACTACGGGCCAGGGCCAGGGAGGCCAGCCCCCACCCTCCATCAGGAGCCGGTTCTGTCCCCTCCCCAGAGTGGGTCCTCCTCTTGTGATACATCTGGGAACCTCAGGCAGGGTCCAGCCTGGCTGCACTCACGGTAGAACTTGAACTCAGACGCAACCCTGGAGGGGAGATTTCTGGGACTCCTGCCAGATGCTGGCTGAGGCACTCCCAAATTAGCCCAGGTCCCCCCAGCATTTTAGCCACTCCCTCTTTTTAGTTCACACATAGTGTTTGTGCACACAGCCATTTCCTCACCCCACTCCACTGGGCAGGTGGGGAACAAGAGCCCCCTAGCCCAGTGTGGGTCCCTGGAACCCTGGGATCTCCTTCTGGAAACTTCAGAAACTCTAAAGGAAATGAGTCAGGAGCTCCAGCATCCCTAAGAAAATGTCCACTTCTAGCTCCCTACACCAGAGGTAGGGAAGCAGGCGGCCCCAAGAGCAGACCCTGTCTCAGGGCTTCCTTCCTCCAGGCCCCGGGCACCAGCCTGTCCATCAGCCACATAAGCTGGGGGGCTGCTCAGCACTTCTGCCCGAGGTGGCTGGGGCTCTCTACAGCGCAGAGCAACCAATGATATTTTTCTCATTAAAATAAAAATTTAAAGGAAATTCTGACACATGCTACTACATGGATGAATCTTGAAGACATTATGCTAAGTGCAATTAGCCAGTCACGAAAGGACAAATATTATACGATCCCACTTACACGAGGTACCTAGAGTAGTCACATCCATGGAGAGAAAGAAGAGGTGGTTGCCGGGGGCCGGGGGAGGAGGGGATGGGTGTTTAATGCGTCCAGAGTTTCAGTTTGGGAAGATGAGGAGAGTTCTGGAGACCGATGGGGTGATGGTTGCACAACAGTGCGCATGTACTTAATGCCACTGAACTGTACACTTAAAAATGGTTAAAATGGTAAATTTTATATTATGTATATTTTACCACAATTTTTTTAAAAGATTAAAAAAAATCTAAAGTTTCCCTTCATCAAGCATCCTGCTGTTTGCTTTATGCCATTAAATCCTGGCAGCAATATTTGGAGGTAAATTCTTCTGTTGTCCTCATTTTATAGGTGAGAAAACCAAGACAAGGGAGGGGACATGAGCAGCCTGAGGTCACCAGGCAAGTAAGTGGGAGGGCCAGGCTGTGACCCAGGGCCTGACTGCAGGGCCTGCTGTCTCCCCACCCAGGGCCCTGGCCACAAGGAGAGCCGCCCCTCCCTGACCACTCTCCACACTTCTGCTCAGATTCTCCTGCCAGGGGGCAGCAAACGGGATCCAGATGGCGGTTCCCTGCTGACTGGGATGGGGCCAAACTTGAAACCCTTTTGCCAGGGTTTCCAAATGCATCCCAGACTCCTGGAAGAGTCTGGTGCCCTCCCACTGGGGTAGTGGGGGACAGAGAGGCAGCCAAACCTGGCCACAGGCCTGGGCAGTGACTGTTGGGGGGCAGGAGGGTGGCATCAGCCTCCAGGTATTGCCGCAGGTGCTGGAACACCTAGTTTCCTCAGATAGTGAGACCCATCTTATTCCCACCCGTATTAGTGTCCTGGGGCTGCCATAACAGAGGACCACAAACCGAGTGACTTAAACAACAGGAACTTATCATCTCCCAGTTCAGGAGGCCAGGAGTCTGAAATCAAGTGTCAGCAGGGCTGCTCCCTTCTGAGGGCCGTGAGGGAGAATCGGTTCCACTGCTCTCTCCCAGCTTCTGGTGGCCTCAGGCGTACCTTGGCTTGTCGATGGCCTCCTCTCTGTGTCTTCACATCGTCTTCCCTCTATGCATCTGTCTCTATGTCCAAATTTCCCCTTTTATAAGGACACAGTCATGTTGGATTAGGGCCCCCCCTCATGACCTCATCTTAACTTGATCTTCTGCAAAGACTATTTCTCAATAAGGCCACATCCACAGGTACCAAAGGTTAGGACTCCAACATCCTTTGGGGGGACACAATTCCATTATTAACTCTGTCCCACAATGCCATTACTCCTCTCAGCTGCCCAGGAGCCAGTAGGGAAGGTTCTGAGGGTCAGGGACATTTGCAAAGTGAAATGCTATTTCACATGCTTTCTAAGGTTTTACGGATTTATAACCATCACCCTCCGGTACCGAATGCTTGCCACGTGCCAGGCACTAGGCGTCCGTGCTCCGCAGCCTGAGCTGCAGGGCGGCTGTTATCATCCCATTTCACAGGTGAGCAACACAGCTCTCAGTTGGAGAAATGAGGCTCAGATTATCGCAGTTGCAGTAAAAGGTATTCAGGCAGAAGAAGAGGTGTGTGTGGGAGGTTATTTCTACGTCCCCCAAATCTCTAGCATCTGGTGACTCCTCTCCATTCCCTGGTGACCTCCTGTATTAGTGTCCTAGGGCTGCCCTAACAAACGACCACAGTCTTGGTGGCTGAACACAGCAGGAATATATTCTCCCACATTCCCTGGTGACCTCCTGTATTAGTGTCCTAGGGCTGCCCTAACAAACGACCACAGTCTTGGTGGCTGAACACAGCAGGAATATATTCTCCCACAGCTCTGGAGGCCAGAAGTCAGAAGTCACGATGTCAGGAGGGCCGTGCTCCGTCTGAAGGCTCTAGGAGGATCTTCCTCGCCTGTTGTGGCGGCTCCAGGCATTCCCTGGCTTATGGCTGCATCACTCCAGTTTCCGCCTCCGTCTTCACCTTCTCCACTTCTCTGTCTCTCCTCTGGTGTCATTTATAAGGACATTTGTCATCGGATTCATCGCCTACCCCAGTTATCGAGGATGATCTCATCTCAGGATCTTATTTAACTACATCTGCAAAGACCTTTTGTCCAAAACAGGACGCATTCACAGGTTGCAGGACCTGGACATATCTTTTGGGGGTCACCACTCAACCCTCCACATAGCCCCAGACACCATCCTCCAAGCTGGGCCACTGCGACCACCCCTGCCTCCCGGCCTCTGGGCCTTGCCGCCAGAGTGATCCTTCAAAAGCAGAGACCAGACCCAAGTCCCTCCCCATTAAGTCTCACGGTGACTCCCAGGGCCTCAGGAAGCAGCCCAGACTCGGCCCCCAAAGCTCCCAGGGTCCGGCCCTGCTGACCTCTCAGACTTTGGGTCTCTTTGCTCCCCACCCCCGATCCTCTTACCACACTGACCTGCCCTTGGTTCCTGCAGGAGGCCAAGCCTGCTCTTGCCTTCAGGCCTCCCCCACGCTGTTGCTGCCGGTCCCTCTACCTGGGACTCTTTCCCTGGGCTTCTCCTGGGTGACTTTTGCTCATCCACCAAGTCTCAGTTTAGATGCCCTCCCCCATGACAACCGGCCGAGTCAGGGGTCTCCTCCGAGCTCCCACAGCCCCTGGGCTCTCACTGTCATGGGTTATCGCAGTGGATTACAACGTGGGTTCACCTGTCCTCATTCTCTGGACTTCGAGCTCAGCCAGGGCAGGGCCCGCTCACCCACATCCATCTTGCTCACCACAGAATGGCCACACCCCCTGCAGCACACAGGTGGTGTCCCGCAATGTTTCGGGGTGGACGTGAAGGTCAGATGTCGCTGGATCTTTCTCTCCACCTGCCCCACCTCTTCCTAGCTTCCTCCCTCAGAGTCTTGAGGAACATTTTTTTTCTCGCCTTTAAAATCTTAAGTTCTGTTTGAACTTTTCTGTTTGTGTGTTTTACATATAATAGCTTTATTGAGATATAATTTACATACCACACAATTCATCCACTTAAAGTGTACAAGTCAATGGTTTTTAGGATATTCAGAGCTGTGCAACCATCACCACAATCAACTTGAGAACATTTTCATCATCCCAAAAAGAAATCCTATACACGTTAGCAGTCGCTTCCCATTTCCCTCCAACTGCGCCTCCTCCCCAGCCCTAGGCAACCACTCGTCTGCTTTCTGTCTCTATAGATTTCCCTATTCTGGACATTTCATAATGAAATCATACAATATGTGGCCTTTTGTGACTGGCTTCTTTCACTTAGCATGATGTTTTCGAGGTTCATCCCCCTCATAGCATGTGTCAGTACTGCATTCCTTTTTATTGCCTGAGTAATATTCCATTGTATGGATATACCACTATTTATCCATTCATTAGTTGATGGACATTTGGATGTTTCCACTTTTTGGCTATTATGAATAATGCTGCTATGAATATTTGTGTGAGAGTTTTTGTGTGGACGTAGGTTTTCATTTCTCTTGGGTATATACCTAGGAGTGGTGAATGTGTTTTTTTAAATTAAAAATAACTTACATTGTAGGGGCCGCCCGGTGGCGCAGCGGTTTAGTCCGCGCTTGGCAGCCCGGGGTTCGCGAGTTCAGATCCCGAGCGCCCGCCGACACACTGCCTGTCAGCCATGCCGTGGCGGCATCCCATATAAAGTGGAGAAAGATGGGCACGGATGTTAGCCCAGGGCCAGTCTTCCTCGGCAAAAAGGGGAAGATTGGCAACAGATGTTAGCTCAGGGCTGGTCTTCCCCACAAAAAAAAACAAACAAACAAACAAACAAAAATAACTTACATTGTAAATTACAAACATGATCCATTAGAGATCACCAAAGTGGGAAAGTAGAAACAAGAAAATATAGACACACCCACAAGCCCCACAAAGATATCTGGGGTCCAGCCCTGCAGATGTCCCTTTGCTCGCGGTTATATATATGGAGCGTGCACGGGCGGCCGTGTATGTGGGAACTGTGACAAGTCCCGACCCTCACAGAAGACAGGCTGTGTCCGGCTTCCTTTGATCCCTCGTGTGACTATCAATAAAGAACCATTCAGTACCGACTGAAAATGAAACCAGCTTTGACTTCAAAGGACAAACAGCTAAGAGTAAGAGAAAGGAGGATTTTCAGCTGCCTGGAAGCAGGGGAAAGATTTCCAAGGCACTGGAACCTCCCTGTCTTTGGCAAAAAAAAAAAAAAAAAGCATTAAAAAATGGGAGGCGAAAACCTGGGGAACCATTATATCAAGGTGGATGGATTACAAGTGATTTATTTTCTTTAAAAAATTTTTTAATGATATTATATTATTATAATGTTTTAACCCTAAAAAGATTCTAAGAAGACTTTGAGGGATTACTGATGAAAAAGAATGATTTTATAAAACTCAGCAATTCTTAAGAAAAGTGCAGCCAAAAAGGCTTTCTTGCTCCTTTATAGTTTCTTCCAAGAACCAGCTCGCTGAGACAGACCGAGCGAGCAGACAGCCGCAGACCTGAGGGGAGCTGTGAAAGTCTCGACTCCAAGGGTGACAGCTGCTCATGAGCACATAGGAAAGAACAGGTAAGAAAAGGCATTAAAGGTTCCTCTCTTCAAAACCACTGTGGGAAAAAAATGGAAATTCTTAAATTCTTAAATTCTCACGACTAGTAAGAAAAGCTGAACTTTCGTGTTTGCTTTCTTAAATATCTTGCTGCGTAAAGATTTGTTCCCAAACTATATGGTCTTTATTACGAAATAATAAAAAATAATTCTTAGAAGCATCCCTTCTTAAATAGTGATTAGTAATTCTAATATTTATGCTCAGGTGTTTTAAATAGAGTCCCACTTACTCTAAAAAGTTCCACTGAATAGAAACACATCCTTGTCTACTCAGAAGCACAGTCTAGAGGTGGCTGGATGCCTGGCACAGAAGCTGCTACTTTCTACTCCTCCACCTAGGGCAGACATTGCCAAATGGTCACAGCACTCTTTCCCACCAATCTAAAGACTATCCTTGTATCCTTGTCTATTCTTCTCAAAAGGCAACTTCTAGGAGTGGATCAGAGGGAGGCAAAAGAGAAAAAATGGTCTCATTTCTGTGCAGGTGCAAACTCAAGACGCCACCTAGTGGCAGAGCTTCCTAATTGCAGGCAGAGTTCCTAGAAAGAGGATGGGTTCCCTGCGCTAACTCGGCAAAGCCAGACAAATTGACAGTAAATGACTGATTCAGCCTAGTTTCACATAAATACAATAGCCCTCCTAGAGAAGAGTTTTGAATTTCAACATGGGTTTTCCTTGCTTTAGCCCAAGAGCTTGGCCAATAGAAGCATTTCAGGCAACAATTAGTAGCAGCAAAGGGCCTTTAGGAACCCCCAGATTCTTCCCCAATAATCTCTTTGCCAAAGACTGACCCTTCTGTCTGTCCCAGGCCTCATGTCCCCAGGCTGCCCAGATTTCTCACTCTGCAAACTACACATAACATGCTTTGGATTCAACATGGGTACTTTTTCCTGAACACAGGGCAAGGAGCTCCTTTAAACGCTCCTCATAGCTACCTACCCTGAAACAGTGCGGCCATCCCTGTTTTCCAGCGGAGAACACTGAGGCTCAGAGAGGGGAAGAACCTTGGCCAAGGTCACACAGTGAGGAATTGAACCCTCCTGGCCAAGCTGGGCCTACAGACCCTACAACATTAGCTGCATGTTGGGCCCCTTCCTGACAACAGGCCACCCTTCGTGCTGGAGGAGTCCAAGGCAGGTCAGCTGTGCTCCTGGGAACATCCCACCGGGGCTGGGCACAAGCAGCCCAGCTGGGCCAACAGGCCCCTGTCAGGAGGGAGATGGGCACAGTGCAGGGTCCCAGAGCCGATTCTGGACCTGGACTGTCCTGGCCACCTGCTCCGGGGTTCTGCAGCTAGCTGTGCGGTTTATCAACCTCCAGGGCCTCCTTTCCTGGGCAAAATACCTCTGCGTGGGCAGCTGGGATAATGCACGCGGTCTGCAGTCACAGACAAAGGCTCAGGGCTGACCCGGCAGGAAGCAGGTCACTGCTGGCCCCCCACCCCTCTGCACTCTCCTCTCCTCCTCTGGTCTCCCTGTTCTCTCAGCATCTCTGTGTCTGCCCGTGTGACTCCACTCTGAGCAGCTCTCTCTCCATCTCAGGCTCGAGCGCCCCTATGCTGACATTAGAGCTCAGTCTCTCTCTGTCTCTGACATCGTCTCTCTCTTATCTTCCATCTCTCTGTCTCTGCCTCGTCCTCTCTGTCTCCGACATTCAGTCTCTCTCTGTCTCTCCTTCTCTCCCTTTCTCTCTCTGTCTCTCTCACTCTCCTCCTCTCTGTCTCTGTCTTCCCTCTCCCTCTCTTCCTCTTCCTCCCTCCCTGGGATCTGAGGAGGACACAGCCCACTTCAGCTTCTTGTGGCTCCTGTGGCAGGTCCGTCCCTCTGGCCAGGGCCCCCATCTCCCTTATCACCTCCCTGAACAGACTCCACTCGGGTGTGTCGTGAGCAACCAGGAGCCCTGGACCAGACCTGCTGAGGACAGAGGCACAGGGTCCTTCCTGGGAGAAGAGGGAGGGGGCTGCTTCCCAGGGTACAGCTGGTTCAGAGGTCCAGCTCCTGATCCAGCCCAGGCACGAGTGGATCCTCTGCCTGCCTGGAGGTGGAAATCTGTCAAAACCTCACTCCAGCACCCAGGGGCCCTCCCAGGCTGCAGGCAATATCTACCAGAGCTGGAATTGTAAGAGCCGCCATTTTATATGTGCACACACACACACGTGTTTAATTCTTAGGGCAAAAGGTGACTATGCTATGTGTACTTGTTGGCATTAATTTTTTTCAAACTATGCAAAAGGATTCACAGTGAAAACTAACACCCCCAATCCCTCAGTTCCCCTTCCCAAAGGCAGCCAGTTACCAGTTCCTTGAGAATTCTTTTAGAGACAGTGAGTGCATGATTCAAGTATTTATGGGCATATAGTCCTGCAATTTCCTCACAAATGGCAGCATCCTTTACACACAGCTGCACTTAATTTTTTCATTTAACAACTGATCTTGGAAATTGTTTCATAATAAAACACTTAGATCTAGCTCATCTTTATATACATAAAATTCACATCCCACAAAATTCATCCTTTAACATAAACAATTCAGTGGTTTTTAGTATAGAGTTGTGCAACCATCACCTATCTAATTCTAGAACATTTTCATCATCTTAAAAAGAAATCCTATACCATTAGCAGTCACTCTCCATCCCTACCCCCCAGCCCCTGGCAACCACTAAACTACTTTCTGTCTCCATGGATTTCCCTATTCTGGACTTTTCATATAAATACAACATGTGGCCCCTTGTGTCTGGGTTCTTTCACTCAGCATAATGTTTTCAAGGTTCATCCATGCTGTAGCATGTGTCAGTACTTTGTTCCTTTTAATGGCTGACTAATATTCCACTGTATGGATATACCACATTTTGTTTATTCTCTCATTCTTTTTAATGGCAATATAGCATTTCACTGATGGATGTACCTTAATTTACCAGTCTCCTGCAATGGGAATTTAGGTTGTTTCCAGTCTTTTGCTGCTACAAATAGTGCTGCAGTTAATTTCGTGGTGTTCTTTCCAAATATATGTGTAAGAAACTTCCTCAGTGTGGAATTGCTAGGTCAAAGGAGTATACATTTTACATTTTATTACTTATTACTAACTGCATTCCAAAGAGGGTATATGTGAAGTGACATTTTCCCCACACCCTTCCTTGCCAACCCATTTTATCAAAAATTTTAAGTCCTTACCGTCAGTTTTGGAAAGTGCTATTTCACTGTGGTTTTCATTTGCATTGCTTTTCTTTTGAGTCAGGTTAAATGCCTTTTCATTCCAACTTGTCTGTTCATACTTTTGTCCATTTCTCTGTTGGTTCATTGATTAATGTTATTGATTTGTAAGAACTCTTTATATATGGAGGAAATTAGCCTTTTTACCTGATTGATATGTTGCAAATTTTTCCACAGTTAAATCACATTACTTTTTTCTGTGCAGAAATTTTTATGTACCCACATGTATCTTTTATGCCTTCTGGGATATGTATCTTTCCTAAAACTCTTAGATTACAGAAATCTATGCCTATTTATGATCCATCAGAGGAACCAGACGAATCAACAGATGGCTCCAGCACAGAATGCTGTGAGTGGGGAAGCCCAGTGGATATGTGACCCAGTCTTGGGGGTTTGGGGCCCCTTCCCAGAGGCAGGGAAGGGTGATGTCTGAGCTGAGACAGAAGGGTGAGTGTGCATTGGTGGGAAGAGGGGACAGGATAGGAAAGCCCTACGACCAGCTGGAGAGAACAGGGTGGGCTGGGAACTGAGAGATGTTTGGTGTCCAGGGTCTGGGGCAGAGGGAGGATGAGCAGGCCAGGCCACATTCAGTTCTCAACCTGAGGGCAGCAGGGAGACCGAAGGCTTCCCTCACAGGGTTACTTGGCTCCATTTGCCTTTGGGAAGATCCTAAAGTTCTGGAAGGGTCAGAGAGGAGGTGAGAGGCCACATCCCACAAGGTGGGGAGGCTGGATGGGACAGAGCTGAGGAGTGGGCAGATGGAGAGAGGATCCAGGCTTAGCCCCTCAGGGCTGGACCAGAGGGCGGGGCAGGGAGAACCTGTAGTCGAGGTGCTCATGGAGCAACCCCCATATGACTGTCCATGCACTTAAGACTCTCCAGGCCAAGCCCCAGGCTAGGAATCCATTTCTCCTGGGCCCAGTGGCTCTGTCTGCCTAACAGGGCTGCCCGGGCACAATTTATACCAGCTCTACACAGCCTAGAGGCCATCGGTCAGCCAGTGCCTGGCATGGGGGTGGGGAAGGATGGAGGAAGACCGGCTTCCCACCCTCGGGGATGTGGGAGTGGGGGCCTGAGGAGGCCAGAGCCTCTGGGGTACAGAGGGATGGATGAGGCCTGGGGCACCCTGGTTCTGCCCCTTCTGCCTGGCTCCCACAGGAGCTGAGACCAACGACCTGGGGTCCTCTCCCTGAAGCGCCCTTCTCTCTGTGTCTGTCTGCTTGTCTGTCTCTTTTTCTGTTTTTCTCTCTCTCCCTGTCTTTCCATCTGTCTCTTTCTACGTCTTTCTGGCTCACTTTGTCTCCCTCTATCTCTGGCTTGCTGGTTCTCTTTTTCTCTCTTTCTGAGTATTTCTCTATATCTCTCTGTCTCTCTCTGATTCTTTTTCTCCCCTTCCTCTCATTCTCTTCTTCCCCCTAAGAATCACTTCCTCAAAGGTGGAAACCATTCATCTTGGGGGTGTCAGGGGGGCAGACCCACATGCCAGTGGCCCAGCAGGTGCCACCTGGGCCTGGCAGGGCTGGTGGGCAGCTCCAGAATGTCTGCTCTGAGTGGCTCCCCTTGCCTGCCCTTCACACCTGCCAGATCCATCTAACCAAAGGGACTTATGGCCGCCATTCCAGAAGTGTCCAGCAGGGGGTGGCCTGCACCTCATTGGGGTTGGGAGATGGCCACCTTCCCACACAGAAGATCCTCTCACTTGGCAGACCTTGTTCCTAGACCTTTGGTCACCAAGCATCCCCCTTACCAGCCTAGAAGTTCCACTACCAATGGTTTAGGGCTTCAATGAGGAAAAAATCCTGCTAACTGACCCCCAACATTTAACAACATTCAACATATCAGTCATTAACACTCTAGTATGAACAAACCAACAGCTCCTCTCTCTATCCTCCAGCTAAGTGGATGCTCCCTAAGGAGACCTCATTAGTCCATTTTTGCAGGAGGAGAGTTGTGGAAAGAGAAGCAGAGTAAAGGACCCCAGAGAAGGCAGGGGGGGCTGAGGTGGGGGCAGAAAGGAGCGGATTTGGAGGAAGGTACAAGAGGAAGGGAAGTGGGACAAACATTGAGGAGAAGGCCTCTCATTTGTCCATTCCTTCACAGTCAACAAAGCACAGTCACAGGAAAGTCCTCAAGTCTCTCATCACCCCATTTTCCAGAGGGGAGACTGAGGCCCAGAGAGAAGGAACTCGCTCCAGATCACACAGAACATCCAGGTCTCCTAACTCCAAATACAGGCACCCTGTGCTGCCATGCTTGCTCGTGCCCCACCCTGTCACTCTGTTGTCCTCCCCCCTTCCCAAAGGTGCAGCCTCTCCTCCTGAGGATTCCTGAGGAGGGCAGGAAGGCCCTCTCAGAGCCCTAATTTACGATTTTCCGACAGCCTCCTTCCTCCCATCACTCCCTTCCAGCCCGGTCCCAGCTCCATGAGGAAGGAATGAGCTGGGGGAGAAGGGCAACTCCTCAGAGCATAAATAACTTGGCCAGGCAGCTGCAGGCTCTCTGGGTCCCTCAGTGCCCCGCCCTGGCCCAGCGGGGTGCCCCCTGCTCTGGGACAAGGGACAGCAGGGCCAGGCCTCCAGATCAAAGGCACAGAAAGCGGGCATTGTTCCCCAACCTGGAAGCGCGGGGAAGGCCCGGCCCTCCAGCCCTACCCTTTGTCTGGGCAGAAGCTTTGAAGGCCACTGGGGTTGACACGGCCCCTTCCTTTTCAGGACATCCAGGCACTGCCTGGGCTATCAGGCCTGGGCCCTGGGGGCTGCCGTCACGGGCTCTGGGCACCCTTGGCCCCTCGGGCTGCTGCCTCACCTAGAAATGGGCATGAATATGGGTACAGATGAGATGGGGCGCCTGGGCTCACACAATCTGGTGTGCAAACAGGGCTGATATCCTGGGCACCGCCGAGCCAGGGAGGCTGTCCTAAGGGACACAGGCGGAGGAAGGGGGCCCTTAGCGCAGGCCCCAGTGGGAGTTCACGGGGAGGGGAGGCTGCGACCCAGGTTGTTGGCTCAGAGGAGAGAGCATTTCCTGTTTGGACTAGGCCTGGGTGGACGTGTCAGTGACTCCACACCAGAAGGGCGCTATTTCCCAAACCCCATGGCCTGCTCCGGGAGGGGGAGCAGGAGTGTGTGTGTGCCCGAGTCCGTGTCCCTGTGTGGTCCACACGCGTGTGTGTCCATGTGTCCTCTCTCGCTGCATCAGCTCCCAGATGGGAGTCCAAATCTGAGCTGAGTTCTCTTTTTCCCCAAAGAAGCCCCCCGCGAGGCTCAGCCAGAGAAGGGCAGTGTGGCCTGGTGGGTGAGGACGCAGCCCGGTACCCATCACTCACCAGCCTGGACCTGGGGCGAGCCCCCACCTGGAGGTAATCAGGCGGCCTCCCCGGTGGCAGAGAAGGGGGCAGGAGACAATGCAGGCAAAATGCTGAGCACAGCTCCTGGCACACGGTCAGCGCTCGGGAACGGAAGCTGCTGTCGTTACTGGCGGTTGTGGTCTGGTCTTGGCAACAGAGATGATCAGCCCCCAGGGAAGAGGCCCCTCCCACAGGGACAGGCCCAGAGACCTCGAGGCAGCAGGCCCCTCTCCTCCCTGCCTCTGCAAACACTGCAACCTCAAATGACCAAGACCCAGGCCCCCACGGCATTTCCTGCCCTTCCTGCTCAGGGGGGCAAGAAGACCAGAAAACAGACTGACAGCCACCAGGAAAGTGCCCCAGGACCACCGCACGAAGACCCAAAGCGTTCACACTTTCCCAGAAGCACGGACTCTTGAGCCAGAGGGATCTTAAAAAGGTCCTGTGGTTTGTTTTTTGAGGCAAGGAAACGAGACTCAGAGAGAGGAGGTGACGAGTCCCAGGTCACACAGCTCCCAGTGGTGTCTCTGGAATTGACACCCAGGCCTATGGAGCACTCAGCCTGTGCGGTAACCACCAGGCTACACCGCCACGGGGTGTGGCTGTAGCTATAAATAAATTCCCTGGACCAGGGGATCCCAGCCTCAGCAAGAACAGGGCCCCCTCTGATGTCAAAATGTTGATAACAGCTTTTACTGAGAGTGTCCCTTGCTGGGGAAATTCCACAGTAGCCTGAAGCTCCCACGAGTTTGGTGGCGTTGGTAAAGGAACGTGTATGCCATTAATCACAGGGGCATCTCGACAGGTTGCAAACAGACATGGTGGTGCCTCCTCATTCTGAGACAGCCATCCCAGGTGTCCCCAACCCTCGCAGGCCTTCCAAGGCACTCCCCAGGACATAAGCCACTACTCAGCACTTCTCCTTCCTAAAGAGCTGCACGCCCCTCACTGTCACCTTTGGGGAGATGGTTTTTGATCCTGGCCACTTGACTGGGGCTATAGATGGGCCTGGGATCCTCTCAGGAGATGACCCCTTGGGAGTGACAAATCATCCACTGATATAGTTGTGTCACAAACAAGGGCTAACCAGAGAGGCACAAAGCTGCATTTCTTGGGGGTCAGACAGATTGCACATAGTAGGTGCCCAAAAATCACACATGGAAGAGAGGGAGGCAGCTCCTCAAGGGGGCAAAGTTGGCACCACGATGATGATCATTGGAGGAACTGGGGAGCCCTTGGGGGACCATGTGAACCAGGGGACAGTGGGTGCCAGGGCAGTACCGTGACATCTCAATCCTGCCCACACCCCCCATGAGGAATGTGCAACAAAGAGAAACTGAGGCTTGAGAGGGGCAGAACTTGGCTAAGCTAACTCAGGCAGAGGGGGCAGAGGGGGCAGAGGCAGGGTTTGAACCCAGCTCTCACTACCTGCCCCCTCAGGGGACAGGGGACAGGAGGATCAGCACATCCTCCCCCATCCGGACTCAGGCCTGGGACCCGGTGCTGCCCGGCCTGGTGAGTCCGGGAGAGGCAGGCCCAGGAATCAGAGGAAGGGGAGAGCCTTCCTGCTGGAGGGTCTCCAGCAGAGATCTTGGATCCGGACAAGCCATGGCAGGATCGGGCAGGACAGGCCCCCGGTGCACCACCAAGCTGGGCAGGGGGCTCCCCAGCCCAGGACTGCCTACTGCACCTCAATCCAGGCAGAAGGGGTGGGTAGAGACCGTCCTAGAGCTTTGGAGGGTTCCGGGTCCCCTCTAATGAGAGCTGTGGTCTCTCCCCATAAACACACACTCCTGTCACAGACACACGTGCACACAGGCATCACACACACATCACACATACCCACAATACCTGTGCACACTTGCATCACAAACACACATCACACATGCACACGCATCCACCGCACACACCCATCGTGTGCACACACACTTGCATACACCTTTGTGGGACTCACAGCCCTCTCCCCAGAAGCTCATCTATGTACCCCAGGCAAAGAAACTCCACTCCAAGGCAATCCTTACCTTGTACAGATGGGGAAACCAAGGCCCAGATCGATATGCTGTCTGCTCTCTTGCCTAACTGCACTTAAGAGCTAAAAATCAGGAGATCTGCGTTCAAATCCTGACTCTTCCAACCACTGATGGAGTGCTTTAGGTAGATGACCTCTCCTCTCTGTGCCTCACTTTCTCCATCTGTAAAATGGATAAGAGTGGACACTGACCTTATGGGGTCAGCCCAGGTCTTCTCCTCCCAGGGGGACTAGACAAGTGCCTGGGCCTCAGTCGTCTTCTCTGTAAAACGGGGATAATTGTTCCCACCTTGCCCAAAGTGGTTTAAAGATTAAACCAAGACAGGATGTGAATCCCAGGTGAGGTGCCCTGCACTCAGTGGCGCTCACTGCTCAGAAACCCTTTGTTGCACGGATGGACGGATCTCGTGTGCCTCGGGAACGGGATCCCCGAGAGGGGATGAGGCCCCCGCATCGTTAGCTCAGACGTGGCAGGTTTGGGTCCTGGCTGCTTCCGAGACCATGGCCCCGGCCTCAGTTCCCCAGTCTGCAACACGTGGGAGGGCACCTCGGAACTGGCCCCCCGCTCCCAAAAGGGCCACGCGGCGCAGGGCGCCAGGCTCAGGTGGGCACCTGGCAGGCCTCCTGGCGGGGGCGCCCGGCCCCCCGGGGCTCCTTCCGGGTTGGCAGCTGCGGCGCAGGGGGCGGGGGGCCGCGCCGAGGGGCCGGGCGAGGCCGGGAACGCGCGCCCCCGCCCCGCGCCCGCCCTCCCGCCGCGGCGCTGGGAACCGGGATCCGCGCGTCCGGGGCTGCTGGCGGCGCGGGCGGGCGGGCGGGCCGGCGGGGACGGCAGGCTGGGGGCGGCGACGGCGAGGGGCCGCGCGCGGAGGGCGCCGGGCGCAGCATGGGCGGCCCGCGGGCCTGGGCGCTGCTCTGCCTCGGGCTCCTGCTCCCGGGAGGCAGCGCCGCGTGGAGCGTCGGGGGAGCCCAGTTCTCCGGGCGCAGGTAAGGGCTGCCCCCCACCGCCTCTGTGTCCTGCCAGCCCGGGTTGGGAGCCGGGACTCCAGGCACCCCCCAACCTCCGTGCAAGCCCGGGATTGGGAAAGGAACCCAGTCCTCCAGCGCAGTGCCAGCCTGGGTGGGGGCAGGGACCCTGGGCCACCCCGCTATCTGGCAGAGGTTCCCGGCAGTGCAGGGGGTCCCCTACTCCAGGTGTCTGGAGCCGGCAACCTCTGACAGCCTCCTCCACCCCACCACCACTTCATCCCCAGAGCCCCAGAGGAGGAGGAAGGAGCACAACGAGGGAGAAGCCCCCCCAGGTCTTCCGTCGCTCTAGCCCAAGGGCCCCCCTCCCTGTACGTAGGAAAAGCCCAGGACACCCCCTAGCCGACACTCCGGGGACCCCTCTCCCTTTGCCCTGCTCCTGGCTTTTTTTAGTACCCCGGGCTATTTATTTCCCTCGGAGGAAGACTGGGGTGGAGTTTCGCAGCCCGTGGGTCAGTGTCGTGCCCCCAGGGACCTGGCATTTTGGTCAGATATGGGAAGGGATTCTCGTCTTCCTGTCGCTCTCTTGGGAGCTGGGAACAGTCTCTCTTCTGCTGTTTCTGGAGCATCTTCTAGTACCCGCGAGGGGGCCCTTCAAGGACTGAATGAGGTAGGGAGCACTGTCCCCATTCAGCAGATGAGCAAACTGAGGCCCCAGAGACTTAACATAAGCTTCTAGGTTCATGGGCCCTTAATAGAAGAGCTGGGACTCAAATCTGTGTCTTTCTGGCTTTGATGACAGTGTTTGAACCTGCCCCAACCCCTGTCCTGGCTGCAGCCTCTACCCCTCTCCAGGGCCAGCCGCAGACAATACGGAGTAACCAGGCCTCTCCAGGGCTTTTCATCCCATTCAAAGGCCTGCCTGGTCCCACCCTCTACGGCCTCAATTCTTTCATTCTTTTCAGAAATTCCCCTTTCCCAGTGGTCAGGGGCCAGCGTGCCCCGCTGGGCTGGCAAGAGCAGGTGACATGGGCGGGGCTGGAGGGCAGAGGTGGCCGAGGCATCAGAGACCAGAAGGGCTGTTGTCTGAGATAGGGACTGGCGTGTGGCAGATGTCACAGCCACCACCTACCGCATGCTCACCACAGCTGACCTGGGCTGGGCATTTTACCTGCATCCACAGCCTCCAGAATCTTCCCGACTGCCGTGGGAGGCATGCATTTTTGTGGTCCCCGTTTCATAGAAGAGGAAGCTGAGCCTCAGAGAGGGGACATGACCTGCCCAGGGTGTGGATGTGAGCCCTCAGGATCCCAAAGACTCTGAACTCGGAATTCCCAGCATCAGGCTCACATGGAGGGTTGAGACGGCTTCAGGTCCAGACTGCCCTCCAGCCAGTCCAGGGCAGGGCCCCCTAGCCTGGGCTACTGGCCCCCACGGCTTCCTGGGTGGGAAGGTGGGAGAAGGATGGTGGCTATGGGCTGGTACCTGGGGGTCACTGGGGATTGTCACCCCATCTGTTAAGAGAAGGCTCACAGTGGCCTGAGCATCACAAAAGCCCTGTGGGCAGTGCTGTTGCTCCCATTGTGTAGATAAGAAGACTGAGACCCAAAGAGGAAAAGTGGCACCTCAGCCCAGGCCAGCCAGTTTCCAAATCCAGTGTCCTTTTCACCCCAGCAGAGGTGGTCACTTGTGGGTCTGGGAGGGGTTTGCAGGTTGTGGTTAGGGGTTAGAGGCTCTGGCCCTGGCTCTGTCACCCACTTGATGTGTGACCTCAGGCAGGTCACTTCACAGCCCTGGGTCTCAGTTTCCTCGCTGTTTCCCTCTTTCCTCCCTTCGTGCCCTGCTCACCGGCCTGTTCTGAGGGTGGATGGTGTCCCATTGGAAGTACCAGTGTGGGACCTGACAAACAGTGGTTCCTGTGTCACCATTAGGTGGAGGAAGGGACCCCTAGCCGGAGGAATCTGTGGACCTCAGCTGCCAGGACTTCCGCTTGTGGCCCCGTCCCAGCATCATTGGAGACAGCATGGGGATGTCACACCCCATCAGCCCTCCCTCCACCCCCAGCCCAGCGCCCCAGGCACCCCTTGGCAGCCAAGGGACCAGTGGCAGAAAAGAGGCTTTGTGCCTGGGGAGGGGGAGGCCCGGGAAGGCATCCAAGGGGCCGCCCCCAGCCCCAGGAATGTAGTGAGACTTTGAGACCCCCTGAACCAGGGTGCCTGGGGGCTGTACAGAGCTGCCTCGGCTCGCCCCTGCCCCTGTCCACCCTCCAATCCTGCACCTCCGTGGTCCCTCCCAGCCTGAATCCCCGTTTCCTTCAATGACCCGTTTGAGCGCTGTGGCTCTAGAGTTGAAGCCGTCACTGGTGTCCTGGCCCAGGCCTCTTCCCTCTGTGGGACTGGCGTCCTTTGGGCAAATCCTAGGATCAGTGAAGAGGAGAGAATTCTCTTCCCCAGGCCCTCTCTTGGGAGCTCAAATCCCAGCTCTATGCCCATATGGGTGACCTGGGCAGGTGATTTCTCTCAGAGCCTCAGTTTCCCCCTTTGTAAAATGCAGAGTCTGACAGTTCCTATCCTGCAGTCAAGGGGAGAACCTCATGTGGAAGATACTGGGCTGGTGTCCCTCGGGGAAGCCCCTGGACCACAGCTGTGGGGTGAGGGGCCCGTGTCACAGTCCAGGAACGAGAATTACCAATAGCTGTTAGCACTGTGCTAAGCAGGTTGTGTGAAGCCTTCTTGGGCAAAAGAGATTCTGCTGTCCCCCTTTGTAGATGGACAAAGTGAGGCCCAGAGAGGGTCAGGCCTTGTCCAAGGTCACTGAGTTAGGAAGCAGCAGAGCTAGGACTGGAACTTCACCCCCAAAGTAGGGTTCTGGCCTAGTCACCCCACCCCCAGCCCGTATGTCTCTTTTCTTTCCTTTCCTCTCCTTTTCATAACGGCCCTTGGCCCCCAGCCCGCTTGGCTGCCTCCTGCAATTAGCCCCTATCACTGTTCCGGATCACAGCCCCGGGCCCGCAGAGACAAAGTCCCCTGGGCCCCCTGTGGCAGGGAGTGGAGGGCAGGTGGGGGGGCCCTAGTGTGGGCAGCCAGTGCCAGGCTGAGCTGGTCTGGCCTGTTTTCTCTCCTTCCGGCGGCCTCTGGGGGCCCGGGAGGTGCTGAGTGGGCAGAAGTGGCAGGCCCAGGAGGGAAGTGCTGCTCCTCCCAGCCCCTGCCCTAGCCCCATCCCACAGGAGGTGGCTCAGCCTCACAGGCTTCTTGGGCAGCTTATCACCAACCACAAGCCGGGAAAGGAAGCCCCCAGGGGCAGCAGGGTGGAGGCGGGGCTTCCAAGTCCTGCACCCATCTCTGGGAACCTGGGTCTTGGCTCCTCTGCCCAGGGCCGCTGTCTGTTCTCAGTCGTTCAGCCATTCAGCAAACCTCCCTGAGCACCCTCGGGCTGAGCCCCATCCTGGCTTGGTCCCTGCCAGTGCCGTCCCCAAGCATCTGTTGGGGAGGAAAAGCTATGGGCTGTTATTAGGGGCTGAGGGAGGGCCCTGGAGGTGCCCTACCCCACCTGGGGCCTCAGGACTGAGACCTAAAGAATGAAGTGGAGTTCCAGGCAGAGGGAATCTCATATGCAAAGATGGGGGGCGGGCAGGAAGGTTGAAGCGGGGCAGCATGAGTGTTCTTGTGGGGAAAGGCGAGCAGCACGCGGGACAGGGCGGTCAAGGCTCGCAGGGCGATGGGGAGCCGGCGTGGCTGCGGACTCCAGTCCAGCAGTGGCAACTGTAGGTCTGTGCTTTAGAAAGAGCTCCTGCTGCCCCTGGAAAGTGGACAGAGAGGTGAGAAGGCGGCGGGACCAGACCAGGACCCTGCGGAGGAGCTCGAGCTTATCCCGGGGGCAGCGGAGCTGGGGGCCTTCAAGGCCAGGGTGGGGCGGGGCGTGGTTACTGGTGACCCCCCAGGTGGAGGGGTGAGGAGCTGACCTTGAACCCTACCTGGCCTGAGTGTCCCCTCTAGTCTAGCCGGCCACCGCTCCATGTCTCCTAAGCGGGGGTTCAAGCAAACTCCAGTTCCCGGGAAATAAACCAGGGAGCCAGGCAGCAACCCACGTGGGGGAGATTTTAATTAAGGAAGAAGAAGAAAATCATTTTCTTTAGCTCCCTGCTGGTAAGAAGAGAGACAGCTCGGGCAATTGTGGGCAGTCACAGGCTTACCTCCCCCAGACCAGGTCAGGGGCTGGGCAAGGGGGTGTGTGCGCACATGTGTGTGTAAGGGTGCACAGCCCTGTGTCTGCAGGTGTGGACCCGAGTGCAGGGAGGACAGCATTTCTGTGGCTTTGTGTCCTGCCATATTGCCTCGGTCTGATTGTGTGCTTGAGTGCATGTGTATGTGTGTGCTTGTGTGGGTCTGTGTGTGTGCACATGGGCACAGGTGTGTCCAAGAGTTGTTTGCACATGTGCTTGAGTGTGACCATGTGCATGTGAGTGTGTGCTCACTGTGTGTGCATAGTGATGTGTGTGCGTGCATTTGTGTGTGTGTGTGTTGTGTGTGTGTCTGCACACTGGTGTGGAGTTTTCATTTCCTGTCCAGGGCCCCCCTCCTGGGTCTGGACAGCTCTGACTGTCCTCTGCCCAGGTTGCTCCCTCCCTCCTCTCTTCCCTCTCAGAGCCCCTTGGCCAGCCTGGGGGACATCACACAGGCTATGGGGACACCCCTAAACCCCCCTGAAATCGTACCCCAAGTTTTATGCATTTTTCTGAGGAGGAGGCACAACTCACATCAATTTCCCAAAGGGGCTTATGGCCCCCTCAAACAAAACCCCGACAGGTTCAAAACCACAGCTCTAGAGCCCCAGAGACTCTAAAGGGTGGGGGGCCTTTTTGAAATGTATCTTTTTAAACTTGTAAAATCCCCACTTGCTCCTTAGAAGAAACATTTCCAGCCTAAAGTTAGAGTGCAGGCTCTGGGGTCAGACGGACCTGAATTCCAACTGTGACTATGTTGCTTATCCTGGGGGCCCGGGAGAGCCAGTCTTCCCACCTGTAAAGTGGCTCATAATTGGGTGTGTGGAGGGCCCTGGGCACAGCTCCTGGCAGGCAGCAAGCTTGAGGACGGGAGGCTGCTGTTAGCTCAAGAGACAGAGGGAGTGGAAAGCTCCACCCGGCCCCCAGAGGCAGCAAGTTGATGTGAGCGTGTGATTTTTCCTAACTTTATGCGCACATAGCTATATATGTGCATCGTGTATAAATAGTCTTTTGGCTTTCTCTTCCTTTCTTATTTTAATAGAAATGCGGTCTTTCCCTATTGGTCTGCACATGCTTTTTCCCTGTCACCAGGCCCGGCAGTCTACACATGGGGACCTTGTGCTCTGCCACAGCATCTGGTTCCCCGTGTCTAGTGGTCTCATTTAGGCTGTTCCCAGTTTTTCACTGTTCCCGATGGTTCTGTAACAAGCACCTGTCACCTTTGCTGTGGGGTGGCTGGCCAAGGGCTCTTGAGCTCCTGCCCTGTCACTGGGCCACACAGAGCCATCCCTTCTCCTGGCTTTCCCACCTCCATGCCTTTGGCTGTCTGCTCCTCCTGGACTGATTCTGTGAAGGGACTTCCCTAGGGTCCCATAGCGAGTTAGTCCACTGGTCCCAGCCAAGGACATTCTCCTTCTGTGGTGGGGGCAGGGCAGCAGCTGGGGGGCCTGGACTTCGGAGGTGGCAGGCACCTCTGTAATGGCCGGGACATTCCAGGTGTTCAGCGGCCCTCAGCCCTGCATGGGGTCACAATTTTTTTGCTGGGGCTGGGAAAGGAGGGCCGTTTCAGGTGACCCTTCTCAGCCCGAGCCTCCCACCCCACCAGACTTTCCTTTGTGGCCTCGAGCCCAGGGTCAGCAGGTTCCCAGGCTGGGGCCTTCACAGAGCCACGGACCGTGGCTCAAGAGATGGGGAGGAGACTAGAGCTGAGGCCTCTGGGATGGAGTCAGGGGCCAGACTGGGCCATCCACATTCCTAGGTTTAAATCTAGCTCCACCACGCACCAGCTCTGTGACATGAGCAGTTGTCTTGCCCTCTCTGAGCCTCAGTTTACACGTCTATAAAATGGGGGGGGGGTGCCTTCCTGGCTCACTGTGAGAAGATGCACACAGTCAGTGCTTAATATATGCAGCACAATATGATTATTAGTTGGCATCTGGAGAAGTCAGTCCTTCATGCTTGAGACATCGATTGTTCATCCCGGCTGTCACACAGAGGGGACACAAGGATAAATAAGACAGGACCTCTCCCTCGCATGCCAGGGGAGGGAGGGGGCAGACACGAATCACCAGCTTAATTCAACGTGACAAGTATACAAATTGGTGCGGATCCAGGGCAGGGAACCATCAGTTCTGCTCCGATGGGAGTGGGGGTGAAAAAGGACAGGGGGAGAGGTGACAGCACAGCCGGGCTTTCAAGGTAGAAGGTGTCAAGTGGAGAAGTGGAGGACGGGTGCTCCAGGCAGAGGGCCCAGCAGAGCAAAGGCTGGGGGGTGAGGGATCCAGGTGTGGGCGCGGGAGATCTGGAGTGCTGAGGGTTGGGGGAAGCAAGGGAGGGAGACGGCCAGGTTTCTGTTTTATGACGCTCCCTCCAGGGAGAGACGGAGGGCCAAGACAGAGGGGCCACTGCTGTGGTCCAGATGGGAGGCAGGAGGCAGTGGTGACCCAGACGTCAGGGTTGGAGAGAAGAGACATTGAGGAGGAGAGCCCCCCGGTGGAGACGCCCTGCTTCCATCTTGCCCCCCGCAGCTCATTCCCTGAGACCTCCCGAGAGCCCCCAGCACTGCCACCCCCTCTAGGGCTGTGGAATTCACTCCTCAGCACAGTGGCACAGACTCCCGCCGGGGCCCAAAGGACTGGAAGAGCTCAGGGGTCTCTCTGCCTGGAGACTCGGGCTCCTGGAGAGAATCCAGACCTCCTCACCTGTCCTCCCTGGGTCCTGAGCAGGGGGCTGCGCATTGCACCTGAGCTTCCTCTTTTTGGATCTGTTTCAGGAACTGGTGCTCCTATGTGGTGACCCGCACCATCTCGTGCCACGTGCAGAATGGCACCTACCTTCAGCGAGTGCTGCAGAATTGCCCCTGGCCCATGAGCTGCCC
Organism: Tapirus indicus; assembly: GCA_031878705.1. Taxonomy (NCBI): domain Eukaryota; kingdom Metazoa; phylum Chordata; class Mammalia; order Perissodactyla; family Tapiridae; genus Tapirus; species Tapirus indicus. Next base: position 23,040,483 of record CM062938.1, read on the forward strand.
GGGGAACAGGTGAGTGAGACCCTGGTGGAGAAGGAGCGATGGCATTGCAGGTGGAGGCGCACCCTGGGCGAAGGCCTGGCAGTGGGACTGCATCGGGAGTGCAGGGGAAGGCGAGGCCCCCAGGGGTGGGTGGAGCAAAGGGAGCATTGGCCCTGTGCCCATTCTCAGCACCTCCCCTTGTACTCTTGGGGCAACCTGGAGGGCTTCCTGGGGGAGAGATTCCACCGTTCACCCACATGCCTTCACTCAGTAAGCATGCAGGGGCTTCCTGTCCAGTTGGTATCTAGATCCCCCCAGCTGGGGGGGTTGGGAGGGAGTGGAAAGGCTGAACCCCAGAATGCAGGAGGAGAGAGGCTCCAGAGGGGCCTGGAGGGGGCAGAGGACCCTGGAGGCTCTGGGTTTGTCCCCACAGACTGTGGGAGAGGCGGCGGAAGACCCTGTCTGAGCTCGGCCCCCCGGGCACTCTTTCAGCTACAGAACCGTGGTGAGACCCACATATAAGGTGATGTACAAGACGGTGACCACCCGTGAGTGGAGGTGCTGCCCGGGGCACTCGGGGGCGAGCTGTGAGGAAGGTAGGACTGCCCTGAGGTGCGGGCCAGGTGCCTCCCCTTGGGTGTGTGGGAGGGAGCTGTAAATCGTTGCTGAGTCGGCAGATGCTGCAGTGCACGGCGCCATGCACCCCGGGGTCTGCTGCAGAGAGGTGCTGGCGAGGTGTGGCTCAGACCCAGTTGGTGCCCCTGGTGTTGACTGCCTGCCTCTTGGGGGACTCTCAGGACCCCTGGAGGAATTTCACACCTGCTGTGTAGCTCATGGCGTTAAGTCAAACCGTCCCAAGCCTTTCCTCCAAACTTGGAGAAAACCCCTCAGGACACTGATCTGATAATAGATGGGTCAGGGGGTCAGCAAGGTTGCAATGGTTATACCCATCCTGCAGGAAACCGAGGCTCAGGAAGGTGATGGGTGCACAGTTCCTAAGTGGCAGTCCGGAGTCGAACCCCAATCTACCCGGCTGCCCCCCAGGCCTCAGGAACAGGAGGACTCCCCTGGGCGCTGCGCTGTGGTGTCCCAGACAGAGGGACCCTGCTCACCCCACCCCTCTTCTCTGTGTGCACTGTGGGTGGCGCAGGGCTGAGAACCCAGCAGGGGCACAGAGGAGGGAGCTGGGGCCTCCCTGGAACCTGGCCACACGGTTGCTCAGAGAGCCCTCTCCTCTGGGGCACCTGCCTCTCTGCTGAGCGTTCTGGGTCGCTCCCATCCTCACTGCCCGGCTAAACCCAGGGAGAGGAAGGTTTCTGGACACCGAGGGCTGTGTTCCCACGAGTGGCCCTAAAGAGGATGGCCTGACCTAGAGCCAGCCTGAGAACCAGGCTTGTAGGCACCTCAGTGGAGAGAGGCGTTCAGGGCCCCCAAAGCAGCACGTTACTGTGAAGATCAGCCGCGAGACGTATTCTGATTCCAGAAATGTGAGCGTGTGAAACCCGGCCTCCGAATCAAGGGCCTGTGATGCTAACGGAAGTCACCATTCCTAGGGGCTTCTTGAGAGATTTACACATTTCACCTCCCTGGGACCCCACCACAGCCCCGGTTCACAGAGGGGGCAACAGAGGCCCAGAGTCACATGGGATGGGGGGCAGAGCTCACTACAAAATGGGACAGGGAGGGGGCCTGGCGGGTTTCCATGTGGCGTCGGGGAGTCCCCAACAGAGCGGGACACCCAGAGGGAGAAGAGAGCCACCCGACGCCCAGCAGGGGCCCTGCACAGAGAGGCAGCATTGAAGGCTGGTGTGGGAGGGTGGGAGGGGCAGACCTGAAGGGGAACCACGCAGCACCCTCCCCTCCCTGCTGGGAAGAAGAGGGGAAGACGGAAGGCCCCCAGGGGCAGGAGGAGAGCCAGCCAGGAGGGGCTGCTGCCAAAGAGGCCACAGAGGAGCTGGGGGTGGGGAGAGCGAGTCCCCAGGGTGTGGGGGCTGCCTGCTCCTGGAGGGCCTGTCCGGACAAAGGCCACTCTGTCCCTGGCTTCCCTCCCAAGGGCAGACCTTCCTGGGTCTGTGGGGCCGTCATGGAGCGGATGAGGGAAGAGGACAGGTTGGGGCAGCGCCCATGCCCTTGAGTCCAGCAGCTGGAGGCCGAGTGTCCAGGAGCCAGGATAGGGCTGGGGGCTCTGCCGATGGCAGGCTTGGGGTGCGAGACGGGGGCTGGGCAGGCCAACCCTGACATCTGCCAACTCCCTCTGCGGGGCCTTCAGGTCCCAGTCTGAGGACGGGGGTATCCTGCCACACACCAGCTGCGTGGCCTTGGGCCGGGGACTCCTGGTGAGTTGTGCAAGTCATTGTGCAAGGGCACCGGTCTGGGGGGTGGGGAGGCTGTAGTTCAGGTGGCACTCAACTCACGCCCACTCGGATGGAGCGGCGCCTTCTCTGAAGGGCACCTCGCTGCTGTGTGCGCCTGCGGCGGCCTGGGGCGCCCCACGTTGAGGGTCAGCGTCCTCACCTGTGAAACGGGCGGGGTAATGGTCAGCCTCCCAGGGGTGTTGCGTGGATGGAATGAAGCAGGAGAGACCCTGCGGGTGGTGTGGCCACCCACGGTGGGCACTCTCTGATGGCTGATGGGATGGAAAGGCCTCTCCCCACCCACAGGGTCTGAGCTGAGAAAAGGGATGCCCAGGCCTGGATATTCTGGAAAACTCCTCCACTGGGGCCCTGGGAATGGGGGGTGGAGAAGCACGGGGACATTGCTGGCCCATCCCGGGCCCTGCCCTTCCTGTGACGGCCGGGTTTAGGCCAGCCTCCCCCAGCTGTTTCCCCTGCTAGTGACCACCCTTGTGGTCTGCCCAGTGCTGTGACATGACCCTGGGGCCATAGATCTGCGTCACCAGGGCGACAGGGCCCAGAGCACTCCTGGGGTGAGCTGAAGGAGGAGAGGCAACACTCATCATCCCAGAATCCAGCCCTGGATCAGCTGCGCTCTGCTGTGTGACCTGGGACAAGTCACTTCACCTCTCTGAACCTCATCTCTATTTGGAAGCCACCTGGGATTGACAAGTGCCCACCTCGTGCCGTATTGTGAGGACTGGAGACTCATGCCTTACACATAGTAGATGCTCGATAAATGTCTTGCTCTCCCCTTCAGTCCCCTGTGCTGGGGACTCTGTGGTGGCTCTCAGGGACCTCCGTGCCTCCCGCCTCTGAGACCCTCCTTCTCAGTCAGCTGCTCAGCAAACAGGCCTCCGGTCTCCGGGCTTGACATTCGTGAGGCCGGCAGACTTCATGGCTCTTAGCCCTGGTTTTCCCGTCTGCAGAATGGGAGCGTTCAGTCTGTGATGATGAGCGAGGATGGTCTCCTTCCCGTTCGTGACAACCTTTGAGAAAGAGGCTAGAACGGGCCTCATTTTACAGATGGGAAACTGAGGCTCAGAGAGGCAAAGAGCCTGGCCTGGGCTCACTCAGACGGAGAGCCAGGACTGGGACCTGCCTGACCAAGCTTCTGTCACTGCCTCCAGGCCTTGGGACATGGGCCCTGAGCAGCCTGGGCTGGTGGGTTCTGTTGAGAGCTGAGCTGCTGTGGCCACCATGTCACCCTGCCTCTGGGGGCTCCCTGCAGACAGATCTCTCGCCCGTCAGCCGCATTGTCCAGATGATGAAAGTGTGGCTCGGAGAGGGTGTGGGTCTCACACAAGGTCACACAGCAAGTAAGCATCGTTACCGGGATTCTCCCGAGGGCTCTGGCCTGAGGTCTGCGGTATCCCCCTGCCTCAGACCCTCCTGCAGTAATAGTGACAAGAGTGAGGAAAGCTGCCACCATCCTCTCTGTCCATGCCAGGTACTGTGACTTGTACCCACCTGCATCATGCCATCTTGTCATCCTGTCACAGTACAGAAGGTCCAAATGTGGAAACTGAGGCTGGGAGAGGGTCTTGCTCAGAATCACAGCCGAATTCAAAGCCCCTCGGTCTGACCCAGAGCTGGGATCTTTCCTCTGCAGTAGCGCTGGCTGAGGGCCTCCAGAGGGAGCGAGTTCAGACGCTGGGGCACAGTGAGGCTGGCAGAAGCCAGTCTCAGCTCCAGCCCCTCTCAGATGGACAGACAGAGGAGCTGGGGGCTCCCTTGCCGCCTTCTCCTCTTGCGCCCCCTAGAGCCAGGCTGCCTCTGTTTCCCCCTCACTGTCTCCACTGTCCTCAGCGCGCATGTCCCTTCCCCATCTGTAGATCCCCACCGCCTTTATCTTCCATGATGGTGGACCAGCAAGAGAAGTTTGCCCCAAGGTCGCACAGCAAAACAGCTTAAGAGCAGACTCAAGCTTCCAGCCCGGGCCCTTCCTGGGCGCTTGGCCTCTAGGGCTGGGCCCTTCTTGCACACATCTTTCTCGCTCTAATCAGATGCCAGTTTTGGAGCCAAGCCTGTGGTTTACTTAGCAGATTCAGAGTCCTGGAGGCAGTGGCTGCCCCCTCTGCCTGCGACCTTATGGGGCCCCCACCCTGTTATCACTGCCCCATCTCTCCAGTGCCTGGCACAGGCCTGGTATAAAGGGGGTTCACAGGAAATGAATGGGAACCTCATCTTACCCGAAGAGGGGGCCAGGCTGGACACAGACAGGCCTCCCAGAGGCCTGCCAGAGGATTCCTGGAGCTCCCGGCCGGCCGCAGCCCTGACCTCCATCCCGGCTCAGGCCAACAGCAGCAAATATTTACATTTGCCAAGTAAATTCCCAGGAGGAGCCCTGGGTAAGGGCCCAGGAGGCTGCACCCCTGTGGCTTGTGGTCACAGGACCCAGCAGACCCACCACCACAGAGGTGGCTTGTGAACGAGAAACCCCCTCTCCTGGCACCTCTCCTTGGAGAGAAAGTCAGAAATGGAGTCCAAGGACACCCCCAACTTCTCACACCCTCATTTCCAGCTTAGCTTAGGGCAGGATTTGAATTCCAACTCTGCCCCCCCGCCCCCCACCCCCCCGCACCACGTGGACAGGCAGCCTGTCCTCTCTGGCCCCCAGTGTTCTCATGAGGAGCTGATGAGAAGGGGCATGGAGGTTTTTTGGCTCAGCCCCCAGCACTAAGCAGAGGGAAGGGGTGCCGCTTATGGGGGCCCAGGGCTAGAAACTACAGCTGGCACTGGCCTTGTGCAGGTCAAGACAGGGAGTGATGAGAGCTTTGGGGGAGCGGGGACTTTGGTGGGTTCCCTAGTCTGTCTGGGAAGGCTTCCTGGAGGAGGTGACATGGGAGCAGCAGCTGTGGGGATGGGGGTGGGGAGGCAGTGTGTGTGTGTGTGTGTATGTGTGTAGGGCTGGCGGGGACCTCCCAGGTGGTGGGAAGTAGCCCACAGTCAGGATCCCAGAATGGAGCTGGGTTTTAGGTCCTGGAGCTCCTGGGAGGGTGAGGTGGGGGCTGGGGAGGCCCTTCAGGAGGGACCACCAGGCCGGGGTGAAGGGAGCTCTCAGCCCACTGGGGCCTGCTCCCGCGGCCCTGGCCCAGCACCAGTGGGAGGGACATGGCATTTTTCTCCTACAGGAGACCTCCCCCAACCCATGGCTCTTTGCCTACTAGAATTTTGTGTGGTATAGGTCCATTTTACAACCTGGTTTGTTCCTTAAACTATTTCTATCTGTTTTTCAGAATTTGGGGGATAATTTTTGTGAATCCTGAATCCAAAGCCAACCTTTTCTGGGTTTGGGGACAGTTTTGTCATTTCTTTAAACTTTTTTTTTTTTTAATTTTAACTTGCAATTACTTTGAGCCAGTTATGTCTGCGCTGCTGGTCCGGCCACGTTTTCATTAGTTTTTCTAGTTTCTCTCTGGCTCCCCGGTGAAATGTCTGAAAGCAAATTGGTTGAAAAAGAATTTCCAACCACAAGTTCACAGATTAATAACTCGGGGACACTGGAGTGTGACAGTAGAACATTTATGCTCATTTTCAAGACAGTCGTGTCTACCGTCCACATTATTTTGCCTTTCATTTTGTTTGCTTACTTTAAATTCATTTTCAGCCAGCGATTCACGCGTCCACCAACAAAAAGTTTATCGAGGCTGCTGAGGCCCTACTGTGCGCTGGACACTTTTCCAGACTGTGCGAAACAGACACGGTCCTTGCCCTGGTGGGGCTCGTGGTCCAGCCGGGGGGACAGACGGTCGACAGGAGACTGGGAAACCAGCACAGAAAACGACATGTTAGAGGGTGGAAAGTGCCAGAGGAAAAAAGAAAATGATGGCAGGATGCTGGGTGGGCGGGCAGGGCAGATGCTCTGCCAAAGCTTCATCCCAGACAAAACTGAAACCTCCACGGGGTTGGAGGGACAGCTGCTGCTTTTGGGTGACTTCCTGAAAAGGGTAACAAAATGGCCTTTTCCATCTTCGCCTGGGAGCAAAGAGGATGAGGAAGGTTTAGTGCGGCCATTCTTCTCAGGAGCCAGCAGGAAGGAGCCTCTCTGCCTCTACCCCATGGGGCTTGAGGGCCGGCTCGAGGTGCCAGGTGGCCCAGGAGAGAGGAGCTCGGGCCCTGGGTTCAAGTCCAGGCTCTGGCCTTCGGGTGGACGACCATGGGCCAGTCGCTTCACCTGTCTGCCTCCTTCTCCCCCAAGGGGAGATATTCATACTCACCCGTCCATTTATGTGAGCATGGGGGACAGAGGCGTGGTGATACCAAGCTGGTTTCCCCATCTGTAAGGTGGAGGTGAAACTGGCGCCCACTCCCAGGGTTTTGTGAGGAGAACGAGCTAAGACTGTGTATGTGAAGTGCTTAGAGTGTGCCGGGCCCAGAGTAAGTGCTAAGCAAGTGTTTAGCGTTATTATTATTACCTGCCTTGTAGGATCGAGATGTAAAGCGCTTAGCAGTGGGCATGGTCACGGTGGCATCCCCCCGCCCACAGAGCCCCTGCCCCCTGCCCCAGTCCTGGGCTGCCAACCCACCTTCCTCCGCTCTGGGTGAGATTTACCCCATGCCAGGGTGAATCACAGGCCCCCGGGGAGGGTGTGCTGGGGAGGCAGGCCCAGCCTGAGCGAAGGCCCCGTGGTGGGACCCGGAGCAGGGTCTGGCAGCCTCCCCACTGGGGGCCGGCCAGAGGGACCCGTCTGGTTTGAATTCCCGGCGCCTCTCACTCCCTGCACTAACCCGCAGCCTGGCTCTGAGCTGCCAGGCCCTCGCCTTATTTGGATCTTGTCTCCACCCAGACGACACTTCGTGACCTTAAAAGGCAGGCCTGGGGGGTGGGGGGAGCAGAGCCACTGCTGACTCCAGAGCCCCTCCAGCTGCACCCCCTGTCCCTGGCTTGTCCAGCCCATCCCTCCAGCTGCGGAGAAAACCAGGCCCCCAAAGCCAGACCAGCCAGGGCAGCCTGCTCCTCATAGGGGTTGCAGCAGGGGTGGGCTCCTGAAACGGGGCCCCCTTGCCCTCCCAGGCAGCCAGCTGCCCTCTGGTTTTCATTTAAAACCAGAGCTGGATCCACTTCAGCATCTTACCAAGTTGAGCAGGGAGAGGGTGGACAGTGACGTTGCAGTGTCTACTGTGTGCCAGGCCCTGTGTGTGCACAGTGGGCCCTTTGCACACGTAACCATCCTCAAGCGTCACACCAACCTGGGAGGTGTAGAGGCCTTATCATCCCACTTCACAGATGGGAAAATAGGCAGGTCCAGAGAGGACAAGTCAAGTGGCAGGGCTGGGACTCGACCTTGCATCTGTTAGCTCTAAGCTCTTAACCCATGCAGGTTGCTGGGGTCATTGGGGAAGCCCCCACCCATTGCCAGCCCCTCTCCCCAGCCCCATCAAGTTAGGAGTCTTGTTCCAGCTCAGCCCAGTTCATGCTTTGTGACCCAGGTAAACTGCCCCACCTCTCTGGGCCTCTGGCTCCCTCTGCACTGAGGGGAGTAGGGGTCCCTGCTGGGGCTGCAGTGGCTGGCAAGGGGGTCTGACGAAATGGATGGCACGGGCCAGCAGGGCTCTCACCCCCACTGTCCCTCAGTTGCAGGCTCCTCTGGCTTTGTGGAGCCCGGGTGGTCCAGCAACGCCATGCGGCGGATGGCGCTTCGGCCCACAGCCTTCTCAGGTGGGTCCTGGGGCAGCTGCTTGGGGTCCCCCTGGGCTAGGGAGGTGTGGAGGGGGCACAGGCAATGTGATGATTGTCCTAAAAGGGTCCAGCATGGAGGGTCAGGGATAGCGCCTTGCCCTTGCTGGAAAGGAAACTGCGAGGGGGAGAGGATGGGCCCCAGAGGGGAAGTCTGACCTGAGCCCAGGCACCCTGAGACCCATGACCCCCAGACTCTTGCAGATGTGGGTCCAAGCCCCCAGTTTCCTCTTTTTGTTTTAACTACACTTTTCTGAGCATCTGCAACGTGCGAGGCACCTCGCCAGCTGTTTTCCGTCATCAACTCATTTCAACCTCACAGCTGTTCCCCACCCCCAGGAAGGCATCGTCGTCCCCATTTTAAAGAGGAGGAAACTGAGGGTCAGAGAGGGGACGTGCCCTCCCGAGGCCTGACAGCCAGGAAGGGGCAGCGCTGGGACTCGACTCCAGGCTTTGTGCTTGTCGAGCACTCACTCCACTCTTGCTCTGAGCTCAGCGTCCTCAGGCGTGAACGGGGATGACATTCTCTTGCCCTGGGAGTCCCTGGCAGCCGGTGGTTCCTTAACCCCAGGAACTGTTATGAATAACTTAGGGGTATCGCAGGGAGGCTGGAGGAGCTGAACGGTGGTTCTGGAGGAAGGGTCAGAGGGTGACACCCCTGAGGCCAGCCCAGTCCAGACTGAGGCATGTTGGTCTCCAAAGCCGGCAAGCCCAGGCCAGCCCCGCCCAGGTGGAAAGCAACAGGATTTCCTGTCCTGGCTTCCCGGAAAGGAGTCATTTTGGCTGCAGAGGCTGCCCAAGTCCCTGGTCCCGCCGAGGGAGAAATGGTCCCCTCTGGAGGCTCCGGATGCACAGGAAACCCGCAGGGCATGGCCCATAGTGGACAGGCTGTGACTCTGCACCCCGTCCTTGTGCTGGCCTGTCTCATGGGTTGGAGTCATCAGGTGTCCCTCCCCTCCCTCCATCCTGCCCCCATGGGCCGAGGGGCTCCAAGGGAACCTGGGACCCCTGGCCCCAGCCCCAGCCTCCTCCCTCCCCGCAGGTTGCCTCAACTGCAGCCAAGTCTCAGAGCTGATGGAGCGGCTGAAGGTGCTGGAGGCCAAGGTGGGTGAGCAGCTGCCCCTTGCCCCGCCCCCCCCAGCCCACTCAGCGTTCCCACACTGCAGCGCTGAGCTGACCTTTGACACCCAGGGGCAGGTGCCTCCCTGCCTCCTGTTGGTTCCCATCCAGCTTTTTCGGCCTCCCCTCCAGTGCCCTTCCCCGGGAAGTCTGCTCGCAGTCGGCCAGCCTGGCCTGCTTTTCTTCCAGGAGACGCGTGAAGCTCCCCTGTGCGCCCCATCCCCATCCCAGCCGGATACTCATAGGCACCCCCAGAGCTCGTTGCTGGGTCCCCTCTGTGCCCTGTCACCTTCGTCCTTTATCCTCCCTCCCATAACACTATCTTCCCGGTTTCAGAAGCAAAACATCTATTGCACGTCTCAAATTATTTCAAGATAAAAAGGTTTTAACTATTAGACAGTGAGACATTCTAAATTTAGAAACAGGAAAAATTCAGAACCATGAAAAACCTACCGAAAAACCACTCGTGGCAGCTGCCTGAGCTCCCAGAGAGAGCGACTGTCGACATTTAAGCATCTTTTTTTCCAGATTTTCTAAACACACGTAGAGGCATATACACTTCGTCTGCATATACTTTCCTCCATCATTCCTCCTCTGGGAACTTATCTTAAGGAGATTAGATGTGAAGATGTTTGCCAAAGTGTTAACTATTAATAGGGACATTTAAAAACCAGACAACGGAAGAGGTGGTTGCGTAATTAGGGAGCATGGCTCTGTGGAATAGTAGACGGCTGTTAACAACATCTCCATCTTCTAACGTGAAAAGATGCCCCTGATGTAGCAGGTGGAAAAATCTAGCTTCTGTACAGCGTGTGCTAGAACCCCAGTGATGAGGCCTGGGAGCCCCAGGAACCCCACACGGCTCCCCGAGCTCCCTCCCAGGAGAAGCCAGCGTTAGACGCAGTCAGATCTGGGGAGTGGTTCCCAGTTCTGGGTCTGCCCAAGAGTGTCCGCCCACATGATCCCACCCCCCGGTCAGTGGGCATCCTGGCCCTTCTCTCATCCTCAGTCAGCGGCTCTGGGAGCCTTTCAGAGTCTCCCCCACACTGGGTCCAAAAGTGATTTTGTGTACACCTCATGTCCTCTATTTCATGTCAGATCCTCCCAAACCTCCCTCCAAATTTAGTAAAAATCCCTCCAGCCTGTGGTGCTTCAACAGACCAAGAGAAGTTTCATTTTATTTATATAGGTAAGCATAGGAAAAAACTGCATGGCCTACCAAACATGGTGACAGTCACAGAATTCAACTTGGGTGGCAGTGATGGTGTATAATTACTTTTCTACAGTGAATGTGATGAATTGTGTGCTTTGAAAACCACAGTCACTTCTGATGAAGTTCTGGGCCCATGAGCCCACATCTCTGCTCCAAGCTGGGTTCTGCTGGCTGCATGGTCCTCCTGCCCCCTACACCAGGGCCCCTCAGCTGGCCTGTCCCTGGTGAAAGCCTGGTACCTACCCCATCCCTATCTTCCTCTTCCTCCACAGGTGGCAGTGCTGACTGTCACCGAGCAGGCAGTGTCCCCGACCCCAGCTGCCCCTGAGGACCCGGCCCCGCTCTGGGGCTCCCCAGCTGCCCAGGGCAGCCCCGGGGATGGAGGCCTCCGAGGTGAGTGGGTCAGCAGGGAGTACACTCCCATGTGGGAATGAGTCATGGGAGCGAGAGTCCAGTCCCCACCCTGCTGCTGACTCCCAGCTTGATCCCCTGGGGGCCCTGGTCTTCCAGCTCTCCAGTGGGCCTGAGGGGATGGTCTTCAGGGGCCCCTGAGCACTGGCTTTCTGGGAGGCCCAGCAGACCCAGCAGGGACCCTGTGGAGCTGGGGCAGGGACTCTGAATGACACTGACCACTGCCTACCACCCCCATCCCAGGGCTACCTGGAGCCAGAGAAAACACGAGGGCCCCGCTGCTCCCTCAAGACGGTAGGTGCTGGCTGGGGGTGGTGGGCCAGGGACCAGGTAAGAGCAAGGTGGGAGCTGCCAAGCTGATGAGCTTTCTCCCCAGATCGAGTTGGTGCCTGGGGGCTTCCTGGGCCCACTGGCCCCAAGGGAGACACCGGCAGCCGTGGCCCAATGGGGATGACAGGCCCTCCAGGTGAGTGCCCACAGCACTGCTCCCCCAGCTCCCATGGCCAGCACCCCCACCTGTATCCTGACTTGGCCAGAGGTGGCCTGGGCCCCTTCCACCACTTGTCTCTCAGTGCACCATCCCTCCACTCACCCTGGGCTCCCCAAAACCATTTTCTGCATTCACTCAGCCCCTACTCCCTGGGAACCTACTCCCAGCAGGCTCTGAGCTGGGCACTGGGGTGGGGTCAGACCAGTCCCTGCCCTCCTGGAACTCCCAGGCCATGGGAGGGGGGGCCCAGGCAGAGAAGAAACAGCAGTGCCCCTCACCATGTGACTAGGGTTCTTTGGGGGACATTGCAGGTATGGGAGCCCCAAGGAAGGAAGCCCCAACCCAGCCTGGATGGGGTGGGGGCCGTGGAGGGCTTCCCAGAGGGAGTGACATCTTAGGTGAGACCTAAAGGATGTCCTGAAGTGGACACCAGGCAGATCAGAGGGAGGACTGAGAGAGGGAACAGCTTGTGCAAAAGCCTGGAAAGGAGAGAAGAGAACATTCTGGAAATCAACATTGGCTAAGCACCTACTGTGTACCAAGTGTCCATTAAAAGCCCCTAGGGAGGGCTGTGTTCATTACCCCACTAGATGGCCAGGGAGATCAGACCCAGGACCTGCCCAAGCCTATGGCCTCCAGAGCCCTCTCATACCCACTGCCCCAGGCTACCTTGTCCTGCCCCCTCGTGGCCACCCTGGGCCTCCCTGCCTCCTGCGCAGCCACCAACCCCCCGGTTCCGTTGCAGGTCCACAGGGCCCCCCAGGGAGCCCTGGCCAGGCTGGAGCCGTGGGCACCCCTGGAGAGAGGGGACCTCCAGGCCCTCCAGGGCCTCCTGGCCCTCCTGGCCCCCCAGCCCCTGTTGGACCACCCCACGCCCAGATCTCCCAGAATGGTGAGTCCCCGGGGTCACGGCAGGTCGGGGGGGTGGGGTGGGGTGAGGCTGGTATAACCATCACCACAGTCCCGCTGCCATCTCAGACACCTTCCGTATACCAGGCTTGCCCTTGGTCGGCCACATGTCACTCAGTCCTCTGACGGGTGCTGTTGTCCTCCTCTGTTCACAGATGGGGAAAACTCAGGGCTAGAGAGGGGCAGTCACGCTGGGCCATGGAGGGCCGGCTTCAAGCCCAGGGGCCTCCAGAGCCCTGCTCGGAACCACGCAGCATCAGGCCCTCCTCCAAGCCGTGGAGCTGGCCGGGATCCAGCCCTCAGAACACTGGGGAGCTCAAGGCCTGGCAGCAGGAAGTGAGCCCTGAGCTCCCAAGGCCATGGCCCTGGCCCTGTGCTCAGAGAGGCCCCGGCCCCTCCACCAGCTGGGCCCTAATGTGCACCCTTCGCCTCCTCCCCAGCCTGACCTACACATGTGCTGCCGGTGGTCAGAGCTTGGAGTGCCCGGTTCAGCTTCATCTGTGCCATGTCTTTGGTGCATGACCAGGCACCATTCATTCATTCTCCCATTTATTCTGTCTCACCATTCGTCCTCCCTCTCCAAGCCTGTTTCCTCAGGGTGGGGGTAGTGACAGTGCTGGCCTCCCAGAGCTCCATGACACCCATACACAGAAGCCTGGCACAAAGTAGGTGGTCAGTAAATGGTAGCTTTTATGATTATTCCCATTCGACATGTGACAGTACAGGCTCAGCAAGGTGGAGAGTCTTGCTGGATGTCACCAGCTAGACTGTGCCAGGTCTCCCTGCCTCCTGGTCCTGCGTGGCCAACATTCTCCCCTCTCTCCACCCTTGGAGCAGGTGCCCACTGGCGCCAGTCACACTGTAGGCTGTCCCACAGGACAGTAAAAGCTGGCTTGGCAGAGGTGGCAAGTGAAGACTGACCACCCCACACTGCTCAGCCCTGCCCAGCCCAGCCCAGCCCTACTCACTCACCATCTTTCCTCCCCCAGGGGACCCATTTCTGTCCAACACCTTCACTGAGACCAGCAGCCACTGGCCGCAGGGACTAGTTGGACCGCCAGGCCCCCCAGGGCCCGTGGGTAAGTTGAGTCCAGGTCTAGGTAAGGGGTGGCGTTAAGGAATGGCAGAGGGACTAGGGCTGTGGCTATCAGGAGGGAGCTGATGGTGGACTTCCTGGCATTGTACTCTGCTTTGGTCCTGAGGACATCCTGTCTTATTCCAGGTCCCCCTGGACCTCCTGGTCCCATGGGCATCCCTGGGAGTCCTGGACATATGGTGAGTATTTCTCCAAGTACTCCCACTCATCTCTATGTCTACCCACCCACCCATCTGTCCATCATCCGTCCATCCTTTTATTCATGCATTTATGGAGCACTAAATATGCAAACGACTTTCCATACATCTTCTCATTCTATTTATGTAACAAGAAGCAAGTACTGTTATCACCTAAGGCCAAGAGAAGTGGAGATTCTTACCCTAAGGCTGTGGCCAGCACATGGCAACTTCCAGATCAGGTTGGGGACTGTCTGACTCCAGGGCCATAATTCTGAACCCTGAGCCATATGAACTGCCTGCTGTGTGCTCAGCATTGGGCCTGGGCTAAGCTGGGGCTCCCTCCCCAACCCCCTCTGCCCACCAAGTCCCTGCCCACTCCACTCTGCCCCAGCACAAGGCTGAGGTCCTGTCTTGTTACTCAGGGACCCCCAGGCCCCACTGGACCCAAAGGAACCTCTGGCCACCCAGGAGAGAAGGGCGAGAGAGTGAGTACTGAGGCGGCCTCGGGTGGAGGATTCTGGGGAGTCCTGGGGCCCAGGGTCAGACCCCCTGACAGCTGACGCCATTCCTCTCCTCCCTCCCACACAGGGACTGCGTGGGGAGCCTGGCCCCCAAGGCTCCACGGGGCAGCAGGTGAGTGATGCTGCCCTCCCTGCAGCACCCCCTCCAGGATCCCAGAGGCCCAGACCCCTGCTCTGGCTCCATCCCCTGTGGCTAGAACTCCTGTCCAGGCAGGGCATGCTCTGCCTCTCTTTTTCCCTGTCTCTGGGTCTTGTCAGCCTCTTAGGATTGAGTCACTCCCATCTCCCTCTCTCTGGCTCTGTCTCTGTATCTGTTTCTCTTTCTCTCTCTTTCCTCTGTGTCTCTCTCTGACTCTGTATTTCATTCTTTCACCCTCCATCTCTCCAGCTATGATTGTATACTTATCTATTTCTCCCTTTCGTTTGGTCAATTTTTGCTTCATGTATTTTGAAGCTTTGTTGTTAGGTACATACACATTCAGTATTTTAACGTCTTCTTGGTCCTTTTATCTTTATGAAATGAATATCTTTCTCTCTGGTAATACTCCTTGTTTTGAATTCTACTTTGATACTAAAATAGCCACACCAGCTTTCTACTGCTTAGGGTTTGCATGGTATATCTTTTTCAATCTTTTTGCTTACAACTTGTGTCTTTCTATTTACAGTGCATCTCTTGCAAACAACATATACTTGAGTCTTGCTTTTTTTTAAACAGTCTGACTGTTGAGTTCATTTACATTTAATGATGTGTATAATTATTGATGTGGCTCGGTTTAAGTCAATCGTCTTCCTATTTGTGTTCTATTTACCCCAATCTCTTCTTTATTTCTTTTTTCCCCTTTTCCTGCCTTCTTGTGGATTGAGTACTATTTGCAATTCTGCTTTATTGCCTCATATGACTTTTTAGCTATACTTCTTTGTGTTATTTTTCCATGGTTGGTCTAAAGATAACAATATGCATCCTCGGCTTATCACAGTTTACTTGAATTAACATTATACCACTTCATGCATAAGTAGGAATGTTATAACTGTATAATTCCCCCACTTCTGTCCTTGTGCGATTGCTGTCATTTGTTTTATTTCTGCATTTGTTATAAACCCCACAAAACATTGTTGTTATTATTGCTTTAAACAATCAGTTGACTTTTAAAGAAGTTAAGAAAACAAAGAAAAATAGTCTTTTACGTCTACTGATATATTTATCAATTCTAATACTCGTTATACTTTCCTGTAGCTCCAGATTTCCATCTCGGGTCATTTCTCTTTGGCCTAAAGAACGTCCTTTAGCCTTTCTTGTAGTGTGGGTCTGCTGGCAACAAATCGTTGCTGCATCTGTTTACCTAAAACTGTCTTTATTTTACCTTAATTTTTGAAAGATATTTTCACTGGTATAAAATGATAGGCTGGCAGTTTTCTCTTCTTTTAGCACTTTAAAGATGTTGTTCCATGGTCTTCTGGCTTACATAGACATTTGCAATTTCTCATGAGAAATTGGCTGTCTTCCTTATTGTTGTTCCCTTGTATATAATATGTGTATTTTCTTTGGCTTTTAAGATTTTCTCTTTACGCTCGGTTTTCAACAGATTGGTTATGATGTGTTTGAGTGTGATTTTCTTTGTGTTTATCCTGCTTTGTGTTTGCTGAGATTCTTGGATGTGTAAGATTGCTGGGTTTTTATTTTCGTTTGGTTGTTTCATTTAATTAATAAAATTCCTTTTTTGGAGCAATTTTGAGTTCACAGCAAAATTGAGTGGAAAGTACAGAGAACTCCCTGTCCCCACACACACACAGCCTCTCCCACTATTGACATTTCGCACCAGTGGTACATTTGCTACAATTGATGAACCCACATTGACACGTCATTATCACCCAAAGTCCATAGTTTAGAGTCTCCTCTTGGCATTGTACATTCTGCGGGTGTTGACAAGTGTATAATGACATGTATCCACCATCATAGTATCATACAGAATAGTCTCACTGCCCTAAAAATCCTCCATGCTCTGCCTGTTCATCCCTCCCTCCCCTTTAAACCTTGGCAACCATTAGTCTTACTGTCTCCATAGTTTTTCTTTTTCCAGAATGTCATATAGTTGGAATCCCACAGTATGTTGACTTCTCAGATTGGCTTCTTTCACTTAGTAATATGCATTTAAGTTTCCTCCATGTCTTTTCATGGCTTGATAGCTCCTTTCTTTCTAGCTCTGAATAATATTCCATTGTATGCACCATTTACCTACTGAAAGACATCGTGGTTGCTTTCGAGTTTTGGCAATTATGAATAAAGCTGCTATAAATATCCAGGTGCAGGGTTTTGTGTGGATGTAAGTTTTCAGTTCATTTGGATAAATACTAATGCGTGTGATTGCTGGATCATACGGCAAGAGTATGTTTAGTGTTGTAAGAAACTGCCAAACTGTCTTCCAAAGTGATATATTATTTTGCATTCTCGCCAGCAATGAATGAGAGTTCCTGTTGCTCCACATCCTCGCCAGCGTTTGCTGTTGTCAGTGTTTTCGATTTTGGCTATTCCCATAGATGTGTAGTGGCATCTCGTTTTAATTTGCAATTCCCTAATGGCAAATGATGTTGAAAATCTTTTTATGTGCTTACTTGCCATCTGTATATCTTCTTTGGTGAGTTGTCTGTTCAGGTCCTTTGCCCTTCTCCCCCCCTAGTTTTGTTGAGGTATAATTGACAAATTGTAATTTGTTTAAAGTGTACAACATGGTGAGTTGTTATACATTAACGTTGTGAAAGGATTCCCACGATCAAGTTAATTAACACGTCCATCACCTCACGTAGTTACCTTGTGTGTGTGTGCGTGTGTGTGTGTGTGTGTGTGTGTGTGTGGTGAGAATACTTAAGATTCTACTCTTTCAACAAATTTCAATTATACAATACAGTATTATCAACTATAGTCACCGTTATATATGAGATCCTCAGAACTTAGTCATCTTATAACTGAAAGTTTGTTCTCTTTTACCAACCTTTCCCCCATTTCCCCACCTGTGCAGCCCCTGGCAACCACCATTCTACTCTGTGTTTCTATGAGTTCAATTTTTTTTTCTTTTTTCTTTTTTAGATTCCACAAATAAGTGATACCATGCAGTTTTTGTCTTTATTTACTTTCTTTATCCATTCATCCATTGACGGACACTTCGGTTGTTTCCATTCTTGGCTGATGTAAATAATGCTGCAATGAACACAGAAGTACAGATATCTCTTCAAGATAGTGATTTCTTTTCCTTTGGGTATATACCCAGAAGTGGGATTACTGGATCATATGGTAGTTCTATTTTTAATTTCTTGAGGAATCTCCATACTGTTTTCCACAGTGGCTGCACCAATGTACATTCCCACCAACAGTGTACAAGGGTTCTCTTTTCTCCACATCCTCACCAGCATTTGTTATCTCTTGTCTTTTTGACAGTGGACATCCTAACAGGTGTAAAGTGATTTCTCATTGTGGCTTTGATTTGTATTCCCTGATGATTAGTGATGTTGAGCATCTTTTCATGTGCCTATTGGCCATTTGTATGTCTTCTTTGGAAAAATATCTGTTCAGGTCCTTTGCCTATCTTTTAATTGGGTTATTTGTTTTTTTGCTGCTGAGTTGTATGAGTTCCTTATATATTTTGGATATTAACCCTTTATTGGATATGTTTGCAAATATTTTCTGCCATTCCATAGGTTGCCTTTTCATTTTGTTGATGGTTTCCTTTGCTGTGCAAAAGCTTTTTTAATTAGGTTGTTTGTTTTCTTATTGTTGAGTTTTGAAAGTTCTTTGTATATTTTGGATAATAGTTCTTTATCAGATGTGTCTTTGCAAATATTTTCTCCCAGTCTGTGGCTTGTCTTCTCATTCTCTTGACATTGTCTTTTGCAGAGCAGAAGTTTTTAATTTTTGTTAAGTCTAGTTTATCAATGATTTCTTTCATGGATCATGCCTGTGGTGTTGTATCTAAAAAAGTCATTGCCATGCACAAGATCATCGAGGTTTTCTCCTATGTTATCTTCTAGGAGTTTTATAGTTTTGCATTTTACATTTAGGTCTGTTACCCATTGTGAGTTAATTTTTGTGAAGAGTGTAAGGTCTGTGTCTAGGTGTAAGGTCTAGGGTGTAAGGTCTGTGTCTGCGTGTAGGTGTCCAGTTGTTCCACCCATTTGTGGAAAAGACTGTCTTTGCTCCATTGTATCGTCTTTGCTCATTTGTCAAAGATCAGCTGACTGTATTTATGTGGATCTATTTCTGGGCTCTCTATTCTGTTCCACTGATCTATTTGTCTGTTCTTTCACCATTACCACACTGTCTTGATTACTGTAGCTTTATAGTAAGTTTTGTAATGGAGCAATGTCAGTTCTCTGACTCTATTCTTCTTCAATAGTGAGTTGGCTATTCTGGGTCTTTTGCCTCTCCATATAAACTTTAGAATTAGTTTGTCAATATCCACAAAATAACTTGCTGGGATTCTGATTGAGATTGCATTGAATCTGTAGATCAAGTTGGGAAAAACTGACATCTTGACAACTTTGAGTCTTCCTATCCATGAACATGGAATATCTCTCCATTTGTTTGGTTCTTCTTTGACCTCTTTCATCAGAGTTTTATAGAGATCTTGTACATATTTTGCTAGATTTATACCTAAGTATTTCATTTTTGGGGGTGCTAATGTAAATGACAATGTATTTTTAATTTCAAATTCCACTTGTTTGTTGATGATATATAGGAAAGTGATTGACATTGTATCCTGCAACCTTGCTATAATTACTTATTAGTTCCAAGAGTTTCTTTGTCCATTCTTTCAGATTTTCTACATAGAATATTATATCATCTGCAAACAAAGACAGTTTTATTTCTTCCTTCCCAGTCTGTATATTTTTTGTTTCCTTTTCTTGTCTTATTGCATTAGCTAGGACTTCTAGTATGATGTTGAAAAGCATTGGTGAGAGGGGACATGCTTATTTTGTTCCTGATTTTAGCAGGAAAGCTTTGAATTTCTCACCATTAAGTAAGATATTAGAAGTGTTTTTTGTAGATGTTCTTTATCATGTTAAGGAAGTTCCCCTCTATTCCTAGTTTGTTGAATTTTTATCATGAATGGCTGTTGGATTTTGTCAAATGCTTTTTCTTCGTCTATTAATATGGTCATGTGATTTTTCTTCTTTAGCCTGTTGATGTGGCGAATTACATTAACTGATTTTCAGGTGTTGAACCAGACTTGCACACCTGCAATAAATCTCGCTTGGTCATGGTGTATAACTCTTTTTATACATCATTGGATTCAATTTGCTAATATTTTGCTGAAAATTTTTGCATCTGTGTTCACGAGAGATGTTAGTCTGTCGTTTTCTTTTCTTGTAATGTCTTTGTCTAGTTTTGGTATTAGGGTAATATTGGCCTCATAGAATGAATTAGGAAGTATTCTCTCTGCTTCTATCCTGTGAAAGAGATTGTAGAGAATTGGTATAATTTTTTCCTTAAATGTCTGGTAGAATTCAGCAGTTCTGGACCTGGTGCTCTCTGTTTTGTAAGGTTATTAATTACTGATGCAATTTCTTTAATAGTTATAGGCCAATTCAGATTGTCCTTTTCTTCTTGTCTAAGTTTTGGCAGATTGTGTCTTTCAAGGAATTGGTGTAATTCATCTATGTTATCAAATTTGTGGGTAGAGTTTTTATAATATTCCTTTATTGTCCTCTTAATATCCAGGAGATCTGTAGTGATGTCCCTTCTTTCATTGCTGATATTAGTAATTTGTGTCTTTTCTCTTTTTTTCTTAATTTTCCTGGGTATGGACTTATCAATTTTATTGACATTTTCAAAGAACTGGCTTTTGGTTTTGTTGATTTTCTCTTGGATTTCCTATTTTCAATTTCATTGATTTTCATTATTTCTTTTCTTTTGCTTTCTTTGGATTTAATTTGCTCTTCTTTTTCTGTTTTCCTAAGGTGGAAGCTTAGATTATTGATTTTAGATTTTTCCTCCTTTCTAATATTACCATTCAATACTATAAATTTCTCTCTAAGCACTGCTTTTACTGAATCCCACAAATTTTGATGTTGTATTTTTGTTTTCATTTAATTCAAAATGTTTTTAAATTTCTCTTGAGAGTTCTTCTTTGACCCATGTGTTATTTAGATGTGTGTTGTTTAATCTCCAAATAGTGTGGGATTTTTCAAGTTACCTTTCTGTTATTGATTTCTAGTTTAATTCTATTGTGGTCTAAGAACATACACTGTAAGATTTCTATTCTTTTGAAATTTGTTGAAGTATATTTTATGGTCCAGAATATGGTCTGTCTTGGTGAGTGTTCCATGTAAGCTTGAGGAGAATGTGTAATCTGCTGTTGTTGGATAGGTGTCAATTATATCTAGTTGATTGATTACCATCAATCAATGTTGGGTTCAACTATGTCTTTAGTGATTTTCTGCCTGCTGGATCTGTACATTTCTGAAATAGGGTGTTAAAGTCTCCAACTATAACAGTGGATTCATCTGTTCCTCCTTGCAGTTCTTTCAGCTTTGGCCTTATGTATTTTGATGCTCTGTTGTTAGGTGCATACATGTTAAGGATTGTCATGCCTTGATGGAGTGTTGATCCCTTTATCATTATTTATCATCCCTCTTTATCCCTGATAACTTTCCTTATTCTGAAGTCTGCTCTGTCTGAAATTAATATAGGTACTTCCACTTTCTTTTGATGAGCATTAGCATGGTATATCTTTTTCCATCCATTTGCTTTTAATTGATATGTGTCTTTGTATTTGAAGTGGGTTTTGTATTTGAAGTGGGTTTCTTGTAGAGAACACATAGTTAGGTCTTATTTTTTTATCCACTCTGATAATCCTGTCTTTTAATTGATGTATTTAGACCATTGATGTTTCAAGTAACTATTGATATAGTTGGATTAATATCTACCTTATTTGTTACTGTTTTCTATTTGTTGTCAGGTTCTTTGTTCCTCTTTTGTCTTCCACACTTTTTCTGCCTTTTGTGGTTTTAATTGATCATTTCATATGATTGCATTTTCTCTCCTTTCTTAGCTATATCAATTATACTTCCTTTTTTACTTGTTTTAGTGATTTCCCTAGAGTTTACAATATGCATTTACAACTAATCCAAGTCTACTTTCAAATAACACTATACTGCTTCATGGTTCATGCACGTACCATACAATAACAAAATAGTCCCAATTCTTCCCTCCCATTGTTTGTATCATTGCTGTCATTCATTTCATTCATACACAAGCATACGTAAGCATATATATATATATATGTATATATATATATATATATATATAAAATCTAATACATTGTTGGTATTATTATTTTGAACAAACTGTTATCTGTTAGATCAATTAAGAATAAGAAAAATAAAAGTTTTAATTTTACCTTCACTTATTCCTTCTCTGATACTCTTCCTTTCTTTATGTAGATCCAAGTTTCTGATCTATATCATTCCCTTCTCTCTGAAGAACTTCTTCTAGCATCTTGCAAGGCAGGTCTACTGGCAACAAATTCCCTCAACTTTTGTTTGTCTGAGAAAGACTTTCTCCTTCACTTTTGAAGGATAATTTCATAGGGTACAGAATTCTAGGTTTGTGGTTTTATTCTCTCAACACTTGAAAAATTTCACCCCACTCTCTTCCTGCTTGAATGGTTTCTGAGGAGAAGCTGAATGTGATTCTTATCTTTGCTCCTGTAGGTAAGGTGTGTTTTTTTCTCTGACTTCTTTCAGGATTCTTCTTTGTCTTTGATTTTCTGAAGTTTGGATATGATGTGCGTAGGTGGTCTCTGAACTTCCTAGATCTGGGTTTGGTGCCTGACATTAATTGGGGGAAATTCTCAGTCATTATTGCTTTAAATGTTGCTTCTATTCCTTTCTTTCTTTCTTCTCCTCTGGTCTTCCCATTACAAGTGTGTTATACCTTTTGTAGTCATCCCACAGTTCTTGGATATTCTGTTCTCCTTTGTTCAGTCTTTTTTCCCTTTGGTTTTCAGTTTTGGAAGTTTCTGTTGTCATATTCTCAAGCTCAGAGATCCTTTCCTCAGCCATGTCCAGTCTACTAATGAACCCTGCCAAGGCATTCTTCATTCTGTTACAATTTTTTGATCTCTAGCATTTCTTTCTTTTCTGAAATATACATGCAAAATATCTTTTAACCTGAAAAATCTAAATAATAATATTAAATCATATGCCTATATGCCCAACAGGCTTAAGATATAGAACCTTATCAGTGCCTTTGAAGTCCCCCATGTGCCCTTCCCCTGTTACTTCCTCCTTGAAAGGTATCTTTAAGGGAATATGAAATCTTGGCCAGAAAACTGAAGGACTTGTGACTGCAGGTAGTGTTTTCATTATTTTTTTCTGCTCTAGGTAGACCAAGGAGAGGATAATCTGGTAAATAAATGGCTGAAATTCTGTTGGGCTTGTGTTTCTGGACCATGGCTCCTGATACCAGAAGTAAGGGCTTTTGCTAGAGGTGGAGTATTTCCTAAGAGGCCTGGGAAGAGTGTGATTGCTCCGAGCTAATTGACCCTATGAGGAGGACCTTCAACTGAATTCTAGCATTTCTTTTTGATTCTTTCTTAGAGTTTCCATCTCTCTCCTTACATTATCCATCTGTTTTTGCGTGTTGTCTGTTTTTTCCATTAAAGCCCTTAGCATATTAGTAATATTGTTTTTTCATTCCTCATCTGATAATTCCAACATTCATGCCATATCTGACTCTAGTTCTGATATTTGTTCAGTTTCTTAAAACAGTGTTTTTTGCCTTTTAGTATGCCTTGTAATTTTTTGTCAAAAAGTAGACATGATGTCCTGGGTGAAAGGAACTGCAGTAAATAGGCCTTTAGTAATGTAGCGGTGAGGTGTGGGGAGAGAGGAAGCATTTATGGTCGTATGATTAGGTCTTAGTCTTTGGGTGAGCCTGTGCCCCTGGACTCTGAACTTCACGAGTGTTTCTCAGTTTTATTTTGTTGTGTTTTCCCCCTTAGGTGGGACAGGATGGCTAGAGAGGGCTGGAGTTGGGATATTTCCCTTCTCCCATGTGGAAGGCTAGAGCTGCCTAGAGTTGGGCACTTCCCTACCCCCAAGTCAATCAGGCTCTGATAAGATGCTGGTAGGTTAAGCTCTGGGAAAATAGTTTCTCCTGAGGGCAGGCCTTGTTAGAAGAACAGAATGCTCTAGCATATTTCAAGATGGTTCCTTTTCCCCATACCCCTGCCAAAAGCACAAGATTTTACTCCAACATTTAGGACCCAACAGAGCTCCTGGAGGTAAAACTCACAAAAGTGTGGGAGCCCCCCCAAAGACCGGGCCCCCTGGAATTTTTAATTCTCAGAGTTGTCCACACTGCAATTCATCCATTATGTTTAGGTTTTCCTACCCTGGCACTGGTTCCCAGGGAGGTTTCTGCCCCAGTAAATTGTAACCCGCCTATCTGTCTCTACAGTTTTGGGGGCAGTGGTTTGCCCTGTGACCTCACCTCTTTGATGGCTCTATTAGAAGCATTGTTGATTTTTCAGTTTGTTCAGCTTTTTACTTGTTGTTAGGACAGAATGGCAATTTCCAAGGTCTTTATATGCTAAACCAGAAACAGGAAATCTGTCTTGTTTTGTTTTTAAATCAAATTTGGAAAAAATTGGATTGCTATTCCTTCAAACATTTTTTCTGTTCCTATGCTCTCTTCTTTCCTTCTGGGACTCCAGTTCACCTAATACAGTCCTGTGCGTCATTGAGGCTCTGTTAATTTTTTTAAAATCTTTCTTCTCTGTGCTTCAGTTTGAATTATTGCATTGACCTGTCTTCAAGTGAGTTGATTCTATCTTTTGTTAATCTTCTGTTAATTCCATCTAATGAATTTTTTATTTCAAGTATCATCATTTTCACCTCCTGGATTTCCATTTGATTCTTTTTTACAGTTTTCACGTCTCCCCTAAAATTCCACATCTCATCATCCGTTATGTCAATTCCACTATATTCCTTAATATATTTATCATAGATATTTTGAATTCCGTGTCTGCTAATTCCAACGTCTGTGTTGACTGTGGATCTATTTCTACTGACTGATTTTTCTCTTGAGTATCGGCCACATTTTCCTGTTTCTTCACATGTCTAATAATTTTTTATTGCATACTGGACAATATAGATAATATAGTAAAGAGAATCTGGATTATGCCACCTTCCTCTGAAGAATGTTGACTTTTGGTCTAGGGTGTGGATTTGACTCAGCTTTGTGACTTTAGGATGGACAGTTCACAGACTATCTGAGGATTAGAGAGGGGAGAGTTTATGCAGATTTCACTCCCCTACTGTGGTTCCCTGCTTTCCAGTATTTCCCCTCAGTTTCCTCCTCCTTTGGCAGTCTCCACTCCAACCTCTGCCTCCTCAGGCCAGTAAGACTAAAGCTTTCTGCTTGAGCTGTTTGCCAGGCTGAGGGGACTGCTGTGTGCCCTCAGAGGAAAAGCCATAAATATATGGATTTTACCCAATGCAGTTCCCTTCTTTCAAAGGTCAAATATCCCCCAGTTTCTGTCTGCTCTTTATCACTTTCTATTGCCTTCACACAGTTGTTTTTTGCATTTTATCTAGTGTTAGTCCAATACAAGCTACTCTGACTCTTTCCATCTCTCAGCCTCTCAGTATGTGTGTGTGTCTCCCTGTCTTTTTCTTTCCCTCGTTCCCTTTCTCCCTCCCTCTCTCATTGCCTCTTCCTCTATCTCTCCTTGCAGGGAGAACCTGGCCCCAAAGGAGACCCTGGTGAGAAGAGCCACTGGGTAAGCTCCAGCCCAGCACTGACCTCCCACTGCCCCCTCCGGCCCTGGGCACTCAGGAGATGATTTAGGAATGGAAGCACCCCATCCAAATCCCCATTGCAACCTGGTCTCCCAGGGAGGAGGCTTGACAGATCTCAGCCCTAGCCCCTCCCCCCTCCTGTCCTGTCCCTCCCAACTGGGCAGGGCCAGCCATGTCAGCAGACCCCTCGCTCTCTGTCTCTGTCTTCGTCCCTGTCTCCACCTTCCCTCTGTGGCCTTTTCAGGCCAGGGTGACCCTGCCTGTTCCTCCTGGGTGGTTTGGGCTGACCCAGTCCAGACTGCATCCCCTGTCTCCATAGCCCCTTCCCAGCAAAGGTTTTGGCTTCTACTCCCCTGTCTATGGAAGAAAGGGAAGCAGGAGCATGATATCCTCACAGAAGAATGGGACAGGGGGCCTTAGAAAAGCTAGGAAGCAGAGGAAGGGAGGTGTGGAAACACTGAGGTACACAGGAGCCCCTTGGTAAAAGGAACAGGGTGCTAGACACCACCACACACATAGGAAATCCATGAAGTATGGGAAGGAAGGCCTAGAAATCATCATATACACATTGTATGTGGTAAATGAGGTCAGGGGACCTAGAGAGACTCCGCTATGCCCCAAAGACCTATAATTAACATGACATTCTAGACATCATCACATACATAGGAGACCCATGAGGAATGAGAGGAAAGGCCTAGAAACTGTCATATGCAGGGGAGAACCATGGAAAATGAGATGAGGGGATCTAGATACCACTATACACAAAGGAAGCCCATGAAGAATGGGAGGGGAGGCCTAGAAACTGTCACATACACAGGAGACATAGAGTGAATGGGAAAGGGGACCTAGAAACCACATGTGGAGTCCTAGAAACCTTTACGATCATTGGAGATAGTTGCAGCGAATGAATTTTGGGGCCTAGAAGTCTACGCACCCAAGAGACACAGTGGGGGAGGACCAAAAGCCCCACAATGCAGGGACCTGGAAACCATCACTGACATAGGAGACATTTGGGAAGTGGATGGGGTGGGGGCAGACACTCCTACAGGAGAGACAACTGCCCCCCAACCCCTCTCCCTGGTGCAGTCTGGCTGGGACACCCTACTTCCTAGCAGGCACTAGTTAATGAAGACATGGGAAGCACCCAGCACCTGCCCTGCCCTCTCTGCTCCTGATTGTGGGGTCAGTGATGGATACAGCCGTGGGAGCCCCCTACCCTGCACGAGCCCTCCCCCATGTCTTTTCATGACTTCTGGGGCCCTGCTACCTCTCTGGCAAGCCTCTCCCAGCCTCCACTCCCTGCCCCCACTCCCTAGTGGCTCCAGAGTCTCTTAAACATACTGCGAGTATGGGACTGAGCTGGGCTGGGGGTTGGATAGACCTGTATGAGCCCAGCCCTCTGCTACCCCCAGGCCCCTTCACTGGCCTCTCCCAGAGGGCCTTAGTCTGGGAACATATTTTTTCACCCAGCCCAGGAGACATGGGAGAGGAGAGGTGAAGGCTGAATCAGGCTGGGCAGCCCCATCCCTGCATGGGGATCCCGGCAGGAGAACAGATGCCTGAACTATCCCAGACCAGGCATCAAATTCAGGACCACATGTGAGAGGGGACCCCAAGAGGTAGCAGGGCCCCTGCCCAACCACCTGCCTCGCCCTCACCCACCTGCACTTCCTCCCCTGCTTGCTGCCTGCCCGGGAGGGGACCCGCTGGGCTAGGGGCTGCATGAGGCTTTGGGGGCTGGGGGATCAGCTCTGTTGGGGGCAGGTGGGGATGAGGTCCAGAGTGGGGAAGGGCCCTGAGTGCTCCTACACTCACTCCACCTACCAACCCCCACATAGTGAAGCTTTCGGAGCCACTGGCCCGGCTGCAGCTCGCAGTGACACCCAGTGGTCATGGGCATACACTGCAGGCACTGCCTGGGAGCGTTGGGGCTGAGCTAGCCTGTGGAGAGCAAAGCTCATACCCCTTACATAGACAGGAAGAGCTGAGGCTCAATTCCACAGGGCGGATTGTTGGCAGAGCTGGAACCAAAGCCCAGACTTTTCAACTTCCAGGATCGGGGGGAACCAGCTAACGTCCCCGAAGCACCTCCTCAGTGGTGCCAGGCCCCTGGCTGGGCACTGTGGACATAGATGTGATTTGGACACAGTCCCCACCCTCAGGGTGGTCACAGTGAGGAAGGGGGAAACAGACCAGTAACCAGCAGCGACAGGCCAGGGGGAGCTCAGCTGTGATGCGGGAGTCTTTAGCATCCTCCTAGAGGAGGAGACCCAGGCTGAGGCCTAAAACGTGCATTAACCAGGCAAAGCGTGTTCAGACAGAGGAGAGGGAACATCATGTGCAAAGGCCCTGGGACAAGAGTGAGCCTGGGGTGCTCGAGTTGCTGCAAGTACTTGGAGTGGCAGAATGTGACAGGCAAGGGGTGAGACGGAGGTCAAAGAGGCTTTCAGGACTTAGGAGGCCATACTGAGGACTTTGAACTTTGTTCTCTGGACGGTGGGGAGTCATTGAAATATTTATAAGCAGGGGAATGACAGGGTCAGATTTTTGTTTGTGAAAAATTCCTCTGATTTCCATGTGGAGAATGGATGGGAGAAGGTGGCAACATGGGAGATGCAAAAGCAGACTAGGCAGGAGGCTGTTGTGGTCATCCTGGCAAAAGACTGTGGGGGCTGGAACCGGGAGGGGGGACAGGGAGCAAGAAGTTAAGGGAGACTATTACAATAGTATAAGAGAGCCAGGAGAAGCAGCCTCGCTGAGGTTTGTTCATGGAAAATGGGAGAGATCTCTGTTATAGCTGAATGGAGTTGTCCAGCAGGCCCTAGATCAGGCCAGGCTGGGAGGGCACTAGGGTGTTGTCAATGCAAACAGCACGCCACCCATCTAGAAAGGGATCCAAATAGCAGAACTTTTTTTTTTTTTTTACATTTTTTTCATCCAGATTTTTATTTTGAAAATTTTTAAATATGCAGAAAAGTTGGTACGATGAATATCCTTCTACCCCTCTTCTAGACTGACCAATTATTAGTATTTTGCCACATTTGGTCTTTCTCTCTTTAAATATTTACAGACCTTTTTTTTCCCAATCTATTTGAAAGTAAGTTGCAAACCTCATCTACATCTTCCCTAATACATCAGCACATATCTTGAAAAAATATGGACATTCTCCCAAAGAGCCACAATACCACTGTCACACATAAGAAAGCCGACATTGATTTAGTGAAATGATGCCATTTAGTACATAACATGTATAAATTTTACCAGTTGTCCCCAAGATGCCTTTTATAGCGTTTTTTTTTTAATCCAAGATCCAATCATGATTCATACATTGCATTTGGTTGTCACATCTCTAGTCTGTTTGAATCTAGAACAGGCCCCCTGCCCTTTTCTTCTTTCTCTTGATTTTGTCTTCCTGTGAATGTCCCACCGTCTCGATTTGTCTGATTGTTGGCTCCTGATGAGATGCAGGTGACACACTCTGGGCAGGATCACTGGTGGGGGATGTGGTGCCCTCTCACTGCATCTCAGGAGCCTCATGTCAGCCTGTCCCACTGTCCATGCCGGGAGTGGCTTAACAGAATTTTCGAAGGTCATCCATTTTAGATCCTGCTCCTGTAATATGTGAAGGAGGATTCCTTTGGTGTGCAGCCCGTGGTGACCCTGTGACCCCTAGGCTACAATGGCCAGTCAGTGGCCTGAGGGTAGCCCAATCCATGCCAAGGGGACAGGACAGCTGGATGGTAACAGATGGTCCCAGCAAGGCCATAGCAGGCTTACAGACATGTTGGGGGGGGGGCCTCTCGGTTGTCAGATGTGTTTGTGGGAACAGCCACCTTCAAGCGCTGGATTGTAATTGTACCAAGATGCGTATTATACATCATCCCTTCATTTAATCTGTACCAAGTAAAGGACGCCGAGAGGGACCCTCAGATGTGTCAGGGCTGGAAGAGGTCCGTTTGCTGTCCTGGTGCTCTGTTGGAATTAAGATATCTACATTCTGGAAATAGCTTTAGTGTGGACTAGGAAAGAGGAAGGAGTGAGGGAGTATGGAGTTTTGGCAAGACCGTGGACCCTATGCTGGGGAAGGATAGGACAGACAGACAGACGGGGAGGAAGTAAAGGTGAGGGCCAGCCGGTGGTCTTTGGCAATGAGCCCTGGGCGGCAGCTGGCACCGCTTGGGAGTGGGGAACCCTAGAGCAGGGAGGCCTGGGGGAGGGACTTTATGGACCCCCTGCCACATCCCTGGGCCTAGGCGCTAGAAACTCAAGAGATGCAGCTCAGAAGAGAGGGCGGGGCTGAGGGCCCGGCTCCAGGACGTGCAGAATATGGACCTGGAGTAGTCAGAGCCCAGGGAGGGATGAGCCCAAAGTGAGAAGGGCTGGGGCGGGGGCACCCGGGCCTGAGCCTCGGCTTTGCTGTCATTTTAAGCCCAGCTTCTCAACAGCGATGCCACTCAAAACATTTTCTAATTTTACTTGTATGTATTCATTTTGACGTGAATGGAAAGGATATCAAGTATCTCACTGACGGAGTTAATTAGGGTGAGACTAATGTAGTATTTAAGGCAAAAAGTGAGTCAGCTGAAAGAATATTCAGTAAACAAGAGTACAGGTGGCCCAGGGATGTGGCAGGAAACACACCCGTCATGTGAGAACAGTTGGTTTCAGGCAACAGAGATGGAGCACAGGGCAGGGCTCTGTGGCAACCTCCGTGGAGGTTCCGTGGCAGGCTTAGACAGCAGTGCTAACCCTGCAGATTGGCATCCCCCAGCCCCCTGTGCAGCAAGATTCACAGGGGTGTGGGGGGAGAGCAGCCAGCTGGGATCCATCAGGACTTATTGAGGGGCTGCTTCCACCTGCCTTTCCCCCTCTTGTCCTCTCCTGGTCTTGTCCTGGCTGTCTGTGGCCCCTGGGCTGTGGCAGGTGGTGTGAGGCTGCAGGTGCATGTCCAGGGTGGGGCATGGGCCACGAAGAGGCTTTGCAGGGCCCCCTCCCCTGCCCCCTTCACGGCTGCATCTGTCTCTTTCCTCCGCAGGGGGAGGGGTTGCACCAACTACGCGAGGCTTTGAAGATTTTAGCTGAGAGGGTTTTAATCTTGGAAACAATGATTGGGCTCTATGGTGAGTAGAGACAGACAGACGGACAGACAGCCCAGCCCCCACCCGCCAGCCTTCCCCAGGCCCTCCAGGGTGGAGCTGCCTGGGCCCAGGCATGAGGCTGGAGAAGGTACCTGCCCCAGGCAGGTGGGGACCTGACAGGCCAAGACCACCCATCCCTCAATGACTGGTCCCTACTCCACAGATGAAGGGGGGCCCTAGAAACCGGGGCCCCAACCCCTGTGGTCAGACTTGGGCCTCCGGGCATTGTGGGAAATGTGGTTTCCAAGCCTGCAGGGGAACCAGAGGTGACAGATTTCATGCTTGGAAGAAATTATGGGCAATGGAGCCAAACTCCAGACCAGCAGGGGATTGTGGGTAACAGAACCAGACTGCAACAGTGCAGGGGATCTTGGGTAATAAAGTCAGAGCCCAGGCCCACAGGAGGATTACGGGTAATGGATAGAGACTCCAGTCAGGCTTCAGCTACAGAGAAATTGTAACAGAGCCAGTCTTCAGGCCCACAGGACAATAGGTCATGGAGTTAGACTCCCGAAGAGCAAGGGACTGTGGGTGACAGAGCCAGGCTTAGGCCCCAGGGGCCTCTGGGTAATATACCACCCACCAGTTTTGACACCCCCCCATCAGCCCCCAGAGGCTCTCACAGGGCAGGCCCTCCTGGCCCCAGGTGTCCCCCTTACAGTTTCAGTTCCCCCTCTGGTCCTCTTAACCTGCCCTGTGGGTTCATTTAGTGGCCTGAGAGAGCCAGACCCTCATCCCAGGCATTCAGCCACCAATTCTCCACATCTAGTCACTTGAGGAGCCAAGCAAGCCCTGTCCCCACTTAGAAGGGGAGCCCGAGGTCTCAGTAGAGACTCACACCCAGGCTCCTGCTCTGAAGCCAGCTGGCACCTGGCCCCTACACCCCACCCTCGGCTCCCGGGCCGCCCTCGGAGGCCGGACTCGCACCGTCTGCTCTTCTCGATCTCCCATCAGGCTCCTAGCTTACAGAGCTTCCTGCAGCAGCAGGCTCAGCTGGAGCTCCTGGCCAGACGGGTCACCTTGCTGGAAGCCATCATCTGGCCAGGTAACGGCAGGGTGGGCAGGCAGGGGCAGCCCCTTCCAGGAAGGGCCTGGGAAGGGGCTGGGGACACAAGAAGGCGCCTCCCAATGCTGGACCCAGGCCAGCAGACAGTCATTCTTCAGTCCTTCCATCAGCCAGCAGACAGTGCCTGGCATAGAGAAGGCTCTGGTAGCTAGTTCTTGAGTGAATGAGTACCTGCTCTGTGCTAGGCACTTTGCTGACACAGGCTTCAACACATAAGACAGACATAGTCCTGCTGTCGCAGAGCTTAGAGTGCAGGGGGGAGGGGAGCCCTGGAACTGGCCGGTAAACCCAGGGTGAGGAATACCACAGCAGAGTGAGTACAGGCAGCCATGAGAGCACAGAAGTGCCTCTGACCCAGGCTGGGGGGTGGGGGAGAGCAAGTCAGGGAGGGCTTCCTGAAGGAGGTGTCATCTAAGTGGAGACCTGAAGGGCAAGGATCAGGGGTGAGTAAACAGGAAGAGGAAAAGCATGGGCAAAAGCCAAGAGGCCAGAGAGAGCCTAGAAGGATTGTTCCATGAGGTTACTGAGGGGTGAGAGCTGAGGCCAGAGGATTTGGCAGGGCCCAGTTTAAGAAGGTTCTCAAAGGCAGGTCAGGGAGGCACAGAAGGAGCTAAGACACCAGTGGGCGATACCCGTCCCTGTGCCTGTCTTCTCAAGGTGGGGCTAAGGAGGTCTCTCCCCATTAAACTGGAGCCTGAGGCTGGCCCTGGAGAGAGGCAGGGATTGGCTGCCCTTGGGGCTGAGCCCCATTCCTCACCAACCCGCTAAGAGGCCTCAAGAGCTGCCCTTCCCCCACTTCCAGCCTCCATATCTCACAGCCCAATCCTAGCACATCAGTGCACGCAGGCCCCAGACATCAGGTCTGACCTGATGGGGAAACGGAGGCCCAAGCAGGAAGGTAGGCCAAGGTTAGAGCCAAGCCTCCTTCATTCAGCAAAACTATAGAGAGCACCTGCTGAGTCTCAGGCTGGGGCAGGCACTGGGACCCCCGAGAGCAGATCCCAAGGGTACACGCCTTGGGGAGCTGCCGGTCGAGTGGCAGGGAATCCTCTGTATCTGTAGAGATGAAGGCTTGGGTACAGGAGCACCAAAGGATGTGGGTGAGGAGCTGGGGGTTCAGAAGCCTTCCTGGAAGAGGGGGCACTTGCACTGGGTCATGGAAGATCCCTGTGAGAGTGCCAGAAGGTGAGAAGGGCAACCCTGACAGACAGTCCTGCATGGGCAGAGGCCTGGAGGTTGGAAGGTGTGTGTGTGTTCTGCTTCCAAAGCTCCTCTCACCGTGCCACCTGGCTTCTCTAACTTCTAGAAACATCAGTGACCATCTCCCAGACCTCCTTCCCTCTCACAGAGGAGGGACCAAGGACCAAATCCCAGGCTCTCAGCACCTTTTCAGGTGTCCTCCACTTCCTCTCTCAGGAGGATGGGGGCAGGAGCCAGAAGGGACACATTCAGGTCCCTGTGGCCTTGGATCTGTACCCTGCCCCCCTTCAGCCAACTCTGCAGCCCAGGAAGGAAGTGCTGGTCACCAAAGAAGGCCCACACCCTCTCTCTGTGGTCATGAACCTGGGAGAGTGGCCCCATGAGCTCGCTTGGGTTGTGGGCCTGGAATGGAAGGTGCAGAGAAGAAGATGGAACCCTCCCATTGGCCCACAGTACACCGCAGGTGCTAACTAAAGACCCAGATGGGGCTTGTGTTTGGGTTATAATCAATAATGATAACAGTAACAGCTGTCACACTTCTGGCCCACCCAGGCTGGGGGATTTACACTGATCATCTCCAGTCCTTTCAACAAGCTTTCTAGGTGGGCGCCCATTTTACAGGTGAAGAAACAGGTTCAGAGGACTCACATACATGATTCCCTCAGGGTCAGAGGGATAGCGGCCGTAAGGCCAGGGGTCCACCCTGTGTCGGTCCTCTAAAGCGCTGGCTCTTTTGGGTCCATCAGCAAAG
The DNA here is from genome assembly GCA_031878705.1 of Tapirus indicus. Lineage (NCBI taxonomy): Eukaryota > Metazoa > Chordata > Mammalia > Perissodactyla > Tapiridae > Tapirus > Tapirus indicus. Next base: position 23,073,425 of record CM062938.1, read on the forward strand.
GTTCACTGACACCTCTGCTTGGCCAGGCACTGACTGGGGCCCAGGGAAAACCAAGGGTCCTGAATTTGGTTATGTCAGAACAGCATCTCATGACCAACTCACAGTGACCAGACCTGCAGGAGACCTGGGTCAAAAGCACAGCAGCCTAGTGACCATAATAGTCAGCATTTACTCTGAAAACCATTTTCCACTCCTGGTCACCTTAAACACCACAAAGGTGTGACAATGGCAGTTCCCGGTGAGGCTCAGACATTCTGTGACTAGCCCAAGGCCACATAACTGGGACATGGGGGGCTGGGACTTGGCCCTAGCTGATGTTGGAGCCCAAGCTCTGTGCCCCCCTCCTCCTATGCTCTCCGATTTAGGGAATGAAATGTCCCTTGACTGTGACCGCACATGCCTGTCTGCCCCAGGGACCCCAAATCTCAGCCCAGAGGTGCATGGGAGGCTGGGGCACACAGGGCCAGGGAGCTGGACAGTTATGAGGGTATAGCCCACTTCCCTGGCAGTGCCCTCAATAGGAAGCTGGTGCTCCCCACAGTCCAAGTGTCTGTCCTGTGAATAGGGTTTGGGAAGCTCAGCCAAGTCCTCCACCCTGGGGATCTCCTCCCTGAGCATTCCTCTCCCCCTTGAGAAACAGCCCATCCTTCTGACCTGCTCATTTGAGAGGGACTGAGGTGATAGTCACAGAAGGCTTTCCAGAGGAGGTAGGTCCTGCTCTGAGTTTTGAAGGATGTGGAGGAGTTTTCCAGGTGACCAGAATGCCAATTTATTCACAGTTTAACTTTTGAGGGTCAGCTTATTTCCAGGTTGGGGCATATCTCACCACAGCCAAATTAAGAATGATTTCACTAATTATTGGAGTTGGCTGGAATCTCAGAGTATATCTGAAACTGTTCCCTGGTTTTAGAGATGAGGCAGCTGAGGCCCTCACAAAAGTCTGACTTGCCCAAAGCCGCACAGGAGGTCAGTGGCAGAGCCTGGCCTTCCTAAACCCTTCCCCACTACAGATGGCCTGACCTGAGGAGAGAGGAAGAGTGAGTCTGTTCTCTGGCCTTAGTTTACCCAGCTGCGAAATGGGGATGATTCAGAGCACACCTTCACCCTAAAATGTGGAAAAGAAAAAAAGAGCTATACTTTTTATGGAGCATTCACTATGTGCTGAGCATTTCAGAAACGTGGTCGTTCATTTATCCCCACTTGACGGAAAAACAGATAGAGGCCCTGAGTGCTCTCATTGGGTTGGGGGCTAATAATTCCTGGTGGGGGAGGACACTAACCAGCTTGCAGACCCCCTTCTTTCCCACAGCTCTGCCTCCCGGACACCAGGGCCAAGTGCCTTGTACCCCCACCCCACCCCCCCCGAGGGCCAAGGGGAGGTGGGTGCCTCACACAGACCTCACTAACCCAGCCTCTCTCCTTCCCTCCGGCAGAACCAGAGGGGTCGGGGGCAGGCCCTGCCGGCACAGGCACCCCCAGCCTCCTGCGGGGCAAGAGGGGAGGACACACGGCCAACTACCGGATCGTGGCCCCCAGGAGCCGCAACGAGAGAGGCTGAGGGCGGTGGCGGCCCCTCGGGGTAGGCCAGGCCAGGCTTCCCTTCCCAGCCAGGACTTGGCCAGCTGCCTCCGGGGACCGCCCATCCATATTTATTAATGTCCTCAGGGTCCCTTCTGCCACCTAGGCCTTTGGGGTACGCAGGTCTGTTTGGGCACCCCATGCACACCTGCCTCATGAGTCTGAGCAGGGACTGGGGCCTGAGAGGGAGGGGCTGTCCAAGCGAGAGGTGAGACCTTGCTCAGGGCCCTGGGCCTCAGTTTCCCTCTGTGAAATGGGGTGATGCAGGCCTGCAGGGAACGGGTGGCAGAGTCAAGGCTTCTGTCTTCTTGTCAGCCGCCTGGGCATCCAGGCCCCCAGGCACTGAGGGAGTCAGGGGCTGGGGCTCTGCTTGGCCCTCAGTACACGCAGGGGTGATGAGAGAGGGCAGTCTTGTCGCCCCCTCCTCCCCAGCCACACCTTGAGGAGCCCACCTGCACCCCGCCTCTCCTGTTTTTGGTGCTGGGTTCCCAACCCTGAAGTCAAACTACCTAATCTGACCGGATGTTCAGGGCTCCTTGCCTCAGTTCTGCCCCCTGAGCCCCCAGCCCCACCCATGTCCCTGCTGGGGGGGTGGAGGCATGGAGAGGGAGGGGCCGCCTACTCCCACGAACATTTGTGATGGATGCCAGGAGGTGGATGTGTACCGGCCAATAAAGGCCCCCAGCCTGATTCCCACGGTCTGGTCTCAGTGTGTGCTTAGCTGGGGGGCAGCCAGGCAGGGCCAGGAGCCTCTTCCCTCTTCTCGGTGGCCTTCACTGCCCACTGCAAAGCAGGCCTGTGAGGCTGGGGCTCATAGGGGGCCATGGCTCCCCCGGCCATCACCCGGGCAGCTGGGGCCTGGGGGTAGGTGAGCAGAGCAGAGGCTCAGGCCATCCCCACCCCCTGGCCAGGTGTCCAGCAATGGCTGCAGCTTCTGAGAGGCCAGGAGAGCAAGGAGCTGCCAGACCTCTGGGCAGCGTCTAGACTGGGTGACCCACAGCTTCCAGTCTCTTGAACCTGTTTCCTCACCTGTAAAATGAGACTGATAACATGGCCCTCAGGTTTCCCAGTCTGTTTCTGGCCCCTGGCTCAGTCTCTGTGGCCTTTCCACTCTGGCCCTGCCCTGGGTACAGCCCCCACCGTGACCAGAGCATAGGCTGTTCCAGGACATGCAGCTCCCTACACCACCCCACAAAGTCCAGCTTCCCAGGCCCCCCTCTACTTTACCCTTCCCCCTAGCTCATCAACAAAACACTCCCAGGCCCTGCCCTCTGCCCTCTTGGCTCTGTCTACACCTGCTGTCCCTGGGAGGGGGCAAGAACTGAGGGGACCAGGAGGGAGGAGCTGCTGCTTCAAAGCTAAGGAAGCTTCTCCCCCACCCCACCCCACCCCCACCCCCTGCTTCCTGCCCACGGGGCCCTGCAGTCACACAGCCACCAGCCACCAACTAAATCAGCCCCTGTCCAGCGGGGACACTGGGGTCCATGGGCAGTGAAGGGAAGCTATTCCTGGTGAATCAGGGATGGCTTCCTGGAGGAAGGTGTCCGTGTAGGCTGAGACCTGAGGATGGGTAGAAATTCGCTGGGAAATGAGCAGTGAAGAATTTGCTCCTTGGCAGAGGGTCCAGCCCAGCAAAAGCCCTGAGGTGGAGGACACAGCTTCCTGGAGGAAGGGGCTGCACGTCTCTGGACCTTCGGGAGCTGCTCTCCTGCAATTGGTCATTCTTCCACTGCTCATTCATTCATTCATCACCCTGACGCCAACACAGAAGAGTCAGACACAACTGCGGCCCCCAAGGAGGTCCAGGTTGAAAAATGAACTGGTTTTTATTCTAAACAGTACCAGGGTGGGGAGCTGGAGGGGCCTCTCCTGCCCCCAGGGTGCCCCTATGTCCCACTGTGATTTCAGCAAACAGGGCAGGGGCAGGGGCTACCTACCCGCAGGCCAGGCCTCTAGTCACCTGAGGGCTTGTGCTAGGGGGGCCCAGGGCCCTCAGGGTGGGCAGGCCTGCCCCTCCCCTCAGTCACCAGGGCCTCGGCGCCCACCTGCCCCCCGACCAGCAGTGACACGGCACCCTCCACACGGCCTGTGGCTGCTAGTGCCACCACTGCCTGCTCCGTGGGGAAGCCCATGCGTTCCAGCTGCTGCAGCCTGTGGGATGGGGGGGCAGGGAGGGAGTGTCAGGGCCTCTTCCAGCCCCCACACCAGGGAACCCCACCCCTGCCCACCCTGCCTTACCGCAAAGAGGAAACGGAGGACTTGGGCAGCCATAGTGGGCTCTCAGGACCCTGGGCTGTCCCCTCAAGGAGCGAGGCCTGGATCCCCTCCTGCAGCATCTGCTCATCCAGGGCCGCCCACAGTGGAGTCCCTGGGGGGAAGCCGGGCCCATCCCAGGCCTGGCCCACCTCTGAGGAGCCTTCCCGGGTTGGCTGCACAGGCCCCAGGCCTGGCAGGAGTGGGGCTGAGCCTTCACTGCGGGACCAGAGGCTAGAGGAGGCCAAGTGAGGAGGTCCAGGGGTGGGAGGCCTGGAGGGGCAGAAGCAGAAGAGGGCCTGACTGCCAGCCACTGCCACAGCCACCACCACCAGGGCCGGTGTCCTCGGCATCACCCTCACCTCACTCCGGCAGGATGGGTGACAGGCAGCTCAGCCAGGCCGCCTGGGGTGGGAAGAAGCCTGAGTGGCCAGCACCCCGCCAGGGCCCTGCACAAGATGCCCTCCTGCAGCACCTGCAGCCGCCGCTCGGAGAGCTCCAGCCACCGGAAGGCCCCGGCAGCATCTGTCTGCCCAGGCAGGGCGGCTGGTCAAGGAAAACCAAAAGCGGCCAGGGGTGAGCCCACACTGCACGCCAGGCCCTGTGCCAAGTGTGTGATGGGCATTCCCTCCTGTCTTCTCACCACAGGCCCACGAAGGATGTGTTGTCACCCTAGTCGGCAATGGAGGCTCAGGGAGGGAAACGGACCTGCCCGCAGCTACTCAGCCTGTAAGAGCTGGAGTCAGATATGCCTCACCCCAAAACCTGTCTCATCCCATTTCAGCCACCCCCGCTCCCTTCTGTCCCCAGAGCCCTGTGGGCCTGCTCAGGTCTGTGACTTGAGGCCCACTCTTGGGCCCACTGACATATCCCCTACTGCCCTCAGCCAGGGCAACATGCTGCCCATGCTCCAGGATCCAGCCAGGCCGGGGCAGCTGGTGTCCCCAGTCCTAAATGCCTGCAGGGGGTCAGCACTGTTCTCTCCGACTTACTGTTGTCCTCGACAGGCCTTAAGTATCTCTGGAGGAAGAGCCCGTGTTGAACGCACCGGCACCACCAGCCACAGGCAGTTCCCTCGTTCAGTGCCCAAACAGCTCCAGGCTCACTCTCACCCCTCGCCTTTGAACCTTCTGTGCCCTCTGCCTGGCCCACTCTCTCCTTTTCCACTTCTCTTCACCTGAACCCCTCACCCTGCACATCTCAGTGTAGATGCCACCTCCACTGGGCAAGTCCAGGTTAGGTGCCTCCTTGGGCCACTTCGGCACCTCCACCTGGCCATGAGCCCCCAGTCCTCAGCCCAGGGCCTGGCTAGAGGACTCGGAGATGCTCCCAGAATGTGTGTGCACAGGTTCCTGGCATTGTTGGGGCAACCTCCTTGTACCACTTCCTTTCCAGACACCCTGGGGGCCCAGCCACAGAACCCACATGTCCACATCGGCCCTGGGCCCAAGCAAAGGATACAGGCCAGGCCAGCAAGGAGGCCACAGAAGAGCTGCAGAAAGGGTGGCTCAGAGCTGAACAGTGGTGTCAGGGCAAGCAGCAGCCACGGCAGCAGCCACGGTGGCAGTGCCCCATGGGGCTGTCTAGGGTGATAACTCTGCCCCGCCAGCATGGCCAGGTGGACAGGCATGTATCCGCAGCCACCGGCTGCACTGGACACCCCGAGGCCTGCCAGCAGCACAGCCATTAGCCCGGTGGCCAGGGCGAGCAGGGCCGAGGCATGCAGGAACCGCAGCGTGCCTAGGTGGCCCTCCTGCTGCCAGCCCAGTGCAGGCAGGAGCAGCAGGCTCAGGAGCAGGCCGGGTAGGGCTGTGTGGCCCAGAGCATGGGTCAGCAGCCGATGCGCTGGAAGACAGAAGGGGTTTATGTGCCACGTTAGTGGCCCTAACCCCCAAGGCTGTCCCAGGTGTGCCAAGTTGGGAATTACACTCTGCCAGGGCCACCCGCTAAGCCAGCCTCCCCTCTCCAGGAGCCAAAGTCTGTCCACTGCCAGCACTTTAATCACACATGGAGGGGACCAAGGACTTCCAAACACTGTGGCTGCTCCCCTGCTGTATTAAACAGAACAAGCCGGACCCACCACTCAGTCTTCTCAAGAGTAACCAACTGTGCATGGGTCGCTTAACCTCTGTGAGCATCATGTGAGTTCCTCAAATGTAAATGCTGTTATTATTGGGAAACAGGCCCTCGAACCCCCCAGCACCTCCTCCCCACTCTCATGCTTAGCTGAAAGCCTTAGTTCATATTTCAAGGGAAAGTCATCAGAAAGGGAAGTTGTCTGAAAAGAATTCCTACTCACAGGCTCCCACCCCACTGCTGGCCCCTCTGCCTGAGTCCTCTGCCCTCCCTTCTTGGCTGTGGAGGAGCTGGGCATGCTCCCATCCGAGGCCGACCTTCCCTGGGGAACTGGGTCCTATCCTTGCTTGACCACTCCTGCCAAATGGTCTCAGGCCCGACAGCAAGTCTGCTTCCTCCAAGGCCCACGTGGCCGGCCCTCACCCTGCCAAGGGTCCAGCAGCAGCTCTGGGGCTAGGGCAAGGCTGGGGCCAGCTCCCACCAGCCACAAGCTGCTCATTAGCAGCATCAGGACCGAGGAGGCAAGAGGCAGAGCTGGTGACAGTTGGCCAGGGGAGGCTCTGGCATGCATAGCTTGGCTGAAGGTGGTCTTCAGGCTATGTGCTAGGGGTAAAGGAAAACAGTAACAACAGTTATTTCTGCAGCTTTTCTCTGATTTCAACTACCCTACCAACAGCTCCATTTTGTGTGTGTGTGTGTGTGTGGGGAAGACCAGCCCTGAGCTAACATCCGTCACCAATCCTCCCCTTTTTGCTGAGGAAGACTGGCCCTGGGCTAACATCGTGCCCATCTTCCTCCACTTTATATGGGACGCCGCCACAGCGTGGCTGACAGGCAGTGCGTTGGCGGGCGCCCGGGATCCGAACTCGCGAGCCCCGGGCTGCCAAGCGCGGACTAAACCGCTGCGCCACCGGGCGGCCCCTACCAACAGCTCCATTTTACAGAAGTAGAAACTGAGGCTGGAGAGGCAGGCCCAGCAACTTGGCCATGGAGGAGCTCAGACCCTAACCATGTGCCCAGCCACCTTGCCATCCCATCTGCCTATGTGTGAAGATGGGGAGGGGCCAGGCCAAAAGGGCCCTGAGCCCTGATAGGCCCTGAGGAGTCTGGGGTGGGAGGCACAGGGCCAGGGAAGTTTAACTGGGGTCCTGGACTCCCAAAAAGAGGGGTGGAGCCCCCACGGCAAAGTCAGGGCCATCTCCAGCTTTCCTATGCCTCCCTCTTCCCTCGGGTTGCAGACCAGCCACCTAAGTCCCTCCTCTCCTCCACCATGCTCAGCCTTAGAGCTCCACATGGCCTCAGCTGCCCTTAAGGGAGTAGGTGAGGCCAGCCAGTGGGCAGGCAGATTAGGGAAGGGGTGGGACAGAATGGTTGGAGGAGGGGCAGCGAGAGTCCCTCACCCTAAGTGCATACAAAGTGACACTGGACTGAGATCTCCCCTTCCTGAGCCCTGAGCACAGCCCCTCTGGCCCTAGCCCCTCCTCTCACAGGAAGGTTTTAGTATCCACCGCTCTTCTTCCTGCTGTGTATTCCTGGGCAAGTGTTCCAGCCTCTGAGCCTCTCCTTCCTCATCTGTAAAATGGGGATTAAGAAAATCCTTTCCTCATAGGATGAGAAAAAGGAAGTGCTAATGCAGGGCCGGGCCCACAGCCCCTGCTCAATAAACTGTAGTCATCCCACCTAGTCGTGTGAGGCAGATGTAGCTAACAGCTGGCCCAACAAGGGGAGGCCTCAACATAGAGGCAACTGCTCCTGCCTAGCTGTTTCAAGCTCTGGCCCTCAAACATGCCAATTCCCTGCCCAGGCAAGGGTTTTTCTCCCCTGTTCTCTTCCCTCACATCTAGCCTGTCCTCCAGGCCCTCCAGGAACCCCCTCACCCCTGGCCAGGCCTGTCTCAGGACTCCCACTGAGCTGATTTCATAGGGCAGGAAGGAAAATCCCAGAGACAAGAAAGCTGCCTCATCTGCTCCCTTGCTAAGGGCATCACTCGGCATCAAAACCCACCTGCCAGTTCCTGCAGGGAAAACTGCAGAAAGCTCCTCTGCCTGCAATGCCCTTCTATCTCGTCAACAGGCAAACTCCTATTCACCCTTTGAAGCCCAGCTCAAATGTCCCTTTTTTTCCTCTTCTGGCCCCTCACATCATGGATCTTATCCTATCTAATGAGCACAGCTTGGCCTTTCTCCCTAGGTAGGTGGTCTGAGCTGGGGGAAAGGGGGTGCTCTTACTCATCCCCAAGGTCCCCAGGGTGCTCCAAGAACATAGCTGGTGCTTACATGTGTTCACTGAAACAAAGCCACTAGCTTGGCTCCAGGTCTTACTGAGGGGTTTGGATGAGCCCTGCCCTTCGGTGGGCCTGGGCACCTGCCTGGGGAGACTGGGTTGAGTCCAGGAAGGCAGACAGGTGCCAGCCTTGTCCGGAGCCAAGGTACCCACTGCCAGTCTCTTCCTGCACCCTCACAACCATCCCTCCCTGGGTACCTCAGCAAGCTAAGGACTTGCCCATAGACTAACAGAACTAGGAATTGAACTCTCCGCGCCTCAGTCTCTTCATCTATAAAATGGGGCTGTGCACCATCAGGCCCTGCCTACCTTACTGGGAAGCCAGGAGGACAGAATGGGAAGATAAGGACAGGGAAGAGTCTTCCGGGTGATGAAGAGACTGGGGGTCCCAGGGTGTGGATCGGACTCAGCTTTGTGACTTTAGGAAAAGTACCCAAATTCCTTGGGCCTCAGTTTCTCCTTCTGTAAAAACAAGAGTTTTGATGGGGAGATATTAAAGGGCCTTCTCAACCTCGACCGTTACTGGGGCGAGGGGGGGAGGCTCTCGGGCCGGGTGCCACGTTCGGGGCCTCCCAACCAGCCCACCGGCCTCAACCCCCTCCCCCGCCGGCCCGGGCCACGTGCCCGGGGTACTCACTGCGGAGCGCGCCCTCCACCCCCGGAAGGCCGGGCGGGGCCCCCGGCTGGGAGTCGGAACTCTAACTTCCCGCCAAGCCCGGAGCGCCCCGAGCCCATTTTGCTCGCACTCGGGCGCGTGACCTCGGCCGACCGGCCGGCGCACCACCCCCTCCGCCGCCGCCGCCCGCCGATTAGTCAGCAGTTGTTCTAGGCCCGGGTCCCTTCCCCCAGCCCTCCCGCCGGCCTCCGTTTCCTTCCAAGGCAGACTCTTCAGAGACGGTCCCTAGAGCCAGCGGACGTAACCATTCCGTACAACTTAGCCTCGTGCGGAGACTCACTCTGGCTTGATACCAAGACCCGCTCACCGGCCGCTCCGGCCCCTTTGGAGCTATTTTGGCCCGCGCGTCACGTCCGGCGCTCTTTAGAGAGGAATAGGACAAGAGTTGCGGGCGCGAAGGACCAGAAAGCTGTGGTTCATCCCTCCCCCCACCCCCGTGGCCTGGCTCGATGGTAGCGCCCGAGGTTGCGGGTTTCGCGCCTGCGCAGTGCGGCGCCTAAAGGGAAAGCGAGAGGGAGACGGACGTTGAGAGAACGAGAAGGAGGGAGAGAAAATGGCGTCCACGGGTGAGTGCGGTGGAACCGCGGTCTCGCCGGTGACGGCCGGGTCGCCCGAATCGGGGGCCGCTCGTCTCTGGGGGTGGCCGGGCGACTGAGTGGAGTTGGTGAGAAGGGTGTGAGGTATCCGCCGCGGCCCGACGAGCACGAGGGCCCGCGTTCCCCTCCCCCCACCGAGCAGGCCGGTTCTGGAACCTTCCGGCGCGCGGGGGGCTCGCGGCGGCGGGGGCGCGCGGGGCTTGCGGTGGTCTCCATTGTGTGGCGGCCGTCGGGCCCCGCGCTCCGGGCCGCCCGCCACGTGGGCGGGGCCTGCGGCCTCCCGGGCCCCGCGTGGGGGAGGGCTCGGTCAGGCCTCGAGCCTGGCGTCCCGAAACTGGAGGCCCGGGGCCAACGGCGGCTCGAGGGCTGCCACTCTGACTCTCCCCACTCCATTCCCAGAGAGGCGGCCCGAGGCGGAGGGCCAGTCTGCCTCCGAGAGAAGCCCGAGGGGGGGAAGCACAACAAAAAAGGCATCGCGCGTTCGTGGGCCGAGGGGCGCCGGCCGATGAGCGGGAGCCCCGTCATCCTGACGGCCAGGTCGGCGAGGGCGTACGGTGCCGCCGAGCCGCCCCTCCGCGGGTTCTAGGCTCGAGCCGAACTTTTCTGCCCGCCTGGGCTTTGGAGGGAACGTGCTCCCCTTTCAGAGCACCGCCATTGGCTGCCCCCTCGGGCTTCTTAATTTTTACAGTTATTAATCCCACGTCTTTCACTCTCGTAAAAGCAATTAAGTCTTCTCCTAGGGCCATTTTTTAGCAAACGCCGAGGGAAATCCGTTGTATAATAAGGCCAGCCCGAATCGCGAGGCCAGAAATTCCTCCCGAAAGAAATTTGTGGCCTCTTTGACCTAGGAGAAACAAAAGGCCCGAGTCGGCGTTTGAATTATGCTCGAGCAGTCGTCTCGCACGTTTATTCTAGTCTGTTAAGCCGACAGGCTTGTTGATTTCGTGAACTGATAGAAAAGAGGGAAAGGAGGCGCATAGTGGGCTTTGAAAGAAAGCCCGGGGTGGGAGCTCGGATGGGATGCCTAGGGTAGTTCTTTCTGCACGGAGCGTCTAGGAGTGTAGCCTAAATATCACCTACGGTTTGTTCTTGAGCTAAGCTGCGGTTATTGGTAGGATGGGGCATTTTTGCCTCGCGGGGTATTCTTAGGCTGCCTAATTCCAGGCCTTAGAGGCAGTGGGAAAAGACAAGAGGGAAGACAGGAGAAGCTCTGGGTCTTTCAGTCTTAATTTGAAAAGGGTCAAGACTCCAGCAACTTAAGGAGACTTTAAGAACTCCCCCCAACTCTGTGGTCAGTAAACAGGCAGGTAAATGCTGGGTGTTAGTGCCAGGGTACAGAGTGCTTGTAGAAGAGAGGACTCTGGAATACCACAGTCCAAGACACATCCTGGTGGGAAATGGTTTCCTTAGAGCCCTTTCCACCTTCGTTTTTCCTGTAGTGTTTGAATTACGTAAGGAGGGGTGCTCTCTCCCTTCCCTGTTAAAGCTTGGGGAGTCAAAAGTGTGTGTGTAGAAATTTTTGTGTGGCTGGACCTGCCAATTTTTTGGTCTGTTTTGCTCGAACTCTTTACTGTGAACCACCAGGTACTGTATTAGAATTACAGTTGTGGTTTATGTAGACAAACAGTAGTAGGCCTGGCTGGGGAACCCTTGGAGAGTCCCACAACTTATCTGGACTTTGGTTTCCTTTCCTTCAGAATAGAGGAGTTAGGCGAGACGTTTTAAGAGCTTTTTAAGCCCTTTGACTCCTGACCTTACAGCAAAGCATTTGGGCTCCCACACAGTTGCCCCATACTGACTTTAACTCATTATGTGGTCTGAAGCTCTAAATCTCTGCAGTTTGGATACTGACTGCCCTGAAGTATCTAAAAGCCATTACCTTGGGTAATGTTCCATGTTTTTCCTCTTCATGTGTACCATATATAGAAAAGTACGTAAAGTATATGTCGAGTTTAACAAAGAATTACAGTGCAAACTCCCAAGTAACCACCATTCAGACCAGGAAATAGAACATTGCCAGCACTCTAGAGGCCCCCGTGGATCACAGCCCCTCTCCTCACCCTGGCCTGTTATTTTTAGTGAAATCTTCAGCTGCACATTTGGAGGTTAAAAACAAAACATAACTGATGGCTGGATAATCTGATCGGTGTGCGACTGTAGCGTTTTTAAGGCTATGAATAGTGTTTATGTGCAGTAGGTTGATAACATAAATTCTTGTGAAACAAATTTGCTACCTCCCTTAGCCCACCAATGTGGGCCTAAATCGACTGGTTTCACACACATCAGATCATTTGCTGTTCCACATCAGCTTTGCCAATTTTATGTTTTACATAACTATTCTTGTGTAAAAGTCCTCTTGCGGACATTGAACTTACATGTCAGCAATTTAGAATCGTTTCTCACATAGAAACCTCAGCAAAATGTAGATTGAAATATTTGATTTTTGATGTTCGTTGATGTGTTTATTTTATGAATACCATATGGACGAAGTGATCTGCACTTTTTATATGCCACATAGAGAGTATAACTTGTAGTGCTGTTGAAAATGTCTTAAGGTTTAACCTTAAAATGTCTTTACAGTCGTCTTGGAAAAATCAATTTGTTCATTATACATAGCCTTTGGGCATGTGATTTGATAACGTTGATGGTTCAGGTTCTGAGTTAAGGATGTACAGAGGAAGGGAAGTAGTCAAGTGAAGTGTAGAGAGGTAGAAAGATGAGCCAGCTTGAAAAGATGGTTTCAGGAAAATGCTCTCAGGCCAGGTGGACTGCGAGGCAGGATGCAGTTGGAGTAGAAACCCCACCATGAAGAGCTGAGGTGTTAACTGTTGCTTTCAGATGAGAGACTACTTTTTGGTTGGAAAAGAAAGGATCCTTTTGTTCAGCCCTAATGGCAGTACTGTTTACTAACATAAAATAAGATATGTATTCCTTGTGGAGAACAAAGAATTTTTAAAAATAATTACTTTAACTTCTTTAAATGTAAGTTTAATTCAGTAGTGCTGTGAAAACTTCTTAACCATTTTATCTTCTATTTGTTTTCACTACTTGTAGACACCTCACTGGACCACAGTTTTTAGTCCCTTTCTGTGCATGTTGTAAATTTCATATGAAAAGGAAAATTATAGGAAGGTATAACTTAGGGAAGAGAGGGAAAGAAAATTTGTGATTTTTTTTTTTTAAGTTGAAATCATTTTGAGTTTTGAGAAGATGGTGTTACCTAAAACTAAATTATTCCCCAAAGGATTAAATGCTTTCTCCTTTGCCGATTATCACAATTCTGCCTTAACTCTGCTTCAGTGGGATTTATAATGTGTCTAGCTTTTGAGTTATTGTGCAAATGTAGCCCTGATATAGTCAGCAAACCGTTTAACACACTGGATTAAGATGACTGTCCTCTTGTTTTCTGCCATTCCATTTCACAGTCCTGCTAGGGAATTATGGTTGGTCTAACTTGCTAAAGTGAGGGAGTGATAGAAAGGGTAGTTTCTGAGGCGATGTAGCTACTGATGTAACCAGTCTGATATTAAATATTGTAATATTATCGCTTGCCTCCTTTTTATATGAAGGTAAAACTTCTGATCCTGTTCTTCTTGTTCTCTTTTAGTCTTAGGGTGATGATTATGTATTTGAAATGACAGCCTGTGGTTAAGGGGGGGTTGTGGTCATGGGAACATGCAAAGTCTCTGCCAAATCAGCTGATCTTGACCTCATTAGCTGGCACTGTATTCAAACTTTCTGAGTTTAACTGGCTTAGACTTATTTTTTGGTTTGGTGTTGAGAGATAAGAGGTACTCATTTGCACCTTTGTTGGCTTGTAGGTCCCGGCTAAACAGTTTAAAGAATACATCTTCCTGTCACTTGAATTCCTCCCCCCTTTTTTCCCTTCTCCTGTCTCTGCTGACATCACACTATTTTCTCTCCTTGTTTCCTCTAGATTACAGTACCTATAGCCAAGCTGCAGCCCAGCAGGGGTAAGTCAGTCTTTTATTTACATCAGTACTTGGGGTGTGATTGATTAATGTTTTTAGAGTACAGAGCTTCCTATGGTTGTAGAGGATTTAGTAATGGAATCTGAATATTCTATATTCATTTCTTGCATTTAATTTCTCTTACAGCTACAGTGCTTACACCGCCCAGCCCACTCAAGGATATGCACAGACCACCCAGGTAATCTTTAAAATAATCGTATGTGGCTGCATCCCCAAGTAAAATAACTTCTTTCCGCCATTAAAACAATAGCTAGCATAGATCTTTTTCAAAAAGTAGGTAATAGAAACGTGTAATGTGCTTGTAATCATAAAATACCTGGACTTTTTAAATTTTTATTTATGTATTTATTTTTTTATGGTGAGGATGATTAGCCCTGAACTAACATCTGTTGCCAATCCTCTTTTTGCTGAGGAAGATTGGCCCTGGGCTAGTATCTGTGCCCATCTTCCTCTACTTGATATATGGGGTGCCTGCCACAGCATGGCTTGACAAGCGGTGTGTAGGTCCACACCTGGCATCCAAACCTGCAAATCCCAGGGCCACCAAAGCAGAGCGTGCAAACTTAACCATTACGCTACTGGGCCGGCCCCATACCCAGACATTTAAAACTTTCAGTGGGAGTGCCATTGTAAATTCGACCATCCCCAAACTAGGAATTGCTAGCTCTCCATACCTTTCTGGTGTCATTTCTCAGGTTAGGTGCTCTGCACCATGCTTGGTTCTTTGACATGTTTTATTATGTTTAAATTTATTTAACTTAATCATACAGCAGTTTTGCAAAGGAAAGTGATATTATGACTTTTTGCAGATGAAAAAGTTGCAGTGCATAGATATTATGTCAGTTGCCAGTGGTTGCACAGTAAGTGGCAGGGTCAGCTCTTATGGTTGCTCTAGCTATGGAGCTTCTGAGAACTTTTCAATACATGAATCTTTGTTTAAAAGCCTAGGCCAGATTCTAGAAATTAGCCTCCTAGTGTTCTCCAAATCACCTCAAATTCTGAAATGGTCCATGGCATAAAATGGACAGTAACAACTCTGCCATGGAAACGTTCTAGGACAGGCAGGATATGATGTCTCTGGCGGCTCTTACATAACTGGTCATTCAGATCTAGAATATGATCTTGCTAATATCTGAAAGAACACCTCATTCCTTGCCAAGTTTTAAGTATACTGGTGTCTAAGTTCAAAAGACAGTGCTCTAGATTTGCTAACCTTAGGAGACATGCAGTGTCTAGTTATTTTCTTTAAAGTGGTGTAGTAGTTTTTAAATCTTTGTGTCATGCTGAAAATCTGGTTTTCAAAATTGTCTGACAGATTTTAGCCCCATTTTTGTTTTTTTCTCTGTTCATTTTGTCTTACTAACATTTGTTTCCAGTTGCTAAAACTGTGTGCTACACTAAGTGCTAGCAATTATACACCTGTTCCCTTATTGCTCCTCTCTTGAGAGTGTCTTGTTAATCTCCTGTATAGTTAATTGAGATTTTGCCTAATTATTTCAGGAACTTTTTTGTAGTTTTTATGAAAATACGAGTGAATTAGATAAGGGAAAACAAGCATTCATGATACTGTGATCATTTGTCTCTTTTTTAAAATCTTTTTGCTAGGAAGCAGTTTTTTTATTTTGATTTTCCAATTTAGAAACTTAGAAGTCAGTCAGTCCATCTTATTACTAAAATATAAGGTTCATATATGAAGTTCTTGGATCAATTTTCTCTGAGCAGGCATATGGGCAACAAAGTTATGGAACCTACGGACAGCCCACTGATGTCAGCTATACCCAGGCTCAGACCACTGCGACCTATGGGCAGACGGCCTACGCAACTTCTTATGGACAGCCTCCCACTGGTAAGGCCTGCCTTGGAAAGACTTCGGTCACATCAGCTAGGGTGTTTGCTAAGAAGCTTGTTACTTGTGCTCTCTGGTATATATTCTGCTCCATACCTTGGCATCTGGGTATAGTCTTCAGAGGAGCTATTTTTTTCTTTTTTTCTTTTCCCACACATTCTCCTTGAGGGATCTGTAATAGAATATGGGTGGGATGAATTCCGAGGGAGAAAAGAACTTTTCCTTTTAACTATTTTATACAGTGTATTGAATAATCTCACAACAAAGTGGAGAATATATGAAAGATTGTGCTAATGCTAAAACTGGGTAAGAATGAGCCTTAAACTGAGCTGCTGCTTAAAAATCAAACTGATTTTCACATCTGTTTGCTTCATCTGATAGTGTGCCCTCTACTTTTTGTTTTGTGCTTTCCACAGTAGAAGGGACCAGTACAGGTTTGACTATCCTGCTCATTCTTGCATGGGAAATGCTTTCCATCTTGTCTAACCCTGTAATGTTAGCCCTTCAGGTGTTTTCATTTGTTTAACCCTCAGACTTTCTAACATCACACACAACAAGGTGCTAATGGAAAAGTGCTTCAGGTGCCATTTGCAGATCCATGTCCTTTTCTTCATGGGATTTTGGGAAAGGTTTTGCTTTATTTTTACATTATTTTGTATCAAGCCTTAATAATAGCTCACCTTCCCAAAGGTATTTCAGGTGACTACTCCCCAGCTGTTCTCTCTATTCCCTGAAGGACAGGTTGCATGATTAGATTTATTTAGAGGAGCAGACTGCCATCCTGCATGTATTTTGTTTGTCTGTTGGTTGGTTTCCAGTCCAGGCACATTTTGTTTTCTGTTTAAATGTTAACAAATTATTTTAACCCATAGTATGTCTTACATAAATATATATTCCAGGGACCTAAAAAATAAACTGTTCTAAGAATTAGAATAAATTATATCCTAATACTGGGATTGACAGTAGAGTGTGTGAAAATTTTACGATAATTTTTTTATGTTTAGTACTGCGTGATGTTTTCAGGATCCCTACCCACCCACTGCCATCTTTATTCTTGTTATAAAAGAATATCTGATAGAAAAGTCTTAAAGATATAAAAACTCTTATTTTCAAACTCTCTTCAGTTCTGCAAGTTATATATAGTCTATCAGAGTCCTTAGTAGGGGGAAGCCTATCTGTAATTTATCTCATTGAGTGACAGTGTCCTGGATTTGATGGGAAATATTTCCTAATCTCTCTGTCTAATGCATATCTTAAATAGGATGGGAAATGTTTAAACTTTCTGTTGGTGTTAGTTGCAACTATAGGAAAAGCTAGAACTAAAACTATGCAGTTGAAATTGTTAGCACAGAATTTTGAAATTGTGAGATGAACTTTCCGTATTCAAGCTATTATGTTTTTTATTGAGATATAATTGACATGTGACATATTAGTTTCAGGTGTACAGCATAATGATCTGATATTTGTATATATCGTGAACTGATCACCACAGTTAACATCCATCATCACACACAGTTAGGATTTTTGTGTGTGTGATGAGAACTTTTAAGATCTACTCTCTTAGCAACTTCCAAATAATGCAGTACAGTATTATTAACTATAGTCACTATGCCATACAGTATATCCCCATGATTTGTTTATTTTATAACTGAAAGTTTGTATCTTTTGACCACCTTCACCCATTTTTTTAAAAACAAGTGTCATTTGAAAATAAATAATATGGCTCAGATCTAGCCTTTGGAGTCTCTAGATTGTTTTATAGGAACATGATTAAGTCATTTGTAGGAAACGCACAGGTATTCTAGATTCTCTAGAGCCATGTCACTCAAATTGTCGTTGATTGAAAAAGGTCCCATTGTGACTATGGGCATGAGAAGTATAGGACATTCTAATACAGAAACTAGTAACTTTGATGAGCAAGAGATTGCACTTAGTAAGGGAATGTTTGTATAGACTTTATAGTTTAAGGAGGACCCTTCATATCTCCTTTAATTCTCCCATCAACCTTTGGAGTGTTGGAACCAAAATTAAACCTGGTGAGCAAACTGAGGCTGAACCAAACTAAGTTATAACGGACCCTAACAGGTAGTAAGTGGGTTCAAGCACACTTACTACTTTTTTCCTTGCCTCATGCTGCCTTTACACATAAAAGTCACTGGATAATTATTGGCAGGGATGTATAAAAAGACATGTTCTTCTAGAATTTTTTTCTAATTGGGCTTCATGAGAAAGGGGCTATATGAATCTCAATTCATTAATTGGAATAGAAATCTTAAACTTTAATTTTTACTGTTCAAGTTGAAAAATTTTGGTCAATTTGTGTAATATTTCTTAATAACGTTTTTCCTTAAAGTTGTGAGCACATAGTAGATGTGTTGTCTTTTTGCTGTTGGTCTTTTGTATTGTCATTAAATTATTTTGCTCTGTTAATTTTTGCTCATTTTGCCTGGCTGCTTGTGTGGATACTACAGATTAATTAAAAGATTATTAATTAACCCAGTGTCTATTACTGTAATCTTTAGCACTACAAGGCTCTGACTGTTGCTGCATAGTTTTATGACATGAGTTATTGCCCTGATCAGTTTTAGTTGTTGTTGTTTGATTGCTCTTCTTGTAAATCTTATAGATGTAGGGGAAAAAAAATCTGTAGGAGTAACAGGGTAGGTGGGATTAGATTCCAGTTAAATGTAAATAAATGAATGCTTTATATGGTTGACATTAGAGTTCTGCAAAGAACTTTTAAATTAAATAAACAGTTCAGATGAACAACATGCCAACTCAAAAAACTTCCATTGCTTGGGGTTCCCTGTTTTGTGAAATATGCTTTCATATGCATTTCAACCCAACAGTTTTGAGAAGGAAATTACTGTCTCTATGTATAATTAATTTCAGAATTTCCCTAAAATGTTTGGGATGGAGAAGAAAGTATTATACTCTGTGCTACAAAAGGTGACACTTTACTTTTTTTTTTTTTTTCTTTTTTCTTTTTTGTGAGGAAGACCAGCCCTGAGCTAACATCCGTTGCTAATCTTCCTCTTTTTGCTGAGGAAGACTGGCCCTGGGCTAACATCCGTGCCCATCTTCCTCTACTTTATATGGGACGCCACCACGGCATGGCTGACAAGCAGTGCGTCGGCCGGCGCCCGGGATCCGAACCGGCGAATCCCGGGCTGCCAAGCGCGAACTAAACCGCTGCACCACCGGGCGGCCCCCAAAAGGTGACACTTTAGATTATACAAAGGGAAGTTAGTATTTGTTTTTGGCTAGTAAGTTGTGTGTATAGTGAGGACACTTTAACTGAAGTTTAAGGCCCTAAGTCTTAACTAAAATGAGCAGTCTTAATTCAAGAATTGTTTTAAGTACTGAAGCTGTATTTTACTTTAGTGAGATTTGGATTTTTCTTTGGTAGATGTAAATGCAGGCAACTAGACCCAACTTTTTATTGCATGGCATACTTGTGCTCATTGACCGTGAGGGGGAGTAGGAGGGAGGAGAGCCTAGCACCAGGAAAGTTTACAACACCTCTCACAAGAAAGGGCCTCAAGTTAGGAGCTGTAGATTTTGGGTTTTGGTCATGCTCCAACCCCAAGTTCCAGATGAAAGGGCGTGGATCCTGCCTGATCTGGTAGAGGCAGGAACTAGGGAAAGAACATATCTTGGTCTGCCACACACCTGTGAAAGCAGGTCTTTGTGACATTGGTTAGGGAAATAGTAAGGGGGCTTCTAGGGGCTACCTTCAATATTGGTGAGCAGGAAGAAGACGCTTTTGTTTGTGATGGGTAAATAAGAGAGGGATGGAGGTGGGTAATTTGATGACCAGCCTAGAATCTGAAGACAGTTTTATTATGTGAAAAACATTTGGGTTTTAAAAGTTTCTTTGGGGGAGTATTAAGTTTAATTTAAAGTAATTCACCAAAAGGGGCCAGCCCAGTGGCGCAGCAGTTTAGTTCACGCTTTGGCAGCCCAGGGTTTGCGGGTTCGGATCCCGGGCGCCCGCCAACCCACTGCATGTCAGCCATGCCATGCTGGCATCCCATATAAAGTAGAGGAAAATGGGCACGGATGTTAGCCCAGGGCCAGTCTTCCTCAGGAAAAAGAGGAGGATTGGCAACGGATGTTAGCTCAGGGTCAGTCTTCCTCACAAAAAAAATAAAATAATTCACAAAAAAAATTAAGAGAACCTTTGTTGGTTATACTTAAGCAAATATAATTTGTAGTATATCTTTATTACTTGTGCCATTTCAAATCTTAGTGCTGGTAACAAGCATTTTTTTAGTTGTTTGTTACCTGAAACAAAATTTGCAGTTCTTAGCGTATTCAGTCAATCGTTAACATCTCCCACTGAAAATTAAACAATGTTCTCTGGAATGTCCAGTTTCCTTAAATGAAACGTGAACTGCCCATGGTGCAGTACTTGGGACTGAAAGCAAGTAATTCCCAGTTATAGGCCATAATGCTAAGACTAGCACCTGGATCGTTTTGTAGTTATTTTAAGATGCTGTGTCGTTTGCCTTTTACTTCCCTTTCTGGGACATTTTATTCCTGCCTGAGAGGGTTTTTTTTGAGTACTTAAGGAATGAGTTGAGAAACTTGTTTAAGAGGCCTGCTAGCAAAACCAGTATAGAATTAGCAAAAGCAGACTTGTGTCCTGTTTAAATCTTGGGGATGGGACAGAAGGAACCCTGTTTTGTATACCACCACATTTCCTCTGTCCCCTTCTTTCTGTTAGGTGTGGTTTTAGAGCAAAAGAGACAGTGCTTTGCTGAAAACTGGGTACTTTCAGAGAACTTTGGCTTTAAATATTCGTTTGTTGCTACTCTATCTGAAGGGAAAATACTTAAAGGAGTTAAATATCATGGTGGTTGAAAATAGGTGGTTTACAAATTGTCCTGTTAATGAGTGTCTAGGCAGATCTCTGAGGAGCCAGAAATCTGATGTAGCTCTCCTTTGTTCTAGGTTATACTACTCCAACTGCCCCCCAGGCGTACAGTCAGCCTGTCCAGGGGTATGGCACTGGTGCTTATGATACCACCACTGCTACGGTCACTACCACCCAGGCCTCCTATGCAGCTCAGTCTGCATATGGCACTCAACCTGCTTACCCAGCCTATGGGCAGCAGCCGGCAGCCACCGCACCTGCAAGGTAAGGCCATACTCTCTACTCATAACTCTATAGTGCATCAGCCTTGTGTTTTTGGAAAAGAAAGCAACTATGCCTACTGCAAGAATCCATGACTTAATTCCTTTTTAATGTTTACTCTCATATACTTACTCTTAGGTGTTGACTGTGTTCTTAATAGTCATTACAGTAATGTGCTAGAGCACACCACATTGAGAGTGTGGTTTCTCTCACAGCAGGACAACTAATAGAATTGTACTTGTGATGCTTTTACCGTTGGTTTTATTGCTCCTGTAAATGGGTGTCAGCTTTATCTTTGGGAAAAACATGGTAGTTCACAGTGCAGGGGTGGGGGTAGCATCATGTGATTCAAAAATAGTCATATGATCCAGTTGTCAGTAAAGGATATATCCGTGTCCGGAAGTAAAGCATTGGTGTCTCCGCTTAAGGAGTTGAAATGATTTTTCTCTATTATGTAGTGGCTTGGTAATCTAAATATCACAGGCAAGCATAAGTTCTTAACTGCGTACCCTGCTATGGGGTGAATATTCGGGTAAAGTGCATACTCCACGACTGATCAGCAGGTAAACAGTATTGATTATTACTTAACAGAAGATTTCAGGTCTTTGCTTTAGGCAATGCACTTAGGTGGCTTCTGCATACAGTCTTGAAGGAACATTGAATTCTGATTTGCAAGAAGACTTTTTAGGGAATAAGCAAGAGATCAACTTGTAACCTAGACTTTTTGTCTGCTGTAGAGGTAAGAAATTAGCTCTGGCAAACACTCATGAAATTACTTCTAAAATGCACAGTGAGTAATCAGAGCTACTTGGTAGTTTACATCTGCTAGACAGCCTGTGCAGTAGTTAGGTTAAACTAACTGATTCCTTTAGGGCCCCATTTCGTTTGACCTAGGCATTTCAAATTGTTACCAAATGTGTGAAGTCCCATATCATGCTTCATTGCAACAGTTGTGGCTGGGGGTGGGGGGATATATGTTATTTGGGTTTTTATAAATCATCCTTTTTGGTTCCTTTTCTCTTAATTTTCGATCCTTACCACTTTAAAACAGCCGTCTCTCATGATCAGTGACAGCTACTTCTTTTTCCACTGGAAAGAGGGGTTCGTGACCCATTCAGCTTTTTGGAGAAACTAGTATAGTACTTCCGCGTCCTCTCTGGTCTGCCTGCTGATTCTTGGGGCTTTGCTTAAAATAGCTCAAGCTCATTTTGCTACAGCCTTGTTGCAAGCTGTTAGGGCTAAGAGGTAATAGAAGCACCTGTGTTTTTGTCCTTGTGATTGGGATTGGTTTTCATCACTTAACAAGGATATTTCCTCGTTCATCTGAGCATGAGAGGCGGGTGTGTCTCCCCACCCTACCCTGATATTTCCACTATGGAGACTTTGAGGCAAGGTTAGCTTTAATTTATGGCAGTCCAAGTTAGGAAATGTTTTTTCAGGTCTGTTCTTAACAAATGAGAAACATAAACCCACAGATAGTCCAAACTTATAAATGCCATAGACTTTGTTATGCTAACCTAAAAATTGCATTATTGTTAAAGTTTCTTGTTTGTATTCAACAGTCATTTTTGAGAAAAAGCGTGTTTTCTCCTAACAAACCGCCTCTCCTCCCAGATCACTTAAACTGCCAATGCTGAATATGGTGACTGCCTTTTGTAGCTGTTAATATGGAATGAATGGAATATGTTGATGTCTCTTGTGTGGATATGATTAATTCTCCCCCTTCCTTAGTGTTCTTTTCCAGTAAATACAGTTGGACTGACATGGGTTTGATGTAGTTCACTTTACAACTGTATTTATTTCCAAGCTAAATCCTAACGTTGCTTATTGCTCATAGATTGTAGAGTTCTTACCCAAGAGTTTTGTGGTTGACAAAAAACATCTCACTTCTTTATTTCTTCTTTTAGACCGCAGGATGGTAACAAACCCGCTGAGACCAGTCAACCTCAGTCTGGCACAGGGGGTTACAACCAGCCCAGCCTAGGATATGGACAGAGTAACTACAGTTATCCCCAGGTGCCTGGGAGCTACCCCATGCAGCCAGTCACGGCACCACCATCCTATCCTCCAACCAGGTCAGTGTCTTCATTCTCATGGCCAGTGAGCTAGTAGGATAACAAAACAGTTTCAGGCTGTTGACCAGCTTGCTCCTGCTTCCTCAACTGAGATACGTTATCTGACTCTCAGTGATAAGCCTGACCACATATTACATAGACCTCAGTCCCAGGTTCTCATAGCAGTACCTGGCAGCCAATAACTCAATAATTCTCCTCTGTGAATACAAGCAGAAACATTTTTACCACTCTAGATTCTTCCTTTTAATTTTGCTCTTTTAGTTAATTCAGATGGATGAGAAACAGAAGTATATGAAAGCAGGTAAACAGAACCATAGAAGCCACTTTCTCGGATACATTTGGATTTGGGGTGGGTAAAGTGCAGGGCATTATGAAAACAGAAACTTCCTCAGTCATCGTATATTTAACTTAACTCACAGATCCGTTTATGCACTAGTCTTTTAATGGTTGGGCCAAGGCCTGTTCTTTTGACTACAGGTTTATTCTGCATTCTTTGTCTTACGTTAACCCCACAGCAACGACAGTGTCCAGTTTTGGTTTCTTTAAAGTAGAGGAACTGCAAGTTGTCTCACATTTAATTTGAAGCAAGTGTTCAAATGAATTGTCTGAATTGTGTCCTAAAGTGTTAACCTAGTTTCGCTAGAAGTAACAATTCCCTTTTTTGCACTTATTTCATTGGTTTACACATTTAAGTACAGCAGACGTGAACAGGTTTAGGAGCAAATACAGCTGACTGGGTAAGTGTCTCTGTCCAGCTTGGAGCAACAGTGGGCAGGGCTTACACAGGGCAGTTTTTCCACAGAGCTCACCCGTACCTGTTATGCCGAGAGCAGTTAATCTGGCGAGTTGAATAGGTGCATTTGGTGAAGAGAAGCTGTTGAATCCATACTGCATTGGTGAGGGATGTGGTGATGGAGGCTTAGTTTAATTGTACTTTAAAATATGTTTTCTTTTTTGTTTTTCATTATCATGGTTCGTCTAGAGTTTAATACCCATTCTGTTAAGCTTCATGTTTATATAAGAATGTATCTTTGGTTAGTTTCCCAGCCATGTAGTCGACATATTGAAATATGAATATCAGTCTAATATTCATTTTTATACAGTGTGTTGATTCTGAAATTTCTTTATCCATCTTTCTTTTATTAGTGTCCAGATTTCATTAGATGATCAGGGATGTCTGAAAGTTTGAAACTATAGTAAAGCAATTTGAAACTTAAGACAAGACCTTCAAGAGAAAATTGCCATTTTAATGTGGACACACACCCCAAGTGTCCTTGTCCTTTCAGAATAGTCATTGTCATCACTCAAGGGAATTATTGGAGGCAGGCTTAGACTGAATGCCGCACTTTACTCAGCTGCCTTTTTCTCAGTGCCTTTTTCACTGGGTCAGCCTTCCCTGAGTGCACACGTGCATATTCTTCCTTTAATACAAGAAGCACCTAAACTCCCAAATCTGCCTTGAATTTAGTTGAAAATAACTGTTGTTTAATGGGAGTGGGGAGCAAAAGGGGAGACTCTCTAAGGGTTGGGGTTGTATGTTGTACAGATGGGTTGTTTTTAATGATTATCCTCTCCCCCCATTTAAAATTTTATTCTAAATCCAAAAAGATTTGCTTATTTTAAATTCAAACTGTTGATATGTAGAAAGTAAGTGTGTTTTTAAGGGTTTCTGTGTTACATGCTATGAATGTCTCGTGTGTGTAGGGAACTTAAAGAAATAAGCCTCTCTTTCCTAAAAAGCTCTTTTTTTTTTCTTTCAGCTATTCCTCTACACAGCCGACTAGTTATGATCAGAGCAGTTACTCTCAGCAGAACACCTATGGGCAGCCGAGCAGCTATGGACAGCAGAGTAGCTATGGTCAACAAAGCAGCTATGGGCAGCAGCCGCCCACTAGTTACCCCCCCCAAACTGGATCCTACAGCCAGGCTCCAAGTCAATATAGCCAACAGAGCAGCAGCTACGGGCAGCAGAGTGAGTTGCTAAGAGAGAAAACCAAATAAGAGTAATTATGTTGGGCGTTTCTGAACATGGGGAAATGCTCTTTACCATTGTTTATTTTTGGACTCCAGGATTCATCTTTAGGGCATAGTATCCTGGCTAACAGCTTGGATGTCCCAATAAAGACTTCAGTGCTTTTCTGCGATTTAATTGTTATTAATATGCCTTGCAAAAAAAAAAGAGAAAAGAGAGTTTGTAACTGACCAGAGAAAATGTTTTAGACTGCCAGCCTGCTCTCTTGGGGGAGGTCCTATGCACTGAGTGAAGCTAGCATTCCTTCTGGCCTGCCCACCCCAGCTCATTAAGAGAGAGTGAGCAGGTAGCTCTAGAAGACTACTGCAGTTTCGATAGTCAAGGAAATGCTATGTTTTGTGTTTGGTTTTTGTTTACATTCATAAAGCAAAAAGAAAAAAAGCCTCCTCACAGAATAGTTTTGTTTATGTGGAGAAGTAACCAAAAACTCAAAGCTATCTTCACAGTTTAATCTCTGCCTGGATTGTTGTTTTTTAATTAAGTTCCGTCAGTGGGCATGTCTCATTACGACTATGAAATGAGTAGTGTGGCTTGATGGAGCCCACCTCTTAGCAACATGCTAAAACCTTAAGAAACCTGGCTCTACTTTTGTTTCTTGAGTGTAAAGAAGCAGCTTTTGGAGACTCTCATCTTAGTATACGGAACCCTGTAAACTGTTGGCCACAGGGTTCTTTTTTGTTTGGGAATGGTTTATTCTAGGCTAACTATGTAAGGTTAGTTCAGCCTTTATGAACCAGCATTTTTTTGTGAACTTAAAAAGAGCCTACTATTTAGGGGTGCTTTATCAGGTGTAAAGAAGATGGTGCCTTGGTTAGTGCCTTGCAGTTGAGAAGTCTTGATTCCAGGAGAAAGTACAAACAGGCAGTGGTGTAAATGCTGGTCCATGGCTTACAGATGTGACTCTTTCCTCAGGTTCATTCCGACAGGACCACCCCAGTAGCATGGGTGTTTATGGGCAGGAGTCTGGAGGATTTTCCGGACCAGGAGAGAACCGGAGCATGAGTGGCCCTGATAACCGGGGCAGGGGAAGAGGGGGATTTGATCGTGGAGGCATGAGCAGAGGTGGGCGGGGAGGAGGACGCGGTGGAATGGGGTAAGAGCAAACCTTTTTCTCCTTTTACCTAATTTTGTTTCATCCATAGGATTTTCAATGGAAAGAAGGGACTGAAAGACATAAGAAATTTATTTCTGCATTTCCATGGATAATCTGTTGAGCCCAAGCCATCCTCTAAAACATGGAAATGTCATCTTTGTGGCATATATTAAGTGGCAGTTTGCTTTTTTCCCTGCCAATCTGCTTGGTTGGGTTGGGGAGAACAAAGAATGGTTTTGAAACTAGAGCTTTCAGTTCCCTTCATGGTTTCCAGAGGTCAAAAGCCTCTGTGGGTAATAGACTTGGGATGGAACACACACAACCCTTCTAACAACCCTAGGTTTTTAACTAATTGCCTCTGAATGGTTGTCTTGAAATACCTGGTATATATACTGCAGGAAAGGAATGCAGCTGTTTTCCACAATGTTTGTCCCCAACTTCTGTCTGTTCTCGGAACTGTTGAACATAATGATGAAGATCTTGGTCCCATAACCCTTGAACATGGCCTGAGGTGCACCTGGTACACAAAAAAATCCAATAGTTTTTTACAGTTATGTATATAATTCTAGGATCACTCCCCATTGGAGATATTGAGAAGTCTAAATCGGTTTGACCATTTTGATTGATGGCACAATCTGGTTTAGAGAACTTTGTTTAGATCAGTAACATAACCCTGCTACCTGTGCCTGCCCTTCCCCTCCCTTCTCCCATCCCCTCTTCCCTTTCTGGTGTCTGTACTTTGATGAAGGTGAGGTATAATGTTGGTGGTTAACATAATCCAGAAGGCTTAGTTCTGTGTGTGTTCTGTCCCTATATAAACTGGTAAAAAAGCTATGCAGAATGTATATATTAAGTATAAATTGGATTTGGTACCACTGTTGATTCAAGGAAAAATTTAATAGGATTTCTTTTTTATAGAAATTAACTTCAAAATTAGATAGATAAAAAGTTGATCTTTAATTTTTATATTAGCAATCTGTTTACTATTGAAAGATATTGATTGAAAATACTGTTTTGCATATTCTGCATAACTTAAATCTTCAGTGAAATCTTTATTGGAAGAAACAGTCATTTTACAACGTGCAAAAATTTATGAATAATTTGATTATAAAGTAAAATCAATCTTCTGATTTAGAGAATGTCATTCCATTATAAAGGTTTCACTTCTTTATGGATGTTTTAAAATAGACACTTGAAATTACTATCATCACGTCTCCAATCACCTAGAATTCTTAGTATTTTTCAATTGCAAATCCAATTTCAAGTTTATTCATTTTAATACTCCAGAAGTGATAATTCTACTAATTTTGCTAGACTTTGCTTAGTAGAGGGATCCCCTCCTTCTGGATGAGAAGTCTCTCCTGGAGCCATAGAAAAAAGTCATGGCTTTCCCCATAGGTTTTTCAACAGACTGGGAAGCAGTCGGTTGGATCCTTTGGGGACAGGACAGGGGCAGTCCTCCCTCCCCTCTTTTTTATTGTGGTGTGGTGATGGTTTTCAGTGTCTTCTGCAGGTAAGGCACTCAATGTTGTTAACATGCCCTTTTTTCATTGCCTCAGTATTTTGATATTTTCATTGGCTGTTAAACGTGGAAACTTTTTAACATGCTTTGTCGCATTTATATGCTACAGGTTACAAAGTGAGAGCCTTGTATACACTTCAATACTTAAAAAGTACCCGTACTCAGTACTCAGCCGGCAGCATAATGAAAAGTGGGACTAGACACGGTGTCCATATGGAGAGGAAAAATATACATAGAATATTTTTAACAAAATGTATTCATTGTATAAATGGAATCCTTCTGTAACTTTGGTAACTGCATACTTGTTGTTTGGTAATGAACCAGAGGAGGTATAATACTCTAGAATTGTGTAACATTAAAGTGTAAACTTTTGTGTTTAAAGAGAGAGAACATTTTATGGTGTGTACTTTTAAAAAGGAAAGAAAGCTGCATGCAACAGCTTGAAATTGTATATTCAGGTATTAAAGGTGCAATACTGGTTAGAAAAAGGTCAGGGCCTCCCACTAAGGAGCTGCCTTTATTTAATTTTAAAGGAAAAAGCCCAATTCATATTCCCTCCCCCTTTAAAATATGTAAGGCAGTCATTTTACACTGCCATCATCATTATTCCCAACTGATATGTCTGTAAAGTTGCACCCCCAGTCTGTTGAGCCTTGGTATTTGTTGTAAATTCTCCTTTCACAGCGATTGTTAAATCCCTTAGTGCCCTGAAATGTATGGCTTTATGCTGAAGATTGGCTGGATGCGTCCTCTGGTGTGTGTTGTAGGCATTTAATGTGGTTGTCTCCTGCTTTATTGTACTGTGACTTGTTAGGAAGCCCAGGGCCTCACTTGGCTCTCTCCCCTGGGAGAGGTTGAGGGTGCACCTTTATGAACATGGAAAGTTTCATCACAGCAGTTGCCCCAGCTTGCTACTCCTCTCTACACCAAGCTCTCCCTGTTTTTTCAGCTGATGGGGTGGGTGTTTCAGAATCTCTCTCTTTTACCCCTAATTTGCCAAGTATTGCACTATTAATACCAGCCCCCGAAATGAAAGGAACCAACCACACTGGTGTATACAATCAGACAAGCAAGGTTGTATATAAAGGAAATTTGAGCAAGCTGCCCTGAAGAAAGGCATAGTGACAAGATGAGAGAGATGCATTGTTTGGAGATGTGTTTAGCCAGTGCCCTTCTTCCCCACGAGCCCCCCCAAGGCTCAGAGCGGTACTGGCTTTTAAAGGGAAAGGCCTTCATTTCTTCGTTTATCCCCCCAGCAGCGCTGGAGAGCGAGGTGGCTTCAATAAGCCTGGTGGTAAGTTTTTGAGTATTACCATGGATAGTGTTTAAAAAAATACAGTCAGTTTTTAGAAAACTATAATTTTTTATTAGTTTCATAAGTGGTTTAAAAATGATCTATACAAAAGAGACTAATGGGTACTGCCGGCATTGTCTTAGGGGTAATGAGGTTAACCTATGGTTACAAAACAAAGGGTAACTTGAAGTATTGAGCAACTGCTTCTGTAATATGGGGGAGAATACATTTTTTTAAATTTGGTTTATTTGGAGGAAAATTTTTGACTTAAATTTAACACTAATTTGGCACATAACCATTGAAAGTGTATTTGGTTAATGGTTTAAAAGCAAACCAGCAAAGAAAAAGCAAACCCTAGCAAACCTTTCACAAATGTTAAAGGGGCACTGCTCCATTTTAGCAGTGCGGGTCATTTTGAATTTAATGAATCCCCATCAAATGGTGGTGTAGTAGATAGTTATGTGTGTTTGTAAGGTTTGTAGCTTGCAAGACGTGCACTAATAATATTTTATATGATCTTTCCTGGTTGGCAGGACCCATGGATGAAGGACCAGATCTTGATCTAGGTAATTTTGAATTCTTGTGTTTTATATTGTGCCTTATAAACGAATAGCACAGAAGTAAATACATGCTAGACTTCAAGAGCCTGATAGATCAGTGTGATATTCTTGATGTTGAGGGCAGTTTGAGCTTCCTTTATCATGAGCATCTACTCATAATAGCCTTAAGCGAAGTAAACCGGAAGTTCCGTGGCATTTGTTAGTATAGTTGGTAGTTCTCTTTAGCTTTGTGATGAATACCAGTGGGCAGTAGTGACCAGATGGTTAATAAGCCCCTGTAGATAACATGACAGTAAAACCTTCTGTCTTTTCTCTGGAAGGCCCACCTGTAGATCCAGATGAAGACTCTGACAACAGTGCAATCTATGTGCAAGGATTAAATGACAATGTGACTCTAGATGATTTGGCAGATTTCTTCAAGCAGTGTGGCGTTGTTAAGGTAAGTAAAAGCATAACCATGCGATCTGACAAATCTTCCAAAACAGAACATTTTGAAGAGAGAACTGATGTTGAGAGTTGTTTCTAAAGTCGCCTGATTTTTCTTTCTGAACTTACTATGGTTTTCTCCTTAAAAATACCCCTCAAAGATTTAGCCATTTGTTTATAGAAAAGAAATACTAAACATGGTGTAAGTGTATTTGATAACTCAATGTCATTTTTTAAATAATTATCAGTTCATTGTAAGAACATTTATATGGACACTACTTTTGTGAAATACAGAATATGTAGTTTTTAAAATAATGAAGGTTTATGTATCCACTTCTCAGCGTAAGAAGTAGAGCTTTATATGAGTGCCTGTGAAGTACCTGGCATATTTCTTCCCCTCCCAGTTTTATCCCGTCTCCCCACTCCCATCCTGAATTTTATCATTCCCTTTCTTCTTTTTATAGATGTGCCCTTAGTAATATTTGTTTCACATAATTTTGAAGAATGTTTACTAAACACTGCTATAAGGCAGCACTATTCTGGGCCCATACCAGGAACAAACAGATAAGAACCCTTGGAATGTATATAGAGTGGGGAACATATAGTAGAAGGGAATACAGTATGTTAGATGGTGATAAATGTTATGCTGCTGTAACAGCAAGAAGGGCAGGGATAAAATGGAACGGAACCATACAGCTCGGAGCGCGGAAGGTATTTCAGAATAGTGGGGGGAATTGCAAGGCAGAGATCCTGGGGCAGGAGCTTGCCTGGCAAGCTCAGAGGAGCTGGTGTGACTAGAAAGTTCTGGTCTGAACTACTAGAATGGTGGTGGAGTTGTTAGACGGGGAAGACTAAGAGAAATTGGGATTTTGAGATGTGGAGAGAGGGATTCGTTCCTAGGTCAGAAGCTCAAATGTTTGGGAATCCTGTATTTCATTTATAAATACGTCACAAGTTATTCATATATGCTCTTACTAGACAGTTGGGTTGTTCCTACGTTTTTGGTATATAAACCGTGCTGCAGTGAATGTTCTTGTACACATTTCCTGGTGCACGGTGCACCTTTTTCTCATGCGTACGTATACAGTAGATTCTTGTTATTCGCAGTAGTAAGTTGTACGAAGAAGTCACTACACACACTGAATTAGTGAATGCTTAACCACTGCTCGTAGGGGCAGCATGTACACATATCTCACGTGGATCATAGTCATTACACTAAAAACTCATCTGCTAGATTGCTATTTTATTTTACAAGTAAAACAAGGTTCAGAAGTGTTAAGGGACTTGCCGGAGTTGGTGTTCAAATTCATCCAGCTGGCCCCAGTGCCGGGACTTCTTGCACTATACTGCCCTGTCCGTACAGTCTCCATCCTCTGACCTTCTTGAGAGAGAGCTGGAACAAGAGGGCAGAACATCATCTTGTTCTGCCTCAGCTGGAAACATGTCCATCAAGCAACTTAAATTTTTTGCCGCTCTGTGCATGTCTGCAAATAACAAAAGTGCCCCAAGTATTGATTTTGGAGTTACAGATGAATATTAGCAAGTAGACAGATTTGCAAATATTGAATGCATGAGTGAGGATCGACTGTACCCACGTGTAGAATTGCTGGTTCTTAAGGTGTGCGTGCGTGTTTAACTTCACAAGATAACGGTATGGCCGACCAGCTTAGACTCTGCCAGGATTCCTGGGATCCCATTCACCACGTCCTCACCACTCGTGGGGATCACCTGACTTTTTAACTTTTGCTAATCTGGTAGAAGAAAATGGAAATGTGGTTTTAATTTGCTTTTGCCTGATTGCTAATAATGTTCTAATTGCATATCATCCTCTGTGAAATGCTTGTGTCTTGTACTCATTTTTCGTTGGGTTATTATTTGTTGATTTACTCATAGTTCTTTATATTGTCTGAAGGCTGATCCTTGTTTGCTGCAAATATATTCTCCCAGTCTGTGGCTTTTTTATTCATTTTGTTTCGATGAATAGAAGTTCTTAAGTTTAATGTAGTTGAACTGTTCATTATCATTCTTCTCCTTACTGGTTTGTGTCTTTATTTTTTTCTATTTGCAAGACCTTTTGTTCTAACAACATTTATTGAAAGGTCCATCCTTTCCCCGGTGGTATATAATGGTATATCTGTCACATAAAAAGTTCCACACATACCTGGATCTGTTTCTTGGCTCTCTTGGTCTACTTTTGGTTAATTTGTATGATCCCGTGCTAACAGCACAGTTAATTACTGCATCTTTATGCTAAGACTTGATATCCAGTAAGGCGAATTCTTCTTTTGTTCTTTTTCTTCAGGAATATTTTGCTATTTACTCCTTGCTCTTCTGAATACATAATAGAATCAGTTTATGTAGTTCCTTAAAAACTGAATGTTTACTGAATCTATAAGACAATTTGAGGAGAATTGACATTTTTATAATAACTGAGTAGTCTTCTTTTCCCCCCATGAACATTGTATATGTCCATTTTTTTAGGTCTTTAGTAAAGACCATCTCTTTAAAGGTCTTGCAGATCTTTATTAGTTTTATTTTTAGATTTGTTTCATTTTTAGTTGCTAAGGTTAATGGTCTTATTAAAATGACATCTTCTGATTGTTACAACTGTATAGAAATAGAGTTGATTTTGGTAGATCTTAAATTCTGTGAGATTTCTATTTGTGACGTATATGGTATGTTGTGTGGGGGGTTTTTTCCTAGTTGTGGTATTTACTATCAAAATTTTGTAAAATAAAGGGGGTTTTAAAAAATACATATCCCATCGGAGCCAGCCCCGTGGCGTAGTGGTTAAGTTCTCACGCTCTGCTTCGGCAGCCCAGGGTTCGCAGTTTCGGATCCTGGGCTTGGACCCATGTACTGCTCATCAAGCCATGCTGTGATAGGCGTCCCACATATAGAGTAGAGGAAGATGGGCACAGATGTTAGCCCAGGGCCAATCTTCCTCAGCAAAAAGAGGAGAATTGGCAACAGATAGCTCAGGGCCAGTGTTCCTCACCAAAAACAGAAAAAATACATATCCCATCATTCATATCACTATTTCGCCATATTTATTTTGTCTTTATGTCTCTGTCCTTTATAAAAACATAGGTATCAGTATATATATTACAACCTCTCCATTTAAGGAAAAGGCTGTATAAATAGATACTATCAAGTATCACTAGATATATAAACAAACATGTATAGGTTAGACTTTGATCAGATGCATTTAATGCAGAAGCGCACATGAAGCCATGCTGTGTGGCGTGGTTCCTGAATTCAAGCCAACTGCATGTGGTGTTCACCTGAAAAACTAGTGATCTCTGTTCTAGCTCTGGAGGGAAAACTGACTATTGGACTTAATCAGGAATCCTTTTAGCATATTCACAGCCCTGTATACTGTACTTGGTGATTTAAGGGTAATTTTTACTTTATGCAAGATACGTTTTATGTGATGGTGTCGAAGCCTGAGGGCCTCCTAAGAGGTGGCTGCTCTCACTGGGTGCTGTCACTATGGGCAGTATGCTGTCCTGCGAGGACAGCAGGAGAAGATGGCTAGGGAAGGAATGGGGCCTGTTTTGGTTTTTTTGATAAGACATATCTAAGAGGGAAAAATCATTTAAGTATTTATTTGTTGTAGCAATTAAGGAAGTAAGTCACCCATAATTCCATTACTCGGAGATAAACTAACATCCTATTGAATGTGTGTCTGTGAAAAATTACTCCTTTTGACAGTTTAAGGGACTTCTTTGAATTTCACTTGGACTTTTTCCTCCCAAACTAGTATGTTCTGGTCACAACCTAACTATGCTTTTACGCCTAGATGAACAAGAGAACTGGACAACCCATGATCCATATCTACTTGGACAAGGAAACAGGAAAGCCTAAAGGCGATGCTACAGTGTCCTATGAAGACCCGCCAACTGCCAAGGCAGCTGTGGAGTGGTTTGATGGTAGGAGCCCTAGAGCGACAAGGGTGTGCTCACTGGCATTCTTTACTCTGCCTGCTCTGGGGCACATGGAGGGTCTTGCAGCAAATGTTGCATGTGTCAACTTGCCAGTAAAGAGAGGGTCTTGCTAACGTATTTAACACTGGCTGTTAGAACCTCATTCTTTGAACTGGCTCTAGGGACAAGGGAGACTGTAGAGCATGGCAGAAAGGAGGAACTTGAGAGCCATAGGAGCAAGAAGACCCTCCACCTGTTCCTGGAAGAACACTGGATAGCTGTTGGGAAGCTGCTTGCCTGGCTCCCTTTAGCCACAGAAAGGTCCAGTCACTGACCCTGGATTAGGAGATCCCTAATTTTTAGTCACTATTATTACAAATTCCTTTTGCTTAAAGTTGTAAATGCTTCTCTAAGCACAGATATCAGAAGGTACAGAAAGCCCCACAAAGAGCCAGTTTACATTTGAGTTTTTATGTAGATATATATTGACCTCGACATTGATCCTGGTTAAAGGCCTTTTCTAGCCTTGCCATTAGAGAGCTCAGAGAAGATTGTGGGCGGGGCAACTTGCTGCAGTGGAGATGGTTGCGTTGATAACATAGTGTTGGTGAAAAAGGAGTAGTCTAGCCTTGCCCAGCCCCTCAAGGAAGGAAGAGTTGGAGGTTGGGAGTAATTGATGTTCTGTCATCTTGTTCCAGGGAAAGATTTTCAGGGGAGCAAACTTAAAGTTTCTCTTGCTCGGAAGAAGCCTCCACTGAACAGCATGCGAGGTGGCATGCCTCCCCGGGAGGGCAGAGGGATGCCGCCGCCACTCCGTGGAGGTATTTACTGAACACTTTCTCTGAGCTCCTCCTTAGATGCTTGGAAGGTTTTTTAGTACACTTGTCTGAGAAATGACTTCTTGAGTGAAGACAAGGCCATTAGAAATACATAAAGATGTGTAGAATCAATACTGGACTATTGAATGCTGACAGTAGAAGTTTGGGAGTAAAGGGAAGAAGAGAACATGGTTTTGATTGGTCAGGGAGGCTGGAATCCCCGTGGAACCACTCTGCCTGGGTGTCAACCCTGAGGCTGCCATTTATTTATTCTGCTTTGGTTTTTTCATCTGTATGAAAGTGCCTGCCTTCCTACAGGGAACTAACTGAAATAACATATGTAGAAAGCGCAGAGCTAGGCCCTGGGGCCTGTGGAAAAGTATAGGACAGACTGTGATTTTAGTGATACATATTTCCCTGTAGCAAATCTGGTGCTATAAAGAGATGATTTGCTTTTTATTGCAGGTCCTGGGGGCCCAGGAGGTCCTGGGGGTCCCATGGGTCGCATGGGAGGCCGTGGAGGAGACAGAGGCGGCTTCCCCCCAAGAGGGCCCCGGGGTTCCCGAGGGAACCCATCTGGAGGAGGAAACGTCCAGCACCGAGCTGGAGACTGGCAGTGCCCCAATCCGTATGTACTTCTCTTGGCAAATTGATACCCTACATTTCACCCCATTCCCACTCTGAGAGGACGACTGCTGGATTCTCTTTGTCTAGAGGAGCATAATGATGGCCCTCATTGCTCTGTTGTGCGGTAGGTGACCTAATCAGTCATTCACCGGCTGCTTCAGAGCCTTCTGAAGGAGGTCACGGTTCCGCTGGACTCCTAGGGTCCACATGTATGTGGTTGTACAGATACCGTGCTGAATCAAATGCTGGTCCTATGAGTGCATTGCAGCCTGAGCCACTGGCTCGAAAGCCATTTTCTGTGGACAGATTCTCTTAGTGGT
This sequence comes from Tapirus indicus, assembly GCA_031878705.1. Classification (NCBI taxonomy): domain Eukaryota; kingdom Metazoa; phylum Chordata; class Mammalia; order Perissodactyla; family Tapiridae; genus Tapirus; species Tapirus indicus. The sequence goes on from CM062938.1 coordinate 23,108,558, forward strand.
TTGACCCAAGACTCAGTGTTTGTGGTGGAGGAGTACAGTGTGTGCCTGCTCATGTCACCTTTGCTTGTTCAAGTTCCTCAGTTCAGTTGGTGATTTCTATTGTGATATAATTTTACGCAGGGGGTGTGGAAACCAGAACTTCGCCTGGAGAACAGAATGCAACCAGTGTAAGGCCCCGAAGCCTGAAGGCTTCCTCCCGCCACCCTTTCCGCCCCCGGGTAGGTACAGGTTCTGTGAGCATCCCCTCAGCTTCTTGGTACTAAACCTCTTTTGTTATCTTGGTGGGCTTGGTAAACTATAGCTGCCGCTGCTAAGGACCAGGTCGGTGGTTTCAGTAAGTGCAGCCCTAGCACTGGGGCTCTTGTAGTTATATTTCTGTCATCAGCTCTAAATTGTGACCCAGATGTGTGGATCAAGGAAAGTGTTTGCTTTGTTTCTGCTCTGAGAGAAGGCACCAGATCCTGAGCAGTCTCTGCATCCACCCCTTCTCTTTGTCTTGCCACTGATCTGTTCTCTGCCATCTTTTCCCTTACCTTAGGCGGTGACCGTGGCAGAGGTGGCCCTGGTGGCATGCGGGGAGGAAGAGGTGGCCTCATGGACCGCGGTGGTCCCGGTGGAATGTTCAGAGGTGGTCGTGGTGGAGACAGAGGTGGCTTCCGTGGTGGCCGGGGCATGGACCGAGGTGGCTTTGGTGGAGGAAGACGAGGTGGCCCCGGGGGGCCCCCTGGACCTTTGATGGAACAGATGGGAGGAAGAAGAGGCGGGCGTGGAGGACCTGGAAAAATGGATAAGTATGTGAGGGTGAAAACCAGCTCTGGGCTACAGGGCACATCGAGGGGCAACCCCTTCCCATCTTTGCCTGGAGTGGGTCCCGCCCTGTTACGAGGAGGCTGGAGGCTCGACCCAGGCCTCAGGTCTGTGGAAGGGCTTCCTTTCCCCAGTTTACCCCTCGCCCCTTTCTCCTTTTTGCCTTGCAGAGGCGAGCACCGTCAGGAACGCAGAGACCGGCCCTACTAGACGCAGAGACCCAGCAGAGCTGCATTGACTACCAGATTTATTTTTTAAACCAGAAAATGTTTTAAATTTATAATTCCATATTTATAATGTTGGCCACAACATTATGATTATTCCTTGTCTGTACTTTAGTATTTTTCACCATTTGTGAAGAAACATTAAAACAAGTTAAATGGTAGTGTGCTGAGTTTTTTTTTCCTTCATTTAAAGATGGTTGTTTAACTAAGACTTAATTAACAATGGGAATCCCTTGTGAGCATGCTCAGTATCATTGTGGAGAACCAAGAGGGCCTCTAACTGTAACAATGTTCATGGTTGTGATGTTTTTTTTTTTTAAATAAAATTCCAAATGTTTATAAACAAACAGTCATCCTTCTCAGCCTCTGTTCCGCAGTCGCGGCATGTGTACCTGGAGCGTGTCCCAGATGAAGGCTCGCTCAAGTGTCGAGAGGGGAAGTCAGAAATGGTCATGACGTGAAAACAAAGCGGGAAAGCCCCGAGTTGGTCACAGAGCTGCCGTCAAGGAAAAGGGGGTTGGAGTGTCGCTTTGACCCTGAGCCGTATCTCGAGATGGTGGGGACATCACAGCCCAGGTCTGTTTGATTTGCAGTGAGGAGGGCTGTGTGGAGGATCTGTCGCCGTGGCTTGTAGCCCTCCCAAAGCCCTTTCAGTTCATGTCAACCTCTGTGATCGCCACTCCCAGGCGGCAGTGTAGTTGGTGGACATTCGGAGTCGGGTTCCACACACGTCAGAACAAATGTTAGCCTCGGTGACAGCTGAAAGGGGAACCATTTTTATTTTCACTTCCTACTCAGTGGTGCTGAAGCTTCCTTGATGTTACAGGGTCAGAGTTTTAAAATCTGGTAAACAGCCTAATAGTAAAATAGAGGCCACTGTTAAGATCTCCCTGGTTGCCTTGTGCAAGGTCAGAGGTCAGGGCTTTTTCCAATGGGCATATTTCTCAAATTGTTGGGGAGAAGATGAGAAGGGCCCTAGACCCTTCACTGGTTGGCCTTTTTGGTCGGTCTTATCTGTGTGCAAGTCCAAGAAGAGACAAGTGTTTATTTTAGGTCCAGGCTGGTAGATTTCAGTCTCAGTGCCCTATGCATGGGTGAGAGCAGTCCTTCAAAGATTTGAGGCCTGGGAGAAGGGGTTTTGCAAGTAAGCAATGTAACTCTGTGAATAAAGAAGTTCATCACCGAATACTACTCAGCCATAAAAAAAGAATTGCCCAATTTGCAACAACATGGATGGACCTAGAGTGTATTAAGTGAAATAAGTCAGAGAGACAAGGACAGACACTGCGTGATTTCACTCATGTGGAATATAAACTAACACGGACAGAGAGAACTGGTGGTTACCAGGGGAAGTGGGGTGGGGGTTGGGCACAAGGGGTGAAGGGATGCATCCACATGGTGATGGAAAAAAAATTGTACAACTAGAACCCCACAATGTTAAACTATTAAGGTATCAAAAATGAAAAGTTCACCAGACAGTCAAGAAACCAACTCAGGCCTCAACATACAAAGTTTCCAGGAGAAACTGTCACCTTTAGCCAGGGGACGGCATAAGAAAATTTGGAAGAAATTTCCTTTCCATCCCCTGCCTGAAAGGAGCAGGGCCTTGGGAAGCATCTGAGGAGGTGGTGCATGCATCCCTCACCACTTGTGGTGGCCCTGCTGGCACAGGGTTTGCACCTCTTGCCTGTGCTCTGCTGGTGGACAGGGATGGGTCCTCAGCACTCTTCCTGGACGTATGTTTAACATACAGCTCTGTGGTTCCGGGTTCCATCTTTTTCTGCGTCACCAGATCATTTCCTGTGTGAATATACGTTGCTCTCCTACCTTTGGAAAACACTCTCTTAACTCATTATTCCCCTCCAGCCACCAAACGATTTTTCTGTTCCCTTTGTTTCCACCTCCTCTCTAGAACACACTTCCAACGGTCTTTTGCTTCCACGTTGCCAAATCAACGGTTGTTCCTTCCCAGTTCTCCAATCTTTGCTGCCTCCTCCTCTAAATATAGCAGGGCCCCCAGGCTGGTGGTAGGGCTCCTCTGACCCCCTCCCTGCCTGACCTCCCACCCTCTGTACTGCTGATGTTGCACCCTTCTCCCAAGTGCCATCTCCTCCCGGGTGTCTGATGGGCTTAAAGCAGAGCTGGATCCTGCCCCGCTCCTCCCACCCCATCTCAGCAAATGGAACCTTGGAGTCCTCCTTGACTCCTTGTTTTCTCATACTTGCCCCAGCCCCCAACCCAACCATCAGGCCTCCTTCAAAATACAGTGCAGCACAAGTCCCCTGCACCTCCGCCCTCCACCAGGGTCCAGGCTGCCTCACCTCTGCTGGGTACCCTGCTTCCCGCGGCCCCTGTAGCCCTTCCTCCGCAGAGGCCAGAGTGACTTCTTGACATTAGGTCAAATTGATTCTCGAAACCCCTCAGGGTCTATCCACCACATTTGCCATGACCACAAGGCCCTAGGAGATCTGGCCCCTACAGGCCCCTGTGACCTCAGCTGCCCTACTCTGCCTTGCTTACTGCAATCCAGCCACACAGGCCAGTGCTGTTCCTCCAAAGAGCCAAGGACGCGCCCTCCTCAGCCTTGGCAGGTGTCAGAAGCGTCAGAGCCAGAGTGCACACCCCTGAGGCCCAAACTTAACCACAACATCCCCGGGCTTCCCGCGTGGTGCCGAGCACTGCCCCAACATGTTTAATTCCTACTGACCCTTTGAGGTGGGGAGTCACTCCGCTTCTCAGATGAGTGGGGCTCGCCGTTGTGAGGCCGAGGTGAGAGTTGAGGGCTCTCTCCCTCCAGAGCCTGCGTTCTCACCCTCTTGCCTCCCCACATGGGCATCTTGTTTCTGAAAGGCTGGGGGCTTCCAGATCAGCCACCTCTCTAGCCCGCAGCCGGTGCTAAGGGATGACAAGCGACCCTCCCTGGAAGCTGCTGCACAGACAACCATGGCATGTGACAGGCATTGCCTGTGTCCTGCCTGGAGCTGGAGGCTGCCCCAGGATAAGCCTCCTGTCTCTGCCTGGAGAGGGGTTTGTCACCAGCACCCAACAGTCCTGCGAGCGAGTGGCACTCATGTCCTAGGGGCCTAGGCCTAGGATGGAGGCATTTTTGTCAGGCAGACCAATTTCTCTCAGCCAAAAGAAACGTCTGGACTGCACCGACCTCAGACGCCCTCAGGCAGCATAGTCCTGTCTCAAAGGGCTGCACAAGGCTGGTCGGTGCCCCCCGGGGGGGGGGGGCGAGGAGCGGAGGGGGGGAGGGGTGGAAGGCGGAGGATGGGCAGGGGCAGAGGGGAGCAGGAGAGGTGGGAGGGGCAGGTCAGAGAAAACGTTTTGCCTAGGTCCCACACCTTGCTCCCAACTCTCCAGGAGCTCCTGGTCGAACTCAGAATAAAAATGTCCAACTCTGCCTTGTGGTCCCACTAGGCCACACTCGGCCGGCCCATAGCGAGTAGCTCACCCGCTCCATGGGAAGGAACGTGGGGCTCCAGGGCTGCAGTGGCTGTGGGGCCAAGGACAGTGCAGTGACCAGAGCCAGTGGGCACTGCAACTGGGAGCCAAGCTCCCAGACAGCAGGGCCACCAGCTGGCTCTCAAGCTGCCCCATCCTGCCCCTCCTGCCAGAGCGGCCGGGCGCAGGGCAAGCAGTGAGCACAGTGTAACGGAGGCAGGTGGGAAAGCAGGCCCTCGGGCTTGCTGGTTTTGCTGCTCTCTCATGGAGGGCACAGGAGGCAGCTCAGGGAAGCTTGGGGTCTCTTGTCCCACAGCCAGGGCAGGAGCAGTTGTCCTGGTTGGACCCACATCCAGACAGAGCAGCCTAAAGCCCCTGCGGGTCACTCACTCATCCTGGGCTGTGCTCACAGGCTCCGTCCAGCCTGGAGAGCCTTGAGTGGACCCGACCAGTACCCGAGCGGCCCAGTACCAGGGCCGGGGACTGCCAGTGAGGCCTTCGCTTGAACATTCCATGGCCATTGCCTGACCTCCAGCTGCAACCAAGGCCAAGCAGGCTGGCACCCAGCAGTGGGGGCAAGAAATCCGGCCATGGGCCCACTGCCCAAGGGCAAGACCGAGCCTGCAGTGGAGCCACAGCATTCTGTACACCAAGGTGGCCTCCAGGGTCTGTGGGGATGGGCTCAGGACAACCATAGCCAAACCTCTCGTCCCTCCAGCAGTTTATGTGGCTTCCCTCGGTCCTGCAAGGAACAGCAGAGGGCGCCACACAACAGACAGGGTTAAAGCCAAGGCCCTCCATGGCCTGGGCCAGGGGTGTGGCCACACCAGTCAGCACCACACCTGCCATACCTCCTAGAATCAGAACGGTAGAGTCTATGGTCAGAGTGGGCCTCTGTGATAGTAGGCCACAGCTCAGGGAACTGGAAGTAGGGAGTAAATCCTTCTCTGGTCCCCTCCTCCTCAGAGGAGTAGTGGACACACACCCCAGCTGCACTGAGCTGAGTAATGCCATCATTTTTCACAAGTCTATGATGTGACTACTACTGTTGTCCCATTTTAGAGATGGTGCAACTGAGGCTTGGGGAGCTTAACCATCTCACCCAATGACCAACAAACAGCAGGGTTCAGTCTGGGTGCAGACTGACCTCTCCTATGTCCAGAGCAGGAGTCAAATTCCAGCACAGCTGCTGACCACACGCATCCCTTGCCCATTTTGGGCCTCAGTTTCCCCAAATTATAAAATGAGAACACATAAAAGCGTCATACCTCATAGGATTATTCTGAAGATTAAATTACTTAGTATCTACACTGATCTTTCCCTCATGTCCCATCTCCAGCAGTCCTTTCCTCCTCAGGTATCAGCAGTCCCAAACCTGCGAGTCGTTCTTGACTCTGTCCTCACATTCACACCCAACTCATCAGCACATCCTATCAGCTCTCCCCTCAAAAGACAGCCGGACTCCAACATCCTCTCACCATCCCCACTGGCACCACCTGACTTCCTCTGGGGCTCCTGCCCACCACAGAGCCACAGGGAACGTGTTAAGACCTATGTCAGGTCACACCCCTCCCCTGCTCTAAATCCCTCCATGGCTCCCATGTTCCTCAAAAAAGGCATGGCCCACAAAGCCCTACTGGATCTGCCCCCAGTCTCTCCATCCTCATGCCTCCCTAGATCTCCCTCCACTCCAGCTTCACCAGCCTCCTCACTTCTTCTAGAACACGCCAGGCACCTGCCCACCTGCTGAACATGCCCTGGCTATTTGCTCTGCCTGAAACACCCACAGATATCACACAGCTGCCTCCCTCACCTCCTTTCCTGACCACTGGTTTTATTTTATTATTATTTTTTTAATACATTTTTGTGTGTGTGTGAGGAAGACCAGCACTGAGCTAACATCCATCGCCAATCCTCCTCTTTTTGCTGAGGAAGACTGGCCCTGGGCTAACATCTGTGCCCATCTTCCTCTACTTTATATGGGACACCACCACGGTGCGGCTGACAAGCAGTGCATCGGCGAGCGCCCGGGATCCGAACCTGCGAACCCCAGGCTGCCAAGCGCAGACTAAACCACTGCGCCACCAGGTGGCCCCTGACCACTGGTTTTAAATTGCAGGCCCATCCCACCCTAACTCCTGCTGCCCCTCGCCTGGCTCCACCCCTTCCTTCTCCCCAGCCTCATCCCGATTTCAGCCCGGGGGCCGCCTCCCTGCCGGACTGGGAGCCCTGAAAGCTAGCTCTGTTTTGTTCCCTGCTTTTTGCTCTTGGTTTCCAGTGCCAAGAGACTCAGTACACAGTAGGCGCCACGTAAGTGTCAGCCATTACCGTTACTAGTTACAGGCCTTCCTCACTCTGAGGTGGGGAATGGGGGCTGGAGGAGAGGGCAGAGCAGGGCATTGGGGTGAATTCCCCCCTTTGAAAGGTCATGAGGACTCAGTGACACGAGGTCTAGTATACAATAGGTTCTCAACAAATACCCCTGACCCTTGAATGAGGGTATCTTCTTAACAGTTACGTTCAAACCCCGGCTCCAGCAGCTGCTCTCCTGACCGAGCCCTAGTTTGGCCATTAAAGTGTCCCTCCTAGAGGTGACTCACCATTTCCTTCAGGTCAAGGGCACAGAGCAGGCCTGGCACACAGTAGGAGCTTTATTAAAGCTCTGAATGTTGGCTATTGTTGGTGGTGCTTCTCCCCAATCTGGCCTCCTCTGGCCAGCAAGGCTGCTGCCCAGGCAGCCCTGGCATTCCCCCACCCAGCCAACAGCACCAGGGGGCAGGATTTCCCACTGATCTGGGCCCAGGTCCCTCCTCTCTAGTTTGAAAAGAAACCAGGGGGGGTTAACCCTCCAGAGCTAGGCCGCCCCAGGCTGCCTCTTGTCCCTCTTGTCCCTCTTGTCCTCTCGCCTTTATTTTGTGCCCACAGGGCAGCCGGAGGCGATGGGAGACTGGCCTCTCCCCGCCCGCAGGGTAGGGGCAGCGGCGTCAGACACGCGGGCCTTAGCCTACCCCTCTGAGCCTCAGTGTCCTCATCCCAGAAACGGGTTCCCCTAACTCAGGGTTAAAAATGAGTACTCAGTGAGGAGCCGGACACGGAGTGGGGAAAACGGGGGCCGTCCTCCCCCTCCCGGAGGCTGGCCCTGCGGGTAGGAAGCTCGCCATCCGAGGCGGGGCGGCCTCATTTATCCGACCTAGGGAGGTCTCCTCCGGCCGGAGGTGACTTTGCAGCCCCGGCCCCTATCACTTCCTGAGTTGGTCTTGAGAACAGGCCGTGCGGCCCCCCAGGAGGCCACTACTGGGGGAGGGGGAGCAATTAAAACTCCCAAACCTCTCCCCAAGAGACTAAGGAGCGTGAAGAGATCCTGGGAACTAGCTTGGGTGGGATGGCCGTCTGGGCTGGCAGTGTCGCCTGGGGGCCCCCCTCGGCACAGACGGGGCTCCCGGGCCGCCCCCAGTCGGGAGACTGCAGCTCCTCCCCCAGGCCGGCCTGCCGGCCCGGGAACTGCACGGCCCCTTTAAGAGCGCGGCCCCGCCCGCCCCCTCCAGGCCGGATCCGAATTCCAGGGAGGCGGGGCGGAGACGGCGGGCGCGGAGGCCGCGGCGCGGACCGGGATCAGCGGTGGCTCGGGCGGCGCCTCCCTGCGGCGCCCGGCCCCGCCGGGGCGATGCTCCCCGAGGCCGCGGGATGAGCCAGGTGAGCGTGGGGACCCCTAGCACCCGCTGCTCCCCCTGCCCAGCGCGCACTGATGGGACCTGGCGGCTGCGGCCTCTGTTCCGCGGGCTGTGTGACCTTGGACGGCCCCGCACCCTCTCTGGGCTGAAGACGGAGGACGGCAGGGGCTGGCGGAGGCCGTTCCGAGTCCCGGCCTGGGAATCTAGGGAGGCTCCCCGGAGGAGGCGGGGCCTGGCCCCGGCCAGTGGGCTGCCGGATCACGGTTGGGATCGGCAACGCGGCCCGGCTCCGGCACCCACTGCTCTGCGACCTTGAGTGAGCTCTTGCCCTCTCTGCGCCTCAGTTTCCTCATCTGTAGAATGGAGATAATATCACTGCGCGCTCAGCCCTGGCCACGGTCATTGTGCTTACGGTTACTATTAGTGTTACGTCGTTGTTATAATGACACAGTCCTTAGGGAAGGGGGGGCTGAGGGAGGACCTGGGATCTTCCGGGGGAAGGGAGGAGGTGGGATCGGCAGCAGCCCTGAGCAATGGAGCTAACCCCTCCCTGAGGTCGGGACCTGGGTTCCTCTCCTGTCCCCTGTGAGCGCACGGCTATGGGCGTCATCTTCTAGGGCTCAGCTCTCCATCTACCACACAGGGCAGTAAGGATGGGGGCCTCCCTGCCTGGGAGGGAGGACTCAGCCAAGTCCCCCCATACCCCCTCAGAAGAGCCAAACAGCAAACACTATGGACACTAAGTCATTTATAAAAATTATCCTATTAGGTCCTATGAGGAAGGTAATATTGTACCCATTTCGCAGATGAGCAAACTGAGGTACAGGGAAGTTTCTCATAGCTGGCACTGAAACCCAGGCATTTGGTCTAAAATGACAGGCGGGTGCAGGTGGTCAGCGGCTTACTCTGTACTGAGCGTCTGCCGGGTCCTCACACCAGTCTGACCTGTGTCCCTGCCCACAGTGACTCGGCTGGCCGGGGCATGGCGGACCCAGTGGCGGGCATCGCGGGCTCAGCAGCCAAGAGCGTGCGGCCGTTCCGCTCAAGTGAGGCCTACGTGGAGGCCATGAAGGAGGACCTGGCCGAGTGGCTCAACGCCCTGTACGGCCTGGGTCTGCCCAGTGGCGGCGATGGCTTCCTGACGGGGCTGGCCACAGGCACCACCCTGTGCCAACATGCCAACGCTGTCACGGAGGCCGCCCGCGCTTTGGCCGCTGCCCGCCCGGCCCATGGTGTGGCCTTCCAGGCGCACAGCGTGGCGCCCGGCTCCTTCATGGCCCGTGACAACGTGGCCACCTTCATCGGCTGGTGCCGCACGGAGCTGGGTGTGCCCGACGTGCTCATGTTTGAGACCGAGGACCTGGTGCTGCGGAAGAACGAGAAGAGCGTGGTGCTGTGCCTGCTGGAGGTGGCGCGGCGCGGGGCCCGCCTCGGCCTGCTCGCCCCTCGCCTCGTGCAGTTCGAACAGGAGATCGAGCGGGAGCTGCGGGCTGCACCCCCAGCCCCCAACGCCCCCGCTGCCGAGGACACCGCGGAAACCAGCGCTGCAGCGGGGGCTCCCACCCGCGGGCCCCGCATGACGCCCAGCGACCTGCGCAACCTTGACGAGCTGGTGAGTCCAATGACTGCACGTGCCAGGCGGCCCCTGCTTACACGCGCCCAGCACCGTGTGCCAGGGACCAGACAGAGCCGGCGCCCACAGCCGGTCCCTGAACCTCTCAGGGCCCCCCTAGCTGTCTGCAGGATAGCCTGCCCCATGGAAAGGGTGCATATGTTGAGCACCAAGTGTATACCTGGCCCCAAGGAGATGAGCAGGCCCAGAGAGGGAAAGGTGCTGCGTGAGGTCACATGGCCCAGCTGGGCCTGGGATAAAATCCAGGCTTCCCGGGAATGATCTCCCACCTTCCTTTGTGTGCTAATCTTGCGCCAGATAAGTGCTGTGTATGCCTTCATGGGGGGCGGGGGGGCTGCATGATTTGAGCTCGTCTTGTATGCCCTCCCTGCACTCGAGCGCTAGACAGCTGTATCCACAACATCACAGAACTTGAGGTTAGTGGGTGCCTGAGACTCTTGGCCCTGGGCAAGGTGCCTGGTACACAGTAGGCACTCAGTGAATGCCTAGGGAAGGTCTGCAGGCCCCTCCTACTCCCCAGGGCCCTTATCACTTATCTGGGAAGCCAAGCCCAGAGCTGCCGCGCTGGGACAGCAGGCTTAGTTCTCCTCTAAGCACAGGAGGCGCGGGACCGTGCCCCCAGCTCCCCCCTCCTCTAGGACCTCGGTGTCCCTGACACCCCCCCGCCAGGCCAAGAGTTTCCTTCTTATCGGGGGTTAGGACTATAACGTGCCCGTCCTGGAGGGAGGTAGTTGGATGGCCGTGGGCAGAGGCTGCCACCCCACCCCTGTCCCTGGCCAGGGTCACCCAAGGCTCCACCTGCTCATTTCCTCTGGTTCTGCTGTGGGTGCGGAGGCGGGCAGGGCCGCCCACATAGCCAGCCTGGCAGCTCCCAGCCCGGGGGGGCGTGTGGGCAGACGTGTGCTCGCCGGGAGGGTGGCCTGTGTGTGCGTGTTGGTACGTGTGTGTGCCCCCGTGTCTGTGGCACCCTGCTTCAGTGTGGTGTGGGCCTCCAGCACTCATGTCCCAGACCTGCCTCTTCCCAGGATCTGGCCTCCCTGTGGACCTCGGCCTTCACATCTGTGAAGTGGGTGACAGGCTCCAGGGCTCCCCTAGGCTCGGGGGCTGTGGGATGTGCCTTGTTGGGGTCCCCGGCCCTGGCCTGACCACAGCCCCACCATCTTATCCTGCTCAGTTTCCTGACCCGATAGCCAGAGAGAAAGGAGAGCTGGTGAAGGTCAAGTGTACAGGCTGCCCACGCCTGGGGCAACACAGTCCATGCTCCCGTTCCCCAGAATGACCTACTTCCTCCTGACCCTGGAGCCGCTGACATCAGGCCCCAGAAGGAGGGACTTGCCCCTGACCTCCGGCCTCTCCTCTCTGGCTCAGGTGAGGGAGATCTTAGGCTGCTGCACCTGCCCAGACCAGTTTCCCATGATCAAGGTCTCAGAGGGGAAGTACCGCGTGGGAGATTCCAGCTTGCTCATCTTTGTGCGGGTAAGAGGGAGGGGCTGCCCTGCAGGTGGCAGCCCAGGGAGTGGGCTGCCGGGCCCAGGGGACAGGCTGTGACCTGTGAGCTGGCTCCCACAGGTGCTGAGGAGCCACGTGATGGTGCGCGTGGGTGGCGGCTGGGACACGCTGGAGCACTACCTGGACAAGCACGACCCTTGCCGCTGCTCCTCCTCCGGTCAGTGCCCACAGCGCGGGCGGGTGGGGGGCTCATCTCTGTGGCTCCACGCATCACAGGCCCCTGTTCTCTCTTCCCGCAGCCCACCGCCCACCCCAGCTGAGGGCCCGCACCTTCTCCCCACAGAGGGTGTCGCCCACGCCCAGCCCCCGTGCTGGGAGCCCAGCCCCTGGGGCTGAGCGCCGAGGCTCCCGGCCAGATGTGACACCGATTAGTTTACACAGCTCCAAGGAGGGGCTCGAGACCCCGCTCAGGTGAGAGGCGGGAGGACACGGGGGTAAGGGGTCCAGAGGGTGGGGGTGGGGGTGTCCGCCCTGGCCTGGTTGACAAAGGCGCCTGTGCTCCAGAGTGACTCAGAGCCTGGGAAAAGTTCCCGTGGGTGGGGGCAGGCCTGGCTTCCCATCTCCATAGCAACCCAACCAAACGAACAACACAGCTGGGGCGGGCCCTAGGGGCTGGGTGGCGGCCAGTCCAACCCTGCTTCCCTCTGGCCTGTCCAGGAAACAGGAGGCCTGGGGAGGGGCAGCTGAGGGCCCTTGAGGCCTTACTCCTTCCGCTGCCTTGGGGTGGGGGGGAGGCTGGCTGCAGGAAGCCGCTGCAGTCTCTTACTTCTCCTTGGAAGTCCCCAGGACAGACAGAAGCCCTTGACAGCCCCCACCAACACCCCACCACTACCACAGGTGTCTTCCCGGCCCCCCACCAACCACAAATCTGCTGGCTCGTTCCTCCCCCTGCCCTTTCTGCACAACAGTCCTCTCTCCGTGGTGCCCCATCCCTCTCTCTTGTTCCCCTGCCCCAGGGCCCGGGACCAGCTGCCCCCCCATCCCCGCTCCCGCCGATACTCTGGGGACAGCGACTCCTCTGCCTCCTCAGCCCAGAGTGGCCCTCTTGGTGCCCGCGGTGACGACTCAGGCACTGGCCCGCGGAGGGAGCGGCCCAGCCGGCGGCTGACCACAGGCACCCCAGCGTCCCCGAGACGGCCCCCCGCCCCGCGCAGCCAGTCCCGAGACCGGCTGGATCGGGGGCTGCCCCGTGGGGCCTCGGGAGGCAGGGGAGCCCAGCTGTCGGCCCCCAGCCCTGCCCGGCGGGCCCGGAGCCAGAGCCGCGAGGAGCAGCCTGTGCTGCTCGTGCGTAGGGACCGAGACGGGCAGCACTCGTGGGTGCCACGGGGCAGAGGCAGCCCCCAGACGCCCCGTGCCCGCAGCCCTGCGGCCCCCCGGGTCTCCAGCCCCGGTCCAGAGCTGGGCGCCACACCGGCCAGCATCTTCCGCACACCGCTGCAGCTGGACCCGCAGCAGGAGCAGCAGCTGTTCCGGCGCTTGGAAGAGGAGTTCCTGGCCAATGCCCGAGCCCTTCAGGCTGCCGCCGGCGGGACCCCGCCTGGACCAGCCCCTGACCCGGCTCGGGCCCCAGACCCTCCAGCTCCTGACTCGGCCTACTGTTCCTCCAGCTCCTCCTCTTCGTCCCTCAGCGTCCTGGGTAGCAAGTGTGGCCAACCTGGGGACTCTGGCCGGATGGCCAATGGGCTGCCCGGGCCCCGAGGCCCAGCCCTGTCCAGCTCCTCTGATGAGGGCAGCCCCTGCCCTGGTGTAGGGGGCCCACCAGAGGCACCTGGGAGCCCCCTGGCTGGCCCGGAACGCCCGAGGACCTGGGCACGGGGCCGGATGGATACACAGCCAGACCAAAAACCCTCACGCATTCCCACACCACGGGGCCCCCGTCGCCCATCTGGACCCACGGAGCCCAGGGCCTGGCATGCCCTGCACTCGGTCAGCCCAAGGGCTGAGCCGGATTCCTGGATGTGATGGACCAGCCCAGCTGTCCCCAGGCCCCCATTCCTTCTCCTTTTCCTTTGTGGCCTTAACCCCTCTGCATCAGGGAGTCCCCCCTGCCTCTCGGGTACCAAACCTCATGGGACCAGACCCCTTGGGACCACATGGCACAATGGGACCTCTGCTGTACATTCCCGGTTGGGGGGTGAGCGTTGCTATTTAATTACTAATATTATTGAATGCCTTAGAGGAGGCTGGGCCAGCCAAGTGAGGACCCCTCCTGAGGTCCTGTCGCCCTGCAGAGCCTGACAATAAAGTATTGTTTCAGTCACTTGTGTCTGCTTCTTGGGGACTCAGCCTTGGGACCATCACATCCTTCTGGGGCCCACATTACAAGTGGGATTCTGGAGTTAACTGACGGGGTAAAGCCTGACAGCTCCGACCTCCAGGATTAAGACTATCTTGCCCATCCCAGAAACGCCAGGTGCACGTGACTCGTTTCCTCCTTTATTACCTTCTGAGAGCTATGACTTAACAGTTTGTCCAATGAAACTCCAGGAGCAATCCGAGAGCTCCCAATCAGATCCATAGCCAAGTTCCTTCCATCCAATGGGATCATGATGAAATGACGTCCCAGAGAGGACTGATCTCGTCCAATGGGGCTTGGGGCCTGGCTGGGTCCAATGAGGCTCAGAGAGGGAGGCCTGTTGCCCAGGAGACTGGGTGGGAGCTTTCCTCATCCAATCAGGGAGGGGACTCTGTCCTGTCCAATCCGAGAGAAGTTGGGCAATCTCGTCCAATCCGGGTCCCTGGTTGTTTCGGGCAAGTGAGCCCCTCCCCATTGGTGGCGGCGTCCAGTTCGGTCACATGAGGGTGCAGCGCGCCGGATGCAGCGCTCCCTGCAGGCGCAGGGCCGGGTGCGCAGGGCGCGCGCGCACCAGAGCGCAGCGCAGCAGCTCGCGGAAGAGGCGCAGCACGTGCCAATTGTACTTGGCGGAGCATTCGAGGTAGCCGCAGCGCCAGCCTCTGCGCACCAGGGCGGCCAGAGCGCGCCGAGGCCCGAAGCGCAGCCGCTGCCGGTCCCGCTTGTTGCCTACCACGAGGATGGGCGCCTCCGGTGCGCCCGCCGGCCTGGGGGCCAGATGGGGATGAGGGCCGCGATGCCGGGGACACCACGGCCGTTGAATCCCCCCGGGGATTCAGGAGCATCCCCTCCTGAGGCCAGAGACCCCCAGCAAACACCAGACCCGTGTGGCCCAAAGACCGGATACAGCTGGAGATCTTCCCATGGACAAAGGCCTGGCCGGGCAGGCCTGAGAGCCGACCCACGACGGCGGAAGAACCCACCCAACTCCCCTCGGGCAAAGGCCCGGCCCGACTGGCAAACGCTCCCTTCCTCCCCACACACTGCTCCGGCCGCGCCCCCACCTGGTCTCCGCGATTCGCTGCCGCAGCGCCTTCACGTAGTCGAAACTGTCCGGGCTGCAGATGTCATAGACGAGCACGAAGGCGTCCGTGTCCTGCAAGCTCCAGTCCTTAGGACCCGGCCACTCCTGGGGGCGGGAGGCCGGGGTGTGCCGGGGCCCCTTCCCACTCTCCCGCGTCCTGACCTTCTGCAGGGGCCTTGACGCTAAACGCACAGTTCATCCTCAGGCCTCGGCCGTCCCCATCCCCATCTGTGCGCCCTCACCCCCAAGCCCCCTGGGCCCTACTGTCCTCATGGCAGTCTGGGTAAAAATTTACAAGCGGTGCCTGTAGCAGGTCAGCCACCAGCCCTCCTTCACTCTCGATCTCCATTCTGCCCCCGGCCCCCCATCTTCCTCCTCCTCCCAGCTTTCCACAGCTCAGCTCGGATCAGGCCCCTCCCCTCCCTAGAAGCCCTCGCTGGTTACTAGTGCCTGAAATTAATTCCAAAGCCCCGCCCGGTGTTTCCCCCATCCCTGCAGCTGTACACATTTAGGCCTTCCGGCCTTAGCACATGCTGTTCTTGCCACCTGGAAGTCTTTTGCCACTTCGTTGAATCAAAACTTCACTTATCCTTCCAGGTTCAGCCCAAATGCCACCCGGTCCAGGAAGCCCTGTGCAATCCTGCTTGTTCTTTCCTCTTTACCTCTCCGAGGCATTTAGCTCCAAGGATTCAAAGTCTGTTCTGAACTTTGCACAAATTGCCAAACAAGTCTTTGCTCCAGGTCACAGGAATGAGGGAGCAGAGAATGACCCCCCTAGACAGTGCACCCCTGTGTCTGGCCCCAAACTCTCCCACTGCGGCTTTGCGCAAGGCCCCAGACATACCACATTCACCGTCAGGGAGGCACGACCATGCTCAGCCTCACGCTGATCCAGACCCACCAGCGGAGGCAGGCGAATAGGCACTTACGAGAGGGAGAAAAAGCCACTTTGCAAAATCGCCGGTCTTCGGGTCTGGTCTTGGGAGCCTTCAGGCCGGCAAGACGGGGTGAGACACACAAAGACCAGGACACACATTCATCCTTCAATGCGTGAACACAGTCGGGCACCCGGGGGCCGTCCACGCGGACATGCACGTGTGCACCGAGCACCTACGCACACACACGCTGTCACACGCCCCGACCTGCCCCCGGAGCTGCTACCTCTGGACCCCCAGGGCTCAAACCCGGGCCAGCGCCGTCGCCGTCGCGGATGCTCAGGTCGTAGACGGCGCCGTCGAGCAGCACCGCGGGCCGGTAGAGGCGCGGCCCGTCCGTGGGCCGGTGGCGCTCCGGGTAGTCACCGAACAGGAACTGGCGGATGATGGCAGTCTTGCCCACGCCCGGGGCGCCCAGCACGGCCACCCGCAGGCTGCCCCCCATGGCCCGCGCGCGCTTCCGCGCCCCGCGCTGGGAAGCCTCATGGGCCGGCGCCGCGCCGTGCGCCCTGCCCCGTGCGCCCCAGCCCCGCCTCACTCCTTATGGCCCCCGGAGCGCCCGGGGCCCAGAGATCCCAGGTCAGAGGACGGAGCTGGCGGAGGGAGGGCAGACAGACAGCCGAGCAGGCGACGGCGGACGCACGAGCAGCTCCGGCGGGTGCCAAAGCTCTGGAGAGAACAGACCCGCGCGCGGCGCGCAGACACCGCCTCCGCCCCGCAGCTCGATGGAGACGCCGCCGGCAGCGCGGAGCACCGAGGTCCGACCTCCCGGCCGCGCGGGTCCCGCAGCGGAGCGGGGCGCGGGTGCGGCGCTGCCTCTCGGCGCCTCCGTCCCTCCGTCCTTCTCTCGCTCCAGCGCCCGGAGTCGCCGCCCCAGCCGGCGGCGCGAGCGAGCGGAGCCTCCGGGAGGCAGCGATGAGGTAACAGCCCGCCCACCGCTCCCACCTCCCCCTACCCGCCCAGGACGCCCCTCCCGGGAAGGGTCGCAAGAAGGTGACTGGGGCGCACGGAGCCCGGGGAGGGACCCAGCCCCCTAGGCGAACCGCGCACCTCTCACCCGCTCCAAAATAGAAGTCCCATCCCGCCCACGTCCGCGTCCGCTCCTCCAAACACCGCTCCCCGGAGCTGGCTCGAGACAACCCCGGCCCGCCCGCCCGAGTGAGGCCGCCCGGGGTCGGATCCAGCCCCAGCTGTGTGACCTTGGGCGAGTCGCCGCACTGCGCTGGCTCTCTGCTCCGTGTCCATCACAGGCAGACACCGTTTCTTGAGAACGTACTACATGCCGGGCTTTTTACTAAGCTATTAGCTACGTGACGGTGATCCTTGAATCCACAGGCTCACCCTGGTGTCGCCGTTTGAGAGAGAACACTGAGGCCGGAGAGGGGACTCTCCAGGGTTGCGGGCAAGTGGATGCCCTGACCCGCAGCCTGTGGGCTCCTCCGAGGAGCCCTCCCACCTTCCTCCTGCCCACAGCGGTAAATGGCCAGCACTAAACAGTATGCCAAATGGCCGTCACTGAGTGAGGGCAGGAGAGAGGGTGCTGAGCACAGTGCACACCGGGTCACAGCTGCTCAGCCCCAAATCCCTGTCCCAACAAGGCTGAGAGATCCAGAAATTGGTCGAGACCACCTTTGTCACTGCTAAGGATGAGTTTTCTGCCTGGGTCTCCACCTGTAGCTTCTGTCAAAGCCCAAATCCCCCCTCCCTGGAGCTGGTGAGAATCTCTTTCCCCATCACAGCTTGGAAAGTCTGGGTTTGCCCAGCTCCCCATCCTCTGCCTCTGCTTGCCTCCTCCCTGCAGAGGGGGGGCTCCCACGTCTCTGACCAGATGCCCAGGTACTGGGTGAAATGCACAGACATCTCTATGTTTCTGCACTAACCAAGGGGTTCACATCTCTGTGTCTTCAACAAATATTCCCAATCTTACTGCTTGCCAGGATGCTGAGATGGATTTTAAAAAGAAAGAAAAAGTCCTACCTTAGGAGAGAAGGTTCTAGAATACATGGGATCCACAAACTGTAAGAGCACAGACAACGTGCCCACCCCAGCCTGGAGAAAGTAGAAGAGGGAAGAGGAGCTAAACCATGGAGTGGAGGGAGCGCATCCTCCAGGGAGCAGGTGATGGCACCCAGAGGGTGTTTCTCCAGAGCAGCGGGTGTATTTTCATCCTCTCACACTGGATCAGGGACCTGGGTCTGCTTTCACTCTTCTTCTCAGCCACTAGGGAGCTCAGAGCCAGACTTGTGGCTACCTCTGGCAGGTGTTCCAGGTCTTCAAGCCCAGTGCGTGGGGACCCATAACTTCATCTTCTTTTCCTGCCATGATTTTTTCCTTCACCAGATTTCCCCTCTTTTCCGGCTTTTGTGAGCTGCCTCAATTCCTTTGGGGAACAAGGCAGGGAGTAAATAAACTAACCTTCCCTTCCCTTTTGGCACCCAGCAGGGTGTGGGGCTGACATCAGGATGATCTTCCTTAAGGTTCTTGGTGGGGCCCCCTTCCCTGCCTGGAGCACCCTCTCTCCTTGCTCCTGCCCACCCTTGGGAGCCAGTTCTGGGTGTCCTTCCTCCGGAAAACCTTCCTTGCTTCACTTTCCGACAGAATGCCTCCTTGGCCAGGGGTTCTTCAGGAACCACAAACAGGGCTGTGGGGGGGGGGGCGTCTCTGAGTCCCAGTGTCTGGTTTTGGGATGATGGAGGACGCTGTGCACAGGGGCTGCCCGAAAGCTCCCATGAAGTCCTGCAAACTCCGCAGGCTGACACGTTCCCTGGGAGACTCTTGCATCAACATCACTGGCAGCAGTTCCCGCTTATCGAGGACCAGTGACATGCCAAGCCCTGAGCCATGGCTGCATGCTGCTCAGTGACACCCAGAGGGATGTCACGATTTGCCCCAAACTGTCCAGCAGGAAAATGGCAGCACAGGGACTGGAACCCAGGATCTTGGGCCACCGAGCCTGACTTTCTGAGAAGCCCAACTTCATCTGGGCCCAGGGGCCAGAGAGGCTTCAGGAGGAGGTCAGCTGGAGCCTGTGGCCCGGTGGGGAGAGACTTTGAGGAAGCCCCCATGTCGCCCAGGGGGGCTGAGCTTAGCTGTGACAGGAGTGGGCAGCCCTGGTGCCAGGCTTCCCAAAGATGAGCAAGCCAGAGAACTTGGGCTGCTTGTCTGCGTGGGATGTGAACGTCAAAGTTTCTCTCATGGGTCCTCTCCCTCCCTCCCCAAGGAGAGGCGGCCAGGCTGCTGTCTGCAGCACCACGGCTCCTGTGCTCCTCATGTGCTCCTGTCCAGTGCTCCAGGGAGCACTCTCCAAGCATCCACCCATCCGCTCCTTCAGCACATGGGTCCTGGTGCCGGGCACACCGCCTGCCCTCCATGGCTAGTGAGGGAGACAGACCTGCAGCCAGGCACAGACAGATGGAAACAGGAGCACTGGGCTGGTTCAGGGCTGTGGGCTGAGGGGACCCGAGGAAGGCACCAGCCTGGCTGAGAGTAGGGGCTCAGGAAGGGCATGATGACACACCTAAGTTAAGCCCTGAAGGATTAAGACACAGAAAGTGGGGTGGGCTGGGTGGCAGTTGAGAGGGGCTGGACAGGGGCAGGCACCAGGGGGAGAATTCTGTGTCTCCTAGGTCATTGCCCTAGCCCCCCATAGCTGGACATCCCTCCTGCCACCTGACCTTGGCCACACTGTTTCTTCCCAACTGGCCTGATTTCAGCCCTTTTCTGGAGTCGAGCACCCTGGATTGCATCCAGCTCCCAGGGGTGTTCACTCTGGACTCCTCTGGCCCAGCCGTGTGGGCCACTCCACTGGCCATTAATCATGGTCTGTCTTGTTGATCACGGCTCCACGCCACTTGTCCCAGCAGTAACTTAACTCCCTAAACCCCGAATGGGGGTGTACCCATACCTCTCAGATGCCTGGCACCTAGTGGGTCCTTGGTCATCATCATAATGCTCCCCATTGATTGTAGCTGGTCAGCTTCCTGAAGGCCAGCAGGGTCTTACAGCCATCAGGACACAAGGAGGCAGCACAGGGCAGGGCTTCCAGACCCCTGAAGTGAGACCCCTTGGGTTTGAAACCTCCTCCCGGGGGTGTGTCATCTGTGCAAGTTACTTAAACTCTCTGAGCTTCAGTTTCCTTCTCTATAAAAGAAGATAATAATGGTCTTGACTTCATAGAGTTGTTGTGGGGTGAAATGAGATGATACAAAGAGAAAGACAAGACAATTTAATAAGACTTGGAGGGGGGACAAAATTTGTACCCATGAAAGAATTTCATTTTCATATGCAAATAGCTACTAGTTACAAAACATAATGGAGGGGTAGGCGTGTCTATGCAGGTACACAGACACAGATATTTTCTGGCTCTGTCTGTTGAGAGGGCCCAGAAGTGCCACCACAGAAGCAACAAGCACACCCAGCATCCAGATCTTGGTCTCTAAGACCACTCTCCAGTAAAAGGAACCTGGCTTCTTGGAGAAATGGCTGATGCCAGAGTTGGAGCCGGACGAATACAAAATGAGCCTCAAGCATCTCATAATATCAGAAAGTAAGGAAGTGCTCCAAAGAAGCAAAAGGATGGTGGCACATCAAAGGGACACAGAGCCTGCCTAGAAGAGGTCCCAATGGCCAAAGCTGGAACAATTTAAGCAACAAAATAAGTAATGTACTTTTGGATTAAGCCCAAATTATAAAATAAATATCCATGAGCCCAAACTGATATGATTGAATTAATAAATAAATGTGGGAGAAGAAACAGATATTCCTTCCAGAAGAATTCCAAATAATTTATGCAGCTACTCCCTGCCCCCACGCTCTTTCCGAGCGTAGGCTGCACTTAGTGACTTGCTTCTAAGGCACAGAGTACGGGAAGGGGGGAAGGTAACTTCACAGGGGAGGAAGCTGCAGACATGAACTTGGCCAAGTGAAGCAGGCTAATGTGACAGTGATAAGTCATGCTGATAGCGTGTACCCAAGATGATGTGACAAGAAGGGCACCTCTCTGGTCTTCTTCCTAAAAACCCGTAACCCCAGTCTAACAGAGAGAAAAACATACGACAACCCCAAATTGGGGGATAGTTTACAAAATACCTGACCAGTACTCCTCGAAATTGTTAAGGTCAGGAAAAGAAAATCTGAGAAACTGTCACAGAGCAGAGGAGCCTCAGGAGATGTGACCACCACGTGGAATGTGGGATCTGGGAACAGAACAAGGACGTGAGTGGGCAAACTAGTGGAATCTGAATAAAGTCTGGAGTTTAGTTTAAAAGTTATATAATTTATTTTATACTATAAATATGATTCCTATATATTATATATTAACAAATATATATTTACATCATAAAGATATACGGAAAAGAGCCCATTTACAAAAGGAACCAAAAAATAGAAAATGCTCATGAATCTCTGTAAGAATAAATGTGCATGCAAGAACTTTTAAATGAAGAAAACTTAAAATATTACAGAGATGTAGAAAAAGCATGAAACAGCAGAAAGGCATCTACTCCTGTATTTGGATATAGATTAATATTATTATTGACATCATTATCAGGATGTCAATTCTGCATAAATTAATATAAACACTTGATGTGATCCAAATAAAAATAGTACTACTATTTTTTTTAAAGACAAACTAGTTCTAAAGTCCAAATGGGACAAAAAGGGTGACTAAGAGGATATTATAAATTATGAAAATATAATGGTAAAATACTTTTTTAAAAACGCAGTGGCCAATGAATAGACAAATTCTCTGGTACAGAACAGAGTCCAGAAAAACACTCATATATATGTGGGAATTTAGTATATGCTACAAATGACATTTCAAATCTGTGGGGAAAGATGAATTATTCAGTAAACGGTGTGGAGACAACTGGGTAACCATCTGGGAAAAGAGGAAGTTGGATCCTACGTCGTTGCTAACATGAAGCCCAGATGGAACAGGATCGAAATGCAAAAACTGAGATCAGACGAGTACGAGAAATAAAGGAGAGATCAAAAGAAGACTACATAAAAGCCAATTTCAGCATGGAAAAGCAAAAAGCAGTAACAAAATGGGGAGAAATAATGACAAATCAGTAAGAAAAGGACCTAGACCAAGAAAAGTGGGCAAAAACTATGAAGACAGCTCACAGAAAAGGATGTACAAATGGCTTGAAAACACATGAAGAGAGGCACATTTAAAACACGGTCAGATCCCATTTTTCGCCCGTCGGTTTGGCACACATCAAGAACACTGAGTTTGTGAGGATGTGGGGGAATAGGCGTCTCATTGCTGGGTGGTGGGAGTGTGAATTGGAGAATTTTTAGCAGCAAAATTACAAATGTACTATGCCTACCTTTGACCCAACAATTCCCGTCTCAAGCATTTATTGATGTGTGAGTGAATATTCTTTGCAGTATCACTTGTGCTGGCAACACTGTAGAGAAAACTCAATGGCCATCATGAGGGCACTGGTTCGTGATGGTGCCGCCATTCAATGAAAAACCACACAGCTGTTATAAACAGGCATGAGGACGTGTCTATAATGGACTGACAATGGAAAGTCCCCAAGATGCAAGTACAGTGCAGAACAGGGTGTATCTCATGCTACCATTTATAAAAAGGGAAAAAAAGCACGTCAGACATCATTGAGTCTCTTTGGAAGGTAACATTGGTTCCTGTGGGGAGAAGAATGAGGGGAGGGAGTAGGATTTTTCACTTCTTTTTTGCCTTTTGGATTTTGAACCATGTGAATCCATTACCTTTTCAAAACGAGAACTAAAATTTAAAATGTAAAGTACTTATACCCTCTGGTCTAGTGATTCTGGGGCTCGATCCTACAGCTACATTTGTGCCCATGAGCAAGGGCGCACGTGGGAAGATAGTCACAGCACTGTCGCCCGGTCTCACAGCGGATGGAAATGGCCTGAATGTTGGCAGCAGGCACCAGCTATGGCGGCCCATCCGCGCGCACGAGGAATTCTGAGGCGGGTCTGTTTGTGTTGATGCGTAAGGAAAGCAGAGTGCTCGTAGTGTCTCGAGTGTGCTGCCATTTGTTTAGTAAATACCTCCATGGATTTGCTTGTATACTTGCACGGAATATTCTGGAAGAAAACCAAAATCTAGCAATGAAGTTTCCCTTTAGGGAAGAAAACTAAGAACTGGGGAAGGGCATGGGGTAGAACTCTATCCTTTGTGTGGCTGATCTTACCATGGTCTGGAATCACTCTCTCCATAAAAGCAAAAAACAAAGCAAACCACTAGCTGAAGATAAAAAATGTAAAATGAGGTCCCCCGCAGGCCTTAGCACAGGGAACCCATCGGGCGCCTCCAGGAACAACGGGTCGCTGTTGTTGAATTCCCCGACTGCCTGGGAAAACCCGGGATGCCGAGAATCTTCTGCAGGATGCCAAGGTCCCCACTCTCAGGACCAGGAGTGCCTGTGAGGGGAAGAGGCCCGTGATGGCAATGGGCCCTCACGGCGTGATGGCAGGACAAGGAAGCGGAAGGGCACAGACTAGATGTCCCCTAGAGAGCTTCTCCTGAAGGCCTGGGCCCCAGGTGCTTGTTTTCCTGTCGGGGTGAGGCCCAGGTTGGGGACCTGGGGGTGGGAAGGCTCTCTCTACCTCAGCTTCTCCCTGTGCACAATAAGACGCTGCTGGCTCCGTCATGCCGGGCGCCGTGTAGTTGGGAGAGGGGCAGAATCATGGTACCGTCCCTCCTACATCGCCTGAGGCCTGAGCCCAGCTTGACTTAGGAGGGCGAACCCAACATGTCCGATGACAGTCCCAGGCCCTCTGTCCCACCAGGCCAGCCTTTCTCCTCAGCTTTTCCTTCTCACCCAGGTGCTTGGTCCTGGGCCTCAAGTTGCCCTCGTCACCCCACTGGGGACAACTATCCTACATTTCAACTCTCCTAACCTCGGCAGCGGAGGGATGGGGACAGCCAAGTTCTGGGAGGCCCTGGATGGCTGAGCCAGCAGGTGGGGGGGTTACCTGGCAGCGCACTCACATGGTGTTTGGGTGGAAGCTGGGCTGTCGGTGGGGCAGGGGCAGCAGGCGACACAGCAGGCCAGGGTTAGAGAGTCCCTCTTACCAAGGGCTCAAACCCCTCTAGTCCATAGCCAGAAGGGACTCCAGCTGCACCTGTGCAGGCACTCCAAGCCCGGGGACTTTCAGGTGAGGTGAGAAGTGGAGTTGTACAATCAAGGACCTTGGTTTGTTCTAGACGCTGTGGTCCCCAGGGAAGCACAGCAATATCCCAGTAGTCAGAGGTGTGATAGCGGAGGACCATGTAAAGCCGATGCCTGGCAAGAAGGACAAGCCCTCTTCTCTCAGCCCCAGGCAGCTGGGAAGGCAGCAGTGTCAGAGGTGGGTGGGATGCAGGGAGCGGCTGGGGCACCCGGGCTGCTCCTCCCACAGAAGCAGGCTAAGGCCCATTGGCAGCTCTGCCGCCGGAGCCCCGCCCAGGGTCTGGCTGCCCTCCCCTGGAAGCCGGGCCAATGCCAAGACTGGGGCCACATGGGGTGTCCTCGGCGGCAGCTGGGGCAGGTACCAGCTTAGTACCCGCACTCAGCCAGCCCCAGATGCAGGTGGGGAATAGCCTGCCCAGACAGGCCTGGTGCTCAGCCTGCCTTCCGCTCCCTCTCCCACTGCTGCCCCCAATCAGAGGACCTCCATGCCACTCTGGGGAACCTCCCCAAAGGCAGGGAGCCGAGGAAAACCAAAAGGGAACGTCACCCTCCCGGCCAACATCAAAAACGAGCCGGCGGCGCTGGGGTGGAGTCGAGCTCAAGGGCGGGAGAGGTGCTGGGGAGACCAGCAGTCCTCACAAGTCCATTTTTAAAGACAGGGTGGAGGGAAGGGCGCTGTCCTCAGAGCACACAGCTCAACCCCTTGACCCTGGACCCCAGGGGACCCAGGACCCTGCCCAGAAGAGCCTCAGGACCTGACACACTGGCCAGGGACACGCTTGATGTCAGCATTTTTATTCACTTTCTTTTTGAAAATAAGTGAACATACAATATATACTCTCTATTTATATATATTAGATGTAGTTACTGCAGGGCTCAGAAAACCATCGTCAGCCACTTGAAGGCAGTTTTCAGTTCTGGTGGAGGGGGAAAAAAGGGCCCATGATTGCCAAAAGCAGAATCTTTCTTTATTATTAAACAGCAGTAACAGGAAAACCTAATGCTCTGTCAGACACAACTGAAACTTAGGAGGCCAGGAGGAGGGTAGCAGACACTAAGGAGAAACCCCAAAGAAACCCCAGACTGGAAGCACGCTGCTCACCCCCGTGCCCCATCCCTCAGCCGTCTCTGCTCCAGGAGCCCTGGGGACACCAAGGAATGTATTATAGGCAGTGACCGTCTTCAGGAGCAAGGGGAGAGCAGTGGTGTTGGGGGGTGCAACTGCCAGGGGAGCAGGAGCCCGGGCAGATGCTCTGGGAGGCTGTGGCCTGACTGGCATGACCACAGGCCCCAGCCTGGGTGGATGTAGGGAGGGAGGGTGGGAGTGCAGGCCCTGGGAGCCCCAGACCCTGACAGAGCAGCTCTCCTGGTACCAAGGGGACCCTCCACACACACCAGGTCAGCCCAGCAGGGCCTATCCCACGCGAGTGGTGGTGGTGGGGCCTCTGACATGAACCCAAGAGAGACTGAGGGACAGGGGGCTTCCCAGGTTGGGAGCCTGAGGGGAGAACTGCACACTCGCCCTCAGCACTGGGAAAAGGAAGAGAAGAACTCTGGGTCTCCCTGTCCAGCTTCTCTGGCCACTCTGGCTCTGTCTCCTTTGGTCCCCTCCTCACCTGACCATAAATGTCAGCAGCAATGGAAGAGGGGAGTCCCCAAGCACGGTAGTGCACTGAGATTTTACTCCAGGAGGGGTGCTGCCTCGCCCTGAGGACCCTGCAGTCAGGACCAGGGTGCCCCATGGGTGGCCAGGAGTTTTGCCGGGCGCCCCCCCAGGAGAAGGAGGTGCTGCCACCTCCCAGGGGTCTCCTCGACAGGGCTGGCAGAAGGCTGGGGCGGGCACTGGAAGGGTCTCAGTTCTTGAGGATGGTCTCGTAGGCCTGGTACACGTGCTGGGACACCTCCGGCGCTCGACACTTCAGGGACAGCTGCAGCGGGGAGAGAGGGATCAGGGAAAGAAAGCGCTCATTCCTGGGACTCCTCTTTGGGGCCGTCATTTACCAGGCTGGGAAGGAACACATGGGGAGGGAAGAGAGGGCAGGAGCCAGATGGAAGAGTGTGGCGTGCTCACGTGGCCTGGTGGTAGCAGCGCGGCTGGAGCAGATGTGTGGTAAAGCAGCGGGGGCGGCCGCCGCAGCCAGCGGAGTGTGAACCAAATATACTTGCAGCCCACGCACCTGCTGTCAGCCCAGCCACCACGGCCCTATCGGCAAGCAGCGTGAATCATGAGCTGGAGGCTGTCAGGGAGCGCCTGGCACCACCCCCGTGGAGGGCTGGGGTCCTCAGGACTGAAGCCTGATAGGCAACCCTGAGGAGGCTGGGAGGGAGATCTGCTCAGGGAGCCAGTGGGGGTGCTGAGGGTTCTTCCTGGTGTCCTGCACAGGAAGCAGGCACGTCAGAGACCTTACCTCAGCTCTAACTGTGGTATGAGCCTGCACAGCACAGGAGAGGAGAGACAAGTGCCACCACCCCTTCTGCCGAAATCTCTACCTCTGAAAGGCTGAAGTTAGGAAGGGGGAGGGGCAAATGGAGCTCTGGAAGTCAGCAAGGGTGGCCCTTCGGGGCCCCCGGTCTCCTCTGAAGGGCTCTGTGCACACCGTGTGAGTTGGGAAGTGGGGGTACCGGCTCCTCAATCAGGGCCACCTGGTTGGGAAGCATCACAGTGTCAGCAGAGGGCAGCCTGTCCTCCCGCCTGCAGCCTGCATGCATGTCTGCCCGGCTTTGGGGAGCAGCAGGGTGAGGCGAGGCCAGGAGAGCCAGGGGTGCACTGGAGCCAGGCCAGGAGATGGGGTGTGCGAGGGATGGCTGGGGAGGATGGGGGGGAAAGAGGAAGAGAAATGCAATCTGCTAACCTCCAAGTCCTGCACCACAGGCGCCAGCAGGGAAGGTGGACATGCAGCAACCGAACACAGGGAGACGGAAATTACCACCACCGAAGCCACGCCCGCACCCCACCCAACCACAGTGCCAGCACTGCCAGTGGGGCCCGGGAGCAGTGTCTGGAGGGCCGTGGCTTCCAGAGACTCAGGTGCAGGGGGAGAAGCAAAGCCTGGGGCTCTCCAGGAGCCTGGGAGAGCAGCATGGCCTCCAGGACAACCGCGCTCTAGGGAAGCCATATCTTGACTGGGGTCTGACTCAAAGGCCGGGAAAGACAAGCTCCTGGGAATCAACGTCCTCCCAGGTGGGCACTCGGGCAGGGAGGAGCAGGAGGAGTGCCAGGGCCTGGGCCCAGCGGGCCACTTCCATTCAGGCAGGCCTCCAGCCAACTGTGCCGCCTCACAGTGCCCGATTTTACAGAATCTTCTAGTCCAACTCACTGTTCTGAGACTAGTTTGGTTTCTTATCCAGGTAAATTAATGGACTGAGTTGGAAGCTTTCTAAGGTCCCTTCCAGGAACAGAATTCTGATGCTCATTCATGCCAGGCTAGAAGGGACCCCAGCCTAGCTGGGCTAGCGTGTCCCCCATCAGAGCAGACCCCTGGCCTGGGGCGGGTGGGGCAGGAGAGGCTGCCCAGGACAGGGAGGTAGAGGCCCCAGGACTGGCAGGGCAGGAGCGGGGGCCCTCACCGTGAAGCTGGGGTTGCCCGGCTGAATGCGCAGCTCTGCCAGCACCCAGATGCCGTTGGTCAGCTTCAGGGACTGGTAGAGCATGTCCTGGCCCTCCACGTTCCTCTTGGCGACTGTGAAGATGTTGCTGCTCTGCAGCCTGCTGCTCACGGCCTCTGGGGATCAGATGGCCATAGAAGGCCCCCCAGTCAGCAAAGGGGGAGGGCTGAGGTACAGGTGAGGGCAGTGTGGGCTGGGGAGAGGGGCTCGGGAGTCCTACCTGCATTGAGGGGGCAGTCTCTGATCTGGAACTGGGCTTCATTCTCATTGGGGATGTCCTTCCACGTGGCCAGGAACATCTGCCGGTCTGGAGGCGGGGTGGGGTAGGACACGGGACCCTGATAAACCTGTGGCCCTGCTCAACGACACTCAGCCGGAAACGGGTCTGGTGGGGGGTGCCACCTTGAAGCTGAGCACAGGCACTAGCTCCGCCACAGCCCCTCCTGCTTCTGAATAAACCTGCAGCTCTGTGAAGGTGGCCACCAGTGCTGTCCCTACCTCTGGGCTTTAGCTCTCTCCTCCCCAGCACCCACAAATGCCCTCCTCCTGGCCTGGCCCAGAGCAGCCTGCTCATCAGTCACAGCTGGCATTACAGGGCCTCTATGGTGACTGAGAGATGATGTGGGCAAAGTGCACCACACAGCACCAGGCCGGGAGTGAGTCCTCCGGGCACTGGGATGACAGTCTTCTCAGGGGTTCCATCCAGGGCACAGGAGATGGGCATCAGGTGTGAGCATGGCCTGGGGTCCCTGCCTCGGGGAGCCCATAGGACAGGTGTCTAGAGGCTGTGGGGTGGAGCAGGAGAACCCGAGTAAGGCAGCTCCTACATGGAACAGCCCCGGAGCTAGCCAGACAAGACCTGGGGGGCCCGATGGAGGTGTGCCCCTTGCTCCAGGCTCTGCAGAGGAGCCAGTGACTCATGGACTCCAATGTGGGGCAAGGTAACCATCCGTTCCAGGGACCCCAGGGACACCCTCGTAACTCACCCATCTTCCCGTCCTCCACAAAGAGGATGTGCAGTGGGTACAAGGTACTGAAGTAGAAGACATCAATGTTGTTCTTCACGGCCACCTAGGAACAAGGGGGTCCCCAGTCGGTCCCTGATGCTTGATACCACCACCTGTTCCCTATGCCCCGACCTGAGCAGCTTCCCTCACACGCCTTTCATGGTAACCATGCCCCTCTGTCCACCCTCGTCAGGCCTCCCCTGCCACGTCTGTGACCAAGAGCACAGCTGCACAGACACGTCCCTTTGCCGACACTGGCCAGGCCCCAGACCTCTCCCTCAGGCCCCTCCCCTGGGGCTGGCAGGTGGGTAAGGACTGGGGTTCTTGGCCCTGCCTGGAACACACCTGGAGGTTGTTCAGAGGCTCCATCTTCATGACCGAGCCCACTGTGTTGAGAGGCAGAGAGATCTCCACAGTCTGGTTGGGGCTGAGTGGTGCGTGGACCTGGAGGGGGGCGGCGGGGGCCAGGCCAAAGCTGGGGAGAGAGAAGCCCCCATGGGATGGCAGGGGAAACAGGTGCTGACATGGCACAGGTGGGCTCCTCCGGCTCCAGAGCTGGGGCAGGGGTCGGCAAGAAGCCTCTCCAGCAAGCCAGCCCCACCGTAGGCCTAGGCCACAAGGACTAGCTCTGGACCCCACCCCCACCCCTCAATGGCCCTGTGGACAGGAGGGAAAACCCTGGGCCGGCTACAGGCTCAAAGCCCGTGTCTGCTCCTCTTTCTCCTCTCAGCTAGGCACTGGGCAGGCCCAGGAAGCATGGCCTTGCCCTGTCCTCCCCTCAGGGAGCTCCATCCAGGGGCCTATAAGCTTCTTCTAAGTTGAAAACTCTGTGACTGCCCAATTCTCTCTCTGCTGCCAATCCCCACCTCCCAGGAGGGATCTAACCATCCCAAGCGAAATGCCAAGTTTTACTGTCTGGGCTAGAACTGGCCAGGTCACATGATGGCCACACAGAGATTCCAGAAAGCCCAGCTTCTTGATAAGGCAGCATGTGGGCAAATCAGGAGGACCCCATGTGTGTGAGAGACACCCCAGCCGCAGGCTCTGGGAAGATAAGTCACCACACTATTGATGGGGACAGTGAACCGAGTGCTCACTGTACCCAGGCTGGGTATTTGATTCTATACCAATTCCTAACGTCATGAAAACAGCGACAGGTATACAGTCTCCCATCTTCCAGGACACGGAGGCTCAGGGAGGGCAGGCCCATGTCAACCCTTCGGGGTGAGTGGCACTGCTGAGACCCAGAGCCTGAGCTGCCTGATGCTCTGCCCACGGTGGCAATCAGGCCTGCCTGGGACACAGTGGGAAACAACGTGGAGAGCCGCAGGCCCTTGTGGTGGCCTAGCACTTAAGGCTTTCCTGGGAGTTCTGCCACTGCGTGCTGTGTGACCTTGGGCAAGGCACTTGTCCTCTCTGAAGACTGGTGTCATTACCTAAAAGGAGGGTAATGGTATTGACCTTCCTGGGCTGTCAGGTGGCTCAAGTGAGACAATACTCCTAAAGCCCTTGGCACGGAGCCTGGTACCCAGGAAGTTTTCAACACACAGTAAGTTTGTTATGAACAGTCATCGGGACCACCTCTCGGAGCCTGGAGTGTTTCTGTGGCCTCTAGGGTCATCTGAGGGTAAGTAGCAGAGCCGCCACCATCTTCCCTAGTCTGACAGAGGGTTGGGACCCACTGGCCAACAGGCTCTCCCTGAGGAAGCAGCCCCTTCAGTCAACTTCTTAGAGGCTCAGTTTGCTCATCACTAGAGCCGCTCAGGAAGAAGAATCATCAGGAGAGGCTGCTTGGGTTCCTCAGGGAGCCCCGGCCTGGCTGGCCTGGTCCATGAAGACCCTGAAGGTGCCAGACAAGAATCTTCCCCACTGAACCCCAGTGTAGGGGAGCGGGTGGGGGTGAGGAGCCTGGAGCAGCCACCACTCGCAGAGGCCCTGGCTGAAGGTTTAATCCTTGCCACATGGGAGAGGCTGGCAGGCAGGCCCACTCCCCATCAGCCTTCTTAGAGCTGGGCGCTGAGATGGGAGCCACTCAGGCCTGGAGAGGAGGTTCTGAGCTCCTGTTATGTGGGGCGCTTGCCAAAGGCAGGCTCCTAGGCTGGTGCTGGGGATTTTTGTCAGTAAAACACCCCTTTGGGCAGTGGAGAAAGGCAAAAATAAGGGGAGATGCCAGATCCCCTCTGCCTGGTACTTTGGAGTCCACATAAGAGGTCACTGGGGGCAGGGGGGAATCACTGCTTTAGAGAGATTTGGCCTGAGGTGTGGTTGTGAGAAATATCCTCCTTCACCAGAAAAGAGGCACCAGGCCCCTGGCAGCCCTCAGCCCCTGCCTGCAGTCACCAGTGTGGGTTCTCAGCATGCCGGCCTCGAGGAGCTCACCTGTTGCGGTTGAACTGGATGGCAAAGTCGGTCATGACCTGCAAGGCCTTGTTGGTCAGCTGCAGGTCCATGGAGATGGAGCCCACCTGGCGGGTGAAGGTGCCCGAGATCTCCAACCCCTTGGCCTTCATGGCCGGGAGCCAAACCTGCAGTGAAGACGGTGGGGAGGGGGCTGGTGTTTGCTACTTCCCCAAAACTCAATAGCTCTCACTCTTGCTGTAGCTCTCATTCTCTCCTGAAGCGACCTCCCAGACTGACCACACCTGCCTTTACCACCAGGGGATGACCATGTGTATCTCAGGGTGAGAAGAACAATTCTGCACGGCCCACCTACGTGTGTGGCTGCATACTGGAGCAGCTTGGGGTAGGGAGGCGCTTGGTGTGCCAAGGGCTGACCTGAGTCTTCAGAGGTCAAAGAAGGAACGCTCAGGAAGTAGGGTGAGGACGGTGCTGAGACAAGCTGGCCCTGCCAGCCTCCTGATGAGCCAAGGAGAGTCGAGAGGCCAATGGCATCCTGGGCCTTGGCCAGAGCCTGAGGCCTCCCTGGCTGTCACAGCCTGTCCTCCCTCGCAGAAGGGAGGGCTGGCCTTTAATTGTAGAAACTGGTCTGACAAGGACAGCACCTAAGAGGACCCCTTGCCTGGCAGGCTCTCTGCTGCTTGCCTGGCTGCCCATCATTTGAATCTCAAGAACCGCCCCCTCCAGGAAGCCCGCCCCCAGGCTCCTTCTCTATGTTCCCGCTGCGATGACTTGACGTTTTAGCAGATACACGTGTGCCTACGTGTTTGTCTCCTCTGAGCCCAGCCAGCTCTTTAAGGGAAAGACTCTGCTTTTCTGTCTTTACATCCTTGGCTCGGAGCTTGGGGTGGAACTGGTATTCAGGGAGTGTTTGCTGAGTGAACAGCTTGAACTAGAGCCCTGCCCGTGAAGGACATCCGCGGGCAGCATCCCGTGGACGTGCAAATGCCTCTCAGGCTGCTGTCGTCACTCAGATAGCTCATAGGCCCCCTGAAGTCAAAAGGCTCAGGCCCCACTTGACAGCTTCCCCAAGGTGCCCCATGTCAGTGTATGTCTCACCATCTCTCACGTTGCCAACACCAGGAACCACAGAGCCACCGGGACACCAGCCGTCAGCCCACCCGGACCCCCACACCACAGTCACACAGCCCAGGTCCTGTCAATGCCACCTCCTCCATCTGCCACCAGGTCCTCCTCTTCTCTCCACAGGCACCACCTGCATCTGAGCTGCCGTCACAGTTCACCAGCAAGATGGCAGCTGCCCACATGGCTGCCCAATTCCTCCTCCCCAATTTCCACAGCAGCTAAAGTCATCTTTTAAAATGCAAATATGATCACAGCACCCTTAAAAAACCCTCCAATCCCGCAATGGCTTCCACTGCCCACGGCCTCCACCGCCTGCTGCCCTCCCCTCCTGGGCTCAGATTGCACCTGCTCCTCTGGCCCTCATACTCGCTGTTCCCTCTGCTTGGAACGTGCTTGCCCGCACTCCCAGTACTTGCTAACCCTAATCATCCTTTGCTTCCCCTGGGCAAACCTGTGAGGGCAGACTGGCATGGCTTTAGTTCTCAGCTGTGACTTGGCAGGCAGCAGCACTCAGAGGGCGCCTGCACGGGGACGTCCCTGAGCCCTGCCCCTCTGTCAGGCCTCCTCTCATGGGTTCTCGCAGAACTGCCTCTCTTTCTGTCACTGGGCCTGACTGCTGAGGGAGGGGACCTCATCTCTCTTGGTCACTGTGGGTTCATGTCTAGCACAGAACTAACCCTCAACATTCACTGGAGGAACCAATGGACCGTCAGCCCCTGCTGGTCCACATGCTTGAGGAACTCCACGTTCTTGTACACAGAAAGCCTCATCCCTCTTGCCCAGGAAGGCTGGAGAATGTATTTACCCCACTGGCGGGGTGGAGAAATGCACAGGGGACAAACAATTCTAGGTTGTCGCAGCACTGTTAGGAAAGTGTAGATGACATACCTACTGTTTCTGAAGGGAGAGCGTACCCACATGCCAGAACGTCCTATGACTAAGATGGTGGGGAAAGTCCTGCCCATGTTGCAAGGACTCCTCCTCCAGGTAGTCTGCCCAGACCTGGTGATCCCTCACCTCTCATTTCCAGCACTCGCTGTTGCTATACTCACCTGGCCCTCCACTATGATAAAGCAGCAATAACGTCTGTTAAAATGAACACACAAGCAGAGGGTCAGCTCCAGGCTTACATTTCTGGCAGCTCTGCAGTGCCTGGCAAGGGCTGGCACCCACAGAGTTGCAGGAGTCTTTGCTGCTCTTCTGTCACTTGGTCCTGCCTTATGCCTATTATATCGGGCTTTTACTGTGTATGGGTAGGCCTCATGCATCGGCATAGCCAATCTATGTAGCAATTAGTCAACTGAGCATTTTTCACATCATACCATGTATTTAAGTGTATGTTTTCTTCAGTCCGACCGGTTCTGACAACCCATGACATTGAGGCAGGCACTCAGGAGGTTCTTGACCACTCTGGGATGTGATCACGTAGGGCTGGGAGCAGAGGCTTTGGTGCCATTGCCTTACATTCAGTTTCAGACTCTGTCATTTATCAGCTTTGTGACCTTAGGCAAAAGCACTCAGATTTCTCAATCGCAAAATAGGAGTAATAGTGCCATAAGGCTGCTGGGAGGATTTAGTGGGACGGGGGCTGTGCCATGCTCATGCTGTCCCTGGCACGGAAGTGTGCAGCTGCTAGCACTAGACTTGCTGTCTGCTGTGAGCCCCTTGGGTCCACAGCCCCCTAGTCATGACAGACGTCACTGTGCCCCTGAAGCAGCTGCATCCTGCGCTGGGGAAGGGGCCGTGGGGGAGACAGAGGGGCTGTGGCTGGGAACAAAGTGGCAGACATGGTGTCTGACCTGAGAGTTGTGAGGGGAATTCAGCCAGGTCCACCCCCTCTGATAGCATCTTTCATGCTGAGAGCACAGCCCACACTGTGCTCTCCTTAGAGCCAGACCCAAGTGTCTTGCACGCACCCCAGACTCAGCTCTCCATCCACTGCCCCCCCTCATCTCAGCAAATGGCACCTCCCCTTACCCCATAGCTGGAGCCAGAATCCATCCCTCCCTTCCTGCCAGCCCCCACATCCTGCCATTCCTATCTCCCCGGGAGCTCTTCAGTCCAGCCTCTTGCCTCCACCTGGACAGGTGCCGTCCTTGTCCAGGCCGCCATCAGCACGCATCAACTCCTGCCCATCTCCTCACCGGGCTCCTTGCTTCTGCTCTGTCCCTTCCAGTGCGTCCTCCACACTGCAGCCAGAGCAGCCTTGCTCAAGTGCAAATCTGTTTCATCTCTGCTTAAAACCTTCCAAGAGCTCCCACTGAGCCAGGATCGAGAGCAACCCCTCACAGCCTGGTGCTGCTGCTGACCTCACCAGCCTCCTCCCTCCTTAATTTCAGCCAGGAGTCTTGGGGGGCTGTTGCTCATAGGTAGCACAATGGCATTTGTGGGGCATCTTAGTGGCACAATGCAAGGAAAGCATTACATTTAGTGGGCCAGGGTCAGGGATGTTGGACATGGTCCCAGGGGGACAACAGTCCACACAATGAGCATCCCTCGAGTATGTTCTGCATGGTTTCAAAATATCTTGAAATTGCCAGGAAATTAACCAAGGTGAAAATCAAGGGAAGCCTGTTCTTTGTTTCACTGAACTTTACTGCAAGTCAGTCACCATTTCAGAAACTAACAGCCCCACTAGCCACTCTACTTACAGTACCCAAGCTACAAACACTATCTCTAGCTGTGGCTGTCGTGGTGACTCTGCACTGCTGCCAATACCTGACAACCTCAGCAGGTCTTCTGGGGCGGGCATGCCCAAGCCTTCACAATATTGAAATATGTAATTTTCTTTTTTGTGAGAAAGATTGGCCCTGAGCTAACATCTGTGCCAATCTTCCTCTGTTTTGTATGTGGGACACATACACACCACAGCATGGCTTGAGGAACGGTGTGTAGGTCCGCGTCCAGGATCTGAACCCATGAACCCTGGGCCGCCAAAGTGAAGCGTGTGAACTTAACCACCATGCCACCGGGCCAGCCCCTGAAGTATATAATTTTATTCTATTCCTTTTATGTCTCCTTTCTGCAGCATTAGCAACTTACTGACTGATTTTGAAATTACATGTGTCGGTAGGTTGCACAGTCCACAAATCTCCCTTAAGGATAGGAAGCGGGCGGGCATTATAAAACGTCTATTATCAACTAGGGGCATTGGGTCGGACAGCACTGAGAACTGCTGCTGCAACTAGACAGGACTTTTGCCAGCTCCCTGGAAGGTGTGGGCTCTTCCTCACCTCCAGGCCTTTCTACAGGCTGTTTCCTCCACCTAGAACCCTCTCTCCACTTTTGCCTGGCTAATTCTGACTTGATCTGCAGGTGTGAGCTGCTCCCACAGCCCCCAGCTGCCCTCCGCATCACGCTGGCAAACTGCTGCTCCTGGAGCCCATCTCCACTGGCCTGAGCTGATTCACGGAATGGGCCATTTAAGGAGCCCGCATGTCAGTCTCTAACTTCTTTCTGCTCCTGCCATTAGAAGAGGCGTGGTACTTACAGCTTTGGGGGCCACATATGATCCTGACAGGTTGCCCACACCACTGGTCAGGTCAAAGAGGTCACTCAGGCCACTGCCCATGGGTGCTCCTAGGTTGGCTGGTACTGCTGCTGCTGGGGGTGCCACGAAGTTGGGGGCCCCAATCTGGAAAGGAAGGGAAAGGGGTCAGAGGCAGGCATCAGAGGCAGGGACATCAGGGGCTCGGGATGAGTAGAGCCACCTCTCTCTTTAGGAAATGGGGGTGGGGCAGGAGGGGGTACTGCAGGGCTGTCGTCACATCAACTCTAAGTTGCAGAAACAAGACAGAGAGATGGGTGGAGAAGACAGGCACTGCCCTCCTGTGCCCTATATCAGCTTCAAGCCTTAGGGGTGACCTCTGTGAAAGGGCTGGGGACACTCGCAAAGTAATACGCAGCCCATGGATAAAAGGGGTACCCGAGACACACTGCTGTGAGGGGCTGTGCTAAGCAGATGGGAGCACGTCCTCCAGGACGCCTGAGAGGAGCCGTGGGGACTGAGAGGGCCAGCAATCCTCAGGATGACAAGGCAACTTAGTCACAGGGTGGTGAGGACAGGGGGAGAAATTCATGGATATGGGGGCCCAGTGGCAGCTGGACACCAGGCGGTCAAAGCATGGGCTGCCAGGACACTGGACAGACGGCCAGGGCTCAGCAGGGAGGGACTGCTTTGACACCATCTGGCCCTTGGGATGCTGGACCAACGCTCTCAGGAGGAGCGGGGACGAAGGCTTGGTGACACAAGGGTTGAACCATACCCCTTCAGGCTCATCCCCCATCTCCAAGCAGAAGCAGGCGGGGTGAAGAGAACAGGCAGCCACATGCACAGAGAAAAGCCAGGAAAGAAGACACAGAGAAGACAAGACAGAGGGGAAAAGAAGGAAAAGATTAGTCACTGCTACTTCATCCAAGATGAGTCTGGTATGAGGCTGTGCCAGTCCTAGGAGGGGCGCAGACCGTCTCTATGAAGGGCACTACCCCCCTGGTCTCACCCCCTGACCCACGTCCTGTGCCATGGCCCTCCCTACCTTTTCCTGTGCCAAAGCCTTGGGTACCTGAGCTGGGCATGGCCAAGTGATGGGGCTCTGCTGCCCCCTTCACCTGGCTCTGCCAGCTGCCTGAAGAAGTCTCAGGGAGATACCTAGGCCAGTCTTACCACCCTCTTTCTACAGGAGAAGAGAGACTGTCTCTGACCTCTCGTGGGCCTCTCTCAGGCCTGCTGGGCTGTAGCCCCAGCTGGTGCAGGGTATGGGGGTAAGTGGATACAGGTCTGGCTCCTCCAGTCTTATAAGGCCCAGGCGCCTGTGGGGCCAGAATTGGGGGAAGGGGCTAGGACTGGCCCTACACTGCCCTAGGTCTCTTGGGGCTTGGCAGCCTGGCAAGGGACTAACTCCTGTGCCTGCCACTTAGCAGCTATGCACTCTGGGAGGGAAGGTCACCTGACCGCTTTAAGCCTCAGTTTTCTCACCTATAAGTAGGAAGCTACCCGATCACCTTTGCAGGCAGGCACCTTTGCACCTGAGGCCCTTGTCTGGTGCCTGGCACAGAGAAGGCGTTCAATGTCATCCAGAGGGGACCCCAAGACATACCAGGCTGTCGAGGCCACCACCAAGAAGGTCCACAGCTCCCATCTGCACCGAGGAGGTGGTCAGGGGTGGGCCGCTCACTGGGGGGCCAAGGTCCAGGTTGAGGAGGTCGCCCAGCAGGTCACCCTGGGTGGGGATGACATCCGGCTGCTCATTAGAGGGGGCTCCAGCGGGGGCCGTCTCAGGGCTCTCTGCACTCTCGTTCCTGCAAGGACACAGGAGGGTAGGGGCTCAGGCTGTCTCAGGGAGGTCAGAGTCCCCAGTGTCCAGGATCCTCCCCTAGAACAGGCACCCGGATCTCCTCACTGTCCCAGAAGGGGCTGTTGACATGCCCCCTCCTCCTCCCCCTTCCCATGCCTGATCCATCTTTTCAGCTCTCCGAGAGATCTAGATTTGTGGGGATGAGGGAAGGGAGGGGCTGTCTGTATTTCCACCACTCAGCCCACTCTAAAGAGAAGACTGGATGCTGGTTCCCAGAGGACTGGGCAACCAGGCCAAACCAACCACCTGGGAGCGGCAGAGAAGGAAGGTGAGAGGAACGAGGCTCTGGAGTCAGAGAGAATCGGGTCTGAGCCCAGCTCTGCTGGCTGTAGGATGCTGCACCAGGTACTCAAGCTCTCTATGCCTATTGCCCTTGTCTGTTAACGGGGCCACCTCTCAGAGCTGTTGTAAGGATCGAATGAGGCCACCTAGTCCACACAGGGTGGAGTAAGCATTCAATAAAAGGTTGCTAGAAAGGTAATTTTCCTGAGACTTGGGTCCTGTCAGAGGATGCCACACCAGGCCTGAGCATCTGTGCTCCTGAACTGAGGAACCAGGCGGTGAGGCTCAGCCTGGCGACTGGCCTACTTCACTCACGAGGCGGTGCGGGGCGGCAGGCTCTTGAGCACAACGCCCCGGCCTCCTTCCACAAAGACACTGGGCGGCTTGTGGTAGACGGAGGCCAGCGTGCCAATGTAGCAGATGAGCTCATCCAGCAGAGTGGGCTCGATGAGGTCCGTCTCTTCCGAGATGAGTGGCTTCTCGGCTAACACCACCTCCTTGGCAGCCACTGGATCCGTGGAGAGCAGGCGCCAGTAGATGTAGCCGCGGTCCCGTAGGTCTGGGTTATCTGAGTCCTTGAGGGGGTGATGAGAAGCCCATGAAACTCAGAGCAGAGCAACCGGGTGAGGGGAAAGGAGGAGCCCCTCCAGCAACCCCATGATCCAGGCCAATGAGAGCAATCCTGAGCGCTCCCGTGAGGCTGTCCCTAAACTGCTTAAATGACATGGCCCAGTCCCCTAGTTTTCCACCCTAGCCCGGCCTCAAGCAGGCCATGTCTACTCCTGTCTCCATTCTCCAGGCCCCTCCACGGTCTGCCCTCCCTGCCCTCACACAAACCCTCTTGCTCCTCCCTCTCCTCTCTCAATTACAGTGTCTCAACTTCACCACCTGATCCCACTCCATCTTGATTTATTTGTGACTGAGCTCCCTGAGCAGGGATCCTGGATTACTCTGGGGCCAAACTACCAATGGTGCCAGTCTTAGGGGCAGGACCTTGGAACGAAGGTCTAGCTCCTTGGACCGAAGAGCCCGCTGTGGAGCAAGAGCTGCACTGGGCACAGTGGGGAGCCCGGGGCACCCACCTGAGTGGCCAAGCTGAGGACCTGCTGTACCAGCTCCTGGGTCTCTGTCGGCTTCTTCAGAAAGAGTTTCACAATGGCTGTCAGCAACTGCAGCTGGACCTGCAGGAAGACAGAGAGGAGACGAGGAAGATGTATGGGCTTCACGTTGGGATAGTAGGAAACCAAATCAGGGCCCTGAAGAGGGAAAAGTGTGTTCAAAGGCCCTGGGAGCTAAGAACAGCTTTTGTAGGTTTGGGGTTGGCCATGGAACACAGACTAAGGCCAGCAGGGGGTGTTGGCAGTGCTGAGTAGCCTAGACCTTGGCATTACTGCTCAGGAAGGAGCTGGCCACTGTACTGTTTGGCAAACCCAGGCAGGCCGGGGGCTGCTGCCCAGTGCTAGGGTCCCAGAAACCTGTCATGGCTCTGGCCTCACAACTTAAAAAGGCAACACGTGTGGCTGGTATGCTTCTTAACGGGAACATCTGTCAAGAAGCGGAAATGGTGCCAGGGAGGCCCAGGGGACTGGGCCAGCCTGTCATCGAGGAACTGTGCTTCTACCAGAGGTTGGGAACCATTCCTGCCCAGCCCTCTATCAGCCCCCACCTCTTAGCCAGCTGCTGCCTTCACCTGAACATGCCTCCTGCTGCTCTCACCCTCACTCGGCCTCTGCAGCCTCCTGCAGCCCTTAACTGGTGCCACACCAGAGTATTGGAAAAGCTTTCCAGCCACCAGGCGATCCTGGAGAGTGCCCTTTGAGGGCAGGGATCATGTCTGTCCCTGTTGTACCCCTGGTTACTGATCAATCCAGTGCCCGGTGCATAGCAGGCACTTAAGAAAAACTTGCTGACTAAAAACACACCTCTGAGAGAACAATTCTGTGCACATAGCCCTTCCTTAGCCGCATCTCCTTTTTGCCCGCTCTGGGACCAGAGGGCAGCCTGAAGCTCCTAAGCCAGGGCCGTGCCAGGGCCAGGCAGCAGGAGGGTGGGAACGGCACCTCCTGGGCCTGGCTGGCAGGAAGGCACTTACGGAAACAAATGGCTTAGTTACCCTGGTACGCAGGGTGGGCTGACGGGGGAGGCAGGATGGAGGGGATTCAGTCTGTTTCTGGGATGAAGTGATCCAAAGTCCTCGCAATTTGCTTATACACAGGCCAATGGCAGAGGAGCAGTGGACTGGCTGTTTCCAAGGAAGGAGGCAGCCCAGGGACTGGCTTCCAGACCTGGCCCCAGCTCCTGGCCTAGAAAAAGCCATTTACCCTCAGTTGGTGAGGGAGAGATGTGGCCTACTTCAGGAAGTTCTTGTGAGCTTTGAAAACAGCCATTTATGGCAGCTTACTTGGAGCCAGAGTTAGATCACACCTCATCTGCACTCTGGTTCTATCACTTCCCAGCTGGTGACCCTGGACAAGTCATTTAACTTCTGAGTCTGTTTCCTCATCTATGAAATGGGTATAATACCTCAGCGGATTAATGGGAAGAGTCAATAAGCAACAAATGCAAAGAACCTATTGTGTATTCTGCTCAATACACAACACCTGTCATCATCTTCATCACTATCACCACGGCCACGACACAGGGACTTGACCAAGTTCTCTCCAACCCAGCTCAGCTGGCTGCCTGGAATCACTCATCACTGTCAGGTCTGCTGTGCTGCCTGGGAGCAGGGCCCCAGCTCAGTTCCCTACCTAGCTCCTTCCACCACCCCCTTGCCCCGTGAGCCTGCACGTTCAATGCAGCCCTCCTGCAATGATGCCAATGCCCCTGCCATCCCCACAGGGGCCAGAAGCAGGCTGGGCTGATATACCACCTTTGCCAAGACTTTCTGAGCTCCCTGTCCACGGCTGGAGAGGCCTAGGAGCCTAGGACAAGGGGGCTCAAAGAGACAATCTAAAATAAGTTCCCAAACTGCAAAGCACGAAGTATTCTCATAAAACCTCTGAACTGGGTTGTGAACCCAGGATGGAAAGGAAGCAGGCCACTTAATTAAAACATCACCACCACCCAGCTACTGTTTGCTGAGCACTGGAGTGAGCAGTTTACACACATCATCCAATAAGCTTTGCAGGAACCCTGTGCTGGAGACAAGGAAACGGGCTTGGCAAATTCAATGCACTCAATGGCCCCACAACAGGGGAGGAGCCTGGACTGGAAAGCCCTGTTCCATTTCCCCACACCAGGCTCCTACTCAGCTTTCCCTTGTCTGACTTCTCTAGTCTTGGCTCTTTAGCAGGTTTAGCTAAGGGGGATGAGGCTGCAAAAGATTTACTCTGTGGGCAGAAACACCCCTCACATGACATCCTCTGCAGTAATCCAGGTGGAACTTGATTGCAGGGGCAGAAACCAGGCTGCGCTTTGCTCCTCAGAGACAAGAAGAGGGAGAAGCTGCTGTGGTGGATGTGAAGGCAGCTCCAAGGCAGGCTGGCAGAAGGACTTGGCAGGTGGCAGTGGGAGTGGGTGACAGTGAGAGTTATTACTATAATTTTGTGATGGACATCTGTTGTTTTTGCCCACCCAGCATCTATTCTCTCTTCTGGTAACAGAAACGCTGGCTTTCCTTCAGAGAATCGCCCTTCCCTCTGCCCCTTTCAATCCATGGAGACCAGGATGTGCATCTGACAGACCTGGCCCAT
The DNA here is from genome assembly GCA_031878705.1 of Tapirus indicus. Taxonomy (NCBI): domain Eukaryota; kingdom Metazoa; phylum Chordata; class Mammalia; order Perissodactyla; family Tapiridae; genus Tapirus; species Tapirus indicus. Next base: position 23,149,756 of record CM062938.1, read on the forward strand.
CGGAATCACAGTGACTGGCTCAGGATAATGCAAATAAGTTTCGACTGTTGCTGGAACTACTGAGGGGGAGGTAGTTATGGGAGTCATTAAGCTGTAAGGACGTAGCCTGGAACCACTGACCCCTTATAGGCCCCACTTGTGGGAGCCTGCCCAAGGGAGAAGTTGCCCCAGGGAGGCAGAGACAGCCCTGATGCCATCATCCAAGAACTGTCACCCAGAGTGCTGGAAGGGAGCATGCTCCTTAGATTTGCCAGCTACAAGAACCAGTTGGTCCCCTTTTTTTGCCTGGATAAGTCTGCTTTAAACCAATTCTGACCAACACCAATACTACCATTAATGAATGCTTATTATGGGTTGGGCACGTGTTAAGGACATTATACAAAGTATTCCATTTAACTTTCACAGCAACAGGAGGAGGGAAAGTCTTCCGACCCTCATTTTGGAAATGAGGAAACTGAGGCTCAGAGAGGTAAAGGATTAGCATAAAGCCACCAAGCCAGGAAGGGGCAGAAGTGAGGTTTGGACTCTGAGGGCTCTGATTCCAAGGCCCATGCTCTGACTCACTGGGTTACACTGCCCCAGTTGGGCAGCTAAGATTTCTGTGCTTACAAAGATGTTTTAAAGGCCCCCATGCATGAGCAGACAGTTCCCAGTTCACAGAAAAGGGAATACAACGAAAAGATGCTCAACCCCACTCAGAACAGAAATACAAACAGAACTATACTGAGGGACCCCTTGTTATTTATCAGATTGGCAAAAATAAAGTCTGAGGATGCACTAGGTTGGCAAGGAGGTAAGGAGAGGGCTATTCCACCTCTGAGACAGAAGCGTAAACCAGAACAATCTCTATACCAAGGGAAATCTGGCAACAGCTACCCAAATCTCCAATGCACAGGTCTTTTTTGTTTGTTTGTTTCTGTGAGGAAGATTAGCCCTGAGCTAACATCTGTTGCCAATCCTCCTCTTTTTGCTGAGGAAGACTGGCCCTGGGCTAACATCCGTGCCCATCTTCCTCTGCTTTATATGGGACGCTGCCACAGCATGGCTTGATAAGCAGTACGTCTGTCCGCGCCTGGGGTTCCGAACCTGCGAATCCTGGGCCACCGGAGCAGAGCACGCGAACTTAACCACTACGCCACGGGGCCGGCCCCTGCACAGGCCCTCTTACCAAGCATTCTGCTTCTAAGACTTTATCCCCCAGCTATACTCGCAGGTGTTCCTTACACAGGTTATTCATAGCAGTACTGACTGAACGAGTTCCAGAAGACTGACACCGACATACCCATCAGGAGAGGCTGGTTAAATAAACATGGTCCCCCTGCGTGAAGGACTCCTATGCAGCTGTAAAAGGTTCTCATAAATTAATAACAGGATGGCCTTCAGATATATTTTTAAGGGAAAAAGGCACGGTGCTGAACAATTTGAATTTGTATAGTATGCTACCAGTTGTATTTAAAAATAAATGAGAGGGAAATATATATACAGTCGATCCTCATTATTCATGGAGTACGTATTTGAAATTCACCTACTTGCTAAAATTTACTTATAACCCTGAAATCAATGCTCATGGAGCTTTCATGGTCATTCACAGACACGTGTGGAGTTGCCTGACATACACAGTCCCAGCTGGGGTCAAATGAGGTGACACTGCCTTTTTGTTTCAGCTCTCGCATTGTAAACAAGTGTCTTCTTCACAGTCTACCTAGTGCCATGTCTTTCACATTTTGGTGCTTTTTATTGGTGATTTTGCTGTTTAAAATGGCCCCCAAGTGTAGTGCTGAAGTGATGTTTAGTGTTCCTAAGCATAAGAAGGCTGTGATGTGTCTTGTGGAGAAAAGACATGCGTTAGATAAGCTTCATTTAGGCGTGAGTTATAGTGCTGTTGGCCGTGAGTTCAATGTTACTGAATCAACAACATATGTTAAATAAGGTGTCTTTAAACAGAGACACACATAAAACATTATGTATTGACCAGTTGATAAAAATGTTGTGACTAGAGGCTCATAGGAACCCAAATCTGTATCTCTCTTAGTTAACATACCACCTATCCAAAAATAAATACAAAATTAAAACAAAACCAGAAACTTTTGCCTGCCTTCAATGCCACCATCACAGATCATCCTCACAGGTCCCACTTAGGTACTGCAGAGTGGGAGGAAAAGGGGCCACACCTGTCACCTATACACCACGTATCTCTATCTGTCCACACCGTCAGTACAGTATTAGGAGGGGCAGGGCCCGGAGGCCTGCTGCTGAGGAGAGTTTCAGGGCAGGACAGACTGCAGTGGTGCCCAGCTGCCAGCCATGACCCACATCCTGGCCTGAGTTGGCCTGCCCGACTGCTCACCTGGGTGCTCTCGTCATGGAAGCCCTCGAGGAAGCTCTCCAGCAGCTCGTCCGCATTGTCTATCCGCTCGGCGTACTCGCCCACAATCCAGATCATGGCAGCCCGGGCCTCGGGTTCATCCAGGGAGTCCAGGTTCTCACACAGTGTGGCGATCACGCTCTCGTACCTGGACACCAGGGCACAGCCAGCACATGAGCACTGAAGGAGCCCGGGGTAGGCTCAGCAGGGGTCGAGAGAGAGAGGCAGCTGCCCAGTAAGGCCCCAGGACAGTGATGAGTGATGGGATTTGAGTTTTATTTGTTATGGTTTAGTTCTTATTTTGGTCTGGGGAGCAGAGGAGGAGTAGCTCAGGAAAAATAAGGGGAAAAAAAGGGTTTCTTTTGAGAAAGCTGTTTGTGGCAGAGAAGAAAGGAAGAGAGGAGAGGCTCCTCCTTGCTCTTCCTCCCCACCACCCCCATCCCCAGCAGAGGCACATCACCCTCGCTGGCAGAGGCAGGTACGTACTTATTGGGGTACTTGCGGAAGATGTCCTTGATCACCACAATGGCTTCCTGGACCACGTAGTTGACCTTGGTCTGGATAAGATCGAGCAGCGTGCTCACACAGCGCTCTGCAGATTGCTGTGTGGGAAGAGGAGAGTGTGGGCAAGGCCCCTGCACCCATTTCCAACAGAACCTCGGATGACCGTGCCGTGGCCAAGAGCTCAGTCACTCCTTGCCCACCTTCCTTGTCACAGTGGGAGAACAGGAGAACACTCTCCCCAGACAACAGGTGAGAGAATGAGTACAAAATGATGGTCCTGGGCTGGCAGGGACACAGGGAGACTGAATTAGATTGAGGAGGAGGCCAGAGGCAGAGCTTCTGAGAGTGGGGAGGGTCCTTAGAGCTCCTCCAGGCCAAGCCCAGAGGGTAGAGTGACTATGCTCCAGCCTGACCCCACGTCATTTCTACTTGTTTCATAAAATGGGCTCCTGTGACCAAAAACACTTAGAAAGTCCCTGCTTGAAGCAGCTCCTCCCTTACCCCACCCTAGCCCTTATTCCAACACACTGCACTAATGCCCTTGTAGGAGCGATTTCTCAGGATGCCAACACAGGCGCCAAGGGGAAAATGCCTCAAGGGACGGGGCTGGGCTGACCAGCTGTCCCAGGATCCCCTAGCCACCAGTGGATCCATTTAAGGAGAGTCAGCTTGGTGGTCAAGGAACATCTCCATAGGCAGAGAATGGGAGGGATGAAATGCCAGGACCCAAGGGTCTAGATGGCCCTCGGGAGCTTGGAGAAAGGGGCACATGGATAGCTGAATCATGATTCTTGCCAAAATGTTCAAGAGGCAGAGCCCCTGCCCCAAAGCTCCATAAAGTGAAAGCTAAGTCTACCAGGGCCATCATCAGATTGGGGCTGCCCCATTCTCTTAGCTAATGCTGCAGGAGAACCCATGATTATGACGGGTTAATTTCATCTGCACCAACTCAGAAGCCTAAAGGAGATTACAGAGTGAGAAGGAGGCCAAGCAAATATGCAACATGGGTGCCTTGGGGGCTCTGGTGTTGACCCTCAGGCCTTTCCTGGACCATGAGCAGCTGGCAGATTCTGTCAGAATCAGACTGGTTTCCTGATTTCAGCTTCCTTCCCCTCCCCTGCCTAAGAACAGGGTCCCAGAGCCTCACCTCCACCTTGATGGCGCAGCGGCCAATGGCTCGCACTGCCTTCCGTACAAAGTCCACATCCACCTCCGTTGCATACTCTTTCAGCTCTGCCAAGACCTGTGGCCCACAGAGAAGATGGGGTTGGGGGAATGTGGCAGGGCAACCTCTTGGAGCACCCCTAGGCAGTGGTTATGCACAGACCCCTAGAAGGATGGGATTCTGCCTCTTGCTCGAGGTGGAAGGCTCAGGGGAGAGAGAGCTGTCAGGTGGCCCAAGAGGAAAGCAGGGAAGGACTAGCTGGCAGAGCTGGACAACCCTTGTTTAGGTTGATCTAGCTAAATCATCTACCTAACTATCACTTTTCTTCTTTTTTCAAAATTTTTATTGATGTCTTAATAGTTTATAACATTGTGGGGTTTTAGTTGTACATTATTATTTGTGTGTCACCATATAAATCTTCAAACCTTGTGCCCACCCCCCACCCCCCTTCCCCCTGGTAACTACCAACCAGTTCTCTCTGTCTGGTAACTATCACTTTTCAATAGATGGATGATAGGTAATAACAAGGAGAACAAATTCTTTAATCACAAAAATATCAGTTAACATTTGTTGAGTGCTTGCTCACAGAGCCCTGTGCCAAGCACTCTTCATGAGATGAACTGTTAACGGTGAGGCCAGGCAGCCTGCCCGGAGACCACAGCTCACTGGTCGTGATGCCATCCAACAGCAAAGCCCGTGCCCCCGGCCACTGCCCTCTGCTGACCTGGGCGATATTGGCCTGGGAGGCCAGGCGGATCATGATGTCCAGCTTCTCCAGCTTCACGTAGATGGGGTCATTGTACTTCACGAAGAAGACCTTCATCTCATGCTTCAGGATCTCAGGCCTGGATTAACCAAAGAGCAAAAAGTAGGCATGAGCCCTGTGATAAAACTCCCTCCATGTTTGCTGGGACATTTCTGGGGTCTGAGGTGGAGCCTGACATCCATGAAGACAGTCACCACCACGGCTGCACACTCCTGGGCAGAGGGCCACCGACGGGCCTGAGCAAAGGTCTGATTGGCTGCTGCATGTCCAACCACATCCCAGGAAGGGAAGAGGGAATATGAGCAAGAAACAGTTCACATTCAAGAGGCAGCAGGCACTAGGTGATGGGCTTGGGAACCAGAAAGACTTGGTTCCAATCTCAGCTTGTGACCTCGGGCCTCTGTTTCCTCACCGACGAAACAGGAATGACACTGTCCAGAAAAGTATATCACTGCAGGCTCTGCAGTCTCTACTCCTCAAAAGGCCCGGCGTCTAGGAATTCGGCTTTCGGGAGTGTTCTCACTGCTCCCTGCATGATAAAGGCATTTAATTGTGCCTAGACTGTTCGTACCAACAATTTTTATGCTTTCCTTCCAGGAGTCTGGAAATTTGGTAGGTGCCAGGCAGAGGGAGCCTACATGACAAGGCCCCAGTAAAAACCCAGGGTGCTGGGTCTCTAGGCTTCTCTGGGCAGAAACATTACACATATGTTGCTGCATTTTGTTGCTGGGGGAGGAACGTGCTCTGTGTGACCTCCCCTCCAATGGGAGGGAGGGAGCATAAGGAAGCCTGCACGTGGATTCCTCAAGACCCCACCTGTGTCTTTCTCCCTTATGGTCCAGCTGTGTATCCTTACTATGTCGACAATAAATCCTAGCTGTGAGAACTATATGCTGACTCCCATGAGCCCTTCATCGGTGGTCCTGAGGCTCCTGACACAGACATCTATGTAACAGGGTTGTTGTGAGAGTCAGATTCAAAGCACCTAGCATGATCCATGCCTGCCTCAGAGAAGGCATCACTAAGCAGGAGCTGTCACCAGCCAAGCACTTTCACATGTGTTATGGCTCCTCCCTCAACTGGCACCACCCACCTCACATTTCTTAGATGAGGAAACCTGAGAGGTGGATAGGCTCGCACTAGGTCACACATCTACTGCTAATAAGGGCGGGAGCAAGATGAGAGAAACCACCCCCAGCTCCTACTCCTATGCCCTTTCCAGAACAGAAAGGAGGAAGGAAAAGGAATGAGGACAAATGATGAAGAGGGGAGAAGACAGCAGAGAGAAAGGAGGGATCCTTTCAGGGCAATACTTAGGGCTGCTGTGTGAGCTGCGGGAGGCCTTGGCAAAGCAAGGAGACTTTGTCATGCCTGGTGGGGGAGGCAGGATCCCAAGCTGGGCAGCAGGGAAACACGATTCTGCAATCAGGACTTGGCAAAAGCTGCCCAACCACATGTCAGGACTGGGCCAGCTGGTGCCTCAGCAACACTGTCGACTTCTCAAAGAGATTTGCCATGTTAAATATAGCACAGGGAGCCCCTTTCGCCGATAGGGATCTACAGGTCATTCACTACACCTTACTAAATCCCACGCGACAACTGCGAATCCTAGCCTCGTCCCCTTGTTTGGGCACTCAGAAAGCTTGCCCATCTTTACCTCCCAAACCTTCACAAATGTCCCGTTTCCACTGATATCTCGGGGTCCCCACGTGTGTCCTAAGAACCAGACTGATGCTACAAAAACAAGGAGCGTGTGCTGTCTTCCAAGAGAGAACGTCTACAAGAGGCCCTTGTTCTCCACGTGGCCCCACTCCCAGCAACAGGGCGGCCGTAATATGCTGATGCTTGTGAGTTAGTTGCTGAGTGAGCCATCTGACCAAGAAGGCTGGCAGTAGAACTCCTGAGTCCAGCTCCAGTCCACGGAGCTGCGGGGTTCCCTTGCTGGATCATTCCAGAGAACCCCTCTTGCTCTGGGTCCCTCAAACTGGCACCGCTCAACTGTTTTTCAGCCCCACTCACGCTGGTACCAGGCGCCTTCCCCAAGGAGCCGTGGCTTGCTGACGCCATCATTCCCATGAGGTGGGTGGCCATGGGCTGCACAGCATCCTGAGCGACTCTGACACAGCCCTCCATGCCCCGAGGCTGAAGCAAAGACCACCATGCCTCCACCACCTTGGAGTCCTCCAACCTCAGGGAATTTGACTAGAATACGGACTCTGTCCCCAGGAAAAATGCACACAGACACACAAAATCTTACACCCCATTTCAGGGGGGCTCTGTGGACTGTGGAGCCATCATGCTAGCCTGTATCCAGCTTGCTACCTCGTTAGGCGAAACCAGGGTCTCTCAACCTCAGCACCACTGACATTTTGGATGGAACAGTTATCTGGGGTGTGGCGAGGCTGTCCTGGGCAATGCAGGATGTTGACCAGCATCCGTGGCCTCCACACACTAGATGCCAGTAGCACCCTCCAGTTGTGACAACCAAAAATGTCTCCAGACATTGCCAAATGTCCCCCGGAGCACAAAGTTGTCTCTGGCTGAGAACCTCTGGGTTAAGCTATTCTTTGAGATTTCCTGGAAGGTGACAGGTCAGTTTCCCTTCAGAGCCCCTGTTCCCAGCAGCAGACCCCCCAGGAGTGCACACTACATGTATGTGGCAGTGCTGGTACCTTTTCTGCACAATGAGGTTGATGTTGCGCAGGGCCACATACTGCAGCTCAGGCTCCGCCGACAGCAGTGTGACCAGGGGCGGGGCCAGCTTCTTGAGCAGTGTGCCATAGTAGTCCAGGTCCTTGGACAACATCTCCATGAACTTCATCAGCACCTTCACAGCAGACAGCACCACAGCAGAGTTGGCATGGGAGAGCCTGGGGGTGACCCGCTCACAGATGCTGGGGCCATTCCAAGGGGGCAAATAAGAGAGAGAGACAAGGGGAAATACCCTGTTTTGAGTTATCAAGATAGCATGTCTTTTGTAGGTAGAAGATCTAGATCCTGGTTCTGCTGCCTGCCAACTGACCCCAAGCAGGTTAAAACCACTGAACCTATTTCCTCATCTAGAACATGGAGATGATGCTGCTGACTTCACAGGGTTGCTGGGGGCTTACAGGAGATAATGCATGGAAAGCATGGAGCACAGTGCCTGGCATGTAGTAAATACTCTATAAATGCCAACTCCCTCTCTCCCCCCCGCTGCAAGGGCATGCAAAAGGGGCAGGATATCATGTTGGTTAGGACTAAGAGTCATATGAGTTCCAGCTGGGTGATTTGCATGATTTCCTCCACCTGTCTAAGCCAGAGTTTCCTTACCTGTAAAATGGGGACAGTGATGGAACTGCCTTCACAGATTTGCTTTAAAGATTATCTAATGCGTGGGAAGCACCCAGCAGAACCCAGGCACCCAGTAAGAATTCAACGAATGGTGGTTCTGAGGCTATCCACCTCCTTTACTCAGCCCGAGGTGACCAGGGTCTCTGTCAGCTCCCAGGTCAGGTCCTGGCTGCTATCCATGCCCACGATGAGCAGTGAGCTGACTGTCTGAAGCAACACTACTGACAGCATGGGTCTGGCCTCCCTTGAGATTTGTCTGAAGATGGTCTGCAGAGCAAGGCCCTGGGAAGGAGCCCACCAGAGGCCTGAGGCCCAGCTCATGGTTGGAGCACCCCAAGAACCAGCTCTGGCTGGGCTGGCAAGTGAGGGGCAGACTGCTGACCTCTGGGCCTCCCGGTCGTCCTTGGGCGTATAGTTGGCCAGGCAGTCCAGGATGAAGATCTGGCCCCACTCGGTGCACTCATTCAGGGCTGTCAGCAGCTTGTTAATGGACTGCGGGTTCAGGTCGAGCAGGTTGCTACTGGGGTGAGACTCGGCAATCTCCGAGAGGGCAGCCACTGCATTTGCCACCACCTGGTTGAGAGAGTGGAAGGGGCAGAGGCTGGGGGCACTGGTCACAGGCCAGGGGGCAGTGAGTTAATAATAATGCCGCTCAGTCAGAAGCTGAATATCCTGAAAGGAGTATGACCTGATGGGCAGGGTCTGAAGCACTGAGACCCACTCCAAGCATTCACCCTACTGACTCCTCCATAAACGAACTAAACTGTACCCGCCACTACAGAAAAATAAGAGGCAAAACAAAAGAAACAAAAGAAGGATCTAGCTCCAAGTGCCTGGCAACAGAAAGCATTCCTAGCTACCTAACAAACAGCCCCCGTCTACCAGCTACAACAGATCACTACAGGGATTGTCAACTGTGCTTCTCAGAGCTAGAAGATTCCTACAGAGCCCCTCGGGCCTGCTGGGAACAGATGGGGCCTGGAGTACAGAAAGGCTTGCCATGTGAAGCTCTGGGCCCTCAACCCCTTTCCACCAGAGCAGCTGTTTTTATGTGTGTTCTGCACTGTTGTCAACTTTTCCCTGTGACAAACAGTGTTCCAATGGCCATCCCTGTACTGGCCACTCAGCACCCGTGTGTGATCAGTGTTTCTGTAGGATGTAGAGTGGGATGGCTGGGCCAAGGAATGTGTGCATTTCATTTTAAACAGGACCTGACGAACCATCCTCCAAACTGCTGCCACCACCATGTGTGAGGAGACTAGTTTCCCACGCAGCCACATCCTGGTGCCCTGTCCTCCAGGCTGTGCTACTTCAAGAGTGACCCTCTACAACCCTGCAAAGATGTGGGGAAAAAGGAAAACCACCTCACATTGAGAGCTCACTGACAGTCTTGATGAGAAGACAGTGACAATGACAGTGACTGGAAGGGGAAGGAGGGCAGTAGTCTTGGTTGCACACCCACGTGCCAGGCTGTGCCAGGCACATTACCTTCATAGCTTAAGCCCACAGCACTCCTGCCAGCCACACAGAATTAGTTCCATCTTACTGATGAAGAAAAGAGGGCTCCGGAAGGTCAGGCAGCTTGCCCAAGGTCGCACAGCTTGTTATAGAGAGCACAGAAAAGGGAATCCAGGTCCCATTCACTCCGAAGACAGTACCCAAAACCACTCAGGCACGAGAACAAGTAGCCCACCCAGCAAGGCTCTGACTTCCAGGAACTAGGGACTGCTCGATACAGGGTGAAGCCAAGGTCCTCCCCAGAGACTTCCCAAGCGACCCAAGAGGTGGTGGAGGTGATGTGGTGGGTGGCAGTGGCTTACCATGGGGTTAGAGTCGGAGATGAGGTCTTTAAGAGTGTCCAGGAAGCCCTGGTCCTCTACCAGCTGGGCATTGATATCGTGGAGCTTGGCCACACACACAGCTGCTGTTTTGCGCACATATGGGTCCTCATCCTTCAGGCACTTCCGGAGTGGCTCGCACAGGTACTCTGTGATCTTGTCAACGCGGATGCAGCCCATGGTCCGCACAGCCAGGGCCCGGATCAGGGGGTTGGGATCCTCACAGTCCTGAGAGGAACCAGTCATTGGCCAGGGGCAGGGGCAGGCTGAGCAACATCAGACAGCTGCCATGGGATCTCCCACCAACTGTGGCCAACAGCACCGAAAGTAAGTGCCATGTACGGGCACCTAGCATTTCCCAGATACTGTGCTGGGGCTTTGCAGTGTCGCCTCTGATCCTCACAGCAGACATACAACACTGCTCCCATTTTACAGGCGAGGGAGCTGAGGCTCTCAAAGTTCAGAGCTCACCCAGTCACAGAGCAGAACCGTGATTCAAACCCACATCCGTCCAGCACCACAGCCCTCAATCTTTCCACTGGGGCACAAAAACCCACATTTGCCCATATCTGAGCATCAACAGGGCTAGGGGAACTAAGGTTCTAAAGTCACACAGAGGTGACAACTCAAGTCCCCACTTGCTCCTCGATCTGGAGGACAGAAAATGCAGAAAGGAGTAAAGTCTAGAAGGAGAACACAGCTCTCAGACACTCGCTGAACCCTGACCTGGCAAATGACACAGGGCAATGGCTCACCCAAGAGGCACGCGGGGATCAATAGGCCTTGGGCGGCCTCACGTGGAATGAGTTAGCAGGGTCTGTAGCATCTGATTTTCCGGAGAGAGGAGGAGCCCTCTGCTGGAGGAAGAGGCCCTGACACTGGGAGTCTCAGGGCCTGGGAAGGAGCCTCGGTGTTTCTAGCCAGGGCCATAGTGTCCCTCCCCAGGAGACGGAGGGGAGATGGAGCAGTGAGCACCCTCCTCTCACCAAGCTCCTACTCACCTTCACAAAGGTGTTGACGGCCATGATGGCCATGTCAGGCTGACTCTTGGCATAGTTCATCAAGTACAGGTACACCAGCTTCTTCAGCTCCAGGTTGTCTGTCTGCATACAGTTTACCACGTCGGGGAAGAGGGCACTGGAAGGTCAAAATGGCATCAGTGTGGGGAAGGCAGAAGAAAAGAAGAGGAAGATTTTCAGGCAGCTAATGGGGGAAGTTGGAAACGGGAGGACAGGGGGTAGGAGGAACGGAGAAAGATAACAGGACTTCCTAGTAAAAAGGAGGGCATCAGCTATGCTCTGTTACCATGAACACTTACTGACAGAAATGGAATTCCAAAGGATGATTTTAAAAGCGAAAAACAGTCCTCTGTTCTTTTCACAGGGTTGAAACATGAGCTCTAAAGCACATCAGACCTGGTTCAAACCTAGCTCTGCCTCTTGCTGGCTGTATGAAGTTGGGAAAATGCCTTTATCCCCCAAGTCTCCGTTTCCTCATTTGCAAGAAAGGGCAACAAAACCCCACTTCACACGGCCCTTGTGATAATTAAAGGAGACAGCATACTTAAGGTATCTGATCCCTGACATCTAGGAGATATTAATAAATGAAAACGATTCTTTTCCCTCCCCTGATACTTAACATGGCCCCTTACATTGGGCTGCTGGTTCCACAGGGTTTTAGGGAAGCAGGGATGGGCTGTGCTGCTTTCACCATCCCAAAGGCCAGCTCAGGCACCCACTAAGAACCAGCCCAGCATGTACACAGCATGCACTATACGCCAGGCTGGGCGCCAAGGGCTTTATATACTTGATCTCATTTAACAGCCCCAAGGAGCCAGGGGATTATCCTCATTTTACAGAAGACAATACTGAGGCTCATAAATGTCAAATAACTGATATACTGGCTGGAACCAGTCCCAACATGGCACCTCACAGTCCCAGAGTCACAGGACCCTTGAGATGGGAAATATGGTTAAAGATCAATTTTCCATCTCTGTAATCATCACATTCCCTCTCAGTTTTCATGATTTTATGGGCAAGGACACAGTAACACAAGACTTAAGAGGTCAAAGTGAACTTCCTGAGCCCCCGTAGGCAGGAGTCCAGTCAGTGCTGGAACTGATGCATCACCTTGGAAGATGACAACCAGGAAGGAGGAGGGGGAGAGGAGGAACAGCTGATGAGCCTGACTTGCTCTTTCAGGCCTGTCACATCAGCACAACAAGCTCATTTGAGACGGAAGAACAAAGATGCTTCCTCTGTGAGGAGGTGACAGGGATGTTCTAGTTGAAGGAGAGCAGCTTTGTCCTAGAAGGAATCTGACTTGGAAGGAGGCCCAGTTTTCCAGCAGACGCCTGATCCCTTTGCCCTCTGTCTTCAGAGGGGTCTCTCTACAGAACTGTTTCTCCTGTGGCACTGTCAAGAGGTCCCTTGCGGAGGGTGGCAATGGAACAGTGTAATCCGTGGAGAAGTCTAGAGCAGTGGGAGACTGCTAAGGGACCCGGATGGGGAGCTGATCCATGCCAGCACCCAGGCCTATGAAGCACGGGCCTGGGCACCATGAGGGCTAGAAAGAGAGGGAATGGGTGACAGTACCCCGGATTTGAATTTCAGAAGGGCTGGGCATGAGTCCTAGTTCTGTCATTAACCACATGACTGTTCGGAAATCATTGTACTCCTTCTTTATGTTGTTTCTTTGGCAGTAAAAACATCATTAACTATAATTTGGGAACTGTAAGGAACTGCTAGGAAAACATTTGAAAGTGTTCTGAAGACTCTCAAACACTGTGCAACTGTTAAGTTGTCATAACATCCAGTCCCTGTTCTTGAGGACTTTACAGTGTGGTAGGTAGATAAAGACAAGTACACGAGAAGAGGACAGTCTAGAATTAGTGCCGGGTGACAGGAACACAGAGCAAATGCTGCAGGTTCAGGGCAGTTGGCCAAAGTGATGAGGGAAGGCAATAGGGAGAACTTGAATGGGTTTTAAAAAATGGAAAAACGAGCTGGGTAAATGGAAAAGGGAAAAGGGACAGTCCAGGCAGGGGGAAAGCAGGAGCAAAGGTGTGACAGCAATTCTACACATGATCTGCTCCGGCAATCAGATGCAAACCAGAGGCTGCAAACTGGTGACAAATTTGACAGATCCAATCTGCAGGTGTGTTTTACTTGGATAATGTTTATGTGTTTGTTTAGTATCATCTGGCAATCTAAAACAGGCAGATTTAAAACAAAAAATCCAGATTTCCTGTTCTTTTTAAAAACCAGAAGACTTAGCCACACTGGGTCCATTTTTTCCAGCTGGCAGCAATCCTCTGGAGCTTCTGACAGGGTTCCTGACACATCCACTTCACCACCTGGTACCTTTTCAACCTAGTTCACTTCACTCACTCCATTACTACCTGACCCCATCAGCATTTGAGCTTGTGACCCCTATGCAAACAAAACCTTCTGTTTGGAAAGGTTTGTGAAGGGAGTTATACGAGGGGAGACATGGGTCCCTAGAGATACCCTAAAGGAGAAATCTGAACTGGACCCAAGCTCTAAAGCCTCCCTCCAGCTGCCATCCAGCCCATTCCTGCACACCTGACGTCTTTGCCCACGGTCATTGACGCAATCACTTTCTTCACCGCCTCCTTCTTCTTCTCCTTCTTGTCACTGTTGAGCTCTGCCTTCAGCTCAAAGATCTCCCCTAAGAAAGGAAGCAGGCATGAGTGATCCATCCCCACCCTGCCAGGGGGCGATTCCCAGTCCCCAACTTTCTAAAGAATGGAAGAGAGGCAGAGAAGACACTCTGTGCTGCCGACTGAGGGCAGCTTTAGGCCTCTGGCCTCGGGTGGACAGGCAGCAGGGAGGGACGATTGTTAGGAGAGGAGTTGTCAAGATGGAAGCTTGGAGGACATGTTGGATTGAGGAGAGAGGAACCATGGAGGCTATAAAGGTTCTGAGGGAGACCAAAAGCGTGAAGGCAGGTCCTGCTCAGTCATATGGGTAAAAACAGAGGAAGCAAAGTTCTCAGCCACTCTCCCGCAAAGCCTCAAGGTAGTGTGTGATGGAAATCTGGGGACTTAAGGTTTGAAGGGAGAGGGTAGGATCTGCTCCATTCTCACACACATAGGCTTTTCCTGTTTTCCTAGAACCTCCAATTAAAACAACTCGCTCAGGGTTTCACTTCCTGAGCCATAAATGGTTGCTCAGCTCTGAAAATGGGAATTCAGCTGCCCCACGAGGGCTCTAGCATGAATAAACTGTTCTTAAGAATTTGATGATCCAGAAAAAACAAACAAGGAAGTAGGCTTGTTCAGGGCCCTGGCATAGAGAGGCAGTCAGGACCCTGATAACCCCATAACAGGTTAAGAGGGCAGACTCTGGAGTCAGACAGGCCTCCCGCCCTCAAAACAGCAGCAGCCAGCATCTCCTGAGCCTTATCCTAAGCCAGGTGCCACACTAACTTCTTCCCAGGCTTCTCATTTCATCCTCACAACAAGTCTGCATTTCCCCCCATTTTACTGACGACAAACGGAGGCTGTAAGAGGTTTGGTAACTTGCCCAAGAACACATAGGTAGGAGGAGGTAGGGCCAAGATTCAAAACCAGGTCTGCCAGCTCCAAAGCCCATATGCTCAGGCCGACCAAGGACATTGCTTTGCTTCTCTGAACATATTTCCTTGTCTGCACTCTCCACCATAATTGGAGCGTTGAATTCTCTCATTTAACACTCAGATGTAAAATGTTCATCTCAGTGCCTGGCACTCAGTGGCCTGCATTAAAAGTGGCCACTATTAATATTAACTTGCCATGTGACCTTTGTCTTGGATCCCTCTTTTGTAGAAGGAGAGTCCTGGGCTTCCCTCTCAAGTTTCTTGGGGTGGGGGTGAAGCAAAGACTATCCTGTGGGGGCAAGTGCTGAGGAAGTTCAAGATGGATTTACAGCAAGAAAAGAAAACTAGCAAGTTTTTATCATGACTAAACAACGTGGTGTTCACCAAAGAACTTGAGATGAAAGACAGCAAACAAGGTTAATTAGGAACGATCCACACAGCAGAGCCTGGGACAAGGCCACACTGAGGATATTGCTCAACAGAGCCAGGAGGAATCTGCAGACCTTGCAGTTCAAATTCATGGCTCTGCTGCGCTGAAGGAACACACACCCTTCTCCTCCAAGAGACTGAGGGGGCTGTCTCTTCATACTGTGGGATCCAACAGACCATGATGACTCTGACCCTGGGCCCTGCTGCAGGGCTGCCCCTGCTGTGCTCCAAGTGTTTGGCCAGATGCAGTAAAACTGGCCGTCAATTGATGGATCTAGGCCTGAGTCACCTTGGCCCCAAGAAGGTTGGTGAGGTGAACCTGGGATCTGCCTGCTTCTGAAATGTCTCCTTCCTCTAACGGGCCCCAAATCCAATCAGTCACGGAGCCTACCTCCTCAATCACATAAAGGCATCTGATCCTCTCTATCCTCATGCCACACCCCCCAACCACCCTGGCTCAGGCACCATCATTTCTCATCAGAGCTGTGGTACTGGTCTCCCTGCCTACCACCCTCTAGCTTCACCCCTTCAATCCTTTATTAGAATCTGCCTCGGACCTTCTCTTGCTTAAAACCATCACTGACGTCAGATTTGGAACCAGGCATCCCTCTACAGACATTCTCCTCAAAAGTAAACCCACAAAAAATCCCACCACTGACATCCCAATACACTTAGCACTAAGTTCACCCCCTCTGCCTGGCTCACCAGGCCCTGCACACCTCTCCAACCTTCCATCACACTTTTCAGTAACTTGTACCCAGCTGCTTTCCTTTCCCTGAAGGTGCCATGGGCAGAGCACTCGCTCCCCTCCTCCCCTCCCCCACAGCCCCCTTTAGCTAGCTAGCTCCACCCAGGGTCCTCCCACAGTCCCTTGCACTTCCCTTACCATAGGACCCATCGCCCTTTAGTGTGATTACTACTTAATAGACTGTCTTTTCTGCTCAACTGCAAGCAAAGCCAGATCAGAGACTCTGTTTGTCTCCTCCACTGCACATATAAAAGGTGCTCAATAAAAACTGGCTGGACCAATACATAACACGGCTGATGAGGGGCAGACTGCAGGTTCTGGCTCAGCTGACCCAACAACAAACTCTTTTCATCTGGTCAGCAGGCATGTGTCAATCTCATTTGGAAGGAAAGAGGGAGGAAGGAAGGGCCAGTCAGAAAGATGCTTACAGGGTTACTACAACAACCTCCATTTCCCGAAAAGCAGAAACAACCACAATACTCAACAACATAAGACTAGCTTAGCAAATTTCAGGGTAGCGACTCAACAGACTAACATTGAGTCGTTGGAACTGTGGGGAAATGTTTATGATAACGTCAAATGAAAAACAGGATATAAACTCTGACTTCAACCACATAAAACATGTGCCCATGGATAAGGACCAGAAACACACACACTTATCACTGTGGGGTTGCTGATAAGATTGTGTGCTTTCTTTACTCTAGGAAAAAACATATTTAACAATTTTAAGCCATGGAGAGCAAGAGAGGGCTTTTTCTATAGTTGGAGCTAATGCTCTTCCCTTCTTGAGTTCTAAAATAAGTGGTCAATTGCTTACATCATCAACAACTCAGTTTTCTGGATCCACAAGGTTAAAGATGCTCTGGGTAATTCCCACCACTCACTTCCAGGCCTCCATCTCCACCCTACTCCCCACCCCTGAAGGCAACAAGCAGAAGGGTCAGGCAGGGATAGAGTAGGACAAGACCCCACAATGAAACAAACAGTACCTTTCTTGGTCGTGGTGAAATATTTTGAGTCAGTCATTTTGGTCCCTTATCTGTGGCCAGACTCTGCAAGACAGAAGAGAGGGGTGACTTTCCATCATGTTTCATTCCATTTTCAGTTATGGAGCACAGGAGGAGGGTAGGATCCAGCACACAAGTGGCACAGGAAGATAGCTTCTTATCTCTTTACTGGGCAAATGAACTGTTAGATAATGGCTGATCAGATTTTGGAAGGGAATTCTGAGGGATCTATCAAATTTTTTTATCCTTTGACCCAGCAATTCTACTTCTAGGAAGCTCTCCCACAGAAATATCTGCACAAGGATATAAGAGTTTTACTGCAGCACTGTCCATAACAATGCATCATTGGAAATAACTTCAACACCCATCATAAGAGAATGGCTAAATACTCTGGAAGAGCCCACAGATTAAAAAGCAGTTAACAACCACAGTCACAGCTGCCCCTTCGTGGTGCTCACTCTGCCCAGCACTGTTCTAGGTGCCTCGCACCCATTCACTCACTAAAGCCTCATCACAGCTTCGCGGAGGTACTATCATCACCCCATACAGTCAAACAAGCTTCGAAAATGCCAAGTTTGAAAAGCTAGGGAAGTTTCTTCTCTCCCCAACTTTTCTAAGCTTCCCTGACAGTGACATGCACTATTCACCTCTAGAGAGGGCGAGAATCTACACACTGCAGTCTCTGTAACATTCCCCAAATCTAACTGCCCAGTTTTCTCAAAGAATCTCTCAAGACATCTCCCAGTACAAAACTCAGAGTGTGAAGTGCTGTTCTAAGGCAACAGGACAAGGAAAGTACCAAGGCCCCCTAATTCATTCAACAAACATTTACTGAGCACCTGCTATGTAACCTCAATAGTTCCTCTTGGTCAACAGATGAAAGACAAAAGAAGCTACACAGGAGCCAAGGATCCTGGGTACAGGCAGAGGCTCCTGGGGTTGTTCTAACATTTATTAAAAAGCTATCACTTACTGAGCCCCTATTATAGCCAGGAGCTTTATACATATCATCTCATTTAATCCCAACAATAAGGTAACTGACTTTAACCCCATTTTAGTGATGAGGAAACCAAGGCTCAGGGATGTTAAGTAACTTGCCCAAGGTCACAAGGCTTGTAAGTGGCTGGACTGGGAGACCACCTCAGGTCTATCTGAGCTTAGCACCTGTGCTCTATCAATGAAGGAATTCTGCTTCCCCTACCTGAGAGGGAGGAAAGAACCCTGACAGTGGCTAAGGACTCAGTCCAAAAAAACCACGAGACTTTCAGTGCAACCCTCTAGTCCTTCTTGTAGTTTTAATGGTACAGAAAACCACACAACCCAAAAAACAGACATTTGAATGGGGAAAACTCACTCACTTTGTCTCTTCTGTTGCCTCTATGGAAGAGACTCAAACACGGAACCCAGTGACATCTTCTTTCAATTCATTACTATGTGGGGGCAAGATGAAGGTTATTGGTGGAATGGATGTGCGAGGTCAAGGATCATTTCAAAACTCTCTGGAAACAAAGCTGACATAGCTCCTCTCCAGCTTAATTGTATTTTTCCAGGCTAAGCTTGTATTTATGACAGGATGGCATTGGGGCTGTTCCCCAACTGAGACGCCCAGAGATTTTGCTTCAGCAATCAATGGGAAACAAGATGTACTGTCCCGGGACTGCCTTAAATCCTTTATGGATCCTGTTAGAATAAAGGAATAAAGGCTTCGCTGACAAAACAGTATAAAGAAAGACACAACTCTACTTTCCTTTTGCTTTGCAAGGTTGAAAAGGGATGACGACACTTCCCTGTGGGAGCTGTGAGAAAGAGCAGAAGAGACCGCTGCGTCTGACGATGCCAGTCCCACCACGGAGACTCTAACTAACAGGTCCTGGCAGCAGGAGTCAGGGCTGTGGGCAGATCCACAAAGGGAGGACCCATGTCGGCCTGGTCCACAGCTCCACCCATCCTCCCCCTTCATGACCGGCCCAGGTTCCGAATGTGGCCAGTGTCCAATTGACAGTTGTTGAAAGAAATGAAAAAGGGAACACTGAAAATCCCAGCAAGCCTCAGCCCGCGCTCTGACAGCTGTTATGTAACTGTTTAGTATTCGTTCCCTACAGGACTTTACTTACATTCAAAATAATTTTCTTTTGAGTACACATAAAGCCATTTTCTTAGAGAAACCTCACCAACTTAGATGTTCTTTCTGAAGTGCAGAGAATGAGCAGATAAACGAGCTAATGGGACGTCTGTCACACAATAAAGGGCTGCACAGCTTCAGAAGCCACAGGGGTGAGAGCATAACCGGCAGAGGTATCCAAAATAGAAGAGTACCCTGTTTCTCAAGACGAAGTTTCATCTAAGAAGAGGGGTCGGTGAAGGCAAATGGGGCTAAAAATCACAGGCCAAAAGAATCACAGAAAATAACACATAAACCCCTCCAACAAAATCTAGAAGGAAATCAAAGTGAACAAAGCAAAAACTACCTTAGATGTCTAACTTCAGTGCTGCCCAAAAATTCTTCCTTCAGTAGAAGGAAGAGGAGGCTGTCAGGGGCCTTCCCCTTATCTGCAGGCATGGCACAACATCTGGGGGCCCTCGATTCCCAGAACACAACCTGCTCGTGACAGATCTGTGTTGTATGCAACTGCCCAGGCAGAGGAAAGGGTAGGAAGCTTCTCTTTTAGGGGGATTAAAAAAGCAACAGAGCTGCAGGGTCAGCTAGTTAAACCACCACAGCCACTGTCGCCCCTACTGCGTTGAGCTTTTGATGACACTCTTCCCTTTATGGTGCTAAAGCAACTACTCACAAACTTAAACTGCCACCCAGGGCGCTGGCACTGGCTGCCTCTTTTCTCTGCAGTATCTATTTC
This sequence comes from Tapirus indicus, assembly GCA_031878705.1. NCBI lineage: Eukaryota > Metazoa > Chordata > Mammalia > Perissodactyla > Tapiridae > Tapirus > Tapirus indicus. Next base: position 23,169,365 of record CM062938.1, read on the forward strand.
ACATATCCCTCTGCAGAGGGCCTGATGGGACAGAGGATGCTGAAATCATATCCCTCTGAAGTTGTTTCATACACAGGAAATTAAAAGAGGAGGAAGGTGAGGCGGGGAGAAGTGAAAATGCTTTTGCACAGATTTAAAAAACCTCACTTCACGGTGAAAGATCAACTGCACCTTGTTGATCTACTGAGGGGGGCTATCTCCTCGTGTCCCTTCTCTGCAGTTGCCTCTTAGATGTCAGCGCAAGAGAGATTTTTCATTCTCTCTGCAGGAACAGAAAAAGCTCAGACTTGTAGATGCCACAGGAAAGATGGGTGCTTTCCTGGCACTGCTCAGCTGTCACCATACACTGCATCCCTACTAATGGAGGCCAAAGGGGCTAAGATTTTGATGAATCTGACCATGTACATGAGCCACCTTTGGAAGCAGGTAGCCAATTTAGGCAAGAAAAACTTAGTGTTTGGATTCCATCTTTGGAAATGGCAAGGTGCATTAAAAAAAAAAAGCAATAACTGGAGGGAATTTTTGGTTTGGAAACTGCTCTGGCCAGTGTGATGAGTCATTCTTGCTAAGGAGACAGCATTTTGGCCTGGGATACCCCTTAATTTCAGTATTTATAGGCCAAGGAATGCCTCAAGGGGATGGCACAGTCCAAATTAAAAAGAGAGGCACAGCTGGAAGGACTGGTTTTGTCTTTGAGGAGCCACTGCTGCTATCCCTACGTTAAGTCTACCTTCCCACACCCATCCTCAGAAGATGACTTTGATGCCATAACCCTAGGACCAGTTCCTGTTAATCTCACTTTTTTCTTTTCTTTTTTTTTTTTGAGGAAGATTGGCCCTGCGCTAACATCTGTTGCTAATCGTCCTCTTCTTTCTTTTTTCTCCCCAAAGCCCCAGTACACAGTTGTGTATCACAGTTGTAGGGTTGTAGCTCTTCTATATGGGATGCCACCTCAGCATGGTTTGATGAGCAGTGAGTAGGACCGAGCCCAGGATCCGAACGAGCAAACCCCAGGCCACTGAAGTGGAACATGCGAACTTACCTGCTACGCCACCGGACCGGCCCCTCTCACTTTTTTTTTTTTTAATTCTATTGACATGCCTGCTTCCTCCTACCACTGTGCTTAAAGAAAAGGAACTGAGTAATAAAGCCTGAAATAGAGTAGTTTTCTAGAATGATGAAGAAATTCTTGGTGAGAATCACTGACACAGTGGCCAGGGACAAAGATGTAATGTAATCTAAGAGTGGAAAAATGAAGTCCTAGGAAGAAAAGGGAAGGGGAAAAAATTCATAAAAATATTCCCAGCTGACTTTAGATTTTTGCTACTGGAGTTAGGGTTAGATTCAAGAAAAGACTTCAACACTTTTTAAATCTTTGAGTCTTCACATATCTAAATGTAATTTTATAAATAAGAGAAAGAATATCTTTCTGTGTTTTGAGCTCATAAAATGAATTTAAATCTGTAAAAAATACATTAAGAAAATGAGTACTGAGTATATTTCAACTTTTCTCCAAGGTCTCAAAGTTGCTAATAATAACAATAATAATTTTTCAAGGAAATAGTACTGAACTGAGGATACAGTTTACTTCACTCTATAATTCAACTTCGTCTCTTGAAAACAGGGACCTCACCACCTCATGCTCTACTTACTTCACATATTTCTTCTGACAGAGGATAATGTGAGAATGAAAGCACGCTGACAAGTATAAACATAAACACTGTAAATATGAAATTGTAGAATAAGGAGAAGAGGCAAAATTAACCTATGGCGATAGAAGATAGACCAGTGGATGCTTCTAGGTGGGAAGGACTGATGTAAGGGGGCACAAAAGAACTCTACGGGTTATGGAAATTATCTGTATCTTTTTTTGGCGAGGGAGATTGGCCCTGAGCTAACATCTTTTGCCAATCTTTCCTCTATTTTATATATGGAATGCTACCACAGCATGGCTTGATGAGTGGTGTAGGTCTGCACCCAGGATCCGAACCTGCAAACTCGGGCCGCCAAAGCGGAGCGTGCCGAACTCAACCACCATCCCACTGGGCTGGCCCAGTGTATCGTGATGCAAACTGTACACTGGTCATGTTGAGCATTTCATTTGGTGTAAATTATACAAACATTAAAATTTTTTTTAATAACAAAATAAAACCCAATGCTGGAGAAGAAAAATAAAACACTGTATAATCCAGAAGAAATAAAGCCTGAGTATGACATAAAATCAAGAAGTGTTAAAAGATCCATGAATTCAATTATATAAAAATCAAGTTTTCCTGCATGGCCAAGAACATAATAAAAAAACAAAAGACATACGATAAACACACACAAAAATCTTTGCATCATATTGCAGGCAAATACCTATTTTCCTTAACATATGAAAAGTGACTACAAACAGGAGAATGGCAAAGGATGTGGCCTGTTCACAGAAAATGAAGTACAATGGTTTAAGCTTACTTATAAGAGAAATGGAAATTGGAACTACAATGAAATATCATCCATTAGCTACTGGATTGGTAAAGACCCAAAAGTCTGATAACATTCCACACTGGTGCTGATGTGGGGAAACAGATACCCTCATATGATGCTAATGAGAGTCTAAATTGCTAAACTTCTATAGCAATTTGGCAACAGCTACCAAAATTACAAAGGTATTTACCCTTTGACCTAGCAATTCTGCCTCTAGGAATTTATTCTATATGTACAAAACTATGTAGATAGTTATTCACATAGCACCCTTTGCAATAGCAAAATACTGTAAACACCTTAAATGTCCTTCTATAGAGGACTGGTTTAAAAAACTATGCACAGCATATAGACATATGGAATACTATGCAACTATGAAAAAGAATGAGGCAGTTCTAAATGTGCTTGTATGCAATACTCTCCAAGATATTAAGTGAAAAAGGTAAGAAGAAAAAGTATATGCAGTATACTACCCTTTCTATTAAAAAAGAAAAATATGAGTATTAATAAACAAATAAAACAAATATCCACGTTTACAAACACACTGACTATCCTTGAAAGGGTAAACGAGAAAAGTTAACAGTGGTGTGTTCCAGAAAGGAAGGTGGATTACCAAGGGATGGGGTGAGAGACTGATCTTCCATCATTCACCTTTTTATATCTCAGGAATGTTACATCCTATGCATGTATCACCTCTTTTAAATATAATGCAGTTTAGAAAACAACGGTGCATTCTATCCAAAACACCGTTCCCACCCCCGTGCTCCTCCTTCAGTCTCGGCTCAAATACCGCTGACCCAGAGGAGCCTTCTCCAGATCCAGAGGGCAGAGGCCTCCCACATTTGACTCAGTCATATCGTGGACTTCTCCACAGCCCTCCTCATGACTCTAATTTGGGATCTGTCCTGTTTAATGCCGTCAACCCAGTGACTGGCACTATGCCTGGCACATTCCAGGAGCTCACCAAATGTTTGCTGGCAAAATGAATGAAAAGACAGGTTCCCAGAGAAGCTAAAAACGAAGATCAAGACAAGAGGACTCCCTGATGAGTGCCAGACAGTGACGACTGGCAGACCGGGAACATAAGGCTTTGCAGTTAACTTTCAACAAACACAGCAAGGCCGATCCAATGCCAAGATGACTGCTGAGAAATCTAGCTTTACTACCAACAGCTGTGTGACCCTGGGCACATCCCTCCATCTCGGGGCCTTACTTTCTTCAACTGTCAAACAAGAGAATTCAACCAGATCAATGGCTTTTCAAAGTCCCTCCTTGCTTTTAAATTGTTTAAAACAAAAGTGGAGCTCTGGTTGAAGTAAGGGGTAGGGGGCCTAGAGCCTGGCTCATTCCACTATGCCCACCTCTCCCCCTCCTCATCAGGGACCCTTCAGACAACCCAAAGTTCCATGGAACAGGTCTATTAAATGACAGATAAAGTCCCTCCCACATCCCATGTTCTATGATTCTCTGCTAGATGAGAAACCCATTTCCTCACCAATGAGTATTCTTCCTGGGTTGTCAAACAGGAGGAAATGGAGGTATGCTCATTCTCAGAGCATGACAGAAGACATTTCCAAGGGGACAAAAGAGAAAACAAATTCACAATGCAGCCAGGGCCAGCAAACCTTATTAGGTCTTCAGTAGGAAGGAAAACAGTAACAAGCTAAGCAATTCCCCAAATGGCCAGCCCATGGCCAGGGAAAGAACTTTTCCAGTCTCAGGGCAGTGATTCACATCAGAACAGCCCATGTTCTGCAACTGGATGAGACACGTGAAGTTGGCGGCACTACCACAGCTCACTGCACACCACTGGCATTCAGTGAATTAACCAGCGAGACAACCGGTGGTGTGAGATCAGCTAGAGAATCGGCTTTAGGAAAGGAAAAGGGGAAAGAGACATTTGAGGTCTGATCCAGCCGCCAAGACCCATCTCTGAATTTGAGCATATTTGGGCAGGGTAAACCGTCCCTGAAAGTCTATATTGGTGACTTCCAACTTTAGTGCTGAAGTCGTCACTGTTAAACTCTTGCCTGATCAACAGCTTTCAGAAACCTGCTCCAAGGTGCATGCCAGCTCAAGAACAGTCAACACTAAGCTAGGAAGAGTGAATAAAAGGGGCTAGGGTGGTGCCACCGTTTCTTCTTCGTTTGGAACAGAAAAGCCAAACTTGGATCATCCCACATGTTTTGCAGTTTCAGTTCTGTCTCAAGGGCAGAGGTTGATTTATTTCACAAACATTCCCCTACTCTGTGCTCTGGAATGTGTCCCTGACCCCATGAAGTTTAGAGTTTAATAGAGACAATGATTCTACTCAAACACCCTGTAATTCTATTCACCATTCCTCTCCTGACAGACTCATTTTGAAAAGGAAAAGGTCCTCACAGGTAAGTACTAAAGTTCACTCTGCAGACAGGGAAACAGGTAAGGCCAACTCGAAGATTAAAATGAGTCAGCAGTAGAAAAACCAGATTTCAGACTTTCTCTCTGAAGACAACGTGGTCACCAAACCACCAAACCACACATAGGCTCTTTCAAGTCGGCTCAGTAACTATGAGGAAATAAGCTGTGTTCTTTGGGCTTGGCATGAAATTCGGAATGAAGGCAGCAGTGGTAATAGTGACAGCAAGTGGATGTGCACTATGAACCAGACACTAAAGAGCTTCCAATTTAATCCTCACAGTAATCTGTGAAGAAGGTATAGATAACATCGCAAGTTAGCAGATGAGGAAACTGAAGCCCCAAGAGGTCAGGGCATTTGTCTGGAATCACACAAGCTAGAAAATGGTAGTGCCGACTCTCTCTATCCTTGCCCCAAAATTAGGTCGCACATGTCCCACTCTGTCCAGCAAGGCAACTCCTCCTCTCTGAATGAAGCCCTGGCAGAAATACACACACTCTAGGCTAAAGGGTTGTGAAATATGTTGCCACACATCCCTCAAAAGTTGAATTACAGGTTATTTTAGGGCCAGCCTATTCAGTTTGGACAACAGGATGTTAAGTTTGGTTAACGTGCCTAGTGAATGCCTGTCTGGATGAGCCCGCTGAGTTATTGGCCTCCTGGGTTCTGGGTGAAAACTGATTAGTCAAAGTCAATCTCCCGAGACTCACTAGCAAAGCCTCCAAGTGAAAAGGAACCAAAGGCGGCAGTGGCACTTGCAAATGTCCTTATATCAGCACTGAGTCTCTAGAACTGAATTCTAGAATCAAGTGCCAGTTCTCAACCAATCTACAAACAGTAATGTGTGGAAAGACCTGCCGCCAAGAAAAAGAAAAGTTCCTCTGGACTGGAAAAAAAAGTAACAGGGGCTTCTTCTGAACAATCCTTAAATTAATCAAGATGAGGAGAAAGAGGCCAAAGACTACACAACAAAGATCCTTGTGATCTGTTTTCCCACCTACATAATGGGAACACTTTCTGGAAACCTGTCAAGTTTTGTAGTCATCCATTTGGCATGTATAACAGTGTGGAGCATCGTTGGCTCTGAGCCTGGGACTGTGCCCCACACAGGAGCAAGGAGAGTAGACAAAGGACAGCCTTTTCCCGGAGGGCTCTCACAGACTCAGAGGCCAGGTAAAGGACTTCAGGTGAACAGCGGAGTGATCACACCCTCCAGGTAACTCCACCCAAGCACCGAGGAGGAGAGTTCCAAAAGGGTGGAGCATCAAAGGAAGCCCTCTTAGAAGAGGGGCTTGGCCAGACATGAAAAGACGTATCCCATTTGGAAAGGGAGGGCGAGGGTGACATGGAGAAGAACCATAAGAACCAGCATAACACGGAGTGGACTGAGGATAACTAAACCACCACCAACACTGGCTGGGGCTCAGGCTCTGTGCTAAGTCCTTTATAGCCCCTGTCTCATTTTTAAAAGCAAGGAATTAGAAACACTGAGGGAAGTGTGACTTATCCAAAGCCAAAACAAGCATGGGTGTTCAGGAGTCTGTGAGACCCCCTGCCTGGCTGAAGGCAAGGACTCAGAAGGGAAAGGAGCCGATGAGGTTAGGCAAGGAAGGATGAGATTCAAAGATGGCCTTGGATGCCAAGGGTGTGTTGGACCCTGCTGCCGAAGATGCAGTGATCCTATCGTATGACAAATCTCATGCTGACAAGCACTTGACACTGCTGATCACTCCCTCCTCCTTGAAACACTTTCTTCCTCTGGATTCCAGGATGCCATGCTCTCCGCTTTCCCGCCTACCCCGCTGACTCAGTCTCCTTTGTTTGTTCCTCCTCCTCTCCCTCTCCTTCAACACTTGAAGCGCCCCAAGGCTCAGGACTGGTGCCTCTTCCCTTCTCCGCGTGACACTATCTTGTCTTATCCAGTGTCACGGCTTTAAGTATCATCGACATGCTGACAACTCACAACTTTACATCCCTAGACCCAATCTCTCCCCCAAAACTCCCAGCACATACATCCATTGACATCTCCACTTGAATGTCTATATAGCTAACAGGCAGCTCAAACTTAATAAGATAAAAACTTACCACCTGCTTCCCCCTGGCCCCCAAGTGGCTCATCCTGTAGTCTTCATTATCTAGTTACTGCCAACACAATCTTTAACAGGTTCTCAGGCCAAAAACCTCAGTTACCTTGACAACACATACTCTCAATATCCCACATCTAATCTATCAGCAAATCTTACTGGGTCTACCTTCAAAACGAATCCAGAATCCATGAAGCGGCTTCTCACCAGCTCCGTCACTACCACCTGGCCCCAGGCCACCAACCCCTCCCACTGAGATTGCTACCAAAGCTGCTTCCACACTGCTCTCGACAACCCATCTCAGTGGCAGCCAGAACAATCCTATTGCAGTTTAGGTCAGACAGTGGCACCTCTGCTCAAAATCCTCCCAGGGCTCCCAGTCCCAGAGTAAAAGCCAAAGTCCCCACTATGGCCTCACGGCCTCCAAGGCCCTGCATGAGATGCACACCCGCTTCTGTCTCTCTCACACACACCCCCTGCCTGCCATTACCTCTTTGAGCTCTTCTCCCACTGTTCTCCCCAAAACTCGCTCAGCTCCAGCCATTGGGCCTCTTTGCTGATCCCTGAACACAAGAGGCATGTTTCCACCTCAGGGCCGTCCCACGTGCCGTTCACTTTGCTAGGAAGCCTCTTGCCCCAGAAAGCCTCACAGCTCAATCCCTCACCTCTCATGTCTCAGCTCAAATGTCACCTTCTCACAGAGGCCTCCTCTGACCACTTTATTTAAAATTGTACACATCCCCAACCAATCCCCTCCACTTCCTATCCCTCTTTCCTCCTTTTGTTTTCTTCTTCAAAAGGAAAAACAACATATCATAAAATGTATTTATATTACTTTTTTCTCCCTCCATAATGTGAATTCCATGAGGACAAAGATTTTGTCCATTTTGTTCACTACTACATTTCTAGCTCCTAGATGGTACCTGGCAAACAGCAGGTGCTCAATAAATGTTTGAATGACTAGTACTCAACTCTCCTCTCTGGGAATTTCAAGTTTTGTAAACCAACCTCAGCTAGAGAGCAGCTTCCCAACATTCCACTCCCGGGGTTTGCTAGGATCAGAGATACATCTGCTCTGGCTTTCAAGCTTTTTTTACAAAATCAAAATTGAAAATACCAACCCCCCTAGCCCATTTTACAGCCTATAAATGGAAGGCAAGTAAATAAATGATAAGAGAGAAGAAAGGGCAAAGGAGGTGGCAACATCTCCAAACAGGAGAAATGTTCAGGCCACTTCCTTCAGTGAGGCCAGATCACCACCCCCTGCTCCCACAGGCATCAGCTCAGGGACCAACTGTGAAAGGTGGGGGTACAAATTCTGGGCGTGGGGTGAGGAGGGGGCTCTGACATAGGCTACGATGTGAGCACATCACATCACATGACGTGAGCACTTCCCTCTGCCTATAACCCTCCAGGCCCACAGGCCTTCTTCTGTGTTCCTCTAACTGCCAAGCTCTTCACTGCCTTTGTACTTGCCGATCCGTCTGCCTGGATTATCCTCTCCAGCTTCCACAGTGGGTGCTCCGATTTATCCTTCAAACCTCAGCTTAGATGACATCACTTCAAAGATACCTTCCCTGCACAAATTAGCTTAAGTAGGTATTTTCTGTTCCTACCCCCCAGGCTTCTTACTCATGTACTTACATACTCCCATGTGCCAGAAACAGATCTATATGCTGGGGATGCGGCAGTGAATGAACAGACAAAAATTCCTCCCTTCATGGAGCTCACATCCTAATGAGGCACACAGACCATAAGCAAGAACAGTAAGTAAAATACATAGTGTCTCAGGTGGTGATAAACGCTGTGGAGAAAAACAAAGCAGGGAAGGAGGATAGGGAGCAGGGGAGAAGGTTTGGGGAGGTTGAAATTTAACCAGGGTGGCCACAGAAGGCCTTCTTGAGAAGGTGACAGGTGACAGTGTCTGGGCAAGAGCCTTCTAGGCGTAAGAAACAGTGCAAAGGTGAGAGTATGCCTGGTCTGTTTGAGGAGCAGCAGGGAGGTGAGTGGCTTGAGCTGAGTGAGCAGCGAGGGGACAGTGGGTTATAAGGTCAGAGGAGAATGGAAAGGGCCTGACAGGTCAAGGTAAGGACTCTGACCTTTCCTCTGACTGAGCTGTGGGTCGCTGGAGGGCTCTGAGCAGGAGTCCTGAGATCTGACTTACATTTTAACAGGCTCTGGCTACGATGCTTGCTTCCTTCACAGCTTATCAGTTTTTCTAATCGTTACATTTGTTTTCTATTTCTTCTTTGTCTCTCTCCCCAATAGAATGTAGCAGGCAACCCAAGGGCAGAAACTATGTCTGGCTTGTTTACCTATCATCACACTCAGCCCAGTGGCAGGCACACAACAGGGCTCAGTACTGAATGAACGAATGCTGGACTTAGGAGGTCTCTGTCCTCAGTGTCTCAACACCCAGCCACTCACCCCCCAGAGATCAGAGAATGAAGACCACAGAAGCAGACTCAACAGCTGGTTAAAATGAAATTTTGTCATTTCACTCTCAATATGCTTAAGACCCTAAAAACAATCAGGGTGTGGTAAAAAGTATGTGCCACTCAAGTCTATTCCTCTACAGAGCTCAGCTGTAATGAAAGTTTTCAGTGCTAAAAATGAACTCTGAAGGGTTGGTTTTAAAGCTTTTGAGACCTAACTTCCAACTCTCCCATCTTCCAGCTCAGGGTCCACAGAGGAGATGGTAACCTGGACGACCAGTGACTAAGGCATTCCATTGATGATCAACTCCGGGCATTCTGGAGTCAACCAGCCATACTCTTACCTTCACTAGAAGAGGCCTCCCAACTTCAGGGAGACCCTCTTGATGAAGGTCAGAGGTCAAGTCCAAGGCAAAAGACCCAAAAAGCATAAGTCTTAGGCATCTAGACCCACAGTCAAGCCCCTCCTCAGCTCCATTAAATAACAGGAGACAATCCAAGAACAAGGGGTTGGGAAAGAAAAGGTGACCACAGGGGCTCTCCTGGAGTCTACACAACTTAACAGGCACAATCATACCACAACTGTAAATGAGAATTACAACGTTACATACCTGAGGGGCTTGTGAGGCTAAAACAAGTCAACACCTACAAAGACCTTAGCAGTGCCCAGACCACCAACTGCTTGATAAACATTAGCCACTGTTACTGCTTCACAGGGAGAGCGATTACTACCAGCACCTCTCTGCTGCTCCCCAACCCCCAGGTCTCTGGAGGCCCTGAGGCACTCTGGTGGCTGCCTGGGTGGTAGCAATAACAGTTCAAGAGTAGTTAATCCCACCACTGGTTAGATTTCTCCCTATCCCCTCTGCGGTGACATGAGGATGGGCAGGAGAGCATCTGGAAAGTGCTTTGAATTCCTCAGGAGTCAAGGATCCCTGACAATTCAATGCAATATTCATTCATTCCTTCACTGAACATTTACTGAGCACCTACCGTGTGCCAGACATTTCACTAGGTGCTGGAGACATAGACAGTTAAGACAAGTCCTCTCCAAGGATTAAGAGCCATTTACTTAGAAGACAGCCAAGTAAACAGACAATGACAACCCACTGTGATCAGTGCCACAGGACATTAAGGAGGGGCATCTAGCTCAGGCCTGCAAGGTAGGGGGGATGACCAGATGGGAGGCACCAAGTAGTGGTCCAGCAAGGAAGTGGGGGGTGTGTGTGACAGGAAATGATGTTCAGGCAGTGGGAACAGCACAAAGTAGACACAGAGGCATAAAGAGTTGGGGCTTTGCAGAAAAGCAGCTGAGTTTGATTGGAGCTTGGGAGGAGGTGGAAGTGTGGAGTAGGAGAGATGAGGCAGAAGAGCCAGGCAGGGGTCAGAGCGCAAAAGGTCTTGAATGCCATGCTACAGAATATGAGTTTTAGCCCGAGGGCAATGAAGAACCACTGATGGATATTCAAGCAGAACGTTTTTTAAGGATTCTCCAACTGCTTCAGTGATATTTTCTCTCTGAAGTTATTTGTTTCTCTCTGTGTGAAGAGAAAAAGAACACAAAAACCATTTCTTGGCTGTGATAATTGATCAGTGACCTATCTTAGGCAAAAAGACCTGTGCAGAAAATGAAACATCTTCAAGTAACAGATGTCCCCTCAGCTTTCAGAAATACACCAAAAAGCAAAACCCACACTCAAGCCATGTTTGCTCAGTGTCAGCACGTCAGGCTCTGGTGCCAGGCATGGGGGTTTTCTGGGAAGTGAGCAGTCAAGACACGCAACAGTTTCAGAGGATGACTAGAAAAAGATGAAAGTCTAAGCCCAAAGCCAGCAGGACCAACGGACTGAGCTTGTTCTGACAAACTTTTAGGAAGTGAAACGAGAAGGGTGGGAGAAGTCCTGTGTGCATAAAAGTCTCTGTTTGCGGAAGGAAGAAACACCCCACAAACCAGGGCAGACAGCCTTCCTCAGACCCAGACCCCCAGCAGGCATCAACTGCCCAGGATCAAGGCACCCACAACAATAACAGGCTCTGTACAAACTTCCTCATCTAACCCACACACGCACCAGTGTTGGGGGGAGAGGGGGAAGGCGGTGGTCATTATTTTAGAGCTGAAGTAAAGGAGGCCCAGCCTAAGTACGTTTTCCAAGTCACACTACCAGGAAGCTGCTGAGCTGGGATCAGAACCCAGGGCTGAGTGACGGGGAGTAAGGGAGCCTTTTCCATGTATCTCTGAGCCCTTCAAGTTGCTCAGAGTGAAGCCTCGGCTCAACCCACACTCAGCAGATAATCTCTACACAACCCCGAGAGATCTGATTCTTTGAAACCAGTGAAGCTGCTCTTCGTGACAGTTTCTAAGAGGTCAGAGGAGCCCGGTGGGCTCAACTCAGGACAGGGAGCCAGATGCTCTGAGCTCTGCTCACGTTCCTACCATCTGTGACAAGTCGCTTCATCTCAAATCCTCCCTTGGAAGGATGGGGACAAGGTGACAATATTAAGTTTCTGTGAATTCAATGGAACTAGAAGAACAGATCATAGAGTTAAAAAAAAGGTACCAGAATAATGTTTATGTCACAGCTTTCTTCAGAAGCATGTGGAAACCTTCGCGAGTTCATTAAGGCTTATAACACTCAAGAGCGGGTAGGGAGGCAGCAGGTCTTTCTCGTGCTGCTGTCAGGGAAACTGAGGCAGAACTGGAGCAAGTGAATGTCTGCAAAGGACTAAGGCTCAGACTCAGAGCCCAGTCCTCCAGCCATCAAACCTCCCAGGCAAGATGTGCTTTCCCCAGCCAAGAAGCCATGGGGTCTGCACTTTTCTCAGGGAGACACAGACCCTTCCCTTGAGAATGTTCTTCAAGAACCTAGGGCTACAAGATCCCCTAGAGGTCATGTGGTTCCTCTTTTCATTCCAAAAGGAATGCAGCTCAACTACTCTCAAGAGAGGTTCTAGATACTCTTAAACTAGCTTCATGGATAGCCTGCTTTGTGTCTCACAGTCCCCAAAAGTCACGAAAAACTTCCATGCTTGCCCTGAAAAGTAAACACTTACAGCAACAGCCTGCAGCATTGTTTCACCCTAAAGAGAGTGAATCAAATGCCCCATATGAAGCTTAGAAGAGAAACAGTAAGGCTACATCTTTATATAGATGCAAATAAATATAATGGCTAAAAATATTAAAGCTAAAGATATTAAATAGCCCCCACACCCCAACCTTGCTCCAGCCTCTCTTTTGTCTCTGCAAGCCGGGGTAGGAACCCTGGCTCTTGCTTATACTACCTGATTGACCTTACACGTGTAATTTAATCTCTCTGTGCCTCAGTTTCCCCGTGGATAAAATGGGGATAACAACCGTAGCTACCTCACAAGGATTGCTGTGAAGTTTAAACGTGGCAGTGTAAATAAAGTGCTTAGCGCAGCGCCTGGTACACAGTAGGAGCTCAATACGCAGTAGCTGGCATTTTCGCCAGTATTTTTAGCATTATTACAGGTGTCCCCAGTTAACTTGTCCGTGGGGCGCCAAAGGACAGACCAAGCCCCAGCCTGCCCCGGAGCAGGCGGCGCAGGGCTGCTTCTTGATTTTTTTTTCTTCCTTTTCGAACCTTGGCAGAGAGATAAGGCCCGGAATGACGAGGAGGCCCCAGGGTGGCCGTGGGGATAAGTGCGGAGGGGGAAACGAGGACCGAAGAGGAGTTTCCCCTGCGGCCAGGGGCGGGCTCCTCGGGGCCTAAGCCCAGCCGTGTCTCCGGGAGGGCGCCCCAGGTGGGGCTGCGGACCTGCGGCGGCTGGGGAGCAGGCCGGCGGCCAGACGGGCGCGAATGAATGAACCCGCAGTCCTTCCGCCTCGTCAGGGCCCGGGAAGCCCCTCTCGCCCCTCCAGCGCCGCGTCCTCTCCGTGACCTCTGACCCCGCAGGCCCCTCACCTCAGACCCCCGCCTCCCCGCCCCACTTCTTCTCCAGCCTCGTCGGACTCCCCGCGTCCTCACCCACGGGTCCGAACGGCTCCCGGCGCCACGGCGCGGCGCGGCCCGGCTCGGCAGGAAGATGTCCGCGGCCTCCTCCTCGCGCTCTCCCGGTGCGTCCGAGCCGCCGGCCGCTCGAGCCCCGCGGCTGTCACCTGCCGGGCGGAAGTGAGCTGCCCGCGCGCGGGCACTTCCGGTGGACGCACGGCCTGGGGGCGGGGTCAAGGGTGCAACCCGGGCCGGGGGTGGTGCCCGCGGGGTGGGGCCGACCGGATTAACCCCTCCCCAGCCGCAGCGTGCTGAGGCAAGTTAGCCCGCTCACCGCTAAGGAATCTCACGTGGTGGAGATGGAAAAGGTCGTGGGGACTTGGAGAGCCATCTCCCTTCTGTTATAGACGGGGAAACTGAGGCTCTGAAAGGGGCAGGTTTTGCTCAAGATCCATTATCGTATGAATGGAAGAGTCAAAATTAGAGCTGTAAGTCTAGTCTAGACCTCGCTGCCCTTCAGTCCAGCCCTTTGGGAATTCCGCGTTAGAGGGGAAAACATCAGACCCTCCAAGAACTTCATAATGTGCCATTTCCCCTTTTGCTGGGTCTGCCAGGACTTCAACTGCTATAGCCGTCTCACTCCCGACTCTGGTACTATTAACTTTCTCCTCCTTCTAGATAGTTTCTGATCATCTTTACAAATGTTTTACTGGGCAAATAGTGTTTGCATTGTAGAGGAGTGGAAATATACTAGCAAGCAAAAAGAAAATAAAAAATCATCTGCAATCCCACTGCCCTGAGACAATCATTTATAATATTTTTGGGAATATCCTTCCAGACTTGACATATCATTTGGTATTTTTAACTCACCAAGATATTGGTAAAACCTTCCCCAAACAATAAATACATTTCTATGTGGTGCTTTCCGATACTTGCATAGTATTCCACGGTAAGGATGGTATCACTGTTCTCAAAACAATCCCCTACAGTTGTACACTTAGGTTGTTACCAATCTTTTAATATTATAAAACTTATTAATAAATAAACTTGCAAGTCTAGTATGTCCCATCTAGTCTAGATATTATTGTTTTAATATTTAATATAGTTTTGTATGTTTAACCAGCCTCAAGTCTTTTTTATAAAATGTTGTATTTTAAATCATTGTAGACTTACAGGAAATTGCAAAAATAGTACATAGGGTGTCTTCTTCACCCAGCTTCCCTGAATAGTGACATGTTATATATTGGTAGTATAATATCAAGACCAGGAAATTGGCATTGGTACAATACCATTAACTAAATTTACAGACCTTATTCCATTTTTAAACTCTTTTCTGAAGTAGGCAGGGAACAAATAGAATGATTTTTGTATGCGTGTGCCACATTCCACATGCTATGCACAGCTGTCGGGAGGAACTGCCTTTCCCTAATGATAAACGTTGGCAAATGCCATCAGCCTCAGTGAAAAACAAGATGTCATTGGGACTGTAACATGGAAAGAGAAGGATTATCAAATCAGCAAACCTAAAGGTACCAAGCTGAAGAGCTTATGTGAAAGTGGCCAGTTGGTGGCAGAAGCAGTCAGAGCTTTAAGATTTCCAGGGAGACAGAAGTCACAGCGTCAGTTTGCCCAAGAAGGATATTCCGGGGAAGGTGGCATTTGTGCTAGGCCTTGCCCAATGAGAACGGACTTGCAGAAGCTGAGATGGAAGGAAGGGGCAAACCAGAGAGATCAGTGCAGAGACAGGAAGACAAGGGAGCCAGGCATCTGGGTCCTTCAGAAAGCATTTCTCAAGCCCCTGCTCTGAACCAGACCCTGGGCTGGGTGTTGGATAGTCACACAGGAGAGGCAAAGGCCCTGGCCTTGCTGAACCATCAGTTTGTCCGGGGAGGGTGACAGAGCAGCAGACACAAATGTGATTGGTGCCGTGATAGGAGATGCACTGGGGGCAATGCGAGCCCAGAGCAGGCACTGAAGCTCCCCCGGGGTTGGAGGGACCAGGGGAGGCGTGGACAAGTGGGGGGCATTTGACCTGAAATTGCAGAACAGCAATGAATGTTTATGGAGCACCTATGGTGTGCCAGGCGGTGCACAGAGGGTCTCATTTGCCCCTCACATCAGCCCCATTTTATCTGGGGAGGAACTGCAACTCCAAGAGCTAAAGTCAAACAGTGTCTGAGTGGCAGAGCTTCAGGTCTGGTCCCAGAGCCACAGTATACATGCTCTCCTAAGTCTCACTCATTCATCTAAAATACATTTGTCACTCTTACCTGAGGCAGCCATATTGGAGATACAACAGTGAACAAGATGTGGCACAACCTCTCCTTGGGGATACTGTTGAGTGTGGGAGAGAGACAATTGAAGGGGCAATTATAACACAGCCCAGAAGGACCAGGGATGCACAGGAGCCTCGGGCATTTAACTCAGCCTGGGAAAGTCAGGGACGGCTTCCTGGAGGAGATGACATCCAGCATGAACTGTGAAGGACGATATTACTACTACTAATAGTTAACATGAAGAGTCACTGTGCTAGGCTCTTCCACATATTAACTCACTGAACTCTCCCGACAATTTGAGCCTCCATGACTGTCCTTTAGATGAGAAAACTTAGGCCAGTGGGCAGAGCTGGTTTCTCCGCACTTCCCTGTGGGCCTGGGCCTCCTCTCTCACTGCTCAGCCTGGCAGGAGAGCTAAAAATATAATACTAATAAGAGGAGGCACAGCTCAATGCCAAAGGCTGCATAATTACAGCTTACAGAGGTGGGAGATGGAAGCAGGAAAGGGAGGCCTCTCAGGGGCTTCTCTCTCCACCCTTACTTCCAAACCCAACTGGCCACACTGCCTGAGTCACACTCGCTGTCCAACACTGACAGCTGTCTAGAACAGTCACACCTGGGGCCCTCTGAGACCCCAGGCTCCAGAGGAGCCCCTTAGTCCAGGACAAAGCACAGTCGATGATGGCCAAGCCCACCTGGAGAGAGAACGGACTTGTCCCAACAGATACACCATTACTCACAGTCACATCACCTCCTGGTTGGAAGAAGTTTTTAAACTTTTCTCCAAGTCCTATTCATTTTCTACCTTGCCCTATTGGGCTGGCTGATGATGGACAGGCCTGTCCACTTCTTTGGGCCTCAGTTTCTCCTTCCTGAGAACTCTGCACCCAACACGGGCCAAGCACCATTGTATGTCCTTGACATCCATCACTTCATTTAACCCTCCCCAAGAGGTGGGTGCTATGGTAATCCCCACTTTACAGATGAGCACACTGAGGCCCTGAGAAGCTGAGGAACTTTCCCCACTTCACGAGGCAACAATGGGCTGAGCTGGGAGACAAGGCCGGGACAGACAACAGCAGGGCCCATGCTTTCCCCCTCGCCCCACCCTTACCTGAAGGTTTCATCCAATCAGAGGAAGGCTGGGAATTCTTGTGGTGTCAAGAAATGACCTAAGACCTGCTACAAGTCCTTTTCTGTTTCTGACGCACAGAACCTCAGAGCGTGTCCTTCCCAACTTTCTTCCACACCGGAACCTAATAAATACACGTTGAACAAATTAAGTGTTCTTTCCATCTCTGCCCACTAGAGGGCCCACTGGTGACATTAACTGCCACCATTCCCTTCTGATCTGTGTTGCATGGGCAGCCCACAGCATGCCTTTCTGCGTCCCAACCTTCTTTCTAGATTCTTCTTATTATTGCTATTACTCTACTTCAATTTCTGTTTGCTTGTGGGGTTTTTTGTGTGTGTGTGAGGAAGACCAGCCCTGAGCTAACATCCATTGCCAATCCTCCTCTTTTTGCTGAGGAAGACCGGCCCTGGGCTAACATCCGTGCCCATCTTCCTCTACTTTATATGGGTCGCCACCACGGCATGGCTGACAAGCAGTGCACCCGGGATCTGAACCCGCGAACCCTGGGCTGCCAAAGTGCGAACTAAACAGCTGCGTCACCAGGCCAGCCCTGTTTTTGTTGTTTTCGTCCCACAAATTTCTAAAAGTTGCCTCCGATCCTTTCCGGAAGGAGACGGGAGTGATTTTTGTCTGTAGCCTCACTAACAACGCCAGCCCTACGCCTGCTGAGAGTGGGCAGCTCCATATCCTTCCCGCTCAGGTCAGACCTGGCACAGACTCCAGGGCAGGGGGGCCTAGAGGCCGCCAGGGACCACTCCTCTGCCCGTGAACATAGGGGTGCATAAGTCTCTTTGGATTGTTGATTTCAAGTTCTTTGGATAAATACCCAGCAGTGGGATAGCTGGGTCATATGGTATTTCTATTTTTAATTTTTTGAGGAGTCTCCATACTGTTTTCCATAGAGGCTGCACCAGTTTGCACTCCCACCAGCAGTGAATGAGGGTCCCCATTTCTCCACAACCTCTCCAGCATTTGTTATATTTTGTCTTGGTGATTATAGCCATTCTAACAGGTGTAAAGTGATAGCTCAATGTAGTTTTGATTTGCATTTCCCTGATGATTAGTGATGTTGAACATCTTTTCATGTGCCTGTTGGCCATCTGTGTATCTTCCTTGGAAAAGTGTCTGTTCATATCCTCTGTGCATTTTTTGATCGGGTTGTTTGTTTTTTTGTGTTGAGTTGTGTGACTTTATATATTTTGGAGATTAACCCCTTTTTGGATATATGATTTGCAAATATTTTCTCCCAGTTGGTGGGTTGTCTTTTCATTTTGTTCCTGGCTTCCTTTCCCTTGCAGAAGCTCTTTAGTCTGATGAAGTCCCTCTTGTTTATTTTTTCTTTTGTTTCCCTTGTCCAAGTTGGCATAGTATTTAAAAAGATCCTTCTAAGACAGATGTCAAAGAGTGTACTGCCTATATTTTCTTCTAGGAGTTCCATGGTTTCAGGTCTTACCTTCAAGTCTTTGATCCATTTTGAGTTAATTTTTGTGTATGGCAAAAGATAATGGTCTACTTTCATTCTTTTTCATGTGGCTGTCCAGTTTTCCAGAATTTTAGAATTTCAATAAAACATATATAACATAAAATGTACCGTTTTAACCATTTTAAGTGTACACTTCAGTGGTATTAAGTACATTCACATTGTTGTGCAACCATTACCACTATCCATCTCCAGAACTCTTTTCATCTTCCCAAAATGAAACTCTAAACCCTTCAAATACTAACTTCCCATTTCCCCCTCCCCTGAGCCCCTGGAAACCACCATTCTCCTTTTTCTCTCTGTGGAATTGACTATTCTAAATACCTCATATAAATGGAATCACACAATATTTGTCCTTTTGTGTCTGGCTTATTTCACTTAGCATAATGTCTTCAATATTAATGGGTGAATAATCCACTGTATGGACATACCACATGTTATTTATCCATTCACCCATCGATGGACACTTGGGTTGCTTCCGCCTTTTGACTATTGTGAATAATGCTGTACAAACATTGGTGTACAAATATCTGTTCAAGTCCCTGCTTTCAGTTCTTTAGGTTATAGCCCAGAAGTGGAATTGCTGGATCATATGACAATTCTATGTTTAAGTTTTTGAAGAACCACCATACCGTTTTCCACAGCAGCTGCACCTTTTTACATTCCCACCAGCAATGCACAAGGGTTCCAATGTCTCCACATCCTCGCCAACACTTATTTTCTGTTTTGGGGATTTTTTAAAATAATAGCCATCCTAATTCGTGTGAAGTGCTATCTCATTGTGGCTAAAGGGATTTTTTTAAAGATATAAATCCACAAGAGCAATGAGAACGAGAAAGGAGAAGATAGTGACCACACTAGAAGCAGGAAAGCAAATGGATGAAAGGTGACCAACTTAGCTGAATCCGAAGCCACCCTCCCTCCACACTGGTGCCTAGTGTGGAAGGAGGAGAGCCAAGAGGCAACCCAGTTACACTGCAAAAGCCCAAAGATTCAGGAGCTGGTTGTACCAGAAACTTCTGGAAGTGGGAATGAAGAATGGACTAAAATTTGGAGGATTAATAGACAGTCTGAAAAAGAGTTAGACACCCCCAGATCCTTTCCCAACTCTGACCGTCAGACATATGTCCCCCCATCATCCAGCGGAAGACTGAGGTTGAGCCCCAGTGGAGGGGGGTGTCATAGCAAAAACAGGGAGGAAACAGGAATCCCGGCAGA
Source organism: Tapirus indicus (assembly GCA_031878705.1). Lineage (NCBI taxonomy): Eukaryota > Metazoa > Chordata > Mammalia > Perissodactyla > Tapiridae > Tapirus > Tapirus indicus. Next base: position 23,188,804 of record CM062938.1, read on the forward strand.
GAGGACCACAGTGGACAAGCCCGCTCATGTCAGAGCTGTCACTCAGCAGTCAGTGCCTCCTTTAAGGCTGAGGAAGTCGCCAAGGATCACCAGGCATCTGAGGAACGTGGAAGTCTGAGGCCAAGATGACAAACAGATACAACAACATAGATACAATCGAGATTAGCTACTGCATACACATAGACTATTCTGGAAGGGAACATAAGAAAGTGATAACATTGATGCCTGTGAGGAAGGGATCTGGGTAGCTGAAGGACAGGGGATGAAAGGAGATTTTCACTGTACTTCCTTTTGAATCTGCAAAATTATCTCACACTTCTCATTTTGAAATGACTTTAGACCTATAGAGAAGTTACAAAAACAGCAGAGAGAGTTCCCATTTACCCTTCACCCAGCTTCCTTTCATGTTAGCATCTTATCTAACCACAGTACAATGATCAAAACCAGGAATCAAAATGGTTGACACAACACTGTTGATTAAACTGCAGACTTTATTCAGATTTCACCAGTTTTCCCACTGTCTTCTTTCTGTGTCAGGATCCAATCCAGGATCCCACATGGCATTTCGTCATCATGTCTCTTTAGACTCCTCCGGTCTGTGACAGTTTCTCTGTCTTCCCTCTGATTTATCAACTTTAAGCATCATACATTTTTGGCAATACCGAAAAAGTGATGTGCCCTTCTTGGTGAATCATATCAGGGGATACATGATACGTGATTTTGATATATCTTGTTCCTGGTGATGTCAGCCATGGCCACGTGCTCGACAGTATGTATGCAATGTTCCTCCACTGTCAAGTTGCTATTCTTCCTTTGTAATTAATGAATATCTTGTGGGAAATACTTTGAGACTATGCAAAATCCTGTTTCATATCACATTTTGTACTCCCTCAATGGTTCTTGCCTGCAACAATTATTACTATGGTGTTTGCCTAATGATGATTTTTCCATTCCCTCATTCTTTCCACATTTATTAATTGGAATTCTACTGTAAGGAAGAGCTGCCCTTCCTTCCCTATTAATTTATTTATTCAATTATTTATTTCTATCCATATTCAACTATTTATTTTGTTTAAATCCAATGATTTATCATCCATACAAAGTCATGAACATTTTATCCCAAGTTATAATCCAATTCTATCGTTATTTATTTTGTCGATCATTGTTTCAAGCTTTGGCCCTTGGGAATTCCTTCAGGGTGGCTCCTTTCAACAAGATTTCATCATTTTTGGGGGGGTTCTTCCTTACTTTCTTGGTCACTCAAGATGTTTCCAGGCTCTTCTTGTATTTTCTCTGCTCCAGCACTGGAATCAAGCACTTTCCTAAATAAATTACCCTGGGATCATGATTTTATTAAGTGCAGATTACATTTATGAATTATGCTTTCTTCAGGGTTAATATTAGCTAGGTTACCTGGACACACCATCCCGGGTACATTCTGTGCATTATATTTAATCCTCATGTTACCTCTGCAGGCTCTGTACTATTATTATCCCAGTTTACAGATGGAGAGACTGAGGCTCAAGGCTCAGTCTGTAAATGGCAAATGGAGAGTTTGATCCCAGGTCTGTGAGCCTCCGAAGTCGGGGCTCTTTTCTCTGATGGATAATGGGAGTCAGGGAGGCCAGGGGACATGAAGGAACTAGAAGAGCTAGAAGCATCGTGACAGATGCCTCGGAAGCTGTGGTGGAACTCCAGTGTGTCCATTTGGCTAGGCTGAATGACATTTCTCAGGATTCCCTTCCCCGGGCGGGCCACAGGAGAGGTTCTTGTACAAGATTTGGAGGGCAGAAGTGAAGCAGCCGCCCTTTTTGTAGCTCCCACATGCTGAAGCGGATCGGCTGGCTCAGTTTGTCGGTGGGAGGCAGGGGCAGGGCTGCAGCTGCCCCAGCTGCCCAGGGATGGGCCTTTGGCTTCCACTCCTAGGCTGGGTGTGTGTGTTTCACTCTGTGAGGAATGGCCCCGGCTTCTCCAAGACCTCCACGCACATGATCAAGGTTGGCAGCAGCAAGAACTGACCTGGGTTTCAGTCTGTCTGCCTGGGCTCCAGCTTGTGCCTGTGAATTCCAGCATGTTCCTACCCTTCCCTGACATTACATCCCTCTACTCTTCCCAACAGCCTGCCCTGTGGCTTCAAGCTCCAGCATCAGACTCAAGGACGACAGCCTTCCAGAGATTGCTTATGCAGCCCCCACAATCGCCTAAGTTCAGACACCTGTGACAAATCTGTTACTCTCTATGGCCTGGTGCTTCTGCCCTAACCCTGACTGAATCAGGGGAGAGACATCGGTTCAAAGCAGGCAGATCCTTAGAGCCCAGGGCGTCTAAACACTGTCAGCATCAGGTCCTCCTGCTCAGTGTCCAGCTTTCCTAACTGCCCTGTAGCTGTCAGTGGCTGGAGGAGGACAGACTTTTCCCAAGCTGGGGCTGACAACAAAAAGCAGTTACCTGCTGACTCATCGGCCAAAGAGAACAAAAGGAACCCAGAATCCGACATAAAAATCAGATCCTCTGTATTGTAGGGGGTACTTTGGTAAGTGGTCATCCCAGAACTGGGGCATCTGGAGGACAAATTGGTGATGGGACTCTGCAGGTGGGTATTAACCCCCCCACCAGGGTAGGTCATGTGCTCCCCAGGAGCAGGGTTTGGGCCTCAGCTTCCAGGTTGGGACCCTGCTCCAGAACTCATTTGGGTAAAGAGGCACACGTGAGCTGGGCTCCCAGCTGGGGCTGAGCTGGACTTCCTGATGCCCAGACTCTGCAGCTCGGGCCCTGGATGACCACCAGGGGGATCTGAGGTCATGTCCAGGAAGGCAGTGATGTCCCTAGGGGTGTCGGGGTGGCTGGGAGGTAGGAAGAATCCAGGGTAGAGGAGTGGGAGTCTCCAAGGTTGAGCAGGGCAAATTCCCTGTGCAAGACAGACAGCTGCCCCTGTAGGAACTCTCAGTGCTGTGGCCCCATCTGCTCCACCTTGGGCCGCTGGGGGTACAAAGCTGGGTTAGTGCCACCTGGGGCCCCCATTGGGGCTGCACTTATGGGAAGGCCTGAGGCTGTCATCATGTGGGTGGGGAGGCTGGAGGCCTCACAAGGATTTCTGTTACTCCTTCGCTGCTTACCAACTGTGTGATCCACTGACCCCTTTTCAGGCCTCAGTTTCCCCATCTTTACAACAAGGAGGCTGGGCTGGATGACCATTCATGTGGCTCCCGGCCTATCAGTGATAATGGTGACAATAGTGGCAGTGATGATGGCGGTGCCATTTGCCAAGAGCTCATCATGTGCCAGGCTCCACATGAAAGTCATTGAGTTGGACTGTCTCCTTAATCTGCATGATAACCCCATAGGGTAGACCCAGTTGTCGTTCCCAGTTCATAGGTGAGGCTATAAAGGCTCATACAGCTGGAAAGGAGCTGAGCTGGGAGGGAGATAGCACAGCTGGGAAGAGCCCAGCCCGGAATCACATGGACCTGGGCTGGGTCCCAGGTTTTGCCATTTCTAGCTGTGTGACCCTGAGCAAGTCACCTGCCGTCTCTGTACCTCTATCTCCTCTCATGCCCACTCCACAGGGCTACCACAGGACCAAAGGAGGTAATAAATGCCCAATGCCTGGCCCCAGGGAGCACACCATAGACATCAATCATTGTTCCAAACTAATGCATCATTATCTATGGCTGGGATTTGAACCACAGTCCATTTGATCCCACAGCCCCAGCTCTCCACAGTCTGGGTAAATCCCTGCTGAAGCAGAAGGTGAAATGCTGCCTGGGTTGAGGACTTCAATTTCATGACAGGCTCAGGTCGCCCCCTACAGGAGCCAGGTTGCCACAGCTGCACTCAGGCCTGCCAGGTACCCAGAAAACTGCCTGCCTGGCTCTCCAGCCAGGCCAGGCTGCCCCGGGGGGCTGCACAGGCATTCTCGCCTCTCCTGGCAGCAGCCTCTGCCGCCCCATCCTTGCAGGCCCATAGCCAGCTTCTGGTCCCAGGAGCTTCCTGTTTGCTCCTCACCAAACCCTCTGAGCGCCCTCTGCAAGGCCTGCCTCACACCCCACTTCTCCACCAGGTCCTGGAAGAGCCCTATGACCAGACCGCCAGCAGCAGCCCCATCCTTGGGGGTCTCCAGAGCTGATGTCCTCCCTGAGCTCCCCATGGGACTGAGCTCTTGTCACCAACTGCCCTCCATGTTTGCTCTTCTAGAATCAGCCGTGGCTGCCCTATTCTTTACCCTCACCCACAGGAGGATGCCACGTGGCCTGTGCCAGGTGCTTCCCACACATGGGCCTCAGTTTACTCATCTGTAAAAATGAGAGCTACCTGGAAGGTGCTATGGTTGCTATACGGTTGCTATGAGATAATGAACATGAACCAGGTGGTGATTCTGGCAGCGATTCCAGGGATGTAAGCTCCCCACCCCTCCCACACACAAAGGGCCCGGTCAAGGTCAGATGCACAGTAGGTGCTCAGGAAAGTGAGCCAACCAGAGCACTCCCCCCGGCTGGCCCTGTTTTGAGCTGCCCCAATTGATAATACCACTTCCATTATTACTGTCAAAGCTAACGTCACCATCAACACTGACGAGTGGGTGAGTGGGCCCATCTCCAAGGAATCTCCATATTCTTACACTCGAGTGCAAGTCTACCCACAACCCCCAAGATGCAGGAGAGGAGCCCCTGGAAGCCCAGGCAGTTCCAGGGGCCTTGAGTGTCCATGCCATTTGGCCAACCTTCCTCTTGAACCTTTGCTGATGGGGTAGCACCTCGGCTCCTCAGCCATGAATTCATCGACTTGGACAATGTCGGCATGTGCCAGGTGAGACAGGCCACAGCCCCCACGACCCCAAGGCCATGTGGCCAGACCCAAGACCACCTGGAAACCCCACTGGGTTTTGGGGTCAAAAGGACCTGGGTTATGGATAAACAAATGGATAAACAAAATGTCTACGCTTATACAAAGGATGAAGCACTGACACATACTACAATATGGGTGAAACTTGAAAACATTATGCGAAGTGAAAGAAGCCAGACATAAAAGGCCACATAGAATATGATCCCATTTATATGAAATGTCCAGAGTAGACAAATCCATAGAAACAGAAAGGAGATTAGTGGTTGCTCAGGGGCTGGGGAGGAGAGGAGAATGGAGAGTGACTTCTAATGGGTATGGGTTTTCTTTTGGGGATGAAAAAATTTTTCTGGAATTAGGTGATGGTTGCACAACCGTGGGAATATACTAAAAGCCACTGAATTTTACACTTTAAAATGGTGAATGTTATGTGAATTATATCTCAATTTTTTTCCTGAGGAAGATTCGCCCTGAACTAATATCTGTGCCAATCTTCCTCTAGTTTGTATGTGGGTCGTGACCACAGCATGGCCACCGACAAGTATAGGTCTGTGCCTGGGAACCAAACCTGGGCTGCCAAAGCAGAGCCCACCGAACCTAACCACCAGGCCATGGGGCTGGTCTCCGTATCTCAATCTTTAAAAAGAGAAAGTCCCAAGGGCCGGCCTGGTGGCATAGTGATTAAGTTCGTGTGCATTGCTTCAGCAGCCCGGGGTTCATGGGTTCGGATCCCAGGCTGGACTTACACACCACTCATCAAACCATGCCGTGGTGGTGTCCCACATACAAAATAGAGGAAGATTGGCACAGATGTTAGCTCAGGGCCACTCTTCCTCAAGCAAAAAGAGGAAGGTTGGCAACAAATGTTAGCTCAGGGCCAATCTTCCTCACCAAAAGAAATAAATAAAAATATAAAAAGGGAAAGTCCCACATACAAAATAGAGAAGAATTGGCACAGATGTTAGCTCAGGGACAATCTTTCTCAAGCAGAAAGAGGAAGATTGGCAACAGATGTTAACTCAAGGCGAATTTTCCTCAGCAAAAAAAAAAAAAAAAAAAGAGGGGGGAAGAGGACCTGCATTGCAGTGCTGGCTCTAGCTGTGTGGCCTCAGGTGAGTTTTTTAACCCGCTGGTGCCTCCTTTCCGCCCACTGTAAAATGGGAACAGTAATGTCTCCCTTTGCAAGTTGCTGGGAGGATGTACTGTGTGGACAAACGAGGAGCGCTTGGCACAGTGGCTCTCCTGAGGTGGCTCCCCGGTATTGGACGTGGCCATTGTTATGGTGAAGCACCAGGATGATGTCCACCTCAAGCCATGGCTGGAGGACCAGAAAGAGGACATTTTCCTGGGCTGCTTACTGTGCAGCTGGATGTTGGAAGTCATATGAGCTGGCCTGGCTGGGTGATTTGGGGCAAGTCACTTGCCTTCCAAGTCTCTGTTTCCTCACCTGCACAATGGGGATGACAATAGTGCCCTCCCCACCCGCTGAACTGGAAGAAGTGGACAAAAACCCAAGTGTGAAAATGCCAAGGGATGCACAGCTGTCTACACTGGAAACAGCTGTGGTCATGCCTGTGAACTCAGAGAGGGAAAACTGGCTCCTGGCCACGCAGGCTGGCCTGATTGTCAAGCCTGCCCCCTCTCACATGTGCTCACCTGCTCCATCAGCTGCCGGATCTCAGCCTCCACGCCCTCCACCCACAGGCACTTGTTCTGCTGGCAGAGCTCCAGCCCATTGGGGGCCAGGCAGCCTGGTGGGGGGGATGGTATGTGGGGCTGCAGCCCAGGGGATACATCACAGGTGCTCGAGTGGCCTGGAGAGCAGGGCAGGGGCCACCTCCCAGGCCTCCCCAGGGTGACAGAGTGGCCTGAACTTGGGCCATGGGGGGATACCCATGGCCCCACCTCTTTGTTGGGTGTCTAAGGTGAGCAGGCACTTACCTGCTGAGCTTCAGTTTCCAGCTTCCCAAACCCACTAGATAATGGAACCCCTCGTAACCTCCCAGGGGCTGCCCTTTGGAAGGTATCGCTTCAGTGTCCCCCCAGTTTGGCCTCCTTCACCTGCCTGATCCTTCACCCAGTAACCCCCAAGCTGGCTGATCCCCTTGCCCCCACCTGGCTCACTTGCCTGGGTACCAAACAGATCCTGTTCTCAAAGGGACACTGCAGGCGTCTGTGTCTGGTGGATGCCATCGAGGGGTGGGGCTGGCAGTGTCCCTGGTCTCCTGGGTCCCCATCACCCAGCTTCCGCTAAAGCTGCTGTCCTTTGCACACAGGGTAGCCCCCTGGGAGCGGAGGGGCTGCTGCCTGCGTATTTTGCTGCTGCCTCTCCAGTGCCTGACAGAGCAGCCGGGCCCAGAGCTGGGGATCACCAGAGTGTTGATGAATGAGTGAGTGAATAACAATGCAGGGCTGGGTCTGGCCTTTGGATTTTGGGGACTCAGGGGCATTCAATGGAACTGGGAACCCTGGATTTGAGTCCTGACTCTGTGTGCCACCATTCAGTGGCTATGGGACCTTGGGCAAGGTTCTCAACCTCCCCAAGCCTGTTTCCTCTTCTGTAAACTGGGGAGAGTAAGAGTCCCTACCTCCTGGAGCCAAGGTAGGGACAGCATGGAGAGAAGTGAGCACAGCCTGGTACTAGTATGATTACGCATCCAGTCAATGCCCATCTTCCTGAGCCACCTAGGCACCACCACCTGGACGCCAGAGGTGGGTTTGGAGATGCAGGGGTGATGCTCAGCTGCTCTCGAGGGTGCTGGCATGAAACCTTGGTGGTGAGGCTTCTGTTGGCCCGGCTGGGTCAGGACCCCGGGGAGGGAGCCAAACGTGTGAGGCCCCTGGCCAGTTCTGGGGCCCAGCCCCGTCAGCACCCCGCCCAGGGTGGCGCCCAGCCACTGGCAGCTGCCTCCTCACCACCCTCCCATCCCCAGCTTCCCCTGATCCAGCCTCCAGTCAGAGGCAGCCTTCAAGTACTGCATCTGACCATGGTCGGCCCCTGCCCGAGCCCTTCTTAGAATGTTCCCCGATCCAGTTCTCCACCTGGCGTGATGCCCCTGTGACCTCTGCAGCCTCTCTCCTCTCCTCCCTCACCCCCCGGCTCTGAGCTCCAGCCATACGGACCTCCTGTTGAATTCCTCATGTCATTCTACCCGTGCCGGTCACTCTGTCCTTTGCCCCATCTGCTCAGCTGCATCTCTTCCAGGAAATCCTTGCCGCCCCTCCACTGGGCTCCTCCACCACCCTGAGCATTCGTCCGCCTAGGATGGCCCTTCCCACCCTCTGCAATGACTGCATTTGTGGTTCTGAATCACAGCCACCACTTACTGAGGTTTGGTATGTGCCAGGAACTGAGCTGTACTCTTTACAAACACCATCTCCT